>OX382297.1:22800517-25200517 GCA_947507805.1 Aporophyla nigra | reverse complement strand
TGCCGGTTTCTCAGGATGTTTTCCTTCACCGCTTTGAGAGCAGTGGTTATAAAAAAAATGTACACAAAGCAAAATCACCTGTAAGAATGATATACATTAACAAGACTAACAAAGACCAACAACCGCCACTAATAAAATTCTATCTACCGTTACGTCTCCTAAATAAAAAGTAAATCAATTGTTTCAATATAACTTGATGCAGACAATTGAGTTTAATACAAAATTGTATAATTACCCTCGCACAGTAATTGGAAAACAACGGATAACCGGGCCGTGAACATTACGTGAGAGAAATAGACACTTGTTTGATAATAGAATGGACGGGAAATTGCGTCTTTTGACCCTTTTATTCAGGTACCTAGATCAAGCAAAAGTGCTTGTTTATTTTCGGAATGTTTAATAACTGGGTAACATTGAGTATATTTTAAAACATCACGACTTTTTTTCTCAAAAAGGTAGGCAGTTGAATAAAATACACCTACATATGCCGCCTACATTTAGCTAGTCCCATGTTTTTTTTTTTCATATTTACATGCTTTACTTTTTCTAACATCTATGGTATAATATCTTACAATATATACATAATTTAAAATCTAAGTAAAAAATATGTACATGTATATACAATATAAAAATAAATAATCATAAAGCGTCAAAATATTCGTCTGCATCGTTGTCAACAGGAAACGTGCCCAAAAGGCTGGCAGCATTGCCACGTTGTATGGCAATGCTGATTCTTTGACCAAAAAATAGGCCAGTCACGTGAAGAGTCGACTAGCCGCTTGGGAATGTCTCGGAATACTATGTGAGCACTCGGACCCCATGGCCCTAGAGTTTCAACCCCAAACGGCTCGAATATATAATTTCCAATTAGGTTACAATATTTGCGCCGTTTGATGTTTTCAGCACCTACAGCAGCCGCTCCAGCACAGCCGGCCGTGCTGAGAAGATGGAAGTTCCATGTTAAATTTGAAGTGAAAAGAAGGATTATATCGTGAGAATACATGACATCCTACTAATATTCGAAAGTTTGTGAGGATGGATGTATGTGTATGTGTATGTTTGTTACCCTTTCACGAAAAAACTACTGGACGGATTTGGATGAAATTTGACACACAGATAGTTTATAACCTGGATTAACATATAGGGTACTTTTTATCCCGGTAGTACGTTCCCGCGGGATATTTTCCGACCTCCACGCGGGCGAAGCCGCTGGCAAAAGCTAGTATGTCATATACCAACCAGCATTGGGGTTCGCATGGTGGATGACGGCCCAGTCTCTCTCACCAAGTGGAGGCCTGTATCCCAGCAGTAGGAACATTGTGGTTATATAAAAAGTTGAGCCTATGGCAATCAAATCTAAACTTAATATGACGCGTTTTCCAACAGTGTGTCAATGTATGTTCATTTTTTGCTTGAACAAGCCATTTATCCTGCAATGTCATCCATCTATTGGATTGCTTCATCCATGCGATCGCTTATGTGTTTAACAGACAATTACTAAATTATTTGTACATGAATAACAACTGCTACCTAATTAATTAAACAAATAATAACTATATATTGTCCCGTGTGGTGCCGGACATAAAGAATAACACCACCCCATTTCTTCCCGTGGGTGTCGTAAAAAGCGACTAAGGGATTTACTAGAGAATGGGTAGCAGCGTTCTCTATGTATTTTACTACCATACTTTGATCGCCAACCCGCTTGCCAAGCGTGGCGATTATGGCAAAGCCCCCCAAATAGGAGGAGGCCTAAGTCCAGCAGTGGACGTCTTGTGGCTGAGATGGATGGATGGAAGTATATATTATTCTAAATTAACTATTATCATTCTGCTACTCTTATCCCAATTTATTTGGAGTCGGCGCAACATATATTTTTCTTCCACACTTCTCTGTTAGTCGTCATCTAGGTAATCAACCCCTTTCTATTCACACAGTCCATCCATCGTTTCTTTGGTCTCTCTCTCCTTTTTTAACCATCGTCATTCATACTCAAAACTTTCCTTACGACATTTTCCACATTCTTCCGTATCACGTAACCATATCATACTATGATACCGGTGCTTTTCAGACTTACACTTAACAGATAGACAAAACTTATTAATATGAAAGAGACCTTCACAAAGACCTTGAACTTAGATCGATTAGTGATGATGATGCAAAAACAGGTATCATAAGCTTATATAACCTCCGTTAAACCCCATTATTACTCCATTATTATTACTATTAGACCAATGAGTCGAGAAAATACGGATAACATGCCATCAAATTGGATTGGTCGGTGAATGTTGTACGTCATGCAGAGGTAATTATTGGGAAATGGCCAAACAAATGCTATTGATAGTAAATATTATTGGTTCGAGTGTATGGAATCCTGGTAGCTACGGGCGAGTGATTTGTGATTAGGATTAGTTTCGACTATTATTTTGGATGGTTTAATAGCCTTGTTAGGGGTATTTTGTACTACCTACGTAAATTGAAAATTGATATGATTCATTATATGTTTTTTTTATAGCTAGAGATTAATGATAAATAAAACGGATGTAGTGTAGATAGTAGTAATAGGTACAGTATTTATGAGAATATGACTAATAATTGAAGTGTTGGATGTATCAACAGCTAACAAAGCTGAAAGATCAGATTTATAACAAACCATTATCTTAACGACATCACCTCAGTTTCTTATACCAAACAAAATTGGTAAACCATTTCACCCTGTGAAATAAACGACCAAAACCTATTGGAAAAGGTTCTACCGTACTTAGTCGAGGCGTGAACCCTTCATATCCAATAAATGGAATCAAAATATTGACACGCTTATGACCAACTTAGCTAATTTAATTCTGTTGCTTATCTGGGCTATTTACAATGGAACACTCACTATATTAAAACTATGTAGATTTATGTTAATTTTACGTCCAAACACTTCAGGAGCCATTCGGGAGTTGTTGGTATGCGCACTGAATTATAATTTGTATTTTAGAACTTCTGTTTTTGAAGCACTTTTCGAAGGCATCTGATTGTTGATTAGGTGACATCAATAACTACCATACCTATCTAAGAGACTAGAGTATTTAGTATCTATCTTGATACTAAACCGGGAGCAGTGGTGACCACGTGATAATGTCCGTGACTGTGGAGTTGTTATAATTTTACTTTGTGTAAATTATTATTTAATGATCATTGCTCTTAAAACCATGCAGGAAACCAACCAAAAATTTCGTCGTGACCTGCCTGGTGGTTTACACCCTTTATTCCCTTTCGAAGATAGGAAAGCTGTGTTCCAACAGTGGAAATAATATAGGTCAGTTTTGCTTGTAGCTAATATAACGTAATAATTATTAATCAGCTGCACCCTCATCCAGATTTTAAATAGTATTCACATGTTAATGCACTTTCCTAGTTACAGACATAAAACATTTAAAATTATATTTACAGCCAACAAAAGCTGTCAAATTTTTGAATGTCTATTTTCTACCTGTAGCCACAATAAATTTCTTGAATGTTGAATCATGATAACGTCAATTTTCCTCTGCCAAAACCACTTTCTATCTCGATTTCCTGAGAATGAAATATCTCCACCACTACTATTCATTTACTAAATATGAGACAAACTCCTACTCCAATACTCCGATGAGTAAAGGATAAGCCCATCACGTTTTAACGACCAATTAATCCCAAACCAGGACAATAACCGGAGATTATTTCTAACACCTGATTGGCTGCTATCCTAGTCTCTCTAACTCGCTCGACCAATGAGCTGATGAGGCTAAATACTTTCCGAATGAATGATTTTAATAGTACGTGTTTTCCCGAACATTTAATTTGCGAACTTTGTGATAACGGTTTCCATGTGGTTAGGTTAGCTTCCCAAGTTGGATTAAATTAAAGATATCTGACCTCTGAAAGGTTGACACGTTCCTCTACAATTTGTAGCCATTTGATTGGATTTTATAAAGCTTATTGAAAAAAAAGAAGTGATCACTTTTTTATTTAAACGACTGTGACTTGGTTTTCGTATTACTGAAAGAAGTGTTTGAGTATAATTTATGCATGTAAAATCATTAAAAGGTCATTTTTTTAAGAGGAACGGTTTAATATTTCCTATGGCGTAAAGCCGATATTTCGCTAGAAAATACAGATCTTTTGCCGACAATATCTATAAGCTTCGTTACTACTTAATTATTAACGTTTTAAAATAATCCAGTATTTTCTTTTTTTTTATATCGACGGCTCACAAAAGGTTTTCCTCCACATTTACAAGGCAGATGTGAGTGGAAACACCGGGAGGGGACGCCCTAGGAGGACATATAGTGACCTTATTGGTGATGTCCTTCAGAAAGGTCAGGTGCGTAGTACTCGCAACCGACGCGTGTGTATGATCAATTGTATGAACCGAAACGAGGCAAAAGGAGTGTGTAGGGATCGTAGCAGGTGGCGTTCCGTGGTTTCTGCTTACCCCTATGGGAAAAAGGCGTGATTGTATGTATGTATGTATGTATTATATCGACCTTACAATATTTTTTTTTCTAGAGGTTTACTTAAACATTGACCATGGCAACAGGCTGTTATTTTGCTAAAATATCGGCATTTTGCCTATTTTGCCTTCAATATCTTTAAGTTTACTTCATTCTTATTATAAATATTTTAAAATAATTCAGTATTTATTACTTTAATCTATTTATATTTTTCTCACAGGTTTCGTTAAATATCATTCAATTAATGTTAGCATAAAAGTTATTCATTCATATTGCTCGCAAGGACTTAAACTAATATAGTTTTAGTTGTTCAAAGAAACTTTAATTAAACTGTCGATTACAGTAAAGTAAATTCATTACATTTTAATTAACTTAGAAAAAATTAAAAGAGTTCTTGCATTAAAAAACTTTGAAGTTTTTAAATATTTTCTAATTAATCTAAATTGTCTTCGTTAAACATGCAATAAAAACTTTACAAAGATACATAATTACATATACTCACGCCTTCTTCCCACGCAGGTGAGCAGAAACTACAGAACACCACCTGGTATGATCCTTACATACTCGTTTTGCCTCGTTTACATTCACTTACCAACTTTTGTTCGTTTACAGATGTTACTGATTGAACTTTTAACACTATAATAACATAGTACGTGTATTTCTACGCAAGATCAAATATCAACATAATCAGCCTATGTTGTTCCCACTGCTGGGACACAGGCCTCCTCTCGGTGTGAGAGAGTGGGCCGTAATTTACCACGGTAGGTTTAGGTAGATAAGGTAGATGTCACATGTCTTCGAATCCTCACGACAAATCCTCCAGTTTCCTCACAATATTTTCCTTCACCGTTTTGAGAGCAGTGGTGAGGAAATGCCTGCCTGGGTTCGAACCCACGACCTATAAACTCGTAATTCGAGGCCAATATCACTGAGCCAGCATTGCTCTCAGATAGACCTAACGTTTTTATACTCATATCCCTGTAGAACAAACGCGAAAATGCACTTATTTTTATCACTCTTACTGTTTCGCCCATAACGTATGCCTTCACTAAAATATTTCCTGAAAACGACCGCAGCATACATCAAATTAAATATCCCAACGCGTTTGAATGTTGCAACATTTTGAAATATCTCTGTGACGCTATATCGAGCGCACGCTCTGCGCTCACGAATGATCGAGTTTCGAAACTCCTAGAGTATGTTGTATGTTGGTACAGAAATTTCCTAGATTTCATTTTCTTCAAAAGAAATTCCAGTGAATGGAGTCACGTGTTGAAAACATTAGTTTATTTCGATTGAATAAAAACGAAAACTGCTCTCTGTTTGTGCGAAATGTATTTGGAAATTGGTTCTGTGTTTAGAACGCTTTTATTGAAATTGTATTGTATTGTTGTTGCGTTCGATTGAGTTTTAGATATTTATGGTGTTCGTTGAAAAATTTTCATAAACATTCTCATCCTGTTTGAGTATTATAGTTTGCAAATGGGAGTGGAGTCTGTGAATAGAATAGATTATAAAATGGTTGAAAGTGATGAAATATTGCTATGCCTAAAAAGGCACTGTTTTCTTAGCAACAACAAACAAGAAATCTTTTTCCAATGGGCTTTTGTATTCTTTCTAAAGTTTAATCTTTTCTTTAATATTTATTTCGGATGAAGTTACGCCTTATTTCTCCGGAGGGTTAGGCAGAAGTGTACATATAGAACACCCACATGTCGCCAATTATGACTGAATCCCATGTTATATGGGGCGAGTCTATTACTATCATCCGGGTACAACTCCAGACGAGCTGCTTGGCTGATCAACTTCTGATGAGGTTAATCAGTGCATAAGCCTTGGTAATTGGTTACTGACACATTTGCACGTACCCGGTGCGTCGGGTAAATGCAAAAGATATATGAATTAATTTTTCTGTAGATTTTTTCAATTAACGTAGCTTATAAGTAAGTATTCTTCATATTACCTACGGACACCATAAGGATCAAGGTCCGAATTAAAGTATTTTCATCAACATCATCATCAACAGCCTAAAATGTTCCCACTGCTAAAACACAGCCCTCCTCTCGGTGAGAGGAAGTGGGCCGAAATCCACCACGCGGGCCCAGTGCGGGTTAGTAGATGTCACACGTCTTCGAATTTTTAGCTTTAAGACAAGCTGGTCATTACTATTTTTTCCTTAACCGTTTTGAGAGCAGTGGTGATGAAATTATTTACACAAAGCAAAGCTCCTGCTTGGGTTCGAATTCACGACTCGCGGCTAACACCACTGGGCCACCACTGACTGCTCAAAAGTAAAAGCATTTTATCTTATTTTAATAATATTACCTTGTCACCTTGTACCGTGTGGTGCCGGACGTAAAGAATAACACCACCCCATTTCTTCCCGTAGGTGTCGTAAAAGGCGACTAAGGGACTTACTAGAGAATGGGCAGCAGCGTTCTCTATGCATTTTACCACCATACTGCGATCGCCAACCCGCCTGCCAAGCGTGGCGATTATGGCAAATCCCCCCAAATTGAGGGAGTTCTAAGTCCAGCAGTGGACGTCTTACTTGAATGATGACCTTGTCACAGTATTAAGTCGGGACCTTACAACCACGGTCGACGATATACGTATATGGAGTGTATCATTACGTGAAGAATATTATAAAACGCACTTCCGATGTTCTTGGCCTTACTTTATTAACTTCACTATACTTCACAATACAAACCCTACAGAGGAATGTGGGGTTTGTATTTGTGACGTAACAATTACCTATAGCACGTCATGACAAACAAAATACGATTCGAGTAAATACAAAATCGTGTTCACAGACAAAGCAAAGAAAGGAAACTTGGCCCAACATTTGTTTAGCTATACTATTTTGTGTTGCATAGTTGACTTAGTTATTGCTTTACCACTGTTGACATAAATCAGTCAGTTGAAACTTCACTAAAGCTTCCCTACGTTGACAGTGCTGACCGCCACATAACGGCTAAAATAACGGCTGTCATAAAAACGCTCTCTAGGGAAATACACCAATTCACTTTCATAATTAACGTTTCAGTAACGTCATTAGACGATGAAAAGCGGACGCTAGGTGGCAGCCACCGTCACATTGGTCTTAAAGGGCTAAATAGACCTTATCGTTTTAGTATGTGCAAGTGACGTTTAACCTTTTACGGCCGCGTCTTAGGACACCAGTAGCGGCACAACCATGTTTTCACTGTTTTTTGGCGGTACAACCATGGTTGTGCCACCAATCGTTGTCTTTGTTAAATACCCACCATAAAGCTTTATTTATTTTTCTGGCACTGTGACCATGGATGTGCCAGCGTGGTGTCCTAGTGAGATGTACCTAAGCTTGAAAGGGTGGTAAGCTGACTATGAGGTCGACTACACCTAAATAATGTTGAAAGTTGGCCCAACATTTGATTAGCTATATTTGCGTTGCATGTCACGGAAAGGATCGCGTGTTTTAGTTAAAATAATTTATTCGTTCGTTATGTGGGGTTTAAGTTAATTTATAACATTATATAAAGTTCGCACTTTATAGTTTATTGTGACGCGTGTTAGGCGTGTCGTACTCTGAAGGTTGTATAGAAGGTTTTTGTTTTATGATTTGATTGTTGCGTTGTAAAGTAATTTTACAATTATGTAAGTACTAGCTTTTGCCAGCGGCTTCGCTCACGTGGAGGTCATAAATTATTTCATGATAACTCACCACTGACATAAAAGTATCCTATTCGTGAAATCAGGTTATAAGGTATTTGTGTGCCAAATTTCATCTAAATCTGTTCTGTTGTTTTTGGCGTGAAAAAATAACAAACATCTATAAATCCACGCAAACTTACAATTTTATAATATAAGTAGGATATTACATTATATAGGAGGATACAGTGCCTCTACCATGAATATATGTATCATAGAACGAATGTAACTATGGCACGGTATACTCCGTAAAACTGTAACATTTTGACTGCCTGTGTCCTGCTGCATTCGTCGAATGTCCAAAAGCGAAACGAATTACGTCCCACGTTACCTCTCTACTGTGTCTTTTGTCAATCTTGGTAGACTTACACACATATAAACACATATTTTTTCCCAATAAGAATTAAGTATTCACACCTGCTATTGAAAAAGATATATCAATGGGTATGTACCATCTATTCCATGTAACATAAACCAACAAGCCACAAAATTGCCGGTAAATTCAATAAAACACATTAGCAAGTCTGTGTTACCGTGAACAGGGTTCAGTTTACGTTAGCCTTCTGACTAATTCAGGGCTACTAAAAGTGTAGCCGATAGCCACGTCGGTGAGCTCGGTAGCCTTGCAGTGGCCATGGCACTTGAATATTAAAATGGCGATCAAAAGTCAGCCGTGAACCATTCCGTTTTACCCTAAAGCCGTTTGTCCACCGCCGCCTTCAACTGGACGTCAATGAGAGCGAAATTACAGCATCTATGATACACTAAATATAGCCGCTTGTTCACTACATGTCCGTCACCGAACGCTGGGAACTCGATCTTCGAATTTTAGAGTAGATTGGCGCGACCGCTAGAACTCGGCCCGAGATTGTGACGGACCAATGTCCCGACAATTCAAAAGATGTTTGATATTATCCACATACTGCCGTCGCACCGGCACCGTCACCGTGCTTTTGTTTCGGCTATCACAACATACTGAATCACCAAGTTCGGTCGCAGTAGACAAACAATCGCCGTCACCGGGCCGTCACGTTTGGTTTGAATAATCTAGTTTTTTGACGTGGAAAAATGGCCTGGCGATAGTTTGAATTTGTATAAGAACGCACATCAAAACAGTCAACATCGTGTTTTACAACTTATCTATGAGCGTGTTTAAAAAAAAAAACCAAACTTATATTTTTATAATAAACATTTATGGCTAGTAATATTATTGGAACGAAGTTATCGCGCGTTGTGAAAGGGGGCAAGACGGAAAAAATTCTTACGAAAAGTTGTCACGACACTTTTTAACCGACTTCAAAAAAAGGACGAGGTTTCTCAATTCGACTGTATATATTTTGTTATTTGTATTTGTTTGTATATTGTTGTTTTTTTTGTTGTGAGTAGAGAGAGAGAGAGACAGGGAGAGAGGGAGAGAGAGAGAGAATGAGACAGAGAGAGATAGAGGGAGAGAGACAGGGAGATAGGGACAGAGAGAGGGAGAGAGGGGGCGAGAGAGAGGGAGTGAGAGAGAGAGAAAGAGAATATTTTTGTTGAGTGTATACAGGTTTTTTGTACATAATAAATAATAAAAAAAATATATAAAAATTATGAACCCTAGAAAGGAACTTCGTTCCATCCGGGTGTCCCTTGACACCTCTAAAGTTTTTTATTAATCACTAGCTCTTTGAGAGCAGTGGTGGCCCAATGGTATCGACCCCGAGTTACGAGTTGTAGGTCGTAAGTTCGAACCTAGGCAGGCACATTACTTTCATCATGACTCTTCACAAAACGGAGAAGGAAAACATCTTAGAAACAAAAATTCGAAGTCATGTGACATCCACCAACCAGCACTGGGCCCGCGTGGTGGATTATTGCCCACTCCCTCTCATAGAAGGACCTGTGTCCAAGCTGTGCGAACATAATAATACTAGCTCTTGCCAGCGGCTTCGCCCGCGTGGATAGCGAAAATTAAGCCACGGGAACGTACTACCGGGATAAAAATATCATATTTTTAATCCAGATTTCATCCAAAAATTTAAAAAAAACTAGCCAAGTGCGAGTCGGACTCGCGCACCGAGGGTTCCGTACAAACCCGCAGGTATTCACGGTTTATGCATAAGGTTTATGTTTATGAAATTAAATGTTTTTTTTTTTTAATTTTTATGTTTGAGTTGACAGAATGAAAGGTAAATTGTGGTTTACGATTTATGACGTATTAAAAAAAACTAATCACTAGATTTCGTTCAAACCAATTTTCGGTGGAAGTTTACATGGTGATGTACCTACATCATATATTTTTTTTTAGTTTTATCATTCCCTTATTTTAGAAGTTACGGGGGGGGGCACATTTTACCACTTTGGAAGTGTCTCTCGCGCAAACTATTCAGTTTAGAAAAAAATGATATTAGAAACCTCAATATCATTTTTGACCTATCCATAGATACCCCACACGTATGGGTTTAATGATATTTTTTTTTTTGAGTTTCAGTTCTATGTATGGGGAACCCCAAATATTATTATTTTTGTGTGAGAATCTTAATGCGGTTCACAGAATACATCTACTTACCAAATTTCAACATCATAGCTCTTATAGTTTCGGCAAAAAGTGGCTGTGATATACTCGAACAGACAGACAGACAGACATGACGAATCTATAAGGGTTCCGTTTTTTGCCATTTGGCAACGGAACCCTAAAAAATGAGTAACAAACATCTAAACAAAATCAAAATCAAAAGTCATTTATTCAAACAAGGCTGAGAGTCAGCACTTTTTGAACGTCAAAACATACATACTTTCACATTTATTGTATAATATTGTAGGATTGGGATAGTAAAATTAAATTCGGAATAATTTACGTTCCATAAAATTGTTAGTAGGTGCCATAGCACCGCATATAAAAGTAAAAATAAGTAAATAAATCTGTTAAACCTGGGAAAGCTGACCTCCATTTTGTTTTATGAACTAGAACTAATAGGTTCAGAAAGTTTATAAGTTTGCTAACCACCCGTCAACGACTTTACACGCCCCGAATTAGCACCTTCGGCTTTTCTTAGAAAACTTTTAGTTGATTTTATCAGAATAAATAAAGCGGTTTCTAATAAAAAGTCGGTAATATTAACGCGATCGTGAACATTTTTGTTTTATGATTAGGTAAATTAGGTTTTTAATTGAATGTTTTGTGTTTCTTTATTTTGTAATGTTAATAACATATTTTGCCTTTATTGTATAAAATCAAGTTCTTTTTACTGACAGACAGCTGTGTTGCTAGGGAGTAAGTTGCGCTACTTTTTTCCAGTAAAACATTGGGAAATGGTGAAGGGCGGGCGTTTTGAGGGACTTCGATACGTCGTTTAGTCGTTCAAAAGGTGCCGATTTGAAGCGTATTATTTGATTTCGACTAGTATTCAATATCAGTCGGCCAATGCTCGTAAAAACGTTCAAAATCTAGTCGCAGTCTCATCTCGGTGACAATCAAATGTCAAAAATGTATGGCAAGTAGGGGTATTTAGGGTTCAGTACAAAAATAATAATAATAACTTTATTTATTTTCATAAGACGAATACAGATTTAACAAGTTTTATATAATACTAGCTGTACCCGGCCACGCTTTGCTGTGGCACATTCGAGTGTTTTCCTAGCTTCCCGCAGATGGCGCGGTCACTGGTACACAGCTGATCGTTAAAAAAAAACAGTTTTTTCGCGGTCGCGAATATGTGACTGATGCAAAAAATAGATAAAAACAATCCTTGATGCGGATTATATATCATGCTAAAATTTCAGCTCGATCGGTGCAGAACTTTTTGAGTTTTTGAAGCGTACACAAACCAACATAACATTTTATATATATATAGATAAAGACAATTTAAATGAGCTTCGGTAGTAACACAATGCAATACAAATCTAGGAACTGCAATCTGGTCTGAAATTAGGAACCTTTATGGTGAGAATCAGTCTGTCTGCCACATTTTAGCAAGATTTCGGGTATATAGAGCATATTCTTTATCACATATAGAAAATCTTAACGTTAAATATCTTCAGTATTACAACTAGTAATACAGGCACCTACATACACAAAACGAATATATTACTGAAAGCAAAAGGTTTAACCGTCAGCATTATGCTGAGGCTCCCATAGCGGGTTGCTAAGCGCTGGTTTTCAGCTTAAACGCTTGATTTCTGTTTACAAAAAAAGACGTATATTTAGAGAAAACGGATTAACACACAACGTGTTAACTACATGATGATCATACATTAATAATATACAAGTGATCGCCTATTAGTCGAAATTCGACTATAATTCATTTTAATTTTAAGTTGGAATGATATGAATGACCTATAACATTATCTTAATTATTTGACACATTGTTTGACATTCAGTAAGACTAAAGACAATAAAGACAAATAATATTAGTCTCTTCTCATTTTGACCACAGACTTCAACCATAATAAAAGAGAATTTATGTGTGTGTGTGTGTGTGTGTGTGTCAAACGCATGGTAGTGTGTGTAACGTGTTATTTATTGAAAATAATGTACTTTTACGCATCATTTAAAAAATATATTAGCATTCGTCACTTCTTCTCTGTATAAACTATAAGTGTGCGAAATTTCATACTCCTCCGTCCGCCCAATTTTCGTAAAAAGGGATCCAAAGCTTTCGCTTCACGTATTAATTAATATATAGATTCCTACGGGGCGTTTGGCTAATTTGTTCGTGTGCATTTGTTTTTTTGTATTTTTTTAATTTATTTTCATAATACGCGTTTTGTTTGTGCAGAATAAACAATGTATCTTTCTTTTTTCTTTTCCTATGTGCCAGTTTGTTCCTGAAACTCGTCCATCGTAATAACGGCGTACTGTACCTAACATCACTGGGAAACTAGGCCACACTCAATTTGTAAGTGTTACCCAGGCATCAATACACAGATGGAGGGAACCGAAACACCTAACATAAGCCTTAAGTTGCTTGTAGCGACACGTACGCACCGCGATAGACTGGTGTACCAACGACAAACAATAAAACGTTAGCTAAAGTAAAATATCACTGTTGCTAACTGATATTTTACAATGGCATTGTTTTGTAATAATTTTATGATATTCCATTTTATGGTCTCCCAAACCCTGTTGAGTTGATTAAAGCAAAAATTTCTTTGTTACTTTGTTAGGCTGTTGTTGCCCTCATCATCTTAAAGCTCCGTACACGTGTTTTGCAATTAAATCTTTACTAATTTTATCTGAAGACTTACTCGCTGTTCGAGTGGATGATAGCACTACTGATGAGCGTAAAACCTTGGTTTCGATTCACAAGTCAGGCAACTGTTATTCCCGCCAGGGTCACGAGATTTGTTTGAAAGAGTTACCGTGGCACTGGCATATAGGCAACTGAAGGAACACGCCTAGGTTTTAGTCCGTAAAAGTCTGACACGCCCTCCCGCTCTGCCCAGAGCGGGCGACGTCATTTGATGATTTACCAACCACAGAAAAAAGCTAACTCTCATTGGATTTTTCTATGAATTTCTCAGTATCAGCTACGGGGTCTGAATATGTTCCCCAATGATGGCAATATCATTTCACACGATTACATGTCACTTAAACATAATTAGCGACATACCAACTATGTAGCTCTACCCAACCCTTTGGGGATACCGGAGCGAACTTGTATGAGTAATTATTTTATTTTGATAATATCTTGAAAGCTTGGCATGGCAATTCAAAATGTTGCTACTGCTTCTAAAGGATATATCAAATCAAATCAATTTATTTCGGGCTACAAAGACCCATATCGTAAATACCTTACAGACTATCATACATACATATAAAAACCACGTAAACATAACTATTGTACACGAAGTGACAGCGTCGTGTTGCGCTGCGTGGTGTCGCGTAGCCTTCCGCGGAATCGCCGATACATTCACCAACACAGACACCATTCGGCCAAAACTCTTCCTTGAGGAAGGTCTCGATTTGATGAGTTCATCTGGTACCATTAGATGTACTGGTAGAAAATACTCCAGTGATTAGGTCTACCTTTGCACAGTATTTTTTATTCGTGTAAATAGTTTTAATGAAAAAATAAAAACCATTATAAGACGGCCATGAGATGTGACAATAATTTTCTTTGCTCAGAACACACACATATCCATGAAAAACATAAGAAAATGACGTCACAAAAAGTTCTAACTCCGATCTTCCCGTTTACCTAGATATCTTCTCAATTCGACTAAACAAACAGACCACTTGAAACAAACTTTGACCAAAAACAAAAGAACGTTGGGCCAATAAAAGTTTTAATAAAAGACGTCGGGATTTCAGTGCGGTGCGATGCCAAATACTTATTCAGCTGCATGGCACCACAATTTGTACCCGTGTCAGTTGTGTGCAGCCGGAATCTGGCATGCCAATATCGATAGTTTTTCCTCACAGAATTTATATATTTGTACCAGTTTTTCGGTTTTATAGCGGTCATATTTTTTAAGAATTGTTGCTGCATTTACATACGGATTAAATGGGCTTTTAAATAAAATTCTTGGTTGATATAAAACATTGGCATTATGAACCAAAAGTTAGGTATTTATTTGATTTTAGCTAATACGTCTAGTGCCAGCCATAAAGAATAGCACCATCCCATTTCTTCCCGTGGGTGTCATAAGAAGCGACTAAGAGACTTACTAGAGAACGGGCAGCAGCATTTATCTATACATTTTACCACATACTGCGATCTCCCACCCGCCTGTCAAGCGTGGCGATTATATCAAACCCTCCCAAATTGTGTCCAGCAGTAAACGTTCTTCGGCTGAAATGATAATGATGAATGATTAATACTTTAGGGTTACAATCCTACATCAAATAACCTTGTATAAAATTGCGTCACAAAAAATATCGCTTAGAATAGGTACTATTCTCCTCACACGAATCTCGAAATTGGACTTGTAAATATATATCAATACCCTATTATGATATTTACAATTCAATAACTTTTCTGTCAAAGTGAATAGAAATGAAAGTCTAGAATACGAGTTTTATTTGTAAAAAATCAGGCACACACATCACGTCGTCCTCGTACATGTTTGCTTTATTTACATTTTCTTTTATTTAAGATTCCTCTACAAATCTTAACAAAACTCTAACTTGAAAGTCTATCGGCTGACCCGATATCGCGTCAGTGGGACGGGAGAGGTTAAACAAGCTAGATATATTGTCCCGTGTGGTTCGAGTATTTCACGGATTTAACCATGTACCATCATCATCTGCCTAGCCTTTTCGCTGCTATGTTGGGCTCGGCTTACAGGAATCTGCTGAATACCAAAACTTTACAAAGAGCGACCGCACAACTGACTTCCAAAACCCAGGTACTGGTTTTTCAGACTTTCGGACGTCTGATGACCCGTAACAACTTTCAGAGATCCAGAAAAGAAAGCTGGGACCGCATCCACAGCTTAACGTGCTTTATCTCGGAGAGTCTTGGTATATAAAGATCGTTACTCATCCACGGACAAACGGGGCAAGCGTAACTTAACATGGATTCAACCATGTTTGGTACTTGTAACTACTAATTCCATCTACAGCTACTGCAGATTAAACGACCTAAACGAAAATAGTGCAAATCGTGATGAAAAACTTAGCCTAACTAAGGTTTTTTAGCAAGGGCTGATTACCCTTTCTGAAGGTTTCGGGAATCGGCTGAATTTAGGTCAATATAGTACTGCTCGATGAAGCAACTATGAGGGGAGGCCTCTAGGCCTAAGGCGTCTGGCTGTGGACGCTTTTTGGCTGGAATGATTATTATGACTGACCAAAAACCATAATCAGCCTATAATGTTCCCACTGCTGGAGCACAGGCCTCCTCTGTGGTATCAAAATGTGCTAGACGTAAAATAGCACTCGCGGAAATTTTAGTTCAAGAATACCATACACCCAAGTTTATGGCAGCTACGAACTTAAATTGAAACCTCACTGTGACTTCAGCAACCTTTTAACACCCATAAACAATAAATAAGGGTACCGCTAGCAAATAAACGATTACCTTCGTGACTGAACTAAGGTGAAAATAGCTCCCTAACTACATGTTGGACAAAAACAAACGGCAAATAAATCGTCTTGTTTGTTAATTACATTACACAACTTGCCGGGCGTGGTTGAAATGAAAATTAAGGGGTAACCCTGCGTGTGACATTCAATACAAACTTACACCAAACACTGACAAAGGAAAATAACACTTGTTTATAGGACACTAAAAGTTATGTGGAGTGTAAAGTTAAGTTTGTGACATTGAAGTAGTGGTGGGCAAGCTATAACTCATAGAGAACGAGTAACGAATTTAAAGTTAGACTTGAAATAAAATTCGTTTTCTGAGTTATTTATGTGATATTACCCTGGAACGAAAGAGTGCTAATTCTTCAGCCGGGGCAGTTAATGCGAATTTAATTAAGACTGTTTTTCCGTTTCGTAATGGGTAATTTCAGTTTTGTTTACTTATTGTTACTGTTTGGAGTGCTTAACCGGTACCGAGTAAAAAAACAGGTAATGGATTTTACCTCGGCTATCTGTGCTTCTATAGAGTTTTTAGCCCCACTTCTTCTTCGCAGCTCACACACTAAGATGTGGTGAAGTGGGCGTGTTGTGGGGAACTATCTTATGTAGTTTTGACGTTCAAAAAGTTGAAGCCTACTTTGAGTACCTAAATGTCGTTTCGTAAGCCAAGTCTTTTGGTTTATTTACAATAAGCGAAGAAACAAGTTGGTATTAATATATCCAATATCCGATGATATGCTGTAAGTAATGAAGGATTTAAAATATCACCGCAAGGTTTTATTTAACAATTCTGAAATCAGCCTAGCAGTAACCACGAAACTGAAATATTTCGAGCCTCGGGAAATCTTTAAGCACCATCATATCTTTTAACACATGCCCAAATTTCGAGCTGCAAAAAATATTTATGGCTAAATTTTTTGTCTTGTAAAAATCTTACTAATATTATAAATGTGATATACATCCAAACGGATGTAGGTATGTATAGATGTTTGTCTCTCACGCAAAAACTACTGAACGCATTTGGGTAAAATTTGGTATTGGTGGCACATAGATAGTAGGTCATCTATTTAATTCTATAATACAATTTTAATGGGATTATCTGTTTAATGACTGCAGGATTATGATCAATAAATTAATTTAAATAAAAATAGCAGTGTACATGAGCTTTTAGGTGATAAATTGTAAGGTAAAAACTGCACGGTCATTTTAAATTAATTTTGTTATATTATTGGGTGGCGAATCTCTCCCATTATTGAAATAATTATGATTGACATTTATGATTATTACTTTTATCATTCTTTTATTATTATTTTGACATTTATTTAATTCAGTAATACAATTTTAATGGGATTATCTGCTTAATGACTGCATGATTGTTATTTTAATAATTTATTTAAATAAATAAGAAATGTGTAACTTTAGCCTATATTTGCACGCCAAAATTAAAGGCAGAATAAGTGAACAAATTCATATATTTTACCAACCTTCTGTACCTTATTTTCGCAAATAAATGATTTTGATTTTTCATTTTGATTTCAGATAGTTCCTTGTAGTAGTAACCTTGAACAACACATACGGATACTTTTTATCCCGGTAGAACATTTGGTAGAATAATACGCTAAAGATTACTTTAGACAACTATCTACCTACATTTTACTACGAATCTGTCTTTCCGTATATTTTCGTCGTGACGGACGTGTGCAAAAATAAGTTTGTTCCACATTCTAGTGGAACAAACAAGCTGGATTCTACTTTTAAAGTATTTTAGAGGAATATAAATGTTTTAAAAGTTGAGTTGGTTGCAGTTTTACAATCGCTATTGAGAGTGACATTTCAAAAAGTAATTTACCTTTCGGACACAAATTACCGGTCACATCATTGGAAAAATAGAATTCATCATCATCATCATTTAAGCCGAAAGCCGTCCACTGCTGGATATAGGCCTCCCACAATTTGGGGGGGTTTGCACAAATCGCTTCGCTTGGTAAGCGGTTTGGTGATCGTAGAATGCTGCCACCCATTCTCTAGTAAGTCCCTTAGAGTCGCCTTTTAAGACACCCACGGGAAGAAATAGTATAGTGATAATCACCAGGTCCGGCACCACACGCAACAAAAAAAAATCACTTAGAAATGTCTAAGTATTTATTTTTTTACATAAAATTAAGAATACGTAATCACTTGATCTTACTTTTGTGTTTTTATTCATTGTTGTATTTACTTCTGTATATGCGAAATAAAACTTATCGTTTGTGATATAAATAAGAAGTAAAGAATTCAAACTACCTACCAAGAAACAGACATTATCAATGTACTTCTATTCTGTCTACTGCTCACTATTAGATCTTTTATTTTCCTAGTCTTTCATTTATTCCTTTGTGAAGCTACAGAATGTTTCAACCAGCTTTGAGTAGCTACAGGGTGTTGTACTAAGCTTTCTACTTGAAGTACAATCACAAATCAAAGGCAGAGTCGTGACTGCTCAGTTCCCATCGCCTTAAGGCTTGTTACACTGGCTCGTGACGTAATACACGCTTAGGCAAATGTCTCCTTGTATAGTGAGATTATCTTTAACTGGAAGTTAGTAATGGGATTTGTGTTTAATAGTTTGAATAGAATTATAGTTGTGAGTTTATGATGCTATAGGGAATCTAATGCTCTATCTGTTAAAGCTGCCATTGATATGAGTAACTAGCTTCTGCCCGCGACTTCGTCCGCGTTAAATTTCTTGTTCCCCCGACCCTTCCCGTCGAGTCGAATCGCCTACCCGTGCGTTTTTCCCCGTTTTTGCAACATTTTTCATTACTGCTCCGCTCCTCTTACTTGTAGCGTAATGTTATATAGCCTATAGTCTTCCTCAATAAATAGGCTACCCAACACAAAAATAATTTTTCAATTCGGACCAGTAGTTCTTGAGATTAGCGCGTTCAATCAAACAAACAAACAAACTCTTCAGCTTTATAATATTAGTATAGATTAGCATTCGCCAGCGCCTTCGCTCGCGTGATAGACGGAAAATATCCCGTAGAACGAACAACCTGGATAAAATTGTGTGTGTCAGCTCTGACACACGACTGGAGTTTAATCCTTAAGAACGATTATAAAATATATAGATTAGTAAACATAACATGACAAATCCGTTCTGTAGTTTTCACGTGACAATGAAGAGTAACATACATCCTCGCAAACTTTTACTTTTATAATATTAGTATAGTAGGATAGGATGTGATTTTCCTATGATTGTAAGAAATTTTTCTTCACGACCATTATCATGCTCTCGCGCTTGTGCTTATTTATTTAGGGTCAGCACTACATGTATTTTCTTCCTTACTTCTCTATTACTCTTCATTTCAATAGTAACTCCATTTCTAGCTTTATCATCGTCCACACAATCCATCCGGGTTTGGCACGCTCCTACTCTTATAGCCTACCCTACGACATTTTCCTCATTTGTCACTTTCTAACTGGTATAATTTTCTGACTTCTTCAATATTCTCCTTTCTTATTCTATTAGTTGCCGAAACACCACACATCCAACATCAGCATTATCAGCAGCATGCTTTTTCCTCAACAAACAAAATCCTGTATCCTTCTTTGACAAACGTTTACATTTCTCTATAACATTTCAACTCCCCAAATAAAGCCACGATTCCTCATCTTTTTTTACGAAATAACTCGGCAGGTTCGAATCATTACATCAAATACCTAAATGGGATCCCAATCCATCGAACTTTATTTCCTTGCTAAGCAAATCCACGATTGGAAATGAGTCAAAAGACCTCAATCTCGGGCGAACGTTGTGTTACAGTATAAGTGTAAAACAGTAACTCAACTAAGCTATGTCAGTGACGATTAGGCCTTTTTTTGGATGGGAAATCATCAAATGACGTCTCCCACTCTTGGGCAGAGCGGGTGTCAGACTTTTACTGACTAAAACCCACCCGTGTTCCTTCAGTTGCCCATGTGCCAGGGTCACGGTGTCTCTTTCGAACAATCTTGCGACCTTGGCAGGAACGATTAGGCCTTGGCGCTCCATCGGAATGTTGGAACAGAAAAATGAAGCGCTGGCACTTGCCTTTACCTTTAATTTATTCATGAGTACATAACAGATACTAAATAGAGAAAAACACTTAATAATAGAAGAGCACAAAAGTACTTTCTTCTTTTATGAGACAGTCACAGTCTAACAGCATTGCAAACTTGTTTTAAAAGTCTTGTAGCAGCATATTAAAAAAGCTGCCGCACTGCTGCTGCTGCTGCTTATTAGCTGGAAAATAAATAAATAATATTTCTGCATTCAACTAAAATTGTATATTATATTAAATCTATGGAACAGTACGTTAATTAAAACCGTATTTCTACTCAAAACAAAAACCACGTAACACATAACATTACGCCTGTATTTTTCGAAGGGTTAGGCACAGATTACCCTATGTAATAGTACGTACACCCACTTTGCACCAGTTATGTCGAAGTCGCATGTAAAAATCTACTTTTTGAATTATTCTAAAATTTAAAATAATACTGAAGCTTCCTACTCATTTCTGTTTAGGATTCACAGCAAATAAAATATAAAGCCTCAATAATTCTTGATTCCCGACATGATTTTGTAAATTCGTAGAACCGCCCTTTTATTCGTAATTGTCCTACTGTTTATTACAGCATACTGTGGTTCTATCGTGTTGGGATCCCGTAAGCCATCCGTAATTAAATGGCCGTGTTCTTTGACAGTTTTGCCGTATGCACAAGTATTTGTCAATGGCAATCTGTTCAAGAATTAGGGCAGGAATTGAATTTGGTATTCAATAGAATTTGCTTTGTAGAACGACATAGTGAGAGTTGTATGGATAAAATGATAAGGTGGTTATTACTGAAAAAAAAAAAGATATAGCTACTTTGTTGTTTCTTCATGGCCAATCCTAACAATTCCTGTGTTTTAAAAGGCATCCTCTTAATATTTTAGTACTAACATCTGCAAATGCCAATGATCGTTGGGGTAGACGTGTTCTTGACTGGAGACCGCGAATCGGCAAACGTAAGATAGAATGCCCTCTGGCCTGGTAGAGCGACGATCTTCGCAGGGTGGCAGCTGGATGAGAGTTGCCGAGAATCGAGCTGAAAGGCGTGCAATTGGAGGGGCTTTTGTCCAGCAGTGGACTACTATAAGCGGATGATAATGATCTGCAAATGTCATTGTCGGCTTCCATTAATAACCCGATAACTGAGGAACTGAGGCGATGCGATTTGATAGCGTGATATGACAAATCCTTTCCCGTTCTGGGTCGTGGAATAGAATTATTAGAGCGGAAAATCATAAAATTCCTCATAGGAGAAAGTTTTCTCGTTCAACGTGGTGGCAGTGAAAGGGTTGAACACTTACGGCAGTGATCTATTGCAGTTTTATAAAGTTTTAACCTTTCATGTGCGTAGTGCAAAATTATTAACTTGTTACTTTATTGTTAAATGGTTCTAGAAGTTGCATTAGTTAAAAGCTTATTTATTTAAATAAAAAATCTATCATAAAAATACGATAGATCAAGGGACTCCCGACTACCAAACAGCACAGGGCCTGTGTGGTGGACGACCCGCTCCCTCTCGAAGGGGACTCCAAGTTTTGTTTATGAATCGGTTTACACAAGGTGTAACAGAATAAACACAAGAAATTAAAATATTTTGTACCTAATTGACTACTGAATCGATGTCAGTAACTTTTAATACGGATTTTTTTTCTATTTAAAGTCAATAAGACTCGATTATTACTGCGTAAAATAATACGCCTCAACACGTTTTTTTAATAAGAACAGTTCGCTTAAAAAACAAAAAATTTGGTCATTGTATTTTGCTTTTAACTCAATACTCTAGCTCAAATTGGGTGTTTCAGGTTTTGCGTAAATTATGTTACTCGTTGTAAATGGATGAATAAGTTATGCGCTAAAAAGTTTTTAATCACATTACCGCTAAGTGGGTTAACGTATAGGAATAGTTAGTTAAATTATTACGGTAACTAGAACAGTCCACCCATAACAATATATTCTCTTATATCTATACAAATAAATAAAATTGGAGTGTCTGTTTTTAATATTAAGATAACCACTTTTTACTAAGTGTATATGGATGTATACACGATACATATACCAAAACAACATTTTTTACAATTTTTGTCTGTCTGTCTGTCTGTCTGTCTGTTCGTTCCCGCTAATCTCGGAAATGGCTGAACCGATTTTGACGGGACTTTCACTGGCAGATAGCTGATGTAACAAGGAGTAACTTAGGCTATTTTTATTTTAGAAAGATTCTTTTATTTTAGAAAAAAATAACTATCTTCGAAAACTACGCTGACATACGTCTCAAAATTCGTAAAACCCTGGCTGAATCCTACGAAATAGATCAAAATAATGTACTACAGTATTGTACACCTTAAAAAGGCCTACAAAAATGTCCTCAATGGTATATGTCTATCTCTTAGGGATAACCCACAATAACCATTTTTTATCTTTTACTTTTTACGAGAAATAAGGGCTTATGTACGAAGCGATTTTAAGCAATACAGCATTAATCCTTATCCAATTAAGTACCTTAAATACATTGTGCATTTAATATAGATCAATATGGCCCTTTACAGCATGTAATTTAAATGAATATCTTAGAAGATATTAGAGATTTAAAAAGTGGGCGCAGAGCGCGTTGGCAGGGGCCGGGTAGTACAGGATAAGTAGGATTGTAATTCATATTACTTTGGCTTCAAAGTAATTGCGAATATCATGTGTGTTCATTATACTCAAAATAAACCTAATAGTATTATTTCAAGTAAGAGACCGCGAAATTGCTTAGATGTTTAGATTTTTGGATGTTTGTTTCTCAATGATGCAAAGACGGCCAAACGGATTTAGATCGAATTTGGCACAAAGATATATTATATCATGGATACGTAACAGATAGGATACCTACTTTATCCCGGTAGTAGGTTCCCGGGTGATATTTTCCGACAGCTATACGGGCCAAGCCACTGGCAAAAGTACTATTCCTATAATTATGTTCGGTGTCTGGTAAATGATTGAGTGTCTGTATAGGTAAAATAGGAGCGTTAAGAAAAACCAGGAAGACTTATATTCAACTAAACCAAGCCCTATGTCACAGTCTTCTTACTCTGAATACTATTACTTTTATTTTAAAAACACCAACACACATGATGTTCTCATAAACTATGAATCCTAAGTAATATGAGTTATAATCCTACTACTAATAATATTATATATGTGAAAATATGTATGATTGGGTGTTTGTTTCTCAATCACGCAAAAATGGCTGAATGGATCTGGATCGAAAATAGCACACAGAGTCTATATTACCTATATAAAACATCGAATAACACATTCTTATCGCGGTAGTACGTCCTCTTGCATTAATTTCCGACATCCACGCGGGCGAAGCCGCGGGCAAATAATATTATAAATGTGAAAATATGTATGATTGGGTTGTTGTTTCTCAATCACACAAAAATGGCTGAATGGATCTGGATCGAAAATAGCACACAGAGTCTATATTACCTATATAACCTGGAATAACACATTCTTATCGCGGTTATACGTCCTCTTGCATTAATTTCCGACATCCACGCGGGCGAAGCCGCGGGCAAAAGCTAGTATATACTATACTTTGACACAATCTCCTCCCATTCTTTCCCTCCTAGTGATAGATGGCTGAATAATTACTAACCCTTGCCACAAGAAAGTAATAAATATTAATAAACTACCCTCAGTTATCTAGGGCAACAAGCGAGGAACATGCGTTAATTTAGGGTGGACAATATAATATGTCTTTCAATGAGTTTTGGCGACACATTGGAGAACTACAATAATTTCCGCCGCTAAAGGCCTCTTCCCATATATTAAGGAAACCGCTTTGATCGTAACGCTTCAAACAAGTTTTAGAAAACTGAGAAATAAAGCTAAGATCCTAAAAATACTTGCAATCCTGTATTAGTGGAAATGCCCTAGATACACGTACATCTTCAATTTTCAGCCGAAGGACCTCCAGTGCTGGACATAAGCCTTCCCAAAGGGGGGATTGGCCATAATCGCCACGCCTGGCAGGCGGGTTGGCGATCGCAGTACGATGGTACATCATCATTCAGCCGAAAAACGTTCAATGTTGGGCATAGGCCTCCCCCAAGCACCGCCACTTCGACCGGTTCTGTGCTTCTCGCATCCAGCGGGCTCCTGCGGCCTTCACCAGGTCATCGGTCCATCTTTCGGTGGTACATGTGGTTACCTTATTGGTGATACTAAATAAATAAATGTGCTGCTAAACCGTGCGAGTTCTACTAGATGTAAAAAACTACATCTAGTAAAAAAAACCGGCCGAGTGCGAGTCGGACTCGCGCACCGAGGGTTCCGTACAAACCTGTAGGTATAAAGTTTAAAATTTAAAAAAATATTTTTATTATATGATTTAACTAAAAATTTACGGTTTTCGCAATTTTTGATTTATCTGTGCTATAAGACGTTGCTTCGTACCAAATTTCAAAAATCTAGATCGACTAGAAGTACCCTTTAGGTTTTGATTCCCTTGCGAGTTTCGAAAATTTGCGGAAATTTGCGGCTTAAACGGCTATATCTATTGATTGCGCTAGCTTAAAAGTTTGATTTTTTCGCAGCTCTAAGGGACAGTAGACTTGAGTATTTGATATAAATTTCAGCTTGATACCTTCACGCGTTCCTGAAAAAAAGGGTCTTGACAGACGGACGGACGGACGGACGGACAACAAAGTGATCCTATAAGGGTTCCGCTTTTTCCTTTTGAGGTGCGGAACCCTAAAAAGGTGGCATTTTGTACTTTCTCGTCAACCTTTTATTTATTATAGAACATCGACAGCATATGCATTCAATATTGGTATACAAAATACTTCAGAAATGTATTATTGCTTGTAAGTGTACATAGCATGTAGGGGAAATAGCATGTATATATTAAATTCGTCAAAGCAGTACAGAAATGGTTTTAAATTTTTTCTACCGGCGAATTTTTGTAACACGCTTAAATACTGTACATAATGAAAGGGATGTATGGAATTTTACATGATATGCATTCACGAACAATTACTTTTATCAGGTGTACCTACACGTACAACAAAACACAGACTTGAAATGTGTTAGAAAGAACTTGAATCTTGAAGGTTTGATTTTGTTAAATTTATTTTATTTTGTAAAAACTCAAAGAAATGCAGTATCTGTTTATGATGTTAGTAATATAGTTCTGAGAGGTTGTTAATGTTTTACAAATAACCCTGTAGGTATATACTATATATAGACGTCGGCATAATTGGATTCCCGCACGAACGAACGTACCAAATAGAAAAGGGGTACCCAACTTACGCACATCAAGCATGTTTGTCCGTGGTATAAATCTAGGAAGGAGATCTAGTGTTATATTAATCAAGCCTATCCCAGACATATGCAAATACTCTCGAATGGCTCAAGTATAGGAGGCCAAATGCAGGAGTTTAACGGCAGCTGGTGTTTCATCAAGTTTTTTGGACCCCTCTGGGCACTCATGTAGCCATAAGTTGCAAATAATTTGCATAGTTTCTGGAGGATGTACGCTCATAAAAAGTTCAATGTAAATTCGTCATTTTAATGAGATGCTCGTTATAAACATTTATGTTCCGGTTCTTATACCAGTGGTAACTCTTCACTACTAAACTGGGCGGGTTATTAAATAGATTGCTTGTTTAAGTTACTAAAACTAGGTTCTATTAATAAATTATGCATGATATTAACGAAATTGTTCCAATCACATTCATGCCTTCTAGATTTTTGTGAAATATTTTGTCAATGTTTTTGTTGAACTATGTTCAAACTCAATGTTTACGAGTCTCATAACAAACGAAAAGTTATTTCTGAAAAACTCCAATGTACCTAAGTACTGTTTCTCATGGCGATAGCATTTTATTTAAATTTTCCAGAGTCAGGAGTTCTCGCCGCTTTAGCAAATACCAGGACTTCAGATACAGCAAAGAGTTGGCTCTGAACTGAAAGGAATGAAATCCGCTTTCTTCACAGTGTGTGCCTTTTCACTTCACTTTCAATCAAGAAACGAGAGACTTTCTATTCTCAACTTTCGTCGTTTTATTTCGTTTGAGAGTACAAAGAAAATTTTAAAATGTTTTATAAAAACTTGAAGGTGGCTTTGTGAAATTTTACGCTGAAGTAATATCGAGTCTTCCATCTCTATACTCGGAGGTATAAAAAATACTGCTGTCATATATCATCAAAAATCTGAAAAGAAACAATCGTTAGACGCATAAAATTCTCTTTATTAAACAACATAACAAAAAAGCCAATCATATATATCATCGATGAACAACTACAGGTCTTAACTTTGAAAAGTAACAAACAATCCCTGTAAATGAGAAAACGCTGTTCAATCATGATTTACGCACACATACATCAGCAGAGACAAAACACCTAAAAACCCAATACAAATACCATAAAAAAACCCATAAAAAGTTATAGGATCTACTTGTTGAAGCTCCAAAAATGCACTTTCGTCCGCAGTCACGTAAGTTGCGAGCAGCCCCTTACTAGGACAATAGACTGGCCGACAATAGGCCGGCCCCTACAATGGCCGCGATCAAACGACTGAATACGCGGCCAAAAGCATTTTATATCTGGCAACGACCACAATAACACGACAGCCAATTTTGTCACAACTCATTGGGCCTTATCTTGACCACAAATCCGACCCCTACTCCCAACCAATATGTTAAACAAAAACCGCATTGTAACTATCGAAATACATTGCTTGTTCCCCAAACAATAGCTTTTAAGTGCCGCAGTATAACAAGTAATGTATATGTGACCCACAGAAAGGGTAGCGATGTAATAAGAGGCTGGGAAAGCGTGCCAAAGGAAAAAATGCCCATAACTAGGCAGCGATCGTCGACATAATGCCATCTTATTTATTTCTTAATAGCAAAGAAAACAACATTTCAGGGTAAACCGTGCGGGATTTCAGCTGAGATGTATGAGGGACGTAAATAGCGCCTAACTCGTGACGATATTGCCACATTTAGGCACAACTAAGGCCATTCAAAGAAATAGTTTCTCTTGTAATTTAAGCGTAGGACGGTACTTTAAAAGTTTGAAATATTCCGTCTGAGAAAGGTTGTCTGAAATTATAAAGTAGATTTGTTTCAAAGATATTAAATATCATCTTAAAACAAAACAGTTCAGGAAGGCCTTTATTAATAGAACGGTGAGTCTGGTATTAAATTTAAGGGCTAATTCGGTAGTCTAAATAGGTTGAGTACATAGGTTCCAGTGAAGTGTTACGTACCTCATAGGTATATTAGGTTCTAGGAAAGAAAATTATAATTATAGTAGGTACATTAATCTTCTTTATCGCTACTAATAATATCGCTATAATTAGAATTGAGTTATTAGGTATAGATAA
This sequence comes from Aporophyla nigra, assembly GCA_947507805.1. NCBI lineage: Eukaryota > Metazoa > Arthropoda > Insecta > Lepidoptera > Noctuidae > Aporophyla > Aporophyla nigra. Next base: position 25,172,890 of record OX382297.1, on the reverse strand, counting down.
AGGAACAGAAATTATTACACATATTCCAAACGTGATATTTGAAACAATCAGTCATTCGTAATACATCACAGATGTCATGACCTCATTAGGCACCTCTCCTACCGCTGGCGATTATTGAGAAGCGACTAGAGCTAGCAACTAAAAACTAGTTGACGAGCAGCGAGTGTTTTGCCTACCAAGCGAGTGCCGCTGAGCGAATACTCTGTTTGATAGCTCTTGTGGCTGCAACAAACGAGTGCTCACTGGCGGTGGGAACAGTGAGCGATAAACTATTAATATATGTATCTCTTTCACCTTCAACGGAACATACATATTGGACTTGTACACACGGGTACATTTGGAGTTATAAAAGTTTCCATTTTTAGCTGACCTCGTATTGTATTAACTTTTCGTACAATGAGAAGTCAACTTATATTGGAAATGTATAGCAAAATTTGTCGCCGTCATCATCATCATTTCAGCCGTAAGACGTCCACTACTGGACATAGGACTCCCCAAATTTGGAGGGGTTCGCCTTAATCGCCACGCTTGGCAGGCGGGTTGGCGATCGTAGTATGATGGTAAAATGCATAGAGAACGCTGCTGCCCTTTCTCTAGTACGTCCCGTCGTCGCCGTATGTACGTTTATTGCATAAGTAAAAAGTTATAGCAAGTCGCTTCCTCGTTGTCAATGGAACGAGTTCCTTAAGCAGCTTCATCAAAGCCTACAAATGTTAACAAGCCGAAAGCCCACTCTATCAGCATTAAACATAACAAGACATGCTCCAGTAAAGCCAGCATTATTCGGACGTCCCAACGAGCCGGAACTATCTCTCACTCAAATAACAAGCGCTAGAGGAAATGCGCCAGTACTTGGCAGGACACCAAAAAATACCACTTGATAATTAAGTTGATATAATGTGCACTTTAATTAACTGGTGAGACACAAAAGATGTCGCTCAGAAGGCAAACTTTAACCAAAAAAAAAAAAATGGCAACTGCGGTCAAGGCGCCCGTCAGTTTGCTTACACATAGATAAAGTAGTTGCAACTAACTTAGAAACCTGGAACTGGCATCCCCTGAATATATTGCAACATATAAGTGCTAATACACACGAGCGACTCGCTTCACCGGCAGAGGCAACTGCATCCGTCGACAACATGCCGCTCGTGTACTTTGGTGTCTCCCATACTTCCTGCGGTGCCGTACGTTAAGAATAGCACCATCCCACCCCCCATGGATATCGTAAAAGGTGACCAAGGAACCTACTAGAGTATAGGCAGCAGCGTTCTCTATGAATTTTACAACCATACTGCGATCGCCAACCCGTCTGCCAAGCGTAGCGATAATGGCAATCGCACCCCTCTTAGGGGGAGGTCTATGTCCAGCAGTGGGCATATTTCGGCAAAAATGATGATGATGATGACTCATACTTACGAGCGGATCCCGGTGGTCGACGGCTGCAGTTGCCTCTGCTGTTAACTCGTGTCGCTTGTGTGTATGCTCACTAACCATTTAGATTATAAACCCGGCTAAGGTACTAATTACCTTCTGCATTTGTAACACTTAAACGTCTCTTAACTTTAAGCAACATTTTTAAATAACGAAAATTCTGATTCCATCCCTTATCTGTTCAATCTACCACTCCTAATTGTTTGAAATTTTTTTTGATGGTTATGTTCTTATCAGCTAAGTATCTGTTTGCTAAACGATCAGTTTTGTAGCTGAGTGCTAAACGATGTGAGATATGTGTCGATAAACGTAGGTCAAAGAGTAGAACTTCTGTATTCCACTACAACATTTTGTTACGTACTTCTGTCACTAGTTAGTGGCTATATTTCTTGTGTGCTGCAGTTTTGTATTACATTTAGAACACAACATTGTCTTTGTCTGCGAACTCCGTGGTCGGGGAATTAGAGCTAATTTTGATAAATGTGAGTGTAACCAGAATATATTAACTTTGTATGAGGAGTGCGCTGGCTGGTGTATCGGCTATGAATAATAGACTGCGCTGAGATTTCCCGTAGGTGTCGTAAGAGGTGAATGAAGGAGTGTTAGGAAATTATAATCATATCTGTTTACGTAATTGGGCTGATTCTTGCCAATTCCAAAAAAAAAAAATGATCAGAGCCAGCAGCAGAAGTCCTGGTGAATTTGTTGAGTGGATGAGCTAGCAATATTAAACGGCCTGTTAAAACCTGGCGAAATAATGGTGTACTTGGACTTGACAGCTCTGTCAAACCCGTCAAACTGTGATCACCAATTGTACTACCACCAGTGCAGTGCTTTATTGAATCATATTATGCTGTGACAGTTCATTTGGTAGTCCATGTTTAATAGTAGACATTTATAAGTTGATTTGTAGGTTAAGGAAAATCGTACTGTTATTACATCCAACGACAATAAGAACAAAGATTCAGCTAAAGATACCCTTTTATAGTCTGTAGTAAATCTTTCCAAGTTATAATCAAAAGGCAGTTATTTTCCAGTGCGATGACTATGACTGCATATTTTCCACGAAAGATCACTTCTTCCTGTATAATCTGCCGGGTCATGCAATCCTTTTAAATCCTATTTTTAGCCGAGAGGTTACGTCCCGTCTTTAATTTTAAGGATTTTCGCTCGGCTGGCAGATTGTAAGTCCTTGAGCCTGTTACAGCTCGATCATTTCCGACTCTCAGCCATTAGGCGTGGGGGACCTGAGAGGATCCATCAAACCATGTATATATTTATACACCCTTTATACTTCCCTCTTGAGAGTAAATATGTACGTGTTTATTTAATTTCACACCTTTCTTGTGTCATTATTTGCGTTCCTGTTTAGTTGGTATTTTCCAACATAATTCAGCCTATACTGTTCCCACTGCTGGGACACAGGGCTCCTCTCGGTGAGAGGGAGTAGGCCGTAATCTACCAGGTGGGTTGGTAGATGTCACATGTCTTCGAATTGTTGGTTCTAGGACTCGCGATGTTTTCTGTCACCGTTTTCGAGAGCAGCAATTATTTACACAAAATAAAGCGCCTGCTTAGGTTCGAACCCACGATATACAACTCAAAAGTCTGGGCTGGTACCACTGGGCCACCACTACTCTCATTTTTCATACTTGGTTTACGAATTGGTGATCAGTTTATGCCACGAACCAGGATGATCTATCTAACTTCAAATGAAAGGACAATGTCGAGCGACCCATCTTTGTAAAAATCTACCGAAACCTGCTCCTTAAATTGCCCATCTATTATGTAGGTCGCCCTGCTAACCCGGACCGAGGCTAAAAGTGCCAACAGTTTCAAAACATCAATACTAACTAATTTCTCTATACAAATTGCCCAAGCAATTTTCGAGGAACCCAGAAAGTTCCCTGATAGATAATCGAGTTAATGAAGTTCCACATAATGGGTATTGCAATCAAAACCGGAGGCTGTGCTAACTAATGACTAGGAGAATTGAGGCAGCATAAACAAGTGCTGGTTGGAATTATATTGCTTGTTATAAGTTCGTCAGTCCAATCATTAAGGGCGCTGCTAAAGACCCGCTGTAGTTTATGTTATCCTGGTACCTCATGTTAAAAGAGAGGTGATTTTCTTTTAAAAGAATTTTAGTAAGCTATCCTGCTTTATTCAAGTTTTAATATAATATTGGTGTTACTTGTATTGGCGTTAATATGTTGCCCTCCTGACGGCCAACCCTGAATGTGATGTGTTTGCAGACGAATGGAGTAGAATTATGCGCGTATGTCCGATGTTCTGTGAGAAACAATATGCCAGAGTGTCCACTGTTCCATGTTAGTAAGTAGCGAACAATTGGTTATTATGACATATTTGTGTCTGCATTATATAGCTTTGCTTTCTTTCTATGTTTGTTGTACCGTACTAATTAACTATGTTTTTTTTTCCCTTTAGTGTTGTCCTTACATGTTCCCTTTAAATGGACCTACAAACACATGGCTAAACGAAAGTATCTAAATATAAATGATCGACTTTTATACAGCCGGAAAATTGCATTTTTCCGGGTGCTGGTCATTCGAATGGAAATGAAATATTGCACTGATAAAAATAAAAATGTGTATTAACACACATGGGGACTCTACGTGATATATAAGGCTTAAAAATAGACCTATGCAACTCCTGAATGAATGGTCATGAATACCCTCTAATTTCAAAATCTCGTGAGAACATAAATTTAAGTTATCATCATCTGCCTAGCCTTATTCGCGACTATATTGAGGACGGCTTCCAGTCTAACTTGATGCAGCTGAATACCAGAATTTTAAATGGAGCGACTGCCTATCTGACCTCCACAACCCAGTTACTGGGTAATACGATACGCCTTGGTAAGACTGGTTGTCAGACTTTCGGGATTCTGACGACTCGTAACGACTGTCAAAGATCTACAAATGACAGCTGAGACGAACGGCTTAACGTGCTTTCCGAGGCACGGAGGGGTCTTGGTATGTAAAGATGGTCACCCATCCACGAACGAACCGCGGCAAGAGTACCTTAACCTGATCGATCAACCCGTGCGGCTGATATTACTTAGCCCAAAGAACATGAATTAAAGTATTATTCTTAATGTTTGGATGACATTAATCATGACAAAGGACTTATTATGACTTTATTATTTCCTAAACAAAAGCTTGTCCATCAAAGTCAATTAACCCAATTACGTTGGTAATTAAATAAACAAATACCTTCTGAAAGCTAGCTATCAAATGACTGGGACTAAAGAAGTGGTCTAAACAATGTGTACCCTTATCTAATCCACAAGATCTACCGTCAGAGGTTGTTAAGATGCTGTTTACTGGGTTGAGATGAGTCGACCTTACGGTTGTTAGGCTGGCTATTATAACGTAAATACGTTCGAAGTGTCAAACTACTTTTTTTTTCTAACTTTAGACTAGAACAGAGAAATTCAGTAGGAGAGAGATCACGCTGACAAGCTAAAGGCAGAAATTATCTATTTATTAATACGTGAAGAAAAACTTAGTACCGCTTTTTACGAAACTTACGCGGACGGAGGAGTATGAAATTTGGTCTAGAATAAAAAATTTGAGATTTTACTGGAAATACACTATTTCAGCTGAAAGACTTCCACTGCTGCACATAGGCCTCTCCCAATTTGGGGGGTTTTGCCATAATCGCCACGCTTAGCAGGCAGGTTTGCGATCGCAGTATGGTGGTAAAATGCATAAGACGCTGCTGCCCATACTCTAGTCGCCTCTTACGACATCCACGGTACGAGGTGAGATGGTGTCATTCCTTCCGGCACTACACGAAGCATTAGAAATACATTCAGTTTTAAATGTATTATGGTCAAATTTCGAATATTAAATGTAGTATGGATATCACTACAAAATAAAATGCGTAGAACTAATTAACTATATTCTCTGCACAAGTGTGTTGTATCTATTGTAGTTCAAAAAGTAACTAGTAATGTGAGATGAAATCTGTCATGGAATCTCATAACCCTCCTGCCCTTATCCTAATTTATATTATGGGTCGGCGCAGCAAAACTTCTTCCACACGTTTCTATTAGCCGTCACCTCAGTAGTCAGACCCTTGTCTTATCATTATTCACTCAACCCTTCCGTTGTTTCTTATCTTGGATCTTTAGATTTCACAGGCTCTCTGCAATGACACGGACACACGTTACTTGTTCAAGACCACATTTGTTTATACGTACAATATTTAGCACTAAAACCTTTCGCAGCAATACATCCAATTAGACCCTTAATTGGTGAACAAACACTAGAGGCTAACTAACAAATGACTGGGGCTAAACAAGTGATCTAAACAATGTGTATCACTAATCGGTACGGTTAATCGCTTCAGTATTAGGGGGTTAGGCTCGACTGGCGTCTATCGGCACGACTCCGCTACAGAATAGAAAAGCACAGAAGGCTGGCTTAATACATCGAGAAAAAACAGGGACACACACTTAGACACGTATATATGATGGGCGGCAAGCTCAAAAAAATGACAGTCGCAAGTGCGATTGCGCTGGTTGTACGTAGACACGTGTCTATTTAAATAAAATAATCTTTATTTCCAGTTTTACAATGCGATTTATAAATTATAGGTTAATACAGACTTATGAACCTCAGTCACCCAAGCTAAGATTCAACTTATTTGTGTGCGTGCGCTTACGCGTATTTTTAACCAAACTTCTGTAGCTATGTATGTATTTTGTGACTGCCACTATTTTGAGACTATGAAGCGATTGAAATTGGTTGCGTACTGTATATACCAGAATATTTTAGCTGAAGACCCAGCCTGCAGTTTATAGAACCTTTGACCTCTGAACCTTTTCAGCACTATAGGTGGGTAGAACTCATACTATTGTCAAATTATTCAACATAGACTTAATTTGCCGAAACAATAACATACAATAATTAAATTATAAATTACGGTAGATATGTTGTCATATCACGTACTACGACATTATAAGGGCGGCGGCACTTAGGCGACGTTCATACGGATGTAATAAAAAATCGCGCAGGATTATTTCGCGCAGTACATTTTCAACTCTTGTTTTTTTAACGTAGCAGTGCGAATCGAATCCACCAGAGTAAATCAGAGCGCTTCAAAAATCGAACAGTGTCTTTTACTGTTTGATTTCCAAGCGTTGGGGCTAACCAGCACGTGAAAGACCCAATGCGAAAAAAATCCCGTCACGATTTTCTTACGTTCGTAGGAACGTGGCTTTATTGCTGCCAACCACTGTGGAGGTATTTTTAAGTAAAAGGTTGGCTAACTAACCGGCTGCCCGATGGAAAGTGCCACCCTTATAGTTGCCTTCAACACAACCTAATGGGGTAAACTGATGCGCGACTTCTCAATCAGAGAAAATTAAATTTTACTAAAATGTAAACATCTTCAATGGCAGTATACAACTGTACTATTAGGGCGCACATAGTAACGTAACTTACATATTTTCCATGCAAGCCCATTCCAAGATAGCTTTTGATCTTAAAAAAAAGACAATGTTATTTCCTTTGTTCACCAAACTCTTCAAACAATCCTATCATTCACTGCCCCAAAGTAATAGTCTGCCATTCCGTGATGTAGCTGCACTTTGACGTCACTCCGGAAACCACCGCCGCGTCCGGCACAGCGCCGGCACCGGTCCGGTTCGAACCGCGCCGGATCGGAGCGAACCGCGCTATGTATCACATCCCTAACACCCGTTTGATTTACTATCGGCCGCGTGACACACGCACACGCCGCAATCGGCATTTATCGTGCCGTAAATAAACCGGAAAGGGTAGTTACGTTTAAATCTATAGTAATCTCGGATTTGGGAGTTTATTCGGGGTGATCCGAAGCCACGGTCACGCTCAGTATTTATCGTGATACGATTCCGTCCGGGTCCGCAATCAATACAAGGATCCATTATTGTAAATACAGATAGGTTCATGATTGTTGCTTTTAATTGAAATGGAAAATATTGATTGATAAAAATGCTTCCACAAAAGAGTTGATTTTAAAACTTTTCAATGCCTGTTTGGAAAAACTGTATATTATAATTTTTTGCGCAATACATAAAATTTACAGAATTTGATTTCGCGATACATAAAATTCATACAATATTCACTTATCGACGGCATTTTTGTGCATCATTTCGCAGTATCTATTTATTCAATACCTACGTGAAACAAAAAAAAATGTTTCCCATTTTACGAAAATTATGGGGAACATTATCCGTGTACTGCCGGACGTAAAGAATACCACCATCCTATTTCTTCCCGTGGGCGTCGTAAAAGGCGACTAAGGGACTTGCTAGAGAATGGGCAGCAGCGTTCTCTATGCATCTTACCACCGTACTGCGATCGCCAACCCGCCTGCCAAGATTATGGCAAATCCTCCCAATTTGAGGGGAGGCCAGCAGTGGGCATCTTACGACTGATACGACGACGATGATGTGGATGGAGGAGTATAAGCTGTGGAACAGTTTAAGTTTATACGGAGAAGCAGTGCACAAAGCCAACATTATTGATTACTAGCTTTTGCCTGCGGCTTCGCCCGCGTGGAGGTCAGAAATTATCCCGCGGGAACATTCTACCGGGATAAAAAGTACCCTATGTGTTATTCCAAGTTATAAACTATCTGTGTGCCAAATTCCATCTAAATCGAGTCAGTAATTTTTGCGTGAAAGAGGAACAAACATCCATACATACAAACTTTCGCGTTTATAATATTAGTAGGATTGCGCGTTTATAATATTAGTAGGATTGTTCATTAAAATTTAAATTAATTATGGTCGACATTCGATCACTTTTCTTTATTTTTATCTTAATAAAACGGGCCAGTGTCAATTCCTACGTTACTTAATGATCTCTATTCCTCACAACAGCATACTGTACACAGAATATTTATCGCGTTAGTTATTGAGTAGCGTTCCCTTACAGGAATGCCTTTATCCACCGGTAAATAGCTATAGAAGCCAATACTGAGCACTACAAAGAAAATTCCTTACAGATTCGAATTTCCTAGGCCTTTCTGTGTCGACTGAACACTGGACAAAGGAGGCTGAGATGTATTAGTTTAAATAGTTTTAACCTCTTAAGTTACTATAAGTTAGTGATGTTGGTTAATATTACTAACTCGGTTTACTTAATCTTTAGGGGTTTTAAAATTGTTTGAGATCACCAGCTTAGTACGATTAAATTATTTATGATAGGTACCAATACAAATGTAAAACGAATATCTTTTTTATGGAATCAGGCGCTAAAACTTTGTTTTAAGTATTTTTGTGCTTTTAAATTGCTTGAGATCACTAATTTTAGTACTGTACCGATACATATGCAAAACGAATATTTTTTTTATGGAATCGGGCGCTAAAACTTGATTTAAAGTATTTTTTGTAGGGCGAGGCTCATTCTTGATCGTAATACCCCGGATGATTGCAATGGACTGTTCCATAGCTTTGTTGATTGTTCCATCACTCATTTCCTTCATGTTGATTTCACATACCGACTGTTCAATAGTTCTGCTAATCAAATCAAAAATAAGTTTTAAATCCCACTTTTTAATCCAGATGTCTGAGCGAACTTCTTCGCATTTCCTTTCACGCTGCTTACATAAGCCAAACTTCGCAAAGCAACGTCTACTCTAAACTAGTTAGCCTCAACAGCTCAGCTCAAACTTTTAAAGCCAACAATTTTTCATCATAACTGCGTCTGACATAGTGTCAGCGAGCTAAATGAGATCCCATTGCGGCTGCCTCATTAGACCTCACATAACAAACTCAACAGCGACCGTAAACTGCGGGGTAAATGCATAAGCCGTGTCGGGAGTCCCGCTCGCCTTTAGATGATATCAGGATAAAATGTTTTAAGTAACTTACCATGTTGGTTTTCGGCATAAACATTTTGAGGTACTAAAATGTAGATGTGGAATTTTCTTGGCGTGACAAAAGTGATGTCATGTGTGTTAGTGGTTTTAGTAAGATTGTCACTTTTTGTTCTTAAGTGAGATTAAGGCGTTGAAGATTATAATGGAAGGTCATTTTCATCTGCCAGGGTCGCGTGATTGTTCGAAAGAGATACCGTGGCCCCGGCACATGGGCAACTGAAAGAACACGGGTGGGTTTTTAGTCAGTAAAAGTCTGACACGCCCTCCCGCTCCGCCCAGAGCAGGAGAAGTCATTTGATGATAAGGTCATCATCATGATCTATTCGAAAGAGTTACCGTGGCACTGGCACATGGGCTACTGAAGGAACATGGGTGGGTTTTAGTCAGTTAAAGTCTGACACGCCCTCCCGCTCCGCCCAGAGACGTCATTTGATGATTTCCCACCAAACCACCAAAAAGGTCATCATTATCTTGGTAGCCTTTTCCCTATGTTGGGGTCGGGTTCTAGTCTAACAGCAGCAGAATACCAATATTTTACATGGATTGACTGCCTATCTGATCTCTACAACCCAGTTATTGGGTAATACGATACCTCTTGGTAAGACTGGTTGTCTGCTGAGCTTCTGACGACCTGTAACGACTGTCAATGATCCATGACTGACAACCCGGACCAACAGCTTAGCGTGCTTTCTGAAGCACGGAAGGGTCTTGGTATGTAAAGATGCGCACCTATCCATGGACCAACCGTGGTATGCATAGCTTTACCTGATCAATTGATCCGTGTAGCTATTATTACTTAGCCATGAGCCCATAGATTATAATTGAAGCCACCATTTCTTTATTTTGATGACAATAAGATTAAAAAAAACCTACCCTTGTTGATAATAAACATTTCTTTACGACACCTATCTTTGTTCGGGCAAACTTTTTACGAACTTACTAAATTACTTTAATGTACAGATCGAATAAAATATACATTAAAGTACAAGGAGATTATAATACCATTTTTTTATGTCTTTTAAAGGACATATTTATCTATCTTCGGATAGTTAAATTAAATGTTTAAGTGTTATAGTTTTCTTTTGACTATAAACAAAGATGGATGACTGTACTTTCAACTTTTTTATTTTACTTCATTCAGCTAGATAATTAAAGATTTTAATTTTTAATATTTCTGAAATTGTAGAAGATTCAATACTCTATAGTAATTATTTTTAAAGCACACCTAGATAGCATTTTATGAAAATTATCAAATATTCAAAGAAGATGAAGTGACAAGAATTGAAAGGAGTATATTTAGATGGTGTCTTACGAGGATGAATGAAGGCCGGCTAATAAAAGGTATTTTAAACGGCAAATGTATTTGGAAACGTTAGGAGGCGCTAGGAGAAAATATACTGACCTTATTGGTGATTTTCTTCAGAAAGGTCAGGTACGTATTACTCGCAACCAGCGTGCGTGTATGACCAGATATATTAACGTAAACGACGCAAGAGGACTATATTAGGATTGTAGTAGATAGGTTTCTGTACTTTCTACCAACCCCATGGGAAAAACGCGTGAGATTATGTATGAATGTATTTGTATCCAAAATCAAAACAGGAAAAATACATAAAAAATAAGTATTACTTAGGTTTATATTCAAAATTTTACCATTACCCAACCCGAAAACACATACCATAAAAATTAACATACAACAAACAGCTATTTTATTAATCAAAACTCAACAATTACAATAAAACCAATATTATGTTGGCACTCTGAACTCATTCGGTATGGGAGACATTTAACCGAAATTTTTACGATCAATGCCTACACAAAGTTCATTTTAACTGTGTACGGGGCTCTCAGATTGACAGCATAAAATAAATAGGTACAGAAGTTTAGCTCCGAAAACGAACTAAATAAGTAATTGTATACGTATGTGTGCGTCTGTTTTCGTTCGTTTTCGGAGCTAAACTTCTGTACCTAGGTAGCACGCATTGTACACATAAACACATACGTATGGAAATCAAAATCAAAAGTCATTTATTCAAACTAGGCTGAGAGTCAGCACTTTTTTAACGTCAAAGTTACATGAGACAGTCCCCCAAAAACGCCCACCCTTCGACACTTCCTAGTGCTTTAGCTGGGAAGAAGAAGTGGCGGAACAAACTCCCCAGCAGCACAGCTGTCTGTTAAGTTAGAAGAACGTGATTCTATACAGTATTATGTAAGTAATTAATATTATAAAACAAAACAAAACATACATCAAATCATGCGTCATATGTCAGCTAGCACACGCCAATATACGAACAAAACATTAAAAAACTAAACTCAAGCTGAAATAATAAAATCGTAAATAGAACTTAAAACCTAAATAAGAGCCTCCGGGTATAAAGGGCGTGCCCGCTTACATACACAACGATGAGGAAAGTTAATTCTGATTCTGGTTGAAAGAACATAAACATTGAGTTAATTACAGCGACCAACTATTCTTATCGTTTAAGAAGTCGTTGATAGAATATTATGCCTTTGAACAAAGGTTGGATTTTACTTTAGCTTTAAACTCATTAAACTGCAAATCTAGGAAAACAGAGGGAAGCTTGTTGAAAAAGGTAATACCAAGACCAACAAATGAATTATGAACCTTATGAAGCCGGTGAAAGGGAGCACGTAGCTTGTCCTTATTTCTAGTATTAATATTATGAATATCACTGTTCTTAGTGTACAGATGTATATTTTGCTTAATATATAAGATGTTGGCGAAGATGAATTGTGATGCCACCGTAAGAATACCAATATCTTTAAACAACTCTCTCAGAGAAACTCTAGTACCTAGTTGGTATATAGATCGAACACCTCGTTTTTGAAGAACAAAAATATTTTGAATATCCGCGGCTTTGCCCCACAGCAGAATGCCGTAGGACATAACGCTATGAAAATAACTAAAATAGACTAATCGAGCTGTATCAACGTCCGTGTATTGTCTAACTTTCCTGACGGCGTAGGCAGCCGAACTGAGCCTCCCGGCTAGGCTTGAAGTATGTGGGCCCCACTGTAGTTATGCGTCTACTGTTACGCCTAGAAAAACTGCCGAGTCTACAGTTTCAAGCACCTCATTATCTAAGACGACGTTGGGTCCCAGATGCCTAACATTCGGTAAAGCGAACTTTATACATTTGTTTTCTTAGCATTAAGAACTAGGTTATTTGTGGTAAACCAATCCGTAACCATTGAGAGCGCACTATTCACGTCATCAAAATCTTTTCTATTCCTGTCTACTTTAAAGATAAGTGAGGTATCATCAGCAAATAGTACAATGTCACAGATATTCTTTAAATAAAATGGTAAGTCGTTAATATACACTAAGAATAAGAATGGACCCAGTATTGAGCCTTGAGGTACACCTAACTGAACTAGTAGCCCGGAAGATTTTACTCCATTAACATCTACACATTGGTGGAATTCCCAAAGTATTTCGGTCTACTTATTAAGAAAATTATATTTATCTTTTTGAATAACGGACTTTATTTCGACAGTGTTAAAGTTCTAAATACAATAACTGATTTTAAACCCGGGTCTAAGTTGGCAATTAAAAATAAAATTGAAATTATAAGAACTTAACGACAGTCGGAATAAAGTTCAAAACAAAAAAACTTGAATTCGTTTTATAATGAGTTGGTTTAAATCTCATTCGAATACCTGGTCCTTGAGCTCCCTAAAACAGGGTTGAGCTACATGATGACTGGTACATACATGCCGTCTTTTTGGACAAGTCAGCTCAAAGCTGCAATGGGTCATTCTTCAAACGACTCAGCATTGTTATCATGTCATAATTTTGTTCTAGATTTGTTTAATTATTTGTAAAAAAATTTGCATGCTGAAACTCAGGCAGAATGTACCCGACTCATTATATTTTTGTAACAGTTATATTGTAAAATACCTGTATTCTATGCGAATAAATGATTTGATTTAGACTCACATAAAAATGTTTGGACTTTCCAAGAGAGCATGACTTGTGCGCTTGTTTCGGCATTTCTTCTCAGGAAATAGTCAGCTAGGAAATGCCGGCTCCATATAGTTTTTTTTTTTTTTAATATTAACGGGTAGAAGTGTCTTATAAGATCTACTTACATAAATGAATATTACATTTCACCAGTTGGGAATGCGCTTGCATTCGCTGGACGTGAAGCGTGTATATATGTGTGCGTACATTGTCTCTCGTAGTACGGAGCTGACCTTCTGTACCTCTTTACTCTGCGTCGTCGGTCCCAAACACTCTAGGGGCGCAATTAGGAAGTTCGTTCGCAACGACAAGTCAATAAACAAGAGACGAGAAGGGCTAATAAAAGGTGTAATGATTGACAAAAGGTTTTTCTTTCTCTTTTATCTTTAGATCGAGGCTTTCATCCGGAGTGCCGTAGAGTTGAAAATGAATAAATAGCTACCCCTTTTTGTTGGGTCCTTGCTTAAAATGCTGGTCGACAAAAACTTTTTCGAACGTTTCTGAGCTTTTTCTGTTGAATTATTAAAATAAAGGAGACGAAATTAAACCTAATAAAAAATGAAGTCGAGCGGTCGAAACGAATGGTTCTAAATACTATAAGGACCTGTAGTGTTTGGGAAGAAGCACTGTAAACATTACTCCCACACATATATTATCTCACGCCTTCTTATCGGAGTATTCAAAACTATAAAACACCAAATCCTGCAATCCTAACATACTTTTTTTGCTTTGTTTACGTTCATTCATCTGGTAACACACGCATCTAACCTTTCTGAAGAACATCACCTATAAGGTCGCTATATGGCCTCCTAGGACGTCTCCTCTCGACGTTCCCCCTAACATCTGCCATTTTAAATATATTTTATTAGCCGCCCTTTGTTCATCCTCTCAACATGACCAAACCATCAAAGCATACTCTATGAGTCACTACACCTTGTTTTAAAACACGCCGTCGCCTTATTACATCATTCCTCAACCAAGTCCTCTTCCTCATCCTATCATTCATAGTCTCAACACACATGTTTCACAAAAAACGTATTTCCACAGCGTTTATTATTACACGCTTTATATTAGCTTCACTTGTATGTTTGTATGTTTGTATATTTGTATGTTTGTATATTTGTATGTTTGTATGTTTGTTTGTAACCGACTCCTTATAGCGCGATTTTGACCCACTTTAAACGACCAGATTTCATTCAAACTTTGCACACCTGTCAAGGACCGATGACAATGCAATAATTTCATAAATTTGTGCCATTATCCTTGCCAAGGTTACCAGGACAGCAAAAAAACTGTCACAAACTACGCTGACATACGTCTCAAAATTCGAAACACCCTAAAAAATAGAAAATAAATTATAGTTTAAAAAAACTAAAAAACACGCTTCCATTGAAAACCAAACTAAAAAGTACAAAATAATAGAAAAAAAGCGTGGGGTGCCTGATATCAATAAAAAAATACCTTAAAAAGCACCCCACGCTTTTTTTCTATTATTTTGTACTTTTTAGTTTGGTTTTCAATGGAAGCGTGTTTTTTAGTTTTTTTAAACTATAATTTTTTTGCATGTTTGCTTCTTTTGCCATACGCAGCATTCAGTTCCATACATAAACGTAGGCACCAGCACACTATTACGAACTTCCAATCGAGCTTCTTTCAAGAACATCAGCTGGGTGATCACAAACCCATATAGAGCACTATTTACCTTAATTCCCGCATTTGCTCTACTATCCACATTTTTATCAATATTTCTATCCCTTGTAAATAAACTCCCCAAATATTTAAAATCTCACACTTGCTCCACACTCTAAAACGCACATTAAACATTAGGAAGGAAAAAAAATCTTTGTAAATTGATTCATGTTTTTATTTATGTAAGTAAGTTTATACAGCACTATTATACGTCAAACATATTAAGAAACTAGATGAGTCCAGCGTTTCGTACCCAACTTTGGCCGAAACAAACTCTCGTTTAATTAAAGTCTAGATATCTTAGGCAGATCATGTGATCACTTAGATTTGTGCCTGGAGTGGCTTTTCGGGGGAAAACCACATAAAGATAACTTTTTTCTAAAATAATTACAAGATAATAACATACACTACTATAACCAGAAATCAGTCCCACAAGTGGACTGGACTGGGCTTTATTCCCACTAAACCGTCAGAAGTCAATGTTATCACGTACCTATTGTTTAACTACGGTTTACAAACACTATGTTACATTTACTCGTATCTAAATTACTGGAACAATTTGCGTTCAATAGCCAAATAGCCGGGCTATGAGCTGTGTCAATTACACAACTGTAATTTGTATGGAAACTGACAGTTCATTTGATTTTATCTGGTTTTGTGTATCGCATGTCATTACACGCTTTATATTAGCTTCACTTGTATGTTTGTATATTTGTATGTTTGTATATTTGTATGTTTGTATATTTATATGTTTGTATGTTTGTTTGTAACCGACTCCTTATAGTGCGATTTTGACCCACTTTAAACGACCAGATTTCATTCAAACTTTGCACACCTGTCAAGGACTGATGACAATGCAATAATTTCATAAATTTGTGCCATTATCCTTGCCAGGGTTACCAGGACAGCAAAAAAACTGTCACAAACTACGCTGACATACGTCTCAAAATTCGAAATACCCTAAAAAATAGAAAATAAATAATAGTTTAAAAAAACTAAAAAACACGCTTCCATGGAAAACCAAACTAAAAAGTACAAAATAATGGAAAAAAAGCGTGGGGTGCCTGATATCAATAAAAAAATACCTTAAAAGCACCCCACGCTTTTTTTCCATTATTTTGTACTTTTTAGTTTGGTTTTCCATGGAAGCGTGTTTTTTAGTTTTTTTAAACTATTATTTATTTTTCATTGGGTTTTATGATCTAAAATGAGTTTTAGTTACGCGCTGTAGTTACATTTATAAAGCAACTTCAATAACTTAACGTAAATTACTTAAGTTAAAAGTGAGTAGGTGCATACTGACTGGCTTGTTAGTCTAGTGGTTAGTGACCCTGACTGCAAAGACTGAGGTCGTGGGTTCGATTCCCACCCAGTACAAATCTTTGTATGAAGAGCAAAATCATTTGTTCTCTGTCTGGGTGTAATTTATCTATAATATGTATGTATTTAGAAAGATATAAATATATTTATCAGTTGTCTGGTTCCATAGTACAGGCTCTGCCTAGTTTGGGATCAGATAACGGTGTGTTGGTTGTCCTAAGATATTTATTATATTATTTATTATACATTCGAACTTACCTGAAGTTTAAACAAAATTAGTATATTTTAAAAATGTACAAAATACTAAGTTTAACTGTTTAAATGCGCAGTGGCGTCTAGTAGTAACGGCCGCGAGTTACGAGTTAAAAGGTCGTAGGTTCGAACCCAAACAGACGCTTTACTTTGTGAAAACTAATTCATCATCACTGCTTTTAAAACGGTGAAGGAAAACCCCGGGACAGGAAACTAGGATGAGGAATACCATGTCCTAGAAGCAAAAATTGAATACATGAGACATGTACTAACCCGCACTGGGACCGCGTGGTTGATTTCGGCTCAGTCCCTCTTACAGAGAGGAAGCTTGTGTCCCTCTGTATGTAATACGAAGAATATAGACTTCTTCTTCTTCTTTCATGTCGATGGTACTAGTACACTTTATATCGTTTTAGCCCAGTAGGTGGCCACGTTTATTGCGGCATCAGTGGCATTTTTGAGATCATCTGAAGTGCAGGTGAACGGGCACTTGGGACACTCCAGCAGGTGAGTCATGGTCTGATCAGACGTACCGCACTCGCACTAGGTGTCGGATGAGGATATAATCCCCCACTTTGACAAATTGTGTCTACAGCGGCCTACCTGGGTACGCAATCGATTGAGAGAGAGCTTTCCATATAGGCCACTGCAGATCACGGCCGGAAGGCAAGTGTTCCTGGGGGTCAACGAAGGTGGTGGATAGTTCTCTTGCCATAGTTTGGTCCTCACAAAGGGTGGTTTGTCCTGGATGGCCTGCGTAGAGCGTAAGAAGCTCTTACGACTTTTAAGTCTGCCTGGAGTCGTCCTGTAATCGTAGAATATAGACTGATTATGCTATGTATACGTACCTCAAGTCTCCTTATAAAGAAATTGCTAGTTAGGTACTACTACTTATCTTGCCTGTCCTGCCAACCAGTTCTGCGCGTTTTGCTCTGGGTATTCTAACTATTCAGCACCTAGTTAATGGTACGTTTTAACACTCTCAACTAGTTCTCAAAAGTTTTTCAAATCATTGTACTTCTAACTTTCGACGAGGACATGCAAGGCTCCACGTTGGTGGTAACACTTTAACTTAGAGCTAGTCTACCGTATTACAGAGTTTCAGTCGTATACTAGTTTTGCTACCTCATTCCGATTCAACCCGTTCCTTGCTGCCCTCTTCTAGCGATGTCCTAAGCCGAGATCCGTACTGGAACTGGGACTGTCCTTGGCGTGTAATCGCTCTCGTTTTTAAGCCTTGAGTGGAGGTCTTGATTTATTAAGGTAGCCCGGTTATGCAGACGTAGACCTCATAGGTCGATTTGTGAGATGTCATTCCAAAAAAAGATTTTGGTACCACTGCGGTGTACCTAATGCTTGTACAACTTGCGTCACAATAAACAAAACTGCATCTATGTCTTATTTCGTAAATTCTAACATACATCCTAAACATTTAAAATACCTTCAAAAATATTCCTTTCGTCACAGAATATAGAGCGACATAGCTTCACAATTTTATTGTAAAGGCGGCCGAGGGTGACGCAACTAAAGTGAAGGCTTTCAACCAATTCACGACAACCTTTTACGATATTGAGATGTTACAGGACAGATGAAGAGCCTTACAGAGTTATATTTATTGGAAAAATTCATGTTCTCGTAATTTTAATATCATAACTCCACTTAAATAGAGTGGGTTTTGACATTTCAAATGCTCCAATCTGTTTAAGTGTCATTTGGACGATAGAGTGAAAACTGAAACTTAGTACATGAATATAATTCTAAGGATTCCTGAGCTTGTACTACAGAGAACACCAAATCGCTTAGTAGCTAAACGACCCCTGTTAAAAAAAAGTAACTCAATTCATTCGATGCCTTAGATAATATTACTTTATCTTATTTGGATTCCTATTACTTCTGGTTTAACTATACACGTCAGCCTCTGATTTACAAAAACCCGGCCATCGTCAATACGGGAAATGAGCTCCTAAACACACGAATCCTATACCATAGTGCTCATTACTATTCCTGCTAAGCCCTCCAACTAAACCCTCCACAAACCTATTTAACGTTTGAGCCAGGAGTGGGTTACCAAACAATAGTTAACCGACTTAGATTTGAACTGAGGCTCAATCAATCAAGGACTTACTCGTAAACCTATGCCAATTGCCAAGAAATAAGGTCCTAAATACACAAACAAAAAGTACCGGTCATTAAATCCAAAAGGTTCCATTCCAATATTATATTTCAAAAATAAATTCCGCGTTCCAACTTCGATAATGTTCGTAATTCCGATGATAGCCGAACATGACGTATTGAGGGTCGTAACTTGCCGAAGTTACACGATCGTGCTGTGACGTAATGGCGGCCTTGTAACATTATTTTTTATCTGCAACTTCGGTTGTAAATCAAATAAACAAAGTATTTCTTTCTTCCTGTGAGCCAATTTCACTTTGTTTATTTGTATGAGGTTTTACGACAAGAGGTGGCTAAGAAATAGATAGAGCTTTATTTCGGATTCAGACTAACAATAATCTGGCGACCAATTTGAAAGAGCTTAGGTATGCACTGTTATATAAAATCTACCCAATATCTTAGCATTCACTTTTAAAGCAGCATATAGACTAGCTACCACACAATGCCCGTGTCATTCGTACAAATCTCTGGTTGAAATGAAGGGATCTGTGCTTGAAGCACGGGATTACCCCATGTCCACATGTCCTTGAGAGTGAGCTGAGTTTGCATTTGCATGCCTGACCGATGTTACTGTGCCCTTCTGTGCCACGTACTAGGTATGTTCAATATCGTGGAGAAATTTTGAAGGCTAGTATTTCAAAAGCGTTATAGGAAGAGAAGGCCTTTAGAACTCTGTACAAATTCTACAGGCTAGGTTACAGACTATAGAGATGTCAGCAGCACTGAAGGAGAGATGTCAGCAGCACTGAAGGGGTCTGCTAGGGCCAATGCCTGCCAGGGTCTCGAGATTGTTCGAAAGAGATACCGTGACCTTGGCACATGGGCAACTGAAGGAAAACGGGTGGGTTTTAGTCAGTAAAAGTCTGACACGCCCTTCCGCTTCGCCCAGAGCGGGAGAAGTCATTTAATGATTTCCCATCCAAAAAAAAAGGTTACAGACTATCAATTCTTATCAATAATTTTGTACGTGTAACAGTATTCAGAATATCTACGTCAAGTAACTAACTAATGTCACGTCTGGAAATAAGTTAGTTACGTATTTATATTAGAAATAGTTCTTGCCAGCAGCGGCTTCCCCCGCGTATATCATATACAAAACTTCTTCTTGAATCACTCTGTCTATTGATGAGAACGGCATTAAAATCCGTTGCGTAGTTTAAAAGATCTAAGCGTAAAGACGCGGGAAGCGACTTTGTTTTATACGATTTCAAGTCAATAAACGTGTTTTTTTTTTTTTTAATATACTGTGATTCAAAATATTAACTATCTGTACCTCATCACGTCTCTAGGTTAAAATATCCTCCACTGACTCTTGTTATTGATGTACAGTCATAAAGTAGATACCTACTTACTAAACAAACACTAAACGAAACACTATAAAATTGCAATCCTTCGTTCCAAAACTGTCCCAGATTCATCCTAGTTAACACCCAGCGCTGCACTTGTCTCCCGATTCTTTATTAAAACCGGCTTCGAGATGCAAGTCGTTCGACTTTGGCGGGCGTTTCCGTCGGCTTCCATTAGCCGAAGCCGGATATTGGGCGCGATACGTGACCCACCCCCGAGACTCCTCACGATCGCACCGCCTTCCATAGTAAAAGCTTTCGAAGATATATTCGAGTCAGTGCGGTTAATTCATTCTTTGCTTCAATGTTTTTGTTCATTGAATGAAGATACGTACTTTTTGTTTGTTCAATGCATATAGTGTAGTTTTTTTTTTCATGGTGGCTCTGCTAATAAACCTATGGGGATAGAAATAACCACACTATATAAATTTTTTCTTATCTTCTATCTATCTCGACTTCATTAGGCCCCTGAGACCGAAAAACTGCCTAAATTAAACCAGACTTTACATTTTCTGAAATACGAGACAACTTCTTATTTACCAAAGACTATTTTACCAACAACGAAATTCAAGCAAAAACTAAATTCTCAAAATTCAGCTAAAGAATTCAAAGAAATACGTAGCCGCGTCCAATAAATGCTCGCTTTGGTGAAATCTCTCGCTTCTTTTTAAATTTTGGATTTTACTGCAAAGTTTACAGCTTTCAGGAGAAGCCGACACGCTGTACTCCTACAAATCTAGATTTTATAAGAACCGTAAAATGTCATAGTGGCAATATTGAAGAATTTGGCTGGGATCATAAGCAAATTGGTTATGACAAATGAGTTGTGATTTTAGTTTATAGGTCTTTCATTTCATGTATTTCTTCGAAGAATATTATTGATATTTTTACATTCAATTACATCAATTACACAGGCCGACAAAATTTGACGAACACTCTTACCCAGAAACCAGACTATACTTTTCCGAAGGATTTTGACGTTTTGAATTCAAAATTGCTCTATCACGTCAGGGTTTTGAGATACCCTAACCTAAACGTGCAAGAAATACTGTTTTTTCTCATTTTTAACCGACTTCAAAAAGGAGGAGGTTCTCAATTCGGATGTTTATACGTTTTTTTTTTTTTTATGTATGTTCGGCCATAACTCCGTCATATATAGACGGATTTGTAAAATTCTTTTTTTGTTCGAAAAGGGTTTATTCCGAAATGGTCTCATATAATTTTCATATAGATCTGATGATGATTTCGGGGGACAGACACCGGAACTCTTTAAAAAATGACAGCAAATCAACCGCGATTTCTGCTATCGGAAAGACTAGTCCTTTGAGATGCTATCAATAATTTTTGAAAATAACTAGGATCGGCCGTGCTACATAACCTCAAATATTAGAAAAAACTGTATTTTTTGCACTTTTAGGTTCTCAGTAGTCTTTTAGTATCTCAAAACCCTGACGTGATAGAGCAATTTTGAAGCCAGATTTGAACACAGTGCGTCAAATTCCTTAGGAAATGACAAGTATAGTCTGGTTTCTGGGTAAAAATTTTGTCGGTCTGTGTTATTATATTTTTATCATATTATTTACTAGCTTTTGCCAGCGGCTTCGCCCGCGTGGAGGTCGGAAAATATCCCGCGGGAACGTACTACCGGGATAAAAAGTAGCCTATGTCCTTTCTCAGGCTCTGAACTATCTGTGTACTAAATTTCATTTAAATCGGTTCAGTAGTTTTAGCAGGAAAGCGAGATAGACAGACAGACAGACCGACAGACAGACAGACAGAGTTACTTTTGCATTTCTAATATTAGTGTGGATTAACAGGGTAGATCTGTTAAAATATTTTAATCTGGGATAAAAATAGTAATACCATGGGTTTTTTATAAAGTTCATAAATTGAGACAAAAGTAAGTAAAATAAATAAATACAAGTTATCGAACAGTTTCATCAGAGTACAAGTGGAGGCACTGCATTATATCTCTCGAAAACAAAAGTAAATTTCCAACTTGGATAAAGTGATATTCCTGCCAAAGCATTCCAATTTCCTAAGTCCAAAATCCCTTCGCACAAAAAGCACATCCATCAAATCAAATAACAAGGCATGCATGCACCAGCCTGCATAGTTTATTTGCTCCTCTTCCAATCTTCCACCACCTTCAAAACGGTCCCAGACCAGCGCTACGGTGTGTTCGCCTTTTGATGTCCTGACCCGGAGACACAAAGGCAGTCGCGGGAGCACTCCGGCTGATTGTATCTGGAACGTGTCTTTGTTAACGTCCTAGTCCAGAAGGCAGGTGGGAGCAGAAGTTCTTGAAGGTTTAACGTGGCTGATGATCAGGTAACCATTGCTCACTATAAATAGATGGATAGATATACTTTTTATTATTATTTTTGCTTAACCTTATTTTGACTATATTTGTATTTTTTTTTCTTGTTGCAGCATTAGCGTTTGATAATAACTACTGTATTGATAATTGCATGCTATTGAATTCATTTTTACATATCATTAAATGCTAGGATATAAGCAATTTGCTCAAATTCATCATCATCAGCCTATATTGGTCCCACTGCTGGGACACAGGCCTCCTCCCGGTGAGAGGGAGTAGGCCATAATCTACCACGCTGGCCTAGTGCGGTTTGGTAGATGTCACATGTCTTCAAATTTTTGGTTCTAGTACATGCCGGTTTCCTCCCGATATTTTTCTTCACCGTTTTGAGAGCAGCAGTAGTGATTAATTTATTTACACAAAGTAAAGCCTGCCTGGGTTTGAACCCACGATCTACAACTCGTAAGTCGGGGCTGATACCACTGGGCCACCACTGCTCACTCAAAACTGTAAGCTTTAATTGTATTTTTGAATTAATAAATTAGTCACCCTTTCACACCTTGCTGTGAATAAAATAAACTATGATTTCAATAGTTTTAATAGGTTCAGTATTCATGCGAAAACCTGCATTTTTCTGCCATAGTATGTGTACAAAGTGACAAAGGCTATAACGAACCAAAAAATAGTATCACGTACCAGCAATATTTTACAATAACTTGGAAGCACAAAAAAACAGAAGCTTAGAAACATTTCTCTTTTATTGTTGAGTAGAGCTTTTCGTGACCGTGAACACGCCTGATGGAATACGATGAAAGAGATCTATGAAAGAACAATCATGTCTGTTCACTCTTGCTCTGTAGGTATTGTCTTCGCACATCATTGCCCCTTTACGCTAAATCAATATGAACACGGACTAATTAAAAAATAATTTTCTTTGACACCGCACCCAGATTTTATCTGATTTCTTTCTCCTGATCCAAGTGGAGCTTCTGTTCTTCTTTATCCAGTTCAATCACCGTCAGTGTTAGCCTCAGTGCCTTAGTGCCAGCGCCAGCGTGTTTGGTCATACAATTCACTTAGCTCTCAAATAGTTTCCTTTGGGCCACACTCGATGGATGCGCTTTTGTTTTCGGTTGCCGTTTAGTATTTTATATTGAAGACAAACACACAAAAACGAAGGAAAATAATAAAAATCTGTTTATAAATGGGGTTGTTAATAGAAATATAATTATGTGGTAGGTATTTTGCTGTCGGAGTCGTGGTGATCTAAACTGTCTGACTTTTTTTTTTGGTATGCGAGGAGAATGCTCACAAAATTCGGCTTGCATGATAAATCATACTATTTAATACCTGCAAATATATTATATAAACATTTTTACACGTCAACAATAAATTATATTTTAAAACTAGATGAAGTCAATGTTTGTTATCCGACTACTACGAGAAAAAGAACTAAAATAAACTCGGAAATCGCTCTATTAAAGTTCAAACATAATTTTGAAAAAGTGAAAGGAGAAAAAATTTCCTAACTCTGGAAAGTTCATCATCATCATTTCAGCTGAAAGACGTCCACTGCTGGACTTAGACCTCCCCCAATTTGGGGGATTTGCCATAATCGCCACGCTTGGCAGGCGGGTTGGCGATCGCATATGATGAAAAGATGCATAGAAAACGCTGCTGCCCATTCTCTAGTAAGTTTCTTAGTCGCCTCTTACGATATCAACAGTGGAAAGTTCATACTGGCAGGGTTTTGACCTCAGACTTTTGTTACAGTGAATGAATTTAAATGGTCGATGGGGGGTTTTCTTTTTTATACTATAAAGTGTAAAGTTTACCCATTTTTTTTTTGTTCTTTTGATTTTTATATTATTTAATCAAAAATTATAAAAAATTAATACTTGAGCATGTAATTTTATTTGAAATATTTTTTTTGTTTATCTATACGTTGAATA
Organism: Aporophyla nigra; assembly: GCA_947507805.1. Classification (NCBI taxonomy): domain Eukaryota; kingdom Metazoa; phylum Arthropoda; class Insecta; order Lepidoptera; family Noctuidae; genus Aporophyla; species Aporophyla nigra. The sequence goes on along the minus strand of OX382297.1, from coordinate 25,148,521 downwards.
ATACCTAAATAGACATAAGACATTTTTTTTTTAATGTTGGAGCGTATGAAGGGTCATAACGACCTTGGACAGGTAGTAAAACGTGGAGAGAGGAGAACGGCAACGGCAGCTGCTCCAAAACTAAACAGAATTTTTCTAGCTACTTTTTAGTTATAAATGACACGTGTTCTGCGCATGTTATATTTAAGAGTAAAAGTTGTGTTTTTTTTTTTTTTGTTTATTTCTGACAACAGTTTTATTGAAGACATTTTATTTCTATTGAATTTCTATGTAAGATTTTTTATTTGTTCATTTGGAAAGTAATCTCATTAAAAATCTACAGTTTATTATATGATCATGATGGTTATAATATGACCATAATGATTATTAGATAATAAATTAAATAATAAGTAGATAGATAATTAAAGATAAATTCAAGTAAAAGATTTTTTTTAATAAATTAATCATTTAATATATTCAATTGTTTTCTACCACAGTTTTCTAATAATGGATGAATCAAGGACCAGTAGTACAATTAATGAGTACAGCTGCATTATCAGCGAAAAATTGGGTTCATCTTCCGAAACCAATTCAGATTTAGGTGATATAATATATATAAACAACGTTACGAGCTGCTTCAAGCGAACGAAAGGATGGCCTGTTACCTCATCTTCAAACTGAGTTCATTTACGCTCATACATGTTGTCGCCAAAAATATATTCATAAAAAATATATTGAAGCATATAAGAAGAGGCCCAACGAAACTCCATTTTCGCCTCCGAAAAAGAAACTCCGAAGTAGCACTGATTTATCGAGCTTTTTTGGGTTTATATGGAGCTCCAGCAAAAATTAAAGATTTGATTTCATTGAGGTTCAATTTCTTTGTAAAAGAAACAGCCAAAAAACAGGTGTTCTATTGTCATCATTACCTCCTACAGCTGATGCAGCGTTTGAACACCTAAAAAGAGTATATTTACAAATCCAGTTATGGTTAGGAAATGTAGATATTGAAAATGTAGACATTGAAAATTGGGGCTGGAAGTATTTTAATAACATGCTACAGTGCAGCGAAAATACTTGTTTTAATACTCCACCAATTGGGCACGCCACAATTGCGGCGGTAAGTCCCCTCTTTGAGGAGTGGATAGAGAGGTGCCACGGCGTCCTCACCTTCCACCTGACGCAGGTCATCACCGGGCATGGGTGCTTTGGTGGGTTCCTGTTCAGGATAAAGCGGGTGTTTCCATTGCGAGGATCGTCTGGAGGACACGGTGGAGCATACGGTGAAGGTGTGCCCTGCCTGGGCGGAGCACCACCATCTCCTCGTGGAGGTGATCGGCGGCGGCGACCTCTCGCATCCGGCCCTGGTGCGAGCCATGGTCCGGAGCGAGAGGGCATGGGAAGCCGTCACCTCCTTCTGCGAAGCAGTAATTCTCGCGAAGGAGTAGGCGGGGCGCGTGAGGGAGTGGCAGTCTCTGCGCCCTTGCCTCCCTAGCCGCCGCAGGAGGAGACGCCCCGGGCGTCGGGAGTCGATAGCGGACTCCCGGCCACTGTAGGCGCGAGCTTGCTGGCGGCGAGCAATGGTTAGCTCGCCTCCCGGTAAGGACCAGGCTCAGGTCGTCGGCGCGTAGTGTTCCACGCGCGCTTCAAAGAGATGTCAGTAGCACTGAAGGGGTCTGTTAGGACCGATGCCTGCCAGGGTCGCGAAATTGTTAGAAAGAGATAACGTGACCCTTGCACATGGGCAACTAAAGGAACACGGGTGGGTTTTAATCAGTAAAAGTCTGACACGCCCTCCTGCTCCACCCAGAGCGGGAGAAGTAATTTGATGATATCACATCCAAAAAAAAATACTCCACCAATCATTAAAATTAGTGAAGTTGAAGAAAATACTTAAATAGACAAAAATGTAAATTGTTTAAATAAACAAATGATTTCTTAATTTTTTTTTTTTTTCGTTCATTTTACTTCATGTATTTCTTTTTCCTAATTACTATCTCTATATGAATATATAAATTAATCTAATTTTAGTGTAGAAAAATGTTCTACAGCCTAATATTATGAGGCATTGTATCATTTAAACTATCAAAATTATAATTATTGCATTATTATTATTTTTTTTAATCGAGATCACAATTTTTTAATAGGTAAACTTTTTTATATATATTATAAGCTAAACATTCCACTTTGAATTATAAAATTTCATTTACTGTAACGGAAATCCGAGGTTTTCATGTTTTTAACGCCCCAGGCGCTCCACTATAAAAAGAAACAATTTCAAACTGAAACGCTTCCCAGAATCTCTCTAAGTACAGGTCGACGAATATGCATTTAATATCCTCTTAAACAACGCACATACAGGCTTAATCCTGAACTGAATGTTTCTATCCCGTCTCTAAATACTGGCATTAGTGTACAGTTCCACTGAAATTATTCGTAGTGGAGAAGGCTAAAATGAAATGAACGCTAAACGCTATTCAGGCGCTTTACTCGATGGCGCTTCAATGGATGCCTGGTTTGTTCCTGTTCTTTATTGCTGAGGACGTTATTGTTTTTTTGGTTTTGTATGATTTTTATTAGGTTAAATAATGATTTTACTATTAGTGCAAACTAATATGCAAATTCGTAACCAGATTTTTTTTAAATCATTTTGATGTATGGTAGTGCCTAGATGACAGCTAGGACTAGCTACATACTACATACATACGAGATTTCTTAGTAGCAGCCCGGAGTTTGGAAGTTGGCGGTGGATACCCCCGTGCCTCGGAAAGCACGTTAAGCCGTTGGTCCTACGCCTGATCTCTCTCCGGTCGTGTCGGATTGCCGTCCCATCGGACTATGAGAGTGAGGGAAGAGTGAGTGCTCCTGTGTCTGCGCATACACTTGAGCACTATAATATCTCCCGCGCCGATGGCTAGTCTCCGTTGAGATTGGCCGCCGTGGCCGAAATTCGGTCTGGAGGACTATATATATATATACATACAAGATGTACGCGTAACATAATTAATGGAAGACCAAAATTTTTTTTAATGGTAACTGTCATTATTAAGAAATTCTGAAAAGTTTGCCTCAGCATTACTTTAAATATTTAAAATTGAGTCTTATTGCCTTAATATAAGATTTAATTTTCTGTGGCTCATTCGGCGGTAGGTATGGGAACTAAATATTTCTTGAAAAATATACTCATATGAAAACGTACTGAAATCGATTCAGTATTCAGCTATGAACAATCTACTTTCAGGACTCATTCGTTCATTTCATACGTTTATTCTGTTGCACCTTTTATAAACAAGGTCGTATACATAACAAATAATATCTGTATACTCCAAATTATAAGTATATACTGTACCCTCATTACGCCAACTTATCAAATAATAATTAAAAGATAAGAATCAAGTGGAGGTGAGAAAATTAACATCCATTTCAACAGCGTAAGTACTGATACTTAATATAAATTATACGCAGGATATCCTGCAGTTACCTGTCGGCTTATTTGTTATATCAAAACATGGGCTCATTAGCATCAGTTTTCAGCAACATGGGTATGAATAAAACTAATACATTTATAACTATTTTCTTGTTCATCATGATAACTGCTTTGCAAAATATTTATTAACATTTTCTAAAATATTTACCATCACATTCTATGCACTTCTACATACGTACAAACCAACAATCTCTTGCCATATTTTTTTATACTTTGAAACGGAAGCACAAGCATTGTCCCAAACATCTAATAATTTCTCTTCTGTTACAAATGTTTGACCTTTTATTTTTAATGATGAGAAAGAGTCCAAAATCACACGGAGCAAGGTCCTGGCTGTAAGGAAGATGGTCCAACAGTGTGAGCCTCAATTGGGTTAAAACTCCTGAGTAAGGCTTGCTCGATAACTGAAGGAGTCTGCTAGGACCGATGCCTGTCAGGGTCGCGAGATTGTTCGAAAGAGACACCGTGACCCTGGTACAAAGGCACCTGAAGGAACACGGGTGGGTTTTAGTCAGTAAAAGTCTAACATCCACTCTCTCCGCCCTCCCGCTCCGCCCAGAGCGGGAGAAGTCATTTGATGATTTCCCATCCAAAAAAAAGAAAACTTGCTTGATGTGCGATCTATATTATGTTCAAGTTTGATCTCGTTAGTCTTTATTAGTATAAGTCTTTATATTTATTTATAAAACCAGTTAAACAAGTAAAAACTTGTTGGGTTTCTCATATTGCAAGACTTATGGAGCAATCTCCGTATATTTTTTCTAAGGGGCCAATGTCCTGAAGACTGGTTGAAGACTAAAAAAAAAATATGCTAATAACACTAAAACGCCAGAAGTTATCTTAAAAAATATAGGAACAATGCGTTCTGTTATGTAGATACCTATTTACATTCACACATTCAAAAGCATCTTTATAAATTGAACAAAAGACTGCAGAACAAAACGTGTTTGATAAAGGACATCTTCCGTAAGCCGAGCCCCCAGAGGCGCGCAGATATTATCATATTTTGTACAAATATAAACAGAACTGCCCTCCTGGGCTGTATCCTATGAAAAACTAAATTGGTGTAGAGGACTACGACATTGTTAGGATAAAACTTCACTACATTTTCGAAAACGGTATCGAGAGGATGTGATTATCGTTTGAATTAGTGAGAGTCGATTGGGATATGAAAAATCTGGTACAGGATACGTCATCACCATCCTCTGCCTAGCCTTTTCTCAACTATAGTGGCTTCCAGTTTAAACGAATTCAGCTGAATATTAGTATTTTACATGGAGTGACTGCCTATCTGACGTCCTCAACCAAGTTACTAGGTAATACGATACCCCCTTTGGTAAGACTGGTTGACAGACTTTCGGTTTTCTGTCGGCTCGTAACAACTGTTAATGATCAACAAATGTCAGCCGGAACCACCGAGTTAACGTACTTTCCCAGAAATGGACGGGTTTGGTATATAGCTAAAGATGGTCACAAATCCACGAAGCAACCGCGGCGCGCGTAGCTTAACCTGATCGATCAATTAGCCACAAGCCCCTCTGGTTCAGGATAAATAAGGAATGAAATAGCTCATTGTCTATGTTGTCCCAATACGGATTTAAAAAATACATTTGCAAATATTGTTATTGCTGGCAAGCTGGCTAAACTTGCCTGCATAGGAAATATAAACGTCATTTAACAAATAATACGTTTAGAGCAGTTTTACCAGGCCTTATATTCTATTCTGTTGCCTTTCGACAGCTCTAGTAGCGTAATTGAAATATTTAAATGAAATTAAACAAATTAAGTTAGTAAATGAAACTAACTTATATTGTAATTAATACATTACATACATACATTACTGTTTCGGTTCGTGCCGGACATAAATAGTAGCACCACCCCATTTTTTCACGTATCGTAAAAGGCGACTAAGGGACTTACTAGAAAACGGGCAGCGTTCTCTATACGTGTTACCACCATACTGCGATCGCCAACCCGCCTGTCAAGCGTGTTGTTTATCCAAACCCCCCAAATAGGGGAACGCCTTTGTCCAGCAGGGGACGGCTTTGGGCTAAAATGATGATGATGAAACAAAATATCATTATTGCTGGCAAGCGGGGTAGGCTTGAAATAATAAATAATAGGGCCAAAGTGTGTTACTATGTCCATATGTTTACCTTTTTATAGCTCTAGAAGTGTAAGTGAAACAGGTAAATAAAATGAAACAGTAACTAGATTTTTTTTTTTAAAGAATTAATTCATCATTTGTTTTTACGACGTCTAAGTATAATTGAAAATTAATTTTCTCACGGATAGGTTTTTACCTTTCATGCTGCAGTCAGAAGATTTGTGTATGTTTGTTTTATAAGATGTAAATATTAATTTAAGAATAATTATCGGAAGTAAAATATGTTACATTTCTCTATTCTATTTAGAATAATGAACCCAAAAAGGCTACTATACAATTTGACCAAAATGAAACACCGGATATTTCAAATTACTTCGATACCAACAGTACTTATTCAGCAATTGTCCATATCCTTTACATACAAAATTGGAGTATTCCAATAAATAATGAGGAATTCGTATTGAAGGACGTATTCCGATCGTTACGAAAAAATGAGAAATTCATTCGGTTTTCGGATGCAGGAGTCAGATTTATACCGACCGATCGGATTCATTATTTATTTGTAGAGTCACTGATCGAAAGAGAAAAGCAGACTGAATTTAATTATATCTTGTTTGATTAAATGCAAATGTTTCGCGACTCTGAAATATAACAAGCTGACTGATATTGAAATGTAACCTTTTTGGGGTGCATCGGTATATTATACACGAGATATAATAATGGCGTAGTGCTCGCAACCGTGAGCGTATGACCAAAATTATGAACGTATGCACGTATGTAAGTCAAGTCACGAGGCAAAAGGAGTATGTTAGGATCGTAGCAAGTGGCATTCTGCAGTTTTTGCTTACCCACATAGGAAAATAGCATGAGTTTATGAATGTATGTCATCATCATCGTCATTTCAGCCGAAAGGCGCCCACTGCTGGATATAGGCCCAAACCCCGATTTATCCATAGGATGCAGACCCTCCAAAACCGCTTTCTCCGACAAGCCACAGGTGCGCCTTGGTATGTCAGGAATACCAATCTCCATGTAGATCTCAGGATCCCTACGATCCAGCAGTACATGAAACGCGCTTCGAAGCGTTTCTTCGATAAAGCAGTGACCCACCCCAACCCTCTGGTTGTCGCGGCAGCTAGCTATACCCCCTCCCGTATCAGTAAAGTCCGCCGTCCGCGGCACATTCTCAGCGAACCCGATGATCCCACTACTCTCCTCCAGGAGAGTCGAAAAGAGACCAGTACAGTGAGAGCAACACACAGACACAAATCGTACCGACCTCGCCGCCGAGGTCCGTCGTCGCGACCCCGACTTAACAGTCCCTCCCGACCCTTGCATGAGCCAGCCCGCGATGCTGCGCCTGTAGCTTTAAATTAGCCCCTAAATAATTTAACCCAGATCCAGCATGTCCCTTGCTGCCCTCCCCCAGTGATTGCCTAAGCCGAGGTGCGAACCCCCCTCGGGGTTACCCTTAGGACTTTCGCTTTAGTTTTAATTTTACCATGGCCCGGCTGGAGGTCTAAAAAGTTTACTTTTTAGAAATCGCCGGGCAAAAATCCGTTTAAGTAGTCAGAATCTTTTCAGATTAACTACGAGATGTCCTACAAAAAAAAAAAAAAAAAAGGATATAGGCCTCCAAGAGGGCGGGAGGGGGGGGGGGGAATTTTGCCATAATCGCCGCGCTTGGCAGGCGGGTTGGAGATCACAATATGGTGATAAAATGGATAGAGAACGCTGCTGCCCATTCTCTAGTGAGTCTTACCTGTCCTTACCTTACCTTTCCTTTACCTTAGTCGTCTTTTACGGCACCTATGGGAATAAATGGGGTGGTACTATATGCTATGCCGTAATATTTAATCTATGTATGAATTATAATTACGTAAGGAAGACCAAATTTGAGTAGTCTGGTGATTTGCCAAGCCTTTATCAAAGTATACTTTTGCTCATCGTGTTTTAATGAAAACTGTTATTTAAAAATATTATTTCTCATGCCCCGAAAATTTACAAAAGAGACACATTCCGACTCTTAAGTCATTATATCATAAACCAAACATACAAAGCCAAGTCCGAAACACCTTTTATCACAACTGAAGGCTTTAAAGCACCACAATAGAGTGACAGCTCCGTCCCTCACAAAGACCTTTGTCCTTTTAAAACAGACATTGACTTACACACCGACTGACGTGCACCGACGGCGGCTGACGTCGCGTGTGACGCCGGTGTGATATCGCCCTTAATCCTGTGTCCCAACGCTATGATCCCTTGGAAAAATAAATGGGAAATAAGTTAAGCGTGACTCGGCTTAAAGTAACATGACGTGAGGAATCTGTGTGGACAAGAGGATTTGGGTCGATTGCCGCTGGAAGCAAAAAGTTTCATTTTTGGGATGGTGAGGACTCATTTACTTTGGGGAGTGGGTGCCCCTTTTTGCTGGCAAAAACTAAGCTGAGATCCGACAGCGCAGTATCGGTGAGCTGATAAAATAATATCAAATATAACTTTTTTGCTATTCGATAAGTGTGACGGAAACAGTAATTCAAGAAAATGTTAGAAGTCATACAAATTATTGTTATGCGAATGCACGAATCAACCGTGACCCGTTTAGCCAGAAACCAATCGCTCAGACCGACGCGGCGCGGCGGGACGAAAATTAGGAATACGTTTCATTTGACAGTTCAACAAGATTCATTGGATAAGATAATGTAAGATAATATTTATTTGCTTAAACATGTGTCATACATACAGAAAAACACGCATGCAAGATGATCAAAACATTGAAAGTACTGACATGTTTGCCACATGATGTGACGTGCAAATATAAAAGCATATTATTATTAAAGCTTTCTCTTAAAACAGCAAAAAAACGAATCAATTAAATTATAATAATAATATTGTGGCAAATTTAAAATAACAATAAATCAATCAGAACATTAAAATTAAAATAAGTTTGTAAAAGATTGATACAATAATCATGTCAAAATAATAATTAAAATCTAAAAATAACTCAACAATGTCATTGAAAATAATAAACACAAATAAAATAATAATAATCAAATAAAATAAGCTACAATGTCAATACAATTTTTTCGTCTAGGAACTCGTTAATGTTATAATAAGCTTTATTTACTAAATATGACTTAAGTTTTCGTTTCAAGTGTTCTTTATATTGTTGTGGAGATACATTTTTCAAACATTTTCGGAGGAATGGGTTACCTTCAAAGTGATTAAGGTTCTGATTAATAGTGCGTTACGCAATTAGATTGCCATACGAAATGTTCCGTTAAAATCGAATCCACGACACAATAACACAGAAAACAATTACACACACAGTAACAACGCCATCGACCCCAAAAACTATTCAATTCATCAATCATCATTGCTTCTACAATCTCACTATAATAGCCGGAACAACACACTTCATCTAAAAAGAAACTCAATCCAATCTCCATTGCAATGACAAACGACATCCCGAACCATCCACTTCCATCCTTTAGTCATTTATTTCCCAGATTTTCTGAGATATTTGTTATTTAAGAAGAGTTCCATCCTGTGTATAGTCGCGCCCTTATCAAGATAGATAACGCCTCAGAGACCTGGGGTAATCTTCAGCCTGTCAGCCATAGATAATGTCGCGGGTAGTTTATCTAGGTCATGTTGAAAGCTTTAGTGGTAGTGCTTGGAAACGAATACAGTTTTGGACATACGGATGAAGTTTCTAATATGACATTATAGAAATCATCAAATCTTCGTTCGTCTCCCACGCTGGGTGGAGTGGAAGGGCGTGTCAGACTTTTGCTGACTAAAACCCACCCGTGTTCCTTCAGTTGCCCATATGCCAGGGCCACGGTACCTCTTTCGAACAAATCTCGCGACATTAGACTGTGACAAATTATCGAAACGTATTTAACCGATGACCTTGTGAAGGCCGCAGGAATAAGCTGGATGCGGGAAGCACAGAACCGGTTGATGTGGTGGTGCTTGGGGGAGGCTATGCCCAGCAGTGGATGACTTTCGGCTGAAATGATGATGATGATGATTGGACTGAGTCCCTGATAAAATACTTGGATTTATTGTAGCTGACACATTCTACACTCAAGTATCAACACAAACATTGGAGTAAACTCTCCACTTAACCGATTCAGAATGGAGATGAATGTCTTCATAAAATATGTACCAGATGTTCAGATACATATATGACTGCCCGAAAAACGTAACCTGATTCTGAACTGTAGAAATCCAATGGTCAGAATATTTGTTCAAAAAGTCGTTGAAATAAATATATTTCAACGACTTTTTGTACAAATATTTCCTTTTGAATCGAAAGAATACCTTCAGACGCACATATAAATGTACAATCGACATATCAAGAGAAAAATCACTTCTCCAGCACTATGAATAATATTAGGACAGAATATTAGTTCCTAGCAGTATTATCTGGGCACGGATCGCGCTAGATAGACGAATTTCCGAACGGGGCCCTAATATATTTCATCGTGGTCATATTAAGTTCCGATATTTTTCTAGCCCGTACCTTCTATCATAAAATACCTACAAGCGGGGAAAAAAGTGGATGATGATTTAAATATTTTGATATCATATTTAATGTACTTTTTACTGTTTTTAGGGTTCCGCACCTCAAAAGGAAAAAGCGGAACCCTTATAGGATCACTTTGTTGTCCGTCCGTCCGTCCGTCTGTCAAGACCCTTTTTCTCAGGAACGCGTGGAGGTATCAAGCTGAAATTGATATCAAATACTCAAGACTACTGTCCCTTGGAGCTGTGAAAAAATCAAACTTCTAAGCTAACGCAATCAAAAGATACAGCCGTTTATGCCGCAAATTTCCGCAAATTTTCGAAATCGCAAGGGAATCAAAACCTAAAGGGTACTTCCAGTCGATCTAGAATTTTGAAATTTGGTACGAAGCAACGTCTTATAGCACAGATAAAGGAAAAATTGCGAAAACCGTAAATTTTTAGTTACATCATATAATAAACAGAACAAAACACAGACAGAAATAAAACTAAGCCAAGACAACGCTTGTCTTGAGGTTTTGTCTTGTGGCAACAAAGTTGAAGTGGTTGACTATGTAAAGTTCCTAGGTGTTCACATTGATGCATTATTAAACTGGAAGGTTGAGACATCGTCTGTAACGAAGTCTGTTAGCTCAGCATGCTATGCAATTAGAAGCCTGAGGGAAGAACTGACCTTAGCCCAGCTTAGGATGGTTTACTTTGCCTTGGTTGAGTCCAGGCTTAGATACAGTATTGAGTTTTGGGGCAATAGCTATAAGTACAATATCCACTCGGCATTTGTAATTCAAAAAAGAGCCATAAGGACAATGCTCCGCTTAAAACAGACGGATTCGTGCAGAGACCTTTTCATTACACTTAATATTTTGACAGTGCCATGCCTTTATATACTGGTGCTGCTAACCAATTTTGTTAAGAATTTGCACAAATATGAAACTGATGACCAACGGCAAGTTAGAGTAAATACACGCAGGAAAGACTTACCTAACACAATACAACCGAAAATAAACGTGGCTCATCACAGTCCTAGGTACCAATCAGTATTTCTATACAACAAGCTTCCCTTAGAATTTAAAAGAATAAATAGCGCTAACTTATTTAAAAACAAATTGAAGACATATTTATTGAGGAAGGGCTATTACAGCGTCGATGAGTACCTAGATGATAAACGACAACCATAATATTATTATTTAGAATGGAATTAAATTTTGATGATTATGAAAACTTTGACATCATTTAAAATCTGAAATTTCTTGACATCATATTTAAAACTGTTTGACATTATATTTAAAGCTTTTTAGAAATCGTATTTTTAAAGCTGTTTGGAATTTAATTATATTGTTTATTTTTTTATTTTTTTTGACATTGCACTAGACATTATAATTATATTATTTTTGAACTTTATTCTTGAAACTGTTAGTATTATATGTTGTTTTTTTTTTGGCATGTTAATGAATAATTCTTAGTTCTTATAATTTTATGTAAATTGCGTGTACATTCAACACAATGTAAATTGTTCAAGAATAAATGAAATGAAATGAAATGAAAGAAACAGAATAGAACTACGACTCGATTGTCGTGATGGGTGAACTTTTACTTATATACCTACAGGTTTGTACGGAACCCTCGGTGCGCGAGTCCGACTCGCACTTGGCCGGTTTTTTTAACCATCCCATTTCTTCTCGAGGATGTCGTAAGAGGCGACTAAGGGACTTACTAGAGAGTGGGCAGCAGCGTTATCTATGCATTTTACCACCATACTGCGATCGCCAACCTCCTGACAAGCGTGGCGATTATGGCAACCCCAGATTTGGAGGAGTTCTATGTCCAGCAGTCTTTCGGCTACAATATAAAGATGCAATGACAGTTTAAAAAAAACACAGACTTCGATGATATGTAGTACACAGGAAGTAGACCTTGACCTGAGTTAGGCAGGATATAGGATCACGTGCGGGGAGAATCAAACACCTCACTCCTCCCGCTTGACCAGACGGAGCCGTCAGAGGCGGGCCGGCACCATTCGGTGGCTGCGTTGAAGAGTGCTGAAGTGCCCCGTAGCCCCCGGTGCAAATCGCGAGGCAACACGAGGTGGTTTTAGTCAGTAGATATCTGAAAGACCCTTCCGTCCACCCAATGAGGAGGACATCCATGTGGATTTCCACCCTGTTAGGAGAAAAAAAAATGAATATAAGGTAAGTCATAGGATACGCCTTATTCCGTTAATGCGTTACCGAGCGATAATTTCGACTTCCACGCGGGCAAAACCGCAGAAAAAGCTAATATACATTGAGACCCGAAATAAATTCCAAAAGATTGGTACAATTCAGCCATTGACAATGTAAATATACAAAACCGATCCATAAATAAAAGCAGGTGAATGTTTTCCTACATACATATCACCGCGGGATCCCTACAAAATTTGTTCCACAGATAATACTAATGGATTTCCTTCAATTTTTCACTTTATATGTAGGTAATGAAAGCTAATGAAGGCACGGCAAGCCTACAATCCCTACAGTTAAACCATCTTTAACAATTTCAACGTATTTTCTACTTTACTTCGACCTGTTTAAGTTGAGAATAGCTTGGATGATACTGTGACACGTAAATACGCTTTTCATTTTTCCTTCTCAGCACGACTGCTTTGGTATTTTGACACGCAATGTAAGTAACACCATTGTTGTCGGCAGATGATGTTGGAACAAATGTAAAACAAAGATTTTGGGCGAATGAGCAAAGAAGTGAGCCGGGCTCATGTCAATATCTTATGTATATTTTCTCTTAGTGATTTTATACCTATAATTATGAATTTCCTCGGCTAAATAATGCACTTATACACGAGACAAGAAGAAAGAGTTGCCAGACGTACCGAAAACGCAAGTACCTACGGCAGCTTTTGGTCGATAAGAAACCTCATGAAAGCAGAATCACTAATTTTCTAAATCGTAAATTGATGGACATATGCAAACCCCCATGTCCTCACCAACGGTGCTCAAACCTGGTATCTGACAGTTCAGCAGAGGTTACGGTTTGCTAGCAAGGTATTTTTTTATGCAACGGAGCGCAGCATTCTTGGAGTTTGATTACAAAAAAAAATTATAACACATTGCGACGTTCCATAACACAAACCACCGACGTCACCCAAAATCCAGCTAAGCTTAAGTGGTCCAAATCTATGATCACATGGGTTGTAGAAAACGTCCGATGACATCTGGGTAGACCTAAGAGAAGATTGTTAGACGAATTTGACGGCTACAGGCAAGACCTGATCTACACTAGCTCAAGACTCAAGACAAAGAGAAGTAGAAAGAAGAAAGGCGTTTGCCCTGCAGTGGGATGACATTGATATGATGACATTGACATGATGACATTGACATGATGACATTGACATGATGACATTGACATGATAATATAGACATAAATTTAAAACACAAAAAAAAATAAAGTTAAAAAAAAAATGGTTTTGGGAAGTAAGTATCAAAATTCATCATAGCTAGTTGTTTGCCCTTATCTTATATAGGTAGTTGAGTGTGGCGTTCACAGTAATAATGTGTCAATAGCAGTATTGAGTTAGTTTAACATAATATAGTTAAATTGCCATACAGTTCTTATAAAAACTTCACTTTTATAACACTTAATAAAAGTCACCTGACCGAATATCATAGCGTTTTACCAATCGAAGCCTATACGACAAAGAACGTTGTATTTTAAAACAACTTGATAGTTGAATATATAAACTATCAAGTATTTTAAAACTCGAAATTCAAGGTGACACGTGGCTCCCAAGTTCCTTGTTTTAACACGTAACCCTAAAAGGGGCCTTTCAGGCCTCTTGCCCTTGGCCGTGACTTATCGAGTCTGGCGGCATACGGTGCCGGTTCGACCCCTAACTTATTTGATGACATTATGGCTTTCCGTTTCGAACCCTGTATAAGCGAATCTGACAGTTTATAGTATTAGTGAAGACTTATAGGCAGTTTTTATGTCTGAAAACTGATCATTTATCTTACTGGTCGCTGTTATTAGATATCTATCCTACGGTAAAGGGATTACTATGATATAAGACACTGTCAGGGTGTTTATTCTACTCGTAACTAGTAATCTTAGAAGCTAATAGCGGCCTGCCCGTGCTCCTACGGTTTTTCTTAATCATAACTTTATAAATTTATTATTAACTAGCTTCTACCCGTGACTTCATCCTTTGTCCTTCGCCCGGAACTTAGTACTGGGATAAAAGTAATCAATGTGTTAATCCACGTTATAATCTATCTGAGTGCCAAATTTTATCCAAATCCTTTAATAGGACAAACCTTCCGAATACATTCTCTAAACGATGATGGTGAAAACCGCATCTAAATCCATTATCTAGTAATATAACAACAAGGCAGTCACACAGACAAACACGAAAAGCTAGTTTATTTTAATGTTTTCAGAATAGATTTAAATAAATAAGTTTAATGTCATCTAAGAGTTAAGAAATGAAGGCTATACCAACCAAATACCCCAATTATAACATTAAGTTATAATCGAAATACATACAATACATTTTTAATATTATGTATGAAATATTGATTAATCAGTTATACTGATTATGGGAGAAAATTGTAGTCACATAGTCACACGCGTGTACGTAGTTTTAATTATTTTTGGAATAAAAATTTCAATTCAGTAAACGATTCTGAACAAACTACTTTATTCATAAGTTTAGTTACAGATTGTATAACAAATATGCAAACGACAAAAATACAGTCCGAATGTAAGAAACAAAGCGGTAAAAACTAAGGTTGTTCTCCTTTTCTGAAGTAGGTTAAACAATTGGATACCTCTTCACTGAACGAAACAAAAATAGGTCAGAAAGTTATCTATTAATTGATCTGTTCGCTCAGGTGTCTGCCCGCTGATTGGTACGAAACTGAAGAGAACTGGCTCCAATCGGTTTCAATTATTTACGACCCACCTTTCGCTTGGATAATTGTTATTTTTTCTTAGACTTGTACACTAATTTAGAGCAATGATTCAATAAGGTATTTGACAAAAAATGTAAATAAAATTTAGATGGAATTGATATTTATCACAAAAACAATCAACCATACGATTGGAACATTTGTGCAAGGTACGCCCGTAGCCCGAACCAAGCTACGCCATAGCTCCCAAAAAGCTACGCCGTGGCCCGCATCAAGCTACGCCGTAGCCCGTATAGAGATGTGAGCGCGATACCAGCACGCGTAGCATAACCGCCATAGAATCGGAATTTGTCGACGGAAGAGAAGACAAAATGATAGATTGCATCGTAGAAAAATTGTATAAAACTGAGAAAAGACATTTTTCTATTCTTCAGTCGACAAGAGTACGATGTCAAGTATGATGACTATTTCTCTTTACTATTGATGAGATAGAAACATTTTTACAGAATTAAAAATACATAAGGAACTTTTTTCTTCTTGGTAGAATAGATATAGAACTGATCATGCTACGCCGGCAGCGCGGCCTTTTATATTTCTTTGCTGAATGAAGTCCTAAATTTTACGAAAAAGTAATTGTCTTTTTAGTGAAAATTATGTTTTCAGTTCTTTTCAAATTAACTAATCGACTTACAAAAAATGCATAACGTCTTGCTTTTAAACTAAAACTCATATATCACATTTTTTATGAAAAATCCGTAGCCTAGTCACCCCAGCCTCATCAATTTGCGCACCTTATCAGAGCTCCTATACAGATTGTGCAAAAGAACTCATCAGCCAGGTGCGTCCAACATTGTGTGTGCTATCAGCGACTGGCATTAAACGTGTAATGTCTAGAAATGGCTCCAAGTATTCTGAACTGTAAGCAAAGCGATGTCCAACGTTATTTACCCCTGTGTATTTTACATAGTATACAGACATACAGTAGGTAAGTTGTGCAAATTGCTTTGTTGGAGTTATTTAAGTGAAATGATACAAATACGTGTTTTGCAAATACAAGTAACAAGTTGGTTAAGATGACCTACAGATATCTATACTTAATGAAAAATTAAGCATAAAAACTTTCATAAAACTCTAGTAAACAGGCGAAGAGTGTAGGCTACTAACAGTCAACATAAGCATACACCTGAGAGAATCGATGAAAAAAAAGGTTCATAGGTTTCAGATTCAATAGTTCAATAACCCGGTTTCTGAACATAAAACCATATCATCATCATCATTATTTCAGCCGTAAGACGTCCATCGCTGGACATAGGCCTACCCCAATTTCTGGGGCTTTGCCATAATCGCCACACTTGGCAGACAGGTTGGCAATCGAAGTATCATCGTAAAATGCTTAGAGAACGCTGATACCCATTCTCTACAGTAGTCACCGTTTACGACACCTACGGGTAGAAATGGGGTGTTGCTATTTTTGCGTCCGGTACCACACGAGTCAAATAAAAACAAAGACTTACAAAAATGTCAATAACAAACAGACCTGCCTCTCTGTTCTTCCTTCACTACACCATGTTGGCCTCTCGTGAACCACTTTGTCGGCGTTATCGCGACGCCAGATGAATGCTATCTCGCTCTTTTGTGCGCTGCCGGGAAATTAACACGTTTTGCATTTTAGCAAAACAATTACACACGGCCATTGTGCGATACTGCGGGTAGCAACGTTTGTACAACAAGTACATAGATAGGTAGGTAGGTACGTAGGTAGGGAGTATTGTTAGTGCTGAAAAGATGTTGCCATTCAAAGGTAGCTATTTAAAGGTACATTCACTTTGACGTGGACGAGTGTATTTTGAGGTTTGATGTTTTTAAAAGGTCGTGTGTTCGTTTCGCTGTTGGTAAATTTAAGTTAGAGAAGGTCAGAGAATAAGCAGTAATCGCATAGTCTTTACGTTTAAAAGATCTTCAACACTAAGGTGGCATGTATACAGCTATAAATATGATTGAAGGTCTTACCGAATAACCAATGAAATATTAGATCAATTTATTTCAAATTTCTTAGTCGAGTTCCAGACGAACCAGATGCAGCTGTATACCAGTATTTTAAATGAAGCGATAGCCGATTGTACCGTGTGGTGCCGGTAAGAATAACATCACCCCATTTCTTCCCGTGGGTGTCGTAAAAGGCGACTAAGGGACTTACTAGAGAATGGGCAGCAGCGTTTTCTATGCATTTTACCACCACACTGCGATCGCCAACCCGCCTGCCAAGCGTGGCGATTATGGCAAAGCCCCCCAAATTGGGGGAGGCCTAAGTCCAGCAGTGGACGTCTTACGGCTGAAATGATGATGATGATGATAGCCGATTTGACCTCCACAACGCAGTAACTGGATAACAAGGTACTTCTTAGTAGACTGGTTCTATAATATATCGTAATGTCTGTCAAAGATCTTCAAGTGACGGCCGGGACCAAAAATTTAATGTATTTTTGGAGGCACGAAGGGGTCTCGAGATGTCATGAATGCTGACTCCTCCACTGACCAATATCGGCAAGCTTCACCTTCGATGGGCCATGCAGCTGTTACTATTTAGCCACAAACCCTTTACAATCGTATTAGTTAAGATTTAGAAACTAAATATGAGGAAAAATGTGGGATTCCACTTCTAATTCACCTTGAAAATATTCATCACAATAATTATAAAGAGATAGCATAGTTGACCTCGTAATCCTTTAATCACCCTAAAGTCGAATGTCAGTTGCGCCTCTTAAAAAATCATGGTCTATTTTTCTTTAAGACCAATGACAGTAAGATAGTTTCAACCAAAAATCAGAAAATCAGAAAAATCAGAAATCTGTACATACTGAGAGTTTTTGTCAAAACTGGAAAGTTGAAATAAATTTAAAAGGTACTAACCTCCAATCCTTTTAACTCTTCAATTTAACAAGAGACAAATTTTCTAAAGTCACCTCCATCTTTTCTCAACTGAGCTTCATTTCACCGCTGCATACATTTCCCTTATCTACACTCATTTCATAATTATTCTTGTCCGCACCATTCTTTGAGTGCGCTTATCAGCGGGCGCGTTGCCAAGGTTACTGCAACCAGATAACTTACATAAACACTTGACTACCATATCTATGTAACTCGATTTCTTGCACGCTTTCTGAGAGTCCCAGAAAAACGTTAAATGCAAACGTGTTGATAACATCTGCAGGGAAAGGTAAGCTGTTTGTTAGAGGTAGGTATCAGTTGAAGCTTCTCGACTTCTGAGCACGTTTTTATTTCTTAAATGTATGTAGATGTCTCTTTAGCCGAGTGGTATCGGCCCCGACTCACGAGGTCGAACCCTGTCAGGCGTTTTACTTTGTGTAAGTAATATTATCACCACCGCTCTCAAATCGGTGAAGGCAAACATCGTGCCGAAACCGGCATGTCCTAAAACCAAAAATTCAAAGACCTGATATTTACCAACCCGCACTAGAACACAGGCCTATCTCTCCGATAGGAGGCCTGTGTCCCAGCAGTGGGAACAATATAGGCTGATTATGATGATGATAATAAATGTCTCTTTAGCAGCGTTCTCCTGTATACTACACAAATGAAATTCTGTAATCACCAACCTTTGGTGGTTATGGAAATTCCCTTTCTTGCGACACGATCAATTCAATTTATTCACACTAGAGTAGTAATCAAAAACATCACTGTTTTAAGCAGTAGAAGATAAAATCAGTCTGATATTGAGAATTTCTCTTTCTGAAAGTCTGAGTTGAAATCAGTATCCCGATAAATGGTTATACGCGTTACGCATTACTACACTTGTATCCAGACACATGAAACACAAACTCATCACCAGACTACACTTAAGAAGCTGTAAAGAAATCAAATTTTTGACATCCATATTTTAACACCACAATTATGTTTGACTGACATTCTAACGACACACACAAACAACCCATAACAAGTAAATCACCAAAACGCCCACGATACGCGTCTAAATAATACGCTGAATGTACGCTAAACTTAGAGACTGCTTTGTTCGTCATAATGGCAGCATTGTTCCGATGTGTGCCAAAAATTTATGTTACCAACATAATGGGACGCGAGTTAGGAAGGTATGATGCTGACTAAATAGTGAATTGTGGGGTGTGTTTGTGAAGTGGTGACAGATATATTGCCTGTACCTTGATGTAGTAAGGTACGAGTTGTGGAATAATCATTATCAACTTGTTCCTTTAAGCTGTTGCCAACATAACATAAGATCAAACTTAGCAAATGCAGAACACACTCAGCTTACTCAAATAATGCTTTTACAAAAGTGGGGGCAAATCGCTCTTTCTTTAAGGAACTTCATTACAAAAATTACTTAACTTCCACATTCTCACGACAGGTACTGTTAAAGCAAAAAAAACTATGAACAATTCTTACAAAACTGTCAAATTAATCGGATTGTCACCTGCCAGTTTTAGCAAAAATAAGGCCCAGATGAAAACATACAATCGTTTTCTTTCTGAGTTTTACCGAATCCATTTAAATAAATTAGTTGCAGATAGGTATATGTATAGTATAGGTAAACCTATGTTTTGCCATTCATACAAACATGAAAGTCCGGTCTAATTTAAGACTCCCTATTACGCAAAGTAATCTCATTCATCACGAAATGTCGTGAAGGAGGTCATGCAAAAACCCTTCACTCTATGAATTACATTTGAACCGTTAAAAATAGAAAGGAGTACTGAGGTCACAAACCTTCGGGGTGCGTTAAAAAATAAAGTTAAGTAAGATTTATTTGGACTGCCGCATGCCGGTCGCCCAGTGGTTGAAACTCGACGCTAACTTATTAAACAAACAATGTATTTCTAATGCATTATCACACAAACATTTCTTCTCCTTTTAAACTTTAACTGTGCCATCATACTCCTCCACCAGCGCAATTTATGTAAAAACGTGTCCAACGTTCCAACAGCATAAAGACAGGCATGGCATGTTTATGATTCATGAGTTAAAGACTCTCAAAGCACTCATGTATGAAAGCGATCGTGGTGCAGTATGTCACTTGTCATGTCATTGTCATGTCATTGTCATGTCATGTCATTGTTTGACTAATAGACCTGTTCCTTGTTGATACGGTTGGTTTTGTTTGTAAGCACGAAGATAAAACAATGTGGTGCTTCTTATAGCTTTCGATACTAATTAGCTACTTGTATTTGTTTACACAAACACATAGATATTAGTACAAACATGCATGCACTATGTTTTAAAACCGGCCAAGTGCGAGTCGGACTCGCGCACCGAGGGTTCCGTACAAACCTTCAGGTATTCACGGTTTATGCATAAGGTTTATGTTTATGAAATTAAATGGTTTAAAAAAAAAATATTTGAGTTGACTGAATGAAAGGTAAATTGTGGTTTACGATTTATGACGTATTAAAAAAAAAACTACTTACTAGATCTCGTTCAAACCAATTTTCGGTGGTAGTTTACATGATAATTTACATCATATATTTTTTTTAGTTTTATCATTCCCTTATTTTAGAAGTTACAGGGGTTACACACATTTTACCACTTTGGAAGTGTTTCTCGCGCAAACTGTTCAGTTTAGAAAAAAAACCGGCCAAGTGCGAGTCGGACTCGCGCACCTAGGGTTCCGTAAAAACCTGTAGGTATATAAGTAAATGTTCACCCATCTTGACAATCGAGTCGTAATTCTGTTCTGTTTCTTGGCTTGGTTTTATTTCTGTCTGTGTTTTGTTCTGTTTATTATATGATGTAACTAAAAATTTACGGCTTTCGCAATTTTTCCTTTATCTGTGCTATAAGACGTTGCTTCGTACCAAATTTAAAAATTCTAGATCGACTGGAAGTACCCTTTAGGTTTTGATTCCCTTGCGAGTTTCAAAAATTTGTGGAAATTCGCAGTATAAACGGCTATATCTTTTGATTGCGTTAGTTTAGAAGTTTGATTTTTTCACAGCTCCAAGTGACAGTAGACTTGAGTATTTGATATAAATTTCAGCTTGATACCTCCACGCGTTCCTGAGAAAAAGGGTCTTGACAGACGGACGGACGGACGGACGGACGGACGGACGGACGGACGGATGGACTGACGGACAACAAAGTGATCCTATAAGGGTTCCGCTTTTTCCTTTTGAGGTGCGGAACCCTAAAAATTATCAGAAACCTCCATATCATTTTTGAAGACCTATCCATAGATACCCCACACGTATGGGTTTGATGTTTTTTTTTTTTTTTTGAGTTTCAGTTCTATGTATGGGGAACCCCAAATATTATTGTTTTTTTTTTTCATTTTTGTGTGAAAATCTTAATGCGATTCACAGAATACATCTACTTACCTAGTTTCAATAGCATAGCTCTTATAGTTCCGGAAAAAAGTGGCTGTGACATACTCGGACAGACAGACAGACAGACAGACATGACGAATCTATAAGGGTTCCGTTTTTTGCCATTTGGCAACGGAACCCTAAAAAGGTTCGAACAGACCACTTTACCACTGAAAAATCCCACTAATTTTGGGAGAAATAATTCTAATGATAGAATGCTTTTTCGTAAGTAGGATTTCAAAAATAAACCTGGGTGTTATTTTGTTGATTCCATAACCCACCCGACCACCACAACAGAATTAAGTCACGTACAACATTCTTCTTCTACACTGTCCAACGGTTCACAACCCCTGCATTCTAGTTCCTTATTGGACGGGTCAGAAGACACGCTTTTCACAAGTTTCAATACACGTGAAGATGTTATAATGTTAGGGAAGTTGAAAAGGCGACATTTGTAAGTCCATTACTAAAATTGCTTGCGATTTCTCCGTAAGAGTTTATATTTTGTACTCGTATGTGCTACCTCACATTTCATTAATATAAGTTGTATTTCATAACCTATACTTACTTAGTTTATCTAAGAGACAAATTGCAAACTAAATTAAGTTTCCTCCCGATTAATATGCAGTGAGTTCGGCTAGGTTAAATATTAAATCTAAAAAAAATACATGTAGTTACAAATATGAAGTTACCTACTTCATGTAGTTTTTATTGTAATTTAAGAATTCGTAGTTTATATTATTGGTAACATTAAGCTAGCTAAAATACAGCTAAAGTAATAGTTTCACAGTAAAATTATCTGTAACAGAGAGAGTAATCCATAAGAGAATAAACCCTGATCATTAACAATTAACACAAGCAATCAACGTAAAGGAAACTATAACAAAGTTCTAAGATTATCTGTAGTTACTAAAGACAGTAACGTGTCATTTCACCTAATGATAACACTACCTAACACTCACACGATTATAAGCTGTAACATGCAAGTTATAAGAAAGATAATGGCATGAAAACTTCTGTCCATTTGGAGCAACATCTGGTCAACAGTGCAATTAGAGTCTTGAACCTTATTAACTAATTAGCTGTTGTTGTTAATTGTAGAACATAGTCGTAGACAGACTTACTTGGATTTAGGGACAACAACCCTGTACTTACCAACTTAGTTTTGGTTCGAATATGTTTACAGTTTTCTCCAAGGTACTTTTCCACTATGTGGAAAGTATACAACTTTCCACTTAGCAGCAACGTGCTGAGACGCAGACACTCACGCAGAAGGCTGTATATACCGGATGACATTTTTTACCGTCTCGACCTTCATATGGTGTGTTGTATAACTAGAATAGAAGGCAGGAAGGCCTTCAGATTCATCGTAGGTGACTAAAGGAGCGCGGGACGCGGGTGGACAGGGATGCGTGTGCGGCTCGTGCGCCTGCGAAAGATCAATGAGGCCGCTTATCAGCCGGCTTCAAAGGGTAGGACCGCGCTCCGAAATCAATGATACATGCCGCGCATTGAGTAGGGTGCGTATGATTTGAGTTTCGATAGATTTAAATATATTTTTTTTTCCAAATTTCTGTTTTTGTTGTTCTAGTATGAAAATGTTACTTTAAATGTGTAGTATTTATTGCTAGATCAATTTAATTACATGTTATTCAAAAATAAAAATAATAAAAATTTCTATGTCAAAAGCTTCTACTCCGTTCACCTATTACCCCCATTTTTTTACAAGACGCTAAAAAAAGTCACCCAGTATACGCTGAGAGTTGTACAGAAAGGCAAGGGGCGTTCCACGCTTGGCATCAGACTAATAGACGGAGTTCCAAACGTCGAGATACGAAGACATACGCAGGTCTACTATATCAGAAAGCGTATTACGGAACTCAAATGCAAGTGGGTAGGACACCTGTTAAGGCGCGGTGATGATGGGTGCAGTAAGGCTGTGATAGAGTGGCATCCAAGGACTGGATGACGAGATGTCGGTCGTCCAGCGACGTGATAGTTGGACGACGTTGTTGCCATTGCAGGCTAAACCTGTAAGAGGCTGGCACAGGAGCATGAGGATGAAGAAAAGAGAGCCCTAGCAGTGGATGAAGTAGGGCTGTGGATGTTGATGACATGGAGAGTCATAACGGAAAAGTACTAACACACCAACAAAATCATAATCATTGCATATAATCTGATCGATTTTATCAGTCCTGACACATACTTTGTAGTTCACAAATAAAATGCATAATAATTCTCGAACTCATCAAACTCAAAGCATTTATTTTAACTTCCTAAACCATTTACAGGCACTAGAGGGACTTGTGGCCTAGCCATAACAGCCGCATGAGTCGATCGATCAGGCGCCCCGTGGATGGGTCACCATCTTTATATTCCAAGACCCCTCCGTACCTCCGAAGTACGTTAAGCCGTTGGTCCCGGCTGTTATTCGTGCATATTTGATAGTCGTTACAGGTCGTCTGAAGCCACTAAAATCCGACCACCAGGTCAGGTAGACAGTCGCCCCATTTAAAATACTGGTATCCAGCTGCATTCAACATAGTTAGAAAAAGTCTAAGCAATCGATAACCACTAAGGAGGTACTGGCTGAAAGGTAAGACTGTAGGCACTTTTGAATTTTTATGAAATCAGTTAATCAGAAAGTACGTGTATAACACATTCCAATACGTTGATCTCTATGGTGAAGAACTGACAAGATACCTCCAAGGCCATTATCTATAGAAAATCCTGAATAAATCAACCAAGAACGATATCAACTATTGGTAGGCCTTTTAAATACTTCTAGTTAATTGCGACTTATCTATATAAATATCGTATAGCGATCGGCTATGCGATATTTCAGTTTTTTTTTTTTTATATCCACTTTAGCTCAGACGGCGCTTTAAATAGAAAAATCGTACGAAAAATCCTATTTTTTAATCTTTTAATGCTTCAAGAATATCCTCACCATAGAGTAAACATTGCCGCTCATAAGCACGCGTCTACATTAAAATTAAATTAGGCAAATCCCAACAAGCGCCTCAGCTTAGTGTATTCGCTAAATTGGTTTCAAGTATCATCAATTATGTTAACGCGATGATCTAGATTAAAGTGCGTTAATCTGATGTACTTATTAAGTTCAACCCGATCTTCATTAAAGCGCTTTATTATTAATAGTACCGAGTGATAAAGCTCATTCGACGTTATGGAGAAATTTGAATACTTATTGAATATAAAATTTCGTGAAAAATCACCACCATTAATACAGTTTTACAGTTTCAGATGAATGAATAACGCTTTTAAAAGTAACATAGATTTACGCAATCAGATATTCTTAGTTGAAAATAAATTAGCCATCAATGGAACATGAACATGACACATAATTAACGCAATAAAAGTATTGAGTTAACCATTATACAATTATCAAAACAATTTTTTTCAAAGGTAACTGTTTTTGTTAAGTAGAACGTGTTTATCGTAGCATTAATTTATGCATTTAAAACTGGGTCTTTATCGCCTTGAAATAAGATTCAATTTTCTTTCGCACGTTTGGCAAAATTCATAACTTTCGAAATAACTACCCATACCCATAGTTACTGAAATCGATTCAGTAGTTAATTAGGAACAAACGACTTTTTTTTCTTGCGTTTATTCTGTTACACCTCGTATATTAAAATATTATTTTTTAGGAAAAAAAAATGCACGAGCTAAATGCACATTAAAAAAAAAACTTTATAACAAAAAATTAAACCACCGAAAAAACTGAAAAGCAAAAAATAATAAACCTTAAAATTATGAGTCGGCGCTTTGAGTGATCTTTGTTCATTGATTTTTCAGCGCCGACTCATAATTTTAAGGTTTATTATTTTTTGCTTTTCAGTTTTTTCGGCGGTTTAATTTTTTGTTAAAAAGTTTTTATTTTGTAATTTTTTATGGCTTTAATGTGCTAATAATACTTGGTAAAGTATACCCTATCCAATGAAAAAAGATTTATCGAAATCGGACTACTCTGTATAAAGTTATGCGTGGTTATACATTACAATCAGTGAGTGAACAATCAATCATGTTTCTGACCCTTAAGGTTTATAATTAATAATAATTCTTTATTGCCATAAAAAACAGGTTACAAAAAACTTGAGACCCTGGCTCCAGAGCTAGGTTAAAGTACCTGTATTTCAGGAGCCAGTGACTTCTTCCATTTAGGTTGTTAATATTAATGTTTTATGCAGCAAATGGTGACAAATTTATATTACTTAAAATTACATTCAATACTAATCATTTAAATAAATTACTAAAATAGAATCGTACAAGCAAATTAACATTAAAGAAAATTTGACAATCTCAATAAAATAAAATGAAAACAATTATATATTATTAGAATTATGACAAATATTGATAAAAAAATTATTTGAATTGAAAATTAAAAACAATATTAATAATAAAATCAAGATAAAAACAAAATAAAATTAGGGCAAAAACACAATTACAATAAAGAAAGATTAAATAGTAAAACAACACTGATTTTAATTTGGGTGTGCTGATATGAGTGTAAATGTGTGTTAGGGGGTGTGTGTACTTGTGTGTGAAAGTGTGTTGTGTGAGTGTGTGTATCTGTGGGTGTACGTGTGTGTGTGTTAATTGTGAATACCAATTACTTATGTTCTAATAATTTTATATCGATTGCAATAAATTTTCAGTTTCGCTGTAGTCCTGTGTCAGTAGCCAGATCTTTACCTTCTTTTGTGTTTCACGAATCGTAAGGGGATTGATGTCCAGAATTTTGTTCAATTTATTGTATAGAAAAGGTGCAAGATATATTCGCTGTCTCCTGGCTGACGCCGTATGACAACGCAACGGTTGGCAAACATTTGTTCTGGTGCGCTTCTTATTGTAATCTGTATTAAATGGTGTAATTCTATGCTGTTTGGTAACAACTTGCAGTATATAAATCTGTCTCACTGTCAGAACTTGGCACTTCTCGTATAGGACGCTGGTGGGAAATCTGAAGGGTCTGAAAGTCATTACTTTAAGAAGTGATCTTTGGGCCCTTTCCAAGCGAATCGTGAAAGTCTTACATGCACCACCCCACACAGTAACACAATATCCCACGACTGATTGCACGAGCGCATAGTACACAGTACGAAGGAGTTGGAAGTCGGCCACGTGTCTAAGTTTTTTAAATGCCCAGACAAGCTTCCGTACACGTGCTGTGGTGAGATCCATGTGTTGTCGCCAGCCAAACCTATCATCTATAGTCACACCAAGATATTTCACGTGTGTAGACTTAGTGATAGCTGTGCAATTACATGTAGTTGACGAAGAAGCCAAGTTGCAATCATGTAATCTAATATCTAAGTTGATGTTTTTAAGTTTCGAAAAGGAGAATTGGAGATATGAAGATTTAGAGAGGTTCAAGGTGAGGCGGTTAGACCTTAGCCAATAGCTTACTTTATGTAATCCCAATTCGGCGCTTCGTCGAACTTCGTCCCAAGTCCCCCCATGAAATACTAATGCCGTATCGTCCGCGTAGGTAAATATCTTACCGTTTATAAGTGGCAGCTGACACAGGTCATTTATATAAATCAAGAAGAGACTCGGGCCAAGAATACTGCCTTGTGGGACGCCAAAGGTAACCCAAGCATCAGAGCTAATGTATTCTTTTATCTTAACCCTTTGCGTACGGTCACAGAGAAAATCCTTAAATATTTTTAGAGCATTTCCGCGAACGCCGATCTTATCCAACTTGTCCACAAGGAAAGGAATCATAACGGTATCGAATGCTTTGGCCAGGTCGAGGAATATGCCGACACATTTCTGTTTTTGATTTATTTTAGTTGTGACGTGATCAACCAATTGGCTAACGGCATCTTCAGTGCTTTTCCCCGACCTAAAGCCAAACTGGGCTTCCGACAGTATCTTATTGTGTTGCATAAAGTTTGTGAGTCTTTTGTTCAACACCTTTTCTAATATTTTTGATAAGGTCGTAAGAACTGAGATGGGCCTATAGTTTCCAACATCGTCCTTTTTCCCCCCCTGGTGGACAGGAGTAATAAGAGACTTCTTGAACACTTTCGGGAAGACACCCTGGGTAAGACAGATCTCAATTAGTTTAGTTAGATGAGGGACAATAATGTGTTTGATTTTGTGTTCCAAATTTGTTGGGACCACCCTCGGAGTATACTCTTTCCAATAAAAAAGGAATTATCACAATCGGACTACTATGTAAGAAGTTATGCGTGGTCATACATAAAAAAAAAATAAAAAAATATACGCGTCGAATTGATAACCTCCTCCGTTTTTTTTTCGTCGGTTAAAAAACATCAAATACACGTATACTTGCCCGTGTGGTGTCGGATTTAAGGAATAACACTATCCCATTTCCTCCCGTGTCGTAAGAGGCGACTAAGGGAATGGGCAACAGCGTTCTCTATACATTTTACTACCATGATTATGGCAAATCCCTTAAATTGGGTAAGGCCTATGTCCAACTGTGGACATCTTTTGGCTGAAATAGTGATGAATAATGATGACACGCATACTTAATAGCAAAACGCCTCGTATTCCACCAATTAAACTTGGTCTTTTATTTTTTTATTGTCTTGTTCCATATTTGACATACCTAATGCTGATATTACATATTGATTCGTGATAAGCACTATGTCTGCCGTGTGGTGCCGGACGTAAAGAATAACACCACCCCATTTCTTCCCGTGGGTGTTGTAAACGGCGACTAAGGGACTTACTAGAGAATGGGCAGCAGCATTCTCTATGCATTTTACCACCATACTGCGATCACCAACCTGCTCGCAAGCGTTGCGATTATGGCAAAGCCCCCCAAATTGGGGGAGGCCTAAGTCCAGCAGTGGACGTCTTACGGCTGAAATGATGATGATGACTATGTCTAAACCTATAAAACAGTTGCACTGTCTAACCCGACCCTAATCTTACATCGAAATCTTCCAAGCAAAACCCGCTGACGTTCAAATAGCCAAAAAGCACAATGAATGTCATGAGATTAATCACAGAAATAACAGATGCGGGTCTGTTGGCCGAATGGGCCAGATCTTGGCATTGTCGTATGATCTACGGGCTTGTCCGGCCAACGCGCCGCCCGCTGCACGATAGCGGGCTTTATAAAAGTGTCGCATTTGCAGAGTATGTCGCGGGGTTCGAAATTTAAATGTATGGTCGATTCATGCATAATTGAGTATTGTTTTGAGATCAAGAGGATAAATTAAATCTCTTATGATTTGACCGTGGCACAGCTCGCGTGTAAATGTTTTATATTTTCTGAGAAAAGTACTAAGCAACGAGTTTTTTTTTCTGTCTATGATATACCAAGTATTGAATTAAACTCGTCTACTGAAAAACTACGCTCTAAAAAGCATGAAATAATAAAGTATTCTTATTTGAAAGCCGTGATCATATGCCATTTTGTCCTAAGCATATGATCGTTTACTATACATAAATTAAATGTACTTATTACTACGCGTCAATATACAACGTGTCATTTTAGTCGTCTTACAACGGGAGCCCAATTCATGTAACCAATGACTACTACACATCCATAAGAAAAAAAAATGAACATTTGAATAGGAAAAAAAAAATATTATTCATTATGTTGACGCATGACGTGGTTATAATTGATATTTTGTCTGATGGATAATGGAGATAGATAGATTCATTTATTTCCCTGAAATATGGTATGGAGAGGGAATAATCTAGTCAACTCGTGCACTGGGTAGGTATGTTCTCTACCGTAGGATACTTAAACATTATTAACAGGATGTTTCATAATTCTAATGCATTATTTATTTTTCTTAATACCTATTATCTAGACACTTGGTAGCGTGTCAAGCCATGTTCAAGTAACAGAACTGGAGAGCAGCAACGTGTGTAATATTACACGAACCATTTGGAGCCACTTTTGACCACCTCATAACTCAAAAACTATTTCACATAAACGTGTCAAATTTGGGTCATATACTTGCGAGATACATATGTGCTCCAAATTTGATAAACACATCTCAAACGGTTATTTAGATATTGACGTCCAAAAATCGTCATTTTTATCACTGACTGACCTATAGACCAAAACTCTAACCCAGTTACAGATGACCTAGAAAGTTCAAATTTGGCATGCAGATAGGTAATTAGGTGAATACAAAGGAATAAATCAGAAACTGGTAAATTTTTACCATTTTATTATAATTTTTCACTTAATTGATTCTATTAGGAACACTTATATACTTAGTGCCCGTAATAACTGTATGTAAAAAAAAATGTAAGAATCAGCAATCAAAACTTATGACAGCCGGTCTTTATGTGGATTTTAAGGTCTTCACGTGAATATATAACGAGTTGAATACCACCCTTAATTTTTTTTTTACCCAAATATTTCCGTTTTAGTACTTATAACTAAGAGTAAAGTCGACTTTCGTATTTATTACGTTATTAACCCGCTAAGAGCAAAGTCGACTTTCGTATTTATTACGTTATTAACTGGGATTTAGTATTAATTATTGTTTCCATATTGAGCGCACGTCAATAGTGTAAGATCATTTTGTACGAAAAGTAATGATATCCCATCAAAAACATAAATGTGAAATGAGAGGCAAGTTCAGTATTATGATATATGCCTTGGTTGTTGATTTCAACGATAAAAGAAGTGAGATCTAAATGGGTGCCAAGTTATTAGTATTGTAGCCTAAGGTCTGACTTGGCTAGTTTTCATATACGAATTATATTATAGCCTTCGCAAGTTCTAAACCTGTTACTTGTCGGTTCTTATTTTATTATTCCGAAAATTTGGCTTGCTGGTAGAAACTAGCAATCGAACATAAAAATTCGAAAGATCGTCTCAAGTTTCACATTCAATTATTCCACCCCTCAATTTCACAATAAAAACAAAACAATGTAAGTAAAATACCAATTAAAATTACGAACAAAGACAACCGAATGCATGAAATACGTTAAACACGAAAATTGTGGACATACGCCTGCTATCGAGCGACAGAACAATACTGTTTTGAAACAATAATAAATTCATGGCGGGGAGTGGAAACAATATCATCACGTATTCAGGGCCCGACTGTGCTCCGTACTCCGGATATTTGGTGGTATCTCGGTGTCAACGAATCATAGAACGTGGTGGTGAAGTCATTGTGAGTGGTTCGAGGTGGTAGAACGATTGTTGCTTACTTCCGTTGGGAGTAGGCGTTGGAAAATGAAATGGAATCGCAGGCGTTAAATGTCTGTGTGCCTTGTTTGAAAGCTAGACAGCAGCGTTACTTAGTGTCTGCTACTGATGTTGATAAAGTGACTGGTTTTGTATGCTATTAAGCTTTCAAGCGCCAACTTTACTATGGTTACTGGTTTATTTTCCTGACCTTTTGTTACGTAGGCGGCTACAGCCTATGAAGATAAATGGTATTAATTAATTTTAACAGAGGTATGTTGAAGCCTAGAAACATATAAAGGTGCTTCTTTTTCACAATTTAGAGATTTCTGCTTAGAAGTAAGATACTTCACAATTCAAGAATATTTTAAACTTCACGTAAAACAGCTTATTGCTATTGGCTGGAATAGCGTAACGCACTATCAGTCAGAAGCTGAATGATTTTTAAGTTTATTACGAATGCATTCTCTCATCATCAACACTAGTCTATTCCCAACTATGCTAGAGTCGGTTTCCAGACTAACTAAAAAAAATGTCTGTTAAACAACCTAAATAAAGCAATGAATGTTGTAGAACTGTCAAAATGAAAATCATTTCCCGCAGAAACTATCATACACCAAATTAAAATACAAGTATAACTTGTCTTTTTAAATCTAACTGTTTCTGTTTTATCGTTCATATTTTATAATTATTTGTCCGTAGTTGCATGTATATCGTTTTTGGAACTTGGTGAAGATTATTCCGTTAGCATAAAACCTTTAAAATCATACGTAAATCCGTGAGAAGGCCATGTGGACCACGGCTTCGAGAAGTTTCGTTCCGGACCAAAAATATAGCCTAATCCTCTTAGCTGATGAAGAACTCAACTTATTTATGTAGCTTTTGTTACAGCTATATTTTAACCCGATAAATTCAATTTCCTTTGAGTGCTCATAAAAAAGTAAAAGCTTCTCTATGGCTATAAATGGTAATGACACACTATCGTGTACGATCAACATAGTCTATATACATAATTTTAGTGAGCAATCATCATTTTAGTGACATTAAATATAATAAATATAATTAAAGAAATTGTTCATTTATGAATGTATGTGTAATTATGGACGTTTACACAAATTATTTAAATTACCCACGATAAAAATTATGACCAAACAGTCGTAACACGAATCTTCGTTCATGGTAAATATGAAAATGGTGCAGTGAAACAATTTTTCGTTTAGGTAATTGAGAAGTAAACATGTTTTTTGTGATTAGTTGAAAGTAAAAATCATTACGCCTTGTTTCCAAGTTTAGGCAGAGCTGTACCCAAATTATATCCACATTTCACCAGTTATGTTAAAATCATATTCAGGGGGGCAAATGGAGCGCGAGCAACGGGCCAGGAACCATCAACAGGGAAAGAAACCAGACTTCGGACTGTGAATTTCCAGATTGAAAACCCAAATTACACCTTGCCCGACCTGGGAATGAAGCCCAGGACCTCATGCGCAGCAGTAGTGCTTGCGGTCACTAGACGACCGAGGCATTCGAATAGGCCCTCCTCTTTTTTTATAAAATGGGTTCAAAAAGTTAAAAAGTGACAAATATACCCAGCTGGCTGAACAATAATCGAGACCCATTTTTGGGAATGTCCCATATTAAATGATTTTAAACAGTTTCCTTGTTTTTTGTATGTTCTCTATTTATACACCAATCATCATTTCAGCCGTTATACACCAATAGCATAAGAAAACAGCTTATGTCAGTTACTTGAAATATACGAAAGTAAACTTCACACATTATATGAATTCGTATAGGTAGTCCCAGTAACCATTAGGTACCTCCTTCAACAATGTTAGTAGGAGCTGTCCTAGTTATTGTTATACCACTAACTTTTCAACCCAGCTCCGCTTAACTTTTAACTTTGCAAAATATAGTAGAGAGGAACCTATTCTATTTAAAAGTTTAAGTGTTTTGAGAAATATGGCATGATATTATAATACTTTTCATACCAGCAGAGTTCTTCGTGAAGAAGCTTGACCAGGGAAGTAAGTACTCCCTTTTTATGTCGCGTTGGAAATCCTCATGGATGTCCTCTGGATGTCGTCGGCCCTGGGGTGGGCAGAGGGGTCTGTCAGACTCTAACTGACTAAAATCACGCTGTATTCCCTCCCACAGCTACGGAAATCACGGGATCTAATGCGACTTCCACGATCCCCGGTTGGTGCCGGCCCACCCTAGCGGGCCACCTCAAGACAGAAAGGGAAGTGAAGTGTTGAACTCTCCCACATATAACTTAGAACGGCGCGCGTGGAAAACTACGCGCTGCCATCTCGGGTCCTAAGGAATAGGGGGCGATGGATGTCCCCAAATCTGACGCCCCTGGAAACCTTTAGAAGGGCTGGAAGAGGGCATTATCCATCCTCCGCCGACGCCCGGTGCGTCTGCTGCGGGTTGGGTAAGTGGAAGATTTTTGACGTTCAAAAAGTGCTGACTCTCAGCCTAGTTTGATTAAAGGACTTTTGATTTGATTCATCTCCCACTCCCTTTCCGCAGCCTCCTTCTGCGGCGACACAACTGTTTTGCAGTAGATACTACTGTGGTCCCTTTGTCCGATGCCGTGTGGTGCCGGACGTAAAGAATAGCATCACCCCATTTCTCCCCGTGGGTGTCGTAAGAGGTGACTACGGGACTTACTAGAGAATGGGCAGCAACGTTCTCTATGCATTTTACCACCATACTGCGATCGCCAATCCGTCTGTCAAGCGTAGCGATTATGGCGAAGCCCCCCAAATTGGGGGAGGCCTATGTCCAGCAGTGCACGTATTACGGCTGAAATGATGATGATGATGACTACTGCGTCCTAGGCCTCCTCGCTGCCGACCATCGAGTCAACAACGGCCGGCAGCGTCAGGTCGCTCCTGAGGTCAGGGCACGGCGCGGCTCCTCCCAAGCGACACACTCTGCCAGAAGTAGGTTTTCCTAATTCAATCGCAAGGCAGTGTTGTGGTTGTAATGTGTTCAGATTCTGAAGAGCCAAAAAATGTTTCTAGGAGCGTGGCCTCAATTAGCCCAGCTAATAGTAATGCCAACAACAATATGAAATCTATGGCGGAAGCCATATAAACCCCTTGACTAGTTTAACAAACTAACTGAAAGCTACCTAGCCACGCGTTACCGAGGCTGACTTGGAAATCTCCAATTGACTTTGAACTCAAGTCAGCCGGAACAAAGACAGTCTCCACAGATGGGGCTTCACGGGCGGCTCAGATCACAAGTGCGTACGCGGCACCTCCTCACAAAAAATGGCCCACCTGCCATCATACGCCGCATGCCTTGTCACCTGTGGATTCGATGATCTTATAACTACTTCAGTAAGCGGAATTCGTGTAACTGAATTTTGGGTCACAGATGTTTAAAATTGTTGCCATAGATACGCTAAGGAGAAGAATGTGTTGAAGGTGTGGTAAGTTAGGCCCTATTTAACTCAACTAACTAACATTGCGACATATTTGTAACAGTTTCACGACAGGTGCTATATGATAAAGCAGACAATTATGAAAAAAACACTTTTCTAGAACGATAAGATTGTTACATGTAACCCTGCAAGACGGTTTTACTAAACAGGGAAGGCCTTAGTGTAATTACCCACACCTTCGATGCCTCTCTTGGTAAAAGATGGCATAGCAACAGGTCTAAAAACAAACTAAAACGTTAAATTGGCAGGTCGTGGCTCCTGCCTGCATTATTCATAGCACTGGCTAGTTCTGGAGGCCGACTCACTAGGCAGCAATTCGTAGCGTAGCCCGGCACAACTTAAACATTTGCATGCTTTAGTCCCCTTCTGACGATATCAACTAAAAGTGAGTGCAAATCGTTTAAAAATAAGTTTGAAAATTCTTTGCCATAACACGCTGCGCCGTGCCGTGTGGTGAGCGCCAGCCTACATACTTCTTCCTCATCTGAATTATAGAAGTAAGTAAAAATAACTGCACTGGAAACTTACCTCACAATTATTATACCTAGTATTAAATGAACAGATGTTCTCAACTGCCCCCTTCCTGGTAGGATGTTGTCGAAGTTCTTAAAGGGCTAAGTAGAAAACTACACTTGACAATTTTACTACGGTGTCCTTTCGTTTGGAATGGCTTCAAATGGCTTTAGCTGTGATCAACCGGTTAGGTAAAACTGTCTTATAGGTAGCTACGAGTATATTTTGATGTGATTCCGTATCATGTTCGATTATGTATTAGGTACGATAAATTTCTATAAGTAAATTGTCTGTTGACTTTAAGTCTTTAACTTAATGCCAGCTGCATTGAGTTAAAAAAAGACGAGGATAAAATCAATTTCAGATACCTACATCAACTATTATTTGAATATTAGTCGAGTTTGTCACTTTTCACTATTGTAATATTTTCAACAGGCGGCTCGCACTTGTAGATGAAATAACAATTCCGAAAATTAGTAATAGGCAACGTTTTGAATAAAACGTTAATATATATCCTTAATTAAAAAGAACCAAGCTAGCCTAAAAGGCTAATAAGAATTTCAATCTAACTTAACTTTTTACGTGATAATTATTTTAAAACTAAGAATAGTGATGATTGTACTTTACACAAGTCCGTCCCACTTTCTTAGAGTCTAATATAATGATATTATAAACAGTTTGTTCACTACTATTTCTACACTTTTCACACTACACTTACTCAAAAGATTTTGTCCGTTTTAGTCTTCGCACTATACTTGTTTGGTCTAGCAGCTGAGTTGCCTGGATGTTTACATGTTGGTGGACTCGGTGTTCATGGGCCTCTGCATTTTTTTAAATAAAACGTTTATGAAACAACGAACAGTTAAGAAAAAAGTACATTCGGTTTAAAGACATTTATTTCTCAAAAAACAAGAACATTACAGTTCACTTAAAATATTGAGAAATGTAAATATAAAACTAAAAGTAAGTGTGATTCTCTGTGCTCACAATAAGAGAATTAGGCAACAAAGGTGACAATTGATATTGTTAGTGTTGTATTCTAACGTATTCTTCTAGGGTTTAAAAAAATTTAAATATGGTGTCACTATTGGTTATGTCATCAGGTAGTGCATTATACAGTTTTGCTCCCTCGTACAGTATATTTTCCTTCCATAGTTAGTAACTTTATTACATAACGTGCCAGTTGCCTAATACGAATTTATGGAATTGTGGATTCACCTACAAATAAACTAACTTCGTGCAAGGGCGAGTCGACTTCTAAGCCGAATATCTGTTTTCATATTCTTAATTTGTATTCAGCGGGTAATTAGTCATAGCTGAACACGATATAGACTAGAATACTGGGTATCATTTCTTTGTAATTTGGTTCAGGAAACTAATTTACAACTGAAACATTTCTGTAGTTATGTAATCCATTTAACATAGGCAACAATTCATGCGTATTTGATGATAACTTAATTGATCTATATTTATGTAGTCCATTCAAATCTGCGAAGTTATCTCAAGCAAATGCATAAATTAACATTTCCAAAAGAATACCAAGGGATTCAAAAGTGCCAGATTAAAATAACGAGAAACCTCTCAAGGGTTATAATAATAATAATAGCTTTACACCTGTTAACTCTCCGGGGATCACGAACTAAGAGCAATAAATCTTATTTTAATCTAGAAACATTTTAGTATTATTGTTATACTCTGTAGGTTTTAGAAGCAATCATTATTATTCTTTATAATTTATGAATACATTTGACAATTTATAAAAAATGAAAATACCAGCTGAACTACGAATTTCGATACAATGCACGAATTTCAAACTACGCATTTAATCGAGCAGATTGTACCTACCTTTGTGAATATATAAGCCAACCTTCGTGAATACATAATTATGTAAAGCTTACAACTACCTTTGTACCTACTAAGGCCCTTCGTGTATTCTGATTAAAGACTTAATTCCATACAATATTAATATACCGAAAAGCTCAAAATTTCAACACAAAAAAGAACCATTATATTTAAATCCCAGACTTTTTGATTACTTAATGAAAAGAATTCTCAGTCTTATTCATCTAAATCTTCAATTCAATTACGAATAAAGATTTCTTTAGCTTTTCACTTTGAGATAACATTTTCGAAGGTTTTCTGTAAACTAGGCCTTCGCTATGTGTCTCAGGGGGGAGGGGAAGACAAAGGCTGTGATAAAATCTGTAAACGCCATAAAACGTGACGCTTTTGTTTATATCCCCCAAAAGACTCGCTCCGGAAATATTGATTGCCTGAAAGAATACTAACGATAACGGTAAACCACTGAGCTAGAATTTAGGTTAAACTAAGTACCGTTAAAACCCAGTATAGATCTAACAAATGCGAAGGGAGAGCAGCTCTTACTAATATCAGTAATTTTTCTTTTCGGTTATATTTTCGCGGCTTCATGAGGATCTATTACAGGCAGAAAGATAGCATTTTTGTAGTAAGATTTCTCCTGAAAAATAGAAAATCTTTACACGCATACAGTATCTTTATCAAGTGTAACGCGCGGTTCACTTGTGGTTACCAAGTGTACAAACATGCCATATAAGCGTGACGAAGGCGTGTGTGTGCCTGTGTGCGTGTATGTGTCCTGTTCTGACGTTACTCGTCTTCAAGCACACATTATAGTGTGTTTATATATTTGGATAACACAAGTAAAACGCGCGTCGTTTCGTGAGATAAAAATACTAATGACAAAACAAAGTTTCATCTTGCCTGTCATGTCTAACTTCTATTCTTGCTTGGCTAAACTTATCTACCATTTATTCTGAACTTTTGAAAAATAATACCTAGGTAAACCACTTTATGATTTCCTAATCAGAGAAATACGTATCACATATGGTTATGTTTTGTTACTCAAACATGTCTGATGAGCTATGCTAATTAGTACGCGACAGCTTGTAGTACATAGTTCTGAAACTGATCTGAATATGAACCAACGTAAGGTATTAGCATTGTTAATTTTCATATTTGCTGTTAACTCTACTACGTAAACAAAAGTGCCTCGTTGTTTGGAAAATTGTACTGCAATAATCATACTTGTGTGGATATTACACACAGACAGCAAACTCAAAGCATTTATTTAAATTTTACAGATACAGTACTTTCATATCACGTATTTGTATATGATAAAGTTTGCTCATTCATCATTTGCCCAATCTGAAATAAATTAATATAATAATAAGCGTAATAGGTGCCTATTGAGAAATAATAAATAAATAAATAAAATAAAAAAGCCTTTTATTCCATGCAACATATTGCGTATAAGATATTTACAGTGTTTTTTACATTGAAAGAGAAAAATATACATTAACAGTTCAGTTCTAAACAATAAGTAGCTTTCTCTTCGAAATTAATTTTTTTAAACATTAATTTCAAACATTCATTTACATGCAGTAATAAATATATTAATCAAGTTTAATTAGAAAAAATAAATACATTTGGTTCTTTATCTTGCTTTCCAATATCCATGTTGAAGTAAACATTTTATTTATACATTATTTTAATATTTTAAATTATTTGTTTCCAAATATTACGTATAGGTGTATTTATTATTAGATTATTTTTATTATAAGATTCATATTATCATAAGATTATTAATATTTTATTATTAGTACATTATTAAATATTATTGTTATTAAATCTAATAATATTTGAATTACATTTCTAGGTTATTAGATCGGTATAATATTCTAAATTAGCATGGACCCCTCTCGGGTAAAGGCCTATTGAGAAATACTGACAAGAAACTCCACGTGCACTTTTTATTAAACTACAGGCCCTACCGTGTGGTGCCGGACGTAACACCAACCCGTTTCTTCCCGTGGGTGTCGTAAAAGGCGACTTAGGGGCTTACTAGAGAATGGGCAGCAGCGTTCTCTATGCATTTTACCACCATACTGCGATCGCCAACCCGCCTGCCAAGCGTGGCGATTATGGCAAAGCCCCCCTAATTGGGGGAGGCCTAAGTCCAGCAGTGGACGTCTTACGGCTGAAATGATGATGACAGGCCCTATTTATTCTGGTGACTCTTTGGGGGGATGTATGACCAGCAGTCTTGGACACTAGGCTTCATTCATCTCCCCAAATAGAATAAGTACTTATACTTATTCTATTTCATTTTTATGATGACTATTTTCAATTTAAACACTTGATCTATCGCCGATAATCAAGCGCCTAACTATCATCGGTTTTTTAGCGCTCTAAGTAGGTCTATTGTAGGTCCAAGGCAGGTAGGTAGGTTTAAGTAAAAGAGAGATAGACGGGAGAAAGTATAATAATAGTTGAGAGCTGACTGTTCTGACCGCCGACGAGTACCTACTCGTTTATCATCGTAGTGATAAGAGTTATCAAATACAGCAGGGGCAGGTGCCCAGCGAGTTCTTTCTTAGAAGCGATTTTAAGACACAAGAGTACTGAGTGTTCTGCCTAGAACACTAGGTACTGTCGAAGCGCGCCAACCTCACTCTTCTCTTTCATTGCCAATTGACATCAGCGGGGCAATCCTCGTAATTTTAAGAATGGTCACAGTCTGATCTGTCTTAATCTGTCAAAAATACTTCTAGTTTTCATACATTATTAACAAGTTTTTGACATTTGATTGTCACCTAGATGAGACTGTGATTTAATTCTGAACGATTTAATTAGGAGAATTGACCTTTCGTTACTCATGACTCTTCCGATAAGTGTGCATGTGACTTGAATTAATACGATTTGAATTTTGAATTACAAATTACCAAAGGATGAGATTTTCTGTTCAATTTCCATCAATATCTAGAAATCTAATATCGCCATCCATAAGCCCTATAACTAGGTTAAGTGAGCTCGACGGGACTTAAGACGGGGTTCAATAACTATTTGAACTCTAAGTGTACTTGATTTACTGTCCTGCTGCTCTCCCAGAAACAGATCTACGTATAGATAACGTTCAATTTTATTAATGATCTCACTGCAATTCAACTTAATTTGGAGAAGGAATAAAGACCATTTTACGTCACAACTATCAGCCAGTTTAAAAGATAAATCGATGAGGCTTTAAAAAAAACTCCAAAATGTACTGATTAACCTCCAATGCCATTTTGATATTAAATCTTATAATATATCACTCACCCTCATAACTTTATTCACTAATATTTTATTTTATGTAAATATCCGCTTTATTCAGTAATCCAATTGTATAATGTGTGTTTTTTTCTAAATGTTGTTAACTTATGCTGTAATAAAAGTGGTGTATTTAAAAAAAAATGTTTTATTATTATTGTTCTTCAGAAGGGTCAGGTGTATAGCACTAGTAACCGGCGTGCGTGTATCACCAGATGTTAAAAGGAGTATGTAAGGATCATAGCAGGTGGCGTTCTGTAGTTTCTGCCTACCCCCATGGGAAAAAGGCGTGATTTTGTGTATGTATGTATTGTTTTATAACTATGCCTTGTTTTGTTGTTGATTGACCGAATAATGAAGACCGTGACGGCTAACTGAGTCTGCGATTTCAAACTAAATCTTCCCAGTTTTGTGAAAAAAAAAATCTCAACCGGAAAACGATAGTGTTATAGGTTATAAAAGGTACAAAGCAAATAAAACTGTGGAAAGTAGACGTCATTATAATAATTTAGTCATATTTCTGAAGTGAGCCTTTATAAAATGTTACGGAAATTACACAGTCGTCTGTGAAAGTACCTACTTCCTGTCTCATAAATATTTCTAC
Source organism: Aporophyla nigra (assembly GCA_947507805.1). Taxonomy (NCBI): domain Eukaryota; kingdom Metazoa; phylum Arthropoda; class Insecta; order Lepidoptera; family Noctuidae; genus Aporophyla; species Aporophyla nigra. The sequence continues at coordinate 25,108,318 of OX382297.1, read as the reverse complement.
CACCAAGTATTGCTGTTTCAATTTAAAAGACACACATAAAAATGACAGATTTACACATGTAGAAATTTTATAAACGGTGACATAAGGGACGGTCGCTAAAAGTGATATTTTGAAGACCCATTTCAGTTTCTGGAATTGTCGATTTGCCCACAAATAAAATCAACTTCGTACGAATCGCCTGTCGAAAATATAAATCATCATCATCATCATCATCATTTCTGCCACAAGACGTCCACTGCTGGACATAGGCCTCCCCGAATTTGGGAGGCTTTACCATAATCGCCACGCTTGGCAGGCAGATTGGCGATCGCAGTATGGTGGTAAAATGCATACAGAACGCTGCTGCCCATTCTCTCGAAAATATGTATAATTTTTTAATCTTAACGATTCGCCCTATTCCGTGCGATTCTATGATGGAACGAGCATGCCCAGAAGATGCCGGTTGCCTATTGTCTGTGACTCTTGTTTTGAAGGAAGGCAAGTTAAATGTGGAAAGGAACGCGGGCGGAAATTGCCTGCATGTACAGGCACATGTATATGTCTTGTTAGGTAAGTGTGTTTTGGACTTTCCTTCTACTAAACTTTCTAATTCACTGACCTAACAACATAGCTTCGAAAACCATCGCTGGTTATGATAATTAATATCTCAACACGCCCCTACCCTAGCGAGCAATAATTCGCGCAAATAGAGCGAGATACCGCGGCGTCGGTCGTTCAATTTTAATTATACTTGCAACGTTGTCGCGCAATAATCGTTAGGAGCACGCCGAACATCGACCATAGCGTTTATCCGTTTTATGGGAACAAGGGACTGGGAATAGGTACCGATGGTATGTAAAGTTGCTGTAGTAAAGGTACGTTTTATGGGAATTTGACTAATTAAATTTGGAGTAGAAGTGTGGATGAAGATATCTCCATATCAGGATTTATTGCAATACACGAGAACGTCACATACATTGAGATTTGGCTCCAGCAAAAACCTGCTTACACCTTCTTTTTAAATATTTTACAAATTGAAGAGAAAGAGTGGATGAGGACAGCGGAGGCCAAGGCCTTCTGACGCGGCCTGGAAAAGCACCCATTTTCTTTTCTATCAACATTTAAAATTTGTTGATTTCTCTTAAATGACCACAGTAATAGAGGTATCAGTGGCGTTACTCAAACCATCTAGAACTTACGACACTAAGCGATCAGATAGGTATTTCAACTGCGAAACATGGGTGTTTATTGTTTTGTATTTTTTGGAGCAGTGGTGGCCCAATGATATCGACTTCGACTTACGAGTTGTAGTTCTTGGGTTTGAACCCAGGTTTTACTTTGTGTAAATAATTTCATCACCAATGCTCTCAAAACGGCGAAGGAAAACATCGTGAGGAAACGGGCATGTCCTTGAACCAAAAATTCAAAGACATGTGATATCTACCTACTCGCACTGGGACCACGTGGTAGATCATAGCCCACTCCCTCTCACTGAGAGGAGGTCTGTGTCCCAGCAGTGGGAACAATATAGGCTGATTATGATGAATATGGTGACAATGGAGTTTATTCTCGGTTAACGTATTGTGGCACACAAATTGTGTCACTTAAACAGGTTGAAAGTCAATTGTCTGTGCTTCAGGATACAATGTAAAACCTTACACTGAATTATAATTCAGCTATATCGTGCTACACTGTTATATATAAATGTTACCGGTAGTCTAAATTTGCGAGCGTATTTCATCTTTTTATTGTTTTTACTTCAGCAAAAAATGGCAATAAAAATGCCTTTGTAGTCCTGAATGGAATAAATATTATAATATTACGAAACACAGAAAGAATACAATTATTGCAAAAGTTTTATCATAAATGTACGTAATATTAGTATCCATCTCTTAGAGTTGAGGCGGAGTACAGTCAAGCACAGAAGTGAAATGAGAATTTATTATTTTGGTGGCATTCTGCAACTTTCCCGTTCAAATTAGCAGTTGATTTGGTAAAAAAGCGTGTCTTCACAAGCTTCATAAAATGAAAATAGCACCGATAGTGTATTGAAAAAATAAGACTACGTAGAGTAAGTAAGTAGGTACGTGAAGGCTCATTTAATAACTACATTAAAAAAAAACTCCATTAATATTGTGCCATTATAACAGATATTTTTCAAAACCACAAAAATTTCATAATTGCAAACGGTACCAGTATTCAAAAGCACAATGTAATCGTATTGGTTAATAATTCTTAATAAAATAAAGGCTACATTGTACAATAAATTGAAATAATCAGTTTCAATCATCGTTATGGATGCTTGCCACATGATATTCAATAATAATTTACATCCATCAGTTTTAATGACGCAGTATTTTATGCTTTTTTGATCTCTCATTGTTACGAGTTCATTTAGTTCACGACCTAAAGTTCAATGATCAAATCAGGATGAGAGAAAATACTACTGAACGCTGCCTTTCAAAATGAACCATATATTTATACGAATAACATACATTTAGCGATCATCAATCTCTTTTTCAAGGGTCTACGTTCTGACGGATAGAGCCGTCATCTACCCCGGTCACCAGGGAGAATAGAACCAGCAAGAGATGTCGTGCGGTGTCCCACAGAGATCGGTCGTGAGGCCGCATCTGTGGAACATCAGATACGACTGGGTGCTGCGCACCGACTTCCCTAGCGGCGTCAGCGTGGTGTGCTACGCTGACGACACGCTGGTCCTGGCGCAGGGGAGGTCGCATGAGGCGGTGGCCGAACTCATGACAGACGGGGTTGCGACATCATCGATAGAATCCGGCAATTTGGACTCGAGGTGGCCCTGCACAAGTGTAAAGCCATGGGTTTCCATGGTCCTCGGAACGCGCCACCTGCGGGCTCCCAACTCACGGTAGGAGGGATTCACATCGGCGTCGAGTCAACGATGAAGTACCTAGGACTTGTCCTCGACAGCCGGTGGAACTTCGTTGACCACTTCCAACGTTTGGCTGGCGCGGGCTGGGGCTGCCATAAAGTGGCTTCTGTCCAATCTGGGGGGTCCAAACGCCTCCTGCCGGAGGCTCTACACAAAGGTCGTGCGGTCCATTGCCCTTTACAGGGCACCGGTGTGGGCGCCCTTATTGAGGCTGCGCCCAGCGTGGCGGTTGAGTGCGTCCCAAAAGGCCATCAGGGTAGTCCAGGGATACTGCATGGTCTCCTGCGAAGCGGTGAGCCTCCTTGCCGGAGTGCCACCATGGGATCTGGAGGCAAAGACTGGCTCATATGTGGGAGTGGTACGAGGAGGTGAAACGCCGGGGCGAAACTCCGCTGCCGCGACAAATCGTGGCACAGCGGACAGAGCTCCGGTGTGATCTCATAGCGACATGGCGGGTACGATTGTTGCAACCCAGTCCTGGGCACGCCACAATTGCAGCAGTAAGTCCTCTCTTTGCGGAGTGGATTGAGAGGTGCCACGGCGTCCTCACCTTCCACCTTACGCAGGTCCTCACCGGGCATGGGTGCTTTAAAGGGTACCTATTCAGAATGAAGCGGGAGGAAACGCCCGGGTATTACCACTGTGTGGATCGCCTGGAGGACACGGTGGAGCATACGGTAGAGGTGTGTCCTGCCTGTGCGAATCACCGCCGTGTCCTCGTGAAGGCAATCGGCGGCGGTGACCTCTCGCGTCCGGCCCTGGTGCAAATCATGCTACGGAGAGAGAGGGCATGGGAAGCCGTCACCTCCTTTTGCGAAGCAGTAATGCTCGCGAAGGAGGAGGCGGGGCGCGTGAGGGAGAGGCAGGCTATGCACCCTCATACCTCTAGCCGTCGCAGGAGGAGACGCGCCGGGCGTCGGGAGTCGATTGCGGACTCCCGGCCACCGTAGGCGCGGGCTTAAGTGTGGTGAGCAATGGGTAACTCGCCAGGCCCGTGTCGACGGCGCGTAGTGTTCCGCGCGCGCCTAAAAGAGATGTCAGCAAACTGAAGGGGTCTGCTAGAAAAGATACCTGCCAGGATCGCGAGATTTGTTTGAAAGAGATATCGTGGTCCTGGCATATGGTAAACTGAAGGTACTCGGGTGAGTTTTAGACATTAAAATTTTGACACGCCCTTCCGCTACACCCAGAGCGGGAGAAGTCATTTGATGATTTCCCATCCACAAAAAAAAGTCTACTTTGAGTACGCATTGTATACAAATGACCAACATGGTCATTTCAGCCGAAAGGCGTTCACTGCTGGATATAGGCCACCCGCAAGCTCCACCACTTCTACTGATTATATGCTTCACGCTTCTAACGGATTCCTGCGGCTTTCATGAGGTGATCGGTCCACTTTTGGGAGGCCTTTCAACTCTTCTTCTTCTTCTGGTACGCGGTAGCCACTCCAAAACCCTTCAGCCCTGTCGGCCATCTGTTGTGCGAGCAATGTATCCTGCCCACTGCCACTTAAGTTTGGCAATTCAAGAAGAAATTGCTGATCATTGCTCAATTTTAACGGTCCATGTATAAAAAGAAGGCCTTTCCCAGCAGTGGGACTTCATAGGCTAAAAAAGTTCTGTTGCGAATACAGACCATAGATTCTGATTTTTTAAATTCTGGTTGATAAAATGAAATAAATATTCTTAGACAGTTGTGTATTTCCCAGTACACACCTTATTTATAACTTTGTCTGAGCTCATTACTAAAGTTGTGCGCGTTATACAAAATACATTAAATATTCCTCTCCGATTACAAACGTGTGCTTGTATTAAATGTGCCGGTTCATTATTTTATACGTTGATTGAAATATATGTGAGTTCTATATATGTAATACAAGCTTTGCTTTTGAAATATTAAGACTAACTATGGAAATCAATAGAAATGAATTTGCCTAGCCTTTTCCCAACTATGTTCGGGTCAGCTACCAGTCTTACCGGATACAGCTGAATACCAGTATTTTACATATTAGACTGGTTGCCAAACAATCCCTTGGTGTGCGAGTTCGACTATCACTTGCTTCACAGTAGTATATGGATGGTGAAGAAATTAAAATCGTTTCCTGTTAATCTATTGTCGATTAATTATTTCACTTACACGTTGAAATAACATGACATTGCCATGAAATAGACTGGCAACAAACTTGGAAGTTACAAAATCTAATTGAACCCGGACCCCACTCGTCCATAATATCTCCCACATATCCAAATCTACAAATTTATGAAAATGATTTATATTTTTCCTAAAGATATTAATAAAACAATACACACGAAGCGCAGACAAAGGGCTCAATATCGTGTCGAATGCTCTAACACAAGTCTATAAATTACTTTTCCTTTAGATTAATAATACCGAGCTTTGTAGCCATTTCTTTCATTGTCAGCCGTTTCATGCCCTTTATTCTAACCCATATTTCATAATTCTGCTTTATTTTTGGTCTTATTCTTAGAATAGCGTTTGTATTTAAAAAATCTATCAGGTTGTACGATGATATATTCTTCTGTAGTGTATTTTGCACTTCTCTGTCATTATTCGTTTTTGTTCCCAACGGTTTGTGTGTTATTGTTGGCCTCCCGACGCAAAAAGACTTAGTTTCACCGCTATGTGTGTCTTTGTGGCACCGTAGCTCTTAAACGGGTGAACGGATTTTTATGCGGTCTTTTTTTTTATTTTAAGGCATGTTAGGCATGTCGTGTTTTATCAAAATTGGTTCAGCCGTTTCATCCTTTGATACCTACAACTTCTTATTACACTTAAAGGGCCAATAGATTTATTTATTTTCACTTTTAGAGCTTTTTGTTTTGGCCCCGAGTCCCCGACCCTGGTTATTAAATTTATCATTTTTTTTTCTTGCAACTAGAAATTACTTAAATTTCTTTATACTTTTTCTTTATGTTTGAGCATATCATACCGTTTGTCCTTTCATTAAAAAATCAACATTGCTAGAAAAGCACACGGAAAATTAATATGGAAACTTGATCAAAATGCCTGTATGTCCTCTGTGCAAGGTTTTGCAATTTGCAACTTGTGTGTTGAAACTTTATTTAATAACACAGTTTCCGACCGTGGTCCATTTAGTGCGTCCTGACAAGTTTGTTAGTCACTGTACTGCCCACGCTTGCACGGCTGCGGGTGCGGGTATTTTGTGTATGTGTTTAGTCAAACATCGAAGCTCCAAGAACGTTTGGCTAGTCAAACCTCAGGTCTGACTAGAAGTCTAAGTCAAAGTTCAAACAAATAACGAGCTCGGCCTTTGACTAACGAATTGATGTTTATTCCTAGGAGAGACCAACTTGGACGGACAAACGCCGAAACTCAAAACTATCAAATCGAAATTTGAGCAGTCAGACCTAAATTTGGTACAAGAATTTCTGTTTGGAAGGACTTGGGTGTAAAAATATATTTGTTATGTTTAATGTTAATTGTTATACTGGATTGATAATATTAATTCAGAATAGTTAAACAAAATATTGCAATTTTGTTTAATGACAATAGGACACAAAAAAATTGAATTATAAAATACATTTTTGGACGGCCACAAATGATTAAGCATGCAACAAGTGCAATACAAATGTTTTATGTATTTTTCTTAAGGGCATCTACGACAGACCAGGCAAAGTCCGAAACATATTATTTTGCTTTCAACGTTTGACTTAAAAGTAAGGTACGTCTAGCTTTGCCTAAAATACATAATTCCAAAACAGAAATTGGAATCTATTTCTGAGTTTGCCGTAAGGCGGTAATCTAAGCCGGTAATTCCTCTAAGAGGCTACATATTGACCTTTGACTATAACACGTGGATAGAGTTGTGAAGTAAAACTAATATATGTTTGCTATTAAATTGTGTTAAAACTGAATATCAATTGACTAAAATAAATATGTTTTAACTAAACATACTTGTTGGGGAGAAACAACAACCTTTTTTAATAGAGAAATTATCATTGTCTTGATCTTATATCATTTTATTTGGGATCAGTACAACGTGTCTTTTTCTTCCATACTCCTGTATTGATAGAGCAATGCCACAAAAAGAAAACACATCTACTTTAAAAAAATCTAGAACCCATTTCGATATAATGCGTACACAAATTGGGCACCGCAATGTTTAAACTTTGTTGAGTGCATTTTTTTCTATGTGTTTTAACTTTTCGATTAAGATAAGATAAGCAATATAAAACTCCATTTATTTCCACCTTTCAAATGAACCACAAAAACAATAACATCGGGATAAGACCAGAAAACCCACTTTAATCTCTACGAAAACAGACCACTATCCTCAATGCATACGGACCTATAAACCTACATAGGTAGACGTAAACTATTTGTCGGAGTCTGCCAGACTCCGTAACATCCGGAGCGTGGACCTATAAAATGAGCACTCGCTCTTGGCTAGTTTACGGCCCTAAGTAATGCTACCCTCCATTTGCTATTATGAAGCTCTCGACTTAGGTCTTGGACCTTACGTAAGTGGTGCTCTATAAATCATGACGTTTGTTTTGTGTCAGGATTTTTGAAGGGCAGACGCATTTGACACCTGAACAATAAGTAGGTGTACATAATGTCTTGTCAGTCTATGTTCTTGATTGAGTGAAGTTTTGAGTGATAGATCATTTATTTCATTCATTATGCAAAATGTTTTTGATTTTTCAGATTCTTGTTGGTTATGGTTTGCATTAATGGTCCTTTAGTATCGGATTTTCTCATTTTTTATTTAAATAAAAATGGAATGATGTCCGTTGGTAAGCGCGTTACTTAAGAAAGACTGCACCAGTTTGGCAATTTTTGATTTAAGAATACTGGTAATAAATCGAATTCGGTTCTCCTGAAAGAAAAAATTTAAAAAAAAACCTGTGATTTTTTAAAGTAGTGTAAAGTTGGGTCCTATTTTCCATGGGATTTTTATAGGGAAGAACAAGACATTGGCTGATGGGCTAGCTAGTAGCAAATAGTTCTTGACTCATGTTGTGACGTGTTCCATTCAAATATATCCGTGTATCCCATACCTACATACTGATTGAATGAAATTCAATTACTCTATAAAATATAAACCCTAACAAGCTGCATCTTACTGACATCGAGAGCCAGCAAGTGGTTTCATGAAAGCAATAGTTTACAAGAGTTCCGCATCTTTGCCGAATTAATACGAACTCAACTCGACTCGACAAACTTGGCCAACTCCGAGCAATGTCGGTTCCTGATTCCTGAGTAATTTAATTACGTTGAGGCGGCTGCCATTTTTCTTTGTTTTGTTTAAGATTGCTTCCTAATTAATTGTGTTGGTAGTGTGGTGTTCTTTTAGGTGTATTTCTATACGTGTATTTAGAAATAGGTAGGCTAGTTCAACACTAATCACTCATGAGGTGAAATTGCGCTATTATCTACGAAATTGAGAAGCAGTTTTACCGTTATATAAAGTTTACAATTCACTGCTAATAATACACACAACACATGTGTGTGTTGTGTAGTGTGACTATGAATGAATTGGAATCATGTGATAATACAACGGTTTGGTTTCAAAGAAGATAAAGTGACAACAAATTTAAAAGAGTATGCTTAGATGGTTTGGTCATGTTAAGAGGATGACTGAAGGACGGCTGACAAGAGGTCTAAACCTCTTGTAAACCTCAAGACAGATGTGAGTGGAAACGCCGAGAGAGGACGCCCTCGGAGGACGTATAGTGACTTTATTGGTGATGTTCTTCAGAAAGATCAGGTGCATAGTACTCACAACCGGCGCGGCGGCGTGCATGTATGAACCTAAACGAGGCAAAAGGAGTAAATAAAGATCGTAGCAGGTGACGTTTCATAGTTCTGACCTTCGTGGGAAAAAGCTGTGAGTTTATGTATGTAATGCTAATAATGTAAGCAATCATTTAGGTTTTATTTTTCCCAAACCCACAACTACAAAACGGGTTATCTTAAAGATCGTGGACTAGCAATGATCGGCATTTAACTTTCCACCCTAAAGCTGCTTGTCCACGGTAGCGGAGAAGAACAGGCCAGTACTAACATTAACCAATAGCATCTAAACTCTGCTCCGCTCCGCATGGATGAAAAACATTCTATTGATGTATACTAGCACAGATTCGCTCCTCTCCTCTCTTCTACGCTTCAATGGACAGGCAGCCTAAGACAATGCTCTAGCTAAGATCAATCAACCGTGTCCATTTCTCTAAACCTAACATGACTAAAGTTTAACTATCGATATTCCATCAACATATCAACGTCAAAACCAAATCCATCTAACCCGAAACATATCTGTATCCAAGACAACCTATTCAGCCATCGAACAGTCTTAATTGATTGATTGCAGACATTCTACCAGCTGCATAAGTACAAATAGCGTTGCCAATTACTGGCAATTAAATCGAGCCAGTCGACAGCTCACGAATGCGATTCCATTGAATAGAGGTGAAGAATTTGCTTCAAAAGAATAATTTCCGTCGCTGTTGCCAGGAGAACTGTGCTTGCCTTGATGATAGGTCTTTTTAAAGTTACGCTGCTCGTTTGCTTTTGAAATTTTGTCGTGTTGTGCTTCTGCAGTTGCAGCAATTTGTAAAGGAATTGTGCTTTGTTGCGGCGTGAAATTGTTTGTTGCATTAAGTTATTAACTGGTGCTATTTCAGTTTGTTGCCAGTGTCATAATATTATTAATGAATAAAGAACAAAACGTAGTATTAGAATTAATTTATTTGTAAAACATGGGTTATAAATCCATACAAAGATCTTAAAAATATTGTAGGGCGTCTCTTCATTTTGCTTCGAGGTTTCTTTCTCATAGTCTAGCGGTAATTCTGCTAACGTGCTTGTATTGTTTTGGTCCAGTAATTGACCACTGTGATTGCGGCTGGAGTGGCGACGTGGTAAGATACATTAATTCGTCTCTCAATATTGTGCCAAAAGCTGTTACTGAAACGTGGTGACAAAGATTATTATTATTAACCTTGTTATGAAAATGTCGGATAGACTTTATTACTTAAATCTATAGCCGTGTCTAAGCTAAAGCACGCTCTCACCCTGTTATACTAAAAAGTAATTTTATATACGAGGTAAACATTTCCATTAAAAATAACTTCGTTTACCTAGTAAACACAAACTGCAGTATAACACGATGGCACAACTTTGTCCATACATCCGTCTAATCATTAAATTTTTAGAACGTAATTACGCCCACAATTTCCGTAATTCGCTCAAAGTTGAGTGGTTGTGTGGCATCGCTTTTTACTGCGGTATCATTACGCAGAGAGGCGCGCGGCCGGTTTATATCGTAACACCCTTGACAGTGACGCCGACGTTGCAAAGTCACGTCGGCTGGTTTGGTGGGGTTAATTTGTCGATGTATAAGTGGAAAGTACATAGGTATAACTTTGCGTTGAGAACTTTTTGACTGATTACGACAAGACAAATAAATTAAGTGAACTGTCAACTTTGGACTTCATATTTAAAACAGTACAGAATTCCAGGTGAAATTGAGAATTAAATATTTGGAATTTCTATAAAAGGTATGGATTCCGTATCAGGGTAAAGACATTCGTATTGTATTATTAAAGAAAGACATAACGGTAGACAAAGGTCACATACATTTCAAAAATAAGCAAAAGACCCAAACATTGACAGACCGAAATAACATCCAAGGCAAATCCAAGGTGCCTTTTAATGTCATAGCGACAGAAAATGAGATACGAAATCATATTTGCCTTCACAGTACAGAACATGTTGTTTTGGGAATAACTGTCTGTATGTGACAGTGATCGATATAGTCACTTTTATACGAATAAATGTTTTAGACAAGTTGGAACGCAAAAAGTAGGCAAGATGTTGTTGGCAACTTTGGACAGTTTGGGGGAAAGTTTTGAACCTTAATTTCCGTTTAGAATATTAAGAAGTTATTGCTTGTAAGAAATGTCTTGGCGCAGTTTTTTGGACGGAAACGTTTAATAGATTGTTTGTGTTCCAAGAACGGAACTCTCATATGCGTACACATGGACCCTTATAAAATAAACCAAGTTAATAAAATGGTTCAATCCAATACCCAATCCTAATAAGAGCTTGAAGGTAAATAAAAATATTGAGATGGATTTATCTTTGAACTTTACCTGTGATTGCCGCTATTATGTGATTGCTGGGTAATATAAACTACTGTACGAGATTCCTCTATGTTTCGGAGAATATGTACGGAGTGTGGGACCTTTCGTGTTCCGGGGATCGGACAATGGAACACTTCATTGTATGATTTGGATAAGTATTTCTATAAGAGCATTCTATGAGTACATTTTATTTTATTTTATTAAGTAGGAACTAATATAATATTATATATATATTTTTGACACCTGTAGTGCATTGCACGAAAAAATTTTCGTTGGACGTTTTCGAGCATGTTAATGTATTTGCCATAGTAGGGGTTCCAGATGGATACAGCATATTCGAGCTGGGAACGGACTAGGGTTTTATATAGGCATAGATACGAAGAGGTCCGTTTAAGTCATGAGTAGATTTCATTATAAATCCGTACATCTTATACGCTTATTACGCTTTATTTTATTCTTCTTCCTTCGGCTAGTCAGCCCAATCTCACGCCTACTGTTGTTTCTATCTTTAAATTACTGTGACTGTTCTTGTGTCTTTGATGTCTTTAAAATGTATTACCAGCCTGTATAACGTAAGTTCGTCTTTTACATACAACCTTTACAGACCCTTCCTTTTTTTTCTTTTTTTTTCTCCGCCCTGGAGTGGGGTGATCCTTCCTACTACAACCGGTTGTTGTCACATATAGGTACACTAGCTTTTGATGTCGCTAATCACAGACGCAGACAAGACGCGGAATATAAAGTAACCTATGTCCTTTCTGGGGGTTCAAACTTACCTCGTACCTACTAAATTTCAACAAAATCGATTCAGAGGTTTAGTCGTGAAAACTTAACAGACAAACAAACTTCCTTTCGCATCTATAATATTACTAGTACTGGTATAGAAGTATAGATAATCTGAAAGCAGCATATACGTGTCAATGCCGATACCCAAATCGCATCTGCTCAGGAAGCCAACTCCCACACATCCTAGACAACTAAATGCTCTAATCTCAAAAACATAAACACACCAGCTCTATTCGACCTATGTTTTTGTCTAGTCTGTCATTCAAGATTATGAAGCTCACGAGGGTTGGTTGAGCGTGACCTCTGCCCGCGTCACTCGGTCGACAAATGACGCGCATTTACAGGGATACGCGGCACTTAACCTTGACTTACGCGATGAGGCGGTTAGTTATGGTTAAGGGCTAAATTCGACTACATAAAGTATGTTAGCACATAATTTTCAGTTTTTTCATTATTCGGAAATTACATAGGTGACCACGTGGTAACGGCCACGAGTTATGAGTTGTAACCCCAAAAAGCAAATACTTTCTAATCTATCTTATCTTACTAGCCTGTATTGTCCCACTGCAGGGCAAAGTTCTCCCTCTCCCTTCTGCCACGCCTTTTTTTTTTTTTTTTGGATGGGAAATCATCAAATGACTTCTCCCGCTCTGGGCGGAGCGGGAGGGCGTGTCAGACTTTTACTGACTAAAACCCACCCGTGTTCCTTCAGTTGCCCATGTGCCAGGGTCACGGTATCTCTTTAGAACAATCACCTGACCCCGGCAGGCATCGGTCCTAGCAGACCCCTTCAGTACTGCTGACATCTCTTTGAGGCGCGCGTGGAACACTACGCGCCGGCGACCCGAGCTTGGTCCTTACCGGGCGGCGAGCTACCCATTGCTCGCCACCCGCAAGCTCGCGCCTACGGTGGCCGGGAGTCCGCAATCGACTCCCGGCGCCCGGGGCGTCTCCTCCTGCGGCGGCTAGGGACGTGAGGGCGCAGAGACTGCCACTCCCTCACGCGCCCCGCCTCCTCCTTCGCGAGCATTACTGCTTCGCAGAAGGAGGTGACGGCTTCCCATGCCCTCTCGCTCCGTACCATGGCTCTCACCAGGGCCGGACGCGAGAGGTCGCCGCCGCCGATCGCCTCCACGAGGACACGGCGGTGCTCCGCCCAGGCAGGGCACACTTCCACCGTATGCTCCACCGTGTCCTCTAGACGATCCTCACAATGGAAACACCCGGGCGTTTCCTCCCGCTTTATCCTGAACAGGAACCCACCGAAGCACCCATGCCCGGTGAGAACCTGTGTCAGGCGGAAGGTGAGGACGCCGTGGCGCCTCTCTATCCACTCCTCAAAGAGGGGACTTACCGCCGCAATTGTGGCGTGCCCTTTCTGCCACTCCTTTCGGTAGGAGTCAAGCTCGTCCCGCCATCTTCGTCTCGGCCTGCCGCAATGTCGTCGAGCGTTTAGTGGGACCCAATTGGTGGTTCGATTAGCCCATTAGACATCCGGCAGACATGTCGGGCTGTCCGGCCCAGTCCCACTTGAGCTGAGCAACCTTCTTGGTAATAAATGGTTTCATCATCACAGCTCTCAAAACGGTGAAGGAAAACATGAGGAAACCAGTATGTCCAGGAACCAAAAATTCGAACATGTGATATCCGCCAACCTGCACTGAGCCTGCGTGGTAAATTTAGCCCACTATTCACAGAGAGGAGACCTGTGTCCCAGCAGTGAGAAAATAATAAGCTGATTATGCTAAGTATATACTAAATAACAACGTATGTCTAATTTTTCATTAATAAAAAATAATAGAAAATCCTAACTTAACTAAAACTAAAGATTTCTTCGTGTCACTGTCGAGTGATAATGTACCCAAGAGACTGGCGGCATTGCCACGTTATCTTAGCAATGCCTAGACTCTTACATCCTTTTTGATGATAAAACTCACGGTATTTTCACTGTCTACTGTTTTAGACTCAATCTTATGTAGCTAAATGATAGCTAGATCTCAATTCCAATATGAAACAAGTCTTTGTATTGTCTTATACTGCTCCATACGCAAAATACGCAATTTGACGTGGAGTTGCGGATACCAGTCCGTATTGTATATTATCTACTCCTACTTATATGAGTTTAGATTTTTTTTTCGTAGAACAGAACAGAATAGAAGATTTTTGTTTAGGTGCACGATGCGGCAACAGTCTCTTTTTACTTGGACGGTACTCGGTACGGACCTGCTACCTGACTAATATATCATGTGCGTAGTTATTTTTAACCGACTTTAAAAAAAGGAGGAGGTTATCAATTTGATTGTATTTTTTTATGTTTGTTACCTCATAACTTTTGACTGGGTGAACCGATTTTCATGATACTTGTTTTATTTGAAATATGGTGCTTTCCGAATGGTCCCATTTGGACAATGGGATCCATGTGAAAACCGTATAAGTCTTAAATTTGCATTAAGTATTTGCGCGACAAATGAGCGAATAACGCGATTAGATTAGTGCGGGGTATCACCATAACTAAAAAGTTAAAATAAAAACTTTTTGCAAAAAAAATAACAACCGACTTCCTTAAAAAAACACTACAAAGTCAAAAATAACTTTAATTTCGGAAGTCGATGGCAAAAAAACCTTAAATACAGATCCTAAGACACCAAATTCCGAAATTAAAATTATTTTTGACCTTGTATTGTTTTTTTAGGGTTCCGTTGCCAAATGGCATTCCCTTATACATGGCATGTGAATGGCACCCTTATAGTTTCGTCGTGTCTGTCTGTCTGTCTGTCCGAGTATGTCACAGCCACTTTTTTCCGAAACTATAAGAGCTATGCTGTTGAAACTTGGTAAGTAGATGTATTTTGTGAATTGCATTAAGATTTTTACACAAAAATAGAACAAACACAATAATATTTGGGGTTCCCATACATAGAACTGAAACTCAAAAATTTTTTTTTCATCAAACTTATACGTGTGGGGTATCTATGGATAGGTCTTCAAAAATGATACTGAGGTTTCTAATATAATTTTTTTCAAAACTGAATAGTTTGCGCGAGAAACACTTCCAAAGTGGTAAAATGTGTCCCCCCCCCCCCCCGTAACTTCTAAAATAAGGGAATGATAAACCTAAAATAAAATATATGATGTACATTACCATGTAAACTTCCACCGAAAATTGGTTTGAATGAGATCTAGTTAGTAGTTTTTTTTAATACGTCATAAACCGTAAACCACAATTTACCTTTCATTCAGTCAACTCAAATCTACTTTTTTTTTCTTAAATTAAGAAAAGAACATTTAATTTCATAAACATAAACCTTATGCATAAACCGTGAATACCTGCAGGTTTGTACGGAACCCTCGGTGCGCGAGTCCGACTCGCACTTGGCTGGTTTTTAAGGGAAGTCGGTTGTTATTTTTTTGTAAAAGTTTTTTTACTTGGACAGTGCTCGGTACGGACCTGCTACCTGACTAATATATCATGTGCGTAGTTATTTTTAGATTATATTATTGTTCAAGTACTGATTATTCCTTGTGGCTTGAGTAATTACTATTTGATTAATATTTATTTGATTAGTATTTCTTTTGAGTTTTTTATAATTATTGCAAAGTGTAATTTAAAGAAATTAAAGATTGTTTATTTTTTTTTTAATTATTACGTTACTGATTCGTAAAAATACATTCACAGTTCGAATAAGAACACACCGACCTCATCTAGTTTTTTAAGTATTATTGAAGTGTAAAAGTGTTTGTGAAGTGAAAAAGAAAGTTGGAGCACCATCTTTCCTAAAATAATATTGTCCTCGGCACTCATCAACCTAATGCAACTTTAATAATTGTTTGAGTACCGTCTTAACTTTGACCTTGGCCGTCACAAGAACTTATAAACTAACCCTTGAGCAACCACCAACAACCTCAAATTTCAAAGGTCGTTGGCCGTATAGTATAAATCATGCATACGTTTTGCAGGCCTCGATACAATGGCTTGGGGCGTAAATAAATCTTTAAGATTAGGGTGCTGGTCCGTGTACATGACCCGCGTTTGGCGGGATACTATACTTATAGAGTAAGCATACTGGCACTTTTTGAGAAGCCACTTTTAGCTGTCTACTTGTCAAGTGTTCTATGTTTATCGGAAAGAGTAGTGTTAAGTCCGTTTTTGTCCCTATTGCATTAAAAAAATGCAATTTTTTTTTTGCTCGCATTTCGGCCTTTGTGGTTCATTTTATGATCGTTCAGCGTCCGGCAGTCCAGTACAGTCAAAACGCAAATAGTTTTTTTTTTTTTTTTTAATATTATGTACTTTCGTATAATTTATTACGTACGTTTAAAAATATCAAATAATGGTAGCATCATTGCCTCAAGGACTGGATGCAAACTACATGCAGTAACTTAGACGAGGAATATAATATATTGGTGTCTCTCTCTATTTCCCCACAGGCAGCGAATGATTGACATTAGTTTAGGTGAATAGTCTGACATAATCCACCACTATATTCGCAGTAATATTGCCAATACATTTAATATTGCCAACATCATTGAGCGTGTGTGAGTGACAAAAAGTATCTCCTGATAGTTCTGCGCGCCTAGTACCACTACTTCACAAAATGTTATTTTGGTTTGTGTAGTATGTTTCTAATCACATACAGTTCTAGCATTGAGTATAGGTATAGTCAGTCCCCCTGACCGTATTTCGGCCATGGTGGTCAATCTCAAAGAAGAATAGCCATCGGTGCGGGAGATATTATAGTGTACAAGTGTGTGCGCAGACACAGAACCACTCACTGTTCCGTCGCTCTCATAGTCCGATGGGACGGCAATCGACACGACCGGAGAGAGAACGGAGTTTAGGCATTTTAGGTAGAAAGGATGTAAGACGACTGATGTGAGAAAAAATGCACCTTAAAGAATACAATAGGGCCATGAACGGGTGCTATGCGTACCGGACAGGACGCAGGACGATAACCCGATAAGTTGGGCGCCAATACCTACTGACGAAAGGGTTTTGGCTAGAATTTTGAACATGTTTAGGTATGTAAGATAAAACCTACAAGCGGTGGTAGAAGATAGCCACGTTAAATGTTTTTGCCGACAGTCGACATTAATGAGGACGTAATAAAATCGTAGCGGAATTGTCGAACCTCCCTCAAACGGAGATTTGCCATAATCGCCAAGCTTGGCAGCCGGGTTGGCGATCGCAGTGTGGTGGTAAAATGCATAGAGAACGCTGGTGCCCATTCTCTAGTAAGTCCCTTAGTCTGTCTTACAACAGCCACGGGAAGTAATGAGAAACCTACTTATTACGGAAATAATTTTGTATTTTTTTATGAAAGTATTATTTTTAACTTTCTATTGATCATGTGGTCAGCAATATTTTTTATTTTTATTATTAAAACAATGCACTTCAAACGTATCACGATAATATTTTTTTCCCTTTTGAGTGAAATTATTAAAAAAAAATACGAAAACACGTTTTCCACTCTACTAGACATAGTTCAGATCGGTCGTAGGGTAAACTGAAGATAGTGGGCGTCCGTTCCGGCTAACATCGTCCGGCGATAAAACCGTTATTCTGTTTACGCGCCGCGGTATTACCCACTCATATTTTTACGCGAGATAGAACGTCATTACAATAAAACTGTCCGGAACGGCGTGCGTGCGGCGATTCCCTTATTTTTATGTTTATTTTATTACATTACGTCATGTTTGATTCCGGGTTTTTGTGTGGTTGCTTTATTATTCGTACGTAACTGTCTACGTACGTGTGAACGATACTATCATATTGGCCTTATCATCAGTCTACTAACCGATATTAAAAATCTACTCCTTTTTGCCATGAAGGTATGCAGAAACTATAGCCTCGTAACCGTAACCTCTTTTAAGTTCATACATCTGGTCATACAGGCGCGCCGGTTACCACTCTACGCACTTGATCCTTCTAACGAACATCACTAATACTTAGTCGTAAAGTGAGACTATACCAATCCATTTCAAGTGAGGCGCCACAGACGCGAACACTCCGCACTATCAACCTCATAGAAATCGGACCTATACTGTTGTTAGAAAGACAAAATTGTTCTCTCAGTGAGATAACAACATAACATCACATCAGATCATCATCTAGCTGCCTTCTCCCAACAATGTTGGGGTCGGCTTCCAGTCTAACTGAATGCAGCTGAGTACCAGTAATTTACATGGAGCCACTGCTTATCCAACTGCTTCTTGACTGCCAAGCGTGGCGATTATGGCAAAGCCCCCCAAATTGGGGGAGGCCTAAGTCCAGCAGTGGACGTCTTACGGCTGAAATGATGATGATGATGATGACTGCTTATCTGACCTCCACAGCCCAGTAACTAGCTAATACTATACCCATTGGTAAGACTGATTGTCCAACTTTCACTCTTCTGGTGACTCGAAATGACTGTCAAATAGCTAAGAATGACAGCAGGGGACCAGCACCTAAACGTGCGTCCGAGGCAAAGATGATTTTAGTATGTAAAGACCAAACCAATCCACTGACCAACCGCGGCAAGGGTTTTGGCACTGGGCACGCCACAATTGCGGCGGTAAGTCCCCTCTTTGAGGAGTGGATAGATAAGTGCCACGGCATCCTCATCTTCCGCTTAACGCAGGTCCTCACCGGGCATGGGTGCTTCGAGGGGTTCCTGTTCAGGATAAAGCGGGAGGAAACGCCCGGGTGTTTCCATTGCGAGGATTGTCTGTAGGACACGGTGGAGCATACGGTGGAGGTATGCCCTGCCTGGGCGGAGCACCGCTGTGGCTGTTATTAAGTCGCTACAAGCCCTTTGTAGATAGATAACACTACTTTGAACTTGGCCATTCAAGCTCTTTATTTTAAACCCAAACGAATGATATCATAAACCAAACTATAACAAACAAAATAAATCAAAACTATCATCTGCAATTCAACTACTTGTACATTTGAGCTAAAAGCACGTATACGTGAAGACAGCTAAATAACGTATGAAGTTAATCTGTCAAAGGCAGGGTGTACTCACTGTCTGAACGACGTCTGAACTCAGTTGGTCTGGGGGTGAACGATCCGTACCCACTAAGCCTGGGGTAAATAGATGGATAGATTACTCAGAACTTTGGATCATTTGTCGTCTACGTAAATATAGCGTTCATATCTGTGAATAATATAAACATCTCATGAATCAAATGTTCCAGCAAACCGCAGCGTTCAACGACAAGGACTTAATTGAACAAGTGTAATCTGTCACCGTCAGAGATTGCAGGCATGTGATTTAAATAAGACAATAATTTTATTTGGTTTATTTTATAATTATCGGAAAACATACAACTAGGCAGGCAGCTTATTTGTTTAAGACACAAAATCATCATAATCACAATATCATAGATTAGGGTAGAACTATACGATGAGTGATGCATACATGTCGTTGATGAAACTATAAGAGCTATGCTGTTGAAACTTGGTAAGTAGATGTATTATGTGAACCGCATTAAGATTTTCACACAAAAATAGAAAAAAAAACAATAATATTTGGGGTTCCCCATACATAGAAATGAAACTCAAAAAAAAAAAAATTCATCTAACGTAAACATCTAAAGGATAGGTCTTCAAAAATGATATTGAGTTTTCTAATATATTTTTTTTTTAAACTGAATAGTTTGCGCGAGAGACACTTCCAAAGTGGTAAAATGTGTGTCCGTCCCCCCCCCCCCGTAACTTCTAAAATACGGGAATGATAAAACTGAAAAAAATATTATGATGTACTTTACCATGTAAACTTCCACCGAAAATTGGTTTGAACGAGATCTAGTTAGCAGTTTTTTTTTTTATACGTCATAAATCGTAAACCACAATTTACCTTTCATTCAGTCAAGTCAAATATAAAAATTTAAAAAAAACTTTTAATTTCATAAACATAAACCTTATGCATAAACCGAGAATACCTGCAGGTTTGTACGGAACCCTCGTTGCGCGAGTCCGACTCGCACTTGGCCAGTTTTTTTTTTTAAATATTGTCCACCCAAATATTTATTTAATATATTATTATTATCGTGTAAAAGTATCTAATAAGATCTACTTACATAAATAAACAGTACCTGGAAGCCCGAGCTCTGCTCGGTTTTTTTTTGGTAAAAAGACATTTTATAAAAATAAATCCTAGCTAGATCGATTTATCGCCCCCGAAACCCCCTGTATACTAAATTTCAAGAAAATCGTTGTAGCTGTTTCCGAGATTCAGATTATAAATATATATATACAAGAATTGCTCGTTTAAAGGTATAAATAAGATTTCATTTCATTTCAAGTATGGTCCATTACAAGTTTTCACAATAGTTAAATAAATAAATTTTGTTTGTGTAATAAAGGTAGTAGACAATGTTTTTAATTTATGACAACAAACATTAAGACCATATCAGCCCTTTGCTATCACCATGATAGTCCCTTTGCCCCTACCCTAATTTATTTTAAGTTGGCGCAGCATATTTTCTTGATCCATAAAGCTCTACTATCTGTCATTTTTAACGACTTCAAAAAGGAGGAGGTTATCAATTCGGATATATATTTTTTTTATGTATGTTCGGCCACAACTCCGTCATATATAGACGGATTTACAAAATTATTTTTTTATTCGAAAGGGGTTTATTCCGAAATGGTCCCATATAAATTTCATATAGATCTGATGATCAGTTCCGGAGACAGACACCGGAATTCTTTATAAAATGACAGCAAATCAATCACGATTTCTGCTATCGCATATTTATGCTTTGTTTGTTTGGAATTAGTGCGGGGTGGATACCATAACTAAAAATTTTAAAATAAAAACTTTTTTACAAAAAAAAAAACAACCGACTTCCTTAAAAACACTACAAAGTGAAAAATAACTTTAAGATCGGAAGTCGGTGGCAAAAAAAACCTGAAATACAGATCCTAAGACACCGACTTTTTATAGTAGTCACCCTCTTTCTAACCACATCATCTTCCACACAAATCATTCATTATTTCTTCTTCAGCATCGTCTTCTCCTACTCTTGTACATTCACAATGTATTTATTTTCGAGACGACATCTTCAAACAAGATCAAACCTTTTCAGATCCTGTTTTAAAATACCAATAAAGCATTCTGATTGATAAACAAGGGTACTCACATTCTAAAACAGTCAAGTTCGTGTATTCATTCAATGTTTCACCCGGACTGTAAGCCGGGTAGCGGGGTCAACTTCGCTTACATCCTATATCCGAGCTGTAATTTCTCTCTGAACAAAGTTTTCATCCGACTTACTTCTGAAATATTTATAAGGACCTTACTCGTAAACTGATGTAGAGTTACAAGGTTTTTGTGGACTGTGGTATAAGTAGTAGGTAGTTATAGTCACATGAGTATAAGAAGGCTTTAGCACTGCAAGATCGAATAATTATGCTAATCCACAAATTAAACGTTTCGTGAGATGCGAAATATACAGAATGGCATCCCCATTTCTTCCCGTGGGTGTCGTAAAAGGCGAGTAAAGGAATTGGCAGCAGCATTACCTATGCATTTTACCATACTCCAATCGCCAACCCGCCTACCAATTGATGCGATTATGGCAAAGGAGGGGGGGGGGGGCTTTTGGGGGAGGGCTAGGATGTCCAGCAGTGGACTTCTTTCCGCTGAAATGATGAATGATGATGACAAATCAAACCACATAGTCTTTAGTCTGCGGAATGATCCGAAAATTTTCGCTCAAAGCTGGCATACCATTTATGGATACCTGTCTATCTCTCCTGAATACAGATTAGTCAGTTATCTAACTATGAGAGCAGTGCTTCATCCAACAATTTGTTGTACCTACACCATTTAATTAACATTGGAAACTTTTTAATTCCCTCATGTACTACAAAACCTCTATCAGATAGGCAGTCATTCGAAATAAAATACAAGTATTCAGCTGCATCTAGTTAAACTGGAAGCCGACCCCGCAGTTGGAAAAAGGATAGACAGATGATGATGACTACAAAACCTCTGTATACCTAAATAAAATATAAATAACTATAATTAATGACTACATAGTGCAAACCAGATTTCAATACTAAAAATTCGTTCACAAGTGGCAACAAACTTGCAAAAAAAGCACAAAACTCGTCATCCATCGCTATATAATTAAATTGTTCAAAAATAGACCATAAGCAGTAAGCGCTGAACATCAAGCATTTTAATAAAGCTGCTGAATTTACAACTACTCGTCCAGGGCGGGGTTGCCAGTAAAATGTTTTATTCTTAACATAATTTGTAACGACAGACTTGAAGCGGCCTTTGTGTCGGTAATGAAAGATGGTGCTAAACGCCGCCTTTACCAAGAAATGTTTAAAGTTCTGATTTAATGCAGGTAATATTTAGGTTACAACTGTTTCATGTTGTTAAACTTCTAACCCTTTAAAGCTTTGCTTTGATTTCCTTATAGGTCTCTTCTTAGCGAATCGCTGGCATTGTGTTGTACCAAGTCACAGGTACAAATATAGAGAATTATCAGTAGTGTCCATAAGTCAGGGAAGACACACGGAACATGCTGTTAAGAGCACTCCGACCTTCTGACGCTAGTTGAAGCGTGGCGGCTCTGGCTAAGACGGGACGGTTTCCGCGCTAATTTAGGTATTTCCTTCGTATTATTAAAACAAACACATATTTTGAAAATATAAAATGTGCACGTTATAGAAAACACGTAGTTTTGTAATCCTTAAAGAACTGATAAGTTTTCGTGAAGTATTTACGCCGTACTAAGGGTTTATTTAGTTTTTTTTTTTCAGAGATCACTTTCGTTTCTTTTTTCCTACGATGAAACTACAAGTAACAACGTATAAGATTTATAGAGTGAATATATTGGACAACTTAACTAAACACAAAACAAATTCGGTAAAACAAATTTATACAAATTTTAGTAAGCAGTTTTTATGATCTACTGCAACCTTTTATTAATTACCAATCAACATTATACAATAATATTAAGTTTTTTTACTTTAAAACTATAAAATATCACAAAATATAATCCAAAATTTTAAGTTAGATAAGTTATTAATACATTATAATTTTTTAATCGATTCTTTGAAAGCAAATAAATAAACTTTCTTATGTCCAACTTATGTGGCGTGGCACCACGCTTGAGTTACCCTGATACTTGCGATGGATTTTGCTCACCTAGAATGAATGCATGAAACAGTTAAGTATTTATTTTATTTAAGCTAGGTTATAGTCACAAACAATGAGAAAAAATACAGCAAAAGAAAAAAACCGTCTGCACTATAATTTATAGTCACGTATAGTTGCCCCTAGAGCGACTATCTGCAAAAGTACCTAGGACGACTATCCTTTTTGAATCGGATACTTGCTCGATTTATTAGCAAAATAAATAAAAACTATTCAACAATAAAACGTAAAGTACAGTGTATTTTACACTCTAATAAAGAAACAAAAAGTTGACTGAAACCACAATCAGTAGTAAAAATATACAAGAGAAATTACTTATCAATATAAATAAACACCCGCCGAAGTTTCGCCGCGGAAGATTTTCTCTCACACGGACGAAACTTGTGCGCCTATAGTGACGATTTCCGTGACGGTTTTAGTGACGGACCCTGAGGTATGCAGGAGGAGCACTTACGATTTTAGTAAATCGCTAACGTCCCTAACATAGTGTATTAAAAACCGGGGCAACTTTCCACTTGGGCAACTAACTGACTTTAACCCTAATAACAAAGCAGCTAGGGATCAAACGAACGCAATTACGTCACAATTACGTATTGTTCCTTAGCACAGTCTTAAACGTATCCCTTCTTAGGCACCTTAAATTGCGTCTTACATCAGGCTTCCAGGTTGGAATGGCCCATGAACGTCAATCTGGGCAGGATTTTTATAACTTCTATGTCAGCCAATGATATTTATGTTCAGGATCTTCAGTTAATGGAACGATTATGGTAGATAAGATAGCACTCATTCACCACCTACACTCATATAAACCCATCTACATCGCAATGTGTTAACGTTGGTAAGTAAAATAAAAATACGTTCATTGCTACACTGACTTCTAAAGTTAACTCTTTTTTAAACAGTAGTACATTTAGTCTGCTGACTTAGTAAATTAAGATTCAGCAGAAAACTTAAAACATTTATTTCAATTAAATCATTTACACGTGAAAGCTTTGTTAAAGGTACTGTCAAGAAGTTAGTCATTAATTTTCCCTTTTCAAGGCGTAGAACAATGAGCGCGTTCTTTCGTTATAACATACATTTAACAATATACCGACCTATAGGATGGGATACAGGAAAAAATCCCTTGTTTGGTATAGGGGTCATGGAGTAGAGTGGAGAAATAGCCCGATTAATGTTCCATGACCAATGTACTGGTCCGTACCATTGAGCTTGAGTGCCGTTCTTAGTATTGCCTTTTAATTTATTGTTATGGTGTCCAAAGGGAGAATGTCACTTGTTTTATTTCGTATAAGATCAAAAACTTCCACTGGGAAATGCTCTAGTCATCTTTATAATCCTGGTACACTCGGCTACATATTAAGCTTTACATTACCAATTTTAACGGACCTCGCACTGTATAAAATTTCCATATAAAAAGCAGTCAGCTTATACTGGAAATGTATAGCTTGATTTGTCGCCATGTGTACTAGTAGCCATCATAACTTCAGTCATTGTTGATATTTAAAACTATAATTTCTACAAAATATTCACTAAGAAAAAGATTAAAATGGTACGAACAAAAAATATCGGATTTACCGTGAGCGTTCCTTTTTGGTAGTAAACAGGTAACATTTCTAGCAAAAATAAATAGCGCCTTATATTTAATGCCAACCTCATTCCACAATTAGGAAAGTAGGTCCTTATTTCGGTCCTACTCAACCCACAAATTAATTGTAAACACAAAGACACGACCTACCTTTGTCACAAAACTCAGTTCTCGCCTAATTACGTCAGAAACACTAACTACAATAATTAATTATAAGTACGGCAATTAAGTAAATTCGTTTTCTTCCCCACGTTCCCAATAATATAATTGCTAAACGTTACTATACTGAAAGATTCAACGCTTGTTTGATGAAATTATTTAATTTTTTAATTATAATGGGCGGAAAAAATCGTGAGGTGCCTCTATCAATTAGAAATGATGTAATGAAAGTGGACAGCATCTTCGTATTAGCGATAATGACTATTATCTATCATTTAATGTCCTGTTCATTAAAGTAAAGGCAAAAGCATTAACTCTACGGGTGTACAAGTAAAAAAATTAATAGGTAAGCTAAAAGCTACCAGAGACAATTCCAACAAACGAAGCAAGCAAAAAGCTACCGGTGACAAGTCTAACCAAAGCGAGAAGCAAAAAGCTACCAGTGACAAATTCAACAAAAGAGGATAGCAAAAAAGCTACTAGTGTCAAGTCCAACAATACAAGGTAGCAGAAAGCTATCAGTGTCAAGTACAATAAAAGAGGGAAGGAAAAGCTACCAGTGACAATTCCAACAAAAGAGGGAAGTAATAAAGCTACCAGTGACAAATTCAACAAAAGAGGGTAGCAAAAAACTCCCATTGACTGGTCCAACAAAAGAAGTAAGTTATAAAGCTACCAGTCACAATTCCAGCAAAAGAGGGAAGCAAAAAAGCTACTAGTGACAAGTCAAACAAAACAGGGAAGCAAAGAAGTTACCAGTGACAAGTCTAAACAAAGAGAGAAGCAAAAAGCTACTAGTGACAAATTCAACAAAAGAGGGTAGCAAAAAGCTCCCATTGACTGGTCCAACAAAAGAAGGAAGTTATAAAGCTACCAGTCACATTTCCAGCAAAAGAGGAAAGCAAAAAAGCTACCAGTAACAAATCAAACAAAACAGGGAAGCAAAGAAGCTACCAGTAACAAGTCTTACCAAAGTGAGAAGCAAAAAGCTACCAATGACAAATTCAACAAAAGAGGGTAGCAAAAATCTATCGAATCTATGAAGAACTATTGAGTGTGTTATAAAATCTGTAAAATACCATACTTCAGGCAAATAAATTAATCTAATCTATCAGTGACAAGTCGAATAAAAGAGGGAAGCCAAGAAATACCAGTGACAACTCCAACAAAAAAGAGAAGCAAAAATGCTACCAGTAACAAGTCCTACAAAAGAGAGAAGCAAATAACCTACCAGTGACAAGAACATGTAAAGAGAAAAGTAATTAAGCTACCAGTGACAAGTCAAACAAAAGAGGGAAGCAAAGAAGCTACCAGTGACAAGTTCAACAAAAAAGAGAAGCAAAAAAACTACCAGTGATAAGACCAAAAAACGAAGGGGAAAAAAGTTACAGACGAACTTATTTAATCTTTCCCTTTTCCTTCAGTCTCAGCTCGTAATAAACCCTAACAGACACCAATCACGATCTAACCTTGAAGAATAAACACTAAACAGTACTAAACTAGCTGAAACAAGTTACTGTTTGACTTAGTTTGTTAGCTAGTAAAATATAAATACACCAACTCGGCCGGGATCTCGGGGGCCATAAATTTTGCCAAATTATAATTTACGCGCAAAACTTATGTTGGTAGTGTTAGCCCCACAGTTCATAACTTGGTTGTTTAAAAAGGAAAGATCTGGGGTAATCTGAGATCTGAAATTGAGTTCAGGGTTAAGTAAGGTAGACAATAATGAGTTGGGAAACAACGTTGTTACTGACAAGTAGGTAATCGGTTCTGGCGGCTGTTAGTGAGGGACCATCTTAATGAACTATTGATTGGGTAATGTTGGCCTATACTCATTTCGTTATAATATAATAATAATGTTATAATCTGTTACTTTCCTGACGATGGCAACCTATATATGGGAATAAAAGCTGCACTATTGTAATAAAATAATAATTTGAGCGCAACAAAATAATTGGTGTCGGTGATCAGATCGCATTAGTAACAAAACCCAGCATGCCATAACTCAAATAGCGGATGCTGGAGAAAAAACAGCAAGGCTTAAGTGGGAGTGGGCTTAAGTTTGTGACGATTTAAGCCCATCTTTCCGGGCGTCGAAGCAGACCGTGGCGAACCCCCGGTTGTGTGACGATCTTATAATTTTTGCGGGGCCGACATGTCCAGAGATCGCACAAAATAGAGAAATAGAGGTATGGAAGTAAAAAGGGGAGCCATTTGCTCATCCTCAGCAGCATAAATGTTCCCACTGCTGGGACACAGGCCTCTCCTCGGTGAGAAGGGGTGGGCCATAATCCACCACGCGGGCCCAGTGCGGGTTGGTAGATGTCACATGTCTTCGAATTTTTAGTTCTAAGACATGCCGGTTTTCTCACGATGTTTTCCTTCACCGTTATGAGAGCAGTGGTGATGAAATAATTTACACAAAGTATAACCCTGCTTGGGTTCGAACTCACGACCTACTTCTCGTAAGTCGCGGCCGTTACCACTGGGCCACCACTGCTCTTATGGCTTTTGCTCAGTAGTGGGAATTTTGTCCCACTGCTGAGCAAGTGCCCCCCTTTTAGTAGGTTAAATAACCATTATTTCGATTATAATAGTTGTATCGACGGCAAATTAGGCAAATTTTATTATTATTATTCGGCAAACTGTTTTTTTTTTAATTCCATACAATGTTTTTTCATAATCAGTGTTTTATTTTCTTACTTTAATTATTATTACGACGATTTTAGTAGTTATCGTACCAAACAAGAGGCTGCATCATCATTATATCTAGAAAATATCAAATAACGTCTACTGACAAAAGTACATTTTCGGCTTTGAAAATGACAATGTATAAAAACTTTTTTACCGTTCTTGCTGTGTACTCGTAGAACAAAATAAATTATTTTCTTCCTTTGTTCACCTCCCTTTGAGTAAATCTTGAAGAAAGTATGTAAGATTTTTTATCGCATTCCCTCAGGGAGCCAGCTAAGAGGATCTTTCTGAAATATATGCAGTACTTATGATTTTAGTACCGAGACCCCGCGAAGATGAAAGAGCACTAATTCTGATGTACGATGGACCAGGGAAACATAAAACAACAAAGTCATTTTAATGTTCTTATTTACTAATTCAAGAGTAATTTTTTTGGAGACACAATTTTTGTGTTGCTATCTCAAAAATATTGGCGAAGAATGCCTTAGGCGCTCACAGAATATTAAGTCTGGTGTTGAAATTGAAAATTAAATAATGTACATATGTACCTAAGTACTGTATTTCACGTGCTTCGATACCAATTGAGTAAGAAAGTTCAGATCCGTATCAGTATGTATCGGTGAATCTTGACACCAAATATTCGTATTCCGATCGGTATCAGCGGATATACATTTCTAACGATCCGTCACATTCTTAACGACTGAAACTGAACAGATGAAATATTTAACAAGATTGTTCATAAATACAATCGGCCCCTTTAACCACTTTAAACACCTTATGTAATAGACAATTAACTATAAGTTACCAAAACAGTTGCTATTTTAAGAATAGAAGCAACAGTATCTACAAATAAAAATATAATAAAATCACAAATCTGCAAAGCACTGGACCATAAATTATACCAGTCCCATATTTAGCAGAAAATACGAATGCGAGCTTCCATAAACGCCAAATTACCAACAATCTTTTACTATCCAGCCACAAATAAACTCATTTAAATAGCCAAAATGAAATAAACTAGTATTATGAACGTCTCTGATAAATATGATTGACGTAATAAAGTTTCAGCAGTAGGCATCCACGAACGTAAACGAGACCATATTAAAATGAGTGCTGGTTTATAAATACGATACTGAGCACGGTAAACAAGAGGAATTGAATTAAAATTGGAATAATTTTCGTATTTTAATGAAGTTGATGTAATTATAGGCGAGTATTACGATTGTGGGCAATCAACCACTCAGTTTCAAAGGGCTGTGAAACTGCATGAAAACTGTCTCTAAAAATCCACGCTGTACACATTTTACATCACAAAACACCTTGTTTAGTTCACCAGCGAATTGCCTAAAGAACATCGTAAAAACTTTTTCCAGAGCCCCATAAAGGGCGTTATTCAGCTCATTCCACACGAAAATATTTAAGGCGCGTTTTTATTTAGACGATTTGCGTTGAAGCGAGCCTTAAGCGCAACCCGAGCAAAACGAAGTCAAATCGTAAAATAAAACTTTCGGTTGCGACTCACACTCCGATGGTCAATATTCGGGACATCCACCTCATTTATAGTTTAGCACCTTGCTGTTAGACGTACATTACCGCATCAGTTTTATTTTCGAATGTATTCGTCTTGTATAACCAGCAATGTACGTCAAATTATCCGATGTAGCCGCAACGTTATAGGGTGAAAGTCCCACTTAGGCTCAGCAAAAGGCGGGTGGTAAATTATTCATAGACACATGTATCTCGCTTAACGCATCATTTTTCCTTCAGATCGTTACTATAGGTAGCGAGAAAACGAGTTTTACGCGAGGCACGTAATCTTAAGCTCGGGTGTACGATAATGTATGAGTGTCAGCTACGCACATCGTACACGCTGCCTGCGGAGTTATCTGATGTTTTATTTAAATACCTTTACTTAGAGGAAATTATGGTACCTACGAGGTAGGAATGTTCGCGGATGGTATTATTATTTTCAATTAGCAGTAGCTTGGTAAGGCGCTTTGTTTGATGACGTGCGCGGAATAGGTACAGACATTAGGGCTGGTAGACATTGTCGCATATGTGGCGACGTTACTAATTGTGACATCAGTTTATGTCTTCAAGACGACTTCTATTAGGAACTGGTGCTAATTTAGTGTTAGGTTTTATTCTAACTATGACTTTTTGTCCGCGAGTTTTTCCGATTTTCAGTAATAGAAGCATCACAAAAATGCTAAACATTATCATTGATTGAGCTCTTGAGTCGCAAGCAAGTTGAAGACCTAAATATGTAAACAATGGTAGGACAGAATTAGGTAGTAGAGAGCCTTTGTTAAAAATCTTGATTATACAACCATCAAAGGGATTCATTTGCATTATTCATATTTTGCAGATTGAGTAAGTCAATGTTCGTCAGAGTATTTACAGAATTCTGCATTCTATGAATACTCTTCAGCAGGAGATCATCGTGTTGCTTGTAGCTATAGTTTATTCGCGTTATAAAAATAGTGACTCATTGTTGTCACACAGCTTAGCCACGCCCCTTGACCAATTAGATCATAGTAAATTAGAAAGCCGTGTTCACATTGACACTGGTCAATGTGAACACGTCTTTCTGAAGGGCTTACTTCAACTGTGAAGTAAGCCCTTCAGACAGTAAATTCTAATTTACTATGATTTAATTGGTCCAGAGTCGTGGCTTAGGTGATTGACAACGATGAGTCACTATTTTCTTACCGTGAATAGACTATAGTTTGGTGACGGGGAATAAAAACAAGTGATTGTCTCCAGGAATATTAGCATATTTTATTATACCAAATAACAGGGTAATAAAACGTCGATGCATAATAATGAAATAGGACGTTGTCATACTAATTCCGATGCGGCGTTGTATTACCGTTACAACTGAACTGTGTCAGGAGCAGTTTCTAATTTAATTTGTTTTGTTAGCCGCCACCATGGTTAAATGACTTCAATTTACATTCATTTTGGCAGCTTTATTTCTGCTTTTTGGTTGGAATTGTTGAGGTACAAGGTAATTCAGTTTGTGGCATTGCCAAGCTATAGTAGTGGTTATGGTCTACCTACTTTTCCGAATCGAAACGACTTTTACAATGTGCAACTTTGTGGGTTCAATCCCATTCAATTTCGGTTGGAGTTTATTTGTTAACGACGGTTTTGCCCTGGATTCGTCGTAACAGATTTGGTTGCTGTGTCTACATCACTTTTGCCTGCGTTGAACTTTTTCGTATGAAAACCATTGATAAAATATTTTTTCAGAGAACAATAGCAATGTAAATTGGAACGTATATATTTAAGCCTTTTCCCATAGCTACAAGGTTAAAGACTCCAAATCTTTCCACTCTATTTACCGTTCAGTTTGATTTCCATTACACTCAGGTACTTTCAATCAAGTAACCTTAGTTCCCAAAATTTGTCACACCTATTTCATCGGCTTCCCATCTATTCAGGCCGTTCAATAGGCACTATTACCGAGAGTGGACGGAATATTGAGTGGGGTCCGTGAGGATCGATCACCGTCACACTTCTTCGCATATCCAATGACCAGCAGACACTGATTGATTGCATGTATGGGTACCGAATTAGTGGGAGCAGTGATGTTTGATGTTTACCTGAGGTGAGCAGAAGAAGTGTTTGAAGCTATGAAACAAACAAGGTCTGCGGTAACACTTTCAATGTGCGTACCGCTTTGGAGTGAACCTCCCTGCCGAAGTCTGAAAACTTCTTCTGTCTTCAAATCTCTAGAGAATAGGTTAGGTAATTCTAGTGTGCAACATTGTCGACCAATCGCATACCAGCAGGTGTTATGATCAGATTAACACAAGTCGATTGACGAAAGAATCTTTAAAATCAACCTACGAGTTTGATCTCTAAAGTGCCACAACGTAAAAAACATACATACTTTGACTGATAAACACATAACTCTCCACCTAAAAGCCGGTTGCAACCTTAGTCGTGACTAATACAGTCTGCTGTTTAGTTTCAAAGGAAGCGCGTAAACTTACTGTCGTTTGAGCAATCAAGCAAAGTGTTAACTGTGTGAAATAAACCACATCTGAACACATCAAACAGCATAAATCCCTGAAAACATGAAGATACTATCCTCCTTACGGGACTTATTCTTCCTTCCTTAAATGGTAAAAGGGTGAATACCGGAACACAGGGGGTGAAATTGTGTTTAAACGCTTGTATGAGAAAATGCACTCCCGCCAAAGGGTGTTTATATAAAAGGAAAATCTGATTCCTTGTGCTTTTATAAAATATAGATTTTAAAACACAAGGAATCGATGCGGAGAATGTCACCGAAATAAGATCTTATTTACTATTATTATGCCTGTGAAAGTTTCTATTGCGAATGTTTAGATGTTAGGATTTGGATGTTTAGACGTTCGTTTCTCAAAAACACAAAAACAGCTGAACGAATTTGGACGAAACTTTACACACAGATATTTAATACTACTAACTAAACTTTTTTCCGGTACTTTGTTCCGGTCGGATAATTTCTGACATCCACGCGCGCAAAGATTTTCCATAACAAATGGATATTGAATAAATGAAGTGAAGAGAGCGCGGTATTGTTCATTTTAATTACGTTTTGTGTTTGTAATGGCTAGGTAAACGACCCTCCGATTCTCCAAATATTTTGTTGTATTTCTATTGTGGGTATCACAAACACAGGAGGTTGTTGACCCTCAATTACTGCCTTTTACACCAAAAGTTAAATAAATGACCTACTTACTCTTTGCTTGCCTTCTCCCATTGTCTAAAAGACAAGAGTGGATAATTAAAATGAAGTCTATATCCGTACAGAAAAGTAATGTTACCAGCCTCATCTAACTTGGATGAAGCTTAAGAAGAACAAGAAAAGAGTGTCCCAGCAGTGGGAGAAGTCGGGCTGTGGATGATGAGGATGATGTAGTAATAACGCGAGTAAGGATCAGTACAGACTGACACGCGAAGCGACACACACTATGCTTAAAGAGACCAGTTGCGCTGCGCCTCAATCGCGGTGCCCCGCTGTAACACGCAGCTTCGTAAGGCGCAGTATCTTAGCGGGTTTTTGCACATCGTGCTGCGTCGTGCGTGCTATTTCGGCGTCTCGAGATTCTTCTCTTTCTCACTCTCTATACTTTTTGGGTAGTGAATAAAGTTCTATATTAAAAAGTGCGCGCCTTGTCGCGTCGTGTCGCGTCGCGTCACGCTTCGGTGCGAGCTGACCCTAAAACTTGTTTAGTCTGTGTATCTACAAGATTATTGTATCGGCCATTGGAAACGACTATATTCCGGTCAGACCCCCAAACTGATCCGCCATTAATAAAATAATTAATGATTTATATCGTGGAGGATTATTTGGGATGTTACCGGAATAAATTCTATCCGTACTTTATTTATTGAGTATACAAGATTTATACCCAGATAATATTATGTATGTTGTTCATATTCTCTCTCACACGCATTCTTATTAATAAACTAAGGTAACCCGCATCTGCTTTAGTTTTTTACCAGTTCACATAACATCGTGATTTTTTTTATAATATTCAAGTATATCTATATATATAAAATTCAAAGTCCTGAGTGACTGAGTGACTGACTGATATATCAACGCACAGCCTAAACCGCTGGTCCTAGAGACATGAAATTTGGCGGGGGTGTTCTTTGTGATGAGTAGGTGTCCACTAAGAAAGGGTTTTTTGATATTCCATTCCTTAGAGGGTGAAATGAGGAGTTGAAGTGGTGAATTTTTCGACATCCACGCGGGCGAAGCCGCGGGCAGAAGCTAGTGTAATATAAAATAATTCAATCCCAAATTCAAGAGAATTTATTCCCTGAGGTTTATACCGTAGGGAATAAACTCTTTGAATGGGAACCGATTACTTTTCCGAATATGCTGCTGCATGCTTGCAGCAAGCATCCTTTTGTTAATAATCAACTGTTTTATTAAGTGTCATTAAATTTAAATAATTAATTAATGAAACAAAATAGTAGGTTAATCTCAACAGTGGTATAATGCATGTTCGGAAACATAATACTTCGAACAAAATTATTACGGCAATGTGTAACTTCGGTAAAAACTTATTCGACCAAATGAAACGTCAGAGTAACAAAAAAGTCGAACTGATAGGTCAACTGACACAGTGGCAGACGTAACTTCGTTGAAGAAAAAAAACCGGCCAAGTGCGAGTCGGACTCACGCACCGACGAGGGTTCCGTACAAACCTGCAGGTAGTCACGGTTTATGCATGAGGTTTATGTCAATGAATTTTTTATTTTATTTTTTGATTTTTATGTTTGAGTTGACTGAATACAAGGTAAATTGTGGTTTACGATTTATGACGTATTAAAAAAAAACTACTCACTAGATCTCGTTCAAACCAATTTTCGGTGGAAGTATACATGGTAATGTCCATCATATATTTTTTTAGTTTTATCATTCTCTTATTTTAGAAGTTACGGGGGGGGGGACACATTTTACCACTTTGGAAGTGTCTCTCGTGCAAATTATTCAGTTTAGAAAAAAATTATATTAGAAACCTCAATATCATTTTTGAAGACCTATTCATAGATACCCCACACGTATGGGTTTGATGAAAATTTTTTTTTTGAGTTTCAGTTCTATGTATGGGGAACCCCAAATATATTTTTTTTCTATTTTTGTGTAAAAATCTTAATGCGGTTCACCGAATACATTTACTTACCAAGTTTCAACAGCATAGCTCTTATAGTTTCGGAAAAAAGTGGCTGTGACATACTCGGACAGACAGACAGACAGACATGACGAATCTATAAGGGTTCCGTTTTTTTGCCATTTGGCAACGGAACCCTAAAAACGAAACGATAATAGTTGAAAAATTTTAGGTGAAATGAAATTCGGTCAAACATTTTTCGAACTTATGATAGGTAACCGTCACATAAGCGACTTTTTAAACTGTTTACCAGCACTTCGTCCGCGACTTCGTCCGCGTCAAATTCACAGCTCATATTACTCCGGAATAATGTAGCTTTCCAAATGTGTAAGTTTTCAGAATCGGTTAAGTAGTTTTTGAGTTTATCTATTACAAACAAGCTTACTAACAATCAAATCTTTCCTCTGTATAATTATAGTGTTGATAAAGAGATACACCCCACATAACGACAAGATCGTTCACTGTGTCATTCATCATAAGATTCATATTAACAAATGCAAAATAATATATTAAGTATTATAAATGCAAAACTTACTCTGTTACCTTTTCACGCTCCTGCCAGGGTCGCGAGATTTATTCGAAAGTGTTCCCGTGGCCCTGGCACATGGGCAACTAAAGGAACACGAGTGGGTTTTAGTTTTAGTCAGTAAAAGTCTGACTCGCCCTCTCGCTCCGGCCAAGACCGGGACACGTCATTTCATGATTTGACTGGCCTGGTAGTCTAGTGGTTAGTGACCCTGACTGCTAAGACTGAGGTCGTGGGTTCGATTCCCACCCAGGACAAACCTTTGTGTGATGAGTATGATCATTTGTTCTGTGTCTGGGTGTAATTTATCTATAATATGTATGTATGTTTATCAGTTGTCTGGTTGCCATAGTACAGGCTCTGCCTAGTTTGGGATCAGATAACGGTGTGTTGGTTGTCCTAAGATATTATTATTATTATTTCCCACCCACAAAAAAAAGAACCTTTTCACGCTCTAAGTCGACACACGTTAAAATATCGCGACGGGATTTCATCGCCCACTGGATTTTCAGCTCTCGGTGTTGAACCGAACATTGAGAATCCAACACAGTACATCTCAGCGGTTCGAAAAAAAACACGCTGTTCGATTTCCAACTTTAGGCAGTCAACAGTGCGTTCAAAATCCAGAACGCTAACAAATCCCATGGTATTACGTTAAAATTTGGCACACAGTTAGCCCATGACGAATTTGTTCGGAAGAGCTTCCGTGGCCCTGGCACAGGTAACTGAAGGAGTGTTCCTTCAGTTGCCTGTTGTGTACCCATGTGGGTAGGATACAGATACTTAAAGCCCTCCCGCTCCGCCCAGAGCGGTAGAAGTCATTTTGTGATTTCTCGCCAAAAAAAAAGAGTAGCCCATGACCAAGGTAAGAACTAAAGGCACTTTCTAACTCGATAGTACGTCAACGTGGGATAATTTTCCAACCTCCACGCGGCCAAAGCCTCGAGCTAAACCTATTACCTTATAGATAAGCAAATACAAATATAAGATATAAAATAAGCAAAAGATCCATTGCAATATAAGCCCCATTGCTGCCTGTAATGTTCACCATAATACACGACTGACATTTATGGATTGCGCTGATTGGAAGCCGTGGAGCATGTGCCATTGCTTCAGGACAATGCCGTATTAACTTGTGATGCATCGCTATTACATACTTACACGTATATCGACGTATTGGAAGAATAGGGAAGATGCAAATATAATATTTATGAAAATTTTATGATTTAAATGTTAAAAAAGTATAAAAGGAGGGCCACTGCAATGTTTTTATTTTACATAATGTTGATTTTTAACAATAATTACGTATTAAAATTACTTGAAACGAAACGTATTTCAAAACACCAATCAGCGTTTAGTGACGTCACTCCCGCTACGACGACTTGTTGAGGTTGTGGTTGTAAAAGTGAATATTATTTTATGGGAATATTAATTGCGTTTTTTAAATAAAAATGATAGTTGGGATTACCAAAGCAGACTCCAGGAATTGATTTACCAAGAGTTAGTGTTGACATGAGATCTTTTTTCAGAAAAAGGTTTCCTCCACACATTTTAAACTTTTACCAATTATCGACGTCGATCTCAAACTGTAAAATTAAAAATCTACTATAGACAAGTTTTGTAAGTATTAGGTCCTGTAACTAATGTGTTTTTACGTACAAGCAGATTAACTAAGCATACTCGTATAACAAGTATATTCGCCGTATGACGTATAACACACACGACATACAAGTATGTTCGCCTTATGACTTACGTCAAAGTGTTCTTCACAGCATCGAATAGTGGTCTTTGGAGAATAATTGTCATTTCTTTTTGCAGCTTAATATCACTTTTTTCTCAATTTTGGGTCAGAACGTCTAGTCAAAAACAATTTATTTCGAAACTTTGTTGAAGTAGACAGGGACACATTGGCACAAAAGATGAGTCAACACGGCTTTTTTCGGAATATTAGTGGTATTGTTATGATCACCTGATGTTGATGGATAGTCCATTTTAAATTTTTACAAAATATATCTTGAAAGTCGAAAAAATATGCAAAAGTATGAAAGCCGACGAACAAATACGGCCAGTGACAGATAGGAATGACGTCATCGGAACTATAGGTCCGTTTTCGCGGGAAAATTTAAACTGTCAATTTGAAACCGCATTTTCTCCGATAAATTACAATGTTTTAATTTTTTAATATATTTGTGGTCTATTCTACATGGAATTCTTTAAAGTGAAAACAAAAATAAAAATATTGCATGTTCCCTATTGTAATAAAGAGAGGTTTTGCTGTAGCGAAAAATAGTCTAAGACGACAAGGTCCTTGACGAAAAAACTGTATAAGTAACTCAAAAGATACAGATGTTTAGATAAGCTCCTGAGCTTATCTAAACATCTATACCTTCGCTTTAAACACTTACTACGAATTAATCAATACAGAAGAGTCTGTTTATAATGTCAAAATAACAGCTTTTATTAAATTTATTTGAAAGGTGTTGTGTGCACCTAAAAGTAGTTATTTTTTTCTATCCATGTTTTTTCGGGCTAAACTCTGAAACAGATGGACCAATTTTGACGGGACTTTCGCTAACAGATAGTTATAAGGAGAGAGATAGATTACATCGTAGTAGCATTGACTTTTTGTCCCCGGTAGCATGTTCCTGTGGGATAACATCCAACATACAACGCGGGCGAACCCGCGAGCACATCTCGTAGAAACAAATATTATAAGAGGTAAAATTATTTGTTTACAGTGAGGTAATCACCGAAAGACTGATCTGATTACAAAAATATTTCGCTGATGGAAAGCTACAGTTTTACTGAGTGTCTGTGTGTATGAAGTATTGGTCCTTATTGGCTTTGGATAGAGTTGAGTAGAAAAAGGAATTTGCCCTACAGTGGGACAATTCAGGCTGATTACAATATGTTATAAATACAAATTGTAATTACATATGTTATGTTATCATAAGCTAGTTACTAAATTAATTAATTAAGAGCTGCTAAATAAATTCATTTTGTTCAATTATTTCATTATATGACTAGAAAATCAATTGTTATGCTACATTTTAGGAAGAGCTAATGAGCACTTGACCCGCGAATCAACAAAACTCCAATTTTTTTTTCAAAATACCTATATGTTGGCGTGTTTCTACTGTCGTCTATGTCAAGGCATTTTCATCCTAAAACTAGATCTTGCCAAGTTTGACTAACATCCCAAAAACTTGATACTTAGCTAACCAAACAATTTAGAACATAGAACAGTTCTAGTTAGTAATTCCTAAGGCGATCAAACCGATACACTCACCGCGACACCGCCAACTATGTGTCGCTTGCTTGTACAACCGTCAGTGATCTTAGCAAGTCATTGTGAAGTTCTGTGGCCAAACTTGTGGGTTCGCTCACAACTTCGATTATTATCCAATCTTAAGTTTTAATTAAAACGTAGGTATCTTTAGCGAATATGAGGTTTTTAGTAATGCTGACGAAACTGGAGTTGGTTATAGTGTGATGTTTGTGTGTCAGTTTTGTTGCACCGGTTTGCCGGAGCAGTGGTGCAGTGGTCGTGAGTTCGACATTTTGTATAATAATTTCATCAATACTGCTTTCAAAACGGTGGTGAAGAAAAATGTCGTGAGGAAACCGGCATGTCTTAGATCCAATAATAATTGGAAGACATGTGACATCTACCAACCCGCAGTAGGCCCGCGTAGTAGATTATACTCGTTGTCGAGGTCAGGAGGCCTGTGCCCCAGAAGTGGAAACATTATAGGTTGATTTAGCTTGTTGTACCGTTTTGCTATTGGTACTTTTTGACATTTCCGTGGTTCCGGTTCCATGTGGTGCCGTATATAGAGAATAGCGCCATCCCATTTCTTCATTTCATTTCTTCCCCTGGGTTTCGTAAGAGGTGACCAAGGGGCTTATAAGAGAATGGGCAGCAGCGTTCTCTATGTATTTTACCACCATACTGCGATCGCCAACCCGCGTACCAAACGTGGCGATTACGGCAAACCCCCCTAAATTAGTGGAGGCCTATTGCCAGCTGTGGACGTGTTACGGCTGAAATGATGATGATGGTGACTTTTTGACATACAAAATTTAGGCGCTGCCCAAACATCGGACGCTGTTAAATGCTCAGTTTCTGTCGCACAGTCAGACGTATTGATACACAAGCCAGAATAAAATATTAGCGTATAGTCAAATATTCAAAGAAATAACCAATAACATTTGATAAAAATACAATAGTATCATGATAAAACAATCGTAAAACAATGTTCAATAAAATATATTTCATCAAATCATTCTCAAAGTTTAGATTATAAACTATCAAATTTTATGTAATGGCAATAAAAGGAATTCACTAAACTAAAGCAATTTTACCTAAAAATTGTTCCAGTGAGTCGTACATATATTTTTATGTAAATTAAAACTAAAAATTTAAACAAAATTTCTTTTATTTTGGTGGTCAGTCGATTCACCCAACATCAAAGGTATCGCTACTTTAAACCTTATTTGTTGCCGCGACACGGTTGTGTCTGTGTGTGCTTGTGTGTTTTTTTTCCTCTTGTAAGTTATTAATTTAATATAAGATTCTAAACTTCTAAAGATATAAAAGTATAAATAAATATGGAACAAGTATCTTCCATGTATTTGTGGAGGGGCATTAATAGCGGCACCACAGTAGGTATTTTACTTTTGCAGTTATCTTCGTGGCTATTGCTATCTGTTAAGTTATGCCAAAATATTCCGAATGTTTTTTTTTAAACAAAAACTTTATTTACTTCTCTTATGGCGCCTCAGAGCTGTAATGTATTAGCGTAAGTTTTGCAGAAAAAGTTTTGCAAAATTACTAAGTGGAACCGGTTTTCCATCAGACTGTAATAATTGTTAGGTAATAGTGTCTTATTAAAAAAATTGTGACTATTGACGCGACTGCTAGAATATCGTCTTTAAAGCCTTGCTTCATCCAAGCCTCATGTTCCTTACCCTCATGGACCTACCACCACAATCATATAATCTGGTGAGCTGCTATGCACGTTATTAGTTCCTAGCCTCCATGACGTCACGCCGACGTAATGAATGAAGTAATCTATCTCCGAACCAACTCGCCCGTACATCAGGCCGCCCGTCACACCGCCGCGTAATAAAAGCGCGCGGAAAATTGCGCCGAATTAATCTTGTCGCCGTCAATGGAATGCGGAAGTGAATGCGCTGTAATAGTGGGTTTTGGTCGGGTGAATAGATCACTGCGTTGCTACTCTACGGTGTGAGAGGTGATTAGGGAACTTTGTGATCCAATTCGATTTATTAGGTTCAGTGGGTTCTTCGATCTATTGTGTGGATGGATTTGTTACGAGTAAATTGGGTGTGCTTGCTGTTTATGCGAAGGCAAAATGACGTATGCGCCCCTATGTTACAGAGTTGCTGATTTTCTTATTTGAGCTACATATTAACTCATTAATTTAAAACACATAATTTGCACCCAGCAGTTAATTAAAAAGCACGTAATTTATTGTCTTTTTTTTTTAGTTACAGCAAAAACGTTGTACCTACATTTCATAAAGTTTACTAACTGAAACATAAAATATAATTTATTATTTACACAGATTCATAAATAATAAAACGTCAAGAGTTTGGTGTGTAGGCGGCGAGACCGAGTCACTTCCTCCACCTTTGTTTATATTAATTAAGTATTTTATTAAAGTACATTGTAATTATTATGCTTATGAATAAAGATCTGGCTTAATATAAATAAAGATGGGCTTATATAAATATACAAGGCCGTCTAAATAAATACGTTTAAATAATATGTTGCATAAGCCATGTTAATAATTATGTAACTTGTAGGTATGTTGATTTTTTACCTGAAAGACAATCTCAACATCTCGTGTGTAGCCTTTTCCCAACCATGTTGGGGTCGGCTTCCAGTCTAACCGGATGCAGCTGAGTACCAGTATTTTACATGAAGCGACTACCTATCTAACCTCGACAACCCAGTTACTGGGTAATACGATACACCTTGGTATGACTGTTTGTCAGACTTGCGGGCTTCTGACGACCCGTAACGACTGTCTAAGATCTACGAAAGAAAGCCGGTACCAACGGCTTAACGTGCTTTCCGAAGCAAGTAAGGGTCTTGGCATGTAAAGATGGTCACCCATCCACGGACCAACCGCGGCAAGCGTAGCTTAACCTGAACGATCAACCCGTGCGGCTGGTATTACTTAGCCACAAGCCCTTCTCGTCTCGTTTCGTTTGTCATCGTGTGTGAATCTATACAAATAAATAAAATTGGAGTGTCTGTTTTTAATATTAAGATAACCACTTTTTACTAAGTGTATATGGATGTATACACGATACATATACCAAAACAACATTTTTTACAATTTTTGTCTGTCTGTCTGTCTGTCTGTTCGTTCCCGCTAATCTCTGAAATGGCTGGACCGATTTTGACGGGACTTTCACTGGCAGATAGCTGATGTAACAAGGAGTAACTTAGGCTATTTTTATTTTAGAAAGATTCTTTTATTTTAGAAAAAAAAATAACTATCTTCGAAAACTACGCTGACATACGTCTCAAAATTCGAAAAACCCTGGCTGAATCCTACGAAATAGATCAAAATAATGTACTACAGTATTGTACACCTTAAAAAGGCCTACAAAAATGTCCTCAATGGTATATGTCTATCTCTTAGGGATAACCCACAATAACCATTTTTTATCTTTTACTTTTTACGAGAAATAAGGGCTTATTTACGAAGCGATTTTAAGCAATACAGCATTGATCCTTATCCAATTAAGTACCTTAAATACATTGCGCATTTAATAAAGATCAATATGGCCCTTTACAGCATGTAATTTAAATGAATATCTTAGAAGATATTAGAGATTTAAAAAGTGGGTGCAGAGCGCGTTGGCAGGGGCCGGGGTAGTACAGGATAAGTAGGATTGTAATTCATATTACTTTGGCTTCATAGTAATTGCGAATATCATGTGTGTTCATTATACTCAAAATAAACCTAATAGTATTATTCCAAGTAAGAGACCGCGAAATGGCTTAGATGTTTAGATTTTTGGATGTTTGTTTCTCAATGATGCAAAGACGGCCTAACGGATTTAGATCGAATTTGGCACAAAGATATAGGTATTATATCATGGATACGTAACAGATAGGATACCTACTTTATCCCGGTAGTAGGTTCCCGGATGATATTTTCCGACAGCTATACGGGCCAAGCCACTGGCAAAAGTACTATTCCTATAATTATGTTCGGTGTCTGGTAAATGATTGAGTGTCTGTATAGGTAAAATAGGAGCGTTAAGAAAAACCAGGAAGACTTATATTCAACTAAACCAAGCCCTATGTCACAGTCTTCTTACTCTGAATACTATTACTTTTATTTTAAAAACACCAACACACATGATGTTCTCATAAACTATGAATCCTAAGTAATATGAGTTATAATCCTACTACTAATAATATTATAAATGTGAAAATATGTATGATTGGGTGTTTGTTTCTCAATCACGCAAAAATGGCTGAATGGATCTGGATCGAAAATAGCACACAGAGTCTATATTACCTATATAACCTGGAATAACACATTCTTATCGCGGTAGTACGTCCTCTTGCATTAATTTCCGACATCCACGCGGGCGAAGCCGCGGGCAAAAGCTAGTTGTTAATATAAATGGTATTGTATCGTTTTAATGAACTCAACATTTATAAATAATTCACAGTGGTATTAACAGGCCATGTACTGTCCAATATTTCTTATGAATTTAGTTAAAATCTATACTTCTATACTATATCTATACTAATATTATAAAGCTGAAGAGTTTGTTTGTTTGATTGAACGCGCTAATCTCAGGAACTACTGGTCCAAATTGAAAAAAATATGTTTGTGTTGGGTAGCCTATTTATTGAGAAAGGCTAGGCTATATAACATCACGCTAAAACCAAGAGGAGCGGAGCAGTAATTAAAAATGTTGCAAAAACGGGGGAAAATCGCACGGGTAGGTGATTCGACGCGACGCGACGGGAAGGGTCGGGGGAAGAAAAAATTTAACGTGGGTGAAATCACGGGCAGAAGCTAGTATTATATACATAAGTAATTATCTACCGAAAATAATAATAATAAAATCGATTCATATCGTCATAAAACTCAATATTTAAGCATTTTTTTTTAAATACAGAAAATCCTGACAACAAATCAACATCATCAATACACAAACCAATTCAACGCACGACAGTGTGACAGCCAGCCAGTCAGCATGCCAAGGGGATAGGTGTATGCATTTAAAATTAACTCAATCTGGCCGTGGTCCGCTGATTAATGCCGGTGTTATACCGGCTAACTATCGTAGGCCACCACTACCTGATACAAGCTTAGAGCCAGCACCGGCTTATGGGAAAACTCGAATAAAGCAGACATTGCATAGATAAAAGACCACTGTAACTTGAAATAAAGGATTTTTGAAAGTCACGAGGGTTTTTTTCAACGTTTGTAATCTTGAATGTCGTAGGGACTTTGTGTATTAAGGATTCTTCTTGGAATTATGTCTTGAACGCTTAGTTCGGAATTTATCAATAAAATCTTCTGTAGCATTCTATCGGCACTGACCCTTGAGCACTGGATTAAGAGTTCATAACCAGCTGTATCATTGTAACATTGAGTCTCAAATGTAGACACACTTTTTTAGAGTAATTAA
The DNA here is from genome assembly GCA_947507805.1 of Aporophyla nigra. NCBI lineage: Eukaryota > Metazoa > Arthropoda > Insecta > Lepidoptera > Noctuidae > Aporophyla > Aporophyla nigra. The sequence continues at coordinate 25,065,007 of OX382297.1, read as the reverse complement.
AGACACTGATTTAAAAGGAAAACGGTTTCAGAAAATGCGGATTTAACAGGTCCTGTATGCGAAATGGACACGATACAATCACTGCGTTCCATAATATATGGTTCTTGCTGAACTTTGACCGGGTTCAGCTGAAAATGTCATCAGACAAGAGGAGAGGCTTTTGCCAATATTTGTCCATTTTGTAAATAAGAGGAGGTTTTTACCCTACAGTAAGACAATGACGTGTTCCTGAGTGGAGACCGCGAATCGGCAAACGTAAGGTAGGACGCCCTCAGGCTAGGTGGAGCGACGATCTTCGCAGGGTGGCTGGTAGCAGTTGGATGAGAGTTGCCGAGAATCGAGCTGAATGGTGTGTAATTGGAGAGGCCTATGTCCAGCAGTGGACTGCTATAGGCTGATGATGAAGACAAAGCAACCGTGTTCCGTATAGTGCCGTACGTAAAGAATAGCTCCATCCTATTTCTTCCCGTGGGTGTCGTAGAAGGGGACTAAAGGACTTACTAGAGAATGAGCAGCAGCGTTCTCTATGCATTTTACCACCATACTGCGATCGCCAACCCGCCTACCAAGCGTGATGATTATAGCAAGACCCGAATTGAAATGATGATGACGAAGACAAAGAAAAGCTAAAATATTTCTACCAGTTTACTTTTGCCATAGCTTGGAGCGAGGCTAATAATTCCCTTCGATATCAAGCTCCCAAACCAAATTGATTATCGTCAGAATAATAATATTTGGGGTTATTTCTAGTGCCCCGAGAAATTGGGAGCCGTTCATTTTATTAGTATATTTCTATTTGCATTGAGATGAATACAAATGGGGAGAGCCTGATTATTGCAATATTGCCTACAGTGATAGACGAGGCAAACGATATTGATTTTGGTCGGAAAGTCAATGAATTGTGTACATATTATGATAATTATTTATTGATTTAAGTATTCAAGTAAGACAGCACAATTGGTTTTAAGTCACGACGGAATAAGAGGGATGTTTTGAGTTTAACATATGAATCTGTGTATCTGTGTGTCTGTCTGTGACATCTTAGCTCCCAAACGTCTGAACCGATTTTATTTTTTGTTTTGTAATAGGTAAATAGTGATAAGAGGTGGTGTGGGGGACGGTTAATGAAAACGCAAACAGACGAGGCCTAGCAATAATAAACGAGTGCTTTAAAATATAAAAATTAAAAAAATCATTAGCCGTCCCCCGACACGTCGATGCTTTGATCAAAATATTACATACAACTGCTTATTAAACTTAATGACGTCTGTGTTGGAGTTTTTGTTAGTGCTTAAAATTATATTAGTTTACACATAAACGCAAACAATTTTCAAAGAACGGACTGTCATACCTGTCCGCAATCACACTGAGGATGCTGTTGCTACTCTTACGTGCTCTGTGTATTAAGAAAACACTAACAATAAAATGTATATTTAGCAACTTTCCCTATGCCTATACACCCACACCTACCGTCAATTTTTTTTAAATTTATGTAAGATAATAACTACGAACTAAACCTTTATGAAAATATCATTACTATATTAAGTCTCATAATCATATTATTGTATCAACTTGGTCCTCGAGATCTTTACTCAAAACTAGCCCTAGGCAAGTGAACCACATCCCAAGCTACTAAATATAGGCGCTTAAGTAGAATATTATAGTAGGTAAAAGAGGCTATATATCCATCTCTGTTACATATATACATTTTCATTGCAAAACGAAGACAGATGAAATATGAATGAAATATTGCTTAATGTTTTAAAGTGTCTAGTAGTGTTTATTTTACTAGAACACGTCCATTACGGAACAAAAGAAAAACCGCCATCTTCTATTATTTTATGTCAGACTGAGCTACAGTACTGTCTGTCTCAGTCACATCTAATTACATTAGATCTTAATTCTGTTTTATAAAAAGACACATAATAGATAAGTAATCCTTTAGAGAAGCCTAAAATGTCTAATAAATAATCACGCAGGTAAAGCCACAGAACACATCTAGTCAAAACAGAATCCTAATTAAATACTGTTTCCATTATATTCTGTCAACAGCTGAATGTTACATCAGGTGTAGTGGATCGTGTAAAACGAGCGTAAACATAGGTGTATACCTCCTCGCTTAGCACCAGATACCACGCTATCCCGACTACAGATTGTCAATAAGCGCTCACTAGTAGCTAGAGGTGATGCTACAGCACAGGAGCTAAGCGATAAATATACCCTGTATAAACTCTCTTAACATCAGATACTACGCTACCCCGACTACAGTTTGTCAATAAGCACTCACTAGCAGCTAGAGGTGATGCTGTAGCACAGGAGCTAAGCGATAAATATACCTTGTATAAATATGTTTGCTATGTAATGAGCTATGACTCATTTTACATCAGATACAACGCTATCCCGACTACAGTTTGTCAATAAGCGCTCACTAGTAGCTAGAGGTGATGCTACAAGCACAGGAGCTAAGCGATAAAATATACCTTATATAAATATTTTTGCTATGTAATGAGCTATGGCTCATTTGACATCAGATACAACGCTATCCCGACTACAGTTTGTCAATAAGCGCTCACTAGTAGCTAGAGGTGATGCTACAAGCACAGGAGCTAAGCGATAAAATATACCTTATATAAATATTTTTGCTATGTAATGAGCTATGGCTCATTTGACATCAGATACAACGCTATCCCGACTACAGTTTGTCAATAAGCGCTCACTAGTAGCTAGAGGTGATGCTACAGCACAGGAGCTAAGCGATAAATATACCTTGTATAAACATGGCTCACTTAGCACCAAATATAACCCTACCTCAACTACGGCACAGTGGCATAAGTCAATTTTATATAAAATTTAAAAATAGTTAATCCTAATACAATATGGACTTACACAAAAGTGTTTTGGTTTTCTAGCAAAAAACCGGCTAAGTTCCTTTCACTTCTTTTCGCTTGTGGGTGAATCTGAAATGACAGGAAAGGCATAGAATTAAATAAAATACAAATAAGAAAACAGGAGTTCCATTAGATTTGTATCTATAGCAATCCGGTGTCTGGTCTAGTACCCAGTTGATGGAAATAACATTCAAAAATCTGCTCACCTCTGCCTACTCCTCAAGGAGATACAAGCGTAATGTCGTACATGTTATCATAAACATAGGTCACAAAATTAATTCTCTCAATAATCCAACATTAACATAACAGGTACATTTCTAAAATAGGAATTTAATTTGGTAAAGATTGAAATTCCAATTACATTGAATTATTTTCTCGAACGTGAGTTAATCTTTTGAGCGAATATTAATTTGAGTTATAGTCGAAGAGGAAATTAATTATCATTAATGTGCTCATACTTGTGAATATTCTCGAAAGCGATGAAGAAAATCAACAATCTGGTGGCTTACATTTTACATTATACGTGACAAATCTGAACTGTTTCATGTTACTAGGTGTTACAAGCAAATACCAAAACTATTATAAAGACTAATATAAAGCGGTAAAATTTAAAGTAAGGTAACGTTAAGTTTGCATTTCATAGCTCAATTCTTAAACAAGGTTATAAGCTATCACACTACGATAGGAGACACCCTTTTAAGGGTTCCGTTGCCAATTGGCAAAAAACGGAACCCTTATAGATTCGTCATGTCTGTCTGTCTGTCCGTGTATGTCACAGCCACTTTTTTCCGAAACTATAAGAGCTATGCTGTTGAAACTTGGTAAGTAGATGTATTCTGTGAACCGCATTAAGATTTTCACACAAAAATAGAAAAAAAAAACAATAATATTTGGGGTTCCCCATACATAGAACTGAAACTCAAAAAATTTTTTTTCATTAAACCTACGTGTGGGGTATCTATGGATAGGTCTTCAAAAATGATATTGGGGTTTCTAATATCATTTTTTTCTAAACTGAATAGTTTGCGCGAGAGACACTTCCAAAGTGGTAAAATGTGTGTCCCTCCCCCCCCCGTAAGTTCTAAAATAAGGGAATGATACAACTAAAAAAAATATATGATGTACATTACCATGTAAACTTTCACCGAAAATTGGTTTGAACGAGATCTAGTAAGTAGTTTTTTTTTAATACGTCATAAATCATAAACCACAATTTACCTTTCATTCAGTCAACTCAAATATAAAAATAAAAATAATTTAATTTCATAAACATAAACCTTATGCATAAATCGTGAATACCCCAAGGTCTGTACGGTTCCCTCGGTGCGCGAGTCCGACTCGCACTTGGCCGGTTTTTTTTTTAATTTGGGTTAGGAAATCATCAAATGACGTCTCCCGCTCTTGGGCGGAGCGGGAGGACGTGTCAGACTTTTTCTGACTAAAACCCTCCCGTGTAAGGAACACGGTTGCCCATGTGCCAGGGTCACGGTATCTTTTTTGGACAATCTCACGACCCTGGCAGGCATCGGTCCTAGCAGACCCCTTCAGTTCTGCTGACATCTCTTTGAGGCGCGCGTGGAACACTACGCGCCGTCGACCTGAGCCTGGTCCTTACCAGGCGGCGAGCTACTCATTGGTCCGCAAGCTCGCGCCTACGGTGGCCAGGAGTCTGCTATTGACTCCCGACGCCCGGGGCGTCTCCTCCTGCGGCGGCTAGGGACGTGAGGGCGCAGAGACTGCCACTCCCTCACGCGCCCCGCCTCCTCCTTCGCGAACATTACTGCTTCGCAGAAGGAAGTGACGGCTTCCCATGCCCTCTCGCTCCGTACCATGGCTCACATCAGGGCCCGACGCGAGAGGTCATCGCCGCCGATCGCCTCCGCGAGGACACGGCGGTGTTCCGCTTAGGCAGGGCACACCTCCACCGTGTCCTCCAGACGATCCTCGCAATGGAAACACCCGGGCGTTTCCTCCCGCTTTATCCTGAACAGGAACCCACCGAAGCACCCGTGCCCGGTGAGAACCTGCGTCAGGCGGAAGGTGAGGACGCCGTGGCGCCTCTCAATCCGCTCCTCAAAGAGGGGACTTACCGCCGCAATTGTGGCGTGCCCAATAGGAGACACGCTTAGGAGCAGAGCAAAAATAAAAAAGGCAGAAAGAACGCAAAGCAAAAACGAAATAATAACGATGGGATGCGAAACAGTAGATCAGCGGACGAAATTTAATGCGGATGAAGTCGCGGGCCGTAACTATAGTCAGCCAAAGATTTTTAGAAAAAATACTTGTAGATGTTTGCTGTACGAGCATCGCAACATGAGATTAGAATGTTATTGTCATCTCTCTGGTCACTGTCATGTTGCTAGCTCGCTCTAGACATGCTCTTGCTTTCTCATTCACACGTCCGCCATTACTAAGTTTGAGTGTATCTCTCTTGGTAATGATATACGATTTTATTTTTGCAAGTAGATTTGTCAAACACTTTTAAACGTCAATCATATTTTCAAACTAGGTAAGGTCGGCGTTTTTATCTGACCTCTCTGAGAAGAAAGGCTGAAACAAACTCAGAGGTCACAGTCTCTTTTAAAGTCCAGACATAATCTTACTCGTATCATGTGAAGACTAGTCCGAAATTATATTTTAAGAAAAGAAACTGTCCAGCTTTCAGACACGATTAGAAGCGTAGAATACATCGAAATCTGAACGAGCCACCTATTTTCTTGAACCATGTTGAACATACAATCAATTTGTGTTTGTTCCTAGTATTATGTATACTATGGTTATCACCGAATTTTATAAAAAGATTTTTTTAAATTTACACAGTGAAGACACAGTCATTTCACTTATCTCCTTAAATTTCTCTCTGAGAGAGTATCGCAGACTTAATTAATATATTAATTGATCGAAAAGCTCTTTTCTTCAAGACAAAGATAGTCTGAATGTCAGTGGCATTACCTCACAACGAAAACAGCCAAAGTAAAGTAAACGGGCTGTCCCTCAGTATCAGAGAAATTATTTGGCAGCAAGTTACACTTTCGGACAGCTAAATCGAGCCACGTTGCATTCCTTTGGCATTTTAAATGGTTATGAATTCAAGTTTTGGACAATGATGAATGACACCAAAATGATTGCTAGTATGTGTGCTTTAAAACTGCATTAAAACTTTTTCCTTGACTCGTCATTATTTTGATGTTTTAGGCTTTGATACTTTCCATGGAAGTGTACTGCAGCGATTAAGGAGTAACGGAGTATAATTCCTGCCAGGGTCACGAGATTTGTTCGAAAGAGATACCGTGGCCCTAGCATATGGGCTACTGAAGGAACACGAGTGGGTTTTAGTCAGTAAAAGTCTGACACGCCCTTCCGCTCCACCCAGAGCGAGAGACGTCATTTGAAGATATCCCACCCGCAAAAAAAGGGAGTATTATTGCCTGTTCCAAAACCAGTAACTTTCTGTATCGCTTACAGTGTTCTACCAGGCTTAGCAGAGGCAGGCGCGGATTGATTGGAGTGCGCCAAAATGTAATCTGTTAGAGCGAAAGCTGCAGCAATCATACGTTCATTATTAAGTGAACCGCGATATACAAGATACTCATCATGTGACGAACGATTATTAAACTGTAACTCGACGACGTGTCGTGACGTAAGCCTACAATAAAGCGGCGCATATTGTGTTGTACAAAATTATTTTGGAAAAAAGAAAAACACCTAAATGAGTTATATCACGGTATCATGTCTATGAGGAAACACTTAAGCCGTGTTCCTTTTTTTGCTTAAGAGTATATATTTCATTTTATTTGTTGGTTTGTTGGATTGGCTAGCTAACATATGGCAAATGATTTAGTTTAATGTTCTGTGTCTCTTTGCTACTGTTTTATAGAATCAAGATCTTCTGTGCTGCTGGGGAGTTTGTTGCGCCACTTCTTCTTCCCAGCTAAAGCACTAAGAAGTGATGAAGGGCGGGCGTTTTGCGGGACTGTCTTATGTAATTATGACGTTCAAAAAGTACTGATCCTCAGCCTAATTTGATGAATAAATGACTTTAGATTTTGATTGATTTTATCATTAATTGATACAAGATTCGGTTTACTGCAATCCACATCTAGTCAAGAGTCCCCAAATTGCGTCACAATACCCAGTTTTCCGCCATCTCCACTACCAAATAACATAAACCCACAAAACAATGACATTTAGTATTCCGCACATAACGCTAATAGATTGTTTCAGTCCGTAATTTGAAACAATTAACCATGAACACCAAATAGCAGGTAACGATAAATGTATGTTAAAAGCTTAATGAGCCACCATTTCACGGTGTAAACACGCGAAATGTCAATAACAACGCAAAAACAAACATTGTATAAATTACACGTTAATTGGGCAAATAATCGAGCTTTTAACATCTACGGCAAGGTTTCTTTAGTAAACCGATTTAGACTATAGGGTTCCTAGAAGGCCTCTTGGGTGGGTAATCATCTCCACGTGGATTGTTATCTAACATAACATTTTTCCTCTTTTCTCCAAACTGAGGTTTATGGTACACCATAATTCGGTTGTTATCTTTAAGTTCCACGTAGTAGGGAGCGAGTCTTAAAACTTTTCCTAGCCGTGTAATACAGAAACCATCCAATAACACAAAACGATAGATAGTCATTGAAACAAACATATACAGGGTGAGTTTTAATTTGACGTATTCCTTCCAGGATGTCAAAGTGTGACATTGTGTCACGCAACAATGAAGCACCCTATAAAGCTTAGGCGAAAATTCATAGGATTCGTAACTAAATCTCAGTTGTCTCCAAACACTCAATTTGAATGGACCTCTTTGCTATTATATTGGGTACCTAATATTATAATACACTTTTCGATGTGTCTCCCAAATCTTCAAAGCCATCAAACAGTTAAAACTTAAAGGAAGAACTTTACTAACCATTTTCAAAAAACGTACATGAACTTCGACACTAGTTATCCCAAAATTTTACTATGGCATTACTGGAAAATAACTATCAAACGACACATTTTCATGTCTTAGAACAACCGTCAAATTACAAATCACCTATATAATGCTTGTATCAATAACTGCTGTGATTTACCGTTTGATTTGAGTTGAGAGCAATCGCAGGAATACTGTTGACCTATGCTCCATTATAGGTATATGCAAGGTCAATATAAATATTTGTTTATTTTGATCTCATCGTTCTTTGTACCCTTATTCTACATTAGTTTCCAGAAAGGCTTTAGAACTAATAATGAACCTACTGGCCCATCTCGTTAAAAACCAAGGCTTACCTACATTAACAGAGAGCTTAAGATAATGCCTTCTCCTAACCGTTCCCTCTTTACCCGCTACGTAAAACCAGGACCAAAATAATCAGAAAGACGAGTATTTGCCTCAAACAATTAACATAATTACAACGGAACGGAAAAAAAACTAAACAGACACGAAGCAAGTACGAACTCGTCTCATCAGAATTTCATTGCAAACGTTTACAATTTCCATTTGGACCCCCCCTCCCTCTGCGCGTCCAAATAGGATTTGTAAACGTAGTAAACTCATTAGGGCCAAGCTTTGTCTACAATCCGCGTAGGAAATTAATATCGAACTGCGCTTAGGAATCTAGCAGACACTTCTAGCATCGGCGATTAGTGATTCAGACGCTTTTTGGAAACTTGATACAGACGTGACCGAACACAAGACTCCGGAATACGGCTCAATGCTCATTTCAAACTATCTTCTAAAGAAGTACTCGTAAGAAGTTCTCAATTCAATTGTATTTGTTTTTTCTTTCTTTTTTTAAGTAGGTAACTCAGAACTCCGTAATTTATAAACAGGTTTGACAAATCGAAGTGATTGAATGGTCCTAATAAGTTTGGTTAAGTTCCGATTTGTGGTTGTTGAGGCAGCTTCTATGATACGTATTTTTTCCACTTAGTTCATGTTGATGATGTTTTAATAATTTCCTGTCACTATTATTTATTTAGCAGGTGAAGGTTAGAATTTGTGTGGGGTTGGTTCCACAACCAAACAGGGAAAAATGTTTTTTTTTTTAATAAACCGAATCCAACATTAACACTATAAAGTGAAAAAAAAATCCGGGTGTCGATGTCGTATTTTCATTTCTTTTCACCGAATTCCAAAATTAAAGTTCATTTTTTAATTAATTTAGTTTTAAAACCGCAACGCAAAGGGTCACTTAAACGCGATGCAGAATTGACGCAAAGCCGCTGATCGCCAATTCTTTAAGTATGGTGTCTGCTATCGCCCTTAGATATTTAACTTGGTAGGTAGCCCAATACTTTAATATCGGCAGGATGGTGGGCAAAAACGTGATTAGCATCCTTATTAACGAGGGGAGCCGTGGTTCCGAGTTTGGCACTTTTTAATTTACTTTTTTGACGAATTTCGGGGTAAGTTGGATCTTCTTTATTGGTGTTATGAAAATTACTGGAGTTTTGAGGGATTGCATTCATGATAAACGGTGGTATTAAAGTCTTTACTTAGAGCTGTAACAATGGGACAGAAGAATAAATAGTATTTGTAGCAAGATCATTATTTAAAGTAATCAGAAAATCACATATCGCATAATATACATTCGCTGTTCGAAATCACTACTCAAAATCATCATTTCAGCCGTAAGAGGTCCACTGCTGGAAATAGGCCTCCCCAATTTGGGGGGCTTTTACATAATCGCCACGCTTGGCAGATGTGTTTGTGATCGCAATATGTTGGTCAAATGCATAGAAACGCTGCTACCCATTCTCTAGTAAATTCCTTAGCCGCCTTTTACGACACCCACGGGAAGAAATGGGATAGTGCGATTCTTTACGTCCGACACCACATGGTCAATCACAACTACAGGGACAGTTTTAAATAATTAGACAATAGAGAACCAGAGATTGACCACGCAGAGGTGAAATTCAGTCTCATTTTGGTATAAAACATGAGTTCACTCAAAGTAATGTCGTACCTATTTTCCCCATAAAACAAAAACTAATTTGCTGTTGAAAGCACGAATTTCCACAGCAAACTAAAACTTAGTTCCAAAATAGTTCACAAATTACAAATTTTGATGCGCAGCATATTGCAAAGTTGGCTTAATTAGGAGCTGTATTATGAAACACTGATAAGAGTATATTGGCTGTAAAATTAATTGTACCGCACAGCAGCATTGGGTAGCAAACATTGCATAAACAGAACCGAATGGAAATTTCTATCTGATACCGGCCTCGCTAATTGCTAAACACTACTTCCGAGGTGTGGCGATGCTAAATTGAGGTGTAAAGGTCTGTATAGACTTTTGCGCGACGTGGTTAAAAGGGTTACGGATTTTTCGTGCAACTGCCAGTTAAATCAATGAACGTAGCAGTTTCTCATCTGAGTAGTTTAAAACAAAATCTCTAACGTTCCCTGCATTCTAAGTACGTTCAAAAATCAATACTAAGCCCTTATTTCATACAGATGTTTATTTTATTCCATGCAGGAATTCAATCGTGACTCGCAGCTCAGAAGGCAATCGCATACAAGCGCCAACCGTTCCATTACATATTTTAGCCGCGTATTTTAGACTAAAATACTTCAATATCACGCTATTAGCCTCTATTAATTGCCAACATTATGGAACCCAAATTAACTGAACACGCGCTAAATCTATTCATAGCCAAAACCACATCAACTTGGAATTTACGTAGAACTAAAACTAAATTCCCATTTCCATGCATTATTGAAGATCAAAGCCAACTTTTTAACTCGAAATTATACATTTATAAAGAATTTGACCTTAGACGTAGTATTAGCATATTTTTCTCATTGTAAAAGGCTAAACTTTTCACTAAACACAGCTACATTTACATATTTAAATTGTTTTTTCTTGTAAACGATTTTTTGTGACGCGTAAATCTTGTCGATAGGACAGTCGACAGTCGTGGAAAATGAAAGATTTGTGGAACGATCACTTTGGGTCCGAGCCGAGCAAGTTCAATGTTATTTTGTTTTTTTTTTTTTATTACAAGGGCATAGTTGATACCAATTTTGTTAGTAGGACAAAAACATAGTCAAATCGGTGTTGTGACTATGGGGAAGAAAGAAAAGACTCCTAAATTAAATACTCGGCGCTAAATCGCGTATACTCAGCGCTGAATTGCATATACTCGGCGCTGAATCGCGTATACTCGGCACTGAGTCGCGTATACTCGGCGCTTAATCGCGTATACCCGGTGCTTAATCACGTATACTCGGCGCTGAATCTCGTAAACTCGGTACTGGATCGCGTATATTCGGCACAAGACTAAAATTTTCACGTTTTTCGTGTGGTCATAAAACACACACCCTCCTTTTTCTGGTGATAACTGTGTATGTACATACAATGTATATGTATGCCACAAAAGTATTTAGCCTCAGTAGATTTTAATAATTAAATAATGTTAAAACATTCATGTTAAAAACAGTTTTCATTTCGTTTCAGTGTAATATTTTGTCCCATTTCTAGATTACCATATATCCCGGATTATCCGTACACTCGGTTTCATCTACTTTGAGGCTTTCAACATTTTTAAAATTTTGTTCCTAAAGTAACCGAGACACAAAAATAATCCCGCTACAGACTGACCAAATAAAACCGTGTCAGTTGAAGCCGACAAAATGTGTAGACAAAATGTATAGAAAAATTTATACTTTTGATTAAATTGTTTTGGAACGTTTACATGTAAGTACCTGCTACCTACACATCCTGTTTTTGACTTTGAATGAAAGTACATTATGACAATAAATGTAATTATCAGCTAGGTATGGTCTTGTCAAGGTCGCTCAGCGCACTATGGAGAGGACTATGCTCAGAGTTTCTTTAAAAGATAAAATCAGAAATGAAATTATCCGGAAAATAACTGCAGTTATCGACGTAGCTCGCAGAGTAAGCAAGCTGAAGTGGCAGTGGGCTGGCCATGTCTGTCAAAGGACCGATGGCCGGTGAAGCAGACGAGTACTGGAGTGGAGACCGCGTATCGGCAAGTGCTAGGTGGACCGACGATCTAAGGAAAGTGGCTGAGGCAGACTGGATGTGGAAGGCTGAGGACACGGTGTTGTGGCGCAACATGGGTGAGAGCTCTGTCAAGCAGTGGACTGCGATAGGCGCAGTTGATTATGATCTTGTCTATCTTGATAGCTGAAGTCCTAAAATTGCGAGTATCTTCCAATATATCATAGTTATCATCCTCTTGCCTATTATGCTAATTTACTTTAGTTCCACTCGGCATGATTGACTTTGTTGTCTATACACATCCATAAGAAAAAAATGAATTTAGAAATGAAATGAACATTTGAATAACTAAAAAATAAAAATATTATTCATTACTAGCTTTTGCCCGCGGCTTCGCCCGCGTGGATGTCGGAAATTAATGCAAGAGGACGTACTACCGCGATAAGAATGTGTTTTTCCAGGTTAAATGGGTAATATAGACTCTGTGTGCTATTTTCGATCCAGATCCATTCAGCCATTTTTGCGTGATTGAAAAACAAACACCCATCCATACATATTTTCACATTTATAATATTATTAGTAGTAGGATTATAATTCATATTACTTCGGATTCATAGTTTATGAGAACATCATGTGTGTTGGTGTTTTTACACGCTTTATATTAGCTTCACTTGTATGTTTGTATGTTTGTTTGTAACCGACTCCTTATAGCGCGATTTTGACCCACTTTAAACGACCAGATTTCATTTAAACTCTGTAGACTTATCGAGGACCGATGACAATACTATAATTTCATAAATTTGTGCTATTATCCTTGCCAGGATTACCAGGACAGCAAAAAAACTTTCTTCGAAAACTACGCTGACATACTTCTCAAAATTCGAAACACCCTATAAAATAGAAAATAAATAATAGTTTAAAGAAACTAAAAAACACGCTTCCATAGAAAACCAAACTAAAAAGTAGAAAATAATGGAAAAAAGCGTGGGGTGTCTGATATCAATAAAAAAATACCTTAAAAAGCACCCGACGCTTTTTTTCCATTATTTTCTACTTTTTAGTTTGGTTTTCTATGGAAGCGTGTTTTTTAGTTTTTTTAAACTATTATTTTTAAAATAAGAGTAATAGTATTCAGAGTAAGAAGACTGCGACATAGGGCTTGGTTTAGTTAAATATAAGTCTTCCTGGTTTTTCTTAACGCTCCTATTTTACCTATACAGACACTCAATCATTTACCAGACACCGAACATAATTATAGGAATAGTACTTTTGCCAGTGGCTTGGCCCGTATAGCTGTCGGAAAATATCACCCGGGAACCTACTACCGGGATAAAGTAGGTATCCTATATTCTTTTACGTATTCATGATATAATATATCTTTGTGCCAAATTCGATCTAAATCCGTTTGGCCGTCTTTGCATCATTGAGAAACAAACATCCAAAAATCTAAACATCTAAGCCATTTCGCGGTCTCTTACTTGGAATAATACTATTAGGTTTATTTTGAGTATAACGAACACATGATATTCGCAATTACTATGAAACCAAAGTAATATGAATTACAATCCTACTTATCCCGTACTAACCGGCCGCTGCCAACGCGCTCTGCGCCCGCTTTTTAAATCTCTAATATCTTCTAAGATATTCATTTAAATTACATGCTGTAAAGGGCCAAATTGATCTATATTAAATGCACAATGTATTTAAGGTACTTAATTGGATAAGGATTAATGCTGTATTGCTTAAAATCGCTTCGTAACTAAGCCCTTATTTCTCGTAAAAAGTAAAAGATAAAAAATGGTTATTGTGGGTTATCCCTAAGAGATAGGCATATACCATTGAGGACATTTTTGTAGGCCTTTTTAAGGTGTACAATACTGTAGTACATTATTTTGATCTATTTCGTAGGATTCAGCCAGGGTTTTTCGAATTTTGAGACGTATGTCAGCGTAGTTTTCGAAGAAAGTTATTTTTTTCTAAAATAAAAGAATCTTTCTAAAATAAAAGTAGCCTAAGTTACTCCTTGTTACAGCAGCTATCTGCCAGTGAAAGTCCCGTCAAAATCGGTCCAGCCATTTCAGAGATTAGCGGGAACAAACAGACAGACAGACAGACAGACAGACAAAAATTGTAAAAAATGTTGTTTTGGTATATGTATCGTGTATACATTCATATACACTTAGTAAAAAGTGGTTATCTTAATATTAAAAACAGACACTCCAATTTTATTTATTTGTATAGATGTATAGATGTATAGATGATGACGTATGACGTGGTTTAAATTTGATATTTTGTCTCATGGAAAAAATGGAGATGGAATGATCTAGCCGACTCGTGCACTGGGTAGGTATGGTTCTTTACCGTATGATACGTAAACATTATGAACAGGATGTTTCATAATTCTAATCCATTATTTATTTTTCTTAGTACCTATTATCTTAGTTAATGGTAACAATTTTTAATCACGCCTAGAAGTATATTATGTCGGATACATTGAGTGGACAACCTTTGTAAGACGACTTTCTTCAATACAATCTATGCAACATTTCCTTTGTCTCTCTTGATTATTTTGGCCATCGGTGATTTTGCCTTCAATACTCAAAACTATTAATAACAGATGTGTAACTCCATTTTGGAGTTAAGTACGTCCGTATGAAAAGCGGAACCTTTATGTATGTCGCTTCGTCTCACGTGAAATGAGGATGACGATGGTGACAAATTAAATCACTGATAAAAATTAGCTTTGACATGATTTCCACTTAGGGGCCATCCATAAATTACATCACACGTTAAGCGGGAGGGAGGGGGTCGACGAAGTGTGACATTGTGTGACAAGGGGGTGGGAGGGGTCCTAAATTACGTGACGTCACATTTCAAAATCTATTTTAATCTAAGCATTAAGTAAAACACGAACTTTGAACTATTAACGAAAATCTCAAAAACATTTGCAACTGTCTTTGTAGAGATATAAGGTTCAAATATCGTGCAATGTTTGATTTGATGTTAATTTTATTAAAGAATAATTTAAATTGAAATAAACCTAATTTCGGAACTGCTGTTTTAATTCAATAATTATTTTTAGGGGATCCCTTCTTTTCGCATAATGTTCTTTTTCCAAATATACTTTGGCATACCTATTTTGGCATAATTTTTTTTGCCATAATAATACTTTGCCATATATTTTTTTGGCATACAGTTTATGTCGGCATACTGATCTTGAAGGCTAATTTGTTTTGGCATAATTTTAATTCGCAATATGTTACTAGGTATAATGACTATTAGCATAATAGTATTAAGGCATACTTTTTAAAATTCAATTTTTAACCCTAAATTAAAGTTAAAGTATTGTCTTAAAAAGTCAGTATGTTGTGCTACAAAATTTAGTGACAGAAACGAATCGCTGCAAAACCGACTGCACGTAGTCTTCTCTGCCCTACCCCTAGAGTGTAATTTAAAACCGCGTAGGCGCGGAGTGCCGGAGCCGTGACAGAAACCATGCCTGCTGCATGTTGCATGCTTGCTTGCATGCTGCGTGCTTGTTTGCACGCTGGATGCCTGCTGGGTGCATGCTTGCATGTTGCATGCCTGCTGCATGCTTGCTTGCATGCTGCATGTTTGCTGTATGCATGGTGTATGCATGTTACATGTTTACTAGTGTATAACATTTTAGGAGTTCATTATTATGCTTCTTTATTATGCCTTTAAAAAATATGTTTTAATATCATTATGCGTAAATATTTTATGCTTTAGAATATTATGCTTAATCATTATTATGATTAAAGAAATTATGCTTAAAAATATTATGCGTAAGCTGTTATGCGTAAATAATGTTATGGGAAAATATACTTAAGCGAAAAAAAGTATGCCAAGTTATATTAGGTCTTAAAATTTTATGCAAATGGATAGGGAACCTATTTTTAGATGTAAAATTATAAAATATGTGACGTCACACTAGGGACGGTGGGGGGGGTCAAAAATCATGAAATTCGTGTGACATAATTTATGGATGGCCCCTTACGAGCTATGTATTTAATGGTACTTACAAACATAACATAATCAGCCTATAATGTTCCCACTGCTGGGATACAGGCTCTCTGTAAATAGTATACATAAAAGTATAATGCATTTTGCCTACACGATTAGGTCGTGACCACCACACGACTCGAACAAAGTGGGTTAATTGATTTCGGAGAGCCATTAATATAGGTCCATTGATTTAGGCATGTGGTGCTAAATTACTTAGGTATAGGTACATTACATTTGTAATTGTAATTTAATTTGTGTATGCCTGATAACTATTGTTTTAATCTTTAGGTGTTATTGTATCCAGTCTTAAGGGAAATTTATTTGTAACAAAAAATATATGAATATATGTATAAAATTGAAGTGTTTTGCATTGTTTGTTACAATAAATGATTATTTATTTGGAAAAGTTGAACAAAAATAGTTTGTTGAAACGAGTTTACTCACCACTATAAAGTTCTAGCTGACCGGCCAGGCGGTGTCCTGTTTCCTAGAACGCGATCGAAATGCCACCCCGGTAGGTAGGTAGGTAGGTATTTTTTTAAATAAATTAGTAGATCATTAATGTATACCAAGAACAAGAAAGGATCTAATATTGAGCCTTGTGGAACACCCATTTTGATTTTCAAACCAAGTGAATTGACACCAATGATTTGAACTTTTTGCAGTCTATCATTTAAATAAGATGTTACTGGATTGAGCGCAAGTTTACCTAGTCTGTAATGCTCAAGTTTCAAGAGCAAGGCTTCGTGATTAACGCAGTCAATCAACACAATGATGGAATCAGAGGACCAAAATAAAAACAAACGCTTTTACTAAACTAAAACACATGTCCGAAACTAAACCAGCAATCTGTTTGAAATATTGTCCCAATCAAATCCCTGCGTATGTCAAAAATGTCACGAAGTGCTGTAAATTTACAAAATGCAATATGGCGGATGTCTAGCCTATCAGATGAGAGTGATCGATGTGTAGCAGTGAAATGGAAACACAAACATGGTTGCTGAGCCTAATAGAGGGGAGGGTGGGTTAGTTAGCACGGGGTAATTGCGTTTAAGGGAAGGAAATGGTGCTGTTAATCGGTAGCTTAAATGTCTTGGTGGTCTTGTAGGCGCCAACTCAATTTCTGAGTGCTGGATCCTGAGTTTGAGACACGTGTAACACAAAGTGTTTTATTAGGTGTCTTTATTGAACCGAGCTGTGTTTTGTGACTCAAAATATTATAAAGGGTTACTAAAAACTCTTGTAAATAAATATAAGTGACCGTAAAATGTTTTTATCAAAGAGTATTAACTCGATGCTTCCGGGCATCGACAAAACTATTTAATTAGGTCAACAATGGCTTCCCTGTCAACCTCCCGACGACCCATTCAGTGTACAATGAAGTGCAAATTACTAAACTACCAGTTAGTTGAGGCAAGAGGACAATTCCCTAATATCTACCGTCCACTTTATTTAACTACATTATGTACCAATGTAATTTTCTTTTATTTCGCTTGGCCACGTCCTTAGTAGAAAGAATTTTGTCTTTAAAAAGTAAATGCCACCGTATTTTACATTTGATATTACCGTACCTAATTAGTCTACCAATGAACAAGTTATAACAAGATCGAAAATAGGAACGTATATTAACTTCAAAACGGGATAAAGGGAATTATTCTATTTTGGTACTACCACGACCCGAAAAAGCAAGTTAGTAAAAATAAGTCATTTCAGTTCTATCGATAATAGTAACGAGGTTACGATTTAGGTGGAAAACAATAAAAGAAAACTTATTTCTCTATCTTTCAATTTAGGAGAAACATACCAAATAATTCGCAAAACCCGACACGGAATCTAATTTAGCCGGCTCCTAAACACGTGTTCCTAACTTTATCTCTTTTGGCTAGAATCAAAGTAGCAATTCTCTTTCACGACAGTTTGCATCGGCGTTAGATTTGTCGTCGAAAATTCCATTAAGCGCTGTGTAGCGCTGTGTAAAGTGTTAAATTCGATAAAACCGCTTTCATGGCGGCACGGTGCTACGAAACGAGCGTAGGAGGTAAACGTATATGGCTGTGTGTACCAGGGGAGTAGTTTTATGCTTTGGTATATGGATAGTGTCTCTTTAAAATAAGGTTTAGGCAATCAAAATTGCTTTGACATACGGCAACCGAGGTTCTACCCTCAGTTTACACTTGCAGGCCGATAATAGCTTTATGGGATAACCAATGATAGAGTTAAATGAATTCGTCGACTGGGAAGAAGACCTTTGTTCAACAGTGGACTACTCAAGGCTTGTTTGTAATAATGATTAGTTCTGCAAATATTTTTATAATTTAGTTAAAATCACATAAATTATTTATGTTGGGACACGTGCAAAGCATGACGCAATAATATGCGTGGTTGCATTACATAGGCCACGACGAGGCGACGCTGCCCGCTCTCACCAGTCATTTCCCTACCGTGTAAGAAACACCTTGTATACCGAGTTCTATATTCCGCGCAAATAAATCCGGTTCACATAACTCGCATTTCATATTCCAACCACCTATAAGGAGTCAGCGAATACAAGTAGGGAAAGACTCAACATTGGTGACCCCGACGTGATCTGTGCGCAAAATTAAATAGAACTTACCAGAACTTTTGCAAAAACCAGTGTACCAATTACGTCAAGATGAACAAGCCTACAGTTACCGGAGCGAGTCTAAGCGACGCCACAGCCACTGTCACGGACTTAGCGGCCATATCCGTTACTGCAAAAATACCAGAGTTCTGGAAAGACATGCCGAAACTATGGTTCGCTCAATTCGATTCAGTTATGGAGCCACAAAAACAAGGAGACAGTGCGAAATACAACTTGGTGGTAGCGAAGCGTGACAGAGAAGCTTTACAACAAGTTTACGATTTAATTATCACGCCACCCGAAGCTAGAAGGTACGAAACCATCAGGGATCGATTAATAGCCGTTTATGAAGAGAGTGCCGAACGACAATTCAACAAGCTCGTCTCTGAAATGGACTTAGGAACGCAACGCCCGTCACAACTATTAAGAAGGATGTCAGAACTCGCAACAAACACACAGGTATCCACAGAAGCATTAAGACGCCTATGGATATCTAGACTCCCAGGCTCAGTGAAAGCAGTTTTATCGGTGGCACAGAGTACAAATTTGGACGAGTTATCAGCGCTAGCCGACAAAATCATAGAGAATTTGCGCCCCAATGAAGTCGCCGCGGTATCGACGCAGCTGGCACCATCGACGTCTGTACCATCAGTGACGCCCAATCTAACCGACCAACTAGCACAAATGACCAAGGAACTACAGACATTACGCGTGGAAATCAACGAAATAAGAGGAAGTCGCAGGAATTGCGGAAAGAGTAACCCGTGGAACAGAAGTAGATCACGATCCCGTTCATTATCCAGAGGACGACCGAGGACTGAAGGAAGCCCAAACTGGCTTTGCAAATATCACTTCCGGTTCAGAAGTCGCGCGAGAACATGTGAGAAGCCCTGCAGCTGGATAGAACCAAGACATCAGAAGACCCAAGGCAGCAATGGTGAGAAGACGGAAAACTAGATGCAGTGCAGTCTAATTCGGTGGCAGACTGCATGGAGCTGGAAGGTAGCCACCGCTTGTGTATAAGGGACAGGACGACCGGAATCCGTTTCCTGGTTGATACAGGAGCCAACGTCTCCGTTTTACCGGTGAGTCAATTTAAATGTGAACAATTAGTTAGTGAATACAAGCTCTTTGCCGCAAATAATACCGAAATCAAAACATACGGTATTAAAACACTAGAATTAAATTTAGGATTACGAAGAGCCTTGAAATGGACATTTATAATTTGTGATGTTAAGCAAGCTATCATAGGTGCTGATTTTTTAGAATATTATAAGTTAATCGTAGACATATACAATAAAAGAATCACAGACAGTATAACTAATTTATGTACGATAGGGTGCGTTATAAAACATGTTCAGCCTTCGATTAAAAGCATACAAAACGACAACCCATATCGAGAAATATTAGAGGAATTTGCGAGTATCACTAAACCTATCGTGTATAAAGAACCATCTCATTCCGTTTATCACCACATCATAACTTCCGGTCCACCGGTATTTGCGCGTCCAAGGCCATTACCTCCGGATCGGTATATGAAAGTGAAAGAAGAGTTTCAGAAAATGCAGGAATTAGGCATTTGTCGACCGAGTGAAGGAGAATGGGCTAGTCCATTACACGTAGTTTTAAAGAAAGACGGTCAGTTACGCCCCTGCGGGGATTATAGAAGGCTTAACGCTATCACTAAACCAGATCGATATCCAATCCCACGACTTCAGGATTTTACGTACATGTTGCCTGATAAGAAATGTTATACTAGGTTGGATTTAAATAGGGCCTATCATAATTTGTCAGTTGCCGCAGAAGATATAGAGAAAACTAGCATTTGTACACCTTTCGGCCTATACGAATTTCCCAGGATGAGTTTCGGTTTGCGGAATGCTGCTCAAACTTTCCAAAGGTTTATGGATCAACAAGTATTAAAGGGAATAGAACGCATAGCAGATGAAAGTGGCGAGTCAGCACTATTCTGTTATATAGACGATATATTGGTAGCATCTGACACAGAGAAACAAAACAAAGAGCACGTTAGAATTCTATTCAATAGACTTAAGGAATTAGGTATTACGATTAATGTTAACAAATGCGTTTTTGGTCAGTCTAAAGTAGAATTTTTAGGGTATTTAGTGTCGGAGGACGGCATCAGTCCATTGCCGGAAAAGGTAAAAGCGATTACAGATTATACGCGACCGGAAACGGTAGAACAGTTACGTAGATTTCTAGGAATAATTAATTTTTATAGGTCGCACCTACCCCATGCCGCGTCACATCAGGCAGTACTTAACAATTTTTTACATAACACAAAAAAGAAGGACAAAACCAAAATTAATTGGGACGAAAAAAGTATTGAGGCATTCGAGCAATGTAAGGTTAGCCTTAAAAGCGCCGTTACATTGTCTCACCCTAGTGTAAATGTACCTTTAGCTTTAATGACGGATGCGTCGGATACATGCGTCGGTGCTGTACTCCAGCAAAAGATTAGGGGTAAATGGTTACCATTAGGATATTTTTCAAAGAAACTATCAGTCACACAGCAGAAATATAGCACTTATGATAAAGAGCTAACTGCTATTTACATGGCAATGTTACATTTTAGAAATATGATAGAAGGAAGGCCAGTGACAATCTTTACGGACCATAAACCATTAACATACGCCTTTACCAAAATAAATAGCGATAAAGAAATTCCAAGGAGAGCCAGACAACTCATGTATATAAGCGAATTTACTAGTGATATACAACATATTAACGGCTCAGAAAACACAGTAGCGGATGCGTTATCGCGTGTTGAGTCTATATTGTGTCCAACGACCATAGATTACGGCGAATTAGCCCGAGCACAGGACGCAGAGCGTCAAGTTACAGTCTCAGCAAGCGATAAACACGAATTCAAATACATAGTTGTACCTAACTGTGATAAGCAAATATATTGCGAGGTCTCAACTAATACAGCCAGACCGTACTTACCTAAGGAATTCAGAAAGTTAGCCTTTGATAGTATTCATAACCTTAGTCACCCAGGTATTCGTACAACTAGGAAACTAGTAACTAAAAGATTTTTTTGGCCAGGAATGAATAAAGAGGTAAACACATGGGCAAAAGCATGCATACCATGTCAAAAATCAAAGATAAGTAGACACACACTTTCCGGTTTAGCTAAATTCCCACAATGCACTAGATTTGAACACATACATACTGACATAGTCGGTCCGTTACCGACGTCACGCCAGGGATATCGTTATTGCATAACAATTATGGACCGTTTCACGCGCTGGCCTGAAGCTATACCAGTTTCAGACATATCAGCTGATACGGTTTCCAGAGTGATTTATAAAGAGTGGATATGTAGATTTGGGTGCCCTAGCAGAATAACCACCGATCAGGGAAGACAATTCGAAAGCGACCTTTTCAGCGCACTTATGAAAATGTTAGGCGTGCATAAAATACATACTACAGCGTATCACCCGCAGAGTAATGGTCTTATAGAAAGATGGCATCGCTCGATGAAAAGTGCGTTAGCTGCAAGATTAGCTGATAGGATTGATTGGGCAGAGGAGTTACCAACTGTCATGTTAGGGTTAAGAGCTGCATTGAGAACTGGCACTGGATTTAGTGCCGCAGAGTTGATTTATGGACAGCCTTTGAAATTACCATCAGACTTTTTCCAACAAAATCAGCAACACGAGAATCACCACGATTACATAGAACAGTTACGTAAAACAATTAGTGAAATGAAACCTCAGATGAGGTCAGTAAGTGATCGAAGAAAAATATTTATAAGCAAAGATTTAAAGGTCTGTACACATGTATTCATACGGAACGAAATGGTAAAAAAGTCCTTAACTCCAACATACGAAGGTCCTTACCTCGTGCTGAATAGAACAGATAAGGTATATACAATTCAGTTACCCAATAGAACCGTAAATATATCCATTGATAGGTTAAAGCCTGCGTTTATTTTGAGTGAATACGACAGCCAACAGACAGATAACAATAACCATAACAATTCCGATATGAATGATAATATAAAGTCAGCCACAGCACCTATGATAGAAACTAGCAATAAGAACTCTGAATGTAAAATAACAACTAGAAGTGGACGCATAGTTAAACCACGAGTAAGATTTAACTTGTAATTATCTATTTATGTATGTTTATTTGTGGCGTTACCATAGGGGATACTGAGGGCCCCAAGGGGTGTTAATTTTCTATAGCAGAGTAGGCCACTATGGTAACTACCCTTAATATATTGAATCCTCGTTGCCAATAGCAACCTTAAAGACGGTGCTACTAGAATAGCTACCGCAATTAGCATTAGGATGAGTTAAATAAGATAAACAATATAATGTAAGATGTAATCATTTATTAATGAACAAGACAAGATACATAAGTTTTAACGTAACATAAATATACATAGGTGAAACCTGTACATTTACTTGTATTTGAAAATTACAGATGTAACAAATGTTTGAACTCAATATTGATTGTGAAATTGCTAGCTAATTACATAAATAACCATTCAATCTATGAACATACTTACACATTGCATACCTATACTTTGTCAAAAGTGGACGAAATTATTATAAATAAATAAGATCCGTATCATCGTTTGTCAGAATTATATTCAAAATGGGTAAAACCTATAGCAAACAGGAAGAGATTATTATCGCCCAAAACGGTGCGAACAGTGCCGATGTCAGTACAGTAGAATCTTACATGAAGATGTACGGAACCATGTCCATGGTAATTATTATCTTATTATCTGTGTTAATAATATATTTTTGTTGCGGAGCATGTCGAACCCGAACCCGGGGTTGGTTGCGCAAGGAGATGGACAGGACAGTCCAACAGATGACCTCACAGGCTCAACAAGCTGTATAGTTATCATTATATTCGTTATGTAATATTCATATTTTATTGTATTGTATTCATTAGTAATATAAAATCATTATGTTAATCCAGAAACCAGTGAACTATTCAATTCAATTTTGTATAACATAACCAATGAACACATAGGTTTTGTAATAATCAACTTGTTTATATGTAACTTGAACTGACTGCATGCACTGCGTCATTCAATGTGGCATGGTGACGATTTTTACCAACGCAGCGCATTCCTGTGTGCCTTCTGCACTATTATAAGTAACGTTAGGTTGTGAATTATGTTATAACATTTTTAAACAAGGGAAATGATTTTATTTTTATTTATTTATTTTTTTGTAAGAGGGGGATGACTGTTGGGACACGTGCAAAGCATGACGCAATAATATGCGTGGTTGCATTACATAGGCCACGACGAGGCGACGCTGCCCGCTCTCACCAGTCATTTCCCTACCGTGTAAGAAACACCTTGTATACCGAGTTCTATATTCCGCGCAAATAAATCCGGTTCACATAACTCGCATTTCATATTCCAACCACCTATAAGGAGTCAGCGAATACAAGTAGGGAAAGACTCAACAATTTAAAATATGATATCAGCTTAGTGACTTGAGATATCTGGCAGAGTCCATTAATTTATTTATAGTTAAAATCAGCAATATAAAACTAAAAGCTGAATAGAGCTTAATTAATTATTTATCAATGGATACGTCTACAACAGTGATTAGCTATTACTTCATTAGGAGAACATGAGTGAAAGGCAGTGCTGAATAGGCCTTGCGTGACTAGTTCATGTATCGAAGACTCAGACATGAACAGTATGTACCAGGGCGTCATAAATCTACAGCTGGTTGTTGATGTATGATGTTTTGTTTTGAGAACAATTGATCATAGTGTGGGAGCAGTGATTGAGATTTTCTGTCGGTTGAAGTAATTGATGAATTTCATTGAAACGCTGACATGATATTTATTTTTACAGAGATGAGAAAAAATAAATAATAAAACCTCCAATGTATTGTTTTACTCGGCGTTTTTTTTGGTTACAACAATATAATTTTTCAGTGTCTCTTGTCTTTCATTAATCAAAGATTTCACTTCTTTTCTCGAGACAACACCAATTTATGAGAATAACTAAAGCTGGTGTAGTAAAAATAGTAGCCAATCAGCAAGGAGACCAATCACTGATTTTACACGCTTTATATTAGCTTCACTTGTATGTTTGTTTGTAACCGACTCCTTATAGCGCGATTTTGACCTACTTTAAACGACAAGATTTCATTCGAACTTTGCACACCTTTGACCGATGACAATGCAATAATTTCATAAATTTGTGCCATTATCCTTGCCAGGGTTACCAGGACAGCAAAAAAACTTTCTTCGAAAACTACGCTGGCATACGTCACAAACTAATTTGTGTCATTATCCTTGCCAGGGTCACCAGGACAGCAAAAAAAAACTGTCTTCGAAAACTACGCTGACATACGTCACAAACTACGCTGACATACGTCTCAAAATTCGAAACACCCTAAAAAATAGAAAATAAATAATAGTTTAAAAAAACTAAAAAACACGCTTCCATTGAAAACCAAACCAAAAAGTACAAAATAATGGAATAAAAGCGTGGGGTGCCTGATATCAATAAAAAAATACCTTAAAAAGCACCCCACGCTTTTTTTCCATTATTTTGTACTTTTTAGTTTGGTTTTCAATGGAAGCATGTTTTTTAGTTTTTTTAAACTATTATTTATTTTTCTGTGATAGAAAAGATCATGAAAGATTTATTTTTTTTGACTTGGTAAAGAGCTAGCGCTGAAAACGGCCAAAAAAGGAAGAAACCACCCCTTCTTTGAACAGGAAGTCATGTGACACGAAAAAATACAGTATGACTATTATTGTTTACCCTTGAGGATCGAAAATGACCTACCCTCCCTGAGATGTAAAGTAAATTTCATCTTCAGGCTACGAATAGTGAATAAAGCCCACAAGCCGTCACACGTTCAAATATAACAGTATTCTGGAGTTGTTCTGTCTAACTGTCTAGCTGACTGTGTTTACAATATGCAAATGGTTTATGCTCAACTTTATCCATCGCGTCAGACGTAAACATGTATTCTAGGGAAACTGTTTGCTGGTATATGTTGGTAGAATATTTTGCAATAGAGTTATAGAATAACTCTATCACAATAATTGTACTGCAGCAACTGTTGTTGAAGATTATTTCTGGAGAAGTACCAATTTCTGTCGCCAAATAAGATTGCGGTTTGAAGAGCGAGATACGAAAACCGTTGACATATTAAGTACACGAGTATATGTACAAGAGAGTCTTATACTTGAGCTACTTGTTGGCATCACAGAGATTATAGGCATCGACATAATATTTCATGGAATGCGTAGCCACATTTCAGCAAACCGGAATACATATACATATATAATATTATAAGTTAGAGTCACTTTTCGTATCTATCTGTGTGACCAAGTTGCTCTATGTTATTCTAAAGTATGCAATGGATTTTGATGTGGTTTTTGCCTTCATTTATAGAACTTATTCCGGAAGGCTTATTGCGTATAATACATTCATAATATTAAATAAGCAAACCATGTGGTGCCGGAAGAAAAAGAATAGCACCATCTCATTTCTTTCCGTAGGTGTCGTAAGAGGCGACTAAGGGCCATACTAGAAATTGGGCAGCAGAATTTTACTATCATTCTGCGATCGCCAACCCGCCTGCCAAGCGTGGTGAATATGGCAAATCCCTTCGAATTCGGGGAGGCCTATGTCCAGCAGTGGACGTCTTACGGCTGAAATGATGATGATTAAACAAACATATAATGAAGAAACCTCAAGGTTTTAACAAGTCATAAAATTACATGTCGTCAAACCATATGAGGCAGGGGCGGGAAGCTAGTCAATAAAATAAAGAGTTACTAACCTAATTTACTATTCTGAAAAAGCGACGCACATTATTAACAGAGCTCAAAAGGCTGCGATACTTTTAAAAAGCTACCAAAAAAAAAACTCTTTCATGTCAACATAAAACAGTTTTACATGCAATACAAGCAGTAAAAACGGCCCAGTGGTTCAGAATTACTCGCTCCGGACAAAAAGATCAAATTACTTTTGCTCTTAAAAATCTCTTTTGTCTAGCTTTTACAATTTTCTTTAGGCTTTCAACGAAACCCTTGGAAGTGGGCAAAAAATTAGAACAAATCTATTATCTACTTAAAATTTTGCTCTTTTGTTATTTCATTTCAATAAAAAAGCACTTAGCTGTAATTTAAAAATGGTTTAACACAGATTTTTTACCAGTAAACTGTGTTAGTATTTGTGTTCTTAATTTTTAGTTATATGTACTAAATAAATTTACTTTCTGAAACGATGAGCAAAATGCATATGTGATGTGTTATGTGAATGCAGGCATAGAAGGCTCTTTTTGAATATCATTTTTATCAGGATTATGAAGAACTGTTTTTTTTTATTTTTATTCTGCTATAATATCAATTTTTATCATAACTGTACTTACCCGTCCCAACCTTACTTCTGACAAAGTCCACACTCCCGCAGACAGGGAATTTTATATCAATAGCAGACAATTTTGACAATCTTCTTCTCAGTATTTAATAGCACGGTTAGCAGTGACAGAGCAATTAACTTACAAACTTCAGGTTGATTCCCAAAACAGAAAACTAATAATGTAACGGTCTACAAATTCTAAATACCCAATTTGTGGCACTAGGAGGAATCTGACGGATTCCTCTTGATTTCTAAAATCTTGATCTAATTTAATTTAAACCCCAAATTTGGCAAATGTTGGTCAAAGTTCAAACTTACGTTTTTTTCCGATGCTTGATGATCAAAACACAATACGCGGCAATTCATATAAAATAATGACTAAATTATCGAAATCATATTATTTATTGATTACAGTAGTCTCCGCTGTGTCACTCCTGGGTAAAGCCCACCCTCTACTCCTTCCATCTTTCACGAGGCCGCGCTTCCTCCTTCCAGTTTTGACGAAACCTATCCAGCTCGTCCCGCCGTCTCCTCGTCTGCCGCGACCCCACCTCACTGTCTCAGGGCACCAGTTCTGTGCTACTTGGGCGCAAAATTTATCCGGCAACCGGCAGCTATGTCCTGCCCAGTCTCATTTAATTTGGGCAGTCTTGTGAGCCACGTTAGCTAATCATTATATTTGATGGAATTAAAACAATGTAGAGAATTATTTTTAGATTTAAATAGTTATAATTGACCAATTATTTTAAAAAATTTTAGCAGGTCAGTAAAGAAATGATAACCTTAAACACACGGTACGCTACAGGAAACATTCCTAGAATAAAGTTTGTAGAAATTTTTAAAAGAAGTTTTTAAATTCACTTTTTATTTTCTTCCATTCTTTCACAAAACGTTGTCTACGTTCATTCGCACGGACACGGTTATTTCATTCATGACACAAGTTCTTCCCTCGGAGCGAAAGCACGACCTTTAGCGAGCCAGATTTTTGTAACATCATTTCTCGACCATTATTTAAATTCTAACGTCTACGCTGTGACACCTTTGTACTTCTACCTGAGAATTGTTCCAGGAGACTGAAAATAAAACGAAAGATTTTTCTAAAAAATTTTGCTTTTCTGTACCTTGTATTTAGCCCACGGACGTAAAAGTATCGTGACTAGATATTTTCACAAACTGAATTTTCAATGAACTGCTTATCGCCGAGAACTGAAAATCAAATAACATATTCTTTCGATTCGTTGAGATACACTCTGTTGAATTCTAAAAGCTCGGTTCAACACCCAGAGTTTAAAATCCAGTGGACGATACAATACCGCCGCCATATTTTTACGTCTGAGCGAACGTGATCTTTCTAAAACTAAGTACATTAAAGTACATTAGTCCTTAGTTTAAAAGATTTTTTCCCTATCATTATCATCATAATTTCAGCTAGGAAATGTCCAGTTCTGGACATAGGCTTCCCTCAAATTTGGGGGGGGGGGGGGGGTTGCCATAATCTCCACACTTGGCAGGCAAGTTGGCGATCGCAATATGTTGCTAAAATGCATAGATAACACTGCTGCCCATTCTCTAGTAAGTCCCTTAGTCGCCTCTTACGACATCCACAGGAAGAAATGGTATGATACTATGCTTTACGGTGCCGGACGTTACACACGGATTTTTTTTCTATATAATCTTACAAAAGGGGTTCTGAATGAAAACAATTGTATGAAATAAAGTTGTAAAGTAAATAATAATGCCTAGTTACATCGATCACGCAATCAAACGTCAAGCTGTAATGTCTTACTATGTGTGAAGCGTAACTGAACTATAAAGTCATTATTAGGTAAGATAAACAGCCATTCAACAACAAAATAATCATTTCAAATAGTAAAGGCCATAAGAAAATCTAGTACATTTAACTAACTAATAACTTCGTTAACTCTGATGTAGTTCATAATTTCCAACCATCAAAAGTTCAAACAATAATCCTTTAAGACGAAACCATAGAAGCCAAATCAAATAAAATACGGTACTTCAAAAGATCCTTGAACGTCGAAGATAGCGACAGATTTGTTTTAATATAACCTTCCCGCAACCCACCATTGGTTCCCAAAGGACCAATATTATTTCCCTAGAATTTGATTTGGAAGATGTAATTGAAATAACTTGACGGGTAAGCGGACATTTCAACCAGTATTTATTATTGGTGGTTTAGATTAAATGGTGGTGCTGAACGGTTTCCATTTGATCAAACATCTTTAAAGTCAGAAGGCTTTCAATTTAATTGTACACAGTGGTTAATTTTTTTGTGGTGTGATTGAGGTTAATAGTTTAAAAAATGTAATGGTGAAGTTCCTTGCCGGCTCTTATCGATAGGAAACAACAAATTGGAAACGTGCACCTAACTTCTTGTTCTTGTTCCGTGTGGTGCTGCTCGTGCAGAATAGCACCATCACTTCTCTTCCCGTGGTTGTCGACTAGAGAATGGGCAGCAGCGTTCTCTATGCATTTTATCATCATACTGCGATCTCTGTCAGACGTGGCGATTATGCAAGCCCTTTGGGGGAGGCCAATGTCCAGAAAGTAGGGCGTTTTTCGGCTGAAATGAAGAAGAAGATGACCTAGCTTCTAACGTTTCATAAGTTCCCATGTAGATTTATGTGAAATAAAATATTTTGGTTATGATTTTTGATTTTGAATACCTGGTCCTTGTTTCTTCATGTTCTAATTATGAAAACTTTTAAAGATTTTAACCAATGTGCGCATTTTATTACTTGTGTCCTAGTTAACCCAACGTTAATTGTGCTTATGATGGTAGTGGGTTCAACGCAAGTGAAGTGCAACTGGTTGGTAGGTCTAAGTAGGCCTATTGTCGCTAAAGATTACTAGGAGCATACATATTAATTTGGTATGTTTAGATTACTTCAATAAGTGGTAATTCTTTGTCGACAAAAAGCCAAACTTCTATTTTCGCATCAAGGCGTGGACCCCAACATTAACACCACAAAAAAATAATCCAACAAAAAATTAACATCATCAGTAAAGATGAGAAAACCCCGACAAAACCTAAGCTCTTACACACACGAATATTTCAGTACCTAAGCACACAGCCCCAAGTTTTATCAGACGGAATGATTTACCGTACAAAAACTGTAACGTAACGAAATAAATCGAGCGCGAAAATGTGTAAAAAGTGTTACGAGGCACGCCGTTTTGATGTGACGTCGCTGGTTAATCTTGAAACATGCCTGTCATGTGTTGTAGGTGACGTGGCAGCCAGGAGTATTCGAGGAAACAGGTGCGATGTCATTGCGTTATGAATGGGGAAACGATTAAATAAATATTTAAGACTTTACTGTTGGATGTGTGTTTGTACGATTAAGATGGAGCGGGATTGTAGCTGGTAACATTCTGTAGTTTTTGCCTACCGGCATGGAAAAAAGAGTCCATATAACCTCATTTAAGGCACTCATTCCAACCACAACCCACTCAACAAATAAATGTGTAGCTTCTAAAAAGTTCTAGAAGACGTATCACAAACATGCGATGCGGACCCTTCTCTTGACGGAATCGACTGATGTCCGTCAATGGGCTGCGCATCAAAAACCTACAGTTTTGTATTTTATGAAGTTTGTATCTCCGTCCTGAACCCTACTGTTATATAAGCATTAAGTTATTCTAAATAAACCATTCACATAACTTGTGTTTATATTAAACTGGTGCCCAACGTGGGGCAGACAGCTTATGTAACAAGAAAAATTAACAAGCTAAGCATCATCATTTCAGCCGTAAGACGTCCACTGCTGGACTTAGGCCTCCCCCTATTTGGGGGGCTTTGCCATGGAATCGCCACGCTTGGCAGGCTGGTTGGCGATCGCAGTATGGTAGTAAAATGCATAGGGAACACTGCTGCCCATTCTCTAGTAAGTCCCTTAGTCGCCTTTTACGACACCCACGGAAAGAAATGGGGTGGTGTTATTCTTTACGTCCGGCACCACACGGCCGAGAAATCGGGTGGTGTTAAGCTAAGCATAACTGATTACTTTCATCAAAAATAATCGGTATCAACGGCGGAACTTATTAAGCCTTTACAAAAACGCCGCGTACATCCTCATGAAATCAGGCTTATTCTAATTTAATTTTTTGTACATATACATTTATCAGTCACTAGGCAACTAAACATTTCAGGCCGTATCTGCGTAAATCCACTATAGCAGTTAGGCCTCACGATGACCAGTACATTTTACTATCCAAAGCCAAATTAGCATAATCAGACAGACAGATTAATGGTAGCAGTTTTTACTGCCAAACAAGAGAAGGCTGCTGCTTATCTGCTAACCGTAATCCCTGAGTCGCAGTCCATGACGTTCCGGGGCAGGTAAAGACTGGCTTTTTAGGATAAGTCTATTTTTTTTTTAAGTTACCTACAGACCAGTAGAATGCCTAACGAATAATTAGAAGTCACCGATGCCTGTAGTGCCATAATATTTCGCATTAGCGAAGACATCATTCATAGAGAAAAAGTTGGATAAGGGTATTCAATCTTCTTCATGGTGTCAAATTTTACTGGCTCAAAACTTCGCCACTTCTGTGTAATCAGTGGCAGCGCAGAGGTCAGTTTTTGTCCATGTTTTGGAACACAGAAGCTATGATAGGAGGTGAAACATAGTTTGTGACTCAGCTCCAAATCCATATCTTGCTCCTGTACCGTCAAAGCAGCATACTTTACGAAGTTCGAGTTACACCTTCCTAATTAGGTTCGGAGATGGTTCAAAGACTTCCAAGTGGACCACAGGAGGTTACACCCTGCATGAAAATGCTCGTTCGTTCACTTCAAAATTCTTAGGATTATGACTGAAAGTCATCACGTGCCTGCTTAGCCTTTTCCCAGGCCAGTCTATGCGGATGAATCTAAACAGTCAAGCAGTCCAGTCTATGTTACGTCAAGCGACCTGTGATTGAAAATGTGCGAATTGGGTTGCTAGTTGATATTCCCTGTAACACAATTCCACAATATCAATAACACGGATACCAGAATACCACCTGTGTCCGTAAAACTAGTTACCCGTGATTGGGAGCAGTAATTGGTTGGAATTTCGACGATCGAGCATCAGTCAAACGCTTCACGTCGCACGACGCGACGCCACGCATTCCATATCGACTGTGTTAATGGAATTCGTTGTCTAATTATGGTATTAGCGGTCGCTTCGAATTAGCAAAACGACTACTTGATAATTTTGTGCGTTCACGCGTGAATTTAATTGTTATTTCGATACGAACGTACTATAATATAATTTTTTGGTGTGTTAGGTCTTGATAAATACATACGTAGCAAAGTTTCGATATTGTTTGTTAGGCCATTTTGGTAAACATAATTACCAGCTAAGGAGACAAAATGGAGATCTCTGTTTGTAGGTTCTATATCTTTACATGTAATAAAATGGTCAGGAAGTCTAAACGGTACATTGAATAATTTAAAAGGCAGTTTAATTGCTACGAGACGGACGATATAATGCAAATAGTTTGTAAAATGCATATGTCCATTTGTCTGCATGTTTGTTCCAGAATGGTGCAAAAACGGCAAAAAGGATTTCGTTTCTAACCTGGATTAACAGAGTGGGCTCTTTTTATCTCGGTAGTATGTTCCATAGGAATATTATTATAGCGGCAAAGCCGCGGGCAAAAGCTAGGCCATACTATCATTATCGATGCGATAGTCATAGCATACTTTCTATCCGGTAGAACGTTCCCGTAAGATACTCTTCGACTTCCAAGCGGGCAAAGCAAGCAAAAGCTAGTTTGCTTTTAAACAAGATAATGACACGAATTTATGAAATTATTGTAATGTCATTGGTCTTTGATAAATATGCCAAATTTCAAGTTAATCCGACATTTTGAAGGGGCTCAAAATCATATTCAAAGTTTCCGTTACATGGGCACATACTAACAAACGTAAGAAGCGTGTTGAGAACAGTACTTCCTACCTATCCTCTTAGTGGGCCAAATAAACTGTGTATCTACCTATTATTATACGTACTTACTAAAACTCACAGGTTCTTCCCATGGGGGTA
Source organism: Aporophyla nigra (assembly GCA_947507805.1). Lineage (NCBI taxonomy): Eukaryota > Metazoa > Arthropoda > Insecta > Lepidoptera > Noctuidae > Aporophyla > Aporophyla nigra. The sequence goes on along the minus strand of OX382297.1, from coordinate 25,032,077 downwards.
GGAAAAACTACAGAAAGCCACCTGCTATGATCCTTACCAAGTGCTTTTGCCTCGTTTAGTCTGTTAGTTTAATTTTAGGTAAAATAACCCTTAATATTAATATTAAGTTATCAACCCGTCAAAATATTATTATTTGTTCCATGTTAATATTGATAACAAGCGCCTCGGTATTAATAACTTTGTCGAATATTAATTAAAACTTGTTAATAAATATCAAATGTAAATGGAATACTTTACATTCTGAAGTTCTCAATAATAATATAATGTTATAATAAAATAACATTGGTTCTGAAACTAAAAATGGATGAACGAAAGAGTTAACAGTTAAAAATGTTATTAATTAGCTATAGTTTCGTTTTGTAATTAGTTATTCTTTATTTTCCCCATTTCTTCCCGTGGGTGTCGTAAAAGGCGACTAAGGGACTTACTAGAGAATGGGCAGCAGCGTTCTCTATGCATTTTACCACCATACTGCGATCGCCAACCCGCCTGCCAAGCATGGCGATTATGGCAAAGCTCCTGAAATTGGGGGAGGCCTAAATCCAACAGTGGACGTCTTACGGCTGAAATGATGATGATGATTCTTTATTTTAAATGAAATATTAGTTTTGGAATAATACCATTATGAATTAACGTCATTATGGTTATTCATACATATTTTGCACATGAAAGGTCTTATATCGTTTTTCTTTTGTCTGACTTAAAGTTTTTTTTTTCAATGCTTTATTTAAAACATCCAGATACTTTTCCCTTTCTTTTCGATGACCAAGTAAAATAATGATAAATGATTCATTTCTGTAAGTAGGTTTGCAGAAACAATTGTACACGTGTATCATATTTTAAAACTAGATGAACTCTATGTTTCCTACCTGACTACTCAGAGAAGAATGACAGAAAAAAACTCTGAGGATATAGTTTATTTTAAAGCCAAGACATAATCTTATTCAGATCATGTAAAGACCATGTCGATTGGTGTCTGAAATGGTATTTTGAGGAAAGTTTATTTATTAATAAATGTTATTTTTTGTGAATGGGTTTGTGGCTATGTAATAACAGCCGGACGGATGTAGCCAATTACCAGTATTGCACAACCCAGTTACTGGGTAACACAGTACCCCTTGGTACGACTGTTTGTCAAACTTTCGGGGTTTTGACATGAACTACGAATGACAGCCTTGGCCAACGGCTTAACGTGCTATCCGAGACACAGAAGGGTCTTGGTATGTAAAGATGGACGGACCGACCGCAGCAAAACGTAGCTCATTTATAGAACCATGTGACTATTATTACTTAGCCACAAGCCCCTCAGGAGACGTCTTAAAGGCCTCTTGAGATGGTTTAATAAAAGTAATAATTAATAGAAAATATTTATTGTCCAGCACGCGTAGCATGACCACCATAGAAAGAACGTTGTCTATTCTTGGTAGAATAGAGATAGAATTATCATGCTACGCTACCATAAAACGGTAGAAATATTTCTACAATCTTTAATTCTGTCTTTAATCTTTCTACAATCTGATTTTTTTTCTATTCTTTCGTCGACAAAACCCATTTCTACGGTGGTCATGCTACGCATGCAAGTAATACAATAAGCAAACATAGGTTAACATCAAGTTGAGACAACATGAGTAGCTTAAACATTACCTACAGCTAGTTACAGTTTATATTTACCAGTGAACCCCAAACTAGACAGTTACTCTGTATCTTGGGGCTCAGGATACGAATTCCAGAGTGGAGACTAGAGAGGTGATTTCAGGTATGCAGGTGGTGTGTGTGCATGTGGTATATATATGTGTGTGTGTGTGTGTGTGTGTGTGTGTGTATGTGGTGTATATGTGTGCGTGTGTGATAGTGTGTACTTTTGATTCAGTGTCAGGTCAGGGTCGTTATATTAATTATTCCGAGTCATCGTCGCCGGTATTATGCAACATTTTCTTTACAATATTTTTGCATTCGAATGTGGTATTTGCCGCAATGTCGCAGAGTTTGCAGAATTTATTGTACGTATTTATGAGAGAGTAGGCCGGGGAGTGTCTAGCTAGCAATGAGGTGTTATCAGGTGTTGGGATTCTATAATTTATTTTACTTTGGATTAATCTGTAGTCGAGCCTGCTTTTAATGTTTTTGTGCGTTTTGATGCAGGCAGAAAGAATGAAAAGCTGGCGGACTTTGAGAACTCTCGTTTCGCGATAAAGTAAATTAATGCCAATAACATTCCTCCATCTCTACATCTGGCTGCCCCATATATAATATATTCCTAATGAGCCACCATTATATTATAATACCTCGCTAATCGTGTTCCTAATCGCGTGCAATCAGCCGTGAGCATCGGTCATTAATTACTGCATTGATTTGTACTGACATCATTATGGCCTGTAAGGTTATTAGTATTAATAATATCTAATATCTTCTTATAATATCTTAGGACAACTAACACAACGTTATCTGATCCCAAACTAGGCAGAGCCTGTACTATGGTAACCAGACAACTGATAATACATACATATTATAGATAAATTACACCCAGACACAACAAATGATTGTGCTCATCACATAAAGATTTGTCCTGACTGGGACTAGAACCCACGACCTCAGTCTTAGCAGTTAGGGTCACTAACCGCTAGACTAACAGGCCAGTACAAATGTGTTGTAAAGTCTTACCGAGGGGTATCGTGTTACCCAGTAACTGCCAACTGTGTTGTGAAGGTCAGATAGACAGTCGCTCTATGTTAAATTCAGCTGGATCTGGTTACAGTGGAAGCTGACCGCAACACAGTTGGGAGAAGGCTAGACAGATGATGATATATTAATACTCCCTCCTTGGAGCATGAGGTCCTACGTTCTATTCTCAGGTCGGGCAAAGTGTAGTAAGACCCAATAGTCTTATTTATTTCTCAGTAAGAGCGGGTACACATTGGGCGTTTTGAAACGCGCGCTTTGCTCACGCGCGTTTTGAGAACCCCGAATTCTATTGAAGTGTACACATACAAGCGCGAGCTGCTGGTCAAACGCGCGTCAATCGCGCGTTTACATTTTTTCGTTAGAACGCGCGTTGCTCGGGCGTCAGCTGCGCGCTTTGAGATACATGAGCGGCCATTTTGTTGTACATTTCAACGCGCGCTTTTGTGTAGAGAGGACGCACTTTTCGAAAATGGAGATCGAGCATTTTGATACTGATTTCTTTATAGATGAAATCCAAAAGCGACCAGCTATCTGGGATATGGAAAGTCCCGATTATAAGAATAAGGTGAGTCTCTTAATATTGTTGAATTACTCGTTATGTCAGCTTAGTAATTCATCAAATGACTTCACAGACATTCTAAAATAATTAAAGAACTTAGACCCGTATTGTCTCAATTTTGGATATAATGTAACAAACATCCCATGCGTCAGTCTATCTCTTAGTATTGGGTGCACCCAATATTCTCTTTGTCTTCGTCGTCGTCTTTTATAGCGACGGTAGAGGAGCCACACACAAGCGATCTCTTCGACGTCCGTTTTCGAACTGATCCAAAAGTATGTTCGCCCTACTAACGCGTGCTAAACGCCGTGCTCAGCGCGGTGTGTGTACGCGACCAACGCGCGCTCAACGCAACGCCGAGCGCCCAGTATGTACTAGCTCTTACACTCCGGAGTTTGAATTTGTGCCCGGTGTATGGCAATAGGCTCGTCCCCTGTTACATGGAAATTAAACATAACTGGCGAAATGTGATGTACTTTAGGAGTATACTTATGTGTTTTTATACATACCTGTCTACCTCTTCAGAGTACAGGCGTAATGTTGCGTTGTGTTCATTATAATAGTGGACTGTTGTTTATAGACGTGAAAGGTATGTTTTGACGCATTATATTCGGTTAAAGGAATGTATTATCACGTACTGACCAGTTCAAAGAAGTCTTCCATTAGGATTCAGAAGGAATTTATTGTACAATCAATTGACAATTACCTAGATAAATGTACAGTATTTGGCCAAAATCGCTCCTACACAATCAGCTTATACTGTTCCCCATGCTGGGATACATGCCTCCTCTGTGTGGCAGGGAGTGGGCCGTAATCCACCACGCGGGCCCAGTGCGGGTTGGTAGATGTCACATTTCTTCGAATTTTTAGTTTTTTTTGGTTCTATGGTTGGTTTCATTATTCGCTCCCGTTTCAAATAAAATTGTTGTTTAATCGTCAAATAAAAGTAGTAATATATATAGTATATATATAAAAGTAGTAGTAAAGAAACTTAAGAAGTTTCTTTATTAATACGTAACAAGGTCCGTAGGACCATGGTACAAACATCACAAAGCAAACAGACCAAGTTTAATACGAGTAGTTTTAATCTCCTCAAACTTTATAAAAGCATCAAAAATTAAAACTAAATTGGAAGATAACGAGGTAGGGACTCGCATAAGAAGCCCCACTTGGCATAGTTACCATAATGTTTCACCGTATTAATTTACATCTCTTCTTAGATGAGGTCTTGAGGCGAAGCTCTTGGGAGCTCTCGCAGCTCAAACTACTTCAAGTACTTCGCAATAAGTATAACTAGCGATAAAAAATATGCTGGAATACTCTCCCGGTGTAAAGGTGTACTGGAAACCGTTTCATTTTATTTTGTTGTTCTCAACGTGGTAATTATTGAAATAAGACTAAACTTAAATTATTTTTTGAATAGGTAACAAGTTTCGTTTTTTTTTAAGTCAAATATTATGGGGAACGTAAAGTAAATTAAATAAACTTTAATCTTATATAACTGTATTGACTTAAATAAAGGGCTTTCGGCTACTTTGTATGTGTGCATTTTGTGGATCCTTTTTTTCTCGTGAAGTGCGTTTTGTTTGTGCAGAATAAACAATTTCAAACAATTCGATTAAGGTTTGATCATCGCGAAAATTAGATATTTAGTTTACAATGTTTTCCCCTGTTCATAAATATCTTAAATAAAATAAATAAATATCTTAGGACAACCAACACACTGTTATCTGATCACAAACTAGGCATAGCCTGTACTATGGTAACCAGACAACTGATAAATGTACTTATATATTTCTAAATTTAAACATATTATAGATAAATTACACCCAGACACAGAACAAATGATTGTGCTCATCACACAAAGATTTGTCCTGAGTGGGAATCGAACCTACGACCTCAGTCTTTGCAGTCAGGGTCAATAACCACTAGACGAACAGGCCAGTCAAATTATTTCATATTATTTCTGTTAATATTGCTTCTCAACAGTCGCGATAATCCATCACTTAAATCTTCAGTATAATATTTGCACTAACCACTATGCATCGTCATCACCATCTGCCTACCATTTTTCAGTTATTTTGGGTTCGGTATCAATTCTTACCGTTTGCAACTGAACCACGGAGCATATTTTACATGGAGCGACTAATAGAACCACTAAGCATGGTAATCAGTACTTATATTTTATTTTACAACTAGCTTCTGCCCGCGACTTCGTCCGCGTTAAATTTCTTGTTCCCCCGACCTTTCCCATCGCGTCGAATCGCCTACCCATGCGGTTTTTCCCGTTTTTGCAACATTTTTCATTACTACTCCACTCCTCTAGGTTATAGCGTGATGTTATATAGCCTATAGCCTTCCTCAATAAATAGGTTACCCAACACAAAAATAATTTTTCAATTCGGACCAGTAGTTCCTGAGATTAGCGCGTTCAATCAAACAAACATATAAACAAAAAAACAAACAAACTCTTCGGCTTCATAATATTAGTATAGATACGTAACAAAATTACTGAGCACACCGCAAAAGTCACAATCTAAATGCTGGAAATTAAGACTTATGAGCCAAATTAAAACCTTATCCTTAATTATCTAAACCAGCCATCATCACTCAAGCATACGAGGTGCCAACAATGACAAAAATAAATATTCTATATTGTCCTAAAAATATCCAAGGCCACTCTGAACACCGAAATATAAAATGTTATATATTGCTCTCTCTGGAATTCACACACGAGCTACCCACAATATGTTACAAATTAGAACATTCGGGGATTAGGACCAAGTTTCATTCACAGTGGATTTACCTAGGTAGGTACACCTATAGGAACTTGGCCCAGATTCTTCTCTTATATAATGAACTTGTCGTTCTTGTAGGAACGATGAATAAAAGCTTTTCAAGTACATATGTATCAAAATATGTTACCTAGTCATCAAGATGTCTGCGAGGTTGCACAGGAAGGATCCTTGTTTAAACTTTTCATTACTTATAGGTACATTAATCAAGAATCAAATCCAATATATGATATTTACACTGGGTCTAAGAACACAGTGCGAAATACCTTTTTTTTTTCAGTGGGGAAATCCTCATGGATACCTTCCGCCTAGGATAAACGGAGGGTTTTGTCGGACTCCTACCGACTAAAACCCCACTGTTCCGTCTAGTATCATGAAAAAATATTATTGACTTGTTAAAGTGTTTGTACAAACCTACTTACAGAAATAAAATCATTTATCATTTATGTGTCAGGGCCCGGGAGATACTTGTACATTCGCCGCACCCCCGACTGATATTCGCCCGCCATGCTTAGCGAGCCCCATCACCAAACGTGGCCGATCCCATGGCCGCACAATCTCCCATGAAGGCATACTGCATACCACCTCTTAAATATACCTAGTCTGCTAAGAATTTTCTGATACATTAGTATCAAATCAAATCATTTTATTAACCGACTTCAAAAAAGAAGGAGCTTCTCCATTCGACTGTATTTTTTTAATGCTTGTTACCTCTAAATTTTTGAGTGGGTGAACCGATTATGTTGATTCTTTTTTATTTGAAAGCTGGTGCTACCCGTGTAGTCCCATTTTAGATCTCACAATGGCATCCATGATAAAACCGTACAAGTCTTAAATTAGCATTATGTATGTGCGAAATGGACGAATAACGCATTTAGATTAGTGCGGGGTAGATACCATAACTAAAAAGTTAAGAATAAGACATTTTTCAAAAAAATAACAACCGACATCACTTTGTAGTGTTTTTAAGGAAGTCAGTTGTTTTTTTTTTAAAGAAGTTTTTTTTTTAACATAGGCTTTTATGAAACTTCAAAAGCTAGGTGTGCGGTTCTAACTGGTTGATCCCTATGAAGAAACGCCGGCAAGAAACTCCATGGTTACTCTTTTAACAATAATTGGCTTTTACAATGGTTTCAAATTACAATGTTAATAGGTATGGGAGGACATTGTATCCCTGTCAACAAGTACCTACCAGCTACTTAATGAAATAGAAAATGGTCACAGTCAACAAGGCCTAAAACGTAACATTCACACTACATATCACACCATGATTAGCCTTTTACTGTCTACAGCTGGACACGGCGTTTTCTTAGCACGCCATTAAGCTCCGACCCATACAAATACCACACACCCTTCCCACCACAGTCGTAATAACCGTCCATCACATTTTTATTCAAAAATTTCCGGCGGGAGTGTTCGCAACGCGGCAAATCCGTAATTTAACAAATTCGCTGGTCCCCTATTTGTTCAGCTTACGACACCCGCGTCCGGGTTTCTTAATCCGGACGGCGCCATTTATCACCTTTTTAGTGTTCCGCACCGAATTGTAAAACGGTACCCACATGGAAATTGTCGCCGAGTGACTGAATACCGCCGCCAACACAGATGGGGTTTGTGATAGATGCTTTAGAGAATAGGCGAAAATTAAATGTAGAAAATGTTCAAACAATTTAACCAAAAAAAACTCTAACAACACTTAGAACTTCGGAATGAAAGTTTCAAATAATCCATTAAAATTTGCTGCCAATTCTAATAGTAACTGATTACTTTTTCTTCATTCAACAACGCACATAATATTTTAAAGCAAATTCACTGAGCCATGTCTACTAAGTAGATTCATGTGAAAATATCAGAATTTCATATTTTCTTTGTATACATATTTGGCTGAAGGAGTGCTGAGTACAAAATATTGAGAATACTGTAGTTATTACCATACATAAAAATACATACGATCACAATTGGCAGAAATCTGACTAAAGCAGGATTCAGTGAAGTGAAACATTATTTCTATATCAGGGTCAACACACGTCCACATATATGAAAATAGTCCTAAAATATATATCTTATTTGAAATACTTAAGTGACCAAGGGATATTTTGTAAAACTTCTTTGAGCGCACGGAACTCGCCTTACACATTCGCATAAAGGTTATATAGCCATTATGGGAGAGGTCTTGGTATATAAACATGGTCCCCCATCCACGAACTAACCACAGCAAGCCTAGCTTAACCTGATCAAGCGATCCATGCGCCTGTTATTAAGTAATAACAGCCGCAAAGATCGCTTGACCAGGTTTTAGCCAAAAGACTCCGATACAAATAAGCGCAAGTCTGTCAAATATGCGTTACTTTCAGCAAGACTTGATCATGTAAAGTATTTCACTGCTTAAAACCAAATAAACCCTGAAAGAGTACAAAGAATGTCCTACATTTCATACAAACGCTATCCACCGTACAGTATCCCAATCACGCGAACCCGTTCTTCATAGTTATGACAGTGTAACGTATTAGTATTCCTCCCGAGTAACTCTCCGATGAAAAATCTATTTTATCCTCGAAACCTACTATTTACTGCTTCAAGAATTCGGAGTAGAAATAGTCTAGGGTTAATACGAGACACAAAGGGCGCTAAGATCAGGTCGACGGTAAAAAAGTGCTGCTCCAAAGTTCGGTGGAGCGAGTCTGTGTTCGGCTTCAAGATCGAGCGTAATATTATTGTGTTCGTCTGTCGAGGAATTTTTGGAGCAGTGAACCATTTGTAAGAGGTACTTAGATTGGCAAAATGACGATGTACTAATTAGTAGATTGTAGGTTACTTACACATTTTATACGACTTATAAGGCATAAGTTTTGATTTTATCGGCGCACCATGTAAGTTATAAAAACTTTTTTACAAAAAAAAAAAAACAACCGACTTCCTTAAAAACACTACAAAGTAAAAAATAACTTTAATTTCGGAAGTCTGTGTCTTAGGATCTGTATTTATGGTTTTTTTGCCACCGACTTCCGAAATTAAAGTTATTTTTTACTTTGTAGTGTTTTTAAGGAAGTCGGTTGTTTTTTTTTTTGTAAAAATGTTTTTATTTTTAGTTGTGGTATCCACCCCGCACTAATTCCAAACAAACAATGCATATTTATGCGATTGCAGAAATCGCGGTTGATTTGCTGTCATTTTTTAAAGAGTTCCGGTGTCTATCTCTGGAACTCATCATCAGATCTATATGAAATGTATATGAGACCATTTCGGAATAAACCCCTTTCAAACAAAAAAAGAATTTTGCAAATCCGTTTATATATGACGGAGTTATGGCCGAACATACATAAAAAAAAAAAACATACGAATTGAGAACCTCCTTCTTTTTGAAGTCGGTTAAAAAGTTAATTTACAATAATCCATTTTGCTGACTGTACAAAAGTAAAATAATTAAAATAAAAACATAGCTTCCATAACATTGGAATAGTCACAGAAAACGCCATTCAAAGAACTGATTTAATAGAACCGGATTAGAGGATAACTTTATTTCCCAGTCCCATATTACTTAAACCGATATCAACTGTAAATTTTTGCCTCCCATTTGGCAGCTTTCAGTCGAAAGGAAACGTCTGAAGACAAAATGAACTAAACGTTAAAAATAATTAATCTATGAAAATCAACGATGTTGAATTTCGGCGTTCGACATAATTTTCTTTAACTACCGAATTATATAAAAATTAAAAGGAACGCGCAAATTAACGTTAATTTCTATATAATTTTGTCAGAGTCGTGAAACGTCGAATGAAAAAAAAACATTCTCATGAGTGAAAACCATTCACTCGAGTGAATCATCTAAAAGTGGGTTTAGAACTAATCCCGCGGACCACACAACATTATTAAAATATTCAGTCCCACCCCTTACGTCGCAATAAATTGTGGGCAGGTATAAAAAGGATACTCCATAAACATAAAGCTAGTAGTTTGCGATTTCATCAGTATAATCTGGATTAGCAATGTTTTCAATCATACTGAACGGTTCGCGAACTAACTGGTTGTGCGGACGTTTACGCATAATATTTGTCTATTTTAGTAATATTCAATTTAATTTTAGTTTGTTATTGATGTAGATTATAAAATGTCACATGAATTTCTTTGACTGGATCAATCAATCTGTGTAGCCAACTATGTTGGGGTCAGTTTCCAGTCTAACCGGATGCTCCAACATGAAGCGACTGTCTATGTGACTTCTGTAACCCAGTTACTGGTAAGACTAAATTCTCTTGTTGGGCTTTTGATGACTTGTAATGTCTGTCAAAGATCTACAAATACATACATAGACAGCCGGGACCAGCTGTTTAACACACACAACAGCACGGAGGGATTTTTCGTCGACAGCTTATCAAGATCAAAAGAATAGTCTCTTTAACATTAATCACAAAACCCAGATACGTTACTTTAGTTTTCTAAAAGTCGATTTATTTCTTTTGATACAAAAAATCTGAAATCTTCAACTATAACATTTGAAAATTTGACTTACTTACTATGTTGTGAGAGACCACTCCAATTAATATCTCACAATTAGATTGTCTTTTAGAACACTGTAATTATAAATCGTCACGTATTAAAGGTCCGAAAACGTTAGCATTATAACTCAGTAAATTCCTGATCTTTAGGTTAAAAATGGATAAAGGAATATAAATGACATCATCACAAAAAACCTCATAAAAACCCGGAAACAATAAATCATCATAATTAAAACCAAATCCATGTCCCACCCCGTCATAAAAAAATGGCTGACATTACAATATTCTTCTTCTACTACTCATTTAACGCGAATCAATTAAAACCAGTAATTAAAAAGTCGTCATTAAGTCGCGGGGGTCTGTTACAGCGAAAAATGTTCCCTTTCATAATAATAAAATGTTATGGGCCCGTCCGTCTGTCTGTAAAACTGTTTAGCACCTATCAAACTTGTGCAATAAGTTTGACTTTTCACTGTGACATTTAAGAAATTGTGAGAATTTATAATGCCGAGGCCGAAATGACAATACATAGTTGTAAAGCAGATATTTTGTTCTATAACTACGGTTCCAAGTAGTTTAAAATGTCAAGCTTTTTTATTCATTTTAGAGCATTTAATGCGAACAGGAACCTTCTAATAAATAGTTATAATGAAGACTTGGGTTTCGTAAGAGGCGACTAAGGGACTTACTAGAAAATGAGCAGCAGCGTTGCCTATACATTTTACCACCATACTGCGATCGCCAACCCGCCTGCCAAGCGTGGCGATTATGCCAAACCTCCCCAAATTGGGGGAGGCCTATGTCCAGCAGTGGACATCTTTCGGCTGAAATGACGATATTAAAGACGAAACGGGTAGCTGATTATTATGTTTTGATAAAAACAGAATTTTGTATGTGTACGAAAATGACTCATAGTCTGGTCCAAAATACTATACTAAATAAGGTCCCAATAAACTTTAATAACTAATTGTATTACAATAAAACTCGTTCCATTTGCGAACATAAGCGGATAACCACCCCACCACAACCACCACCTAATTACGGCCTTTGATTCAAAATCAATTGCATTTAATTTTATTATAAATATTCAATTAATTTCATTCATTAGTTGACTAACTCTATAAAATTGAATACAGAGAGAGGGTCCTAGGTTCGATCTATGGGTCGTGATCTATAAAATCAATCGAATGTGTTTTCAGAGTTTTGTCAGAAATTTCTCTAAACGAAAAGTAGCAAAATATGGGTAGTAGGTACCTCTGACTACGATTGAATGGAAAAGAGACGTGATATAATCGTGATTAAAAAAGTCCCCTAATTCATAGTACTTGTGGAATGAAGTGTAGATTTACTTCACACTTCTGCCTACACCATCGTGGACTACAAGCATAATGTTACGAAATAACTAAAATACCTTCAACAACAGTAGTCATTGAGTCGTAGAATCCTGTCTCCCGCAGACTATCTGTATCACGGTTCAAGTGTCAATCTGCGCCATTGTGCGTCTATTGTGTGGCCAATCGGCTATCATAGCCTGCTCAGTGACTGTCTCGGGTTTGACTTGATGCCTCTACGAGTACCTAAGTGCGCAGGTTTGGTAGATATTAAAATGTGGGTCAGGCTTTATTTATTTGTATCTGTTTTCAGTTGGTTGAAATTGAAAAAGGACTATACGTGGCTACGTAGTGAACTTTGTAGCGCTTTTTACAAAAATTACGCGTACGGACTCAGATGAAATTAAGCAATTAAAGTTCATATAAAGAAGGAGTGCATAAACCTAATATTTTTATACATTAATACATTAAGTTTTAATTGAACTATATATATATTAAAAACGTTTTTTTTTATATTCACGTATTTGTTTTGGTTGTAATGTTGTTAAAAATACTTTTACATAAAATAACAGTCTTTTCACAGGATCATAAATTAATTCACATCACCTAAATACATTTTTATTAGCATCTTAATAACGCCATAACTCAAGAGCCTTCACAAAAATCCGTCACTTAAAAACCTCACACCACACTTTAAAATTCTGAAACTCATTAAAAGTTTAAGATGATAATAAACGGGCGGATCTGGCGTCAAAGTACTAGCGACCAATATAACAGATATTGCGGTCCGTAATCCGGTTGATTCCGGTTATTACCAGACCGATATTACTGCCTCCAACCAACTTAAACCTGATATTAAATTAACACTCATATGAGATGTGCTGGACACGGATTTGTGTCTTTCGTGAAGTTCAGTTCATTAAAATTAAGTTGCAACAAATTGGTTGGCAATGTTTTTATTTTTTATTTTCAGTGTCATCATCATCATTTCAGTCGAAAGACGTCCTCTGCTGGACATGTGCCTCCCCCAATTTGGGGGGATTTGCCATAATCGCCACGCTTGGAAGGTGGGTTAGCGATTGCACTTTGGTGGTAAAATGCATTGAGAACGTTGCTGCTCATTCTCCAGTAATTTTCAGTGTATATATAGTTATTTTAGTCTAGTTATATTCAGTCGGTTGCTGGAGGGAAAATACTATATTGTTGTCGTGCAAGATTTCTTCACTCAAAAACTTGAGTGAAATTCCTCTCAAATGAAAAGTTTCCTAGAATCCAGCTGGAGCACTGTCTTATACATTGACAGCTCTGAAATAATCTGAATACTCATAGTTCCAGTCACTATAAACAATTTTATGACATATTTGTATTTGGGTAGTAACTCAATACAGATTTATAACGGAAGTGTTTCGACAGCGTCCAGAAAAAGGAAAAAACAGCGATAAGGAAACGAGAAACAGAATGAAATAAAATGTTATTGCGTGTCGTTGTTCACCTTATTATTATACACTTGTATATTGTCTTGTGTAGAGGATTTTTCAGAAGAATATTTATGAAACATCCCGCCATACGTGGGCTTTGATATTGACAAAATTCTAACTATGCGTTTTAACTTATGAAGAAATATGTTGAACAGTTCTTTGACACATACGACGTATTTTTACAGTATGTGAAATTTGTAATCTAGTTTCATTCATTCCAATTTTGTAATCATAAGTTTTTATGTGTACTTACTGAAATAATTCTGAAGATAAGGTTTTTCCTACGTTTCTGACTTCTGAACAGGTTGCGTTTGGATTTGTAGGTAATTATTGACGATCAAAAATGCCTTTTATGAGCTATTTGAAATAAATGTTTTGACTTTGTCTATGATGTATATTATGGGAACTTTCCAAATTTAATTCTCTTTAAACCTGGCTAGAAACGGGGTGACTACCAAGGTGACAAATGATGGAGAAGTATTGATGAACAATACATATTGCCTCAACCCCTAACCCCTAAAAAATTGGGATACGGGCAGCAGGAGAATGAGGAATTCTATTAAAACCCCAAAAGGAGATACTAGTGGTTGCTTATAACTTGGATGGAATAACAAGATCCAGAACCAAATATTAATCATTTACTTTATCTTAATTTCAAAGTAAATCATCATTCATAACCATTCTTATACTCCCGAGTAAAAGAACCAAAAATTTACACAATAAATGGTGCTTAAGTGAAATGTAAAACAGTATCTTCCAATTGAGTCGTGCATTGTGGACGGTATCGAGTGATGACGTCACACGTTCCTCGACAATCATGCGTCGAGATCGACTGCTATTGGAATGATATGGGTTTCCAATGCACTCGGGAGTTGAGCTCACTTCGGTGGAAAATATGAATATTTTTGCAGGACTGATGAGGGATGGAGGATTTTAATCGTAGTACCGTGTGGTGCCGGACGTAAAGAATAACACCACCCCATTTCTTCCCGTGGATGTCGTAAAAGGTGACTTAGGGACTTACTAGAGAATGGGCAGCAGCGTTCTCTATGCATTTTACCACCATACTGCGATCGCCAACCCGCCTGCCAAGCGTGGCGATTATGGCAAAGCCCCCCAAATTGGGGGAGGCCCAAGTCCAGCAGTGGACGTCTTACGGCTGAAATGATGATGATGATGATGGAGGATTTTAATGATTACTGCTTCGTTGATTTGATATTGGTGATTAAGGCAGATCCTCAACAATATATAATTTCACATAAACCTACACGGGCACTTATGAAACGTTAGAAGCTAGGTGCTCGGTTCCAATTTGTCGTTTCCTATGGAGAACAGCTGGCAAGGAACTTCAAGGGTACTCTTTCAAAAATAAGTGACTTTTACAATGTTTACTAATTACAGTGTTAATAGGTATGAGAGGACAGTGTAGGCCTGTCAAGAAGTACCAGGTACTTAATAAATAAAATAATGGTCTATAAATCTACAGTTTACAAGAAATCGCCAGTTTTTTTTAAGTCCCATATTACATGGGACTTAAACAAAACTGGCGATTTCCCCATATCAACTCGCCCCCTACTATTGTAAGGGGCGATCTGATATGGGGGATGAGCTGCGGCACATATCCCGACTCCAGCTTACTGCTGAGAAATTCCTAATGGACAAACCCAACTTACAAATCCAGATCCTTTAAGATTTCTTACCCAAACTTAGTAGTAATACCTTTATTTTCCTTCAAATAATGCTGAAACGTTTTTCCCTAAAAGTAATTGAGATTATTCGCTCCATTATTAGCATTTGGCTTCTAAATTATGAGTTCTTAAAAAATATTTATTACTCAATAAGTTAGTAAGTACTGTTTCTAATTAGCGTTCGTATTTTTTCCTATTAATCGCGAAGTCATATTCAGAAAACGTTTTTAGAGTGCCGTAATCATATCTCAATGTGAATTTCATATAATTTTTTGTTGTTATCTACGACAAACTAATCATATACAGCGTATGACATCTAAAGGCCAATCCCCATATTTTTAAGATCGTTTGCATTCATATTGCAGTCTCTAATCTATATTTTTGTCAAGTTTATGACATTGACTGCCATATAAATGAGATTGCAACTTGGCCTTCAGGGCCCTGAATCCACAAATGGACAAATGTTTCAGAGAACTGCCGATTGTGTTTATTCGAGAGACCACAATTTTTTTTTTACACTAGTGTTAATCGGGTCCAGCGGGGTAATGACTTAACACTTTTTTTTACTGTGGGTTCCCAAATCATCAAATGACGTCTCCCGCTCTGGGTGGAGCGGGAGGGTGTATCAGTTTAGTAACTAAAACCCACCCGTGTTCCTTCAGTTGCCCATGTGCCAGGGCCACGGCATCTCTTTCGAATAAATCATAAAATTGCGAACATAACACTCTTGCAATGCTTTTAATTGTGACAAAATTCATTGCATTATCTACGTTCTCGAGCCGACGAATTTTGCAAACAAAAGAAGAAACGGATTAAGAAATTATTTCAAAATCTTTCGGATTGTGAAAAGGTAGTGTGTCACGCAATAAGGATGCTATTCGAAGACAATTAGTTAACTTATCGTGTCGTGTGTAACAGTGGACCCGCACTGATCGGAACAACAATGCCAGCTGATGAGTTCACGCGGACGTATCTTCAGTCGGCGGGAACTCGGCGCAGACTTATTACTAGCTCTGTTCACGCGGCGCTGCCTGCGTAATGTGGGTGAAAGGTTCCAGAGAATACGGTCAATCGATTCTTGTTCTTGTTGTTATTAGTTGACTTGTTGTACATATTTTGCATCTTGAATTAAACTGTAAACTAAAGTATCATAAAATTCCTAAATACAGCCTAATTGGTTTCGTGGGTGCAAGCGTTACTGCTGACCATGAGGTTCTAGGTTCGATTTCCGGGTCGGGCCAAGTGCTATTGAGTTTTTCTTAAGGGAATTTCTCAGTCAGCCCGGGGTTTGGATTTGGCCCGGTTGGTGGCAATAAAACCTTGTTTCGTGCATATTGTATCTCATTTTATACGTGCAGCCTGCTGTGGTTAGATTACACTCAAAAGTCGTACAACGCCCTTCGCATTCAGTTTAATAATGCGTTCCGGGTTTTGATGGGGCTGTTCCGCTTCTGTAGCGCGTCAGGGATGTTTGCTGAAGCTCGTGTCGATTGCATCTACGCTACGATGCGAAAAAGATGCGCCTCCCTGGTGCACCGGGTGCGGACCAGCCCCAACATTTTACTGCAGTGTATCGCGAGCAGACTGGACTGCGTCTATGTGAATCGCTGCTGCAAGCTCTCCACTTCGGTGTTGAGCTTGTAGTAGTGATTGTAGTAGTGATCGCCTTTAACTATAAGGCACTGTAGGTTAGGTTAGGATAAGTTTAACTAACATAGCTGATAAGAAATATTGTTACTAACACATTTGAGTCATTTTTTACTTGTATTTGAAATATAAATAAAATAAATAGGCTCGCCCCGGACACAGAACATAAACGTAACTGGTGTAATGTGAATATTCCATAATATACATTTATTATGTATACTTCTGCCTTACCTTTCCAGTAGTACAGGCGTGATTTATAATATCTATTCTATGATATTATGTAAGATAATATTATCATCATTTCAGCCGTAAGACGTCCACTGTTGGACTTAGGCCTCCCCCAATTTGGGGGGCTTTGCCATAATCGCCACGCTTGGCAGGCGGGTTTGCGATCGCAGTATGGTGGTAAAATGCACAGAGAACGCTGCTGCCCATTCTCTAGTAAGTCCCTTAGTCGCCTTTTACGACACCCACGGGAAGAAATGGGGTGGTGTTATTCTTTACGTCCGGCACCACACGGCCAGATAATATTATATCAGCAACTATTTACAATTGTCAACTTTAAACTAAATTTCTTACGTATAAATTAGTTTTTTAAATTAATCAATAAAAAACAAATCAATCTATATCCTAACTTATCTAAATATATATAAACTTATCTATTCACAAACTAAACCAAAGCGTCGAAAAATTAATCGACATCACTGTTGACTGTTAATGTTCGAAAATGAGAACTCGCACCCCACGGCCTGAGAGTTTCGGCCCTAGACAGGTCTAACATATAATGCCCAATAAGGTGCTTACATATGCCGATTGCGGTATTCCGCAGCCGCAGCAGCAGCGTTAGCACAGCGCGCCGAGCCAGAAATATAGGATGACGGAAAAGTATCGATACACGTTGCTTCCCATAAAATATATTAAATTAATAGTATCTAGTATATTTTGACATTTAATATTTAACGCTATTTTATATTGACCTCTGTTTAACTTATTTATTTTTCTTTGTTACATGCCAAGTAATCTTGAAATGACCTTTGGCTAATTAATTAAATATTTTATGGTCTCTAATTTGTAATATTATTTTATTTAGATGTAATTTTTTTTTGCATTTAATGTTATTTTAAACGGTTATGAATATTTCTTTGCAGTAACTTCATGAGGTAATTAATGCTTGGTACATACACTCACTGATAAATTGTTTTTTTTTTAACTAGGACATTTATTTGTTCATATTTGTACGCTTCTTTGCCAAACACAGAGAATCTAACTAACAACATCTCACACACCGTGTAACTACCTGTGTTTACAAATAAAAGTTTCTTATTCTTAATAAAACTCTTCGTACACATACAACAAAATTGTTCCGCACAGTTATAACTATAGTAGGTTCATAAGATTACATAAATGATCAACGAATCGAACTTTCGGATTTCATACGTTCGTGCTATGTATTCAAGTACGCCACAATACCAGCAGTCCTACATTAAAATTGTGAAACATGGCCCATTATGTAAAGAGCCATTCAATTGTATTTGCCAATGTTCTATTTACTTACATGCTCCACACAAAAAGGAGCATTGCTTTTGTTCGTTTAAAATGCCAATTTTCCAATATTACTTCTTTTATGTTGTGCGCGCATTTTGCGCATTTTATTGGCCACAGATATTTTGGTTTTATTGCTTTCTATACTCGAAAATTCACACAAACCTTTTTCACTCCTCTCTATCCTATAGTAAGTTAAAGATATATAAGGGGTGCTATATATGGTTTATGGCCCACTCCCTCTCACCGAGAGGAGGCCTGTGTCCCAGCAGTGGGAACTTTATAGGCTGATGATGATGATGATGATGAACAGGATCTTATCACTCATAACATATATTTTTTTATTTTTGATAGCTGTTCAAATTGGCTTTTTTAAAGTAGTTAGTTACCTGGACCTTCACAAAGTGAAACATCGATAAGCTACCTCTTTCCATTTATTCAGTTAATGATTGTGAACTCCGGGAGGTTCTGAATCGTTTTCTGTAAAAAAAATAAGCCGTTTCATATATTCTGACCACGAAGATCGTGCAGTTAACTATAAAACAACAAATATTTGCTGTAACTGACAAAACAAAAGCTAGGTCTAATATAATAATAATAATCGTTTATTTATAAAAATGGGCACATTTACAATATTACTTAAAAATTAATATGTGCTGAATTAATAATTACATTTTGTGTAATGAGCAGGGACATCAAAATACAAACTGTAATGATGAATTCGGCCTGTATTTAAAACGACTACCTAATTTACAATTAAACTTGTAGTAAATATACTGTAAGTTTAAAGCCGCTTGCTCAAGTTAAGAGACTTAAGTTGCAAGACAAGTAAATGTAATCAAAACACTACTGCTAACTGAACTGCATTAATGTTCTGAGTGCTCGATATTATTTAGTGCCCTTGTTTCATTGCTGATAAATACATTAATTCAGTTTATGTTTTAACGAACATGAGTGCCTCCAATTACGGAGTTGATTAATATGTACTTGGTGAAAATTAAATATAAGTTTTTATCAACACGCAATATGGACTACAAAATTGATATTTTGATATGTGTACTCAACAACTTAATATTTCTTACATTCCACGATTTAGAATAAATATTTTGGACAGAAACTCAGCAAAGAAAAACGCCTAGAAAACTATTATTACACTATACTAATACCGAACCATTTTCTAAGTAGCAATCATTTTCTACCAACTGCTACGAAGCTCACAAAGCTACACTACTGCTACGCGCTACGAACTGTCTACGAAGTGCTACAATTCACACGAACGTCGCTACGATGTTGCTACGGTGCTACGCGCTACGACTTGCCTCAACGAACTTTGTGTTTGCCAAAGCTGGCTTGAACCGTCATCCGTTCTTGTAACTAGGATGTAGGGAAGATTAGATTGAAGGAGGTAATAGTAGTTTAGGTAGACAAAATATCCAGCTCTAAGTAAAGTTATGCCAAACTTAAACCATGAAAATTGTATATTTGAACCGGAGTCTATACCGGTTGTAACTCTTCTCAAAGTCTTTTAAAGAGATACTTTATAACTCAAAAAATAGAAGGTTCAAAAAGGCTTTCATTTGCGTTGACCTATTACCAGTAAGTGGTTGGGTAACTTTAAAAAATTATACGAATTTAGGAGTAATGTAAACTTTTTCGCCGTTTTTTTAAATAATTAAAGTGGCTGGAGATATCGTTAAAAATGTGTCCTGAGGGGCAATTCTTGTAATTTTAAGAACGTTTACAGTCTGATTTCAGTCTCAATCCAAAAAAAAACCTCGTGTTTCCATACATTTTTGATATTTGATTCTCGCCGAGGTGAGACTAAATTTTGAAGGATTGTAATTACCAGAATTTTTTGCCTTCCAGTGTAGCTATATATATATAAATACGGGACTTTTTGCTACATTGTACATGTGCATTTTATGTATCTTTTTTTTATTGTTTTTTCATTTTTATCTTGTACTGTGCGTTTTGTTTGTGCAGAATAAACATTTTTTCTTTCTTTCTTCTTTCTAAATAAACCCGTCATTCTATTTATTATATACACGTTGATCACATATTTATTTTATCCTAAAGTCCCCATTTATGTTAGTACAATATTGACATAGTCGTACTAGTAATAGAAACACCACATCTACAGAAGTTTGCACGTCGACAATAGATTGTGTCGCGCAGACTGTCTGTCTGTATGTCTGTCTGTCTGTGTGGAATAATTAGCAGCTCGCGGCTGCGGCGAGCGGATAAATATAAGGATTAAGACGACTCGGTAATGTACGCGCGCTGGAAACTAGTGCGGGTAATATGAAAACAGGTTATAAAGTGAATTATTGTTCTTTTAAATCCAAGTTTCCACTTGGACATAATTCATTTTAGAAAATCAGAATTAGAATATGTCTAAAAACTTATTCTACGAAATCGAGTAGTTTTAGAGTTATAGACTAGTAAAGTGTAATAATTCTAATTTATCATTAATAGAGAATGGGTGGCAGCGTTTTATATGCATCTTACTATCATGCTGTGATTGCCAACTCACCTGCCAAGCGTGGCGATTATGGCAAAGCCCCCCAATTTGGGGGAAGCCTGTGTCCAGTAGTGAATGTATTACGACTGAAATGATGATAATGATGAAAGTCTAATAATAGTTTTGGATGTTATTTCCCCGAAGTCTGTGTATTTTTATCTGGATTTAATTTGTGAGTGAAAAATTTTCGATGCCTTAATGATCAACTTTGCATTATCTGTTATCCCGATTAATTATGTATTAAATTAGTGAACTAATAAACGGCGATACCAAATGTTGCATTCGCATAAAATTATTATAGTTATTTGTCTAAACTATCGATTGTTTGTAGATTGTCCACAATTTATACGACACCCTGTATTGGCAATTATATCTGAGTCTGAGATGATGAACGATTCACGTGCTACGCCGTAGCGCGTAGGCGGCGTAGGCGGCTACGTCGCAACTAACAGACCAATATCTATGTTCACAGGAATTGATAGCTCCATTTGTTATTCATGGTTTGATCTTATTTCAGTTGGTAAACGGTAAAGGTGTTTCCTCAATTCTAAGAACAGTAGAGATAAAAAAAATGACGTAATTCAACGCGGAAATTTCAGAAATACGCCACCAATTGTGAGCCACAAATCCAGAATCTGGGCTGATACTGACAAATACGTGATTGACCCAATAACATGTTGCCAAAAGATTCCCTGAATAGAACCCACGACGTCATGCTTAGTAGTAGCAATTACAACCGCTACACCAACGAGGCTGTCGATTTATATGATACCTAATATTAAACTTCATACTAATAATATTATAAATCTGAATGTAAGTTTGTTTGTTACGCTTTCACGTGAAAACGACTTAACCGATCATCATGAAACTTTGTACACATATTCTTGGAGGTATTAGAAGTAACCTAGGATACTTTTTATGAGAAAAAAAATGTATATTTATTGTTATTTTTAACGCGAGCGAAACTGCAGGCAAAAGCTAGTAATATTATTAATTCAAAAGTAAGTTTATTTGTTACCTTCTCACGCCTAAAACACAGACCCGATCATTCTGAAATTTTGATATATATTGTCAAATATACAGACAAGGACACAGGGTATCTTTTATCCCCAAAAAAGGTACTGTTCCCGAGGAGAAAAACAATAACGTTCTTATGACAATAGATGGCGCCACATGTCTTTCGGAACATGATTGATTTATATTATTAATAGTATTTGCCTGCAGCTTCACTCGCGTTAATTTAGAATTTGACAATCAATTCGGGTTGTAGTCTCGTCCAAGATAATAACTTTAAAATGCAGATTATATATAAAATTTCAAAGCGCGCACCTCAGTTTAGCAAACAGCCACCCCTTATATTTGTCCTGCGTTAGGTAAATTCGTCGCGTTTTGTCTTAAGTTTAATTAACGCGGCTAACCTTATTAACACAATAAAATTCAGACGGAGACGTCTTTGAACTTCTCTCTCATCACAAATGACTGAGTTTGGGTAAAAAAACGAAATGATGGCGTAGAATTTCATTATTAGGGGCTCGGTGAAAGTAAAGGGTTCGTCCGTACCTACAGTCGGTCATTGAATTGCTGATAAACTTAATGACAATACAAATGAAGCTGTGTTTGTGTTTTGAGATACTTTTGTGGTTTGTCTCTATTGTGATTTGGTTGACAGACATAGGATCCCAGGAATTAGGAATAGGGATCTTTAGTAGGAATTTACAAGGAATATTACATAGACACAAATAGATCAGAAAATAAATTAGGAAAGGTCTAATAGTAATTAATTGCAAGAATTAGGTATAAGATAAATATTTCAATCTATCTGCACAGCCTTTTTCCAACCATGTTGGGGTTGGCTTCCAATCTAACCAAATGGAGCTGAATACCAGTATTTAACAGGGAGTGACTGCTTATCTAACCTTTACAAATCAGTTACTGGGTAATACGATACCCCTTGGTAAGACTGGTTGTCAGACTTCCGGGCTTCTGACGACCCATAACGGATTTCACAGATCCACGAATATCAACCAGGACCAATAACTTAACGTGCTTCCCGAAGCACGAAGCGGTTTTGGCACGTAAAGACGATCCTTCCACCATCCAACCGCGACAAAAGTAGCTTAACCTGATCAACCAGGGCCGCGATTATTACTTACCCACAAGCCCGCAGTGCCACATTAATAAACAAACGTATCTCCTATAGTTACATAGAGATATTACTCTTTACCGATCCCTCAGAAGAGCATTCAGGCACTCAGGCAGAACATTCCATGCATATCCACCATAGTTGACATAATCAGTTTTTGCAGACACCCCTAACAATCCAAACTTCCATTATAACAAGTTATTACATTAGGACTATACGCAAAAACTTTCCATCAAATTAAATCAGAAAGTTTTTACAATATAACTCGTAAGCACAGAATAAGTTATGAACAGAGGGTCGGCTCCGTACAATGAGCGAAAACGCACGCACACTTATAACTCCATAAGTCGACGTACAACTATTGCAAGCGCACTTACAACTGGTATCCGATAGAGATTTTTTAAGATAGCCATACAAAGGTAATTTGGTATACCTTCAGCACAATTCTTAGTAAGTAGTACCAAATTTTAACTTTATTCAACTGTTAATATCTATGTGTATAACGTGATCCAAAAATATCTGACTAAAGAGTAAACAATCGTTGCTTATTTTAAATTCAGACGCAGTCAGTCACTTAAAGAAATTAGGAATCCCTTAAACAACTTTGGTTAGAAGGTTTCAACTTTATATCTCACCACTTTTTCCAACAACTATTGTAAAATCATCGTCGATCGGTTTAAGTATTCAACTCTCTGAATTTGGTTACCATCACCGGTAACCAAAGCATTCAATTTGTAAGTGACGACGATACATTTATTTACATTTTCATGATCCACTTTTGGAACCGACCACACTTAGGCCTGTTTTCGTTCACTGCAAGGAACCGGCCTTCTGCATCTATCTATTCAGCGTCATCAGCTCACAAATGTGTGCAGTCAGCAGTTTGCACAGTTTGCAGCGGGTGGTAACTGCCGCGCCGGCAGGGGGCAGCACTTTACAACACATTTGTTACCTTCCTGAAATCCTGCGGTAATTCAGTTGGTTGCAGTCAGAACGTATTTCAGACGAGATTTCCGTGTTTTACGAGAGCGTAGTCGTGATGTCCTGTGATTTTGCAGGTGTTAATAATGTCTTTAAACATTTCATGTCTGCATATTTGAGAAGTTATAGCTTGTAAGATATTATAGTGGGTATTTTTCGCAAGCAATTTGAATAATGTTTTAAATCTGTTAATAGCATGTTTTTTAGTTTTTGTTAGATCGTAGCTTCACAAGAATAAACAGAAGTTCACGTCTTAGCTAGTCTAACACCTTACCCATTAATTAAACCGTTGTCGCGTAACAATAAATCATAAAGTCTTCAAACAAATAACATCTATTTACCATAGAGTTTTCTATCACAATGGCCCTTTCTGTCACGATTATAATGTTACTTTCAAGGTTTCTCTCCGGAAATTATCCCACGAACACGTAATACCGGGATAAAAAGCGTCTTATGTTCTAACTCAGGTCATGGTCTACCTGTGACTGACAAACAGTTACTTTCGCATTTATAATATTAGTATTTTTATGGACCTTGATCAAGAATAGTTAACTAAACCCTTAAAATAATACCATCATCTTCTAGCCCTTGTCACATGTTACTTGGAGTTGGTGCAATACGTTTTCTTATTCCATTCTCCCCTGTCAACCATCACGCTATCATTCACTTCTTCTTTTTCACTTCCTTGTTTTTCATAATACCATTTCTCACAGAATTCATTCATCTTATCTCTTCCTCTCCATCCATGAAAATTTCATACTTATCATTATTTTTATTCAAATCCGTTTCTGACACCACATGATGCCTGCCCTCCACATGACCTTTAAATAATACCATACAAGTTCAAATTCAAATAAGGGAAAATTCCGAAAATCGATAGAACCTTCTTATTAGGTCAAAGTAAAAGTTGAATTGTAACAAACATAACGAAAGAATTTCCTGAGAACTAAGTGCGGAAGAAACAACTAAACTGAGCAACAGTTGTACGTATTCTCACAGAAAGTATTGAACTTAACTGAACTTGAGGAAATGTATGGAAAAGATCTTACTTTATAATACATATTACAAATGTGAAAGCTTACATGTTTGGATGTTTGTTACTCAGTCACGCAAAAACGGCTGAACAAATTCGATTAGAATTTAACACACAGAGTTTAAAACCTGTATTAAAGGATAGATACTTTTAATCCCTGTGGTCCGTGTTGTGTCGGAGGTCCGTGTGGTGTCGGACGTGAAGAATAGTATCATACCATTTCGTAAAAGGTGACTAAGGGAATTACTAGAGAATGGGCGGCAGCGTACTCTATGCATTTTACTATCATACTGCGATCGCCAACCCGCCTGCCAAGCGTGGCGATTATGGCAAAGCCACCAAAATTTTGGAAGGTCTATGTCCAGCAGTGGACATCTTACGGCTGAAATTATGATGATAATGATGACTTTTTATTCCGGTAGTACGTGAGATAATAGCCGACATTCACTCGGACGAAACTAGTGACAAATAGAGTTTATAGTAACTTTTAACGTCTGAAACTTAGTGACACCTTCCATTTAAATTGGATGAGTAAAATTGATAAGTTAACAATAACAATTTTATTGAATCTTCATTTCTGATACCCACGATATTTGTTTATTGCTGTATCTATACACACCAGTAGCGGGTGGCTAATAGGTGGAACAGACCTTTTGCCCACCCGCTACCGTTAATAGGACGTCAGTGAGAAAAGAGATTATTCGAATCGATGTTGACGTCCCGTTGACGTGGTATCCGTGAACGGTCTTAGGGCACACGTCGATAGTAGCTTTTGTGTGAATGTTACGACATAAAATGAACAAATAGATACTGAACCAGTACGCAAGTATGACTCGTGCGTGGTCATGTTATTAGGTTCAACCGGGCACAAATTTAGACTCCGGGCTCCTTCTGAGAAATTCCTGATGGATAAACCCAGTAGATGTGGGAGTCAAATCCAGGACCTCATGTTAAACAGTAGTGCTTGCGACCATCATGTCAACGAGCCAGTCGTATTTATTTATTACTAAACACATAATACATGACACACATTACGCTGGGATTTATCGAAGGGGAAACAGACTGAGGGGTGTTGTGTTGACTTTGTCTAACACCTATATTTGTCGAATATATTAAACCACAAAGGAAGAGCCTGTTTCCATTTATCATCATTTCAAATTTGTAACTGCTATGAAGATATTTAATTTATATCTGTAAATTGTGACTTTATAAATCTTCTGTATATTTAAAAGGTAACCGTTGCTAACTGACTGATCTATCAACACACAGTTCCAACCACTGAACGGAATGCGCTGAAATTTAGCACGCAGACAGATATTAGGACGTAGGCATTCGCTAAGAAAGGATTTCCAAAATTCACCCCCTAAGGGGATAAAACAGGAGTCCAAAGTATGTATCGAGAACCAAGATTTGATAGAGTTTTTTATTCGGAACTTCTCAGAAATACTTCTGTAAATATTATAAATAGTTATTACGTGATACTTTCGACATCCACGCGGGTGTAGTCGCGGGTAAACGAGAGTAAACAAAAAATAATTTATCTTATCTCATCGATGACAATATGGCATTGTCTAACTTAGGTAATTTTGATCCGAAACGTCATGCAACTCTTTAACTCTGTATTTTACCTATTATTTTATTTTTCATACGTCTCTTAATCAACACACTAACATACTACAACATCTTATAATATAACTGTCAAGAAAAAATGAATACTAATAATACACAATTTAAGTTCACGAACTTCGACACATTTTCCGAAATTCTTACACAAAAACAGACAAGTAACAATCCTGATTCGAAAGTAACGAAATTGTTCTGCCAAAGATGAATGACTAACAAATTTATTTAATAAAGAAAAAGGGAAGAATTCTGGGCTTCGATATCAAATAATACTAACAAAACATATAATTTTCCGAGAAGTCGGAATTGGAGAATTTCGTAATGATTGCTTTGAGGTAACTTATGTTATGCTACATAACATTATCATCACGCTTAATAAGATTTAAAGGAAAAGCATAGATCATACACTCATACCTTAGATGTCAATTGTGTTATAGTAAAAAGCAGTTAGCAAAATATGCATACCTAATGCGTGAATGAATATATTAGTAAAATTGGAATAGGCAGTGAGTAGGAAGGTACCTCTATACACCCAACTACTGCATTGTGGATTCATTGTGGTTTCAAGGAGAAAAAACCGCACAAGTGCGAGCCGAACTCGCCCATCAAGGGTTCCGTACAAAGGAGGATGCCCAAAACGGCCCCCAGTCCTCGCAAAATAAAACCAATGGCAATCGATTCAGCTCATCAAGGCAATAAAAATATGTACTGCAAACTATATACCCACATAGTGTGCCTCGATGGACAAAACATCCTCTAGTTAGCTTTTATTTTTATTCTCAGAGTCACCAATAGCCGGTGCGTGATAAGAAAATGTTCATCCGCCGAAGGAGCAACCTCCTCGTGGTGACGGCGAGCAACGAACTCTGTCCGGCTAAGGCTCCTTTTTTGAAATAAATGCCGTCAAGGCGGATAAAAGAAAACGCGGGGTCTCGAGCGATACCCTTTCAAATAAAGCTCGCGTTGGTGAATTAGGTAGAGGTTCACCAGCGGAAAATCAGTTGAAGAATCAGAGGAAGAAGACAGTGCCTAAACATTTGAATTAATATAAAACAGTTTTGAGCCTTAATTAACAAATAAAAATATAGGTTCATGTTAAAATACCGATTTTGAGTCCGAGTCTTTATCAGCCTATATCTTCTTAAGGACAGCCCAGACAGCTTTGATTACGTTGACTGTTTTTCATAACTTGTTGAGTACTTTTCATCACGACAAATTTTGTCTTGCGAGGGTGGGGGGCCAAGACTACTAAGGATTTGGGCATCCTCCTTTGTAGGCACATATTAACAAAAAAAAAATTGTAATTGCTTAAATATCATTTTTAAATGATTTAATCACAAATGTATAGTTTTAAAATTGTTCCCTATACTTGTAATATAAGACGGTATTACATGCCAAACATAGGTAGTTATAGTTCAACTGGAAATACCCTATACATTTTGATTCCCTTGAGAGTGTCGAAATACACGTTTTTTTGCAGCATAAACGACCGTATTTTTGTTTCACGTTAATTTAGAAGTTTAGGTTTTTCATAGCTTTAAGAGACTACACTTGAGTATATCGTTTTAATTTCAACTTGATACCTCCACGCGTTCCCAAGGTAAAGGGTCTTGACAGACAGACATACGGGCGGACAAGAAAGTGATCCTATAAGGGTTCGGTTTTTCCTTTTGAGGTACGGAACCCTAAAAATACCCACTACCTACTTTAATCTAATAAAGTATTCCGATAAAGAGGTAAGTAGGCAGCTCCTGCCAGGGTCGCGAGATTGTTCGAAAGAGATACCGTGACCCTGGCACATGGGCAACTGAAGGAACACGGATGGGTTTTAGTCAGTAAAAGTCTGACATGCCCTCCCGCTCCGTCCAGAGCGGGAGAAGTCATTTGATGATTTCCCATACAGAAAAAAAAAAAAGTAGGCAGCTACATAAAACAAACCATCATCATTTCAGCGGGAAGACGTCCACTGTTGGACATAGGCCTCGCCCAAGCATCACCACTTCAACCGATACTGTGCATTAACAGCAGGGGCGTAGCTCCCGCCGTATCAGCCGTAACAATGATACGGGGCCTCCAAGCTACAAGGCCCCCTTTTTTTTGGATGGGAAATCATCAAATGACTTCTCCCGCTCTAGACGGAGCGGGAGGGCGTGTCAGACTTTTTAACCGACTTCAAAAAGGAGGAGGTTCTCAATTCGGATGTTTATACTTATTTTTGTTTTTTTTTTTATGTATGTTCGGCCATAACTCCGTCATATATAGACGGATTTAAAAAAATCTTTTTTTTGTTTGAAAGGGGTTTATTTCGAAATGGTCCCATATAAATTTCATATAGATCTGATGATGAGTTCCAGAGATAGACACCGGAACTCTTTAAAAAATGACAGCAAATCAACCGCGATTTCTGCAATCGCATAAATATGCATTGTTTGTTTGGAATTAGTGCGGGGTGGATACCACAACTAAAAATTTAAAAATAAAAACTTTTTTACAAAAAAAAAAACAACCGAATTCCTTAAAAACACTACAAATTGAAAAATAACTTTAATTTCGGAAGTCGGTATCTTAGGATCTGTATTTATGGTTTTTTTTGCCACCGACTTCCGAAATTAAAGTTATTTTTCAATTTGTTTGAAGTCGGTTGTTTTTTTTTTTTGTAAAAAAGTTTTTTACTGACTAAAACTCACCCGTGTTCCTTCAGTTACCCATATGCCAGGGCCACGGTATCTCGTTTGAGGGCCCCCTCCTGTTATAAAGCATTTAAAAAGCCGGGGAGACCTATGTCCAGCAGTGTAATTTGAAAGAAAGAAAGAAAAAGTATTTATTGGGACACGCACAGAAACTATACAAAAAACAATACTTAATAAAATAAAAATTAATTATAAACAAAAGAAACAAATAAAAAACAAAATTTAAAAGAAAAAAAAAACAGAAAGTCCTGTGCGAGGCCAAAGGGCCCCGTCTCAGTTGGCTTAATCGCCACGCTTGACAGGCAGGTTGGCGATCGCAGTTTGGTGGTAATATGCATAGAGAACGCTTCTGCCCTTGCTATAGTAAATTCCTTAGTCGCCTCTTATGACACCCACGGGAAGAAATGGGGCATATAGTAGAACATATAAGACATGTGAACTAAATCGAATAGGATGAGAATGTATAACCTACCTATCGTAAGGTTATTATTTGCCTGATGTTACAATCTCTTAGATACCAATACACCGTTATCTAGAAAAATAAATAAAATTGGAGTGTCTGTTTGTAATATTAAGATAACCACTGTTTACTAAGTGTATATATACACGGTACATACACCAAAACAACATTTTTTGTCTGTCAGTTTGTTCCGGCTAATCTCTGAAATGGCTGAACCGATTTTGACGGGACTTTCACTAGCAGATAGCTGATGTAACAAGGAATAACTTAGTATACTTATATTATTGAAAAAAAAATGAATCTCACGAAAAAAAATAAAACGAATGAAAAACTTTTTTGTTAAATACCATGCGGACGAAGTCGCGAGTAACAGCTAGTAGTTAATATAATTTTATGAAAATGCTGTCCGTATACGGTACGATAAGGAAAAACGAAGTTTTATTATTACAGGCAGAAATAAGCATATATTAACTTGGCCCTTTGATAAATTAAAATGATTAAACTGAAAAGATTTTATGAGAAAGTAGAAATTAAATAAAGAGAATTAAATAATAATTGTATGTCATTGCGTTTACGACGTTTACTCCCACTATATTGAATTACATTTCTCTTAAAGTAACTGTACCGTGTGGTGCCGGACGTAAAGAATAACACCACCCCATTTCTTCCCGTGGGTGTCGTAAAAGGCGACTAAGGGACTTACTAGAGAATGGGCAGCAGCGTTCTCTATGCATTTTACCACGATACGGCGATCGCCAACCCGCCTGCCAAGCGTGGTGATTATGGCAAAGCCCCCCAAATTGGGGGAGGCCTTAGTCCAGCAGTGGACGTCTTACGGCTGAAATGATGAAAGTAACTCAGGGTATGGTACTTGTTACTTGACCCCAATAAAGTTACGTAGAAAAAGTCTACCCATAATCATAAATTCATAGAGATGTAGAGACATAATTAATATTCTATTCTTCTTCTTAGCGTGTCGATAGCGCCTAAATAGAGCAAGCCCAGATTTTGGCTACGAGCTTAGCACTTTCAGTAGCGTCCATCAACTCCTGTAGCGTGCAAACAACAGGACACGCTGGACAAGATATCAAGTGCCTCATCGTTTGTGGGACAGCACCACATTTACACTCCAGGACGGAGTCGTCTATGAATCTCCACCTGTACAGGTTTTCTTTACTCCGGCCTACCTGAGTCCGGAGTCTATTTAAAGACTTCCATGAAAGCCAATGCAATTCGTGTCCAGCTGCGAGATTTTCAGCAGGTGGAACGAATGGGTTTGGTAGGGAAGCGCCTTGTCGCCACAGATCTAGTCTTTCCTTAGACTGTTCGCCAGTAAGTGGAAGAACACACTTCAGAAAGCTGTTGCGGCTTTTCAGCCTTTGTGACACGAGGATGCTGTCGTGCATAGGGTGTCGTGTGTCAGAAACCATCTTGGCTCTTTCAGATGAGCTTGCCACTGCTCTGCGGATAATATTCTATTTGCAAATAACTTTTTAACTTTTAACAGCTTACAAACTCACCGTAGCAATATCCTGCGTCATTTATCACTCGAACGTCCCAACTCAACATATACTCAATATACATAAGCAAACGTATGTACATGTGTAGCAGTAAAATCCTTCTTCATCGTAAATCTCAAGATATTCTACTGAAGAGTATATGTTAAACTTTGTTCTGAGGGGCTATTCTTGTAATTTTAAGAACGTTCACAGTCTAATTTAATTCTCAATCTGTCAAAAATATCTCGAGTTTCCATACATTTTTGACAAGTTTTTGACATTTAACTGTCACCGAGATGAGACTGATTTTGAAGGTTTTTAATTACGAGAATTTTTCTTCTGTTCATTGAAAAACGAACCATTATTTTGTGCGTTACTTACGTCAAGATTTAGTATTGAGGATACTTCTGTAAGTGACATACTTAAAACTAAGTTATAGTTTGACTGGCCTGTTAGTCTAGTGGTTAGTAAGCCCTGACTGCTAAGTCGCTGCTGGTCGTGGGTTCGATTCCCATCCAGGACAAATCTTTGTGTGATGAGCACAATCATTTGTTCTGTGTCCGGGTGTAATTTATCTATAATATGTATGTATTTAGAAATATATTATAAGTATATTTATCAGTTGTCTGGTTAGTTGCCTAGTTTGGGATCAGATAACGGTGTATTGGTTGTCGAGAGAGGTAGATATTATTTTTAAATAAAGCACCTGGTCTGGGTTCGAACCCATAGACTTATAACTTGAAAGTCGGGACCAATACCACTGCTCTTCTGATTCTTTAGCCGATCATTGAAGTAATATTACCTATGTACCTCGCTGCTCTAATTGTCAGAAGCGCTACTGCTGAGCATGAGTTCTGGGGTTCGATTCCAGGGTCGGGAAAAGTATTATTGGGTTTTTCCATCTGAAATTTCTCAGTAGTAGCCCCAGAAACTGGATTTTCAACTTAAACATAACTGGTGAAATTTTGGTAGGTATATCTTCTATACTAATATTATATTCTATCAACAATTGAAACAAGTTCTCAAATATATAAACAATAAATACTACAAACTAGATATAATAATAGGGGGCGATTTTAATGTTAATGTAATATCGAATAATTTAAAAACAAATCAATTTTTAAATCTCATGCAGGAATATAATTTTACTCAACATGTTAAAAGCCCTACACGTATCACACCAAACACTGCAACGTGCATTGATCTAATATTCACAAACTTTGCCTTCAAAGACATATACACAACTACAGAAGAGCTAGGTTTTTCCGACCACCATAGTACAATATTACATTTAAAAATACCTAAACAATCAGAAAAATATAACTGGTACACAATGAAAAGACTATTTAATAACACAAATATATTAAAGTTCAAAGAGAAAATACAAAAAATCAATTGGAATGATATTCTTAAAACCGACAATAGCATAAACATAAATTATAAAACATTTAATGACATACTCATCTCTATTCTAAACCAATGTATACCGTTGCGAAAAATTAAACTAAAAACAGAATACAAAAAATATTGGCTCACTGTAGGTATGAAAAATCTTGTTTAAATAAAAGACTATTAAAGACATTAATAACAAAGGCAAACAATCCAATATTAACAAAATTTTATAAAAATTATGAAAAAACATTGAAAAAAACTGTCACTGTTGCAAAAAAACTACACTTTAAAAATAAAATGCAGCAATCTAACAACAAAGTTAAAACCATGTGGGGAATAATCAATGAACGCACAAACAAGAAACTAAAAAGTGAGAAACACAATATAACCCTACAGATTAATAATAGCTTAACTTCAAAACCCCAAGAGGTAGCCAACATATTTAATAGTTTCTTTGCCTCTATTGGCGGGAACAACACAAAACCTTCCGGCAGTAACCCAAAAAGACCTCCGGTGATTTCAACTACACAAAATACATTATATCTTAGCCCAGTAGATCCTTACGAAGTAAATACAATAATTAAAAATTTAAAAAACAAAAAAAGCCATGGAATTGATGAACTTCCTCCCACTCTAATGAGACAATGCGCTGACGAATTAACCTTGCCGTTCTAACTACTTAACCAATCCTTTGAAGAAGGTGTTTTTCCTGATTTATTAAAAAAAGCTCTTATAAAACCGATCCACAAGAAAAATAAAAAAACCGACCCAAACAACTACCGTCCAATTGCTCTCTTACCAACAGCTTCAAAAATATTTGAAAAGGCCATGTGCGATCGTGTTTATGCATTTTGTGAAAAATATGATTTATTCAATGATAGTCAGAATGGATTTCGCAAAAACCGATCTGCCGTTTTTGCTGTTTATAAATATATACAGGAAGCCCTCAGTATAATTAACAATGAAAAATACGCTGTAGGATTATTGTTAGACATGACAAAAGCTTATGATAAAGTGCAATTTGATACATTATTGAATAAACTATATAACATAGGTATCCGCGGAAAAAGTTACGAATGGTTTACATCTTATCTAAAAAACAGAGAACAAGTTGTAGAAATAGAACATTACAATCATAAATCAAAAGAAATACAATTAATTAGATCCCAAAACATGCCCGTAAACGCTTCTATACCACAAGGAACTGTGATAGGGTGCCTGTTATTCCTTGTCTACATAAACGACCTTCCTAACCACATAAATGAGTCATGCGTATTTTTCGCCGATGATATATCTATTTTAACATCATGTGATGACAATATAAATTTAAACCAAAGATTGAGTTCTACACTTGACACTGTAACACACTGGATGAACGAACACAACCTTGAAATTAACTACAATAAGACAAAAATAATAACTTTCCACCCCCGACAAAAAAAACCTATAAGTATAAATTTAAATTACAACGGATCAAAATTAGAAGCAGTAAATAAATTCACCCTTTTAGGCCTAGACATAGATTCACACATAGATTGGAAATCACATACTCAAAAAGTAAGAACAAAATTATCCAAGTTTTCATACGCTCTCCGAGAAATAAAAAAGACAACAGATCTCAAAACAGCACTAGTAACATATTACGCGTACGCATTTGCATGGCTTAAGTATGGAGTTATCTTGTGGGGAAATAGTACGGACGCTCCGGCATTATTCACTCTACAGAAAAAAATGGTTAGAATCTTAATAAATATCAAAGATACAGACTCCTGTAAACCTCACTTTAAAGACCTAAAAATATTAACTTTACCCTGCCTCTACATACTTGAAATTTGTAAATTTGTACGAAAATATCCGAAATTCTACACTAAAAGAGGAGATATCCAAACAAAAATTGCACTTAGGCATAAAAGCAGGTTAAACATACCCACGTCGTGATTAAAAATGCACTCTTCTAGTACTTTTGTTATGTCTATTAAAATATACAATAATTTACCGGAATACATCAAAAATAAAAATAAAAATAATTTTTTTATCAATAAATTAAAACAATTTCTAATAACCAAAAGCTACTACACTATTGACGAATATTTTAGAGATAAATTTCAACAACAATAAAAACTATTTTTAAATAATACCTAACATACATAAATAATATTTAGCTTATTGTAATTGTTAATAATGTAATTCGCGCAATACACAATTTAAAACACACATAAATATAACTTAAAACCAAATATATAAATACCATAAAAGCAAATAATTATATTCCAATGATACTATTTTATTTTTAACCGACTTCAAAAAAAGGAGGAGGTTATATGTTCGACTGTACGTATTTTTTTATTTTTTTTTATGTATGTTCACCGATTTCTCCGCCAATTATCAACCGATTTTGAAAATTCTTTTTTTATTCGTAAGGGTATACTCCTGAGGTGGTCCCATATTAATTTTGTGAAGATTTGATGTATACTTTGGGAGATAAACGAAGGAACTCCTCAAAAACAAACAGTACACGTAATGTGATTTGGATATTGTACTAAAGATCAAAAATAATTGCTGGTTCTATCTATCCATCCGTGGTGAACTAATTATAGTCTTCGAAGATACCGCATGGAACTCCTCATCGGTGAACAGTACATATAGGAACTTACAGTGAAAGGTTAGAAGGTTAGGGGATAATTCTTTGAATATTATAGGCACGTTTAGACCGTTACTTGTATTCTTATATTCCGTTGAGCTGATGATGGAAGGTACAACTCCTTATCGACATATATAGATGGATTTGCAAAATTCTTTTTTTGTTCGAAAGGGGTTTATTCGGAAATGGTCCCATATAATTTTCATATAGATCTGATGATGAGTTCCGGAGACAGACACCGGAACTCTTTAAAAAATGACAGGAAATCAACCGCGATTTCTGCTATCGCATAAATATGCATTGTTTGTTTGGAATTAGTGCAGGGTGAATACCACAACTAAAAATTTAAAAATAAAAACTTTTTTACAAAAAAAAACAACCGACTTCCTTAAAAACACTACAAAGTGAAAAATAACTTTAATTTCGGAAGTCGGTGGCAAAAAAACCATAAATACAGATCCTAAGACACCGACTACCGAAATTAAAGTTATTTTTCACTTTGTAGTGTTTTTAAGGAAGTCGGTTGTTTTTTTTTGTAAAAAGTTTTAATATTTATTGTTTTTTTATTAACAAAAAGCGCCTTCATCCTCTCTCCTATTAAAAATTATCTTTGCTGTGCCCGTCAGGGTCCATAATTGATTCGATGTTTTGACATACTAACTGTTATATGTACACATTATGGAATGCAATAAAGTATTGAGTATAAAGCCGAAGAGATTTTTTGTTCGTTTGCTTGGTTGGTTGAACGCGGTAATCTCAGGAATTACTGGTCCATTTTTTTTTTTGTGTTTGGTTGCCTATTTATTGAGGAAGGCTAGTCATGCTATGATTAATAGGAGCGGCGAAGCAACGAAAAATGGACAAAAACTGGCAGGCAATTAGATTCTACGGGTAGGGTCAGGGGAGCAAAAATTTGACGCGTACGAAGTCGCGGGCAGAAGCTAGTCTACTATAAGCAGACCTCTGTCTAACCCTTCAAGGAACAGGTGTGATGTAATGAAGCAATATTTTGCACTCAGTCAGCCATCATAAGATCCATCACAAACCGACCTTTAACAACTACACATACACACCAGCCACAATGTACCACACGCTTCATTAATTCTTAAGTACTTCCACGTAAACTGATGCCTGTTAATCATAACTATGAATACGGATTAAACATGAAGTGAATTATACAGTAGATCCGAATCCACTTATAAATTAATCAGTTTCTACCCTGACTATGAATAAAGCTCCTCGGATTCATGCTGCCCTGGTACCATTGATGTGATTTTGGCATTTATAGCTCATTGAATATTTAAGTCATTTTAAATGTGGTATTTGCGTTGTGTACAATGTACATGTATATAAAACAATCGGGGAAAGAATCATAGCAAATTTGTTCATCAACAGGAGACGTGGCCAAAAGGCTGTCAACGTTGCAGTCGTCGATCGTGAACATCTGCCGTAAGCCGTTTAATCAGTTATCTCCCGGTTTTATGTGCATAGGGAGCGTTGAACATAAGTTAACTTTTCTCTAAATTCAGGAGTATCTAAAATATTGTAATAATCTTATGTAAAATCCTACTAATTCTACTAATATTATAAATGTTATTTATATGTTTAGATGTTTGGATGTCCGTTACTCAATCACGCAAAAATAGCCAAACGCATTTGAATGATATTTGGCACACATGACCGACAAAAAATAAATAGATAAATATAGTCAACCTCGTCATTGCTTTAGCACTTTTGACAACAATTCCCATTAAATAAAATCATCTCTAAGTTTGAAAATATCTAACTATTCTCTAGACAAAGAAACCTTATCGTTTTATGACTTACTAGTTTTTTTCTTCTGTATTCATAGAACTAAAGTTCTAATTATTTGATAGCAATCTAGCCTAACAGACTATAAAGAAATGTAACTCTAACTTAATATTTTGTTACGTGATAAATTTTTACCAATATAATACCTATTAGTTTCAATGAGTACTCTTACACAACTCCGTAGCCACTGTCTTAGGATCTGATAATTTATAATTGATAAAACACTTTGCTAGTGACATACAATCTTTGAGTGAGTACTTAAACAAACACATACACGTTATGTACATCTTCATTAGTTAGGCTCAGCAACTTAGTGTAAGCTTCTGACCCGACCTCAGCTTACTACAAATAAATAATATCTACATAGTTGCTAGGGATACTACTGGGTAAATGTGTAGTATTAGGGAAACATTTCTTTTTCGGCAAAGTAGCCAACTGCAAGGTCATACCCGGTGAGAGTCTTACTGCCCAGCATCGTCTTCTTGTCATGGACCTCTGCGTAAAGCCTAAAGTCAAACGCGTTGAGCGCTGCCGACGCCAAATCAGGTGGGGGCTGCTTGATGAAGCAAGATCCCAGGAGTTTGCCAAAGCTACCAGCGACATACGCACGGGGATTGATGGCGAACCAGTCCAGGACCACTGGGACAGGATTCAAGCAGCTATTACTGGAGCGGCAAAGGCAGTGCTCGGCATGTCTAAGGGTGGACGCAAATGTGACAAGGAGACATGGTGGTGGAATGACACAGTCCAGAGGGAGATAAGGGTGAAGAAAGCCCTCTTTAAAAAGTGGCAAGTGTCCAAATCTCCTGAAGATCGCGACGCGTACAGGGTTGCAAGACGTGCGGCTAAGAGAGCCGTAGCCAGAGCCAGACGAGACCACTTACAACCACTCTACGATAAGCTGGAATCGTCTGAGGGGCAGAAGCTTATCTACAAGCTGGCACGCTCCAGGGTCAAAGCGGCACAGGATATTTCCAAGTGCCGCTGTGTTAAAGACCCTAACGGCAACCTGTTATATGAGGACGTCGCGGTGAAGGAGAGATGGCGCTTGTATTTCCACGACTTGCTAAACAAGCAGCATAAAGAGGTGCAGCCACCGGACCTCCCTCCGAATCAGGGACTAGTGCCGCCTGTAACACCTGAAGAAGTGGAAAATGCTCTTCGTCGCATGAAAAATCGGAAAGCTGTCGGAGCCGATGGAGTACCAATCGAGGCCTGGAAGGCGATGGGTTCTCGTGGTGTGGGCATTTTAACTGACCTTTATAACCGCATACTCCTCACCAGCCAGATTCCTCGTCAGTGGAGACTGAGTGTTATTACTCCGGTCTTCAAGGGCAAGGGATCGGTGCAGGACTGCGGCAGCTACCGCGGTATAAAGGTCATGGCCCACACTATGAAGCTCTTTGAGCGAATTATTGACTCTCGGATCCGTCAGGAATGTACAGTCTCGGATGGCCAATATGGTTTACGCCCTGGTCACGGGACCATGGACCCTATTTTTGCCCTAAGGATCGTCATGGAGAGGTACAGGTCGAAGAATACGCCTCTACTTTTCTTATTTTTGGACATAGAGAAGGCCTTCGACTGTGTTCCTCGTGTGATGATCTGGTGGGCACTGCGGTCCAAAGGAGTACCAGAGGCTTATATTGACACCATCCGAGACATGTACCGCGATTCCGATTCCGTGGTTCGGACCGCTGTTGGCGACACTAAACCCTTTCCCATTACTGTAGGTGTACACCAGGGATCCGTCCTGAGCCCGTTCCTATTCAGCGTAGTATTAGACGTTGTGTCAGACAGCATCAGGAACTCCCATGAGCAGCCCCCGTGGCTGCTCATGTATGCTGATGATATTGTGCTGGTAGACGCGGACAGGGGACGACTGGTGAGACGCGTGAAGGCGTGGAAGGGTACGCTTGAGAACGGTGGTCTGAAGCTTAATGTGGCGAAGACAGAGTACTTGGCCTGCAATACAGCAGATCTCACATCCGTCCGCATAGGCGAAGACACGGTCGAGCGCACGGACCAGTTTAAGTACTTGGGATCTGTACTCCACGCGTCTGGTGACATCGACTACGACGTCAAGGCACGCATTGCTGCAGCGTGGGCTAAATGGCGAGAGGTGTCTGGTGTCATTTGTGACCCCAAGATACCTGTTAAGCTGAAGGGACAGGTCTATAAATCCATCATTAGGCCTGTCCTTTTATATGGCAGTGAGGCGTGGCCCGTACTTGAGCGGCACAAGCAAGAACTGCGTGTCACGGAAATGAAAATGTTGCGCTGGATGTCCGGAGTTACGCGGAGAGACCGCGTCAAGAACTCACGCATTCGCGGCAGCCTTCATATCCGTGACATAGCAGACAAATTGCAGGAGTGTCGCCTACGTTGGTACGGGCACGTATTACGGAAACCGGCTAGCTATGTGGGGAACAAATGTCTGGCCATGCCGCCTCCGCCAGGTCCCTGTAGAAGGGGCAGACCCAAAAAGTGCTGGCTTGACGTCGTAGCGGATGACATGCGTACCAACAAACTCACCATAAGGGATGCACAAGACCGTCCGAAGTGGAGAGTTAAAAGCAGGAAAGCGGACCCCGGGCTCCGAAAGGATGCAACCGGGATAACGCTAGGATGATGATGATGAGGGAAACATTTCTAAGAAAGTAGTCAATAATAAATGATTTTATTTCTTTAATAACTTTTGTACAATTACTTTTGTAAGTCAATCTTTTTTTCTTTAGAGTAACAAACAATAATGCTTCCTATCCTATGTTCTAAACCAGGTCATGATCTACCTGTTAGAGACAGCTAGCTGCAACTTCAAATTTAGGTAAAGATACTTAAAAAACACTTAAGTAATCACGCAACCAGCATTATTATTCATAAATTAATTCAACAATGAAAACATTTTGAGCAAGGTCCAAGCAAACTTAGCCAAAAATTGTCTGTCATTGATTAACTATTGTGTCTTGTGAAATAACGTGTGACAAACTAGATGTGAGAAGATAAGAACTAAGGCTTTGTGGTATTTAAAAAGGATTGGCGCCTGAAATTTATTTTCGAGGAAAGAACTACACAGATTGAGAGGAGCTGTCCAATCAGTGCACACATTTTTCATTTATCGAACGGCTCATCTTATGTAGTAAACGTGATATTGACTATCACGGTGAACCTCACAGCGAACAATAGAACGATTGTTATTTATCATTTTTAATTTCAAACATTCAGCATATTCATTCAACTGTTCTCGTATGGCACTCACTCTTTAGAACCATTTAGAGCGTGGACCTAATAACGTCAGTTGGCAATCTAATTTATATCAAAAGCGGCTATGAAGTTTTAGGAAATATCAGAAGGCAGAAGCAATATATTCATTGATCAATACACATAATCAGCCTATACTGTTCCCACTTCTGGCACGCAGGCCTCCTCTCAGTGAGAAAGAGTGGGACTCATTGATAAATGAATGTGAATATTTTTTATTAGCTTCTGCCCGCGACTTCGTCCGCGTTAAATTTCTTGTTCCCCCGACCCTTCCCGTCGCGTCGAATCGCCTACCCGTCCGATTTTCCCCGTTTTTGCAACATTTTTCATTACTGCTCCGCTCTACTTGGTTGTAGCGTGATATTATATAGCCTATAGCCTTTCTCAATAAATAGGCTACCCAACACAAAAAGAATTTTTCAATTCGGACCAGTATTTTCTGAGATTAGCGCGTTCAATCAAACAAACCAACAAACAAACTCTTCAGCTTTATAATATTAGTATAGATTTCCCAAAATATGTGTATAATACACGGTGATCGGGCTTGGCTGTGTATCGGTGGTCCTCGTGTTTCGATTAACTGTTTTACGTGGATTTCGGAGTTTAATTGCATCGATGTCAATCTTGTTATAAGGATACTGGACTAATATGTCGGCGTATGATTGCGACATGTCGATGCTACGGGCACATCCGATACACGTTCGTACCGGGGCGTTGAATTTTAAGCTCGTAACACCGTTGTTTTTCTTCTGTGTTTTAAGTCACTAGTGAGTTGGTGATGATTAAAGCAGTCGGCTCCAAGTATTGGTTTTGTGACGTCAGCTTCGGTGAATTTCCAGAAGTACGTTCGTTGTAGATTGAGATCGAGAGTTAA
Organism: Aporophyla nigra; assembly: GCA_947507805.1. NCBI lineage: Eukaryota > Metazoa > Arthropoda > Insecta > Lepidoptera > Noctuidae > Aporophyla > Aporophyla nigra. The sequence continues at coordinate 24,990,929 of OX382297.1, read as the reverse complement.
TGTTTTCTCTTCATACGTAGCTAACGTAGTGTTGTTCGCTGCGTAGAGCTGGATGGTCCTGGCATTGGTATTTGTCTCTTTTTTTTGGTAACATGGATATGTTGGCTCCAGTGTCGACTAAAAATGAGAGGTTTGAACATTTCTCGGACATGTATTCGCGGTCGGAATTATCTTGAACGCTGCCCACGTTCCGTCTCGTTTGTTTTTTGAATGAGCAAGGTGATGTAAAACGTATAGACTCAGCATATCGCTAGTTTTGAAGTTTTTAGTCACGTTTTTAGTAATGTTTCTTTATGGTCGCTTTTGATATAAATATGCCAACTAACGTCATAAAGTGCGCCTCATCGAACGACAAAGATGGAGCGAGATAGTATACAAAAAGTGGTTTTCGGTTATGTTATCTAGACGCTATAGTCGTCATTCATATAAATTAGACTGTTAACTAACGTAATTAGGTGCCCTATCGAACGATATCAAAATTAAAGCGAAATAAGCCAAAGGTAGTTTTCATTTTCAAACTTCACAGTCGCTGTTGATAGAAATAAGGGTACCAAAGCACGCATCGTATAGCATCAAAAATAGAAGGAAAAAGCGAAATAGTAGTTTTATTTTCAAAACATCATACTAGCTTCTGATATCGATAAGAGTACCAGCGTAATTTGAGCACACGAAAAACTAATTTTCGCTTTTTTCTAGCTCTAATTTTTAGGGGTCATAGAACAGTTTTCCGTCTATCTATGTATACTAAGAGATAAAACTCTAGGTACTTGAATTGCATTATACACATTTAGGTATGCAGGGTGAAATTAAATTAGCTGGCAATACTTTACCTACATACATTATATTAATACATTAGCTGTCGAACCGATGACCGTTGGGGTAGACGTGTTCTTGAGTGGAGACCGCGAATTGGCAAACGTAAGGTGTAAAATAAAAACAATTTTACATCAGTGTAACTTTGTTCAAAATTTTATATGACACTGACATTAAGGCAACCAACCACAATTTTCAAAAAACAAATGTTTAGGTTTTTGAAAATTGGTAAAAATACCTATGTTGCACGAAAAACTTCAAAACAGCTGATCAGTTACGCCCATGAAACATTTTTATTTGTTGTTTTTTTTTCTATTCCATTAGTTTTTTTTTTTTATCGATACCCAACACGTAGCATGCCAGCTAATTTAATTTGACCCTGTATTTAAAACGAAAAGTGATTTCACGAAGTGGTATGTGATTGCCCGACAACGGTTACATCGAGCGTTGGATAGGATCCTGTGGCACGTGCGCTAGCGTGCGGCCCACCCCGCGGCATGGCCTGACGGTGCCGCCACCTGGCAACGACGAGGGCACATCGTAGTATGACGGTAGAGCAGAGGGAATACATGTCGTAGTGATACATTATTTCAGTAAATAAGTAGAATGTCCACACATAAATAACGGTACTTCAACTAAGGCGCTGTTAACTAAAGTCAAGGGAAATTTATCTACTTTTGGTATACCGAATTAGTTGGAATCAGAATTATCTGATTATCTTGACCGAATTTATGTTGACGTTATTAGACGTCAACATAAATTCTGATGAGTTGAAGACGTTTTTCTCAATTTACGGTATGTAATACATGACGACATCCATTTATCATACACAGTTTTAATAAAAATAATACATTTATTTGCATGAATATGGGTAGGTAATTACGTACGCAAAATACGCGCTCAGACGTGAAGTTGCGGACACCAGCCAGTTCTACCTACGGGTAGGTAATTTAAACAAAAATTCTTGAAACTACATATATCCTACAAATGTCTAAGCTGAAATTCGGTAAAAACGTGTAAAAATTGTAAAATGAGATATTAAGAGATCAAGATTTGACCCGAACAAACACGCATGCATCATCATCATCATCATAATTTCAGCCGAAAGTTGTCCACTGCTGGACATAGGCCTCCCCCAAGCTCCGCCACTTTGACCGGTTTTGTGCTTCCCGCATCCAGCGGATTCCTGCGGCCTTCACAAGGTCATCGGTCCACCTTGTTGGAGGCCTTCCAACTCTACGTCTTCCGGTACGCGGTCGCCACTCCAGAACCTTTCGGCCCCATCGGCCATCTGTTCTACGAGCAATGTGCCCTGCCCACTGCCACTTCAGTTTAGTAATTCTTCGGGCTATGTCGGTTACCTTGGTTCTCCTACGGATCTCTTCATTTCTGATTCGATCGCGTAGGAAAACTCCAAGCATAGCCCTCTCCATCGCCCTTTGGGTGACTTTCAGCCTTCTAATAAGGCCCATTCTGAGCGACCACGTTTTGGTTCCATATGTCATCAACACGCATACATTGCAAGTCAAATCAAAGCGTCTAAATAACATAGCTTTTGATAAAATGCGTAGGTACAGGGCACAAAAACATTTTTTTTTTGTGTCTGTCTGTTTATTTCGGCTAATCTTAGAAACGGCTGGACTGCTTATATTGAAATTAGGTATGAATTTACTTTGAACCCTGGGTAAGGCCATGGGCTTCTGTTTATTGACATACCAAGCGGGCGAAGCCGGCGGCAGAACCTTATTTTAAAAAAAATGAAACCGCCGAAAAAACTTAAAAGCAAAAAATAATAAACCTTAAAATTTTGAGTCGGCGCTTTGAGTGATCTTTGTTCATTGATTTTTCAGCGCCGACTCAAAATTTTAAGGTTTATTATTTTTTGCTTTTAAGTTTTTTGGCCGTTTTATTTTTTTGTTAAAAAGTTTTTATTTTATAAATTTTTTTGTGGCTTTAATGTACTAATAATACTAAGCAAGGTATACCCTATCCAATGAAAAAAAAAATATCAAAATCGGACTACTCTGTATAAAGTTATTCGTGGTTATACATTACAATCAGTGAGTGAACAATCAATCATCCCCTGTTTTCTGACTCTTAGGGTTTGATTTTGTTTTCAAAATTTATATGGAACCACTCTCGGAGTATACCCTTTCCAATAAAAAAAGAATGATCACAATCGGACTACTATGTAAAAAGTTATGCGTGGTCATACATAAAAAAAAAAAATATACGCGTCGAATTGATAACCTCCTCCGTTTTTTTTCATCGGTTAAAAATAAACTGTAATTCGTTAACACTACTTAGTATTTATTTTAAAGTTGTGGTATAAAAAAAATAACACATTTAAATGGTTACTAAAAATTGTATCACTCTCAAACGGCCCTATATATTTTATAAAAATGCGCGAAAATGTTATTAAAATTAAAAATATTCCTTTGCTATCAGTAAAATTCATTCATTTATCATCATTATTTATGTATCTTGAGCATTTTAGATAAAACGTGCGTAAAAAGTGAGGTCGGTGACATAATAGGTACGTATTATATTAAATTTTCATTACGTAGGTATCAAATCGCTTAGAGCAAATAAAAATGTTATCTAAGTACCGACTTAATTTAAACTCCTAATTGTAACAACCATTTTATAAGCGAAAAGAAATTAGTATAGAGAAATAACTTTTTCGACCTTTTAAGAACTTTCAAAGAAACTTTTTAAAGGTTTGGTTTTTTAATGACTCTCTTTACAAAGCCCCATAAATTCCGAACTGACGCACGCACCCTTGAACGGTTGTTGTTAAATCAATATTATCCCGAATAGGAGGTAACTCTCAATTTTTATCATATTTATGACAGCACTAGCTTCTGCCGGCGGCATCGCCCGCGTGCTGTTCGGAAATTATCCCACGTAAACGTACTACCGGGATAAAAACTTATTCTATGTGTTATTCCCTGTGGGGCCAGACGTAAAGAATAGCGACTTATCATTTCATGTCGTAGTACTACGGGACTTATTAGAGAATGAGCAGCAGCGTTCTCTATGCATTTTACCACCGTACTGCGATCGCCAACCCGCCTGCCAAACGTGGCGATTCTGGCAAACTCATAATTGAGGAAGGCCTATGTCCAGCAGTGGGCATCTGGCTAAAATGATGATGTTGATAACGATGTGTTAATCCAAGTTATAAACTATTTGTTTGCCACACCCGAATCCATTTAGCTGGTTTTGCATGATTGAGTAACAGACGTTCAAACATCTACACATCCAAACTTTATAACTTAACTATCGCCATTTCATATGCCATTGTCCATCTGTTCCGCGAGCAGCCCTGCTCACTGCCACTTAAGTTCGTTCGTTCACTTAAGTTTTCCTGGGACCTCTTCATTTATGATTCGATCACGTATCAAGAGGACCGCTTCATTTCTGATTTATCATGTAGGGAACTCCTAGCATAGTCTAACTACTATTGCCTTTTGGGTGAATTCAGAGACCGGGGGCAACTCTTAAACGACGAGGCTTAACTAGGCGGTCACACATAGTTCTAAATCCCCATAGATTACGTAGCCCCAGTCGTCGCCACTAATACGGCAAAGTTTCCACTCGTACACCGTCACCCGCGGCCGCCACTGCGCAAATATGAATAGCGGTCTCGCTTTGCCAGAGTTTTAGAAGTTTTTTAGTTTAGTTAACTTTTTGAGGTTAGCTTTTGGCCACATCATTTTTGGGGAATTTTTAAATGACAATAGTAATAATAACAGTAATAGTAGTAATTACAACATTTTTAAAAGATAAATAGATCAAAATTGGACCAGCAAATAGGCATTAAATAATCATATTGGACTTACACCACAAGATGTTAACCTTCGATAAAACAAATGAAGGTGTAAGATGCTGAATTGGCAGAAATTGTCGACTTCTGAGGTGGCATGGTATTCTGCCCTGTATTCTATTAGTGTTTAAATAATGTAAAAATTCTTTAAAAAAAAAAACCTTTTTAAACCGAAACACAAAAGCTTAGATGATCAACCCATCAACAAATCCATTCATTATAGCTAACACAGTCAACACTAAATTCAGATAGAAAAAAATGCTGCAACATTTTCCACAGAATTATTAAACCCTGTCGGTTCTGGTACAAAACATCACAACTACCATATTTTAATATTAAAACGGACTATTATTAAAACCCTGATCCGCTTACTTTAATATAAGTCCAGGCATCGCGATATACCCGCGATAATATTTTTTTATATTCTCCCTAATGAAAAATGACGATCGTCTATGAGTGAGACGGGGAGCCATGCCCAGCTATTAGATACAGTATTACAATATAAGACTTTATGGATATTGCTCCGTGTTGTTTTACGAGCGTTCGCTTATGTAGTTAAAGTTAAAATTGAATTGCTCACGTGTACCTTAATATCGTTTTGGGCAAATAAAGATGAAGCGTGTCAGCCTACAGGCGAGCTAAGTAATGATATTGGGATGAAGAATATTAGGGGTACCTACCTATATACAGGATAAAATTTAATTTGCTGACAATACTTTACCCACTTCTTGGATAGCGATACCGAAAACTAATAACACAAAAAAAAATTTTTTTTTCATCTTTCAAACTTTGTTTAAAACATGACACTGTCATGTTCCTACATTAAGGCAACCCCAAACGACTGTTATGTTATGTCATTTAAAAACATGACTTACCAGTAGTTTGGGGAGCATTAAGAAATCAACAGAGTATGGTGAGTCACAGTGCATCGAAAAAACAGTGTTCGATTCTCGACTCTCGGCGATAGCACGCGCGTTGATGAACCAGTGTGCGAGTAAATCCTGCTGCGATTTTATTACGTGCGTGGGAACGTGGGGTTACTAAGCCACCGCTGCTCCGTCCGCCCGTCTATCCGTCCATACATCTGTCAGTCAGCAGACTATAGTATCTCTTGAATCGCAATATGTAGGCGGTTGAAATGTTCACTGCTGAGTTTGTATTTTTATTGCAGCCGTAAATTTTAAAGGGGGTTTTCCTTTAATACAAAAAATGTTTTTAATACATAATTATGTAAAATGAATAAATATTGAATGGTAGTACGGAACTCGTCAAGTGCGAGTCCGTCTCTCAGTCGGCTGGTTTTTCTCTACGGTCGATTACGAATGCACTCACCGAACAAACAGCATTACATTTTTATTTAGCTATATTTATAACAAAATCTAGTCCGTATTTCCCTCTGAAAGTCTAAACAGAACATTGTAACAAAAAGATTAAATCCTGCTTACAAGAATTAGATCAGACCGCACCCTGCAGCCCGCAGCCACAGTACCAATTACTAATCCGATAAGATATTAGCAGACACCTGAGAGGAACTTGGACGCTCACAACGAACACCACAATTGCGGTTAGCTACCAGATAAGTGGCTTGTATCCGTTCGAAGTACCGTGTATTACATAACATTACTTAGAACATAATACGTTGTGGTTAAAAATATACTTTTCACTTCAGTAGCTCAAACATGTCGGTTTTGCTGCCTGAAATCAGTGAGCAAAATGCGATTTTGCTCACTGAGTGAGACAAGTAACTTTTTAATTTTTGTTTTCAGAAAACCGCGAATATCTTATTCAGCCTTGGGTTAATCATACAATTCGAAACATTTACACTCTATCTCTTTCCCGCCATTAGAAAGAGAGGGAGACAAAGACCAGCTCTTTCGAAGTTCCGATTTTGAATTCGACCTCAAAAGCAAACACGTTCGGAAATTTATACAAACTAAAGAAATTTTGCAAAAAGATAATTATGTCTTTTAAAGTAATTTATTGAATTTTTAACTTATTGTTGTATTTAAACGAAAATAAGTATTTACTGCAAATAAAACTGATATTTAACCTGTAAATATTTATTTCTAGTTATTTTTTTTTACACTAATCAGGGAACGATTAATTCCTCCCTGGACAAGAGCCTTGAAACAGACATAAAACTTTTTACATAACAAACACGCCCTACTTAGGTACCTTAAATATCCTTTAAAAAGCGCCGCTTTTTGTATGGGGATGAGACCGGGAAGTGTGGAATTTTAACATCTACACGTGGAAGGGGCATCGTTACCTCTCGAAAGACCGATCCAACAACCCCTCCGTGCACCACGCGGGCCCAATGTGGGTTAGTAGATATCACAGTCATGTCTTCGAGGTTTTGGGTCCAGGACATGCCGGTTTCCTCACGGTGTTTTCCTTCACCGCTTTGTGGTGATATCAAACTCAAACTTTGAACATTTATTTCAAATAAACCAATTACAGGAACTTTTGAACTATCGACGGGTCGGTCAGGCAGAAAAATTAAGTTTGTTGCCAATTTCAAAGCGTAGCAGGTACGTATGAAGTAGAATGGGCAAGAAGATGAAACAATTACTCAAAGTAAAATGCCTCCCTAGGTTGGAACTCACGAGCTACAAACTCAGTCGAGGCCGATACCACTGGGCCATCACTACTCCAAGTGCTGGCACTGCGAGCAATTACTATGATTTAATGACGTTATCAGAATATGGAAAGGCCGTCCCGGTTGCCCAGGAATAGTGTAATTGCAGCTGGTTAAGTATACTAATTGATAATATCGAGGTTATAGAACGTTGACGTGCAAAAACCGACTTGATAGCCTGACTCACCAAAGAATCACAGATAATGAATTGGCCTACTCCCTTTTGTGTTATAGGTCCCTGGTACTTGCGAGACAGAAAGTACAACATACTCATAGCGTAGTATTTATTGCAGTACTTATCTCCTCGCATCAGTCATTTGAAAGCAGTGGCCTCTCACATGAGCATCCAAAGACATGTCAAACACATGTAATATTCAAGCTGAACAAGTATTCAGCACACGTGAATGAGATAAAAACATTCGTTGTCAATTTCGTGAACGTTTATTTGAACAAAATTGCTTTTCCGGTTTTAAAATTATTTAAATAGACATGTACCGGCTATAACAAACGTGACTATTGCAGGAATTTCATTAATAAAACATGTTCAAATTAAACTAACTAGAACTGTTAGGTAGGTATAGCGATGTCTAAATTGGTTCTAGGAAAAAAAAAACGTTTCTGATATTTATTTTTAATTAAACACGCTTCGGAAATTGGCATTGGTATTTGTTATTTGCATAAAATGTTATGCCATTCATTCATAGAGTATATAATGAAATACTTTAACAAAAACTGGAAAAAAGCGGTTGGTAAAATCAATATATGGACAAAAACTTACACCTTAATGGGTACGTGATACAAAAAAAAAGATAAAACCTCAACCTCCTTTGTTTTCCTATTCTCCTGGTACTTTGCAAAGCGTGCGTGCACTCTGTTGTGTTTTGAGCATAAGCCACCTCTATCCCCCTGGACAAAAGGAAAAACCGCTTATGCATTTGACATTTGACTTTGTTGAGGTTTTGCGCAGTGAGGCACCCGGTCAGAGAGGTCGGAGCATCCGATCTGCGCGGTAGAGGCCTCTGATCAGGTTAGTAAGCCGTCGTTCCCATGCACTATTTATTTGCTAGCCCTGACTGTAAGGCTTTGACTCCGGCAGTAACGCAATCACTGCACAGCTTTCTGTTTCCCTTTGAGCTGTTTTGCAAGGCTACGTGTATCGGGGAGGAGATTGAGTTTCGAATGTGGATGCACAACATGAAAGGTAACTTAAGACAATATTGCTGAATACGTGTGTATAGAAGTGTGAATGAACCTTTGCAGATACCAGGAATTATTGTAATTGCGTGATAAAGAAACCAAATGATTATTTTTTTGTGTGTGAGATCAAACTGTTATCGCAACATAATGAATTACTGCCCGGGTCGCGAGATTTATTCAAAACAGTTACCGTGGCCCTGGCATATAGGCAACTGAAGGAACAGGGGTGGGTTTTACTCGATAAAAATCTGACACGCCCTGCCGCTCCACCCAGAGCGGGAGACGTCATTTGATGATTTTCCACCCTAAAAAAGCATAATAAATTAAATGCGAACTATTTGTACTTTGCATGCTTTAAAGCCACAAAAAGAAACATCAAAGGTGACATCAAATCTGAGACTGAAGTAAATTAACTGCTGCAAACTGCATCAGACGGCTTGAAAACTGAACTTGTAGTGGCAGTCGGGTTTCTAGATTTTTTTCTAATATTCTCTTTTTATTTTATATCTCTTAGTGTCCTATAGTTTTGGAATGGTCTCCTCATGCTCTTTATGTTGATACCCCACGTACTCTTCTTATCTACTCTTATTAGGTATTTTAGAATACCTTACTTAAAGGACGTTTACAATCCGTCATTTTAATATTGCAAAGACAAAAGACTTAGCCGATAACCATTACGCGATACGAGTTTATAGACACCTCATGTTTTAAAATCCATCCCGCTGAAGAAAGAATAGCACATCCAAAATACAAAGATAAAAACCGGCCAAGTGCGAGTCGGACTCGTGCACCGAGGGTTCCGTACAAACCTGCAGGTATTCACGGTTTATGCATAAGGTTTGTTTATGAAATTAAATGTTTTTTTTTTTCATTTTTATATTTGAGTTGACTGAATGAAAGGTAAATTGTGGTTTACGATTTCTGACGTATTAAAAAAAAACTACTTACTAGATCTCGTTCAAACCAATTTTCGGTGGAAGTTTACATGGTAATGTACATTATATATTTTTTTAGTTTTTTCATTCCCTTATTTTAGAAGTTACGGGGCGGGGGGGACACATTTTACCACTTTGGAAGTGTCTCTCGCGCAAACTATTCAGTTTAGAAAAAAATGATATCAAAAACCTCAATATCATTTTTGAAGACCTATCCATAGATACCCCACACATATGGGTTTGATGATTTTTTTTTTTTTTAGTTTCAGTTCTATGTATGGGGAACCCCAAATAATATTGTTTTTTTTTCTATTTTTGTGTAAAAATCTTAATGCGGTTCACAGAATACATCTACTTACCAAGTTTTATAGTTTCGGAAAAAAGTGACATACTCGGACAGACAGACATGACGAATCTATAAGGGTTCCGTTTTTTGCCGTTTGGCAACGGAACCCTAAAAATAACCCTGTTTTTGCTGTGGCGCAATTGTGTAAAATTCAATATCACAAACAAGACAAGCTTTCACCCTATATTTAAAATTTCGTTGCCTCTTTTGTCTAATGTTCGATAATGGTGAACATGACGTCCTGGTCCTTATTCACAGGTCGAGGAACGTATCATTGGATAATATTCTGTCTGGAAATTCTCAGTAGGAGCTTGGTGTTTGAATTTGTGGCAATACGCTGGCCCCCTATTACATGTGACATAAACATATTTGGCGATAATATGTGGGTGTAGTATAGGTACGCCTCGGCCCAACCCATCGGGGGAACAAGGTGTGATGTGATATGTAAATCTATGTATAATGTTTGTATGAAGTGTTTTAGTTAAATGTTATGTTGTTGGCTTGCTGTGGACTTTAGTGCTTACTGTAAGTGCAGCAAGCAATTGTTATAAATAAATAAATGCATATTTAAATCTGTACCGAGCTGTAGCCGAGCTGTTGTACCGTGTGATGCCGGACGTAAACAATAGCAACATCCCATTTCTTCCCGAGGATGTCATAAGAGGCAACTAAGGGACTTACTAGAGAATGGGCAGCAAAGTTCTCAATGCTTTTTACCACCATACTGCGATCCAGCCAACCCGCCTGCCAAGCGTAGCTATTTTAGCAAGCCCCCTCAAATTGGGGGAGGCCTATGTTCAGCAGTGGACATCATACGGCTGAAATGATGACGATGATGATGATATTTAAACCTCACACTAGGTAAACTCAACTCAGTACAATCAAAACCACCTATCCAAATATATCGTGATTCACATCCAAACTTTCAACAGTTTACCAGATTTACTTCGATTTATCAACTTGCTAACTTAATAACTTTTTCTCAAATTCGCAAACAATGGCTAACGCACTTTCAAAGTAGTTCAACAATAAATTGCCCAATTTCACTTTAATTCGACAAACTTTAGCCTCACAATTGTGGATTTAATAAAAGAAGTCTAAGTGAGACGTGACTAAAGAATAATGAGAGAGAATGCAAAAAGTTCCATCTGTTATCTCTTAGTTTAATAATCTATGAAAGTTATGATAAGAAATAAATTGAAGTTGGGCAAGCAGAGTTAAAGTTGGAATAAATCAAGATCTAGAACTATATCTTAATCAGAGTGCCTTTCAAAATCACCTTTACCATTTTGTCTTTGGCAAAAACAAAACTCTAAAGTAGTTATATAGTTTACTTTGCTATAGATATGTAGGTTATAAATTACTAGTACAAAAATGAGAAATAATAATGAGAATTGTTTTATTAACATAGTTTTATAAGTATTACTAACATCAATATAAATACCTGTATTCGATTTAAATAAATAATTATTATTTTAACGGTTATGGACAGTAAATCAACTCGTTACCCGAGTAACAAAATAAATAACCTAAAGTGTTCAGTTAATTACGTAATCACGAAGAATCTACTCCACATAATTTACATTAACTATCCTATTAACTGGGAAAAGTATCGTTTATTTTTATCGCGCTTTGTAGGAGGCATCGTAAGTCTGGCAACACCGGACAAAAGCAACGAAAGCTGAGAAATTAATGAGATAGAAAGACAAACACTCACCCGAGCGGAGCGGAGTGGAGCGAAAAAATAAAAAATAATAAAGTAAGTAAGTAATTTAAATTCAACCCGTTTGAAGCGGAAGGTGCACTGAAATATTGTAGCTACATTCAAAAGAGTGAATTAGTGCCGATGTTTTTAAATTAAAACTGTTCTGTAGGTTTCGATATTTTAAATAAATACTTAGTTAGGAAGCTTTTATTGGTTTACTAAGTTTTACACTATTTATCCCAGCTAACTAAAAAAATAAATATAAACCCAAAGGGACGTATCCGTAAACGTTCCCAGAAGACTGGCAGCATTGCCATGTCCGATGGCAGTGCTAATACTTTGCCAAAGAACGACCCAGCCCTCTGGTCACGTGAAGTGTCGGCCAGCCGGCGACAAATTAAGGGAAAGCTCAATTAATTAAATGAGGTTTACTTTACTATAACCTATACCTACCTAAGTAGGTATATGTATTGCAGGAAAAGCTAATAAAGCCTCTTATACTAAAGGAAGGCGTAAGTACGTTTAGTTAGCTCAACTTAATGACATAGTAGAGTTCCCATTAGTTCAGACCAGTGTTTTTTTTTTTAACAATTATCCTAATCCATCATATTATAAACTAGATGAGGTCGGCGTTTCGAATCTAACTACAGATAAATCTGAGAAAAAAGTTCGAAATAAATACAAAGGTGTTTGTTATAGTCCAGACCAAATCTTGGTCAGATTATGTGAAGACCATGTGGATTGGTGTCTGAAAAGGTATTTTGAGGAAAGAGCCACACAGATTGAGTGGACCTGTCCGCAGTTCAACTCAGAATATAAGGAGCACAATGTTTCGACGAACATAAGACAGGGCATTTGGGTAGACACGTGAAAATATTCAATGTATCATTAAATTTAGAATCAAAGAGTATCGCCAAAATGTATGAGAAAATTTCACTATTGTACGAAAACCAAATCGTAAGTAGCGGTTACGATTATAATCAGGAATTCTGAGGAATCCAATTACATTTTCGCGCCGTAACCGAATGATCTAGGTTAGGGCACTGGTGTAAAGTGGCGATAAGGACACAAAAGGGTTCAAAACGACCAACTAAAGGTTGCAAAGATTGTTCCAACACAGCTATTTGCTAAAACGATACGAGTTTCATAATATTCTACGGTTTTATTTTTCAAAAATATCAGTTTAATATCGTCGTTTTTAGGGTCCTAAAACCAGAGGATGCCAACTGGCCCCTTTGACTAGGAATGCCCGCCCGTCCGTCCGTACGTCAGGTAGTAGGTAGACACTTGAATTGAATACCTTTTTTCGTCAATTTCCATAGAATGTTTAATACTAACCATGGTCGCTATAACCTCAAATAATTATAAAAAGTTATAATTAAAGGAGGCGGTAATGTTAAATATTTTACGGTGTTACGGATACCTTCGTGTATATTTTTGCCTCCCCTTTTTTACAGGAATTTTACTGACATACATATTTTTTCATATATTTTTCTGGCCAACAATCGGATTTCTCTTGTAGTACAAACAAACCGTGCAGATAGGTTTTCCTATCGGGCAATACATATGACAAAATTCGGTAAAAACTTCAATCCTCTTTCTAACTCCTAGTGATTAATTTTCGTAAATCCTTCCTAAGTGTTCACTTTCCTAATGATGATGTTTACTATTTCTTGATCAAAATTGCACGCTTCTTGATCCAGTGGATTACACTGTACGTTGTCTGCCAGTGAGTGAATTTGAGATTTTTATTCAGTACCTAACTGCTTATACACACGTACCATGGCCCTACAACCCTGATCCAAGGACTACTATCTGTATATGGGCCGTACCTACTGCAATAGACCATTAAAACATAGAGAATGTGTCATTAATTCACTGCCTCTAGCTATGCGACTAAAACACAACATAATCTCAGCTTAACATCAGATTAATCGCACGTACCGCCGATAAATTTCAAACTTAAACGACATAACGTATCTCTGAACCTCCCCCCTCCTACCCCTCGGCTGTGACGTCACGATGCGATGCCATGTCATCTTCCCCGCATTCTTCTCTGTCAGGTCTATCTCTCCGCGAGGGCGCACGTCGCAAGCATTTTTCCACTTCTTACAATATCCCTTTGTAGCGTCTCAACAATCTTTATAGGAGAATGATCGTGGCACGTACACTTTTGACAGCTTTCCTGTCTTACCGACCAGAAGTTACGCCATTATAGCCATTAACGCGTACGAATAGAGGCTAAAATGGTATTAAATCGCGAAGTTTTTCTTTGAATGGCTCGGTTCGGTAGCTGATGGAGTTCGGTAGGTACGAATGTTTTGCGTAAGGAGGTATTTCAGCGATCAACATTCTTGTTTTAATTAAAAGGGTATGCTGTCTTGGAATCTGTTCGATTTCAGCCTATTTATATTTATGTTTAACCCAATTTTCAACAAAATACCTTGTTATTTAAAACAGAAGATATTTATATTTTAAAACACTGAATTTAAAAAAAAAGGCTAACCTTCCCCTACCTTTGCATAAAGTTAAAATCAATTAAAAATATTTTCAGCAACTTGAACAGCTAAAAAACAAGAATCTTTCCATTAATTAAAAACCTGAAACTCATAGGCTGCTCATAAACTAAGCGCTGAAACTAGCTGTTCAAGCTATTCAGTATATTCGAGCAATTGAACTCAACAGCACTAATTGCTCTACTTTTGTTTATAAAGCTACTAATTAACTTCACACGGATAATACGAACAACTGCAGTTGAGTTCAATTAAAATGCAAAATGTTTCAACGAGCATTGTTCACTGTTGATTAGGTGATTGCCAAAAAATCGCGTTCAAAATAAACTAAAAGTAGGTACAATGAAATCCTGCCAGACTCGCTGATTTGTCCGAAGGAGTTACCGTGACCCTGGCACATGGGCAACTGAAGGAACACGGGTGGGTTTTAGTCGATATAAGTCGGACACGCCCTCCCGCTAAACTCAGAGCGGGCGCAGTCATTTGCTGACATCCAACCCAAAAAAAGAGACGAAAAAAAATGCCTCTTGTATGTTGTCCGTGGATGCTTGAAAGACCAGCTGCCGATGGCGTCCTGTGTTCAATTTACTTGAAAAGTGCTATTCTTTTTGCTATAGAAGCTATTAACTAATAATAATTATTGCAAACTAGCTTTTGCTAGCGGTTTCGCCCGCGTCGAGGTCCGCAATATCGGTAGTATGTTTCTGTGAAATAATTATCTTACAGAAACATAATACCGGGATAAAAAGTATCCTATGTGGTAATTTTAATAAACGATCAGTATGCCAAATTTCATACAAATCCCTGCGGCCGTTTTTGTGTGATTGAGTAACAAACCCATCATATAAATTGTGTAATGACGTTACAAGCCTATAGTGAAAGTTTAAAAGGAAATCTTTATTTTATTCTTTGAAGCACATTTAAATAAAAAATTGTTTTCAATAAAGTTTTTTTCGTTTTAGTTATTTTTCGAGTTGTTCTCAGCATTTTCCCTTTCAGTTCCCTTTCATTTGATACCCATATTGTAGGAGTAGATTAAAAATAACTAGTCCTCCATCTTGGGTGTTCCGAAATGTTGGATCCAGAATGACGTCACACAGCTAACCAAGCATTGTCATCTAAACGAAATGCGTATACAAAATTTCAGGATCTTCAACCGATTGTTGAAGATATGTGCTACAAAATTGAGTTGCAAAAGTCGACCCGAACAAACAATTGTAGTTACATACATTGCAAGTAAAATATAAACTTGTAAAATATGATTGCCTTGTAAAAGTGCTGACATAAACCTACCTATATAAATAAAAACTTTTATCATTTAGGTACATACTTACATAATTCTGAATGGCGGCAAAAACACAATCTCCCGTGCTCCACGTGTTGCCTTTAATCCACGCACTCGGTTCGCTGCCTTCTAATCTAAATAAGCTAATCCATCCATTTCCATAGGCGGCAGAATTAACATAGGTTACATTATTAATTACCGACAGTTCTATTTAAATAGGGGTTAAGGGAGTGAAGTCAACGAACCGATGAACCCAGCCTTCCTGGATGTAAACATGGCTTTTTATAGTAATGGTCGTCAAAAAGGCGGGTGTCGCTTTTTCTGCACCTGATAGAAAGGAATAAAGGCATGTGGTCCCCGGCAGTATGTAGCTGTACCATGCCTTGTTTTTCCACAGGGGTTGGCAGAGGAGTGAGAGATGGCCAGCTTAT
Organism: Aporophyla nigra; assembly: GCA_947507805.1. NCBI lineage: Eukaryota > Metazoa > Arthropoda > Insecta > Lepidoptera > Noctuidae > Aporophyla > Aporophyla nigra. Next base: position 24,975,237 of record OX382297.1, on the reverse strand, counting down.
TGACATCATCCAGGCAAAAATCCAGACGCTGCGACTGAGAAATTCTAGAAAGAAAAATTGGAATGACACTTTGCTCGACCTGGAAATCATCAGCATTAATGCTAGCGACCACTGTTTAAATAAAGGCATAGAGATCTTTAACTCTAAAAAGGCGTACCGTGCCAACATTTTAACTCCCAATACCTATACACAATCTGGTCAGTGTCATTTTTTCTTTTTTGCAAACCTATCTATAATACATACATATCAGAGTATAGACGTTGGGAACGACGTTTACTTTTAGAGTGCAATAATACATCTCCCTACCTAGGTAAACGTTTATAGCTTACCTTCACTGCCTAATATATCTTGTTAGGAGCTTCATTTAAGAATGTTACCATTTCGTAAGAGTTCGTTTCTCAAGTTGCAACATATCTTGAATGACCCTAAAGCTTTAGTTACCTGGTGGTCACAACTCCCCAAATTGATCGTAGGTACTGCTACCTGCGTTTGCGAGATACTCTTTCTAGAGGATTGTGATAAACTACCAGATCGTCATGATACATACATCCCCCAGTAATTCCCGCTGCTTCAGTTGGGGTCACGGGGTCGCTCGATTTAAATTCTAAAGCAACGTCTACTTATATTTTTATTTTGGCAACGAATTCTTTTGGAGTGCTCGCCTGTTCGCTGCCAGTGACAGGGCGAAATTAAATCCTATTCGGGGGTAGCACTTATTAAAATCTGCCCGAAAAACTGCTCTTTTAGACCACAATGGGTAATCTAGCGGCCGGGCGCTGTGGATGCAGGCGGCTGTGGCACCGGCCATGAGCAGACAGCGATTTACATTTATTAATTTTTTTTTGCTGCTACCTGTCATGAATTACTTAAAACCTGCAAGCGGACCAATGGTAGCCCAGTGGGAACGATTGTGACCTACGGGTTGTAGGTCATATGTCCGGACAGACGCTTTAGTATGTGTGATATATTTCATCACCGCTGCTCTCAAAACGGTCAAGGAAAACACCGGCATTTCTTAGAACCAAAAATACAAAAATATGTGATATCTAACAACCAGCAGTACCCAGCAACCAGTATTTTATACACTTGGATAAACGTTATTTTTGCCCTAGTGCATCATAACTTGACAATGAACGAACATGGAACATGGATACGATAAAAATAATAATATGTTGACAACGAATTGTAACTCTACGTATTTATTACCAAAATGTTACTTGTTTGTAGACGCTTTGGGTTTACTTGCTAAGTCTACAAAATTTGTAATAATGATAATTGCTTTACTTAGCAGCTAGTAAGTAAAGCAAGTTGTATCTATATGAACGGAAATTTTAATCCTGTTTTCTTTTTCTAATTCGTGTGTTTACCTTAAACCCACACACCATTTTTCCAGCAACTTATCACGTGTATTCTTCTCAGACATCGACCGGTTTCTAAGAAATACTATCACATCTACAAAGAACATAATATATTTTCACATTAGTATTTTTGTAGCTCCTGTCCCTCCCCAACCCGCTTCCACTTACAACTTAAGCCACCCCCACTTTAATATTAAACGTTGTATTATTAAATTAATTTCCGGATGTGTCGTGCGAATCGAGACGTGAAATACGGGATTGTTCGAGATAATATTGTTGTTTTATACGTTATCTGGTACGCCTGGTATCGCCGCGAGTTACTAGTGCGCCCCAGAGGCTCACAACTTTCACGTTTATTACCAAAAGCTTGCTGATGAAATTACTAATGTTGTAACACATTTTCGTAGTTATATGAACAGGTGACAGTAATATTATAGACTATTGTTGGAAATTTTAATCAATGTTACATGAATTTATCATGTTTTAGAGGGGTTTCCAGGTGGAACCACATCCAATCTCCTGCATCAAGGAGCAAAAACCAAGGTAACGCGCTCTTTATCACATCATACTGCAAGCCAAAGTAAGTGTAATAATTAATCCACCATGATTGCCTTCCCACAGCTACATTATGAACAGCATGCCACTAATGAACTGTTTTTAAGCCTTTATTAGCTCGCACGTCATTACTGCCGGCACATATTATCGTGCTTTTAATTAGTTCCAAAAGTTTTCTATTTCTGGCTTCATCTAGTTGGTTTTATTCAAGCTCTGTATTTGGGTTAGTTAATAAGTAAATAGTAGGCGAGATGGGCGAAAATATCTCATGATATTACTTGCTTTGAAGTTGGGTAGGCAGTATCCCACGTCGTAATAAAATTGTGATGTGACTTTTGCGTACTGGTTCTTCAAAATTGAACAAGTTGAAAATAGAACAGTAAAACATACTGTCCTATTTTCGACATGCGCTTTTAGATTCTCAATGCTGGGTTCAATACAGAGAGTGATCCAGTCTTCGACCAATCCCGGCTCGAGTTTGTTACGTTCATGTGTACGTGGACTAAAGGGGGTAGCTGAAACTACTAAGCATGTACTGGAGTTCGTATCAATGAGTAACTAGCAAGCTTTTTTACAGTAAGCTTACTTCATCATTCTTAGAGCGTTGGCTGATAGGTGGGACTCTCCGATCTTGGGGCGGTGTATATGACCGCACGCAGTCAAGTAGACATTCCCTAAGATCGGCGTGCCCCACACAGCTTAGAATAAATATTACTAACACTCGTTTATAAGTTTTCACTGCTATTAACACGTACGGAAGGTATTCTGAAAGAATTTTTTATATTACGGCAAATAATTATTGTGATGTTTATCACAGTTTTTTATGCTCAAAATTTACACTTTGGTGAGTCCGAGTCTGCAAAGTCAAACAGTGGTCAGAGGCAGAGCTGTTCTACACCGCCGCTACATTATGTTGAATATTTTGTGTGCACTAGGTGTATTAGAAGTTAGACCCAACGGGGTTATTAATCGTGGTATTTTTAAGGCATTATAATGTGTATTTGATTAAGTCCTATTGCCGACACCCGGTGCGCCTGCAGTGGGCCGGGAGAGCACTAAAAATTTCCCTCTCCCTTTCCGCTACATCTTTTTGCCACATTACATTTTCAGAGGAGATCACCGCTTACGAGCTACTATGGAGTTTTCAACTAAATCTGTACCTTCTACCTTTACCTAAAAATAACAAAACAGCGTGCCATGCTAATGATAAAAGGGTGTCGAAAATACATAAAAAGTCCATCTACACTTAACAGCTCCTTAAATTTCTACAACTTTTCCGTATTTCCCAATAATCCTGACTACATAGTATATTATATCCTTGGCATATCGTAAACAGCACATGTTCTATACCAACTTGTTGGCATATAAAATTTTGTTACATCTAAACAAGTTGGAGTTCATTTCCAATTTACCATATCGAAGCTGTAAAAATGTTAATACGTTTTTATGTACAGACAGACAATTTGAGAATTAGAAGTAGATAGGGTTGCCTGTTGTTTCTGGTGGTGCCGGACGTGAAGAATAGCACCATTCTTCGCGTGGGTGTCGTAAGAGGCGACTAAAGGACTTACTAGAGAATGGGCAGCAACGTTCTCTATGCATCTTACCACAATTCTGCGATCTCCGACCCGCTTGCCTTGCGTGGCAATTATGGCAAAATCCCCCTTTGGGAGAGGTTCATGTCCGGCAGTGGACGTTTTTCAGCTGAAATGGTGGTGATGATGACGAGTGCCTCTACAATGTCACATGCGAAGTTTATAATGGAGTTTTGTAACTTGTATTGACATTTGAAAACAATACAAGAAAACACGTGAATATATAGTCTTAAATATAAGTGATTTTACGGAATCCTTCCTGTGCAAATCTGACTTGTGTGTGGTTGTTCTGTTGACCAACAAGTGAACTGCGTCGCTCCAGGGTGTAAAACGCCTTTTTTTAACGAACTCTTACCTATCGTGTGGCAGCCCTACCGCGGTGACGTATATTACGTGACTCTCCGTACGAATATAATGTTTAGAGTTATTTTTCATGTGACATTTTTATTATTTCTAGTAAACCGAATACCCATCAATGTTTCAGAATGGCAGGTTTCACAGTTAATATTAACTTTATTGTTTAATTTTATTTTGTACATGATGGTTATGCGAATGGAGAGAGTAATATTATAGATGGGCTAGAAGACACGATGTTTTATTAGTTTTCAGATGACTTTCCAACATAAAACATTGTATAAAGGATTTTTTTTTTTTGGATGAGAAATCATCAAATGACTTCTCCCGCTCTGGGCGGAGCGGGAGGGCGTGTCAGACTTTTACTGACTAAAACTCACCCGTGTTCCTTCAGTTGCCCATGTGCCAGGGTCACGGTTTCTCTTTCGAACAATCTCGCGACCCTACCAGAAAGTACGACTTTCAGAATTGGCAGGCATCGATCCTAGCAGACCCCTTCTGTGCTGCTGACATCTCTTTGAGGCGCGCGTGGAACACTACGCGCCGTCGACCCGAGCCTGGTCCTTACTGGGCAGCGAGCTACCCATTGCTCGCCACCCGCAAGCTCGCGCTTACGATGGCTGGGAGTCAGCTATCGACTCCCGACGCCCGGGGCGTCTCCTCCTGCGGCGCCTAGGGACGTGAGGGCGCAGGGACTGCCACCCCCTCACGCGCCCCGCCTCCTCCTTCGCGAGCATTACTGCTTCGCAGAAGGAGGTGACGGCTTTCCCGTACCATGGCTCACACCAGGGCCGGACGCGAGAGGTCACCGCGGCGGATCGCCTCCACGAGGACACGGTGGTGCTCCGCCCAGGCAGGGCACATCTCTACCGTATGCTCCACCGTGTCCTCCAGACGATCCTCGCAATGGAAACACCCGGGCGTTTCCTCCCGCTTTATCATGAACAGGAACCCCCCGAAGCACCCATGCCCAGTGAGAACCTGCGTCAAGCGGAAGGTGAGGACGCCGTGGCGCCACTTTATCCACTCCTCAAAGAGGGGACTTACCGCCGCAATTGTGGCGTGCCCAATAGTTAAAGGATGAGACCGGTCGTACATTGGACACGAATTTGTATCGTACGTAAACATACGATATTGGATGTACGAATTAAGTGCGCACATTGGTTGCACTTTTTTTCCGTTGAAATGCCAGTAATAGCTGTGACCTGTGAGCGGTGCCTCACTGTAACGAATCATTTGAATCTGCTAAATAATTATTCACGAATTTGTATACTGAGGCGGCGCGGACACGTCGTAGAACCATTTATGTCACCCCTCACCTCTTATGTCGTCAAGATGATTTGCAGTGAGAAACCACATAGTAAATACCTTGCATGAGAAAGTGATGCGTTGCATCAAATCTTTTTATTCGTTTTCAAATCAAACTACTGTACTATATGTACTAACTATTATTATTTGAGTATTCTAATTTTATTTTATGTAATACTATATTTTGCCCGCGGCTTCGCCCGCGTGGCTAGGTTTAACAAATTTACATTCGCATCTATAATATTGGTTAGGATGTATTACCTAATTCATTTGTTTTTCCAGGATAAGAAGAAAACTCATGTTCTAGCTCAAAACCGATGAAGTGATTTGGAAACCGATAGCGGATTCATGTGCAGTGGTCGAGTTAGCCGCAGCTCCCACATCACCGCAGTTTTTGGTGCAACTTTATTCATCAACTGAATTTACTTTGTTGTATACACTAGTTTTCCATTACTGTATTAACAGCTTTCCGAATAGAGTACACATTGTTTGCGTCTAGTAAAGAAATCGGTGAACATACATAAAAAAAAAAAAAAAAAATACATACAGTCGAACATATAACCTCCTCCTTTTTTTGAAGTCGGTTAAAAACTGGGCAGGAACAATAAAATGTATTAGTATCTATGTTAGCATCCATTTCCAAAAACACATGTATGTACTGTGAGTGTTATTTTCTTAAAAGTCTGTTGATAAAAATCGCTTTTCCGTTTTTTTTTCACACATATATGGTCATACGTCAATCGTGAAGGTCGTACCTTCTGCCAGGGTCGCGAGATTGTTCAAAAGAGATACGGAATCCTAAAAATCGATTTAACAATACTTAAATAAAATTTCCCAGAATTCAAATTGAAATTGAATACGTCGAGTATTAAATTTCCATTTGAATTTTCGGAATTTTTATTTTAAAACGATTTCATTTAGCTTGCCCCGTTGTTTTTGAAATTTAGTCGTTGAAATTTATACATTTTTATTCTGTACTTTTGTTTTTTTGTTCTATTCTGTTTACAGTGTTGCGAATTTAATGTGTTTTATAAATATTGTTTGCCTGAATCAATTGAATTTCAATTATAGAACAGTTATTATTTCACCCATAATTCTGCCTGTTAAACCCTCGAAACACATTCACATCACGCCAGAACCTTCCATCAAAATAACCTCAAATGCAAGTCATGTTATCAATTGAAATACTAGCCACTCACGCACCCTTACTTAAATGTAACCGAACCTGTAGATACTCCAGCAAAAAAGGGTAACCGTCTTGAACAGAGGTGAGGTGACCCTTCCACATAACTCCTTGAGTTAAGAGATAGGCTCGATACTCCACAAGGAATACTAATGTGGATGAACTGACGTGATCATTAACGGAACGTTGTATATCGGATATGGATAGGACCATGTTCAGTTGTCGTTTATGTAAATTGGATTGATTTCTTGAATGATAATGGTAAATTAACAAACTAGTCTCTCAGAAAATACTTAATCTGATCGGCACCCTAACTGCGCAACACGCTATTAATAACAATGTGAATTATATTGAAGGCTATTGCTAATCTATTGCTTGATTTGTTAGAAGAATAAATATACTCATCAACGTAAAAACGCAATGAATGCCGTTGAACTGTCATAATGAAAACCATTAGATAGTGGTTAGTAAGTTAGTGTGTTATCAAATCAAATCATTTATTTCGGTTAACAAAGACCCATATCATAAGTACTCTACAGACTGTCATATATACAAATAAAAAGCAATGTAAACATAAAACGATTGTCCACAAAGTGACGGCCTCGTGTTACGTATCGCGTAGCCTTCCGTGGAATCGCCGATATACGACACCCTTTGGCCAAAACTCTTTATTGAGGAAGAGAGAGTGCCCCTGTGTCTGCGCACATACTTTTGCACTATAATATCTCACGCGTTTAAGTCTAGTCTCCGTTGAGATTGGCTGCCATCGCCTAAATAGGGTCTTGAGGAATATGTGTTATTAATGATGTAGCTCCTCACAAATGTACTCTACAGGATTGAAATTAATTAGGACTTGTTTGGGTCATTTAAGTAATAACATAACAGCAAGTGTTTTAACCGATTCCTATCTGTTATTGAGGCTAAAACAATTCATAAGAGATTGGCGATAGTCATGGCAGCTTCTTACATTCGTATTATATTCTCAAACTCTATAAAACCAACTCACGTTTCATATAAAGTTATCTAGTTTTAAACAAGTTTCCAAAGAAATAAACCGGTTTATTTTACTTGTCCGTTGAGAAACAGCTTGACAAGCTGAAGTCTGTGATTCTAGAACAAAAAGAAAAGCATCTACTTCACGTTCAGGGATATTAATCGAGTTTCCTTAAGGAAAATAAAATACGAGACTTATAAATGCTTTAAGAAAAAAAAAACCGGCCAAGTGCGAGTCGGACTCGCGCACCGAGGGTTCCGTACAAACCTGTAGGTAAATAGTAAAAATTCACCCATCACGACAATAGAGTCGTAGTTCTGTTCTCTGTCTGTGTTTTGTTCTGTTTATTATATGATGTAACTAAAAATTTACGGTTTTCGCAATTTTTCCTTTATCTGTGCTATAAGACGTTGCTTCGTACCAAATTTCAAAATTCTAGATCGACTGGAAGTACCCTTTAGGTTTTGATTCCCTTGCGCGTTTCGAAAATATGTGGAAATTTGCGGCATAAACGACTATATATTTTGATTACGTTAGCTTAGAAGTTTGATTTTGTCACAGCTCCAAGGGACAGTAGTCTTGAGTATTTGATATAAATTTCAGCTTCATATCTTTACGCGTTCCTGAGAAAAAGGGTCTTGACAGACGGACGGACAACAAAGTGATCCTATAAGGGTTCCGCTTTTTGCTTTTGAGGTGCGGAACCCTAAAAACGTTAATAATCTAGGTAGTCGATGGAGGGAACACGTGTAGACGTAAATGGCGAGCAATAATTCTATTTGTAAATAAATAGGGGGTCGCTTGCGATGTTGCGAATTCACGAGGCGTTTTTTGTAAAGAAAGCATCGTGAGAAAATTCTGTAAATGATAAATAATTTTATTTCTGTAATTTGATATATACAAACACTTTTACATGTCAATCATATTTTTTTAAATAAAACTAGATGAGGTCGGTGTATCCTATCAGACTACTCTGAGAAGAAAGGCCGAAACAAACTTAGAGGTGTCACTCTCGTTTAAAGTCCAGACATAATCTTAGTCAGATCATGTGGATTGGTATCTGAAATGGTCTTTTGAGGAAAGAACCACACAGATTGAGCAGACCTGTCCAGTCAGGGCAGGCAGTTATCAGTAAGTGACTAGGAGCGGCTCACGTATTTTTACAGTAGCAAGTATGTAGTAGTTTTTATGTGTTTTAAAGAGTAGTTTTAGCTGCATGGCGCCTCTACGCAATGATACTAATACCACAATTTATACTGCTACGCGCGTAGCTACGCCTTTCGCTACGCGCCTACGCGGTTTGTCCCGATCAAATAATGTTATGTAGGAAAATCTGCGTGCAGTGATGTACAGACATGTTGTGTAACCGCGAACATACGCACACAGACGTGAGTTTCACGGTGAAATAACTGTAACGTGTTAAAACATAGCGATATTTAGTGCGTAAATACCACGTATCACAATGTTCCCCAATGAACCCAAGTTTACTGGCAGAGAAGTAATTAAAGCATAGGTAGATAAATGAATACAAAATATGTATATAATATCAATCTGCAAACGTTGACAGCAAAAACACATCGGAAATAATATTCGAACGAAACATTTCAACGCAACTCGTTCATGTTGATATTTTTAATTGTTTCAGAATTCGTACGATCCAATTGCTTAACTCAAAGTAAATAGTGAAAATGGCACAACCTACATTTTGAATTTAATTTTTGTAATTATAAGTAAACGTATTTCAATTGTAGGGTTAAGAGATATTTTAGTTTACGTGGCCTTTAACACATTCGTAACAATTCTTCTCATAAATATTTTCCTAGGGTTCTCTGACTAACCAAAATAATTTCACAAAAAACCTCCTACCCTTGTTCCAATTTCCTAATACATTTTCAGAGATTTCTCCGCAAGAATGTAATCTCAGCTGGATATCTGTGATATGACGGTTGGGATGCTCGCAGCCTCCACGTCAATCCGATCTTGGCAAGTATTGGCAACCTATTGAATCTTTGAACAGAACAATATGTCTAGACTTATACATCTCGGAGTATTACTTTGTGTAGGATATTTTTCAATGAGAACTGATTTGGTGTGTTAATTTCATAATATTGCTTACTTGTATTATTAACTACTGAAACAGCAATTAATCAGAATTCATAATATGCTTTTTTTTTCTTCTTTTTTTCTGAGTTGAAAATAAATAAAATAAATAAATAAATATCTTAGGACAACCAACACACTGTTATCTGATTCCAAACTAGGCAGAGCCTGTACTATGGTAACCGAACAACTGATAAATATACTTATATATTTCTAAATACATACATATTATAGATAAATTACACCCAAATCATCAAATGACGTCTCCCACTCTGGGTGGAGCAGAAGGGCGTGTCAGACTTTTACTGACTAAAACCCACCCGTGTTCCTTCAGTGGCCCATATGCCAGGACCATGGTATCTCTTTTGAACAAATCTCGCGATCCTGGCAGAATAATATGCTTATGAGGTTTGCCCTCGGCTTAGCCTGAGGCCGGAAACCATATCACGGAAACGTATTGCCGGGATAAAAAGTATACCTAGATGTCCTAGCCCAGGTCATGGTCTCTACATGTGACAAACATGCAAACCCGTTCCGCCATGAAAAGGTACCCACCCAGGCAGACAGACAGAGTTACTTTTACATTTATAATTTGGATTTTATACTCCCTCTCAGAATCAGTATCAGTAGAGAACTTAGTCAGTCTCCTGTCCTTCATCATTTCAGCCGTAAGACGTCCACTGCTGGACTTAGGCCTCCCCCAATTTGGGGAGGCTTTGCCATAACCGCCATGCTTGGCAGGCGGGTTGGCGAACGCAGAATGGTGGTAAAATGCATAGAGAACGCTGCTGCCCATTCTCTAGTAAGTCCCTTAGTCGCCTTTTACGACACCCACGGGAAGAAATGGGGTGGTGTTATTCTTTACGTCCGGCACCACACGGTACTCCTGTCCTTATCCCAATGTATTTGGTGTCGGCGCGGCACATCTTCTGCTTCTATAAAAATAACCTTAGTAGTCCGAGCCATTTCATCATTCAAACAATCTTTGGTAACCTTTTTTTCTATGCCCATCCAAATTCTTTGTCGAATACTTGTCTTAGGTCTCATATGCACTAGCGATTGGCCGCCTAGGTGGTTCGTTTGAGTTGCCAGCCACCAGACTAGGATGCTAAAGCAGCTGACCGCCATGACGGCCAGCCGAGACGTTAAACCACTTGAAGGCGGAGTAGGTAAGATGTTTTTTTTTTTTTTTTTGGATGGGAAATCATCAAATGACTACTCCCGCTCTGGGCGGAGCGGGAGGGCGTGTCAGACTTTTACTGACTAAAACCCACCCGTGTTCCTTCAGTTGCCCATGTGCCAGGGTCACGGTATCTCTTTCGAACAATCACGTGACCCCGGCAGGAGTAGGTAAGATGTCCAGTTTGTTTATGGACCGACATTCAGAAACAAAATAGAAGACATTAATAAAGTAGGAGACTTAGAACGGAGATAAAAGGAAGACCTATTGTATAATAAATAAATGAGAAATTATTTTATTTCTATAAATAAGCTAGTACAAACACTTTACACATCAATCATATATTAAAAAGTTGATAAGGACGGCGTTTTCTTCTATCTGAATTTCAACAATAAATTACTTTGTGTCGAAGTTCATGGCTGCAGGGTGCACAACTTACCAACGCGAACCGACAGCTCGCCACAAACTAAACCGCCCGTGATCCGCCTAGTGCATAAAGACAAGATGGCAGCTAGCCGCGAATCAGGAAGCGGCCATTCGACCGCGGCGTTTTGTCATAATCCACGCTTCATGCCACGCTTAGCATGCGGGTTGGCGATCGTAGTATGGTGTTAAAATGTAAGTCCCTTAGTCGCCTTTTACGACACCCACGGGAAGAAATGGGATGGCATTTTACGCCCGGCCCCACACGGAACTAGACGTACATATGTATATCTCAAGTTACTGACCTTTTATTGAAGTTTTTAAATGTGATATAGTTCGCGTAGCACCCGTACGCGGCCACAAACTGGAAGCGTAGCCACATGGTCGCGTGTTCCGAATTCGAATTTAAAAAACTGTTCATTAGAGTTTCGAACATGTGTGCTGGTAACCCGACGTCACAAACTACCCGCAGGCTGTAATATTCTGAGTCTCTTTCCGTTGTCGTATTGAATTTGTGTTACAAAATTCTGCAGATTTTTTTTATTCCTCTAAATATAAAAATATTTTCCCCCTTATAATTCCGCATGTCATGTCTATATGTTTGTCACCGGACTATGGTCACTTTAAAATATTATTTTAACTTCTAATTTGAAACCTAAGTCATTAAGGATTTTCTCCTGCATGACGATAGCTGACATCCCCTTTTGACTTAGTTGAAACGCTCCAGTGAACCGGCACCAAAAGAAAAACTTAACAAAAATAAAAAATATCTTTGTGATTTCTACCATATATGAGGTTCAGACTTCTCTATCTAAGTTTATAGTTCAACTGACTGAATACATATTTTTCTAAATAAATTCTGCAGCATTTTATATTTGAGTACAGTTCCCTCTCTACATTTGTGTGGTTGAACACAACTTGGCAGGGCTCTCCGTATTTGTTTTGCGTACCGTAGCTAACAAATAAAACGAATTGCACTGCGGTGTAGTTTTCCATCATATAGCTGGGTTTATACCTTTGTTTTACCTAACCTTTTGATAGACTACATATCTACCTACCTAGTAATTGGTAAATTTCATCTAATTGATAACGTATTAGCAAATCTATACTAATTAATATTGTAAATTGGAAAATCTCTGTTAGTATGTCACCTTCTCACACCTAAACCACAGAACAGATTTCGATAAAATTTGACAAGGAGATAGATGGCATCCCTGGGAAACACTTAGAGTACTTTGTGTCCCGGAAGCACGTTCCCGTATTTTCTGATATCCGCGCGGGCGCAGTCGCGGTGAAAAACGTGTTTAAAATGAATTAATAAACCTTTAATTGGAACTTCAGCAACAAACTAAGATTTTTAATCAACATCTGACTACAGACTAACTTTGAAATATAAATCTAAATAGACTGAAATTCGTCTGATCGAGCTGTCTAACAATTTATTTATCTTTAGTTACTTGAAGTACCTAAATAATATCCATCCAACTAGTATTGAATAAATATTGACATAACAAAACGCTGCTAAAATAGTTCTGTGTAAGAGTATTTGAGGAAATGTAACCGAAGTTTAGTTGCAATGCCTGAGAGACCGGTGAGCGGATCGACTGCCCGAAGCGACGGCGACGCGTCAAGGAACTAACATTGTCTAACATACGGACTTTCTGCGAATGCTACGACACGTTTATATCCAAAAGTCGTAAATTTTAGCTTTTGACAAGAAATAAAAATGTCTGGAAAAAACTACCTTCATAAACATTCACCGTTTTCACCAGCACTGGACAGCACCTAAATTCATCATCATTAAGCATTACCTCCGCATGATATAGTTCGCATCGATAGTTGACATGCCCTTTCCACTGAGCTGAAACGTTCAGCAATAGGTAGAGCGGCACCAAAATAAAAACTTTGCCTGCAAAAACATTCCCCGTTTTCACCAGCACTGGGCAGCACCTTAATTCGTCAGCTGCCTTTTCCGAACATATTGGGGTCGGTTTCCAATGTAAACAGAGGGGTAATTGCGTAACTTGCTATCAGTAGGAATTGGTTTCATATTGATAGTTAAACAACATTCATTGCGTTATTTACGTTGTTGAGCCGACAATTTATTCGAACAAATGACGCAATGGTTTAGAAATAATCTTCAATCTGATTCAGTTTCTAATAGATAGTGCGTTTCGCAATTAGGGTGCAGATGTAGCTTAATGCTAGTATTTAACATGAAGCTATTTGACTTCTGCAATCAAGTTACTGGGTCACACGAAACCACTGGTTGTCAGGCTTTCGGGTTTCTGACGACCCGTAACGACTCTCAAAGATCCACAAATGATAACCGGGACCAACAGCTTAACGTGCTTAGGGAGGGGTCTTGGTATGCAAAGACCCGATCCACTGATCAACGGCGGCGAACATATCTTAACCTGATCGGTCAACCCATACGACTGTTATTACTACGACTGTTATACGACTGTTATGCCACCAGCCTCTTAATGCCTAAATAAAAGCGCGCTATTGAAATTATCATTGAAACGTCCATCAAATGAAAATTAAAAAAAAAAAATATTTAGGCATTTATTTATAAGTCTGGTGTAAGTTACAGCAGCTGAAATGTAGCAGGTTTTTGAATATTATCTATGATTGCCTCATTGGTCTAGTGATCGGAAGCGAGATCCGGCTGAAGTGGGATTTAAGAGGCATTAGGTACGAACTTGGAAGGCTTTGTGTTCTATTAATTAAACAGATCTATCTGTATTGGACTGTATACCCGGGTATCATACTTACACAAACGAAATATAGGAGTTACACTACTTTATGATGTCCTCAACATAAACTCAAGAGAGTTTAAAAGGTAATCGGTCACCTTTGAAAGGATCTACCTACTACTAACTTTTATGCTCCTGGTACCTCACCTAAGTAGATAAAGTAAGTAAGTAGTAAAAGTAAGCTCCAGGCGCGGTCCGAGGGGTCATGACCCCCCCCAAAGACAGTCATTCTGTCGAAACCCTGAACGATTTGCCTGTTTTACTACCTAAAAATATTCTTCAGTACACGTGGTGACCCCCCCCCCCCCCCAAATATTAGGCTGCGACCGCGCCTGCTAAGCTCTAACTTCATCTACGCATACGTAAATTTCCCAAGTATTGTATCGCATTACTAGCCTATCAGCTCATCAAATGCTTATCGACCCAGTTGATATCCAGTCATAAGCCGACCTTTCGCCCAAAACCCTGCGATGTAAGGGATCCGCAATTTGCACAACCACTTTTATAAACTACAAAATGCAACAGGATAATATTCTTTTGTAGCAATAGTCCCAGTCCCACATGTAGGGGCAATCTCGATCTCGCGTAGTTCATCTCGCCAGATCTCGATTCACGAATAGTCCAGTCAAGATCTCGATTTCGAGAGAGAGCGTGCGCTATCATTGTTATTGCGAAGTCATTATCAATGTAACAATTATTAAAATTACCGTTTTATTTTTATTTTGGTTTCGAAATTCGATTCAGTAAGCAGTTTTCGTTTTACTCAATTAAGTATTATTATGGTATTTTTCATTTAAAAAATGCATTATTTCTAAAAGTGGGCGAAATCTCAATCTCAAAAACAACATGTCGCCTGATCGTCACGGAAGATGTCGTACCTCGACACTAGACGCAAATCTCGAGTTGCCAATCTCGATTCGAGATTGTATTCCCTACCCACATGTAGCTATACCTTTGTAGGTACGTAAGATCATGGGATAGCCAACTCCCTTGCGAGGTTGTTGGGTCGACCGAGCGGCGATAGCTAAGGGAATTCCACAATTCTTTTGTTTTATCAACTTTCATAAATGTATTCATGAAATATCTCCGCAGTTTGAGGACTTGCCGTTACACCTTTTTGGGCTTTTGTAAGAATTCGAGGTCACAGGTCTCAAACGGGATGGGGAAGATGTTTTATACTGTTTTTAATGTTGTACTCATTAGGTACCTTTAAAAAATTGAGTGAATAAGTATTAATGAATAGCACGTGTATGAACTAGCAAATTAATCAAAACAAATCAATCGCACACTTCGTTTAAAACTGCTTCATTTTGCTATAGTCATTGTGTAGATTTAAGTCGCAGATGGATTTTCGAAGCCGTTAACAAAACTCAGCTCCGTTATGTAAAAGCTTCATCAGACAAGCGCGTCGCGACGGCGCGAAGTGATGGTGCGAGTGCGACGCGACATTTTTAGAACAATTTCGATGAAGTTTTAATAGAAGTTTCACGACAGTCGCGTCGCCCCTGTTTGTGGGAGCCTAAAACAACTGACCAATGTTCAGCTGAATTGTCATTACGTTACTTAAGCAATACAGCTGCTACCCACGTTAAGTCTTAATGCAGAATGGGTTATCTGCAGTCACAGCAAGCGTTCGTTGTGGCTTCTAAAGCTGAATCGGTCGCAGTAACTGGGCTAGGAATGCCTCACCAATTGGTTTAAGTTAGGCAACCAACCGGGCGCAAGCTGAGCGAGTAACGAGTGGTGCTGTACCATGTTGGTCGCACTTGCTTAGCAGGACTGCTGTTCATTCATACATAAAACTCTCAAAATGTATATTAAAATTTTCCTAAGAACCACTGTTTACATTTAATTTTGTATTAGTGTGCATTCATACGAGCAGCACACGTCCAGCGCAAAGGCAACAGAGTTCGGCCGTAATTCCGTCATCACCCAGCGCCGTGTTGTTTTTAAGCTGTTTCAGAGCCATCCTAATCTCGTACAAGCTGACGTCCGGGATACTGCAGTGTAGTGTCGGGTGAATCTAGCTCTCGGGTCGTTAGCCAGATTCATAATAGAAGTTCTGGTGGACGTGTAAGTATAATTACTGTAGTGTACATAGAACTTTTCACTCTCTCTTAACAGCTCAGGTTTGGCGGATACGACTCTGCCACCGTCGGTCTTCAGTTTCGCAAGCTGATTATGAGCTTAGATGGTTTTGTTAAGTTGGATTTTGTTAAGTTTATAATTATGTAAAGCTATATTTGTAACGGTCGCGAATGTTATTCCAATCAACATACAGTTGTTTAGACACTGACCTGCAAATTGCAATAACCAAAAAAAAGACGCCATTAAAATTATTCAATTGACACAGTTGACCACAATATACATCTTGTTGGGTTTGGGCACTGAAACAATAAAAACAGACAGAATATAAGGAGTAAGTACTTAGGTTATTACCTAACGGTGGTGGTAGAACTAGAACGGGCTGGTGTCCGCAACTCCACGTCTGAGCGCGTATTTCGCGTACCTATGGGAGGTTAGACTTAGGTAACAATTAGATAATGGTTTAATATTATTGTGACGAAGGTCTTCAGCGCCACGAGCAGTTCTGGAGAGGAATACGTTGGCAAATAAGGAACCAGGAGCAATTAAAGATCTATCAAGCTGTTATCTTGTTACGCTTATAAGCGCGACTGGCCTGTTAGTCTAGTGGTTAGTGACCCTGACTGCTAAGACTGAGGTCGTGGGTTCGATTCTCACCCAGGATAAATCTTTTTGTGATGAGCAAGATCATTTGTTCTGTGTCTGGGTGTAATTTATCTATAATATGTATGTATTTAGAAATATATAAGTATGTTTATCAGTTGTCTGGTTGGCATAGTACAGGCTCTGCCTAGTTTGGTATCAGATAACGGTGTGTTGGTTGTACTAAGATATTTATTTATATAATAAATTTACTAGTGTATTTTGTTTGGTGCTGCTTCAAAATTAGTTAAGTACTCGAAGTCAAAGTATTTATTAGTGTGATTTTTGGTGATACAGTACCTACTTATTTACCTTAGTTAAACTAAAATGTTTAATTTTTATTTTCGCCTATCCGTTTCCCTCCTCGTTGATAAAGTTCTCATCAAGATGAATGAAATAAGCTGCAAACATGTTTTTTTTTTTTAATAAAGCCCCCACTCCTGGCCAACGGCCAGCTACTCTCCTTCCAACTCTCTCCGTCCAGAGCTGCCAAGAACCAACCTTTGCAAAGAAGTCCAGCATAAGATCATATTTGAACTAATATGATGCAAAAGTCATCAACGAAAATGAAAGGTAATGAAATTCGGCTTATGTATTCAAATGATGAAATCAAAGCACTCAATTTGTCAGTGGCTCCACAAATGTGGTTCCTTTTTTATTTTTTGTGGGTGGGAAGTCATCAAATGACGTCTCCCGCTCTGGGTGGAGCGGAAGGGGTTGTCAGACTTTTACTGACTAAAACCCACCCGTGTTCCTTCAGTTGCCCATGTGCCAGGGTCACGGTATCTCTTTCGAACAATCTCGCGACCCTGGCAGGCATCGGTCCTGGCAGACCCCTTCAGTATTGCTGACATCTCTTTGAGGCGCGCGTGGAACACTACGCGCCGTCGACCCGAGCCTGGTCCTTACCGGGCGGCGAGCTACCCATTGCTCGCCGCCCGCAAGCTCGCGCCTACGGTGGCCGGAAGTCCGCTATAGACTACCGACGCCCGGGGCGTCTCCTCCAGCGGCGGCTTGGGACGTGAGGGCGCAGAGACTGCCACACCCTCACGCGCCCCGCCTCCTCCTTCGCGAGCATTACTGCTTCGCAGAAGGAGGTGACGGCTTCCCATGCCCAGGTACCTACCCATTGAGTTTTCATTCACACCTTTTAATGCTAAGGTGCTTACAAACATCATGGGTAACTCAGTTACTTAAATAACACAGAGCTAAAAAGGAATTCTGCCAGGTGACAGGTTTTACTGAACATCAAAGATCCGAGAGCTTCTTTGTGTTAGTAATACGTGAATCTAGATAGTCTGATACTTTTTGGACGTACCACGTGTACGTGTACCTATGTATACTTCTTCTTCTTCTTAATAAGTTTTGGCTACGAGCTTGGCATTTTCAGTAGCGTCCATCAACTCCTGTAGCGTGCGGACAACAGCACCCCTAACCAGGCGCGGTCCGAGGGGGGGGAGGGGTCATGACCCCCCCAAAGACAGTCATGCTGTCGAAACCCTGAACGATTTTCCTGTCTTACTATCTTAAAATTGTTCTCACTTGAGCCACGGAGACTCCGATGGACATTTGCAAAAAGATTATAACCCGGGACATCATGCTGATCAATAGCGCTTGCGACTACGAAACCAAAGAGGATATTTTAAGAGTACCTTCCTAAAAATAATCTTCAGTACTCATGGTGACCCCCCCAAAATGTTAGGCTGCGACCGCGCCTGCCCCTAGCCAAGTTGATAATCTGCAATCGTTAACGCTAGTCGAAAACTAATCGAATGTATGGAAATGAAATCATCTCAACGTTAAGTCACGTGGTTAGAACAAATAAATAGAAAATTCGTAGCAGAGTTCACGGCGTCGTTCAAAATGATAGAATTAATTGTTATCGTTTCTACAATGTTCAACGCTATATCCTTTGTTATAATGTGTCGTTTTTCTAAAGTCATTGTAGAACGAGCGGCTGACTCAGACGCGTCAACATGGCTACCAACTCAGGACACGTGGAAACAATATTATCTACACTAATCATAAAGAGGTGAGTTTGTTTATAGGAAGTAATCTCTGGAACTACTAGTTGGATTTGTTTTTTTTTCTCTAGTCTTTGGTACTAGCGGCATTACACAACGCAAAAGGTATCATCATCATCAGCAGCCTATAATGTTCCCACTGCTGGGACACAGGCTTCATCTTAGTGAAAAGTGGGCTTTAACGGTGGGCGCTAACGCGCACAGTGTGGGTTAGTAGGTGTTGTCACATGTCTTCCAATTTTTGGTTAGTTCTAAGACATGCCGGTTTCCGCACGTTCCTTTACCGTTTCTAGAACAGTAGTGATGAAATAATTTACACAAAATAAAGCGCCTGCCTGGGTTCGAACCTAGAATTGGTAAGGCGCGGCCGCTACCATTGAGCCACCATTGCTCATTTAACCAAATAATTCGAAGTACATTTTTTTAAATGTATTTGTGTATTGACAGGTAAATAGTGAAAGACAAATTCAAGCTAAAATGGTCTGTATTATAATCGTACATAATTATGAATTCTTCAATAGCAGGGTCCAAAATAGCCAATACGAAAAGACCCCGAACAATAAAATATAACGCTATCTTTATGAGGTATTTAGTTATTAACAACTTCTACAATAAACATTTCATCGAATTTGACTTAACAATATAATTATCAAGTATATGATTGCTCATTTTGGTGTAAACTGTTATAATAATCACAAATGTTTAGTCAAATATGTAAAATCTTAATGTGCATAATATCGCCTTTTCCATCAGTTAAATATTAATATTATATTATTGAATCATAAATATTATATTGCAGATTATAACAAAAGGCTAGCGCTATTCTAAGAGTTGTATTAAAAATCTGTATCAGAAATTATTAGTCTTTAATCATAACAACCGTATTGATTCTAAGTTGTGCCAATATTCTAGATAGTGCAAAAATGCTATGGAAGATGGAAGAACTTTTATAAGTTATTTTCATTCTAAAATTACATTATTGCGGTTAAATTTCTCTCTGAGGAATTATTTCGAATTTGTCTACTGTAAATTGTTATGAAAATGATTAGACTCCTACATCTAGCTGTTTACAAACGATAATCTTACCTACTCTCTTCAAATCCAATCATCTACTTTTCTACACTACTCGCTAGACTTAATAATTAGTATTTATTTGATTTCTTCGATACTCATAGGCATTAGGATTTCTCTTTTAATTATCACAATTTTATTTTTAAACATATTGATACGAGATAACAAATACGTCAAGCCACAGATTTCATATGTTATAAAATTATTTTCAGGGATTAAAAAAAAACGTTTTTCATAACAGACTGTCCCAAATAAGATTCACACCAAGAAAGAATACAGCAAAGGAAGATTTCGACATAAATAAAATTGATAACTGTAACTACAACAAAATTAAGAAGAAATAAATTAAGATTAAAGCAAGACAAAGGGTAACTTGAGATAGGAAATTAAGAAGAAAAATAAAACAAAAAATAAAATAAATTCAAAAAAGAATTTTACTAACATACACACGACTGAGTGCATCAGATATATATACATAATACATTTGTTTGTATACCCGTTTAGTACAATCACTTGACATGTCGGCCAACACATGCGAACGAAACACACTTTATTAACATATTGACATTATTTTTACTACTTATAGATAGACGCCATTCGCTTTTTTACCGTAGGGAATAATCATTTGATTTTTAGATTCGACTTACTAATAACAGAGGATATAATCAATTTTTTAGGTGTGATAGTGATATAAAAAAATCTACTTTTCTGAATATGAAATAAAGTTCAAAATGTCTCGACGAATAATTGACAGCTATTTTTGGAAACTGTATCAAATGTTTTGAAAACTATGTGTTAATCATAATAACGCTTATCGCAGTTAAAGTCTGAAAGCATTTGTTTTAAACCTCTTTCATAACAATACAAAAATAATTACCACAATGTTAAACTAACCATTCCCACGGTAAACGGGGCCACAAACTGTGATTTCAAATATATATTCGATGGTACATAATTATATTCTAATAATATACACTTCCAGACTCTTGAATCAAACCACCCTGCACTTTTTGCATAAAAGATTTTTTTAGAATTCACAATGAATTCAAGTTCGGAACAATGGTGCCACGAACTTTTTCGTTGATTCCTATACCTGGCATGGAATTGCACGGTGGCTCAATTTAGAAGTCATAAATATACATATACTAATAGTAGAAGTATATTATATACTGACATGCAAGCTGCCTCAAAAACATAGAACTTAGCACACACTAAATGTATTTTGGCAAGGACCTACCGATTTTGATTAAAAACTTATAAAAATTAATATCTATTGATATCATATTCACATTAATAATTATTTGCATTCGAATTGTTTGTCATGCTATTAAAAAATATGATATTATTAATAAGATGATAGATTTGAATACTATCGGAAAGTTATGGCTCAAAGTTTCGAAAGCTATTATTTTCTCGATCCGATTAATAATATTGAAACTTGCTTACTGGTGAACTAGGACTGAAATAATTGGACAGAAGAAAAAAGTACTTTAACGTTCCAAAAAAATCGACGCGAGAAAATACAGCACTAAATATCGTTATTAGTAAGGTTACATAATAAAAATGTAGCACTGAAATACTAAGATTATTTGTGTCTTTTAAATAGTACTACGTTACTATACAAAAGTTAGAGGTCTTATAAAGGCATCTGGTAAGTATCATATAGGTACAGACGCCAGCATACCAAGCTACTACAATTTCTCAAATTTCTTTTATAGATTTTCAACTTTATTGCTAACATTTTGGGTTAAGATTGATGGGGAAATTTTGACAATTTCAGGTAGATTGATGTGCTGGCGTCTGTACATTCTGCAGTTTCAATTTAAAAAGATATACTAATTTATATACAGTCGCTAAGTTAGCGTTAAAGGCATTAACTCTAATATAAAACCTAAGACTACACAAAATGCAAACAAAGCTACACAATAACATTTTTTTTGGTACATAATTTGTTTATTTTTTCACTTGAAACATAACTTATAGACTATGATCATTCGACTATAAATCCGTGATGTTTTTAAAGGTTTTCGTAACATTATATTTGCGATACTAATACATATAAAAAAAGGTTCTTTGCCAATTTTGGGGCGCAGAAAATTCTTAAAGCTATAAAAGTTATAAATTATCAAATTTATTTTCGGAAGATGTCTTGAAAATATTGGCTAATACAATAATATATCGCATAAATAACGTATATAATACAGATAGATAAACTATTGGCATAAGCTGAACAGTCAATACCTTTGCCAACCATAGACTCAAAGATGACTGGCAAAGGAATTTACTATTCAGGCTGCTAAGTTCTAAAAAACTACAGGAAGATCTATATTTTCTGATTGTTATCATGGGCAGTCTTTGGTGAAACAATTTTAAAGTTTCTAATTCTGTACAATTTTTTTAGTTTTATAAAAAGCTTGGATTAATATAACGTTAAATTGTAGAAGAGTAATGAAGTAAGCTGCATTTAAAAATGTTTCATACACTGCCAAAGTAATATTTTTTGAGTCAATTATTATTTTGGCTTAATGTCTAAAGCTTACAATTAATATTGGATATTGTAGCACTCTCTGTTACAAACATTATAGTCTACCTTATGTCCACAAAAAATTCACATCTAAACATTATAAAGTGAAAAGATTTTTTTTTTTTTTTGTATGTTTGTTTGGGATGGCCTGGATTAGGTGTACAAGCATATATATTTTCCCGATATTCCCACGTGATCCAGACTCATGTGGATAGTTTATTATAACAACGTTCTTTGACAGTGCAAAAACGTATCTAATGGGTATTTAGTTATTCTTACAACTTCAATTATCCTTATAATTACGACTAATTAATAAGAAACTCGATTTTAATTTCTACAAGTGCTTCTAAACTCACAACTTTGTTCTTAGTAATCTGTTATTTCACGTACAATTTTTTCATTTTTGGGTTCCGCATTTGATTGGGCCAAACGGTCTTACAATTTATTTGTGAGCTCCAAATTGTAATGGTTTTAGTTTTCATGACACGGAACCCTTAGTGCCGAGTCTCACATCTACTACGCATTACAAATTCGATTCATATTCTTTCCACCATAACTAGAAATCACATCTACCCCCATTTTATAAATAACATTCAGTAAACACCACAATTGCTACACTAATTCACTTTTATTGAAATATTCTTCAAAGTTTTATTCAGTGACGATATTCAGTTAGTTGACACTAGGATGTATAAATACTAGAAGTACTTACGTCGCTATAATTGTAAGGAAGTTCTAATATTGAGCGGAGGGACCTCGCGTCTTTAGCCTATCTAGTAATTCTTAGGCATAGATTCCTATTTTTTTTAAACATTTACGTTCTCTACAGTTAGATTTGCCTTGATGATAGTGATCCTTTTATGATTGTTATTACAATTATAAATATTTTTTGTGGCAAAGTATTATAGATCCAAATATATATTATTTTAATGTCATAATTTATTGAAAAATAATCCACAAAAAAGAGAAAATGATTATAAAACAAGTATGTAATAAAAAAACAGTATGATTTTCCATATAGGACTGAAAAATTATTCGAAAATACTCATTCCTCATTGATGAACATTATAGTACAAAATCCATCATAATTTTTTCTTCATCAATCAGAATGTCTTAACACACTGAAAAATCGCGCAAAGATGTTAACCATATCACAGTCCAACGTATTATTAGGGTCAGTGATAATTTTTAAATATTGTATCCACTTTGCGACAGTGAACCTGGTACTAAATACGCGATTCGAAATACTGTCTCATTTCAACAGCTCTCTCCCACTTTTATCTAGACCTCTTGTCTACACCATAAGCTTCCCATTCTGCTTGATCTCCCCGTTAGGTTTATCTTCTAACTGTTCTACAGGCGCCGGCTTCCGAGCGCAGTACTTCACGCAGCGGATGAGTGGAGTTACGAACAAGACTAAACCGGAAACGCCGATGAACACTCCCGCCAGGTAGAAGGAGAGGTCGTAGGATCCTGTGACGTCGTATACCCAACCTGGAAAGGAGAAAGAGTTTTGATTAAATTGGAGTCAGTAGTGTTTCTGATAAGTGACCATGGTCTATGTCTGAGCCGTAGCAGAAAGTAAGCGTGATGTTTGTATTTCATTATTGATCAAAACACACATCACTAATGCAGGATATTTTTTTATCCAGTGCGCAAACTGTAACCATGAATTCAGCAAATCATTCTAGACCCCCAGCATAGAAAATTTTCGTCGGTTATAAAAAAAAAATCAGCTGTTTCATAGAAAAATGCAATACCTACAGGGTCAAAATGTCTGGAACAGCTGATTTTTTTTTTTCGACGAAAAGCTTCTATAGCTTCTTTACCACCTACAGCTGTGCCTCTTAAAATATTTCGTGTATGAATAGATACACCTTAATATAGTGCTGTTGGGCAATTACACAAACACTATATTAAATTCTATACTATATCTAGTAGTATGTGATCCCCTCAATCCTAAATCATCATCTGCCTAGCCTTTTCCCAACTATGTTGAGGTCGGCTTCCAGTCTAACCGGATGCAGCTGGGTAACAGTATTTTACATGGAGCGACTGCCTATCTGACCTGCACATCCCAGACACTGGGTAATACGATCCTCCTTGGTATGACTGGTTGTCAGACTTTCAGGCTTCTGACGACCCATAACGACCGTCTAAGATACACGAAAGACAGCCGGGACCAACGGCTGAACGTGCTTTCCGAGGCACGGAAGGATCTTAGTATGTAAAGATGGTCACCCATCCACAGACCAACCGCGGCAAGCACGATCAACCCGTGCAGCTGTTATTACTAAGCCACAAGCCCTGAATCTAAATATAGAACTTAATATTGGTAGTTAGCTATCTTCTTATCAATGTATGCCATTTATTTAAGATAGTAGCGGGTAGCTTGGTGGATGTCATCTTGTATAAAGAGATTTGGAAACGTTCGTTCATGCAGTCACGTAAATTTTGCAATTACGCATTCTTTTAATGACTCATGCTGTTTGTTTTCCTTACATGCTATAAAGCTAAGTATTTTAAGTAGATTTATCACTTTTGTAAATAACTGGTGTAAAGAATAGTGCATCAAATTTTTGTTACATATGGAGTAAAGTGAATTTATGAAGCTGAATGTGCCCAATAAGCCCATGCTTATGAAACTGCTTACTTTCATAATTTCGGAATACAAATTAAAAATCATGATTTAGGTTTGATTTCATCAACGTCGCTTATGTTTTTATGTGTAATAAAAAGAGATTTATCAGGTCTTGGACGAAAAACTGGTAAAAATTCCATATTATTCTAGTAGGATTACTTAAAAATTTAAAACTCACCAGCCAAAGGCGGTCCAATCAGGTTCGCAAGTCCTTGAATGAGCAGCAGCAGTCCATAAGCGTTGGTGAACTTCTCCAGCGTGATCTGCTGCACCAGTATGATGCTGGTGAGCGAGTAGTTGGCCGCGATGCAGGCCCCGAAGGCGCCCGAGGCGGCCGCCAGCCCCACGTAGCTGCCCAGCAGCGGCATCACCACCGTCACCATGCCGCACGCCACCATGCACCCGGCGTACACTATGCTGGCGTTCACCCACTGAAAGTCTCCCACCCAGCCAAGTAGGATCTGGAATGTTCAAATTGATTTGTGAATTAAAAGGTTAAAAAAAAGTTACAAATCAGTGTTATTTCTGTTATAATAATAAATAGATCAAACGATCTCGTTCAGCATACACCGGCCTATGTCACGCGGGGTGGTAGATGTCACATGTCTTCGAATTTTGGTTTCGGTTTCTTTCACCGTTTTGTGAGCAGGGGTGATGAAATTAATTGCATAAAGTAAAGCCCCGGTCTGGGTTCCAACTCAAGACCTCCAAATCGCTGATACAACTGGGCCAACACTGTTCGCCAATCTCGTTTGATTATTGATGATTTTTACTTTACTGATGTATTATTTCAACAAAATATTTTCCCATTCCTGACACAATACCAATCCTAAGTGAACTATTTCTAAGTTCGTGGGCTAATTTCCCACGATCCCAGGAACGTGTTAAATCACGGTGCGATTTTTCGCGCACTGATTCTTCAATGCACTGCTTAGCGCCGAGAGTAAAAAATCGAACACCGTGTTTTATCTACGCACTGAGACTCACGCTTCTCTCTGTTGGATTCTCAGAGCTCGGTTCTACATCGAGAGTCGAAAATCCATTGCGCTATAAAATCCGCCGCGATCTTATTACGTACATCACAATCTTATACATGCAAATACTGATTGCGTAACAATCTGTGCGACTCACTGTTATCTGCTGAACGGGAGATGATTTAAATGGGTCAAGTTAAATAATGCCTGCTGCTGATAAGGGATGACAGTGTAAGTGTCACAGGCCCACTATGTGCCCGTCATAGCTGCCTTATGTAATAGAGAGAGAGAGAGAGGTAGTGATACCTTAAGAGAGAGCTGTTTTTAATGAACGTTCCATTTATTTATTTTTTGGGAGAAAATTCAATACTGGTTGGCACACATCGACATGCGAATTGAATGAATTCAGCACTTGGTTCTAGACCCCTACCGTAGAGATTGTTCGTCGGTTATCATTCAATAATATATAAAAATGAATCCCTATTTCCCTTGGTCACGCCATCACGCGTGAACGGCTGGACCGATTTCACTTTTTTTTTGATGAAAGAAAAAAAATTAAAAATTGCGTGTAAAATTAGAAAATTTAAGAACACTTATTTAGAATACTTACCAACCATATAATAGGACAATGTAAACTTTTTTAATGTAATATTATGACATTTGACATAGAATTGAAGGAATGCGTGCTCAAATATCATCAAAGAGACAGGGCAACGTCTGTCGGGTCAGCTAGTTCAATAATAAATATGTCGTACATCGTTACAGTCGAGCGGTAATAGTCTCTCAATTGATTATTGTAGTACTAAGGTGAGGATAAACTCCGTGACTCGCTCGGTAGAGTATTGCAAGATTAGTCAGTCTTGTGAGGAGATCCCACGAATGCAGACTTCCACTTCTCCTATCGAAACTGTCGGTTTGCAGTAGACTGTTTCAGACTGTCCACTGTAGATCATTTTAGACATTTAGACATTCCATCAATCTCGTATTTTGTATTATTTCTCAATGTTAGCTAAGTATAACGATTTACTGCAGCTACTCCAAATATAATAATAGTCCAGACCGTATTTCGCGAATGGAAGCAAATTTCAACGGAGAGTAGCCATCGGCGCGGGAAACATTTTTGCACAAGACTTGTATGCGCAGACACAGGGGCATTCACTCTTCCTTTATTTTCATAGTCAGATCGGACGGCAACGGGACACGACCGGATTAATTTCGACAAAAGAAAAGGTCTAACTTTTTTTTTTGTTTTCGGGAGGACATCTTTCAAAATGCGCCAAGGCTTTGTGGATATTACCAAGGACTGTGGGATTCTTACCTCAAAACCACTCCAGTGGTCACTATCTAAACATGGAAGACGCATCGTTGCCTCTCAAAGGACCGATCTGAAACCCCGTCTGAGCAACGCCTGTTAGGACACATCTCTCGAAGATTTGTTCGAAAGAGTTACCTGGCACAGCCAACTGAAGCAACACGGGTAGGTTCAGGCGCGGTCCGAGAGGGGGGGTTCTAGGGGTCATGACCCCCCCCCCCCCCCCAAAGACAGTTATGCTGTCGAAACCCTGAACGATTTGCCAGTCTTACTATCTTAAAATTGTTCTCACTTGAGCCACGGAGACTCCGATGGACATTTGCAAAAAGATTATAACCCGGGACATCATTCTGATCAGTAGCGCTTGCGACTACTAGACCAAAGAGGATTTACCTTCCTAAAAATATTCTTCAGTATTCATGGTGACCCCCCCCCCCCCCCCCCAAAATGTTAGGCTGCGACCGCGCCTGGGTAGGTTTGAATCAGTAAAAGTCTGACACGCCCTCCAGCTCCACCCAGAGCGAGAGACGTTATTTAATTATTTCCTACCCAGAAGAAACAAGGCCTCAAACCTCAACCTATGTCTAAGAGCCTGAGAGATGTTCTCAGGCTCTTAGACATAGGTGCGATAACCAGTAAAACGTCCAACTCACTTCGCCAAACATATTCAGTATCCCAATAATGGAGATCAGCATGCTGGACTGCGACTCGTTGAAGCCCATGCTCATGCCGCTGTCGGCGATGTACACGTAGGGCACGTCGTACCACATGTACAGCAGGAAGTTCGACACGGCGAAGATCAGGAAGGCTGGGTTCGAGAAGTGCGAGAAGTCCAGCACATCCACAACGAGGTCCCAGAAGTCCCAGAGACCGGCGTACCATTGGACCTGGAAGAGTATGGAAGTTCGGTGTTATTTTAGGGTAATTTGTTTTATAAAATTAACATAAAAACCGTGTGGTTAACACGGCCTATTTTTCGCTACCATTCTAGGACATAGTACACTATGAAGTATTCCATATTAGCGTCATTATTCTCGACATTTTGCAACTGTTCTGTTCCATTTAAAAGTCAAAATTAGGATCTGCTGAGTCTCACATTTTGAACAATTTCAAGAAGCGACCTTGACCAGTTTTTAGTCAACGATAGTTTGCACCTAAAAATAAAGAATTTAAAAAGTATAGGTACGAAAATCCTCACCTTTTCTTTAGCAATAGTCGTCATAGAATTCCTGAAGATGTTGGGACAAGAAGACGCCCTGAGCCGGTACCGGTTGATGTTCAGCATGGCGCCTCGGTACGTCAGCGATTTGCGATGCACGCGCAAGTCTTTGAGGAAGGCGGGCGGCTTCTTAGTGGAGCCGCCGGTCCCGGCCTGGCGCCGCAGCCACAGCGACAGGGCCGCCTTGTCGTTGATGGGTGCCGAGCTGGGCTCGGGCGGCCGCGGGCTGGCGGGCGACAGCGGGCCGCTCGGCGACGGCGCGCCCGGCGACATGAGCGCGCGCGGCGGCGACTGCTCGTGCAGCCGCCCGCTGTCGCTGAAGCTACGTGACGGTAACATCACTCCAGGGTAGTTCTGCGCGAGGATTGCGTACGCTCGACCCCTGTTCGACATTAGCTCGAACACCTCAAGCGAAACACCCTCCCCGCCTGTCATAAACGTCGGTAAGTCTACTAAGGAACTAAATTGCGGTACGATCGGCGAAGTCACAGTCTCTATGTCGGTGGACTCGTTCCCTTTCGTCGAGCCCGCAGGACTACTTTTAGTGTCCGAAACACTATCCGCCGATGCCGCTTGAGCCGCTTGGTAACGTCTCAACCGATGTAACCGTTTCTTTTCTCTTTTCCGTTTCCTCTCTTTTGCCCTCTCTTCATTCATCGTGGTCGTCCACGGCAGGTCTCTGAACAAGAGGCCACACACTGCCATATTTAGAAATAAACCAGCTAATATTAACGTGGTTCCTCGCCACCCATATTCATCTAATAATACATAGGTCAGGGGTGCGAACACGAATGTGCCGATGCCGCTACCGCAAACCGAAATTCCGGTGGCTAAAGAACGTTTCTTCTCAAAGTAATACGCGACTATAACTACTGCTGCCACGTAACACAGACTTAATCCGAATCCGGCCATTATGCCGAACGTCAAAAACAATGTCTCCATATTATCTACGAAGGCGGAAATGACGAATCCCATAGCGGCTAGGATCGAGCCGAATATCGTCATCCGCCGACAACCATATCTATCCGTAAGGAAGCTGGCGATGGGGCCGGACAGCAGCGGCATCGCCATAAAGATGCCGGCGATCCAGGCCGTCTTGCCTTTACTCTCGCCGAAATACTCCAGAAAGTGTGGGAAGAAGACACCGAAACTGAAGGTGATTCCATCGGCGATGAGGTTGACCATGAAGGAGGCGAATACGATGACCCAGCCCCAGCCGCCGTCGGGCGGGCGCGCCTCGGCGATGGACACGTCCTCGTCGTCGGACGAGCTGGAGCTGCTGGACGACAGCGAGGCGGGCGCGGGCGGCGACTGCGCGTCGAACTGCACGTGCAGCGGCCGCCCGTTGTGCTTGCGCAGCACATTGTCACTGATGGCACTAACACTGAACGGCTCGCGGAGCAGGGGCTCGCTCTCGGGGATAGAAGCTAACGCGCGCGGCGCGGGCCGCGGAGTCTCTGGTTCGTTTAAGGCCTCCGCGGGTGAGGCTGCGGTATCGATGGTTTCGCGGGGTCCTCCTTGGAGCGGCCGATGGTTCGCGCAGTCCGGCGGCGACGGGAGGCGCGCGCGGTCCATTCCGGCAGAGCGCGGCGGAACTGCGCACGCAACGTGTGCAGCGCGTGGTCAGCAGGCCGCCGGGCTTCCATGCGGACACCACACCACCGCCGTGACCTCATGCTGGAACAACACAACACACATCTTAATACTACATATTTGACACTATTCTACCAATGCTAAATTCTAGTCGCTATATCGCTGACCCATCATATAAAATCACCACACCCAAAACCTTCCCTACCACCCTAATTACTAAACCCTCTAAAACAAATGACATCTCACCACTTCACAGCGAATTGAATACAGAGATATTTGATTTATTTCCAAGCAGTGACTTGTCATCTGACCTACGCACATGTGAATAAGCCCAGCTCCCACAGGCATCTCTAATTGGCACTTTTCTATATACTGAAATAGGAAACGAGTATAATGGACGTTCGTTCATCTGCAGCGGATGCTCCAAGTGCTAAATCGTCGATCTGCAGACACCGCTGATTGGTGGACAATGGTCGCGCCAGGAGGCCGTGCAAAGAGCGCGTCTTGTATTATGGATGTGAATATGAACAACTTATGGATCATTCGGCTGTTCTTGTATAAGCTATATTACATCAACGCTGTTTGTATAGTTTTCGTAAGAAGGTCAGAATAGCGAAACTTAAGGTCGTTTTGTAATTAGAATTACTGAAGATTACAGTGAACTTAAAAACCTGGTATTAGAAAAAAGGGAATTTGATTTATACTTTGAAATAACTAAATCAATACAAACAGATTTCGATGACTGAGATTTGACGGATTGAAAAGTACATAGTTTACAATAGACACCATCACCATTCCCTGCGACAAAGTTATTGTATTGTAGAAATAATGCTAGTCAAGCCGTAGATGACAAGACTGCCTCTATATTAATACCATCCAACTCACATAATATATTACATAACATAATTACATTAAGACCGTAATTGGCGTCACATTAACAAGGCACTCAGTCTGTTCAGAGATTTTCCACGTCGCTACATCGTCCCAAATCCTAATTAAGTCGACCTCTACCACTTCGAGTTAATTGTTTTACTTCAAGGTCGGCAATTGAGAAGGCATGCGAGCTGTGCTATTATTTATTGAGTATAACAGTAAGACGGCTGAAGAAATTCACAAGCGATGTTCAACATTGTTGAAATGTGAGACCAAACTGAAACATGATCATTTCTGAGAAAACAAAAGGACCCCTATAGATTTATGGCTCCCTTTGCTACCCTTAGAACACACTTTTACGCTCTAAGGGAAAAAAACTGAGTGAAACAAAAAGGTGATCCCCTGTCTAAAAGAAACTTTGTCTCAAATATTTTTAACATCGGGAATTTCTAAACGTCGAAAAACTCTCGGACAAGTCTGGCAGTGGCGTCAACCTGCCCATTGTTCCGACGACCTATGAGAACAAAGAACACTTGTGGCCTTTTCGCAATGAACTGTTGAAGTTCGCCCACCGGGCCCACAATACCACTGTATTTTACAGTTAAGTCCACAGTTTTAAAATTACAAAAGTTCGGACGATTAAGTACACTTTTGTGTCAAGTAAAGCTGAAATTATTGAACTTTGTAACTTGGGAGCAATAACAGGTATCGTATAAATAAATGTGTAAAGTAGTTTTCGTATAAAAATAAGCTTTGAATTACTATTTCGATATCAACAAGGACGTCGATTCACGTGTAATGAGGGGTGATGCTAAATGAAGGACAAATACATTTATGGAGAGGTTCGGTACGTGATGCAAATTAAATAATCGGTCCGTCAACTTCGCAGTAACCCCTCCTGGAACCTTCGGCTCCGAGACTATCACTTCGTTATCTCACTCACAGCAGGATTTAATCGCTTTTTATGTTGGTTTTTGTTTGGAAGGACCCACTTCACATTTTTTGAAACATCAGCAGTTTTGACCTGTCCAGGTAACAGAGGATGGACCTGACACGTTTTTTAGGGTTCCTTTGCCAAATGGCAAAAAACGGAACCCTTATAGATTCGTCATGTCTGTCTGTCTGTCTGTCTGTCTGTCTGTCCGAGTATGTCACAGCTATTTTTTTCCGAAACTATAAGATCTATGCTGTTGAAACTTGGTAAGTACATGTATTCTGTGAACCGCATTAAGGTTTTCACACAAAAATAGAAAAAAAAACAATAATATTTGGGGTTCCCCATACACAGAACGAAAACTCAAAATTTTTTTTTTCATTAAACGTGTGGGGTATCTATGGATAGGTCTTCAAAAATGATATTGAGGTTTCTAATATCATATTTTTTTTTTAAACAATAATATTTGGGGTTCCCCATACATAGAACTGAAACTCAAAAATTTTTTTTTCATCTAACCCATACGTGTGGGGTATCTGTGGACAGGTCTTCAAAAATGATATTGAGGTTTCTAATATCATTTTTTTTAAACAATAATATTTGGGGTTCCCCATACATAGAACTGAAACTCAAATTTTTTTTTTTCATCTAACCCATACGTGTGGGGTATCTGTGGATAGGTCTTCAAAAATGATATTGAGGTTTCTAATATCATTTTTTTCTAAACTTAGTGTGCGCGAGAGACACTTCCAAAGTGGTAAAATGTGTGACAGCCCCCCCCCCCGTAACTTCTAAAATAAGGGAATGATAAAACTAAAAAAAATATATGATGTACATTACCATGTAAACTTCCACCGAAAATTGGTTTGAACGAGATCTAGTAAGTAGTTTTTTTTAATACGTCATAAATCGTAATCCACAATTTACCTTTCATTCAGTCAACTCAAATGTAAAAATTAAAAAAAATTAAAACATTTCATTTCATAAACATAAACCTTATGCATAAACCGTGAATTCCTGCAGGTTTGTACGGAACCCTCGGTGCGCGAGTCCGACTCGCACTTGGCCAGTTTTTTATAACGTTATACCGACAGATCATTCTGTTTAAAACTCACCAAGTCAGGAAAGGTTTGTATAATAAATAACGGTTTTCCAAGAGTTTTTAATGATTAAAGTATTCCTGGCGATATCAAGAGGTTTTGAGAAACAAATTATTCCAAGGGATTTCGAGTTACGAACTTCTTCGCGGATAACGGTTTCATCGGTAAATCCGGGAGTACTTTTAGATGATTCCCAGAAGCGCCTTGGCTCTATTTTTGGCAGCGTATTGAAATATTTCATAGGATTTTCATATCTAGGCAGGCGTGTGTGTAGTAAATCTGTGGGCTATATCCTGTTCCCCCGACCGCATTGCACCATGTGTGGTGTGACCTGTTTCAGAACAGGGTCACCTGCACCGCCAGCCTGCTTTAGCCTATTTCTCTGATTAGCCTACATGTTCAAAACGTGTGTTCACAAGGTGTTGTAGCTAAGGTGAGATTAAAACGTGCCGAAGAATGCCGAGCCTGCCCGATCATAAATTATGCGTTCTAAATAAACGAAGCTGCATATTTAAACGAGTTTGTTTCTTTACTTATGGACTAACTTCTACACAATCTGTATTGTAAGAATGTTTTCAGTGAAGGAGAATGTGGCCATTATTTTTCATGTTCGCTTTTTCTGTGTTATTCAATTTGGCTTACAACACAGGGTCGCATAACAAAAAGTAACAACAAAAGGTCACCGAAAACATGTTTACATTTACAACTTTAGTGGTTATTCGCACTAACACAACCCCAGTTCTAAAAGTGAACAATTTATAGGACACAATGCGTATGGAGGCGTTGTCCACTCGAATGTATGAGATATTCTTTTTTCACTGAAAACAAAACAACATGGCAGCCCGACTGAAAGGCAAAGGGTTTAATAGAGCGAAGGTGAGCACATAACTGAACACTTTTATTTTTCAAACTAAATTGAGTGATGTTTTCACTTTGAAATGTTTTTATTTCGCTGGCTTTTAAAACAGCATAAACTTTTAAACTAGAAATTGCAGTCATGTGCTTGGATATTCCCCGATCAGCACCTCAATCAATCTTTAAAGGTCTTCTAATAGATTAAGTCCCTTTTATAAATGAGCTCAATTTCTCTCCTTAACCTTTCTAATCCAAATCCGAAGATTATGGCTCCACTTCGCCGAAGGGTCCTTCACAGCGCTTGCGAGGCTCACTAAATAAAACGTTTAGGTTGAAGTTCTCTTGAGAGGAAATCATGGTGAGCTTCAACACGGCTGATATGGCCGGCCCATTGCCAACTGACCACTTTAGGTCTTGTGACCAGATTTATTTTTCCAAAAGTACTTGTTTACTTCATGAAACTGAATCTAGGTACAAGTACAAACTGTGCCAACGAGTAAATAAACGACAGACGCGACACTTTGAAGTTTGTGCCTCATAGGTTGTTATGTCGCGTTTGGTGACCGTGAGCCCTGTCACGAGAGAGTGCACATCGAAATAACACAACAATTATAGTGTGAAGGCTTATCTAGCGGAAGATATGCATGTGTACATAGTAGTATGTATGTTAAATGCCATTAGCATAATGTACCGCTCTGTCCCTGAATAAAAATCTAATATTTACGTAGAAACAATAGGAAATTAATGAAGTTTTTAATTTTTACACAGAATCAACATAGTCTTATTCTTTTTGTGTCGATGGTACTCATTAAATTTCTTTATTTTTGACTAGCTGCGCTTCGCTTACGTGGATGTCGGAAATTATGCCATGGGCTACCGGGACGAAAAGTAGCCTATGTTACACCACCATATCATCAACTATCTGTCAGTGAAAGTCCCGTCAAAATCGGTCCCGCCGTTTCGGAGATTAACGGGAACAGACAGACAGACAATTTTTTTTTTAAACAATTTTTTGGTAAGCCGTTTATACTTTCATATTGCATTTAGTGAAAAGCTGTTAATTTGAAATTAAAAACAGACACTTCAATTTTATTTATTTGTACAGATATAATTTGAGCTCAGTAGGTGGGCCCGTTTATTATTTTATCGGCATAGTAAATATTAACTAATTTAGTAAATAGTCTACACATCAACGGGGTAATTGCGTAACACACTAACAGGAGTTAGGACTTTCGATTTGACAGTTCAGCAATATTCATTATTGCGTTGATAAACAGATATATTTTTCGAACATACGAAGCAATGAATTAGCAATATCTTTCAAAAAACTATTCAGATTCTGATTGTAAGTGAGTTACTCAATAAGGGTCTAGGATACAGTTCAACTTTTCAAAATCAAATAGCTGACTGTTTAAAAATACAATATTATTTATTTGGTTGCCATAGCACCAACATTAACTTTCGTTTCGTTCCCAAGATTACCGACCCCGGGTAATAAGGCATTAAAACTTTACGAGCATGAAAAATACATGCAGTAGAGCCTAATGTAATATGGGTTTGTAGTCTGACTTGCCCTTTAAATATTTAATGTTTCCTGGCCGAGGGAATGTTCTGTGACTACGCAACTTACTTCATTTCCCCAGTTTATACGTGAAATGGATAGTAAATTGAATTTCCAGGCCGCGAATGGCTTTTTTCTAACTGAATTTCAGAATAATGGACCTGAGAACGAAATAGATACAAGATAATGGAATAGATCATAGGTACTTACATATACAAAGCCTTGGGATTATTTATTCTATAGGTACCTAATCAAAATTAAAATGTCACTGTAATGTCGTAATGGGAATGCATTACGACATTACATTGACATTTTAATTTATCATCTGCCAAGCCATTTCATGCACACTTAAATAAATAAATAGTGGTTAAAACCATCAAGAATACATCTTAATCATACGTCGTAGTCCAAGATTGACTTTTTTGACTGTCTTAACTTTACCTTTAATTATTACCTCTGTCGTAGAGTTCTAGAGTGGAAAGAAACTACAAATTTTATTACAACTAAAGATTATTAACCAATCAAGGCCTTATAAGCTTAAGAATAAAGCTTCAGAGGTTAAAGAACTTCTCAAAACAATTGTCTGCAATTAATACATTAAGAATCATTAGTATTTACTACATCTCCTTTTCTGAGAATAGCTCTAGAATAAATTGAGTGGAGTTAAACCATTAAGCACATATTAGCATAATGGCACTAATTAAGACTAAATTAGCAATCTGTTCGTGGCTAGGATGAATTCATTCGAAAGTGATTAGAAGAATTTGTTGTTGGTTTTACTTATCTTAATTAATTCGTTTCTTTAGACAACAAATGATCTATGGTCTCTCATTTAAATCTAATTCTAGAATATTTTTGTGAGAAGATTTCTTAATTGCTGGCCAATAACTACATCTATAGCGTAATATGCTTTTTGGCAACTTTCCTTTACAGGCTTTGCAGGCTTTTCTTCTTCAGGCAGGCGCGACGCGAAATTTGTAGAACAATTTCCATGAAGATTTAATAGAAATTGTTCTACGCCTTAGGGCAGATTTCACACAACAACGCGCCACGCGACGGGGCGCGGGAAACTGAGCCAAATGTTCCGCGTTATGTGGCCTGTGCCCTTGCAAAAATGCGTTTTTATTAGATTTCAATGTAAAAACTACGAGCGGGGTCGCGTTATATGCAATATCCGCTTTAGGACCGACATTTTAAATTTTGTTTCGATGGGTAGGTAGACCAATTTCAATTTTGGTGACATTTCTGAAAAAAATACGAACCACAATTTTATTTTATCTACAATGGTGGGCAACGACTAAGTACAAGACTTATTGTATAACTTAGCAACAAAACATTATACAGAGAATGCAATATTAGAACTCACTGGAAATTTAATATTGAGATGAAGACGAATAAATCTCTTGAACGCCTACTTCTCAAAAAGTTGTAAGTGGATGCGTCTAGAACGCCTTGCTTTAGACCTTGATCTGGAGGTCGCGGAAAAAACAATTTTTATTTTAGAATACAAATATTTCAATTATGCTTCCTCAATTATGTTTTTTAATGTAGATACGTATGTAGAACCAGTATTATTTATTTCAGTAGAAGATTTCGTGAAGTTGACAATATGTTTACGGATATATGAACTATCTTAGTTTTACATATTATGAACTAGCTTTTGCCAGCGGCTTCGTCCGCGTGGAGGTCGAAAATTATCCCGCGGGAACGTACCTACTACCGGGATAAAAACGTACCCTATGTGTTAATCGACGTTATAAAGTGTCTGTGTGCCAAATTTCATCTAAATCCGATCAGTCGCTTTAGCGTGAAAGAGTAACAAACATCCATACTCATAAACTTTCACATTAATAATATTAGTAGGAAGTAGGATTAAGAGTTAAAAACCTAACACGATAGTAACACCCAAATTATACGAAAGCTGAGAGAATACTTTAAAACAATTTAATTACCAAGGCCCTGCGCCAAAAGAAACCGGAAAGAACGGTTCAATTCTGTAAAAACAGCATTAGCACCAAATTCTCACGTGTACACATGTGTCCAGGAATCTCGCAATAATAGGCGCTAATTCCGAACACATGGCACGAGACACATGACAGACCGACTGGCCATCTTCCAGACACAGTTTACGTCAAATACTATAAATAATACGAATGTTTGGCAATACCAGTATCGCGTGAGAAAGGTGGGTGGGAAGATTGCTGTTTTTTTTTTTTCTAAGAATATTGTGGAAAAAACCAACTTTAAAGTGGCAATCAACATTGTAGTTAAAGTGCAGAAACTACAGATCAGACAATCATGTCTGCATTACATATTACGTTTGAATTTCACTACAAAATGTGATCATCTCTTCATGGTACCTATCCCTTCTCAAGCATTACATTCACATTCTTGGGACTTGTTCAGAAAGCTCCTTGGGCCATATTTTTAGAAAGAAAGAAAGAAAGAAAGAAAGCATTTATTTGTCAGAATATTGTACAAAGTTGTTATGTGGATTATTACGTTCCAAATATTCTGCCGTTTCCGGCGTACAAATATGGTTTTGGAATTATGGGTAATCATTACATTGAAATTTAGTTATTAATCATTAAAATTATGGGTCATCATTACATTAAGATTTAGTTATTAATCATTAGAATTTATTTAAATTACGAAACATTTTTTATGTAAAAGATATTAATTATATGTCAAATTTGCATGAATTCAATGAGATAAAATATGATTTTTACAAAATAATGTCAAATCTTTAGGTAAATTTTTCATTCATAAAATCTATATATAAATTTATTTTCTTTTATGTTTTAACAAAGCTTTGTGGCTAAGTAATAACCCCCGCACGAACCAACCGCTTGCCGCAGTTGGTCCTTGGATGGGTGACCATCGTTACATACCAAGAATCCTCCCTGCTTCGGAAAGCATGTTAAACCGATGGGCCCAGTTGTCATTCGTGAATCTTCAAGCATCGTAAGAGATATCGTATGACCCATGTGAAGGTCAGAAAAATAGGTGCTCCATGTAAAATACTGGTATTTAGGTGCATCCGGTTAGACTGGAAGCCGACCCCAACATCATTGAGAAAAGGCTTGGCAAATTGATTGAATTCTCGTTACGTGCGTTGAACATTCGAACTCTTTTGAAACCATCACAAAGTTCACTAATCTTAAACAATAACATGTTGCTTTAAACTATAAAATCAACAATCAGTCGCGCCAGTTAGTCTGCTACTTACTATAAACGCGGAGAACAAATGCTTCACTATAAATAACTCCTCATTTCATGGAAATCAACAACAACTCTTGAATTATAGACACCATATAGAGTGGTAAATTCATCAACTTCAGGCTTATCCGAATCCACGTACTTATGTTCATGAGCTATAAATGTAAACAGTAGAGGAAATCCCCGAACTGTGTGCATCGGCATTGTTTAGAGTTCAGAATACAGTATAGGTGCCAGCAGCCTACAGAAAATTATTCAGCAACAATAGAAAGTTACGAACGAGTTCTGCTCGGGAGTACATTTTGTTAGAAACAAAACGGAACCATTGTAGGAAAAGAATAAAAGAGAATATTTGATATCGGCACTGTATTGTTCTTTTCAGACAATGACGAATCAACGTGAAATCCTTTTTTTTTTTTTCAAGATACAGCTACGCGTCAGGATTTCCAATTCTTATAGTACTTTTCACTATGTGTACTAGTAGGCCCTATGACCAGCAGACCATATTTTTGTCATTAATTTAATGTATTTCTAATGCATTGTTACATAAAAACTTTAGCTCTTATACACCATATAATAAACTTTGATTGCGCCAAATTACATACTCCTCCGTCGCGTAATTTTCGTAAAAAGGTACGAAGTTTTTGCTTCTCGTGGTAATATGTATATAGATAGAGATTTTCGTTTACAATGTCTACCCTAATTTGTTTCAGTGTCCATGATGATTAGGATCATCGATAAACTCACATCTACTCGTGCCAACAATTTCGCTGAAGGTCGTCAGTGGAAAAGCACTAGAAGAAGCCGTAACATTACACGTTACGAACAAATTGAATTTCTTATTGTATTTGAAATAAGAAAATTCAATTCAATTGTGACATATAAATAATTACTTTTCTTTATCTTCAATATACATTTCATCCAACATTTATTTACGTAACCTTGCTTCTACGTGTAGAAATTTTCCTCGTGTCTTTTCTCGCTTCCACAGTCACGCTAACAAGGAAGACTTAAAACTCCTGGACCTCTACAAATCAGCAGGTAGTTAGGTTAGTCAGGAGTACTACAATTGAGTGACAACCGGCTTCCTGTCACGCGGGGGCTCAATTGATAACGATCCTTAAAACAATCATGATAACCGCAGCGCCGGCGTTAGAGAGGCAATCCAATCTAATAGACATGTATATGGGCACTTGTCTAAACTTCATCTGAGTATAAATTGATTCTGTCTTTACGATCAAATCTCCATTTTTTTTTTAATATATCTTAGGACAACCAACACAATGTTATCTGATCCCAAACTAGACAGAGCCTGTACTATGACAACCAGACAACTGATAGACGTACTTATATATTTCTAAATACATATATATTATAGATAAATTACACCCAGACACAGAACAAATGATTGTGCTCATCACACAAAGATTTGTCCTGGGTGGGAATCGAACCCACGACCTCAGTCTTAGCAGTCAGGGTCACTAACCACTAGACTAACAGGCCAGTCGCAATCGTTTTAGAACACTTACTATTTATTTTTCAACAAAAGTGGCGACCAAATCAAATTAGATAGTTTTGGTCTTTCGATCCACTTTACCCGATGGACAGTATATTTGAATAAATCTGTCTTTAAATTCGCTATTGATTTTTACTACCATAAAGAATAATTTTAATAGTCTAGCAACATGCCCAGTATGCCCACATGGTGGCAAATTGAACGTTTCGTCTCGTGTGGCAGATGATCGATCGACATGTCTCGTTAAAAGATTGAAGACGTCGGAAATTAAGTTAGACTTTATTAGATCAACAACTTTTACTGAGTTATGTTACGATACGATGACTTGATATTCTTCTTTAAGTTTTATGAACCGAAGAAAACTCTTATAACATCATTATGTTATACTAGCTTTTGCCAAAAGAGCGTCGAAATTATCCCGCGGGAACGTACTACCGGGATAAAAAGTATTCTATGTGTTAATCCAGGTTATAAACTATCTGTATTCTAAATTTCATCCAAATCCGTTCAGTAGTTTTTGCGTAGAAGAGGAACAAACATCCATACATCTATACATACAAACTTTCGCGTTTATAATATTAGTAGGATAGTAGGATAGGATTTGATACTAGCTGCTGGCGTGAAATTACAGCTTTGTTTTTGTTTCTCTTTCTATAATAAAAAAATATCCTAAGCTAATCCCTCTAACATCAGCTATCTGCCAATGAAGGTCACGCCAAATTTAGGAGAAGAAAAGCTTCTTACTAAATGCACATAAAAGTACATAATAACTTATAACAAAAACACCATTTTAATCTTTTGTTCTGATAATCTAATTTCTGAAACGGTAGCATTTGGTACTTTTATGTGCATTTAGTAAGAAGCTTTTCTTTTAAAATTTTACTATAGATATCAATGTAGAAATGAATCTCGATAAGACATCCTTAATTGCCCTTGATGAACAGACATCTTCTGTTGAAAAGGTAATGAATATTTTCATGGAAACCTATTCATATTTTATATTTACATTATAGTATCGAGCTACCATACCACTATTCCAGAAAATGGTCCCCAAAACAGCTATAAGAATAGATTAACGAAAAAAGGAGGCACAGTTCTCAGCACTCTTGATTTAGTATAGACATTAACATTTCAGAATCATTTACCCCTGAACAATAGTGTGCAAGATAAAGTATACCGTAGAGGGGAAGAAATAAAGGTCATATCCTGCGGCATGAAAAACTTGGGCTGGCTTTGGCACCGTGCCAGGTTGGTTGGGATCTGCGGATATGTTACATAATGGTTACGAAGGCTTTTCTCCAACTTAGTCAAGAGCAGTAACATTCGTTAAAAGCAAACAATTTCCTTCGACACTAGTAATTGCAGTCCTGAGATTAACATCTGCGTTGTTGTTATTAAAATCGATATCATTACGTGTTCTCATGTAATATTTCTACTAGACCGTGGCTATAATAGAGCCCATTGTTTTAAAAATTAAATAAATTCCAGTTCTCAACACAACTTGTACTTCGCACATACATGAGAAATGATCACATATAAATTATCAGAGCTGTGAA
This sequence comes from Aporophyla nigra, assembly GCA_947507805.1. Classification (NCBI taxonomy): domain Eukaryota; kingdom Metazoa; phylum Arthropoda; class Insecta; order Lepidoptera; family Noctuidae; genus Aporophyla; species Aporophyla nigra. The sequence continues at coordinate 24,933,729 of OX382297.1, read as the reverse complement.
AAAAACTTAAATGCTTGATAAGTTGATAAACCGATATTAATAAAGTGTAGTACTTAAGTAATAAAAATTCACAATCTCGAGTCGAGGGTCATGCTGATAAGTTATCATTACAAACGTCATGTGTTGCGGTTCGATGGCCAAGTTGAATGAATCGCTGAGGTGACGGAAAGCATTAGTGCTAATGTACTGTTCACTATGGTAATTGGTAAGTCTACTATATGTAGACCAGATTAAGAAGCTCTATTTGAGAGTCTGACCGCACAACGCATCACAATCATTGGTCAATAGGACAGTCAAGAGAGAATTCGGCATTTAGACCTGTAATGTAACTTACCATGGATGACCATCTTTACATACCAAGATCCTTCCGTGCCTCGGAAAGTACGTTAAGCTACTAGTCTTGGCTGTAATTTGTAGATCTATGACAGTCGTTACGAGTCGTCAGAAGCCAGAAAGGCTTACAACCAGTCCAGTCCAGTCTTACCAAGGGGTACCATGTTACCCAGTTACTGGATTGTGGAGGTAAGATAGGCAGTCGCTCCATGCAAATTACTGATATTTAGCTGCGTCTGGTTAGATTGAAAGCCGACCCCAACGTAGTTGTGAAAACCATAGGTAGATTGATTGACTTCTTGGTAACATTTTGAATAGAACCATTATTGTGTATCTATCTACCTTCTACCTATAATAAAGCTAACCGACCCCAAAATAACTGAGAAAAGTCTAATAGACGTTTGACTAGCTACGATTGAGTTGGTTAAGTTCCAGGTCTCATCTGCCAGTTACCCGCAACGATTCCATGAAGGGGAAGAATTCATTAGTGACGGAAACATTGAAGTACATTGTATAAGTCGCTGGGCCGGTTAATGGTATACTGCACGGAGTAAATGATGATTGCCTGTTTCCCTTTCTTACATTCATTTTGAAGAACCTGGTGTTCTAGAACATCCTTAATAATGTCGTTGTTATGAAGACTTTCTTGTCAGTAAATTTACATGGAGAAATTTTGGAACCCAACAAAACTTTTAACGGTCTAGAAGTGCTTTCCAATAAACAAACTTTTTAATTTGATTTCTACTTTGGAGTTGAGAAGTAAAATAATGAATTATTTTTTTTCTAGCTGATCGTTACGGAGATACTCAATTTGATGTACGTAATACCCTATTGTGAATAAATAACTGGCTGATCATTAAATTTGTCAGTGTTTACACGTGCATCTGTTTGTCTACGAAACGCTGATAATAAACCACGCCATACTACCGTGGAAATTTTGGCCAGAAACACTTCGATCGAAGCAGAAACATCATGACCACAATTTGCACGCATACCAAAAGTTTGATAAATGATAACTAGTCTATCGTACATTCGAGATGAAAATGGAAGTTTAACCCTCGACACCTCACCTCAGTAGATATCAATGTTTTGACAAGATAACCGGATGATTGGAACGTATTGAATGAGTAAGATACTTAGGCATAATTATACATAATTGTGGTGATAGTGTAATTTTGTAGTTATAGCAACCGTCGTCACAAGACGTACAGACCTACATAGCTCCCATACTAACTTGATGTAAATTCCTACTTTTATCGACAACTATAGTCATGTTCAGTCTGCTTTCGAAAATTAACAACGAGACAATTACCAAGTAGCTAACATTTTGGCTAAAGGAGACAAACCAAAATAACACAGCAGATAACAGTTCAGGAACTACTTAACTGTTATCAGCTTTAAAATATCGCTCAGTTAAAGTGGCAGCTAGTATATTAAACAATGTAATTAACTGTGATAAAACTAACGTAAAGGAGGTTGATAAATACCAGTCGCTATCGGAGAAGAAATATTTTAAGGCCGCTATCATAGTTTGGCTAACCTCTTTTCCAGAAAATGTAAATGATTGAATTATTTATAAAGATGACGGAGATTTTGGAGTAAGGTACAGATTAGGACTCAATACAACATTGTGTGATAATTTAATCAAATAATAATATACTGATCGATTTTCCTCAATGAGTATAACACATTAAATGTAGATTTCAATGAAATCGCAAAATGCGTTGTAATTAAAGAGACAAGCTAAAGTAAATTACTTTCCTTGATTACAGCAGGAATCATTTGCGTAAAAACGGCAGTAAACCCGACAACTTTATAGCTCAAGTTTTTGGGGAGCGAGCAACGGTCACCGAGTTTATTTACCATAATGTTGTAGATAGACTTCCAAAGAATGATCATTACAATCACAAAACCTAATGAGCAAGCTAAAGTATTCATAATAAAACTGAAGGTTTCCCAAAACCAAGTCTTAAAATCTATATCAGCATATTTTGTTGCAAAGGAAAACGACACTTGTAAGGAGCATAGTGATACCAGCACAATTCCGCAAACTGTCGCCAATAGAAACAAAGTACTCGCGAAGAATGCCAACAGCTTGATTGCTTGCGCGTTCCTCGTACACACTCAATTGTTTCTAGATCAAATTGGTCCTAAGGTTGCAAATCAAACCGTAAACAATTGGACTAAGAATTAAAGAGTCTATTTAAAATAGTTCTGCAGTGGAATTCGCGACAAATGGGATCGATGCTAAAGAATGTATAACGACATTCGACAAAGCGGTCATTAGCATTGAAGAGCTGGTTGTCACGTCGGATTATAGTATAATTTGAAAGGAATTAATAAAAATCGAACCAACAATACTAACTCCTAACACAACAACAAGAAATGTAAATAACAACAACACGCACCTCTGTTTGCGCCGACATGTTGGCACTCTCTTCGTATAACGCGTGCTTGCCAAATCCCGGTATTTTCAATGTATACAACCACATTTCTCACACATTTATTATCTGCTCGTTGAATTTGCACATTCTGTCTTAATCACAATCACACTGGTCTATAAACACAGTATTTTTGGCGACACAGAGTTAGTTGACGGGTTCACTTATATTTGTATCACTTTCTGGGTTCGAAAAGTTTTCAAGTCCAACATGTAGGTATAAGGTGTCAAATGAGATATGTTAGCGCTCGACGGGCGACCGTCTCCGAACTAAAGCGGGCGCACTTGCGAAGTGGTCGGCAGTACGCGCGCTCCCAGCCGCTCATTATTTAATAGTCAGATAAAAGATTATCTATTGAGACGTCCTCGGTCAATACGACTTTAAATTACGTATTTATCACTGAACACTACCGAGTTACATGACCGCAGAGGTCATCAAATAGTCTTCACCGAATTCGCGCCTTCAAGATTGAAGCTTGTGAAATTGGACAGTAAAACAAGGGCCAAAGTTAAAAGTGAAAACTAGTGTAATGTCTATTTCTGGACGGAATTGAGAGCAATCGCTTTCAGACACACAAAACTTGGATTGAAAATTGGATCTCCACTGCACAATGTAACGTAAACAGCACTTAAAACTCCCAAGGTAACAGAATCACTTTGTAATGTTCAATTCCGATAGAGAGGAAAAATTAAGAATAAAGATAAATACAATTAAAACACGGACACAACTTAACCTATTAATTGCCGCGACGAAACTGACAGTGATATATCAAAAGGTCTGTACTCGGCACATATCGCAAAGATAAATGTCGTCAACGGAGATAACGTGGCAGAAGTGACCAGAAATTGGGACCTCTAATAACAAAGTATTAAAAGAGAATGAAGCGAATCGTCGACATGTTGGCGGACACTCTAACGAAAGTAAATGTGGTGACGAACAGAACAGTGCCCTTATTGATCGAACAAACATTTCATCTGATTGGATGTGTTTGACTGAACTAAATTGAAGGTTGCTACATACCCAGGATTGAAAGACATGTAAGAGATGCTTTTTGTGAGATTCTTTTGAGAAAGAATTTGAATATGAGAAGTGCCTTATAAATCTTATAATCATCGTCAAAAAACAATTTTACAGTCATATTTAAATTATTCGCTAACTGAAAAAATTCAGTTAATGAAAATTATCAAAAGAGATAAATATAAGTTGTATGTTATCTTGTTATTCTAGGAATTTCATTACACCACGTGGTATTTGTTATAGCATTTCTAACGGAACACGAGTAGCATGGCCTCGTTAAGATGACAAGTGACTATCTCTTATTTAGTAACAATGTACGAGTAATTACTATGAACCTAATTTCCTTTCCTCTTGTTACTTTGTTTCAGTTTTCATAAAGATTTTACTATCGTAAGGAGTACTGTTAATGTGACAACTTCAAGTGAAGAGGTTGTTAGGATATCACCAGTACTTGACGATAAAACGATTTACGATTATGATATGACACTTTTATCGATGATGTTAGTATAAATAAATAATCTATCGATAATCGGTTTTATCTGGAAATCTTTTATACGGAAATCCTTGAAATATTGCTAATTGGTCTATAGGTCACGTGTTTATCGATTGGCATCTCTGTAATACATATTGCTAAATAATTTGGATTTCATTTTGTCCGTTAAACAGTTGAGTATGCTTCCTATCCTGAATTTTCTTCCTCGTGTACCTTATTAGGTTCTAAATGAATTTTTGATTCACTAAATGAGAAAGCGCCAGCTAGCCCAACAATCGCGGAAGTGGCACAGTAGATTTCTGTCATCGTATCGTCTTTGGTAGAAGCCTAAATTACTACACATGTGCATGAAATTTTCTTGCGAGATCTTAGTCCAGTTTCAGCCCAACAATACATCAAGGAATAGAAGACGCAAAGCAAAGCCATTAAATTCTCTCCACAGTAGTAGCAGACGTCAACATCGTATGACTCTGACGTACAGCACAACTTTTTTAAACCACTAGCATGCCACTTATTTTCGTTGGCCCTCCGCTACTTGGATAGAGTGATTAATAAGAGGTTCGTGTTTATCGCCTGGTTCCAGATCTGTGGAGACGATTCTAATGCAAACCTGTTTATACACGCAAATGGATACACGAAAGACGGGAAGAGTCGTCGTGTTTTCAATCATTTTTGGACCGAATTCTCGCAACCATGTAACGATGCCAAAAATTGTTTTAATGCAGTGGCTATCCAACGCGAACATATTTCACGTAGAGAAAAGGCTGGGTTGGTTTATCGGTACTGAATAAAAGCCTCGATGCCTCTTTTGTGGCGTTTACACATTTTTTGGTACTTTATTGTCAACCGCAATGCTGCTGAATTCCATTTTTATTGAGCGCTGCAATTTTTCTCTTATCTAAAAAACGCGACAATTTTACAATCAGTCCCAGATATGACTGAGATAATTTTTATTCACGTGTATTAACACGTGTTTTGGCTATCACCACATTTGAGTCTTAGCCACAATCTCAATTCTAGACTATCTCGTAAAAACCAGATATAAATAATTATGCAAATGACTCACGTGGACACGTGCTGGTGCCTAACTCGTTAATGATATTGTGACCAGTTCCAGCATTCAACTGTCTATTGTTTTAGCCTCTGGTTTATACAGATGACATTATATTGTCGTCATGTTTAAGTACATAAGACTATTTGTTTGGACTGAATTTGTACGTTTAAATAAATAATTACAATGCTAGTACGTCTTTATAGAGATAATTAATATTAACTTTTCAATAGTTGTCAAGGAGTTATTGTTGAAGTTATATTTAACTGAATATATTATCAATATGTCACATATGAGTAGACTGAGCTATGAATGAACAGAACTGTAATCTACTGAAGGCCGAGATAAAACGACAAGAAACGTGACGATAAATTTTCACTATACTACCAAAAATATTAAAAGCATTAACAATAAAGCCATTTAAATCATTCTACGCCGTGAAAGAAAATACAAAATTAAAATTATATACAGACGATTTAATGCTACAAAAACTCATATTAAAGTCTGTGCTCGAAAGATGGATGATTCGATGTTTCTGCTCAAAAATATTTGGGAACAATCGATGATCATTATTCACTTTTCTCTAATATCCACGCTTCACTAAGCGAAGTGATCATTATTAAGTAAAGTCTTGATTAAAAGAAAAACGCAGTGGTTCATTTGAAGAAGGCGGCTATGGCAAATTCGATGTAGAAGACAGAGCACGCAAATTTATTACACACATAACATCACACCTTGTTTCCTCGAAGTCTTGGCAGAGGTGTACATACACTACACCCACAATACGTCGGCAAGCGTAGTGTAGGGTGCCTTCCAGCTTGATGGACGAACGACCTCAAAAATGCGGCTGGGATAGACTGGATGCGGAACGCGGAGGATAAGGTGTTGTGGCGCCGCATAGTAGAGGTCTATTTCCAGCAGTAGACTGCGATAGGCTGAGTTGATTGATTGAATAGGGGGCGAGACTTTTGCCATAAACCGGGCACAAAGCCAGATTTCCAGAGAAATTACAGACAGAAAAAAAATAACAAAAAAACTGCCCATCCTGGGAATCGAACCCATGACCTCATGAAGAAATACGTCTATTAGTAGATGAAAGCAGCAGGACAAAAGATATTGGAGTTATCGATTAAACGAAACGTAACACAAGACTGTAGTATATCTTAGCAACAGCATTGGTATGGCTTCAGTGCAATGTTCGAAGTTGTCTATTCATCTACATCTGTTAATAGGGTACTAACTAAAGTCATTATCAATGGCGCAGTACAAGGACCGTTGAAAATTAATAATAATAATAATAATAAAAGTTTATTTATTTCTCTCACAATGGTTTGTAGCATAACAGTTTTGACTATAGATAATAATTCACATTGTGAGAGCTGGTGCCTGATGTAGGTTTCAGAAAAACCTGTATTACAGGTCACCAGACCCCATTTTGTGGCATGATACTAGTAGACAGGTGGGTAAGATGTGTTTCTTACTAAACTATTATTACGTAAAAATGCAATTAAAACCAAAAAAGAAAATAATAATAAAAATAAATAACTAGCACAATTAAACAATTAAAACAAAAATAAGAAAAAATTAACACAAGATAAAATAGAAAATAAAATAACACAACTGAAGCAGTCAAAGGGTGCATTGTGAACATTAAGGTTGTGAATGTGTAGATGGATGTTGTTGATGTGTACGTGAATGGAGGTGACTATGTATGTGAATAGAAGTGAATGTGTAGGTGAATGGTAGTGAATGTGAAGGTAATGATTTGAATACAAGTTTTATTTAATTGAGTGGAGCAATTTCTCTGTGTCCTCATACGAAAGAGTTTTCAGGAAATCAGTTACTTTTTGCTTACAACTGGGTTTGAGTAGAGGAAAAATATTTTGACCCCTGTTTATAACATTATAAAGATAATCCCCTAGGATTATTTATTATTATTAAACAGGGGTCAAAATATTTTTCCTCTACTCAAACCCAGTTGTAAGCAAAAAGTTACCTAGGGGTAACAAAAGAACTTGTGGGACAGACTTACACGAAAGAAAGTAGTACTGCACACAGTACCTTTTCTTCGTTTATCTTTTAATAAATGCGAATCGTAGACTAGCTCCGAATGCTTTTTCAGAACTGTGTGCAGAATGAAGGTTTGTCTTATTGACAACACATCCCACTTTTTGAACAATTCGACTGTAGGGAATCGAAAGGGAAGACCCGCAGCCACCTTAAGTATAGCACGTTGAGCTCTTTCCGCTTCTATCAAGTGGGTTTTAGCAGCTCCTCCCCAGGAGATGAAATTGAACAGATCATAATATAATGAAAAGAATTCGTACCCGCTATGAAGTAAACGCTTCAAAAAAGTAACAATTGTCGTCCGAGTCGATTTGTCTCAAACACTAATTGAACAAGTACCGCAACGTGAAACAAATGGAGCATACAATTTCCATTAAGAGAAACAGTTTTCAAATTAAATGCATGACGAAGCTAAGTAACCACGGCAGAATAATGAGTTCTAGAATATACTAGACGTTCCAGAGGTCGACGGACAGCAATGAAATGCACTCAGCTGTCAGCTGGGACTGACATCTGGGGAGGCAATCAGACAGCCACATTTAGAAAACTTTTATGTGCAGTAAACTATTGAAACTTCGTTTTAGAGACATTTTAGAACGAAATACTCGTGAAATTTTATATCGTACATTTTGGGTTTTATTATATTATTCAAAAAGAAAACTCGTGTAGATTTCAAGGAGCTAAATAGACTCCATTTGCGGCGTATATATTTTAACTAAAGTCAAAGAAGAACTGATTTGATGGCTTTAAGAAAACGTGCTTTGTAAGGAGTTTCAATGATAAACGCAAATAACCCCACGCACCCCATTAACTATACAAAGATAACAGAAATAGTTCTGGTGCCGCTAAATACAAGTGAGCGTATTGTAGAAACAATTCCAGCACCGAATATGATAAAGCTAAATGTAAAACATAATGTTAAACATTGCGATGAAGTGATAAAGAGTTCTAAAGATATAAATATCATTTAACATGACAAGTTCCAAAAGCTGTGACAATGAATAGCTGAAAATTTGCAACTTTTACTCATGAAACCCTCTTGAGAGAATTGCCGTCTCATCTCAAATATTATCAAGAGAATAAATAATCAAATCTTGCCATAACATCTTGGAGGTCTCGTTACTTTTCTGCGAGAGTATACGTTGAATATTTTAATGCTGAAAATTCGAGCCTTTTGGGTACAGGGCGAGGGTTAACGACACAGGGCTTCGAGACAATTGACATACAACCCACGTGTGACCTTCACAGGGACAAGTAAATCGCAGCCCAACGCCATAACATTAACTCCCCCGGACGAGATCCTGAATTTATGCCGACTCTGGGTATTTTTCGTCAGGACAAGAGAACACAAATTTTCTACTGACTTTACTCTAATTAACCTCATATTGAACGATCTGTTAACGACATTCAAAGAACCTACAACTAATATTGATCCAAGCAATTTAGCAAGCAAAAAGGTTCCCGAAAAATGATTACACATTTTAGGTTGGGCGATGAAAAGCGAGGCTGGCTCTATTGAGCGCGTCTAAATATTAAAAGCCTGTACAAACAAAAACCCAGTTTATGAGGCTTAAAGATTATGTTGGCATATTTAAAATTGACGTAAACAGGCAATTATGCGCCAGTACAACCGGTAAAATGAGTTCTTTAATCTGAGCTACCAACATTAAATCAGTTAATTCTTTGATATCTTCTTCTGGGTTAAATACAGAAAATTTTAGTGTAAATATTCCCAAGTTCCTGTCGACGATCATTTGAATGTCTTTAAATAAAGGCCTTAAAGGAATCAACGTTCGAAAATCACCCAAATAAAACCACTAAACGTCCAAATATTTCTAACGCGAACATTGCCACAGAGTAAGCAACACATCTCTTTACAATGGTCGTTTGAACTCTATTAGCATAAAGAGTGCTTTTTACGAAATAGTCGTCTGTCAAAAGGTACATTTTGAACAAGAAGCTCTAAAAGCAGCCCTGTTTCGAGCACCATTACGTGAAGGTCAAGGGCGTCTAGCTCAAGGACAACTTTCTAAGAACCACTAAGTGCTCCGGCCCGAAATTCTGAAAGAATTAGTCTAAATTAGTGTGTTGGGAAAATCGGCGTACTTTTACGGCGTTCTTAGAGTGGAGTATTAACAAGAAGAAGACTAATAGGGCTGTATGAATTTACTTTGCATAAAAAGTAGTGTTTTAATGATGTCCTATGCAAGTGTTTCTGCTGAATTGTTAGCATTAGCATAGAATATTTAAAGCAATTAATTTTACGTAGTTCGGTTTCAAACCCCACCATTAAACATTTTATTATAATGTCATTCTGTGATACAGTTTTTATTTTGAAGTCAACTCTAAATATAAACGCTTAGAGCACAAGTGTGCTCAAATTATATCAGTCAATACATCGGTCCTGTTCCAGCAAAACTGAATGTATTCAATATAAGCTCTAAAATATAACGGCTTATTGACGAAGCTAAGTAAACAAAACGCTAATCTATACATACTTTTAAGCATTATGCTAGGGATTCAACCTGTATTATTAACAAAATTATCATTATCTAAAATTACTATATTCTGGACAAAACATTTTTCGTTCATGGATTAAGGTAGAAACGGATACCCTTTTAGATAACAACCAAAAAAGCGAAAACTCTGCAAGCTTCTAGGTTTAATGAGAGAAAACCACGAGGGAAAACCTTTTGCGTATGACAGAAAGATGTATAGAGGTCAAATGCGACCCCCTGGAACAAATGTGAAATAAAAATATCGAGTAATCCCAGACTTGTTGTTTTGCTCCATGCCGATGAGCAAATGTCAAGTGCCTAGTCAAGCGTGTAACATATCGAACCTATATGCTAATAGCATGTTTTCTCTCGCATATTTTTGCGTTTGTAACGGCGCCAGAGATTCATTTCATTTTGGGATTATTCCGACATGTTTCCATGTACGTCCTAACAAACGTTGGAAATTGTAATGTTGAGCGTGTTATATTTAAGGGTCCAAGTATGTGAAGTAGTAATGACATGTGAGTTAAGTTTGTACTGAATTTGATAAATATTTAATAAAAGTTCACAATGACTCGGTTATAGTTAATACAGTAAACTAGGAAACAACTAGCGAGCCCAGCTCTGTCGTTCCTTTACAATGGTATCAAAAATGCAATTCAGCAATCGCATCGTTAGGGTTGCTGCAGTAATATGATTCATGACTGACTGAGATTAAAATGCATTAATTAATATCTCTGTTGGCTTACTTAACATTAACAGGATCTTTATTGGCGGATAGAAACAGAAAATGATTCATACAAATCCTATTTCGTAAGGAAATGTTGTAACAAAAAGGTTAGTTGCTCGAATGATTAAGGACAGAAATTATTCAAAGGCGTAAAAAGTATAGTCTTGGAACGTCATCAGCACGCGTAGCACGACCACCGTAGAAATGGGTTTTGTCGACGGAAGAATAGATAAAATTACAGATTGTAGAAAGATTAAAGACAAAATTAAAGATTGTAGAAAGATTTGTACCATTTTATGCTGGCGTAGCATGACAATTCTATCTCTATTCTACCAAGAATAGACAAAACCCATTTCTACGGTGGTCATGCTACGCGTGCAGAAGCTATAAACAAGACGAATGAACGGAAGAGTGTAAATGACTCCGACATTTATGAAAATATCTTCAAGGAAAACAAAGCAGTTCAAATCACGAACTAGGTCATCATCATTATTGCATATTTGGGTTATCAGCAGGATAATAACACAGATAGGAACCAAATTGGAAATTCTGATACAGGTAGGTATTACAACCGATAACAGCGATTCGATAACTGTATAAACAATACGACTACAATAAAGCTAAGTATGTATTGTATGTTTTTATGACAAAAAGATTTTGAGACGACTATCTACGACAACTCTGTTGTACACGTGTTCCTTTTATAAACAAAACAGACATACTATGCTGTATGTTACTCAAAGTACGTTTTCCTCCATATAATTAGCTTGAAATAATCAACTATCGGGTTTATGACACGTTTAATAGAGTGCAGAATAGCGTGGTTAATACGTAGTTTAAATGTCGATGTGTGAACGTTATCGCATTATGTAACAGTGTTGAGTATGCGCAATAAATATACGGTGATGAACTTTGAAGCAGAAATGTAGAAAGGTGTTATTTGGCTCGAAAAGAAAGTCCCATTCTAAGGAACTGGAAACATTATCTTCTGATGTCGAGGTAACAGTGTAAACGCCTTTTGAAATAAATTGAAATTTAGCAAAATAGTCGCTAGGTGCCTACTCTTCCGCCTATATGAAGTGCATATTCTTGACAAATGCAAATATTGTATTTGTGAGACCTCTATAAAATCATTTCAACTTACTGCTGAAGTTCATATTATCTTTGACAAAATGAACTAGGTAGCTCTACGGCAGTGCCTAATGGCGTAGAATGTATAAAAAAATGTAAGCAGTTATGCCAATGTCTTTTAAGAATTCTCTTCAAATTAGCTATTATAGAATCATAATGTACTTGCTCTATGAATAAAATTGATGTCCCCCTCATATCGAACATGCATCTAAATAGGTTTAATAAAGGCCCATGGTACTACTTAAACAGATTACTGGACGTGCCCAAGACGCTCGGCATTCGATTCAATTGGGGTCAGCTGGCTATTTTGAACGCGCACGATGGAATATTCTAGTTCACTGTCAAAGAAGATAAGGACAGTTTTTGCTTTTAAGTTTACTACTTACATAGTCATATATAGGGTAATAGTCTTGGCAACAGATAATACCACCATATGTTCACTTCTTGAACGTGCCGTAAGAGATGACTCATGAATTATATATCAGGAAGTACAGCTGCATTCTAATATATCTAGAGGTTAATAATACTACGGATCTATTTAGATAAAGGAGTGGCAAGAATGATAGCGAAGATTCTGCCATCATCGTGTCAAATACCAATGTACTAGTTCCAACTATATAGTTACGTAAGAAACACTTTCATAATCTATATCCACTTGACGACAGACTTCAATTGATTGAAAATGCTATTACGAAACTACTACTATTAACTATATAGCCTTAGTACAGTTATTGTAAACATTATCGTACGGCTTACTACACGCATTGTGCATGTTGTAATATTACTATTGATAAACAAGAATAACCTCTAGAACGTTAACAATAACATCTTTTCAAGTTATGCATACCGAAACCGCAACAAACAAAGTATTACTTATTCAATTTGAAGTGAAGCACGCGATACGGTCCCGTTCACTTTAATTGACAATCAACGAATATAATGTCCTATTCAAACAACCTATGGGAGACAGTTGAAAGCTTGCCCGACCCTCATAGCCAATCGCTAGACACCTGATACCGATGCTGAAAGGAATACAACGGCAAAATCTATAGGACTAAGCTAAGCCGGTTATCGATTTACGTGATTGAGATTATCGCAGGGAAATAAAGCGAATTACAAAAGCCATGGAAGCATATATCTACTTACATAATCGTACCCAGGCTTAGCACGCTGTTTTTGACTGTGGAAATGATGATGTTAATGAAGTAATAGTTGAAATAAGCTACGAATTCGATTTGTATAACGTGTTCGCGACAAAAGGTTAATCAACAACATTAGAAAAACTTCAAAGGTAATTTGGGAGAAAAGAAAGAAAGTTATTTGCTACTTATGCCAAGTTACCCCGAAAGTTATCCGAGGCATGTTTATTGGTTAATCACTATTGATTGAACCAATATATTGTTTTTTTTTTCGAGAGAATCAATTTATTCGACATACCAAATGAAGATTCTGAAGCATTTAGCTCTAAAATCTAAATGAAGTTGAGAGTAAGTCGTCACGGATAAGTGTATTACTGGGAAAAGGGTTTTGTTCGCTTCTCGAATGATCCAATATTTTATGTAGGACAAACATAATCCCTCGACGATACTAAAGCCTAAACGCACGCTTCTGTGTAACTCATTACATTACACATAATGACCGCTCAATTTCGAGTACATTAACAGTACTTGTATAGGTTTATAAGCTTTTTAGGGTTCCGTTGCCGAATGGCAAAAAACGGAACCCTTATAGATTCGTCATGTCTGTCTGTCTGTCTGTCCGAGTATGTCACAGCCATTTTTTTCCGAAACTATAAGAGCTATGCTGTTGAAACTTGGTAAGTAGATGTATTCTGTAAACCGCATTAAAATTTTCACACAAAAATAGAAAAAAAAACAATAATATTTGGGGTTCCCCATACATAGAACTGAAACTCAAAAATTTTTTTTTATCTATGGATAGGTCTTCAAAAATGATATTGAGGTTTCTAATATCATTTTTTTTAAACAATAATATTTGGGGTTCCCCATACATAGAACTGAAACTCAAAAAATTTTTTTTCATCAAACCCATACGTGTGGGGTATCTATGGATAGGTCTTCAAAAATGATATTGCGATTTCTAATATCATTTTTTTCTAAACTGAATAGTTTGCGCGAGAGACACTTCCAAAGTAGTAAAATGTATGTCCCCCCCCCCCCCCCCGTAACTTCTAAAATAAGGGAATGATAAAACTAAAAAAAATATATGATGTACATTACCATGTAAACTTCCACCGAAAATTGGTTTGAACGAGATCTAGTAAGTAGTTTTTTTTTTTAATACGTCATAAATCGTAAACCACAATTTACCTTTCATTCAGTCAACTCAAATGTAAAAATTAAAAAAAAAAACATTTAATTTCATAAACATAAACCTTATGCATAAACCGTGAATTCCTGCAGGTTTGTACGGAACCCTCGGTGCGCGAGTCCGACTCGCACTTGGCCAGTTTTTTTTCCCATGTGGGTCGTTAATCGGGTTAGTGATGTTTGATAAATTAGATCAGGATTTGGAGTACTAACGAATATTAACAAGCAAAATGGAGGGCAATCTCCCATTTATCCATTTTGCTGAAAGGTCAAATTTCATCAATGGACTTTCCGTTTGGGATATCATTCGGTATAAAAGAAAAACGGCCAACAAACATACGAACGCTTTCATAATGTAAATCACTACGTGGCGTATCACTCCACAACGGCTTCGAAACAGTTAATTAAAGTCAATTGCCCGTCATTGACATCAATTGATTGTATGCAACAGTACTCGTTTCCCTTGTAAACAATCAATTTACGGGCCAGGGCCTAGATTTAATACCGTCAGTACCACTTCCTGAAAGTTTTGCTAGAAACTTCAAGCTAAACAATTGCACGAAGTTAAGATCGGTTCAAGTTGGACAGTTAAAAGCTACGAAGTGCTTGCTGTGCTTGTTCTTGAACAAACTGTTTTCTTTTTGTGCTGTTTTAATTTGAGGCGAGATAGATAGTTTTTTTTTTTTTTTTTTGTAGGCGAGTTTACATTTCTCCTGGTTTCCTTCATTGTTAACTTTTGTTGCGATTTTTTAAATCTCCCATATCTTTTTATCAATTCATTCCGATATAACCATACCAATTCATAATGTTGGTCAGTCATGTAGCAGTGGAAGTGTAGACCCTCAGATTTTCAGTTCAAATAATTGGTGTTGTAAGTACATAGGACTGCTCGATAGCTTAGCATAAAACTCCTCGTTAGTAATTCCCAAATACTTCCAAACTAGTTGAGGCTCGTTGAACCCGAGATGAGCCGCAGTGCGGGTGCCGCATCGATCGCCAGGCCTATCCCGGAAACCACCGCGCCATTTAACCTGGCTGGAGGCCGAACATGATCCTCCTACTCGAAATGCCCTGAAAATTATTGTAGACGGGAAATGGGACGATTACAGGCCGTCTTATCGCTCCTAATATTGCCAAGTGCTTGAGGAAACTAGTACGATTTAAGCAACTGCGTGGGTTTACTCTTGTTAGCTTCCGATCACGAAACAGATGTACAAAACCTGGTATCATTAGGTATTCTTATGATTTCGTGATTTTATTATCTTTTCTGGGTCAGGAAACATTTGTTTAATTAAAGTTTTAGCATGTCAGTCGTGTGCTAATGACGTCGACATTTTAACCAACCAAGTGAGGTAACCATGATTACAGAACATCGGGCCGGCACGTGTTTCGTGGCTTTGAATATTTTTCATTATTTTTATTGCCATACTTAAGTTGACTGGTATTGCCACAAAAGGCATGTTTGCATGATTATGCAAATTTCGTTTATAATGAGTTTTAAGTATGCATTTATTGTTTTCAACATAAAACCGCAAATAAAATAAATCCATAGGAAATAAACTGAAAACGTTTAAGCCCGAAACAACAAAACTAACAGAAACAAACTACAAAGCGAAACAGAATAGCTTAAATATGCAGAAAGTAATCCAACTTCAGAGTTAGAGAGCAAACGTCATTACATTTCCCTTTCATGGCACTCGTTTCAGTCGGGATATTTGTCGCGACTTTTACTAGCGGATCATAAAATAAATCAGCGTTGTTGTCGCCAGCGATACGTTGATTTACGTCCGATAGAACTCCAGGAGTCACGAAAGGATTTCGCCCGTACTTAGGACCTGACCTCATTCTGAAGTGAATCTTGCTGAAGTATTTGACATGACTTATAATTTTATGCGCGAATACTGCACCCAAAATGTGCGTAAAACACTATCAATTACAATATGAATGATTTTGAAGGATATTGCATCGTAAGTTCGAAAAAGTCTGCCCAACAACGTAAATAACGCAGTGAATATTGTTTTACTGTCAAAATGAAAGCCATTTCTACTGTTTGTTACGCAATTACCCCGCGGCTCAGCACTCTTCTTGTAAAAAGTTAATTTTAGTGTCCAAGTTAGTCTGTCGGTATGCCTAAAATAATTATGGTTGTGTGTGTACATAATCATTTAGACATTTCTGCTTTAACGCAATGCTATTGCTTGTTTGGACTCACAATTATTCAGTGGTAGGTCACTTTATCCAGATTAGCCAATTTTATATTCGCGTTGTCAAAAAATCAAATTAGTTTCTTTTACGGTTACATAAACAATCGCTCATTACCGGAACTAGCTGTAAAAGGTTGTTTACGTGGTCAGTGTAAAGATTTCTAATTACGTACGTATTCAAAAACATTCAATAAAATAGCAATTAAAAATACTCTCAACCCAATTTACGAAATAAAAGATATCGTAATTACAAAACATCAGTCTTAGGTTTTCTCCCACGTTTCTGCCTAAATATGATTTCATTTGGGCCGAATTGATTTTTATTCGTTCTGGCAGATCTTGTGGATTTTTAATCGTTTAGCGACGATACATTTACCGTGACGGGCAATGGCCTTCACTTATTAGTAAACAGTATCGCGTTAAGTCATTGCACACGTGATCCGGCGCGCATAATAAGACGAAATACAACGCGATCATTGTTCCAGCTCTACAACCGCATTCAAAGACATTGTAAATTGCAACACCCCTTTGTTACAATGATAATGTTTTAACGATAGTTACGAGAACTCTCGGATAGGTGACCTGTCCTGTGAGGAATGGACGGCCTCGTCGAATAAAGCCCTTGGGAGCTGAATTCAATTTCAGAATAAAAATCCATCTCATTCTTCATCTAAGATAAACCGTCTTAGATGAAGTTTGTGATGGACTCGGCGTAAATTCATTTTCTCGCATCGATCTTCGTTACTCAATGGAAAAACATTCAATCTGTCTATATCGTTATTGGAAATACTGATGGATTTTATCGAGTAAGAAATTTTAATAGAAGTTAAATATACTATTTTTATCGCTAAAGCGACATTACGATCGTCTGATTAGGTAATCTGTTGACAGTAAATACAATTGATTAAGATTAACCTAGAATTAGCAACTTTTATATTCCTAGAAACTACTTTGTTACACTTATTGTAGTGACGGGCTACGTGGTGACGAACTTTGCATGGTGGCTGATGGCAGCTGGATGAGGGTAGATGAGGGCAGAGTTAATACTGAATATATGGCTTTTCATTCGTTTTCTATAGGTTGGTCATGATGATAAGGTTTGAGTCGTGGGCTTCATTTCAAAGAAATGTGTCGTTTGATTTCTGCTAGTCTTGTTGGACACGACTTGACAGAATTAACACCATAAATGTTATGTTGTGAACTCGTGAGTGTTTGAACCTTGCTTACATTAGGTACTGGCGCATGTTTGCCAAGAAATTAAATGTGTTAATGAATGTAATGACAATTGAACACAATTGACAAAATACAAGTAACAAGTTCTTTAGATCGATCGTGGATGGTTGGTAGAGTGAAAACTTAAATAGGTACAGATGAAAGTCTGTTTACGGTGGATGCGCCAAGGTAGCCACGCTAAATTAAAATTTTCTTACATTTTTGACATTGACCTGTAAATTGCAAAAAATCTGAAGATATTTGAGTATCGCGGATTATCCCCTCGCTTCCAACTTAGCCGCATTTTGGTCAAGGTTTAGGTCATCATTTAGGTACTTGACTTTGAACGCAACTGGAACAACAGGATCTTCACGGAAGTGGTTAAGTTAACTCGATATTCAGACATTTTTCAGTCTCTTAGAAAATTACCGCGTCGTTTCAATTTACCGCCGCATTTAATTTGACAGTGAGGTTAATAGCACGCGCCACGTGATATTACCTCGCAGTGCTAAATACCAACGCGAAAACGCGAGTAAACGCGTCACACGGCCACGTCACATAGTCCGACAGTGTCCCAGACTGTACCACAACAGAAATAAAATTAATAGTCTGTTGGATGAGGGAATCTAACGCGCGCCAAATGCGCAAATGCAGATGATAACCGCCAAAAATTTGAGCAATGTTCTAAAATTGATTTTCGAAGGAAATGTTCTTGATTTGAATTTAGCAAGTGCTGATTGCATGTTTTATTCATCCCTGCATGCATTGATTATGTTGAAAATGAGGTTTAGTATGTGTTGCAGGACAACATACTTTGGTTTTGTGTTTTGTTGTATTCACTTTCGAAAAAGAGAAACTTTATGGATAAAATTTCGTATAGTGGTTTAGGCGTGAAAAGGTAACATAAAGAGCTACATACTTTCGAATTTATTATAGTATGGATTCAAAGATGGTGTTCTTTTTTATTTTAGCAAAATATATAAAAGATATAAATTATAATTATTGTTCACTGTCCAGTGTAATTAAAGTGCTCAATTGGTACAATAAATAATAGGTGTAAAAGTGGTGTGTTTGTAGTATTTGTACTAAATAATATGTAGATACACTCAGTAGCAGCTGCCACATACATATAGCTTGTACCAATGACAGTACATTTACAAGCGGGGCAATAGATAAGCTATAAATAAATCAATTGCCTATGAATCATATTTCTAATGGACGGACGCTTAGAAGAAGGAAATTATTTCATTAAAACATTTTTTTCCCATCAAAAATATTTAAAGCATAATCTTTACTATTTTTAACCTGAAAAATGAATGTTTCATAATATATTTATGGTTTATTAATAACTTGATAAATTATAAAATGAAAATGGCTTAAAATTCAATCCTAATGTTAATTTTAGTTTATAGTTAGTAGGTAGTTAGCTAGCTGAATATTATAGGCCCAAGGTGATTTAAAAAAAGCACTAAATAGCAAAGAAGAAAGTATGGATTCCACATGGATCTATAAACATATGTTTGAGAACAACTTGTGAGCAACCTTCACATAGTTAGATTTAGAAAGTGCACAACGCTGGCACTTCTTAGAGCAACACTAATTTGTTTATACATTATTTTATTTATCCCAGAGGAACCCTATTTTGGTTATACATTATTTTATTTATCATTTTATTTATATGCATTTTATACTTAATGACATAATATGTTACATGATTAATATAAACAACTAATAATACCTAGATATTATATTCACATATTACTGCAAAATTAGACAGGTTATCAAGATTTAAACTTATTTAAATTCCAAGTAATAAAACGTAGTCCCTAGGAACCTAGTCAGCTGTTCGTCCTATGTACCTCACCAGTAAGGTGTTACACAAGGACATGTGTTTGCCATGACATTACTGTAACTTAGAATTTTTGGGGGTTATGTCTTTAAAAAGTGCTCTGTTGCAACATTATGAATGAAACCTATTTTTAAAGCTGTCATTTATGTTGAGAGATATTTTAAGATCCATATTTTTATACGGAGAGTACATAATCTTCGTATTTTTTTGTACTTTTTAACAAATTATTGTCAATGCGTTTAATACATATAGCGTAGTTTCAAAGACAAGTAACATGAATAATTTAATTTAAATTCATGCATGGCTAGTTTCACGCTAACCCCATTTGTACCAAAAAAATATAGTAGGTATGCAAAAACACTTACCAAAATACTTTACTCGACTGGACGATGCTAGAAAACAGCTCGGATCATCGCAATATTCGCGTAAAATCACTAAACACCAAACGAAAACAAATGAAAGTCGATAAATAATGGAAACAACAAAAGATTGTAAAATGTTAGGCACTTGGTTTCGTTTTTGATCGCTCAATCGAGAGTTAATTAACTACTTTTAATTGTTATTTTAACTGGAGTTACAACGTTCAATAGAAAACGTTGTGTATTTTAGTGACAGTTAACTTTATCAAAGCTATATATTCGTTCAAATCCAAAGAACTAAATTAAAATCCGCAAAATCTTTCTCTGACGAGCGATTCTAGAGAATGGAAATGAAATAAATAAAGTAAGGAGGACTAGAGAACAGCACGAAAAGAACTGACTGTGTTGTCGGAGACTCGATTGTGTGGATGAATTACTCGATTCCTTCATGTTCGACAAAAACTATTGTAATCGATATTCACTTAACTGGCTTGAAATTCAAATCTTCTATGTATTAATTATATCTAATAATCTCTAATCTATTTCTATGCAAATTGCTTTTTAACTATTTTTGTAATGAAATCTCAATATTTTATACTTCTAAACTACAGGCGAGAATATCTTCCAAAAACATCACCCGACGTTTCGTTATGCCGGTGAATAAAGGAAGTACCTAGTGAATAAAACGACAACATTGATTTTAAATTTTGACAACCATCTTGGTATCAGATTTATTTCGTTTGAATTTCTAACTGCTGTTTCTAAAAATAAAATCGTTTTCAACATGATTTTCAAAGCTGCACTAGAAAGCCCACCTTTGTACGTTACTAACGAAAGAGTAAAAACTTTTAAGAACTGGCCATTTAATGACAAAAATAAGTGTAACGTGCAGAATATGGCGGAGGCCGGATTTTATTCGGTAGCGACGGGTCCCGACGATGCTGATGCCGCTAAATGTTTCCTCTGTGGCAAGGAGTTGGACGGTTGGGAACCTAACGATGACCCGTGGGTGGAACATAAAAGCCACGCTAAACAATGCGCCTACGCTCAGATGGGAAAGAAGGAAGATGATATGCTGGTTTGTAATATAGAACCTTTTTTTTACTAGTTTTAATACTTTTCGTAGTTACTTTGACATTACGGAAAAATTCCCAGAGAAAGAAGAAATACCTTTCCCAGGGTCCCGAGATTTGTTCGAAAGAGTTACCGTGGCTCTGGCATATAGGCAACTGAAGGAACATGGGTGTGTTTCAGTCAGTAAAAGTCTGACACGCTCTCCTGCTCCGTCAAGAGCGGGAGATGTCAGGATTCATTAAAATATTTGCCAAAATACTTGTTCTTTGTGTGTTCATAGTTCTCTGGCATTACTATTGATACCAAACCCAGCAAGTCATATTTATGTCTAAATATGATTCTTAATCATTGTGATACTTTTTGGAGATAGTGTACCTACACTGCATTTCACAGATCAATATGAGAAATTATTCCTATTGTGTCTTGTCACTTTATCTAACGTTTGGTCATAATTAAATATAGGAATTAAATAGTTTAACTATATTCTGAATCAACTGTCTGACCCTTCTTAAGTTTCCTAAAAACTATCAATGATGTTTGTGTAATACCACAACATTAAGTTTGTTATTTTGTTACAGCTCGATGAGTTTATGTCTATATATAGACAGTACGTGATTAATGAAATCAAACGCAATGCTGAGCTCGCCAAAGAACAAATTGATGAGAAAGCCAAGGATGTCCGCAGAAGATGCCTGGGACGGAAATGAGACCCCTACTTAATTTTAAAGATGCTAACTAAGGATAATTGACAGCGGCTACTCTGACTCTTGAGAAAATATCTATACAAATCATGATTTAGATTAATTAGAATAGAAAAGAATAATATTTATTTGATAAAAAATATGGTAAAAATAAAATAACAAGATATAGATACATGTTTTTGCTTAACAGATAAAAGCTTAAAAATGTTCACAAGCATATTTAACATTTATAATCTAAGAACTCTTTGACACTATAAAAACTATGACTACACAGCCATACATGCAGTTTATTTTTGAATAATCTCATCTATACTAATATTATAAAGCTGAAGAGTTTGTTTGGTTGAACATGCAAATCTCAGGAACTACTAGTCAGAATTCAAAAATTCTTTTTGTGTTGGGTGTTCTATTTATTGAGAAAGGCTATAGACTATATAACATCACGCTACGATCAAAAGGAGCGGAGCAGCGACGAATATGGTCAAAAACTGGCAGGCAATTTGATGCGATGGAAAGGGTCAGGGGAGGAAAAATTTGATGTGGACGAAGTCGCGGGCAGAAGCTATTATTTAATATACAGAGATTACTTGGTACTTATATACTCAGACACAGATTTGAGGAACATCAAATGAGCTGCTGAATTTTTCTTAGGGCTTGTTAGGGTTCCGTTGCCAAATGGCAAAAAATGGAACCCTTGTAGATTCGTCATGTCTATCTGTATGTCACAGCCACTTTTTTCCGAAACTAAGAGCTATGCTGTTGAAAGATAAGTAGATGTATTCTGTGAACCGCATAAGATTTTCACACAAATTTAAAAATAAACCGGCAAGTGCGAGTCGGACTCGCGCACCGAGGGAGGGTTCCGTACAAACCTGTAGGTATAAAGTTTAAAATTTAAAAAATATTTTTATTATATGATGTAACTAAAAATTTACGGTTTTCGCAATTTTTCCTTTATCTGTGCTATAAGTCGTTGCTTCGTACCAAATTTCAAAATTCTAGATCGACTGGAAGTACCCTTTAGGTTTTGATTCCCTTGCGAGTTTCGAAAATTTGCGGCATAAACAGCTATATCTTTTTATTGCCTTGGCTTAGAAGTTTAATTTTTTCACAGCTCCAAGGGACAGTAGACTTGAGTATATGATATAAATTTCAGCTTGATACCTCTACGCGTTCCTGAGAAAAAGGGTCTTGACAGACGGACGGACGGACAACAAAGTGATCCTATAAGGGTTCCGCTTTTTCCTTTTGAGGTCTGGAACCCTAAAAAACAATAAAATTTGGGGTTCCCCACATTTAGTTTTTTACTTTAGATTTAATTTCATAACATAAACCTTGTGCATAATCCGTGAATACCTACAGGTTTGTACGGAACCCTCAGTGCGCGAGTCCGACTCGAACTTGGCCGGTTTTTATTAGGATTCCGTTGCCAAATGGCAAAAAACGGAACCCTTACAGATTCGTCATGTCCGTCTGTCTCCGAGCATACTCGGTTTCGGAAAAAAGTGGCTGTGACATATCACAGCCACTTTTTTCCGAAACTAAAAGAGCTACGCTGTTGAAACTTGGTATCTAGTAAGTAGTTTTTTTTTAATACGTCATAAATCGTAAACCACAATTTACCTTTAATTCAGTCAACTCAAATATAAAAAATTAAAAAAAAAACATTTAATTTCATAAACATAAACCGTGAATTCCTGCAGGTTTGTACGGAACCCTCGGTGCGCGAGTCCGACTCGCACTTGGCCGGTTTTTGTATCTTGTAGTAAGTAGCATGTCTTAAAATTATGTAATCAATTGTAATGTATTTAACTGAATGTATTTGTGAACGAATAAAATGTTTCAAGATCTCTATTTTGTGCTTTATTTTGATCTAGCTATGTGAATATCTGTCTGATGATAAATAACTCAGAATATTGATAATATTTACATAAATAAATAAGTACAACTTCATCTTATTTAAATTAAGATTGATTTCTACATGATGGAGAAACTTGAATGGAAATCAAAACAAACTGTATTTTGTGCATAGTTTGTTAAAACCTCTATCACTAAAATGTTCAAAAAGTTTGGTGGTGGACAGGTACCATGACAAAAGTATGTTTACATGTT
Organism: Aporophyla nigra; assembly: GCA_947507805.1. NCBI lineage: Eukaryota > Metazoa > Arthropoda > Insecta > Lepidoptera > Noctuidae > Aporophyla > Aporophyla nigra. The sequence continues at coordinate 24,910,127 of OX382297.1, read as the reverse complement.
GCTTAGCAACCATCATAACAAACACTAAGTCTTCTGAACTGACAATAAACATTTTCTATTTCTTATTTTATACAAAAATATTACATAGTATATTTGCCAGTAAGAGAAAAGACTGAAGTATATCAAATAAGATGGGTGATGTGAAGAATTTGGAATCTTATGCTATCATTGGGTTTGATGGTAAGAGCTTTCTGCGAAATTTGTTTATAAACTTGTGAAGTTAACTTTCATACAAGTTTGAGAGGATAAGAACCATACTCCCTTTCAATACTTTTGTGCCTGGTCAAAATTCATTAAAGGCTATAGGGGGATAAGCATGGATAGGATGCCCCCAAACGGATTGCGGTGATTTTTTTTCTGTAAGTCCCTAACAATGAGAGATAAAGATTTTTCAAATATCAACCCTTCAAAATGCACCGTTTCGGAGTAAGAATTAATATTAAAAAAATGGAAAAAAATCGATATTCTCTGAATGGCTCGACCGATTTAGCTGAAATTTTGATATGTTTTAGATACAAATGCAGAATATTGAAAAAAAAATTGCCAACTTGGAGAAAAATATATAACCTTGAAAAAACTTTTTTTTTATTTTTCAAAAAAAAAATCGGGCTCTTTGCGATCTTGGTACAATCATCAAATTTTTTTCGCAAGTTTTTGAGTTCATTAAAACTAACAAGGTGCGGCGGGGCTATTACGTCGGAGGGGTTATTACGGCGTTTCGCTTTGACTCCATTATTTTAAAGTAATATTGCTAGTGGCATCTATGAGTTTATAAAGAAATTACTAATGCTTATGTTAAAATATAGATGGCAGTGCTAGCTCTTTAACTGTTGTACCGACACCCATTTTTTGCTCAGGACGCCATTATAAGTATGTAGTGACAAAACACGTGCTCAGCATTTTATTGTTTTTAGTGAAATAAGTGAGTTTTTTAAACTGTGTCAAAGGGAAGTGATGATTTAAAACAATAGAATTTATTTTTTTCTATTCAGCTTTGCTGTATGTTGAGTTTTTTCGGAGTTATTGGGTGCGACAGAATAGCCCCTTAATATTTTAAGAGAGGGGCAAAGACGTCCAATATGAGGAGGCGTAATAGCCCCACGATTTAAGTAGGAATTTGCAAAAAGTTAGTGCTGTCATGATTCGATAAAACTACGATAAGTATATATTTTTACATAAATGAAGTTCTAATAGCTACTCAAATATGTAGGTAGTTTTCTTCATTCGACTTAATTCCTATTTTTTAATATTAGAATTAAATTTATGATTGTAGATGGTCCGGTATTATAAGCGAAAAAAAGAAAAAACGTATTCAGAAAACCAAATTCAGAAGGCTCTAGATGATGTTCGCAATAACAAAATGAACACTTATGCAGCGGCTGCATATTATCAAATTCCACGTTCTACATTAAATACCAGACTTACCTGTCGTCGAGATGCTCCTGGTAGACCTACGGTATTTACGATCGAATTTGAAAAACGTATGGCTGACGGGCTTCATATGTATAATGGAAAGACATGGATTTCCCTTTACAAGAAAAGAAGCCTCTATCTTAATATCTGAATATGTACGTAGAAATGGCATACATACATAAAGTTTTAAGACTGGTATAAGTCATATGTTGCTAACATAGAAACACTTAGAAGACTGACTTTTGATAGGTATTACTTCCTACAAAATAAATGGTAATGTGAGCCATGAAAATTATTTGTTTTATTAAAGTAAATAAAAAAAAATGTAATACTACGTCACAAAGTCGTTCAGGGGCAAAATGTCCAATTCTCAAAATGTCCAACGGTGTCAAAATGTCCAAATACCCAAAATGTCCAGTGGTCAAAATGTCCAATTCTCAAAATGTTCAATGATCAAAATGTCCAATCTCTGAGAATGTAGCTTTATTCAATAAGTCATCTAAGCGCTTTTTTAATACTTATGACAAATAATAAATGCAAAATACTGAAAGAATCAAAATAGGTTTTATTTATAAATAACAAATTAAGACCAGAGAAGACCACAACATACCCGAAATCACAATTTTTTACATAATACTTGTTGATTATAAACAAAAATGATGTTGTTAATTTCTTGCTTGACTAAGCAAAAATAGTAAAAGTAATTTTTATGTCTTACCTTGGTTATATAAAACTGTTTAATGTTTGATTCAATTTATAGTTATAAAAAATTATGTTGTTGATTACTGTATTTTTATATATTACATTATGACAAAAATAATCAACATAATTTTGAGAATTGGACATTTTGAGAATTGGACGTTTTGGGTATTTGGACATTTTGACACCGTTGGACATTTTGAGATTTGGATATTTTACCCCTGAACGCACAAAGTTTCCCGTTATTGACTAAAGTAAAACTATCGATCAAATGCGGTACATCACTCGCATGTATGGGAGCTCGGCGGAATTGCCCCACCTTCAATAAAAAAACGTTTTTACTCAAAATGTAGACCTATTAGCAAGAAACAGAGGTCAAAATAGCATACATACTGTTTCAAACTGTATCTCGCACTGTGTTTCATATTTGTATCTTTTTCAATAAAGAAAATATTAGGCAACGTCGTAAATACCCCGCGGCGGGGCAAAACCGCCGATTATCAGAATCTCGAATAAAATCGCTTTTTAAATACTCTATTTGTTCATTATTTACAACAGAAATATATAAATACAATTCTGAAATCGACGTTTTCTTAAATGTATTCTTATATTTGTTAGAATTGTTTTCCGGAACGACGCTATACTGATTCAAAGTACAAGCACTGTTTTTTTTCGTCGGAATAGCCCCGCTGCACCTCATATAATTAATTCAAAATTTTTCACCGGGTGCGTCATAGTTAAAAAAATAAAATATCAGGAAATAATTTTTTTTTGGAGGTTATGCTTGACATACAATGATGAAAAATTTTCTGCGTTTTTATGACCTCATCTAAAGTAACATATAATTAATTCAAAATTTTTCGCCGGGTGCGTCATATTTCAAAAAATGAAATATCAGAAAATATTTTTTTTTTTGAGCTTATGTTCGACGTACAATCATGAAAATTTCTCTGCGTTTTTCTCACTTCATCGAAAGTAACATATAATTAATTCAAAATTTTTCGCCGGGTGCGTCATAGTTAAATAAAATGAAATATCAGAAAATATTTTTTTAATTTTGAGGACGTATGCGTACCACCAGAAAAGTTCCAATATAGTTACCAACGAAAATCGTATTCTGGCCATATAAACAACATCTTTGTAAGCGTTTTACAATTTGTACCAATAATGGGTATGTGGTGGATATGTTGGGTCCATTCCTGGCAACTGTAAATGACGCCGAAATTATGCGACGCGTTATTGAGGAATCTAATGGTTTATTTGATTTAGTCCAAGAAAATGACGTTTTTATCCTCGATCGCGGTTTTCGTGACGTAAAAAGTAATTTAGAGAATAAAGGTTATGTAGTACTCATGCCAACTTTGAAGGGTTCCCAAAAACAGTTAAGTACTACAGATTCGAATGATTCACGATTCGTGACGAAACTGCGTTGGGTTGTTGAAGCGGTCGATGGCATGCTAAAAAAAAAAATAGCCTTCTAGATCATAAACTAGACAATAAAATACTATCTAGTGTAGGTAGGTGTATATTACAGGATTGCAGCTTTTCTGTTAAATCAATTCGGGAAGCGATTGAACTCAGATAGGTATTGAAATATCTTCCGAAGTTGGTGGTGAATGGTCTCGCAAAAAAACACCGAAAATACTTTAGCTGATTTAGTCGAAGAACAGGGATTGCTCAGAAAGAAGAGACCTTTCCAGAATATTTCATCCACCGATCTGCTTGATTTCCCGGAATTGACAGAAAAAGAGCTCAAAATCTTATTCAGTGGAACTTATCAATATTCACAAGCCTTTTCGTATTTGAGTGAAATTATAAATAACGACGGCACTTTAAAATTACAATTCCTCAAAGATCAATCGAATATTCTTAAGTTTCAAGTACAATCCCGTCATATTTCCCGAAAAATCTATCGTTGTTTTATCGAGTATACACCTCGTAGTACCTATCAGCCGATCTGGAATTTTGAGATATTTCTGTGAGTGCGCCAATGGCCGTAGAACAGTAGGTTGTTGTTCACACATAGCTGCTATTATTCATTATTTGTCTTACGGTCGGTATTTATCGAAAATTCCACGACCAGCTGAACATTTAACAGCACTTTTTGAATCTACCGAAATAACACCGATTATTGCCGATGAAAGTGATGAAGATTGATTTATCAATCATTATATTTCCATACAACTAATTCCATCCATAAATTATGTTTCCATTGTTTATAATGGAGTAAAAATAACATAGAACTATTTTCGTCATTGTACATAAAAAGCATAACCTGAAGAAAAAAAAAATATTTTCTGATATTTTTTTTTAACTATGGTGCACCCAAAAAAGAATTCTGAATTGATTATTATGTTACTTTTGATGAGGTTAAAAAAACACAGCAGAATTCCTATGATTGTACGTCGAACATAACATCAAAAAAAAAAAAAAATCTGTATTTCATTTTTTTTTAACTATGACGCACCCGGCGAAAAATTTTGAATTAATTATATGTTACATTTGATGAAGTGAGAAAAGTGCAGAAAATTTTTCATAATTGTATGTCAAGCAGAACCTCAAAAAAAAAATATTTTCTGATATTTCATTTTTTTTAACTATGACGCACCCGGGGAAAATTTTTGAATTAATTATATGTTACTTTTGATGAGGTAAGAAAAACGCAGAAAAAATTTCATAATTGTATGTCAAGCATAACCTCCAAAAAAAAATTATTTCCTGATATTTTATTTTTTTTAAGTATGACGCACCCGATGAAAAATTTTGAATTGATTATATGTTAATTTTGATGAACTCAAAAACTTGCGAAAAAAATTTTGTGACTGTACCAAGATCGCAAATAGCCGGAAAAAAATTTTGAAAAATAAAAAAAAAATTTTTTCAAGGTTTTATATTTTTCTCCACGTTGCCAATTTTTTTTTTTCAATATTTTGCATTTGTATCTAAATCATATCAAAATTTCAGCTAAATCGGTCGAGCCATTCAGAGAATATCGATTTTTTTAGATTTTTTGAATATTAATTCTTACTCCGAAACGGTGCATTTTAAAGGGTTGATATTTGAAAAATCTTTATCTCTCATTGTTAGGAACTTACAGAAAAAAAATCACCGCAATCCGTTTGGGGGCATCCTATCCATGCTTATCCCCCTATAGCCTTTAACTTGATTCATTTTCGACTAATAAAATAAGGTTGCTGAGAAATAAGGATGCTGTAAAGATACATTTGCATCTTTCACCTATAAGTATTGTTATTGTGTTGTATATTGGTGAGCCAAAAAAAGCAAGCTAACACTTTGTGTAAATTATTTCATCACCACTGCTCGCCGTTAAGTGAAGGAAAACATCGTGAGGAAACCAGCATGTCTTAGAACGAAAAATTCGAAATCATGTGACATCTAGCAACTTGCACTAGGCCCGCGTGGTCTATTATGGCCCACTCCCTATCACCGAAAGGTCTGTGTCCCATCAGTGGGAACATTACAGGCTGCTGATGACGATGAGCCAAAAAATATGTTCAAACCTTTTTTAACAACATCCTACAGGATCCGCCATCAGAAGCCTAAAAGTCCACCCAGACAGTGAGCACATTGTCTATCCGATGGGCAACAAGGTCTGCATCCAGGAGTGGAAGACCAAGAAGATGTATTTCCTTAGTGGCCATACCAACAGTGTATCGACGGTCGCTCTGTCTCCTAAAGGCACCTTCGTGGGATCAGGGCAAATAAACCACATTGGATTCAAATCTTCTGCTAAAGTTTGGGACTTTAAGAAGAAGATACTACTAGGCAGTCATGAGTTGCATAAGGCAAGTCTGTTGTACAATCGTTTTTGTAGCATTACCTTCATTATAAGATTTTGATTTTTGAGAGTAAATCGTGGAACAGAAGGTGCTACAAGGGTCATAGATTGCAGACATGCTGTAAGTCGCAAGGTCGAAAGCACACGAGCGGTCGCTGTGGCGATGCTTTGGGAACTCCCTTGTCCAGTAGTGGACATCTTTCCGTTGAATGATGGATGATTTATCCGGTTATAGCCGAATAAATACAAATAATTTATTTGGCAAAGTAGGTAGGTACCAAGGATCGTATTGGAACAAAGTTATAAGTAACATAAAACTAAAATGTATGTAGGTATAAAGCCCATTCGAATTAAAGTTATCGCAAAATTAATGAGGTCACTTGTCAAACGCGCGTAAACTGCTGCGATTGGTTGAATGATTTATCAAAAGCCCATCGCAGTAGATTACGCACACTATTAAGTTCATTACCCGACTACGGCAAACTCAAAGGAGGGTAATGATTGTAAGAGGCTTTGTATGTTCGTAGGTTCATATCTTCTATTCTCCTACGTATTTTGACAAACGAGGCGAAACATTGGAAGCGACAAGTTGTTCCGCGGATTATTTGGGTTGGGTCCAGTAATAATGCCACTCAGATACCTATTTGCTTCTTTTTGCCGTCCTCAGGTCCGCGTAGAAGCGCTGACATTTTCCTCAGATGAGCGCTACATGATATCGCTGGGCGGTCGAGATGATGGGTGCGTGGTGCTATGGGACTGCTTCGCGGGCTCTGCTACAGGCACCGCGGCAGCTTCTAAGCTGACTACGGGAGACGCCATGACTTTGACTGCACTGAATTTGAGATCCAATTCTTTTGTTACGGGAGGTGATTGTAAGTATTCCACAAAGAAAAAGTCACTCTTAGTTTAGTTATTAAACACTTAATAAAATAAAGTTCTAATAAAGAATAGAGAAGCACTTAAGTATGGACGAAAAGTCGTGATGGGCCGACCCCAAATAAATTATGATAGGACAAGGGAATGAAGACGTTGATGACTCAAGTTCTAACTTAATAAGTTTATACTATTGATATATGGCGACTGATTATACAAATAAATAATTATTGTATTGTGTTTAAGCCAACCTCAGAGTGTGGAACATTCGAGCTGAGAGCAAGAATCTGGACGTGGTAGACGTGTCTCTGGGGAAACTGCGGCGCAGCGTGCGCTGCATCGCCGTCAGTTCAGACGACGCGTACGGATACGCAGGGACTACGTGAGTAGTTCTTTATTTATTACGTACCTACTTATTTATCTGTTTCAAAAGTATCCGTTGAAAATATTAACAAATTTATCTGCAATCATATCTGTAGATGCCAATGTGTAGGCCTACTTACAAATATTGTACAATATATTATTATTATATTAACTTGAAATTTTGGTTTTTTGCCAACATACCTGTAACTATGACTCGCTCCTTAAATTCGTCCCCGTCTAAAGCTGATAATCTTTTGCATAGTAGTGTGCCAAAAAGTAGTTGCCTATTCAATTTTGAACATGTAACGCCTCTGGATGTAGTTATTGTTTTTAACACACTTAAGTCTAAAAACACTGGTGATTTCTGGGGCATTTCCATCAAACTATTAAGTAATATAATAGACATCGTAGCCCCCTATTTAGCTGTTACTTTTAATAAATGTGTTGATGTCGGAACTTTTCCTGACCTCATGAAGAGTAGCAAAGTCATACCATTATTTAAATCAGGTAATAAAAATGACGTTTCTAATTTTAGGCCTATTTCTATCTTACCTGCATTTAGCAAAATATTTGTAAAGTTAATCCTCAAGCAGTTGCTAAGACATTTTAATTTAAATAGCCTACTTCATAATGAGCAATAGGTATGGCTTTACAAAAGGTCGTTCAACTACAGATGCGGGTGTTGCTCTCTTGAAACACATTTTTAACGCATGGGAGAACTCGCAAAATGCTATCGGAGTATTCTGTGATCTCTCCAAAGCCTTTGATTGCGTGGACCATGACACGCTTTTGCGTAAACTACGTCATTACGGTGTCCATAACGAAGCTATAAACGTAATAAATTCTTATTTACATAATAGGTTCCAATGTGTAGATATTAATGGTGTAAAATCTGCCGGGCTACCGGTTCAGTTAGGTGTGCCTCAAGGCTATACTCGGCCCATTCTTGTTCTTAGTGTATATCAATGACTTACCATTCTTTTTAAAGGGTATTTGTGACGTTGTACTGTTTGCAGATGATACATCTCTTATTTTTAAAGTAGACAGGAACAGACCAGATTTTGACGACGTGAACAGTGCACTCTCAATGGTTACCGATTGGTTTACGGCAAATAACCTAGTTCTCAATGCCAAGAAAACCAAATGTGTAAAGTTCGCCTTACCGAATGTTAGAAATCTAGGTCCCAACATCGTCTTAGATAAAGAGGTGCTTAAAACTGTAGACTCGGCAGTTTTTCTGGGCATAACAGTGGATGGCAAACTTCAGTGGGGCCCACATATTTCAAGCCTAGCGGGAAGGCTCAGTTCAGCTGCCTACGCCGTCAGAAAAGTAAGACAATATACTGACGTTGATACAGCTCGGTTAGTCTATTTTAGTTATTTCCACAGCGTTATGTCTTACGGTATTCTACTGTGGGGTACAGCAGCTGATATTCAAAATATTTTTGTCCTTCAGAAACGAGCTGTTCGAGCAATTTACCAGCTAGGTGCCAGAGTTTCCCTAAGGGACTTTTTTAAAGATATTAGTATTCTTACGGTGTCATCACAATTCATTTTCGCCAACATCTTATATATTAGGCAAAATATACACTTATACGCTAAAAACAGTGATATTCACACTGTTAACACTAGAAGTAAGGACAAACTACGTGTTCCCTTTCACCGGCTTCATATGGTGCATAACTCATTTGTTGGGCTTGGTATAACATTATACAACAAGCTACCACCTTCTTTACTAGAATTACCTTTTAATGCGTTTAAAGCTCAAGTAAAATCCAACCTTTGTCAAAAGGCGTACTATTCCATCAACGATTATTTAAATGATAAGAATAGTTGGTCGCTGTGATTAACTCAAGAGTCAAGACAATGTTTATGTTCTTTCTTCAGTATTAGCGTACCTAGTGATAGGTTCAATATAATTGTTTCCATATTTTTTTCCTGTTTATGCCAATTTTATTTTATTAGTATTGCATAATGTGGTTAGCTAGCGACCTCGACAAGTAATCATTCAATTCTTGCTTGAGCAACCGGCAGCAAGTTCGTCATGCTCCCTTAGATGTCAATGGTTGCGGTAGCGTCGGGGGTCGGGTTACCCCCTTCCCTCAAATATGGCGAGGGGGGCAATGGCTGATCTTTGCGTTATGCTCGTGAACGGGTGCTGCTTGTGGTGACTGGTCGTCTTGCTGACTTTGATGTTGATATTATTATTAATATTACTTACCTGTTTAATTTATTTTACGTCGATGGTCCTAGTTTATCATTTGTGGCCTCGAGTTGTAACTCAGGTCGTAACAGCTATGTGAACATTCAGCATTGCATATGTAAGCTGTCACGCCCTTTATGCCAGTTTTTTATTTTTGCAGCCATGTTTCTATATAATATTTTTTTTGCTTATGCTTGAGTATAGTTCTCATTTTATTTGTTGGTATATTGGGTTGGCTAGCTGGCATATAGCAAATCATTTAATTTAATTTGTGTCTCTTAATGTTTTACTATATACCATTGTATAGAATCAAGTTCTTCTAACTGGACAGACAGCTGTGCTGCTGGGGAGTTTGTTGGCCACTTCTTCTTCCCAGCTAAAGCACTAGGAAGTGCGCGACGGGTGGGCGTTTTGGGGGACTGTCTTTTGTAATTTTGACGTTCGAAAAGTGCTGATCCTCAGCCTAATTTGAATAAATGACTTTTGATTTTGATTTTATTTTGAATGTATCATCAAAGTATGGATCTGGATTCGTGCCCAGCTGATTGCAATACGCTCGACGTCCCCTAATGCATACAATTTATTTTATTTCTGACCACAACATTTAAAGAAAGAAAAATATTTTATTTGGGACACGCACAGGACATAAAAACAATGAGAAAAACCTAGAAACATAAAAATACTGGAAATTTAAAAGTTTTGCATAGAGGCGTGAACTGGCGAAATGTTGTTGAACTGGACCTTGAGGGTCGAGAAGTTGGAACCACGCCATAACACGAACTTCAAGTCTTTTGTAGTGCGAGTTCCAACTCTTTAAATCGAGACCTTCCTCAAGGAAGAGTTTTGGCCGAAGGGTGTCGTGTATCGGCGATTCCGCAACACGACGCCGTCACTTCGTGTACAATAGTTTTATGTTTCCATTGTTTTTATTTGTATGTATGTTAGTCTGTAAGGTATTTATGATATGGGTCTTTGTAGCCCGAAATAAATTGATTTGATTTGATTTGATTTGATAGACCTCTGCCTACGGTTCCGGGATATGTTTGTTGATGATGTTACTAGATTAATTAGAATACTGTCTGATTATGATTAAGATTTAAGGCATCGCCATGTGTGACAAAAACCACTTCTGAACAAAATCAAATACATACAACGTAGGTATACCTACTTAAATTGTAGGTAGGTATGTATATTTACATAAATATTAAAATATTTTAAACCCTTAAACTAGAGGATTGAATTCCACCTGGACTAGTAAAAAACAAAAATAAAAAACATTTATTTGCACTAAACGTGTATTTAAAGAAAAATACCAAACCCCAAAAACTTGGGGGAATATGCGTCGCACCTATGCTGTGACACTATGCGAGACAGAGCCACAGAGCGCTAGGTTTCAGCCGCTGCGACGCGACGGTGATAACCGGGCGGCGGCGGCGTTGGCGTGATTACGACAACCGGTGAAAAAGCAAGAAGGACTAGGAATAAACCTGCAGGTCAGGTATCTTACTCAAATAGCTCATACATAAATACTATCTAAAATGATGTTCGCCATCTAGGACGGGGGACATGATAAAGTTCTCAATAAACTACCCTCCCGATCCGACGGCGTCGGTCGGCATGTGCAAGCCTACGCTGCTCGGCTGCCTCGCAAAGTGCGGCCCTTGGAAGAAGGGCAAGAGACCAGAGTCCATCTGCTATAGTCAAGGTTTGTTCATGTTGCTGTTAAATTTAACAGATTTTCTACTATTTATGCAAAATCTGTATAAAGAATAACATACCTAGGTACATAAAGTTTCAAGTCAAACTGCATAATACTTCGCCGGCTGTCAGATAAAAAAAAAATTACATAGTACTTAATAGATAAGTTAGTATCTACCTATTATATAAGTAGTTATGTTATGTAAGTGATAAATATACCTTCAGAAAAGCTATAATAAACATACAGTGGAAATAAAAATCACATTTTGCGCGACCATTATCCAAGGATGCAAAATGCGAGGCTTGTTACAAAAATATCGAAAACTATGTCACATAAATATTAACATATGGATTATTTTAAGCGGGAGTCAAAAGTGCTTCTAGCTTTTAGACAATGTCTTGCAGGAATTGAATCAATCCTGATTATGGAAGACGGCTGCCTCATCGTGGGTTCTGGGGACGGCACCATCGATGTCCTGGACGAGATCAACTGGAAGGGAACCTTTCCTAAAGGGAAGATACTCGAACCCAACAAGCCACATTTCAAAGCTGTGAGTAAATCGTTCCTTGGTTTCTTTGTATTTTTCTTAAGACTGTGATTGATAGAGCGTTACGCAATTAGGAGGCCGTTTTTAGGGTTCCGTTGCCAAATGGCAAAAAACGGAACCCTTATAGATTCGCCATGTCTGTCTGTCTGTCTGTCTGTCTGTCCGAGTATGTCACAGCCACTTTTCTCCGAAACTATAAGAGCTGTGCTATTGAAACTTGGTAAGTGAATGTATTCAGTGAACCGCATTAAGATTTTCACACAAAAATAGAAAAAAAGCAATAATATTTGGGGTTCCCCATACATAGAATTGAAACTCAACATTTTTTTTTTCATCAAACCCATACGTGTGGGGTATCTATGGATAGGTCTTCAAAAATGATATTGAGGTTTCTAATATCATTTTTTTTTAAACAATAATATTTGGGGTTCCCCATACATAGAACTGAAACACAAAAAAAAAAATTAATCAAACCCTTACGTGTGGGGTATCTATGGATAGGTCTTTAAAAATGAAATTGAGGTTTCTAATATCATTTTTTTCTAAACTGAATAGTTTGCGCGAGAGACACTTCCAAAGTGGTAAAATGTGTGTCCCCCCCCCGTAACTTCTAAAATAAGGGAATGATAAAACTAAAAAAAATATATGATGTACATTACCATGAAAACTACCAACGAAAATTGGTTTGAACGAGATCTAGTAAGTAGTTTTTTTTTAATACGTCATAAATCGTAAACCACAATTTACCTTTCATTCAGTCAACTCAAATATAAAAATTAAAAAAACAAACATTTAATTTCATAAACGATGATGACGAATGATGATGATGATGACCTGCAGGTTTGTACGGAACCCTCGGTGCGCGAGTCCGACTCGCACTTGGCCGGTTTTTTTCTCTGAGCAGTTGGACAGGAAACACCACCCCATCTAGTCTATTTTTAAAATATATATTAATAGCTTCTGTCCGCGACGTCGTACGCGTTAAATTTTTTGTTCCCCCGACCCTTCCCGTCGCGTCGAATCGCCTACCCTTTCCCTGTTTTTGCAACATTTTTCATTACTGCTCCGCTCCTCTTAGTTGTAGCGTGATGTTATATAGCCTATAGCCTTTCTCGAGAAATAGGCTACCCAACACTAAAATAATTTTTCAATTCGGACTAGTAGTTCCTGAGATTAGCGCGTTCAAACAAACAAACTCTTCAGCTTTATAATATTAGTATAGATTGAAAATTGTTTTTACACCTTTATAGATATGAAATAATTTGCCACGTATGTCAATCTTTTCCAGCTAAAATCCACAAAACTTGAGGGCAGCATAACTTCCCTGGAGCTGATGGAGTCGTCGAGTCTGCGCGGCAAGAACCGCCTGCTGCTGGCCGGCACGAGAGGCAGTGAGATCTACGCCATCAACATCGTCACGTTCAACCCGGTGCTGGTCGTGACCTGCCATCGATGTGCCATCAATGATATCGCGTTCCCGCAGTACGTTTTAAAAAGATTAATTTATTTATTTAGATTTAGCAACGTTTGTATACAGGGTGGCAGGTATACTGACGATAGATTAATTAAATGATACTGAATCTTATTACGATGTTTTTTTTTTTTTTTTAATGTAAAATTTGTGAGGTACGTAAATGGAAATCTTCGGAACTACATTACTGATCCGATTGCGAAAATTATTTCACTTATGCTAAGTTAAAATATTGCCTAGGTAGTGCTATAGGACATAATTATTTTATGTTAAAACAAATTTAACGCGGAAGAAGTCACGGGTTGAAGGTATAGTGACAATATAAAGAAGAATGTCATATATTTCAGCCGTTATATTTGTGTCTTGAACTGTAAATAAAGAGATTTTTCATTAATTTCACGAAATTAATTTGTAATCAGAAGATAAACAAACAATAAGTTTCACAAATTGTTATTATTATTTCAGGGGTATGTCGGGCGTGTTCGCTACAGCTGGAACCGGGGATGTCAGAGTGTGGTGCCTGGAGACCTGCCAGGAGCTGCTGAGGATCGTGGTGCCAAACTTTACCTGTTCTACCGTCCTGTTCTCCGGAGACGGCAAGTCTATCGTATCAGGTATGTTAGTAGGACAGCCGAGGGAACCATTTCGAGCCTAAATTTGTGAACAAGAAGATTAATAAATAAACTTTTATTTTATTTTTTATTTCACGTGCTACCCTGGCACTTCCACCTTAACTTCCTATTAAACTCTCCTCCAGGCTGGAACGACGGCAACATCCGCGCGTTCACTCCGCTCACGGGCCGGCTGATCTACGTCATCTTCAACACACACAACAAGGGCACGTCGGCGCTGGACATGACGTCGGACGGCAAGACGCTCATCTCTGGAGGTTGTGAGGGACAGGTGACTACACACAGTTACTGTAGCATGTAGTTATACTGACGACACAACTTCAACAACACAACAAGGTCACGTCGGTGCTGGACATGACGTCGGACGGCAGGACGCTCATCTCTGGTGGTTGTGAGGGACAGGTGACTACACACAGTTACTGTAACATGTAGTTATACTGACGACACATCTTCAACACACACAACAAGGGCACGTCGGCGCTGGACATGACGTCGGACGGCAGGACACTCATCTCTGGTGGTTGTGAGGGACAGGTGACTACACACAGTTACTGTAACATGTAGTTATACTGACGACACATCTTCAAAGAGAGAATCTTTATAAAATAACTGCTATTGAAAGCATTACGTTTTGATAATTGGATATCCGGATCACCATTAGTTACAGTCAGCATCAAAAATATCGGGACGACAGACTGTTCATAATCGTCAGGTTTAAAAAGTGTAAACTGGATATCGACATTGGTGCCGATTCTGTTGTACAAAATTCTCTAAACTAAACTAAAAATCACTAAAATTTGGTTTATTTCTGTCAAACGACGATTTCCTATTCTGAAATAGACTAAAATGACACAACTTAACTATATTTTAGTTTGACAGCACTAAGATTGCACTGAGTTATTAGTTTAGTGAAAATGACAATTTTGCTATTCTGAGTTTGCCGGTTTTCACCAAAAATTTCGACTATAATAATTTATTTTGACTAAACCTGACTATTTTTAATCGCGATTAAAAAGGTGTGGAATAAAACTAGTGGTCATGAACAAAAATTCACACCAACGCCTCGCCTCTCACGTGCAAAAACAGTGCTGTATTTTTTCTTTTTTCTTTTGCTTATATCTCGAAAATGGCGTGTCCTATCGCAAAAATAATGAAATTTTTGACCCCTTTATGAAGCCCCGGAACATTTAAATCTCAACACGTGGGTAATTTTTTTTTTTTTTTTTTTCAAACAAAAAGTGAAAAATTCCATATAAAACACGTCCAGGCTGCCCCCTTGCGCGCGCCTTCGTCTCTAAAAAATTAATTGCGTAGCGCACACAAGTACCACGTTGCGAAACCAAAGAAAAAAAAACCAAGTTGATTGTCAAATTCGTTTTTACGTTTTTAGTCGTGTCAAAATTATTTTTAAATTTAGAGTTTTTTTTTGCAGAATAGCGTTAAAATTCTCATAGCCAAAAGTAAGGAATTTTAGAGATAGTTTAGTTAGTTTAGTTCGGTGTACAACAGAATCGGCACCAGTGACTGTTTTTATTCCTAAATCCTACTAAAGACTTGTGTTTCGCAGAATGTCTTATTTTCCTGGGCTTTATTTGAGTACTACTGAAAAAATTATTTTGTTCTAAGGTACGGAACTTTGCCCAGTTTTTAAATTAAGCAATACTATCGAATATTCGTTTTAACGTGTGATTTGATTGTAGTGATTTGTGATGCAAGAACTAGACTTCAAAATGTTAATAGCGTTGTATAATCAACTCCAGGTCCGCGTGTGGGACATAAAACCAGAGCGTCAGACCCTCAAGAAGGTCCTAAAAGAGCACAAGAGCCCCGTGTCGGCCATCCAGGTATCGCCCAACAACACCGAAGCCGTTAGCGCCGGTACTGACGGCTCCTGCATTATATGGGATCTGGTGTGAGTACTGACTACCTTCTACTTATTGCCGGTCGCTCAAGTGTCGCCCAACAACGCCGGGGCTTTCAGCGCCTTCGATTTCGCGCAGTGTTTTTAATTTAATCTTGGAATCACCTTCCCAAGCGTTCTGTGCTTCCCAAGCGTTGGCGTTTCGAAGACAATTCTCCAGTGAGGGCCGTCTCTCTTTTTGTTGCTTGACTAGATCAAGCTTGTCTTTTGTCTTTTCAATCAACGGTGTCCAGTTGGTTGGTCGGTATAAAAGCCAGGCTGTTAACGTGATTTTTAATTCGCGTTTTGTATAGTTTAATTTTATGTTCAGTCTCTTCCTTTACAGTAGTGATTTTTAGGCAGTTATGTAGCTCAGACATTTTGGTAAACCACGGAGCATTTGTTTTGGTTTTCAGAACTTTGCTTTTACTTTACATGCACTGATTAGCTGACACTCGCTTACATACGCCATTTTCGCATCCATGTGTTAATTTTATCAAGGTGTACTTGCAGCATTTGCGATGCTTTATTGGATCTTGGATGTTTACTAAGTGCTGCGGTATCGTCAGCAAAGATTGCGGAGAGAATATTTTTGGTTTTGGGTAGGTCAGCTGTGTATATCAAATACAGTACCGGGCCCAATACCGAGCCTTGTGACATTCCTGCTTTTATGTTATAGCAATTGGAATACAACTTGTTGATCTTAACTGTGACTATTCCGTTGTTTAAGTACGATTCCAAAAGCAGGTAAACACTGCGTGGAAGATTACTTTTAAGTAGAGATGGGCCGAGTACTCGGTTGATACTCGGTACTCGGCGTACTCGGCGGGTTTTTTGATACTCGTACTCGGCCGAATAACTCGGTTTGAATGCCGAGTATACTTTGTTTAAGAAAAGCAATATATTTAGGTAGATATAATTAAAACAACAGTGTTAATCAAAAAGTATTTATTACTAATTTAGGATATCTTTGACAATCTCAATTAATAAAATCAAAATTATGCTAATGAATGAGTAGTAATGAGACAAAATTAAGAGAACAGTAATAAATAATAATCAATATTTAAAATTTAATAAAGGTAAGTTATGATGCAGGAATACAAGGCTTTCTGCACGTTCTGGTAACAGCCTATTCCTCTTTTCTTCGTACACGTTACCAGCCTCCGAAAACAATCGCTCGCTATACACGGTGCTTGCAGGTGCACACAGAAACACTCTTGCTAAACGTGCCAGCTCTGGATACCTTGTTTGGTGCCCTGTCCACCACTCGAAAGGACTCTTGTTTTTTGCCAACAAATTTTCTTTTAAATAGCAATCTAATTCTAAAGCAATGGGGCTTTTAGGATCATCGCGCTCTATTGGCTGGGTGGAAGCTAATTCTTCGAAGCAATTCCAGAAAGATGCATGAAGATCTTGTGACTGCGATAATCGTTCAGATTCGTTTTCTTCACTGCTGCTAGCACTCTCTGAAATTTCACTTATTTTTACTGATTCTAAAAATAGCGTATTCCTTATCAGTTCATAGTTTTCTGAATGAAAAAATCGCATCCTGAATCTGGGGTCTAGCAAAGTTGCCAAACTATAATATTTGTCTTTTTCTAACCCTTGAAAGCGGCCCTGAATTTCACCTTCAAGCTTTTGTTTCATATCTGCTATATTTGGGCAAGTTTGGGAGACTTCAGGTTTTGATAAATATTTTAATAGGGCATTGGTGTGGGGTATTACTTCAGAAATTGATGCTAATGTGGAGCTGGTAATTTTAGTAATTTCTTCGAATGGTTTGAGTAATGTAATGCACTCTCGTAGAATCTCCCATTGACGTTCAGTTAATTGTTGTAGATTGGCTGTACTTGGGTTGTCCGTGATGTAGAGAGATATTGCCCTTTTTTGCGCTAACAATCTGTTTATCATGTAAAAAGTACTGTTCCATCTTGTGGTAACATCTTGCACGAGTTTGTGCTCTGGCAGTTTTAGTTCTTTTTGTATCAGGGTCAGTTTTTCTTGTACCGCTGCAGAATGGTTAAAGTGGCCTACAATTTTTCTAGCTGACGCAATAACGTCGATTACATTTTGTTCCCTCAATGAAGCTTTTACGGCTAATTGCAGCGTATGTATATAGCATCCTTTGCCAACATATTGACTATCATTTATGGCTTTCAACACATTGGGTTCATTGTCTCTCAAAACAAGATGAATGCGAGTATCAATATCCCAGTTCACGGATAAATCTGAAAGCACTGATCGAATATTGTCCGCCGTGTGGGGTCCTCTAAAATGTGACATCTGCAACACTCTGTGCTGAAGTTCAAAGTCCTCGTCTAGCCAGTGAGCGGTGTAGCTTAAGAATCCGAGTAAGTTATTCGTGCAGGTCCAAATATCAGTAGTTATTGATATAGCTTTAGCTTTTGCAATTTCCGCTCTTATTACGTTTTTTACTTTGGTGTAAACTTCTGGTATGACAACCTCGCTCATATACTTTCTACTAGGAATTTGGTATTTGGGCTTTAAGGTATTCATTAATCTTTGGAACCCATTATTTTCCAACATAGATATCGGTTGGTTATCTATCGCGATCATTTCCGCTACAGCTTTGTGAATTTCTTTAGCACGCGAATCAGTTGTGTCCCATTTTGTAGTAAATGAATCTAAAAGGGTTTGCTGTATTTTCATTGCATTCGATTGCGACGACGAAGTTGATGCTACTGGCTCACGATTTTGAGATATTTCCCGCAAAGTTTCATTTTCCAAATCTTTAAACTCTTCTGTGTGTTTTATTTTAACATGGTTTAACATTGCCGTCGTAGAAGCCTTTCGTCCAACACCACTACGTGAAATTAGAGAATTGCATAAAGTACATTTCACTTTTGCTTTATCTTCTACAATCTCGTCGTAAAACGCCCAAATTCGGGATCTTTTACGTGAAGTCATTATATCAACAATCACTGATCAGGTACTACACACAGTCAATCGTTAATTAACAAACTTTTTCAATTATTTATCTACTATAACGCGCAACGTGACGTATTTGTTTGCAAACTATCAAAAAACGCGGGCGGGGTGAGGGGTGGATCAACGCGAGCCGGCCTCTCGACCGGCGCGAACCTGTTTGTACTTGTTTACGCGCGCGAAATGGGAATTTGATTGAACCGAGTTACTCGGCCGAGTACTCGGTTGAAAAAAAATTGAGCCGAGTAAAACTCGGTACTCGTTACTCGGCAAAAGTGTCACTCGGCGCATCTCTACTTTTAAGCTTAAACAGGAGCAGGTGGGTGCCAATCTATGTCAAAGGCTTGTTGCACATCCAAGAAGACCGCTGAGCAATATTTATTTTTGGTGAACAACTCTTTAGTGGTGGGCTAAGCTTAAAATTTGAGTTCAGGAAGTGGTTTATCTCGTCCTCTGCAACTGTTGACACAATTGTATTCTTATCCTGCAGTTCACTATCCCGTCGTCAAGTGATGTACGCGAACACGTTGTTCATGTGCGTGTGCTTCGAGCCGCAGGGCTGCCAGCTGCTCACGGGCGGCTCCGACCGGCGCGTGGCCTACTGGGAGACCGGCAGTGGCAACCTGGCTAGAGAGGTGAGGGGTTTCTTTTTAGGAGATGCTCTAAGGTAGCCTGGGAAATTAATTTTTCGTGCGATATCTGAAATTCACAGGTCAGTGTTAGGTTGTATAATTGATGATTTTAGTGATCATAATTCTGTCTCTAAATCGAAATTAACGTGGTACTTCATTTGTGGACTTCCCGTGCCTTTCATCAGGTCGTTGATCCATCTAGTAGAAACTATGCGGTTGTTATTCCATAGCCTCATCGGCGATCCTTTGTACGAACATGTTTCGGACCATTGCTATTTCAGTTTGGCAAATGATCAGGTTACTTTAGCCACCTTAATTAGTATTTTTTTAATAGAGTAAACTATTTTTTAGCTTGAAGCAAGTAAAGTTGGTGCCATCAATGGACTTCATATCACACGGAATGGTGATCTGTTCGTGACGGGAGGCAACGATCAAATGGTTAAGGTGAGTTTTAATTAACAGTCAGTATAAAATCATTACCGTGTACCGTGTGGTGCCGGACGTAAAGAATAACACCACCCCATTTCTTCCCGTGGGTGTCGTAAAAGGCGACTAAGGGACTTACTAGAGAATGGGCAGCAGCGTTCTCTATGCATTTTACCACCATACTGCGATCGCCAACCCGCCTGCCAAGCGTGGCGATTATGGCAAAGCCCCCCAAATTGGGGGAGGCCTAAGTCCAGCAGTGGACGTCTTACGGCTGAAATGATGATGATGATGATGATAAAATCATTGGATCACCGGAGTGACGACTGCGTACCAGAAGACGTAGAGTTGGAAGGCTTCTCACAAGGTCCTCCAGTGAATGCAGGATGCACAGAAGCGGCGTTGCTTCGGGAAGGCCTATCCTTTTGCCCGGTTGATGGCAATAGGGTCGTCCCGTACGTGGGACTTAAATATAATTGGCGATATGTGTCATGCCCATGCCTGTTTTCATCGAAAATAACTAGGTCTTCCGAGTAAACAGCGTAATGTTATGTTATAATACTTCAGCCGTTTGTCCCCGCAGCTGTGGAAGTACCAGGAGGGCATATACACGCACATGGGGCTGGGCCACGCGGGCGCGGTGACGTGCACGCGCTTCAGCCCCGACGCGCGCCACATCGTCAGCTCGTGCGCCGCCGGGAGCATCATCGTGTGGCGCGTGCCCGAGGTGAGTGCGGCGCTACCGGGCGCGCATAGCTACCGGGGACTTTTTTTTTGGATGGGAAATCATCAAATGACTTCTCCCGCTCTGGGCGGAGCGGGAGGGCGTGTCAGACTTTTACTGCCTAAAACGCACCCGTGTTCCTTCAGTTGCCCGTGTGCCAGGGTCACGGTATCTCTTTCGAACAATCACGCGGGACAACAATCACCGGGGACTTACATACAGGGTTATTTGTAAAACAGCGGCAACCTCTCAGGACTATTTTACTAACATCATAATAAACAACTTTTGTTCTATGACTTTTAAAAATTCATCATATTTAGTTTATCAGATTTTTATACAAAAATAAAAATATTTAAATTGAATGCTCTAAATGTTACGAAGTTTATGCGAAGCAAAAGAAAGCGATAGTATATTAGTGAGAGGAGCGGGGTTAGGGCGGCGGGGGCGCTTGAAGTTGACCTATTTACGGGCGGCCGATTTTTATATGAAAATTTGATGAACTAAAATATGATGAATTTTTAAGAGTCAAAGAACAAAAATTGTTGGTTATGATGTTAGTAACATAGTCCTGAGGGTTGCCGGTGTTTTACAAATAACTCTGCATACACGCACATGTGGCTGGGCCACGCGGGCGCAGTGACGTGCGTGTGCCCGAGGTGAGTGTGGCGCTACCAGGCGCGCATACGTTTATCATAGCTAGGCTTACACAAGGATCTTATGGCGCCTGGATGACATTTACAGGAGACCGTCGCCGTTGTTGGCATATATTTGAGAAATTATATGGAAAAACGCCAGTTTCAATTTTGGCCACGCGCCAAATTAACCTTGTGACTTTGAAGTATCGTTGCTCTTTGGGGGCTCTAAGAAAGCCAGTACGTATTCACAAAGCTGGTATAAAATAGCGATCATGCATCCAAATGGTAAGGGTAATAAGAGATCATTTGAACGAACAATGGTTACTACAGAGGGAAGCATTTACTTCAGATTAATGATTTTATTTCTGTAAGTAGGTTTATACAAACACTTTTACACGTCAATGATATTTTTTAAACTAGATGAGGAGAAGTAAGGCTGAAGCAAACTCAGAGGTCACACTTTCTTTTAATGTCAAGACATAATCTTAGTCTGATCATGTGAAAACTATGTAACTACACAAATTGAGTGGACCTGTACAGTTAGTGTTGCGCATCACGCATTTGTCAGTAGTCGGGCAACTCTACTCGGAACTTAATTATTCGACGAAATATACCATATTTAACCATTTGAGTGGGCTGCATAAACTACTCAAACTGCCAGACCATGATTAAAACTTAGAAAAAATAACAAAAAGCACATCACTGACGAACACAATAATTAAAACAGTACCTAATTAATACAGTAAATGTTCATGTCATAGTAAATGTAAAAGGTATATAAAAAACAACGATAGTATATTTATGGATATGACGAAAGCATTCGATCTAGTTGATCATAATATACTACTACATAAACTTACTGCACATTGAATAAGGGGCAATGCACTTTCTCCTATACCTACATTCTTTTTTAAACAATAGAACGCAGTAGGTATACGGAAATTAGAATTAGATCTAAGAAGGATAAAAAAAAATACTTAAATATATTTCAGGAAAACGTAAAATTACGTTTGGCGTACCTCAGGGCAGCGTATTGGGTCCGCCATTGTTTTTAGTTTACATGAATGAGTTTCCAAAACACGTCGCTTTTCCTATGGTTCTTGCTGATCATAGCACGATAATTGTTAGAAGTACCAAAAATAGTAACTATGAATGTGACATCAAAGATGCATTGCAACAATTAATAAGTGACTTTAACTTAATCATTTAAAATTAAAGAATAAAACTAAGATCATAGTAAGACTTTCGACAAACACTGCCCACAACCAGACATAGATATAACACTAATAAATACTTTGAGGTTTAAGAAAAATGTGTGCGCACTTCGCGGCAGTCATTCAATAGATCTATTTCTGCTTATGACATTGCTCTGAAGACTATTATATATTATATTAAGATCACTATCGTACTACCTATGTAATGTACTTTCTATGTCGTCCATGGGCAGCAATACATCCAAGCGCCGGCTCCGCCCACGCCGAAGCAACCGGCGGCGAGCGCGGCCAAGTCGCTGGAGGAGCAGCTGAGGCTCCCGCTGGCTGACAAGAAGGCGCACAAGGCTGCCGGCGACCGGCCCTACGTGCCGTCTGCGCCTAACAAGGTAAACTTACATAATCTTCAACAAATACCATTAAATTGCTAGTAGTTACTGGTTTTTTTTTTTTTAATTTATTTCAGTAGCACATAGCAAAATCCGTGACTAAGTATTATGTCAAAACACACGTAGATATGCGTTCAAATTGAGTCTTCAAAATCACTTTAGCAATGTATTCAAAGGGTGGCGGCGACGTCGATGTGAAAACTGTAACCTTGAATTTAGCACACGATTCTAAACCCCCTAGAGAAGACATTTTTCGACGGTTATCGGTAAAAAAATCTAATGGTTCATAATAAAATGCAATACCTTCGCGGTCAAAATGTATGGACAAGCAATTTTTTGTTTTTATAACTGCCAAACCAGAAGCATGTACGGAATCAATCGAAACACGTATCGCGTCGATGTCCCGGCCACCCTGTATAATATGTATGTGTATTATGTAATAAATAAATAAAAATTATTATAATTCCCTTGTATCAACCTCTTGACCACTAAGAACACCTAGCTTCTGACGATTCATTTGCTAGTAGCTTTATGTGAAAAAAAAAAAAAGTTTAGTTTTTTTAAACTATTATTTATTTTCTATTTTTTAGGGTGTTTCGAATTTTGCGCGTAGTTGCGTAGTTTTTGACGTATGT
Source organism: Aporophyla nigra (assembly GCA_947507805.1). Classification (NCBI taxonomy): domain Eukaryota; kingdom Metazoa; phylum Arthropoda; class Insecta; order Lepidoptera; family Noctuidae; genus Aporophyla; species Aporophyla nigra. The sequence continues at coordinate 24,886,930 of OX382297.1, read as the reverse complement.
CAGCGTAGTTTTCGAAGACAGTTTTTTTTTTGCTGTCCTGGTTACCCTGGCAAGCATAATGGCACAAATTAGTTTGTGACGTATGTCAGCGTAGTTTTCGAAGACAGTTTTTTTGCTGTCCTGGTAACCCTGGCAAGCATAATGGCACAAATTTATGAAATTATTGCATTGTCCTTGACAGGTGTGCAGTTTGAATGAAATCTGGTCGTTTAAAGTGGGTCAAAATCGCGCTATAAGGAGTCGGTTACAAACAAACATACAAGTGAAGCTAATACAAAGCGTGTAAAAAACATTTATTTTATTATTCATCTAATAAGAAGGGAAATATAAAAACACACATCACACACGTTTTATTTTATTTTGTAATGTCTTGCGCTAAATTATTTTTTTCCCCATCATATTCCCAGACGGAGAAAATCGAAGCAATGGACACGACACGCGGCAGTGTGCTCGCGTGTTGCCCGTGCGACGATACGGCTCGAACTAACACCAGTAAGAAGAGTGCGGAGAAACCAGTTCCTAAACCCAGTCCCAAACCCACTGGCATCAAGTGTTGCAGACCTCCAGGTGAGGATAGGGCTGAATAAGCAAACTGCTTATGTAATATTATCTACATAAACATAAAAGCATTAAGCAAAACCGGCATATAATGTTCCCACTGCTGGGACACGGGCCACCTCTCAGTGAGAGCGAGTGGGCCATAATCCACCACGACGGCCCAGAGCGGTTGGTAGATTTTATCGGTGCCACAAACCTTCGATTTCTTTGGTTCTAGAACATGCCGGTTTCCACACAATGTTTCCCTTCACCGTTTTGAGAGCAGTGGCGATGAAATAATTTACACTAAGTACCTGCTTGATGACCTGGTGAAGGCCGCAGGAATACGTTGGATGCGAGAAGCACAGAACAGGTCGAAGTAGCGGTGCTTGGGGGAGGTCTATGTCCAGCAGTGGACGTCTTTCGGCTGAAATAATGATGACTACTTCGGTTCGAAACCCACAAACTACAGCACGTAAGTCGCGGCCGTTACCACAGGCCCACCACTACTCCAAAATCTTGTCATCAATCATATCTACATAATGATCTATACTAATCTATATACATCTATACAAATAAATAAAATTGGAGTGTCTGTTTTTAATATTAAGATAACCACTTTTTACTAAGTGTATAAGGATGTATACACGATACATATACCAAAACAACATTTTTTACAATTTTTGTCTGTCTGTCTGTTCGTTCCCGCTAATCTCTGAAATGGCTGGACCGATTTTGACGGGACTTTCACTGGCAGATAGCTGATGTAACAAGGAGTAACTTAGGCTATTTTTATTTTAGAAAGATTCTTTTTTTTTAGAAAAAAAATAACTATCTTCGAAAACTACGCTGACATACGTCTCAAAATTCGAAAAACCCTGGCTGAATCCTACGAAATAGATCAAAATAATGTACTACAGTATTGTACACCTTAAAAAGGCCTACAAAAATGTCCTCAATGGTATATGTCTATCTCTTAGGGATAACCCACAATAACCATTTTTTATCTTTTACTTTTTACGAGAAATAAGGGCTTATTTACGAAGCGATTTTAAGCAATACAGCATTAATCCTTATCCAATTAAGTACCTTAAATACATTGTGCATTCAATATAGATCAATATGGCCCTTTACAACATGTAATTTAAATGAATATCTTAGAAGATATTAGAGATTTAAAAAGTGGGCGCAAAGCGCGTTGGCAGGGGCCGGGTAGTACAGGATAAGTAGGATTGTAATTCATATTACTTTGGCTTCATAGTAATTGCGAATATCATGTGTGTTCATTATACTCAAAATAAACCTAATAGTATTATTCCAAGTAAGAGACCGCGAAATGGCTTAGATGTTTAGATTTTTGGATGTTTGTTTCTCAATGATGCAAAGACGGCCAAACGGATTTAGATCGAATTTGGCACAAAGATATAGGTATTATATCATGGTTATGTAACAGATAGGATACCTACTTTATCCCGGTAGTAGGTTCCCGGGTGATTTTTCCGACAGCTATACGGGCCAAGCCACTGGCAAAAGTACTATTCCTATAATTATGTTCGGTGTCTGGTAAATGATTGAGTGTCTGTATAGGTAAAATGGACCGTGTTATGCAGAAAGCAGCCACATGGCACTTTTTCCAAAAATGAGTTATAAACACAGCCATACTAATTTCAACATACCCGATTTTTTGCAAAAACAGCCATGTCGATATCTCTATTTATCACGGAGATATTAGCCGTCAAATGCAGCCATGTGTACAAATGTTTATTGTAAAAAGCAGTCATCTTCATGTTAAATGCAGCCAATTTTGACAAAAAATAAAATATCTATTTTGCAGAAGCCAGCCTAACTATATGGCCGTTTTTTACAAATTTCAAAATGTTAGGAGGTATCAGTGTTCGAGTTACGTAAAAGGCAGCCACTCTATGATGGCTGTTTACTGTAAATTATTTATTTGTTGTTAATCGTAGTTGGCTTTTTTCAACACCATCCAGGCCGTTTTTGCCAATAATAATAAATAGGTACAACTTTTTGTTTTGTTATGTAATTAAGGATTTTATTTTATTACACTTAACTAAAATTTAAATATTCGCGGAAACCGTTGCTAGACCAAAGAGGCTCAAAAAAGGGAGGAGAAAATAGGGTACCTGATGTGCGTTAAGAAGAAATAAAAGAGTTTATTAATTCACTCCCACTATATACGTCCCATTATAGCAGGTCACAAACATCGGCAAAGTTTTTTAAGCCTGGAGTGACTTTGTCTGTAATTTATTATGAATATAAAGCCAAAATGACCACAAACGCCGTGAGTTACTGTTTTTTTAAACGATTTTTTACGACAACTTTAACATCAAACCTAAAATACTAAGCAAAGATACGTGCAATGTCTGCGATAAATTTCGCATAGAAATAATAAATACAGGAAGAAGCGGTGGGGATGTTAACTCCATAAAAAAAAAACACACAACATTCATCTTCAGCAGGCCGAAAGAGCAAGATGTCAATTAAAAATAGATATGAACTTAAGTAATAATCAAGAAGACATCGAATGTCTTACATTTGATATGCAAAAGACACTACCTCTACCCCGGATTCAGACAAATATTTTTTTTTTTATAAAAGGCAAATCTGGCTCTATAACTTGGGTGTGCACAGTGCTAAAAACAACCTACTGTTATACATGGATCGAAGGTCAAGCTGGACGTGGCGCACAGGAAGTGGGATCTTCACTTTTAAAACACATCGACATGAACGTCTCTGACACTATAAAAGATTTAATTCTTTGGTCAGATTCTTGTGGCAGTCAAAACCGCAATATAAAAATTACTCTCATGATGAAAGCAGTGCTTGAGATAAAACCAAATCTAGAATCTATTACATTTAAGTATTTGATGCCAGGCCATAGTTACTTACCCAATGATAAAGACTTCGGTGATATTGAGAGAGCTTTGAAGTACAATCAAAGGATATATACGCCTGACGACTACATTCAAATTATGGCTATATGCAAAAAAAAAAAACCTCTGATAACTTGCCAAATGGAAATTGATAATTTCTACTCGACTGAAACTCTAAAAAAGTTCATAGTGAATCGCAAGAAAACAACAAATAATGACAAAGTAAATTGGCTAGAAACAAGAGAATTAAAAATAACAAAGCGAGACCAATATCATATTTATATGAAGTCTGATTTTGACCAAGAAGACTACGACTGTTTGGATATTACTCGTAAAATATCAAGACGTCACGGCTCTGACAATCCGGAAAGAGATGTTTTTAAGAGTCAGTTATCTAAATTATGGCCAAATGGAAAACCTATAGCAGAGCCCAAGCTCCGTGATATAATATCAATAAAACATCTAATACCAGAAGATGCTCAACACTTTTATGACAATTTGACATGTACACTTGGAATTATTGAAGATGACGTTGATGGATTTAATACTGAGTTAGATTTTATTTTGGATGATGAATGAGTGCGAAAATTTGTATTTTGCGTATAATAGTTTGTGACGTTTCAATATATTTTTTTAATAAATACTTCTAATACTCTTGCCAAGTTTTTACTCAAATCAAAATAATTTTATTTATTTGATTTTTTATAAGACCTAAAGGAAGTGTACCTAGTTAAAGTTAAAAACAGTATGAATACATTATACAACAGTCGGATTATTTTAGTGAACGTAGTGAACATTTTAGTCAATAGCTGCTACACTTAATACTTTCTTGTCTGTTTTTTACTTTTAAATAGTAACAGATTACATTTTAAAACACAGCCAAATTACATGGCTGGTTTATGCTTTATTGCGATTTCTACAAAATATGCTATTTTGTATAAAACAGCCACGTCTAAAATCGCAATTATTAATATTAATATAGCCACGTTCCGAAATTCTGGATAGGATACAATAAAATTACAACTGTACCAATATGTCTCAAATAAAAAATAATCAGAAAATTAATATACAACCGAAGTGCAACCATCGACAGAAAAATGCTTATAACTCTGTTTGTACTTTTCCCGACATGGCTGCTTTCTGCATAACACGGTCCAAATAGGAGCGTTAAGAAAAACCAGGAAGACTTATATTCAACTAAACCAAGCCCTATGTCACAGTCTTCTTACTCTGAATACTATTACTTTTATTTTAAAAACACCAACACACATGATGTTCTCATAAACTATGAATCCTAAGTAATATGAGTTATAATCCTACTACTAATAATATTATAAATGTGAAAATATGTATGATTGGGTGTTTGTTTCTCAATCACGCAAAAATGGCTGAATGTATCTGGATCGAAAATAGCACACAGAGTCTATATTACCTATATAACCTGGAATAACACATTCTTATCGCGGTAGTACGTCCTCTTGCATTCATTTCCGACAACCACGCGGGCGAAGCCGCGGGCAAAAGCTAGTACATAATATAAAGCTGAAGCGTTTGTTTGGTTGAACCCGCTAGCGTATTTCCAATCTGTACAAGGCTAGAACGCAAGGGTGTGAAACTAGTCGCGTATAGATTGGAAATCACTTTTTAATCAAGGTCTTTCAATCTATACAAGAGTAGTACGCAAATACTCGTGTATACTTTGTAGTGGCCAAAGTAACTAAATTGTTCCATAATATACAGTGCTACTCCGCATGCAAACTAAACCTGTAGGTATAGACGAGCGGCCGGCGAGTGTCAGAGATGACATGGTTTGGGGAGTTTAGGTTAGGTTAAAACTGCGACCTCCTACGCACGAGCCGAGCGAGCGAAGCGAGCGGTGCCGCGGTAGCGGCCGGCGAGTGCCAGAAACGACATGGTTTGGGGAGGTTAGGTTAAGTTAAAACTGTGACCTCCTAAACGCCTTGATTCTGTTGACGAGCCCTGTCAGCGAAGTGTCCTGTCGAGCGTTGCTACTTCCGCTTCATTTTATTCGTCAACCCCACACCTCTTCCGGCCTTTAAATCGATATCGATACACAAAAATTCGAAAGTTAGGTTAGAATAATTATTAACAAACATATTACTACTCAAAAATGGGGGGTTCGAAACTTTTCCTTCACAGGAGAGGCGCTACACCTCCCCCCTCCTCCCGTAACACCCTTTAAATTATAGAATAGAAGCCCGGCAATCAGAAGTCCTACCAAATTCTTATGGTGGCATTCTGGCCTTGTATAAATTGGAAAGATGCACGTGCGCGTCTACGTTACAAACTATATACAAGTAGTACGCAAAATTCGTGTATACCTAAATTGTAATCACAAGTTTAAAAAATGCATTACAAAATATACACGAGCAGATTCCTATGGTTGCGTTTTGGCCTTGTACAGAATGGAAATACGCAACCCGCTATTCTCAGGAACTTCTAGTTCTCATTGAAAAAATATTTTAGTGTTGAGTAGTCCATTTATCGACGAAAGCTATAGGCTATATAACATCACGCTAGGGCCTTTAGGAGCTGAGTAAAAAGAAACAGAGTCATGAACACAAACACCTCGCACGGGCAGGCGATTCGATGCAACGGGATGGGTCGGGGCATAGCAAGAAATTTAACGCGGACGAAGTCGCGGGCCGATGCTAGTTTATACTAAACTAACTACCCTCCACTGCTTTCGGTTTTCTCTGATCGATGCTGAAACTCGCATCAAAAATAGCATAATTAAAAAAAACAAAGCGTTTACAGACATACATACCTACATAAAAAACAACTTTTAATGTGTAAGTAATATGTATAGACTAAGTTCGAGCTACGAGTTGCTTGATCTTCCGGATGGACAGCGATATCGAGTTATCATTGGGATGTTTTAATTGCAGAAATTCTCTAATATTGGAAAAATGTCCAGTATTCTTTACCATACGATAATTACCATCGGTCAATACGCAAACCTCACAAGTTCGATATTTCTTTTCCCAGATAACCTACCGACGCGGACGACAAGCAAAGAGTATGTTAGTGGCAGCGGCGACAAGAAGTAGGCATACAGTTCAGTTTTATAGAGTTGTGTTGTGCCTAAGTATTCATCACTACCGAATTATATTTATAATGTTTTCGTAAATAAACATGTTTTAGTAATTACACTGTTTTCATTTTTGCATATCCCATATAAGAATTCTAAATGTCATAAAGGATCTCATGACCGCACAGATCATCAACTAGTTATCATTCACTTCTATGAATGGTAGTCATAACAACATATCCGAGATTAATACAATTGAGCTTGATTTGTGGAGCTGAAGATATTCTCCCCTGACAATAAAGTTGCCAGCGCGGCGCCCCTTACCCATTCCTATTCTCAACATAATGGACCGTTTTTCTGGTGGCATATGGGAAAAAGAATTAGCAGAGGAGCACCAAAGAAGAAAAATATTTTAATTTTTAAACATTTCCTAAAACTTTCTATTTCACGATCATGTAATTTTTAAACAAGGTAATGTAATAAAAAAATGAGAGCAAAGCTAAAACAGTAGTTACAAATTGTTCATATAACTTTATTTAGACTTACAGTTAAGTATGTTACATAATATCACAATACAGATGCACACATATAATAAGCATTCTCTTATAAATTTTGATGAATCTCGCCCAGTGTCCTCATGAATAAGCCTGAAAGGTCTAATTCTGAATACGTTATGACTTAGCAGCCTCACTTAAATCTTTCATAACTTCATACAAATGAGAAGATTTTATTACAACTATATCCAACAATTTTGTCAGTGTACAAGAGAAAATAAATATTATGTGTCAGATGTTTACAGCAAAAATATGACTGTGGAATATATTCTTTCTTAGCACATTAGTGATATACAATGACTAGGAACTAAAACAAGTTTATAATTAAGAGCACACATTCAATACACAAAAATATACATCTCTATTGGTTCATAGACCATTTCTCATACAACTCTGCTTTTGTCATTACAATGACTGCCAAAAATGAGTGGAGGTCCACATTGTTACATGATTAAAATATACAATCAACATCCCTTACTTTTAAAATTGTCTTATATTTATTTGCCGCAGCTCAGTTCAGTCCACTTAGAAGCATAGTTCAGCCCCATGCTTGGCTCTTACAGTAATGCAAAACAAGTTTGCCGTCAGTTCCAAAACACTCATATAAGTTCTTCACTAACTGATCTGGGGAAGGAGCGAAGGTCTGGTTCACATAGAGAAACTGAAAAGATAAATAGTAACAATGATAAATAAACCCAGTTCTACTGTGTGGAAATGGCTCCCCCAAACCCTTCCAGGCATCTTTTTCTAGGGAAACCTCGATTCAACCCTTGCGTTAAGCCTCTAGTTCGTCTTGTAGAATATTATGTAGTGTTTTAGGTTTATTTTAGAATATACTAGCTGTGCCCGTGGCTTCGGCCACATGGATGTCGGAAATTATGTCATGGGCTACTGGGACAAAAAGTAGCCTATGTTACTTCCTATAACAAACCCCCATAACATAGAACATAGAACTTCCTATAACACCAGCTATCTGCCAGTAAAGGCCCCATCAAATTCGCATCAGCCATTTCAGAGATTAGAAACTGAATTTTTGATGTAAGTACTGATATACTTTCATATGCTTTTAGTGAAAAGCTGTTAATTTGAAATTACAAACAGACACTTCAATTTTATTTTTATATAAATAGATAAAGATTTTCGATGTAATTAAAATTTTAAAACCTAACAAACTTTCAGACTACCTCAAACCTGATGGTAAGTGGTTACCCAGCAATTTCAGGATGTTAACTGGTAGGTTTACAACCTCACTCAAACTGAATGTTTAAAACTGAGTTCATAATAGTATCATCATCATCATCATCATCAGTCTATAGCAGTCCACTGCTGGACATAGGCCTCCCCAATTGCACGCCATTAGCATAATAGTATACCCACCAGTTTTTCATCAGCTTCTAATTTAAGATATTTCTTCACAAACTCCATGATCCATCCAATTGGTTTCTCTGCATCTACAGCCCACTTCTTCTTCTTCATAATTGGAGCATTCCCAGTAGCTTTCAGCAAGATATCAACTGAAATTGAAAAAAAAAAATGGTTTTTAAATAAAAGTTTATTTTTTGTAGTAGTACAATATTCAAAAAACCTTGGGACTTCCGTTATAGACAAACAATATTCATTCCTCAAATTTAAACACAATGTTTGCTCCATGTACAATACTGTTATCCAGTTGGATCCGGTTTCACTGGAAGCCAACCTCTACATAGTTGGGAAAAGGCTAGGCAGATGATGATGATGATGATGACAATGTTCATGAATGCTGGAGTAGTGGACAAGACTGGAAGGGATCACAAAAGAAAAGTTGGATGAATTGTGTGACGATGTTATCAAGACACAATTGTGTGCATACTGCGCCTACCTCAAGTATTATGGGACTAGAAGATACCTACGTATTATTATTTGGCATATTTCGAATCATAAGCGCTAGCATATAACTGCTTGGAATAAGTCGAATCCTTGAAATCATGGTTGCAAAAAAACCAACATTATACTTACTTTTTACTTTGTCCAATTTAGACGCGTCTCCATTCTCTTTTTGGTCGCCTTCAATTTTTAAGCTCTCCGTCGCATTAGACAAGTCCGTCGGAACATCGTCGGTCTGCTTTTCGTCTCCCATTTATGTAAGCCGATAAGATTTTTGTGAAAGTGTTAGAGAAATAAACAAAGATTTCTTATCACAACCAAGTCAATCAACATAACCTCAATACAATTTATTTTGGTCTGTCAGTGTCAATAGTGTCAGGCTATTCATCCTGATTCTGTCAAAGTTCATTGACAGCATGATTGCCAGTTTTTCCCACGCCAAAAATGGAACCTTCTAATTTCGTCATGTCCGTTGAATCGGTAAGTCCGTCCGTCCACCAACCATTTTACTTATTAAAAACAAAAATGTAAAAATAATTGAAACGTTATCGAGAACAAAGCTGTTGCACAAAGATGTCTGTGTTATTAATTATTATGGGGTAGAAAATAATAAAATAAAATAAGAATGCCCTAAACAGAAAATGATGAATGAAAATGAGGAAATGAAAAATTCGTACACTCGAAGTTCGTAAGATACTTTTATTGTATTTAGTGGATTGCGCATTATTTCGCTGGAATAACCTTTTATCTAAGATATGCAAGTGCCATCATAATAACATAATGAAAACTTATTGAGAATTAAAAATACGTTAAATCACACTCAGGTATTGCCGATTGAGCCCGACACCCAAGAAATAATGTTCAGCAATCGCATTTGCGACCACCATCTACGGCAGCCAGTCAAAAAAGGGGGGCGTTGTGTAGAGTCTACACAAGGCCCCCATTTTGTTTCTGGGTCTCTTACCCTTTAGGCCTGCAGCGCCCACAAGGGGGCGTTATCGCCCACTTTGGGAAAGGCTGATCTAGGGTATTCACAACCATTCGATGGTAATTAATTTTTCAGTATCGTATTTGACACGAATGATAAAATAGAACAATTTTACCTAAAAATAAAATTGATATTAAGCATACTTACCTTTCTCTAAGCCACAAATTGAGATAGGCGTATCCGGTTCCGGTACGATGAAGCGCTAACAGCCCCACAGCGCCATTTCCGGCCCAATCCGGCAGGTAGTGGGGATACGTTTGCGGAAGGCATGACGATATCCTTGGACCTCATTGCGGCTCAATTTACAGTGATTGATTAGAATGTCAATCACATACATTTTATAATTAAGAATCCGCAGACAGAAATATAAATTGGCTTAGAGAAAGGTAAGTATGCTTAATATCAATTTTATTTTTAGGTAAAATTGTTCTATTAAGCTTGACTGTACCTTTCTCTAAGCCACAAATTGAGAAGTGTTTGTTATCGACTGCTGGATTGGGATCAAATTAGAACGCCAATGTGATCAAAAAAGTTATTTATTAATTTAAACTTTTGATAATTCAACATTATATTAAATCAACAGAATTGGTTTCTATGACTTTAATTATAACACCACATCGGTTGTGCGATTATGTTAATCATCTTATCGTTTGAAATAGATTACTGATCTGATTTGAATGACTTGATTGATTTGTAGACCTGTAATCCTTGATTTCTTTTTTATAATATTTGTGAAATGTTAAAGCAGAGCGCCAATTTCCCCTCTCCAAAATATGATCAATCGGAATATTATCTGACCAACTAGCCGAGGCTACTGCTGACCGCACACTACCAGGACTAGTGTTTATTCCAGCTTGTTTTAACAACGACTTAATCCAGCCCCCTATGATGGTGCGGGTAGCTGGTTTGGGTTCCCCACGTGTGCTAATAAATAAGCTCTCAATATTACCTCTTCGACCTTCAGAATACTCCAGCAATTTGTCAATCCAGTAAATTGGGTTAATGTTAGAGTTTGACTCGCATTTAAGTAAACGCCAACCGGATTGCTTATAAGACATATTATCAGTTTTGGACCCAAAAATCGGCCAAAACACTATAGAATCATCACTCCTTATAAAGTTTTCTTTATTTATACTCAATAATGTAAGATCATGGACTCTGCGCCCAGAACACAATAAAAGGAGGATTGCAGTTCTTTTAGATATTTCGAACAATGACATTTCGGAGGGAATTCGATCAGCTAAGAATTTAATTAAAATATTAATGTCCCAAATAGGACTTTTGGCTTTGGGTGGCTGTTTTAAGGCTATTCCCTTTAATATTTGCTTTATTATAATGTGAGAACCTAACGAGAAGCCATTAGATGGACGACAAAAGGTACATATCACAGACTTATGTAGTGCAATTGTATTATAAGCAAATTTAAGTTTAAGATGCAAATCAGTTAAAAATCGAGCCACATCTTCGGGGGATGGTTCTATAGTGTTCACATTATTGTCACGTGACCATTTACACCATCGTAACCATGCTGGCCTATAAGTATTCAAGGTCGATTTCCTCCAACTACCTTCTAAAATCTCTATCTGATCCTTCTGCCAAGAATCTAATAGCGACGACCACCCTGTATTAACCACACCTTTAAATTCAATTGATGAACTTGTGGAGGCGGTCGATTGGTTGTTGTGTCTATCAAGACTTGGTCCAATTCCCTCACCTGGTAGGGAGCGCACATGGAGCGAGCTACCAGATCTGCTCTCCAAAAGACCTTCTCCCAATCGGGTGTTATTACCAGGTACATGCCGGTTGCCTGGTTCAGGTGCGCTAGAACTCTGGGTATTAGACACGGCGGTGGGAATACCCAAGCTAACCTGTAGTGCCAAGGGCGACTGAAAGCATTGCTGAAAACAGCTGTCCGATCTAAATCTAGACTCACATACCTGGGTACAACATGAGCAGTTCGTGACGCAAACAGATCTATCTCGGGAACTCCGTAATGCTGAAAAATTTTCCCGGTAGCGCCGGGGAGCAAATGCCATTCTGTCGGGGCAGATTTCCTTGATAGCCGATCTGCTACGTAGTTGTATCGACCAGGCAGGTGATATATGGACATCTGAATCCGATAACGATCTATTTCGTCCAGGACTTCGTACGTTAGGTTTAGGAGGTGTTGTGACTGTGTTCCGCCTTCGTTGCGCAGGTAAGAAACCACAGTTTGGTTGTCGCTCTGAATTAACAAGCTTGTATCGGTCATTAGATGACCTTTTACCTGAATTACTCGCAAAATTGCCAGCATCTCTAAGATATTGCTGTGAGAGTCTCTTTCCTGTACTGACCAATTGCCACATATTGTCTCGTTGTTGAGCTGCGCACCCCAACCTGCCTTGGCTGAGTCGGTCGTTAGGAAATGAGTTGGAGGTGACCCGTGCAGTTGAGAAGCCATGTCGTGATTCTGTGTCCACCATTGTAAGTTCGGAATTACATCGACGGGCATCTGTGATCGACCTTTTACATTTTTGCGCAATAAGGAATTGCTGAAGGTCAGCATTGCACGAGAATTCAAGCGCCCTCGCGGGATTACGAAGCTGGCAAAATTCCAAAGTCCTAGTAAACTCTGGACTTCTTTTAAACTTACCTTGGTGGCTTTTGCCATTTTTGATGTTCTCGATTGCAGTAAGCGAACCTTTGCTGGTGGTAATAATTTGACATTTTGCCAAGGGTCCCATAATATCCCCAGATACTCGATTGTTTGCTGAGGAGTCAGCATAGACTTCTGAAAGTTTATTACAAAGCCGAGGGATTGCAACAGTCTTACCGTTAAGTTCGCATGACTTTGCAGAGTTTCTCGATTCTGATTCGCCAAGAGAAAATCGTCGAGATAAACCAGCAATCGCACACCTTGGTCTCTTAGGATCTGCGCGATCCAATTCGTTAGGCTGGCAAAAACCTTCGGAGCGGTTGCCAATCCGAACGGGAGGCAAGTCATTTGCCAAAGTTGGTCCGATACTATTAATCTGAGGAAACGTCTGTGTCCTGGCGCGATTGGCAGGTGAAAATATGCATTTTTCAGGTCTATTTTCACTAACCAATCCTGTGGTTGGAGGAAGTCGGGGACTTTGTACATGTTCACCAATCGAAATTTGTCTATTTTTACATAGTTGTTTAGTAATTTTAAATTGAAGACCGGGCGAAACGAAGACGTCGCTTCCTTTTTTGGTACAAGAAAAATTGTTGAGACAAAGCTCGGAGTTAATGAAGCTTTTTCTAGCACACCTTGATCTACTAGCTTCTTTAATTGAATTAAGATTTCTTTTGAATTTACTGTGTGAAATTTTCTTGGAATCCTTAAGGGATGAATAAGTGGTGGTTTGCTTAAAAAGGGGATCCGATAGCCCGATATTATTTTTAGTATATATAAAGGTGCTCCCAACTTCCTCCAGACACTTACCTGATGTTTGATTTTCCCGGCTTGAAAACGTAGATGATAGTCAATCGATTCGTTTATCACGCCGTCCCAGGGTACTGCGTTTCTTACCGTATCGTGTATCTTCGGTGTGACGAAAAAACTCTTCTGCCCTTCTCTTTCGTCCTTGCGCAGGATTAGAGCCACTATTAGTGGAGGGGCGATAGTTTGCACTGTTGCGCACAGGCACTATATATTTCCTACTTCCCTGTGTGTCCCTTTGGACCGTAGGTTTATATGATCTACCCTGCGAGGATAATTTAGTAGGTGCGGATTGAAAAATTTTTAAGACACCACCTTGTTTTCCTACAAAATCTGTAAACTTCACATCGTCAAATAAATGATTCGCGGACGGGGGTATTTTTCTTAACGATTCCTTAAAACAACTTTCCTTTACTGAATTTAAAATAGCATCACGACGTTGTTGCACAAGATCAGCCCGTTTACCACAAATCATTTGTAATAAATCGGTTTGTATTTTTTGGTATTCCCCGTCGGCAAAAATTTCATTGATTTTTGAAGTAATCTCTTCAGTGGTCGTTGGGTTTTTTAATTCGGATACCCACGAAATGAATTGGCATAAGCCTTTTTGAAATGATTCATTTAGCAAAATAACAGCATGTGACATAGCAGCTAAAGAATTTTCAACGACCGCTAACGAACGATTACGTTCAAAATTTTTCAACACATCGTTACTTTCGAGCTCTACAAAACCTGGAGTAGAATTATAAAGTTTTTGTACTTCAGAATATCGTACTTGAGCCCAGTCAGGCGAGTTAAAATGTTGCAATTTGTTAAGCAATTCGAGATGCTTATTATTTGTCTGTAATGTCTGTGACTTGAGGGTAGTTTGTATTTTAAAATCAATCCCTTTTTCTTCGTTTAATTCATTATCCAGTTCAGTAGGGCTCGGAATATATAGAATAGACTCACTGTCAGACATGCACGACTGAGTATTATTTTTAACAATAAGATCTTGCAAAGAGGATACTTTTTCAGTAAGTTTTACAAAAGCATCCTCTAATTTACTTAGCTTTGTACGGCGGCGCCGCTCCTTTCGCCTACGATGTCTCCTTTTACGCGTCGTGGAAGAAGAATCGCTGCTACTACTCGAACCACAAGATAGCGACCGAGCACGTGGGGCATTGTCCATACTTATATTATTAAAATTTTCGTCCACAGGGTTCATTTTTAACACAAATTAATTTTAAATATTTAACACTAAAAAGTAGGACACCCTTTTTAAAAGTAACGAGTTACTTTTAAACGCGACTTCACCGTTCGGAGTTCCGAACGCCAATGAGGTCCAAGGATATCGTCATGCCTTCCGCAAACGTATCCCCACTACCTGCCGGATTGGGCCGGAAATGGCGCTGTGGGGCTGTTAGCGCTTCATCGTACCGGAACCGGATACGCCTATCTCAATTTGTGGCTTAGAGAAAGGTACAGTCAAGCTTAATGAACGAATCCTGTTAATGCTGACAGTTTAAAGTTAACAAGAAGACTACTAACAGCTGCTTACTGTTAGAAACTAATCGGAAGTAGGAGACTACGTACAACATGTCGCATCAGAAATATACGGGCCATTTCAAATAAACTTGAAGAGTTGACTAATGAAGCCGGCAGGTAGGCCGGCAGGGTATAATAATTAATTTTTCCTTTACTACAAATGTGGCTGTACAAATACACTGAACATTACAATTACAATTTTAACAATAAAAAGGCATCGCGACTGAGAGTCGTGGAGGATCACTGTGTTACGTCCGTTATCCTTGGCGATCAGGGCTCTCTCATCCTACATTCTACCGTCTCCCGCATCACTTCGCCTGCGCTAGCGGCGGCGGGTTGGCAGAGGAGGGGGCTCGCGGTATGGCACTGCGTAGCAACAACATCGTACTTACCATGACCATAGAAAACCCGTGCTATAATAGTTAATTAGAAATAAGTGAAATACAACTGAGAACATAACACAATGACAGAGAAGCTACCTGTAGTTGATAAACAAAGCAGTGTTGCCGCAAAAAATATATTTTAGTTCCAATTGTCACCACGTCAGACTCTTTTTTGCCAAGCTGTACGTCTAACTAAAGTATAGGTATCTTATACCTACACCTATAAATTATTGTTTTTACTTTTTATGGGCAGTATTTACTATTCTATGGGATCATGCCAAGAATATCATCATTAGTGCAATCGCCGAGACAAATCCACCAGCAAAATCTCGAAACTGATAGCTCTGGATGACTGATGATACTCTTGCTTTGGTTGAGAAAAGACGGGATATGAAGGCAAAAGGAGCAGACATCCGGGCTATAAATGGTATGTCTGCCCAAATTCAAACTGTAGGCCGTAAGAGAATATGTCAGGAAATAGAAGTACACTCGGGCCGCTGAAAATAGCGAGACCAGAAGATCCGTTCCCTAACCAAATCACTGACATCTTGTTGTCTTCATTTGCCCCAGGCAAGCCTTAAGAGAGCAGGGAGCTGATATCTTCTTCGAAATATGTGACAAGGTTTGGAGGATTGGAATTTGGCTTACTGATTGGACCCATACAGTCTTTACACCGTTGCATAAAAAAGGCTCCACTAAGATACGTAGCACTTACCGCCTTATTGGACTCATCTCACACGCTAGCAAAATACTGCTTCATATTCTTAACGAACGTCTATAGGTTTGCTTATCCAAAGAGATTGCACCGGAACAAACTGGATTCGTGAAAGGGAAAGGCACCCGCGAACAAATATTAATTATTCGTTAGGTTGTTGAAAAAGCCTGAGAATTCAATAAGCCGACTTATATTATTTGCTTTGTGGATTTCTCCAAGGCGTTCGATTCAGTAAAATGGCCAATGTTGTGGAAAACCTTACTGGAAATGGGCACGCCGAAACATCTACGCATCAATTAAGAATGCTATACGAGACGTGTACAGCTTCAGTTCAAAACGATGGAATCTTGTCTAATAATTTCCATCCTAGTACAGGTGTACATTAAGGTTCCATAATATCACCACTCCTTTTCAATGTTTACACCGAACTCATCATGCGTATTACTCTGGAGGACTGGACAGACAGTGGTACCGATTCCCTTGTTCACAAACTAAACTAAATTTAAGTTCAGTGCATCTTTTTCTTTGTATTTCATTAAGAAGAGGACAAAAGAAAAATTTTAGTTTAGTCCTGTTAAATTAATCAGCGCCTGTCACTACTCCATACAAGTTTAGACGTGATTAAAAACTTGCCTACTAAAATTACGTCAATTTACGTCAAGCGCTGATTAATTTGACAGGACTAAACTAAAATTTATCTTCTGTCCTTTCCTTAATGAAATAGAAAGAAAAAGATGCACTGAACTTAAATTTAGTTTAGTTTGTGAATAAGGGAATCGGCACCATTGTCTCAATCGGTGTCCATGAGAAGGACTGACCAAAACAATCCGCAGTGGGCGATCCATTGTAAAAGTGCAACCACAATTCCAAAAATTGGATTGGATGGCCAGAAATCGTGAGTCGAATCACATCAGCCCCAAGACAAGAAATTTCATAAGGACCACGACCGCTCTGACAAGAGTGTTACGAAGAAGAAGAAGAAGGAGTAGAAGATTTACTATTATTTTTCATATATTGTAACTACATAAAAAAGGCGAATTGACATATGAACTAAAAATATGCTAAATGCAAAGGAACACTCGCAGACATTTGATGCCGTAGTAGCTTAAACTTGTTCATAGTCACATTAATTTTTTTTCGCTTACTCTTTGGGTTTTGAGCTTAAGTTTGTATGAAACGTGACTGATCGCCTTTGATTAACTATTTGAATGTAACTAAATAGAGTTATTTCATCTCAAGCTTGTATAACAGAAGGACCAACTTGGTAGCTAATCTGTGCAGTACTGCTTTCCCCTGTGTATTTACAAGCCGTGACTTGTATATAGTATGTACTAATTCCATACTCACCATAGAGATTTTTTTTTTTTTCTTCTCTTCGCCCTACTTGGGTAGGCTAAGGTCTTAGACCATACCGCCTCATCACCATAGAGAACAAAAATAGAATAGAAGCTGTCATTGTCTTTCATTGTCAAAAATTGCATTTCTCATGTTCACAAACGCAATATTGCATTCCATTTCACTATATAGTTATATATTGTTTTCGGTCTGCTCCTCCTGAGACATCAAGTCGTTACTCGTTAGTGACTTCAGGGATCAGTGTGTTCGCAGATCAAGGTTTTCTTATTTGCTCTCGTTTTGCGTTTGAATTGAATTGAAAGTTGGATTTAAACTGTTCATTGTTGAAGTTTGGACTGACTTGAATTAACTATCACTGGGGTGTTGCGTGTTGCAGTTTTTCCGCATTTGGTGCCATTCGATGCAGTGATTTTAGTACCTACATACTTTAAAAAAAAGTCTCACTGGCCAAGGAGCAGCCAATATTGAATTCCACATGAAATGTCTCATTTATATCAACAGGTAATGCTGAAATACAATTATCACACAACTAACTATTTACACAAGGTCCTTTTGTTTTGTATTTCTTTTTCTAAATAGTAAGTTACTCATTCGCACATTTAATTGCAAAATCAAATGTAACAAGTGAAAAAGTAATGGCATATCAACTATGAATTATCTCTGTTTCTAGAACAATATGGCTTGTGTGAAGACTTGGTCGACAAAGGAAGAGGTGCTGAAGGACCTTGCGAAAGCTTCAGGTAGGAGAGCAAGAAATAAAGAGGACCTTGACAGTGGTTACCTGGTGATTGGAGATGTCCCTCCACCCGTAATTCCTGAAACTGAAGGTAATCTTTTTGATTGCAATGTTTTATTTGTACCAAGTCGTTTTTGTAACTTTGATTGCAGGGATCAGTTTTCATATCACACAGCCTCATTCGAACTTTATAGTGGCTCAGAACATGAAGTGACTCACAAATTCTAGTGCAGTCAGAAACTCACCTACCAGAGGGGGAAGGTACCATGCAGGTACAAGTAGCGCACTTCAGACACATCGTAAAGGCTGATTTAACCTGTCTGAAATCTTATCCATAGAATAAAATATCCATCTGACAATTTTTGCATATAATCAAAGTAAAGTAGAAGAACTTTATTTCCTTGCTGGAAGACCTTTGCTTCCTAAATAAAAATGTTTGGTTGGATTCAGGACAAGCATGAACATACTTGTCCTGAATCCAACCAACACTTATCTACGTTATTCTATTTCTGACTTGGCATTATTATGTCAAATTATTGTTCAGTTCTTAGAGGATAATTGAGTTTGATTTTATTCGATGCAACATTTTCTTTTCTACTCGTATTTGCCTGTTATTCTACAGTCAGTGTCAATAATATTAAGAGACGGACTGTTCAAAATGATCTAAACAACTATGAAAATTAAATATCAAGTCAATGACACAAGGAATGTTTCAGAATGAAGACAGTACACAACAACTGTCATTCTAACAAGAAAGATTTGCGTTATCTCCTGAGTTTAATTTTCTTAGTTGTTGAGATAATTTTGAATAGTCTGTTCATCCAGGTATTTTTGACGCTAACTACCAAAGTAACTATTTTCTTAAATGAATTTGAACAGTACTACATAAGCCCGTCCCAAAACCCTCTACCTACATATTCATACTGAGAAGTATGTTGAATTGTTGATGTAATTCACTCCAAATAAGTCTTACTGACAAAGGCATTTTGTAAGAAGTCAATGTTGTTGCTACATCATTTTTACAATGCATTCTCATCGTTTCATGTTATAACATGTACAAACTTGATCTGTTACACTGACTAAAAATTATTAGTCATGCAGGTCAAATTACTTTGTTGTTTGTTACTAGAATTATGCTATGTTAAACATTGTTACAAAGGCATCCATGCTGCCTCTTGTATTGTTAGCTTCTTTTGAATGACCTACTTAACAAATTACATATTTATGAAACTGAATTATATACAAGAATGTCATATTTTATAACATAAGTAATAGGTGCTATTTGTTTTTTTGTGGGTGGGAAATCATCAAGGTACGTCTCCTGCTCTGGTAGAGCAGAAGTGCATGTCAGACTTTTACTGACTAAACCCCACCCGTGTTCCTTCACTTGCCTATGCCAGAGCCAGGGTAGCTCTTTCGAATAATTCCACGACCCTGGCAAGCATTGGTCCCAGCGGACGCCTTAAATATTTGCTGCCTTAAATTTCAGGAACTATGGGTCCGAATTGAAAAATTATTTTTAGTGTTGGATAGCTTATTTATTGGGCAACATCACGCTATGACCAAACGGAGCGGAGCCGCAACGAAAAATGGTCGAAAACTGGCAGGCAATTCGATGCGACGGGAAGGGTCAGGGGAGCAAAAATTAACGCGGACGAAGTCGCGGGTAGAAGCTTCATCATCATCATGATTATCACCATCATCATTTCAGCCGAAAGACGTCCACTGCTAGACATAGCCCTCCCCCAAGCACCACCAATTCGACCGGTTTTGTGCTTCCCGCATCCAGCGGATTCCTGCGGCCTTCACAAGGTCATCGGTCCACCTTGTTGGAGGCCTTCCAACTCTACGTCTTTATACGATTTATATTTCATTCCTATTATGCGGACAGTGTTTATATATATTTTACGCTTATCATTAGTAAACCGCAGCAAAACGCTTGACGTCATCAGCGCATCTTGGATACTTGCGCAACGTTTCAATTATTGCTGGATCAGGAAAAATGCCGTCCGATGTTACTTTATGGATAAGTAAAACAGTCAGTATTATGATTTAAAGTATTTCCTCAATACTGAACGTTGATCCAAAGGTTTAGCTGGTGGTGGCTTCGGCGTTTGCGTTTTGAGCTATTACTACATCTTCTTTTGAATATGTTTTTCCAATCTTCTATCTTAAAACTTGTTTCTTGATTTTCGACATTTCTTTACTTTTCGGTTTCTGTATAAGTTTTGTCAGTCTTCTTTCTTGTAATTTGATTTTGTTTTTTGAGTTTGCTTGATTCTTCGGTTTTCATTTCCTTCTAACGTTAATAATTGGTTGGGTCGCCATTAGGGACAATATAGGTGCACTCTAGGTGATTGAACGAAACAAGTGTTTAAACCGGAGTTAGGTTAATTAATGTCCAAAGTACACATAGAATTACTTAGTAACAAAATATAATATAAGCTTAGCTTGCGAAACGTGACGTGTTATTGCAATCGTCAAAGGCATTTCTTATACCCATCAGTAGCGGCAATATAGGCTATGATGATGATAACGATGGGGCTCTCTTTTCCGCACTTATACTCTTGATCGGTCCGTTGTTCGTGGAGGTTCAGGCTTACAAAATCAGCCTAGCTCCGTGCAGAAGCACAGAGGCTTCCTGGGAGCTTCACAGGCTTCGCGGAAAGACCTCATTGTTTCAAAGATTTTTTCGCGTTGAGAAGCTGCCTCGCATTTCAGGATGACGTGGGCGGATGTCAGCAAATAATCAAAGGGTCCGCGAGGGCCGATGCCTGCCAGGCTTGCGGATTTGTTAAAAGAGTTACCGTGGCCCTGGCACAGGCAACTGAAGGAACACGGGTGGGTTTTAGTCAGAAAAGTTCGTAACACCCTGCCGCTCCGCCCAGAGCGGGAGATGATTTCCCACCCACAAAAAAAAGGCATTCATCAAAGGGAATTAGTAACACATTCATGTGTATTGAGAAGATTTCAACTTTATGTGACACTTTCGATCGATTATTGTTCGAATAACATGATTAAATTAGGTATAATTGAAAAATCATCGGCAAACAAGTAAAAAGAATCTTTAAAATACCTACTTAAAAATCAGAAGGAATCAAATCGAAACACTCATTTCATAAGTTCAGGGGAATTGCTCAAACTGCGAGGAATCAAGTTGGTTGGATTATGCGGGATTTTAATAACTCGCCGTTACACAAACATATTCAAAGAAACATACTTAGTAAATAATTATTATGTCTTTGCCGTTAATGAATATCGAAATTTCGATGGATTAATGGCAATTTTGTGATTAAAATCAAGTTCTGTTTACGGATTTGGTTGAGTATAGTTTTCAATGTTTTGTTAGTAGGTATATTGGCGTGTGCTACCTGAAATATGGCAAATAATTTATTTTTATGTGTTTCGTAATTACTTACTTATTATTGTATAGAATCAAATTCTTTTAACTTAACAGACAGCTGTGCTGCTGGGGAGTTTGTTGCGCCACTTTTTCCCAGCTAAAGCACTAGGAAGTGGTGAAGGGTGGGCGTTTTGGAGGACTGCCTTATGTTATTTTGACGTTCGAAAAGTGTTGATTGCCAGCCTAGTTTGAATAAATGATTTTTGATTTGATAAAAGTTTAAGATAATTCGAACTAAAAAAAAAAAACCGGCCAAGTGCGAGTCGGACTCGCACACCGAGGGTTCCGTACAAACCTGTAGGTATATAAGTAAAAGTTCACCCATCACGCCAATCGAGTCGTAGTTCTGTTCTGTTTTTTGGCTTGGTTTTATTTCTGTCTGTGTTTTATTCTGTTTATTATATGATGTAACCAAAAATTTACGGTTTTCGCAATTTTTCCTTTATATGTGCTATAAGACGTTGCTTCGTACCAAATTTCAAAATTCTAGATCGACTGGAAGTACCCTTTAGGTTTTGATTCCCTTGCGAATTTCGAAAATTTGCGGAAATTTCCGGCATAAACGGCTATATCTTTTGATTGCGTTAGCTTAGAAGTTTGATTTTTTCACAGCTCCAAGAGACAGTAGATTAGAGTATTTGATATAAATTTCAGCTTGATACCTCCACGCGTTCCTGAGAAAAAGAGTCTTGACAGACGGACCGACGGACAACAAAGTGATCCTATAAGGGTTCCGCTTTTTCCTTTTGAGGTGCGGAACCCTAAAAATGTGATGTAATTGTCCTATCATTGAACTGCGGTTTTCGGCCGCATGGGTCGAGCGATAAGCGATTTTGTGTCCTGAGCCTGCTGTGAGCTGTTGTGGTCAAATGACAACACGTTCGTTCAACCGTACAAGCCGTAGTGTAGTACCTACCCCGCACAATAAAATTCGTAACATCAAAATATCATTCGGTCCAACTTTGAGTTTAAAAAAAAGGTTAGTTTAAAATGTTCCGGCAGTACACTCCCTCTTTAACAAAGTTCTTGTTTACAGATGCCACCGATTTGGAAATCCGATTTGGGAGCGTAAAAGCCGGAAAAGAGATACCACCTGAAGAAGATACCATGCCAGATCTGGCAGGCATCCAGCACATGCTAAGAATGGTAAGTCACTTGACTTACTAGAGGCCTGCGTCATCGGTTTTTTGGGGTACTTACATCGCCATTTTTCTGATTTCGGTTCGGAGATATATGTTCTATGTTATGGGGGTTTGGTTTCCGCACTTAGTCCTTTGAGTGGACCATTGTGCGTGGGCCATGGCGGCCGTCGGTATTTACTCCAACCAGCCCACCTCCCTCCAGAAGTTGATTGTGTCTCCTGGTCTGCTAAGAACGTCCGTGTATGATTTGGGTGTCCCGAGGGTATCTGTCCTAATCTGGGTGACGCCTGTATCGGAGATATATGTATATCAGGTAAGAATTAAAACATAGGCGACGGGAAACATTTTATTATTAATACAATATGCGCAGCACGTTTCTTAGCCTAGCACTTGTCTGCCGTTTAATTTTTCCCCCGACCCGCGTCACATCCCATCGCCCGCCCGCGCTATTACTTTCTTTCTTTTTCCTCGGCTCATAGGGCTGTAGCGTGATGTTAAATAGCCTGTAGCCTTCCTCAAGAATTGGGCTACAAAATGCAAATTTTCCAAATCAGACTGATTTTCCAGAGATTACCTCCTATAAACAGACTTACAAACAGGCACACTTGCAATAATATTAAGTATTATAATAGTAAGTATAGATAAACAGTTCTTCTCTCTTTTAACATTATAGTTATTTCTTTCTGCTTTTTTTTTTTCAAGATTATTATTATACAGGGCATGCATCGACGAAATTATTCGAAAAAGTGATTGGAGCAACGTATTCAAAATGTATAGAACAGTTTTTACACGCTTTATATCGACGGCCCCTACGTAATTCATCGAAACTATAAAAACTCATTTTTTTTTTATTCGTTAAATCAGCTTCTTAAAAGTATTATTTTACATTCCACTGAAATAATAATTAAAATAGTGTTTATTAGCAGAAATTTGAATCGTTAAAGATCGAATCCAACAAATATTTGCGAAGTAGTTCATTGAAAGTCCAGATTCGACCATTTACGAGGGAGGGAGCGGCGTGCGAGCGAGACGAATATACCACATTCGTCAATTTACGCGGCGCTGCTGCCAGTTAGCAGCGAGCTGTGGCAACGAGTGACTCGTACGTTGACAACTGTTGCAAGTTTAATAAGTTATTTTGTTTTATGAATCTACACAATGAGTCGATTCAGTGCCTCAAGATCGAGAAAAATTCTTGATTTAGTAACAGATGACGAGATACCTAAACCCGGTAAGTAATAATATTTCTTCTTAAAATATTTTAAGTGAGAATTAAGAGATTATTGTAACTTAAAATCCACGTGGGATTTTCAGTTCCTAATAAAAATAGTGCACAATGAAGGTTATTTAATGACAAAATATGGCTTTCTAATAGAAAAACCACGTAATTAATCGATAATGCCAGTTACGATATTTTACGTCGTAATACGACGGTAAATTTTTATCGAAACTTTTAGTTTCATTTTTATTCTGCGGAGATGAAGTTCAGAATTAAAACGAAACTAACAGTTTCGTATTTTTACGTCGTAGTTGAAGTTCAGTAATAAAACGAAACTACCAGTTTCAATGTTTTATGCAGATAGAACTTTATTTCTTTCTTATTTTCGATACATTTGTTGCGAAATATTTTTTGTTATTTTTGAATAATATATGGTTTTTGGTAATTATAGGAGAATTAATTTGATGTTTTGTCATTTTGTATACAGGGTGCAGGGATATTGTGACTTTTATCATGATTTTAGTTTATGATTCTAGACCTCTCAGCGTTGAAATGTTTTGATAAAGAAGTGAATATTTTCTCGAGAAATCTTAAATCTGGGGCATAGAATCATGAACTGAATTCACGATACAACCCCTATCAATACCTACTGTTCTTTATATAAATATCATCTTGTTTTAGATTCACCTTTACCCGCCGCTTGTAACTTTGGGGACGGCGAATGGGAAACTTTAGAGGGTATGATTGATGAAGAACTATCATCAGACAGAAACTTGTTGTCAACTGATTTTACACTTCTGGAAAAAACAATACCAGCATCACCCACTCCACTAAACAGTGATAAGGAATCGTTTATTTTAGGTAGCTCAGAACATACGCCTTTGCCATCCCCACTACTGGATTTTAATAATACTACACAAAACCAGACTGAAAACTTCGACCACAGCACCACTCGTTCCGGCCCATCTCCATCAACACCGCTGCTGTCTGAATCAGAGAATCAAAGACCACCTACGCCTATCGATAGTCCAGCGCCAATTGCAAGTGTTGACTCTCTTATAACAATATCGGAATGTGAATCACCTAGCTCGAGCATCACATTAAAAAAAAAGAGAAACACTACATTTAAAGCAAACCCCGGAAAAAAAAGAAAAAGATGCGTTGAGAAATGGATAGATAACAAAAGGAAACTATTGTTGAATTCTGGTCAAGAGTATATTACTAGAAAGGGCAAAGTTAAACCAGAAAAAAAGTTAAGACCGGTCTGTTCTACTACGTGTAAATTAAAATTTTACAACAAATTCGACACTGAGACTCGTCAAAATATATTGACGCATTTTTGGAAATTAGGAGACCATGGTAAGCAGTGGGAATATATAAACAAATTTAGTGAAAAGAATAGCAAGAAAAGCATTACTATTGAAGGTCCTTCTCGTCGAAAATATACTACGAAATATTTTTTACCACTACCTCACGACAAAACTGATTATCAAACGTCCTATGAACCAGTACAAGTTTGCCTTAAAACATTTTTGAATACTTTGTGTATCACTGATCAAATCATACGTACTGCTCATACTAAATTAAACCAAGAAGGAATTACTTTACCCGATGATAGAGGAAAGCACCATAATCATCCAGTCGTACGCACCGCTGCAATGATAAAAAGTGTTTGCGACCACGTAGCTTCATTTGAACCAGTCCCGTCACACTATACACGACAAAATAGCAGCAAAATATATCTGGATAGTAACTTAAATATGAATAAAATGTTCTCGTTGTACAAAGAATGGGACCAAATTAAAAATTACGACAGTCAAGCTCTCACATTACGCCAGTACACTGACATAGTGAATGAAAACTTAAACGTAGGATTCTTCGTCCCAAAAAAAGATATTTGTGACAAATGCCATTCATTTTCACACATTGTGAACCCTACTGAGGATCAAATAAGCACACATTCTCAGCACATTGAGAATAAAAAAATTGCTAGAGAATTTAAAGACAATGACAAACGAGTAGCTCAAAATTGCTCGGAAGTAGTATGCGCAACATTCGATTTTCAGAAAATTTTAAATTCTCCTCATGGAGATGTTGGCCTGCTTTATTATAAAAGGAAATTATCCGTCTATAATTTCACCGTGTTTGACGTAGCAAATAAGGAAGGTTTCTGTTATATGTGGACAGAATGCACGGGTAAAAGGGGAGCTAATGAAGTCAGTAGTTGTTTGATGATGTTTATGAAGGGTCTTATTGATAAAGGTGTAAAGAAGTTTTTGTTTTGGTCAGACAATTGCTCAGGCCAGAATAGAAATAGAGTTGTATATTCAATGTACATGTATTTATCAAAGGCATACAATGTTGACATAACTCACAGATTTTTGGAAAAGGGCCACACACAAAACGAGGGCGACAGTGTCCATGCGCTCATTGAGAAGGAATCAAAAAGGAAGTTAATTTACACACCGGATCAGTGGTATGCATTAGTACGATGGGCCAAAACCACTGGAAAGCCATATAAAGTAATAGAAATAACTCAACAGGATATATTTGATTTTAAACCTTTGTTAGATGAACGAAATTGGAAGAAAGACACAAGCAATAGGAACATAATGTGGAATAAAAACAAGGAAATCAGGGTAGAGAAGGATGTACCGAACTGTCTTTTTTTTAAATACGAGTGGAAGGGTGAGCATCATTGCTTAAACTCGGTAGTTACAAGAAGACGTGGCAAGCGAATAAATAATAACGACGACCTAAAAATGGCTTATGCTGATGCTCTTAGTATTACCGAGGCTAAGTACAAAGATCTCCTTTCTTTATGCAGTACGGATGTGATTCCAAAGGAATATCATAGATTTTATAAAAATATTAAGCACAGCAATATTGCTGAAAATGATGATGATTCAGATTAGAGTTTGTATGCCTATAATTATATCTTTTATAGTTCCTATTTTCTTTGGCCATATATTTTTAAAGTGTTTTTATCGTTCCTGTTCAAAACTTTTGATTAGATTGTATTGTGACGTTCATGATGAAGAGATAAATTATAAAATATTATAATTTCTATTCTGTTTGTATCTTTTGGGAAAATATTTTTGTTTACGTTGATTTTTGCAATTTTGATCTCAATTGTTTATTGTTTTAAGTGTGTCTAAGTACTTTTTGATTAAATTGTGGTTTGCTGTTCATGATGAGACTGAACTGCGAACAAAATTGTTCTATTTTTGTTTATTTCTTTTAGAAGAATATTTTTATTTACATTGTTTTATACATTTTTGATCTCAATAGCTAATGTTAATTAATCTAAGTAATTTGTTTTCGAACTGATTTTTTCGCACAATAATTTCGTTAATAAAGACTTAATTAACATGGTTGTGATTTTTCTAGTGATTATACTAAGTAATAAAATAAGTAAGATATTTGTGATTTTTAATAATAAAGTTCTAAAAAACTTGATATTGCTTTTTGTAAACACCGATATCAGATAAAGCCTTAACACTGTACCATTTTATATACATTTAACATAACCATTTTATCGAAACTAGTAACATCACTTACGTTTTTGTATGGCGTAACTCATCGAAACTACCAGTTACGTTAAATACTTTCATATTAATTTTGAAGTACATAATCGAAAGTGCCTGTTTCGTTAAAAGCTATGAATTTTTTCCGTCTTAAATAATCGAAACTGACAGTTCCGATAAAAAAAAATATCCTTTTGACGATGTAAACTATCAAAACTTTATTTTCCATGAAACTATTACATATTTTCACAAATAAATATATCTGAATAAATCTACTAATTTGTTTAGTAACCACGGATAGCAAAGATTTGATGTAACTCTCTCTAATTAAGAAATATACCACAAAGAAACTTCAAAAGACTCTGGTGAAAAATGACAAAAATCACTTTCAATGATTTACGTAGGGGCCGTCGATATTAGCTTTACTTGTATGTTTGTTTGTAACCGACTCCTTATACCGCGATTTTGACCCACTTTAAACGACCAGATTTCATTCAAACTTTGCACACCTGTTAAGGACCGATGACAATGCAATAATTTCATAAATTTGTGCCATTATCCTTGCCAGGGTTGCCAGGACAGCAAAAAAACTGTCTTCGAAAACTACGCTGACATACGTCACAAACTAATTTGAGCCATTATCCTTGCCAGGGTTACCAGGACACCAAAAAAAACTGTCTTCGACAGTCACAAACTACGCTGACATGCGTCTCAAAATTCGAAACACCCTAAAAAATAGAAAAAAAGCGTGGGATATCAATAAAAAGCACCCCATGCTTTTTTTCCATTATTTTGTATTTTTAGTTTGGTTTTCAATGGAAGCGTGTTTTTTAGTTTTTTTAACTATTTTTTTTTTCAAGGTGTCCAGAAAGGGTATCGGGTATTTGTAAGTTCAATGAAACAAAAAATATTTGTATGCAATAAAAAAGTTTATTGTTTATTATTAGCATATGAATTGGAGAATTATTTGGAAAAGATGATGTTATCCAAATGATGACCGTTACGTTGCTGGCACTCTTCTAAACGGAAACGAAGATTGGCGATAACACGTTGACACATAGCTATCGATATTGCTGCCATTTCTGACCTGATGTTTTGCTTTAACTGGGTTAGATTCGTCGGATTGTTTTGATAAACCTTACTTTTAAGGTATCCCCATGCAAAATAGTCAAACGGGCTAAGGTCGGGGCTTCTGGGAGGCCGGTTGATATTACCCCTTCGCGAAATGACTTTATTAGGGAATAATTCGTTAACAACTTCCATTGAGTCATTTGAGGTATGGCAAGTGGCCCCATCTTGCTGGAACCACGTTCTTGAGTTGAAACCTGCAAACTCCTGCAACTGCCCAGTACCGACAATTCTGCTTATTAACATGACCATTCAGGTGAAAATTTGCTTCGTCAATGAACAGTATGTTGTTAAAGTTGTTAAATCGCTGCAGCATTTCGTTCGCAAAATTCAGTCGATTAGCATAGTCCGTCTCCTTCAATTCTTGAACCAATTGAATTTTATAGGCTTTTAGATGTAAGTCTTTCTTTAAAATCGAATGTAAAGACGATTTTTTGATGTTCAACGCTTGGCTTCGCTTTCGGATGGATAAAGACGGATTTTGACGAACCGACGCGGACGCCTCAACTTCTTCAATTGTTTCTTCATCGCGAACTGAACGAGGACGACCAGAGTTTTGAATTTTAACTGTCGCACCTGTATTCTCGAAAATCCTGATCCATTTCCTAATGCTATCGTCACTTGGCGCGTGGCGTGTACGATATTCCGCACGATAGAGACGTTGAGCAGTCACTATTGAATCACCATTACGATAATACGCTCGTACGCAAAATGCGCGATGCGTCCCCGAGTACTGTTCCATCGTGACTAAAACTCCACAAAATGGCGGACACTACGAACCCCTCCCCGCACCCTTTAGACGCCCCGTTTCGAATATGGCGCGAAAACAAATACCCGATACCCTTTCTGGACACCTTGTAGCTGACGAGAAATTTTAACCGCAGAATCCAGAATCATGTACTTGAATCCTGTATATACGAGGGCGGTCCCATAATGAATTGGCCTAACTATGAACTAATGAAGGAAATGAAACGAAACCAATTTTATTTTTCAATGTAATCACCGTGAATACTAACACACTTCTGACATCTGTGAATCAGCATCCCTAAACCTTTATAAAAATAATCACAATTTTTATCCTCAAAATGACCGAAGACAGCCGCCTGCAACTCTTCATCGCTTGAAAATTTTCTTCCTTTTAAGTCCCGCTTTAAATTTGGAAATAAATAATAGTCGGACGGGGCCATGTCTGGACTGTAAGGTGGATGTTCAACTTCTGTGAACCCGCATTGACGAACTGCATCCTTCGAAACACCAGCGGTATGAACAGGGGCGTTGTCATGGAGCAACAGGACACCTTTAGACAGCTTGCCTCTTCGTTTTTCCTTTATCTTGTCTCGTAATTTATATATTAAAGAAGCATAATATTCGCCGTTCACGACTGTATTATGTTCTTTAAAATCCACCATCAAAATGCCCTGAAAATCCCAAAAGATTGTGCACATTAGTTTTTTAGCCGATTGTTGCACCTTGCCTTTCTAGGGGGGTTTTCACCTTTATAACGCCATTCCATTGATTCGCGCTTGCTTTGTGGGTCATAATCAGTGATAGGAATAGGTAGTGCCTATTTGCCTAAACTTCGAAGAACAGAGACGAGACTTCCTTAGGACTAAATTTTTTCCGGGACATCTGTCCCGAAATTCGGGACAACACTTTTAAATACATAAAAAAATGTGCATGATATTAAAATAATGGCCTTATCACTGATAAGGCCATTATTTTAATATCATGCACATTTTTAAATATACTTTAGAAATATAAATACGGTTTGTTTTTAACCGACTTCAAAAAAAGGAGGAGGTTATATGTTCGACTGTATGTATTTTTTTTTTTTTTTTTTTTTTTTATGTATGTTCACCGATTTCTCCGCCAATTGTCAACCGATTTTGAAAATTCTTTTTTTATTCGTAAGGGTATACTCCTGAGGTGGTCCCATATTAATTTTGTGAAGATTTGATGTATACTTTGGGAGATAAACGAAGGAACTCCTCAAAAACAAACAGTACACGTAATGTGATTTGGATATTGTACTAAAGATCAAAAATAATTGCTGGTTCTATCTATCCATCCGTGGTGAACTAATTATAGTCTTCGAAGATACCGCATGGAACTCCTCATCGGTGAACAGTACATATAGGAACTTACAGTGAAAGGTTAGAAGGTTAGGGGATAATTCTTTGAATATTATAGGCACGTTTAGACCGTTACTTGTATTCTTATATTCCGTTGAGCTGATGATGGAAGGTACAACTCCTTATCGATCAGGAGTTAGAAGATATCTTGTCCTAGATAGACATACTCGTTGACATCGAGAATTAATTCCTCAGCAGACACTAGAGTGGGCTCTTACCCACTCTACTGTCTGCTTAATAAAAAAAAAAGCAGCCTTAATCATTTTGGCCTGGCCATG
This sequence comes from Aporophyla nigra, assembly GCA_947507805.1. Lineage (NCBI taxonomy): Eukaryota > Metazoa > Arthropoda > Insecta > Lepidoptera > Noctuidae > Aporophyla > Aporophyla nigra. The sequence continues at coordinate 24,856,054 of OX382297.1, read as the reverse complement.
GTTGGTTTTTTTTTTATGTATGTTCGGGCATAACTCCGTCATATATAGATGGATTTGCAAAATTCTTTTTTTGTTCGAAAGGGGTTTATTCCGAAATGGTCCCATATAATTTTTTAGATGATGAGTTCGGGAGACAGACACCGGAACTCTTTAAAAAATGACAGGAAATCAACCGCGAGTTCTGCTATCGCATAAATATGCATTGTTTGTTTGGAATTAGTGCAGGGTGAATACCACAACTAAAAATTTAAAAATAAAAACTTTTTTACAAAAAAAAAACAACCGACTTCCTTAAAAACACTACAAAGTGAAAAATAACTTTAATTTCGGAAGTCGGTGGCAAAAAAACCATAAATACAGATCCTAAGACACCGACTACCGAAATTAAAGTTATTTTTCACTTTGTAGTGTTTTTAAGGAAGTCGGTTGTTTTTTTTTTGTAAAAAAGTTTTTTAAATGATAAATTCGTCCTACTATAGAGAATGCTAAAATTATAAAAACCGGCCAAGTGCGAGTCGGACTCGCGCACCGAGGGTTCCGTACAAACCTGCAGGTCATCATCATCATCATTCGTCATCATCGTTTATGAAATTATTATTTTTTTATTTTTATATTTGAGTTGACTGAATGAAAGGTAAATTGTGGTTTACAATTTATGACGTATTAAAAAAAAACTACTTACTAGATCTCGTTCAAACCAATTTTCGTTGGTAGTTTACATGTACATCATATATTTTTTTTAGTTTTATCATTCCCTTATTTTAGAAGTTACGGGGGGGGGGGGGGGGGACATTTTACCACTTTGGAAGTGTCTCTCGCGCAAACTATTCAGTTTAGAATTTTTTTTTATTAGAAACCTCATTATCAGTTTTGAAGACCTATCCATAGATATCTCACACATATGGGTTCGATGAAAAATTTTTTTTTGAGTTTCAGTTCTATGTACCCCCAAATATTATTGTTTTTTATCTATTTTTGTGTAAAAATCTTAATGCGGTTCACGGAATACATCTACTTACCAAGTTTCAACAGCATAGCTCTTATAGTTTCGGAAAAAAGTGGCTGTGACATACACGGACAGACAGACAGACAGACATGACGAAAATTACCGTTTTATTATTTTAAAGACAAAATGTCTTTTTTTTAGGTTTCCGTTGCCAACTGGCAAAAAACGGAACCCTTATAGATTAGTCATGTCTGTCTGTCATTTTTTTCTAAACTGAATAGTTTTGCGCGAGAGACACTTCCAAAGTGGTAAAATGTGTGTCCCCCCCCCCCGTAACTTCTAATATAAGGGAATGATAAAACTAAAAAAAATATATGTAAGTAGTTTTTTTTTAATACGTCATAAATCGTAAATCACAATTTACCTTTCATTCAGTCAACTCAAATATAAAATTTAAAAAAAAAACATTTAATTTCATAAAAATAAACCTTATGCATAAACCGTGAATACCTGCAGGTTTGTACGGAACCCTCGGTGCGCGAGTCCGACTCGCACTTGGCCAGTTTTTTCAATTATACATTTGAACTTTAGAAATCTCATTAAACGTAGCCGAGAGTGAGCTAGAAAGAAGATATTTACTTCGAAACGTGTACGGCTCCTTATACAAACATTGTGATTCATAGTATTAAGATCAACAAGTAATTTACAAAATGATCTCAAAAAAAAAAAAAAAACAGAAAATTTTATGGTTGTAACGACTGTGAATGTTATTTATTATTATGTTATGTCTAGTCGCAAACTTTAGGTAAATATAGACGAATTACTTATTCCAAGTAACATATTTTTTAAATGTATTTAAAAGTGTTGTCCCGAATTTCGGAACAGATGTCCCGGAAAAAATTTAGTCCTAGGGAAGTCTCGTCTCTGTTCTTCGAAGTTTAGGCAAATAGGCACTACCTATTCTTATCACTGGTCATAATACAAGATCATAGTTTCATCACCGGTCACTAGCCGCTCGATCACAGTCTTTGATTTTTCGCCACAAAGATCCAAAAACTCCGAAGCGCAGCGCACTCTTTCCTGGCTCTGTACCGCTGAAAGAAGTTTCGGTACCCATCTTGCACTCACTTTTTTCATGTGAAGATGTTCATGGATCGCACGATGTACGGTACTTTTAGAGATCCCAAGCCTAGCTGCAATTTCTCTAATCTTCAAACGGCGGTCACTCAGCACCTCCTCTTTGATAAGAGCAATCGTTTCGGGAGTGAACACTTCCACAGGTCGACCGTCGTGGCCAATGTCTTCGATGGTTTCTCTCCCGAGGCGAAACTCTTTCACCCAATTTTTCACTGTGCTATAGGAGGGGGCAGACTTCTTATACACGCCATCCAATCGTTCTTTTATTTGGGTAGGGGATAAACCTTTTTTAAACAAAAACTTTATGACGCTTCGATACTCAGTTTTCGACATTTTGAAAAAATACGCAACTCTCGTTATTCAAATGCCTGCTAAACTAAGACTAAGCATTTCATGTCGATGCGTGTTTCTCATATTAAGTGCACGATAAACGTACCTACTATTTATTGCAACACAACATGTAGCGACATGTCGCGTAGAACTATATCAGGCCAGTTCATTATGCCTAGTTTGGGATCAGATAACGTTGTGTTGGTTGTCCTAAGATATTTATTTATTTTATTTATTTATTTATATTTGCTTTATGTATGTATTTATTTATTGTATGTACCTATCTAAGCTTATGCCCGCGGCTTTACCCGCGTGTGTGTCGTTAATATCCCACGGAAACGTAATACCGGGATTATTCACCAGGGAGTATTCTGTGTGTTTATCCAGATTATAATCTGTGAGCCAAATTTCATCCAAATCCGTTCAGCCGTTTTTGCGTGATTGAGGACCAACATCCAAAGTTTCACGTTTAGAATATTAGTAGGATATGTTATGGTACACCGCAGACTACCTACAATGTCTATCTTTCCCCATTTGTATCCGTCTAAAGGTTGTCTTTTAAAAGATCGCTTTAGCGGTAAGAACTGCCTGTTAGTTTAATGGTTAGTGACCCTGACTGCTAAGACTGAGGTCGTGGGTTCGATTCCCACCCAGGACAAATCTTTGTGTGATGAGCACAATCATTTGTTCTGTGTCTGGGTCTAATTTATCTATAATATGTATGTATTTAGAAATATATAAGTATGTTTATCAGTTGTCTGGTTGCCATAATACGGGCTCTGCCTAGTTTGGAATCAGATAACGTTGTGTTGGCTGTCCTAAGATATACCTATATTATAATGGGTGACTTTTTTTAGCGTCTTGAAAAAAAATGGGGGTAATAGGTGAACGGAATAGAAGCTTTTGGCATAGAAATTTTTATTATTTTTGAATAACATGTAATTAAATTGATCTAGTAATTAAAATACTACACATTTAAAGTAATATTTTTATACTAGAACAACAAAAACAGAAATTTGGAAAAAAAAAAACAAAAAAAAATAATTAAAATCTATCGAAACTCAAATCATACGCACCTTACTCAATGCGCGGCATGTATCATTGATTTCGGAGCGCGGTCCTACCCTTTGAAGCCGGCCGATAGGCGGCCTCATTGATCTTTTGTAGGCGCACGAGCCGCACAGGTATCCCTGTCCACCCGCGTCCCGCGCTCCTTTAGTCACCTACGATGAATCTGAAGGCCTTCCTGCCTTCTATTCTAGTTACACAACACACCATATGAAGGTCGAGACGGTAAAAAATGTCATCCGGTATATATTGTGTCAATCTATACTAATATTATAAAGCAGAAGAGTTTGTTTGTTTGATTGATTGAACGCGCTAATCTCAGGAGCTACTGGTCCGAATTGAAAAAATATTTTTGAGTTCTGTAGCCTATTTATCGAGGAAGGCTGTAGGCTATATAACATCACGCTACAACCAAGAGGAGCGGAGCAGTAATGAAAAATGTTGCAAAAACGGGGAAAATCGCACGGGTAGGCGATTCGACGCGACGGGAAGGGTCGGGAGAACAAGAAATTTAACGCGGACGAAGTCGCGGGCAGAAGCTAGTGTATGATAAATTTTTGTATTTTGTTTCCTCTATGTAAAATTTCTACATTTATATTATTCATATTCATATCTTATATAGTTTGAACCTACACGAACTGATTATGCATTGATCTTTCTCAAGCGCTATTCTGCCATTTACTGCCAGAACTTTCATTCGTTCTGTGTGGGACTACCTATTATCTAGATGATTCGTTTCTCATTCTCCTTTGTCTATACAACATTTCATGTCTTTCCAGGTGCACGAATACAACAACGGAGATGACGACAAAGCCAACGACGCCGTCCACTCGAACAATTGTGTGATCGCTATTACCAAAGTTAGTAACTTAAATCCTAACGTCGAAGAATTCAAACCAAAAGGTTTCACTTCGCCTAGTCTGAGTAGGAAAAGTAATTCGCCTAGGAATATTAATATTAGTAGTTCTTTGAGTAATAAGGACATTAACTCAAATATTATTGCTCAGATTGTTGATTTAAAAACTGAAGAAGCTCAAAAGGCAACCGAAGACGAAGTGAAAGTAGATGAAAGTGGCGATGGTAAACATTTAGACGTAGCTGGACATGCTGATGAGAACAAATACGATAATATGGCAACAAAACTAAAAAACCAAATAAGTGATGCGGCTAAATCAGATTCGTTTGAATTTAAAAAGCAGAAAAACGTCGCTATTGCAACACTTTTGAAGCTTTATGCTGCAAACAATACAGACGCTAACACAGGCGCAAAATGTGCAGCGCCCGTGAAATTAATTAAACCGGAATATTTTGAAGGGAAATCAGAAATTCCAGCTGTAAAAGTCGAAGAGCCGTTAGACATCGTATCAACAGCTACGTCTTCTACACCAGAACCGAAAGGTAGCTCCACCACGTTAGCGTCGTGTTCGACCTACAGTATCAGCACAAGCTCGAGTTCAAATTCTCCAAAAATCAAACTAGACCCTGAGATAAAAAAATCTATCGAAAAGGTAAACAAATGGCTTGGTGAGCCAACTAAGAGCAAGACCCCGGCCGTATGCCTTGGACCAATATCATTTAAAAGAAAAGAGCCCAAAATTAGCTGCCCATCTAACGGCAGCGACTCCGCCCCGATGCCTCCGAAGCCTGCTGGCCAAAATCAAAAATACCAACCTTCAAAATACGCTGCGGACCTGGAGAAACAATACCTAGAACGACGCAAAGCGATAGAATCGAAGCAGAATGAGGTGACGTGGCAAAACTTAGAAGATGTCTTAAAAGCAAAAGACTTGGCTATCAAAAAACGTTTGGAAGAACAGGAACAAGCTTCAACAAGTGATACATAAAATAAATAACAGCGAGTTGCATTATAAGGTTAACGAAACACTTCTCAACTCAACTCAGTCTATCGCAGTCCACTGCTATACATAGGCCTCTCCCATATTGCACCACAACGAAAACTTGTGAAGTTATAATGTACAATATTTGACGGTATAACGTTGGAGCACACAGCAGTTTACGGAATGTTTTATTTATAATTTGATAGATTTTTTATTAAATGAACAGCAGGATGGTCAGCTGTAGGCCTAGTACGTTAGTGAATTTAGAATCGGAAATATTCGTTTATTTACATATGACAGCATGTATTATCTCTGTCTGATACAAATAGCGCATCTAGCATAAACTTATACCAAAATATTGGAAAAATACTGTATTAATGGTTTCAAAATTCTTTTAAATTAGCGATACGTTATGCTTACGGTGTTAAATGTTCGTGCTAAGTCTTACATTACAGCACATCTCTTCACAACCGCTTCGTCGATGACATTGTTAAGATTCATATACGACGAATGCTTCAAAACGGTAACTTTTATGGCAGAAAATGTTAAAGTAATAAATACATTTAGAATAGCAGTGGTGGTCCAGTAGTATCGGGCCCTGATTACGAACCTGTCTACCATATAAACATTTTCTACCATAACTTAACAATTTTGTAGCTTTCCCTGTAAACGAACCATAACAATTAAGTTGAATAGGGAATCGGTTTTGAATAGATACGTCAAATAAACGGTTATCGTAAATCGTGAAAAAAACTTGAAGTAACTAAATTATCAGTTGAATTTTTGTTGACCTACATGTTAGTTGAACATCTACCTACATATTACGTCCAACGAATTGATAACTTGTTTGTTTTGATGCAACCCGCTGTTATTTTATTTGTTATTATTATTATTTTGTAAATAAGGACGGAATTTTAGAAGAAATTGACTGCATATCTTTTAAAGCTAAGAAATTGTTATTTATATAGTTCTCTTTTAACATATTAGTAGACAATTAGAAAATTTTATGACTATAAGCGAATACTATGAATGAAATAGTTACCAATTCATATTATATAGTTATTTTTATTGTATTCTAATGTACTCGTATTAACAGTCCGTGACGATTTAAAATTAACATTCATTTTAAAGTACACACTTCAGATATTTTTCAATATTTCACCAGTGGTGTTCAATATTTGAGTAGTGTAATTCAATGTATGGGATCACTGTATTCTTAGAACAAAATAAGTGCACATTTAAATATTTTAACCACTCAACATTAAGAACTATGTGTAGTAAAAAAATAAACTCGCCAAGTGCGTGTCGCCATGCACAATTAAGTGTTCCGTAGTTAGGATGAATTTATCCCAAGAACAAACTTAACATTGTAGTTAAAAAACATGTTCTTCCTTACATTCCAGCTGCAAATGTAAGTTGGGATATAACCATGTAATTTTTAGATCATAGACGTATTATAGGTTTCCCTGTAAACGAACGATTTTCTGAACTTTAAAAAAATGTTAAGGTTATAATATCGAAGAACGAGGGAATAATTAATTTTCATATGTTTTCTTAAATTGCATTAAAACAATTAATTTCAAAATGATTAAAATAATATATTTTAGACCCTCGCAGTAAGCCCTTTCATTTGACATATAACACGGTATAGTTTCCAAACTTTTTAAAATGTCATATGTATTTGCCTCTCAAAAGTGCCCCCTCATAGGTAGTACCTATTATTTAAAATTATTTATTCGTTCATGAATCTTTGAGCGTCGTCTGTCCATTAGATTTTTAGCAAATTGGCTGTGATAGGCGGACAGACAGGGAAACGAGTAATCCTATAAGGGTGCCGTTTTCTTATTCGTTCCTACGGAACCCTAAAATTGTAGACGTAAATCCTCAAGTCAAGTGTTTTCAAATTCTTGACCTGTGATAACGAGAGCAACAGACTGTTACTCTTTTAGGATTTTAAGTGTTTTGGCAGACGAAATTTTTTACATAAGATTAATCTTTCACACGCTTAACTGACTCGGTAACATTCGTCACGACGCGGTGACGCGCTGTAGCCAAAGCGTGTGCAAAGGGGCTTACGCTGCAATTCTTAGCTTTGTATTCTATTATTTTATTAGTTTAGGCCCCCAATGCTTATATTAGGGGCCTGTTTCATTGGTATCCCTCGAGCAAAGACTTTTCTCGAGAGTCTGTTGTTCTATAGCGCCGTCTGGCCAGCGTGCACACAGTTTTTTAGCTTCTTGAGTCCACAGTTTGTCAATTGAGTTGGGCAGTCTTTTGAATTTCATCAGCGCTCTTTATTTTGGTGAATATAGTGGTTGGAGGGTACTGTATCATCTCTTTCATTGTAATTTTAGGTGTCTGTTAGATACTTCAGTGTAGTATATTCTTTCTGTCTATTATATCTCGATTCCTCGTAGACAAACCTTGAGGTATTTTCCAAGACTTGAGGTCGTCTCCAAGAAAAACAGGGCGCCATAGGTAAAGGCGGGGACAACCCATAGTGCGTTGTCTTCTCCATAAGAAGCTAACTTTTGGAATGGGCAACTACAAATAGTTAAATTTTCTTGATTTCTTAAAATATTGAGCATTTCATTGCTTATATTGTAGGTTTTATGATGAGAGGGATGGTTTATAAATAATCCCGACACATTTTACCTTACAATATGCAAAACTGTCAAATAATAGAATTGAATTAATAATTGGGTAGTCGTTAAGAGTTAGTGAATGCATCTATCTGGAATTTCTCAGTAGGAGTCTGGAGCCTCGATTTGTGTCCGGTTGATGACAATAGGCTCGCCCTCTATTACACATAATTGTCGAAATGGGGGTGGAGCATGATATACCTCTGCTCAACCCTTGAGGAAACTAGGCGTGGTGTTATGGTATGTTTGAATAAATATTATTACATTATCAACTCATTATCATTATATTTCATAATTTCGTCATTTTCATCACTTACTTTTGAGTGTCTTTTAGGTGCCTTAAGCTATGGTTTCGGTTTTCTAGAAGAACGGTAGCCACCACATAATTCAGTTATAAGAATTTTATTTAAACCCTGAAGCCATTATCTTCATGATAGCCGGTTTGTCGGCGAGTTGGGGACCCTATGTGGCGCCCTCTGTTCGCCTAGGAAACCGTCGGTTAGTTCATGGGATTAATAAGTTAGATGGAATGCTTACAAGCACTGAAATGTCGGTCTTGAAAGAGAAAACTGAACAGTAGTTTGCCCTTCTCTAATAGGGTGACCATGCTTTCTCTGTTAGCAGTGACATCATGCATTAGCTAAGAATTTATTTTGTGTTTTTTATGGATGTATGTTTTTGGATAAAAAGTGTTTCTTTTTTCTTAATTTTCCATTTCAAAGTAGATTGGAAATATAGTAACAACAAAATCGACAACGGCTATATACGTTATTGCTTCTTGTAAGTAGTCTATCCCGGTGAAATTATAAATGGAAAGGACAAGGTCGTTTCGGTCATATAAGTACAGCTTTCATAAAATAAATTTTAAAAAACACAATTATTTTAATGAGTGTGTCACGAATAGATGTATGAATTTACAATATCTACAAAAAAAAAACTTAGTCTAAAATGTCTCCACAAACACATCTAGACTTAAGTACTTCAAAGTTTCCGAGCTTATGTGTACTTATTGATATTAATTAAATACGAAATTGTTGAAGGCATGAATATGTAATTTGTAAAGTCTCTTATTTTAAGCATTGTGAATGTGAGGACTTTTTTTGGTCATATTTCAGTTAGTTTTAATGATGGTCTGGCAGTATGAGTACTTTATTCTATTTATTCAGGTCAAGACACTTGGTAACGCGGAGGGACTGAGGTGTTTGACACCCTTTCCACGTCTAAGAGGGGGCGCACGTGGAACATTACTCGCCACCACCTCGGGTCTTTACCTATGAAATTGCCGTTCTGTACTACTGGAAATTTCAGACCAAAATATTTTTTGTTTGGCTAAGAATTCTAATTTCAAATTTATTTTATTTAAAAAACATGGAATACTTTTTTCAAAATTAGTGATTTGTCTGTTAATTAGCGTTATGTTTTTATCGCATTTGAATCTTATTCGTCGTCATGGATACGTTAAAAATTCGAGTAAATAAGGGATATGAATAGGGTAGACTGGGTACGGTTGAAATGGTGGACGGTTGAAACAAAGCGAATATCTCTACACTATGCGTGATGAGGTGAGGGCTACAAAGGGAGAACGAAGCGGGCGACAAGTTGAAACACGGTAGTATTGGTAAAACTTAAAACGAACGCACCACCTGCTATTGGTTTTCCCGCCTAAGTTCTTGAAATTTCGACCAGAAAAATGAACCCTTTGGTCGTTCGGAAACTTTGGCCAATAGCTCGTGTCCGCTGCTCCTGCACGACCACGCGCGACTTCATACAGAATTACAAGAACTGGGGTTGGAAGCTCTCCGTCATCCGCCATACTCATCAGACCTTGCGCCTGCAGACTTCTACTTTTTGCAGAATTTGAATAACTTCTTGGCGGAAAACAAAACAATTGCAGAGAGGCAGTACTAAATAAATAAAATAAAATAAATAAAAATGCCTTTAAACAATTGGGTGCGTCTCCCGGCTCCAACTGATTTCTTCAAGAAGGGTATCGATAAACTGCATTGGTAAAGCTGCATCGATTGGTGATTACATTGATGAATAGATATGACACTACGTTATTATATTTCATAAAAAACGGCAATTTCACCGGTAAAGGCCTAACATGATAGGAGGCCCCGGACATGCCCAAGTCTGCCGTCCCTGGTCCTATTTAGGGGGGGGGGGGGTGGAAGAGGGTATTAGCTACCCACTGACGTTCGGTGCGCCTGGTGCGGGCCGGGAGAGCATTCAACACAATCTCCCTCTTCCTTTCCGCTGCCACATTCTGTGACATGACGTTTTCGTAGGACATCACCGCGTCCCACAATGCTGCACCCCTGAAAATATTATGAATCATAGTTTGCAGCGACAGGTCGCATCCCACTTCCGAAACGACGTCACGGCGCGGCTCCTAACAAGCTGCACATTCTGCAAGCTTATGCCTTGCCGTTTCCTCCCAAAAATGGACGCAGTGATGACACCGATCGTCTGGCTCCCTGCCTCAGTTCCTGCTTAAACCTATCCCATTTAGAGGGTGTGCATAAGCTTACATAGTGCAACCAACTTTAACGGTACACTTTTTTTATTACTAAAAAAAGTCAAAAGAATATCATTGAGTAAAAAAGGTGATCATCATTAGAAAAACAAAAAGTTTTGAGAGGATGCATCAATTACAGACCCCTATTTTAATATAATAAAAAAATGTAATTTAAGTAAATAGGTATAAGACTGTATGTACCATGTAATATTATATGTTATTTTTGTAGTGCCACATTTTCCAATTAATACATTAGGGTGTTGGTTTAGGGCTGGTTTTTGGAGACTGTCTTATGTAATTTTTGACGTTCAAAATGTACTGAGTCTTAACCCAATTTGAATAAACGATTTTTTAATCATAATAGCTGTTTGTTTTAATGCATATTTGTCCTTTCCTTTTCCTTGTCCTTCGGACTGTCACAATTATGTAGTTATTGTAGTCAGAAGCCCTCTGAAAATCAGTTTTATCATGAAGTATCTTGCTACCCAGTACAGTTACTGGGTAGTCAGGGACCGGATCTTACTTCCACAACCCAGCGGTTGTGGAGGTAAGATCCGGTTAGACTGGAAGCCGACCCAAACATACATAGTTGCTAAAACGCTAGGCAGATTGATTGATATTTTTAACGACGTAGATAAATTAGTGGGTCGCGCGAATGATATGTTGCGTTTTTGTAGTAAAATGATGTTAAAATTTTGTTACTAGTAGGAGTAACAAAATTAAGAGAGTTCAAACAAAACATCCTAAACCGTAAACCAAATATTCGGCCAAAACCGAAACTTGTAAGTTTCATTCATTACGCGCTGTCGGTGAGAGCTAATATGATCGCTCGCAGGTTTGCACGTTGTTCAAGATTAGTTGAGAAAACCTTGTTTCGTGTATATTGCACCGCATTTTACACGTGCAGCCTGTGGTTAGATTACACTCAAAAGTCGTACAACGCCCTTCGCATTCAGTTTAATAATGCGTTCCGGGTTTTGATGGGGCTGTTCCGCTTCTGTAGCGCGTCAGGGATGTTTGCTGAGTCTCGTGTCGATTGCTTCTACGCTACGATGCGAAAAAGATGCGCCTCCCTGGTGCACCGGGTGCGGACCAACCCCAACATTTTACTGCAGTGTATCGCGAGCAGACTGGACTGCGTCTATGTGAATCGCTGCTGCAAGCTCTCCACTTCGGTGTTAAGCTTGTAGTAGTGATTCGCCTTTAACTATAAGGCACTGTAGGTTAGGTTAGGATAAGTTTACTAACATAGCTGATAAGAAATATTGTTACTAACACATTTGAGTCATTTGTTACTTGTATTTGAAATATAAATAAAATATATTATTGGTAGCATTGTGCCTAGGGTTGCCACATACAGGTTTATCCGGGATCATCATCCCGGATATCATATATCGTTTTGTCTTGCCACACTTCCTAATGATCGTTAGTAGGTAGTACTGCAAATTTGCGCCAGTTCTTCAGTCGGGGTGAGGCCCTTGTACACTGCGACCACATGTCGGTGCATCCTCACGTCAGTTTGAAAAAAATATTCCATGAGATTGGAAATCTCACGGTTGTGGAGGGTTTTAGCAATTCTGATATCTCGTCTCCCACACTTGGACAGGATGTACCTATCAGGCGCAGTCGCAGCCTAAGATTTGGGAGGGGGGGGTCACCATGAGTACTGAAGAATATTTTTAGGAAGGTACATCTCCTCGTTGGTCTAGTAGTCGCAAGCGCTACTGATGAGCATGCGGTCCCGGGTTCGATTTATGCCAGGAAAGCCCAGGTAACTATGAGAAATATGAATACAAGAGCGAGCTCGAAAATTTTAACAACCCGTCTGGGTTAGTTTTTATTTTGTTTTATATTTACTAACAGAAATAGGAGTTACATTGTCGATTTATGAGAAATTTGAATGCAAGGGCGAGCGTAGCGAGCTCAAAAAATTTTCACACGCTCCGATAGGTTAGATTTTCTTTGATTGTTCCAGAAGGAAAGTTCAAGTATCAAGAGAATGTAGATTGCAAGAGAGAGCGAAGCGAGCCTGATAAATAGTTTGTGAGGATGTGTGGATGTTTGTTACTCTTTCTCGGTAAACTACTGAACGGGTATTTGAAAATTAAAGATGATGATGATGATGTTGATTTGTTTATTTATTTTTTTGAGAGTTTATAACCTAGATTGACACATGACATAGGGTGATTTTTATCTCGATAGTACGTTTCCGCGGGATAGTTTCCTTCACCGTTACCTTCACGAGGCAAAAACCGCTGGCAAAAGCTAGTATTTTACATCAAGCTTCTTGAAGTAAAAACTTCTTTAGGCGAGATGAGCGATATTTGGTAGGAAAAGATCTTATGGGTTGGGTGGTTTAATTTACAAATTATGATATTTTAATTTTTAATACTACAATTTGTTGATTCTGCCGGCAGTCCCTTCGCTCTTGATTGTTTATTATTTATTTATTTATTTAAACTTTTCGCACACAAAAAAAGGTACAAAGGCGGAAATGTCCATCAAAGTATCCGTGGCTCAAGTGAGAACAGTTTTAAGTTAGTAAGACAGGCAAATCGTTTAGGGTAGCCAACAGCATGACCGACTAGCCCCAAGATACAGACTAACTGTCTAGTTTGGGGTTCACTGGCAAATAATATACTGTACCTAATTAGCTGTAGGTAATATTTAAGCTACTCATGTCTAAACTTAATGTTAATACCTATGTTTGCTTTCTGTATTACCTGGACAATAAATATTTTCTATTTTCTATTTTTTGACTTTGGGGGGTCATTACCCCTAGGTCCCCCCCCCCCTCCTTGGACTGCGCCTGGTACCTATAGTCTCATCACTGATGACCGCCGGTGATCCGATATGCATCCGATATGCCGTCAGCAATTTACGGACCTTCTTATCATGCGCTCTGTGACACAGGAGACATATTCTAACTACTACTGTTACTAATTCGCATTCACGAGCTTTTCATATATTTTTCTCGTTTTGGCATCTGAGCCGATGTCGATTATTCTACCAGCGTCACGTGGTGGCGTTCCATATTGTTAACAAAAATTACAGCTCTCAACTATCATAATCGTGATATCCAAATCGGAACGCAAAATTGATGTGAGCGATATATTATAATTTGGAAGGCAGCCACAATTTTGACAGGAACATCCGCAGTGTTGCCGTTTTAGCCACTTTGTGGCTAGATCTAGCGGATTTTCGACGGTCTTAGCCAAAAAATAATCTGTTTTAGCCACCAAAATGAATCTAGCTACTTCTGGCTACTTTTTAGATTATTACTACCAATTTTTATTACTGTTAGAAGTCTACCGACTAATACTTAATGTTTTTCAAAGAAATAATTATGGGGTGATCGTCAATAACTGTAGGCAACACCACAGAGGTCCGCGTCGAATCAAGGGATTTGCCAATGAATGTTTATACTTTTAAAGTAATTTAAATTCGATCGAAAATAAAGTTGATTGATTGGTCGAATGAAAGTGTACGTTATTGTTATTGCTATTGGGCCTAGTTTGTTTTGTACAAAGTCACATCCAGCCACATCATCTTCGTTAATGACGAAGGGATTCCAAAATTCCCAGATGACATTGTAAACTTTCAAATTGATTTTTAATTCTTTACTAATAAATACAGAAATTTTAATGTTTTTAGTAGATAGCTCTAAGCTTGTAACCAGTTTTTTAACCGACGAAAAAAAACGGAGGAGGTTATCAATTCGACGCGTATATTTTTTTATTTATATGTATGACCACGCATAACTTTTTACATAGTAGTCCGATTGTGATTATTCTTTTTTCATTGGAAAGGGCAAACTCCAAGAGTGGTCCCATATAAATTTGGAAAACAAAATCAAACCCTAAGGGTCAGAAAACAGGGAATGATTGATTGTTCACTCCCTGGTTGTAACGTAGAACCACGAATAACTTTATACAGAGTAGTCCGATTTTGATAATTCTTTTTTCATTGGATAGGGTATACCTTGCCAAGTATTATTAGTACATTAAAGCCACAAAAAATTATAAAATAAATACTTTTTAACAAAATATTAAACCGCCGAAAAAACTTAAAAGAAAAAAATAATAAACCTTAAATTACCTTTGAGTCGGCGCTGAAAAATCAATGAACAAAGATCACTCAAAGCGCCGACTCATAATTTTAAGGTTTATTATTTTTTGCTTTTAAGTTTTTTCGGCGGTTTAATTTTTTGTTAAAAAGTATTTATAATACATTTCTATCAACACTATTCAATATTTTATTACATCCACTTAACCGCATCCCTTTCGCACCATCCCATTTCTTTCCGTGGGTGTTGTAGAAGGCAACGAAGGGACTTACTAGAGAATGGGCTGCAGCCACGCCGCAGCGTCCTATATGCATTTTACTACCATACCGCGATCGCCAACCCGCCTGCCAAGCGTGGCGATTATGGCAAACCCCCCTTTTTTTGGGGAGGCACATGTTCAGCAGTGAACGTCTATCGGCTAAAATGATAATGATGATGATGAACCGCATCCCTATACAATATTAAAATTATTAACAGTAGTAATAGGTTAAATTAAGCCAAAAATACTTTAGCCACTTTTAGCGGAAATTCGAACGTAATTTATTTACAAAACTGGCAACTTTTTTCTTTGATGTAGCCACAAACCAGATAGTCCTAACGGCAACACTGAACATCCGTGAAACGATTCCTCAAAGTCAAAAATTGTCAACAAGCCTGTGTTGGTTACAGTGTTGTTGTTTTTAATATTTATTCTCGTTGGGTATATTGTTCTGTAGACTGATCCCCTTTGATTGCAAGTAATGCAGAAGATTCATCTGGAGTTTTATTACTTGAAACGTATTTCCACAATATAATACGCAGTAGCTTGCTCCATTCAAACCGGTGTGTCCACAGTTCTTGGAATTCCTACTGTTAAAGCTTATTTTTTTAAGGTAACCACTACTCTTAAAATCAATGAATGTTTAACAATTCATAATTTGTTTCATTGATAAATTCCTTATGTTTGATGGTAGTATGGTGGCTCTTCTAGAATAAAGCCACAAGTCATTAAGAATTTACATTGAAGTAGAAATAAACACTCACAATGTGTGATTGGACTAATTTGGAAGAGATAATGCAAGATCTGTCAGAGGCACAGGGCTTTGAGGTACCTGCACCCTTGGAGACCTTTGATACTGATGGACCACCGCCTCTCAGAGTTGAGGAACAAGGTATGTAGGTAGCGAAAAGCTATGATATCTATGTAAGTAACAAGATCAAAGTGACCATTGTTCTTCATTCGGCACCAAGCTTCCATTCAGCCAAAATAAATGCATTATTTTTTAAAAGCAAGGATTTTGTTTACAATTAATTAATTGCGGCATTATTATTCCACAGAATGTGCAGAACAATCTTACTATGCATCTGAAGATGGAGGGGGAGGAGACTTCGCAGCACCAGAATTGAAAGTCATTCAAGAAATGCTTGTGCTGGTATGTTTAATGGTATAAATTCATTCTAATGCTGTGCAAGTAAGAATATTCACTGATATAAATACACTTGCAAAGTGTAAAATAACAAGGAGATAACATTGAAATAAATGGTGCACTTTGCATGCTGACGTAGCTTTCAATAGCAATTTTACTGCCACTTGATACAGTCTGAGCATGTGATATAATAACATAACATAATATTTATTCAAAAAATAAAAGGCTTAAAAATATGTACAGTTTGCTTATATGTAAATTATATTCTAATATTTACGTGCCTGAACTAGGTAATCCTGTGTTACAGGCAAGAAGAGCCTAAATAGTCTTATAAAATAAATAAATAACCAAAAGTTGTGAATAGAGACAAATTATTGTATAAATGTTGAGTAGCTTATAACATACTTTGGAGAGCGTCATTGAGTAGGAGTTCTCTTACAATTTGTATAGTTCAGTGAAAAAATTTTTGCTAAAGAGTTTAATCTATTATAGAGGAGAGGGCCGAGGTACAGAAAAAAATTGGATATAAAAGCATGTTTTGTTCTATTTTGTGGACAGACTATATCTTTACGTCTTTTATTAGTAAATTCAGTGCTGTAGGGTAGAGCTGCGTGTTGCTTTAATACAATGCCCATTATAAATAGCTGTCGAACTGTTAATACTTCACAAGATTTGTATAGTAGGTTAGTAGGGAAAAGGAAAGGGCGGGAAGTAGACACTTTGAGTATCGCTCTCTGAGCTCTCTCGATAGTTAATAACAATATTTTACCCGCTCCACCCCATGTGGTAATACAGTAAGTTAATATCGATTGACATAGAGCAAAGTAAACTTGTCTAATTATTTTTGGGTCAGCAATATGGCGTAACTTTTTAAAAACAAATATCAACTTGCGAATTCTGCTATTTAAGGCTTCTATGTGTTTTTTGAACGAAAGTGATTCATCCATTATAACACCAAGGTATTTCGTTGTATTTGTCATTTTGATGACAGGACAAACACATTGGTTATCTGTAGGCATAGCGCAATAATGAGCATAATTATATTGTCGAGGTAGGGCAAGTTGATGTTTGCTTGCGCATCGAAAACTTAATGTAATTTGTTTTGTCTGCATTTAGTGTGAGTGAATTATATTGAAGCCATTTATTAACAACATTAAAACCGTGTTGCGCAAATTTCTAGACATTGTTTTCTGAGTCAGCTGAAAATAGTATGGCAGTATCGTCAGCATAAGAAATAATTTGGCCGTGCTCTAAGTTTAGATTACAAAGATCGTTTATATAAATCAAAAAAAGTGTAGGTCCCAAAATACTTCCTTGGGGAATTCCGAAGGACGTGTTTTTTTGATCATCACTGAGAACATTACCAATCCTTACATATTGGGTACGGTCTTCTAAATAGCTCTTAAATAATTTCAGTTGGGTCCCTCTTATACCTATGGCTTCAAGCTTGCGCAACAGAATAGAAATAGAAACCGTGTCAAATGCTTTCGCGAGGTCCAGGAAGATTCCTACTGTATGGTTACCATTATCAAGTTCTTTGGATAAATAGTCAGTCAGATGATGTACGGCATCATCTGTTGACATTTTTGGCCTAAATCAAATCAAATCAAATCAAATCAAAATAACTTTATTACTCCTCACAATGACAAGCTTATCCTAGGTTTTGCATATTATTCTTGTTTTTGAGCAATGTGAGGAGCTGGTGTCTGAGTTAAGCGTAAAATGCCTGTATTACAAATCACCAGGTCCCCACCCCACGGATGAACAGAAATTTTTACTTAAAAAATATGATACTACAATCTTACATTATAAAAAAGGAGATTTAGATTACAAACTTAAGTTATTATAATTTTGGGGGTAGAAGTTAAAAATAAATTATAAATAAACCAAACAAAAAGTGAATCAGGGCGCCTGTGTCTGTGTGTATGTGTGTGTCTATGAGAGTGTGTAATGTTAGTGTGTAGTGTTCAGTAGTGTGCCGATGTGTACGTGAGAGGGTGTGGTGCAAGTTATAAAATTATATCGTCCTAATTTAAATTGAATGGAGCAGACTTTCTGTAAAATTATAATCCAATTTTTTTAACCAGTCCGTAACCAAGGATTTACATTTTGTTTTTGGCAAGGGATATAGCGTTAAGGCTCGATTTACCTTATTGTATAAATTTGAACCCTGATAGCAGAAAAACCGATGTGCAAACTTAGTTTTGAATGACGATGAAGAACAGACTGTATGTTTGCGACGTTTGTTTCTGATTCTTTCTGGTTCAAAAGTTATTAGGGCATGTTGTTTCATAACCGTTTTTAGGATGAAGAGCTGCCTCACAGTAAGTACCTCCCATTTCGAGTAGAGATCAGTAGTTGGGTGATAAAAAGGTAGAAACAGACTAACCTTTAGGATTGCTCTTTGTGCTCTCTCAACTTTTAAGAGATGAGTTTTACATGTGCCACCCCATGTGGTGATACAGTATTCAAGCTGAGACTGACAGAGAGCATAGTAGACCGATTTTATTACAGATTTTGGTGCAGTGTTTCTTAAGGCTTTAAATATTACCAATCCAAACTGTCGTTTCGATAAAATTAATTTATCCTCCAAGTATTTGTAAAGCCTGTAATAAAACAGCTTTGTATACAACAATGCACTAGGTACCCAATCAAAATGTATGAAACAGCTGTTTTTATTTTCTTTCAATGTGGGACCCATTCGTAGTAAATGTTGCTCAAATTCATGAGTACTATAAGTTTTCTCTAAGTTTGCCCTGGTATTTTGTATACACCTTATACACAAGATTAAATTAAATCTGCTGAGGAAACTTCAAAACATAACTTTTACATTTTATTTGGTAAAAATAAAACATTTAATAAAAAATGCATGCAAGGATTCGTCAACAAATTACTTTAAATATATGGCATTTTTCAGATTTGAGCGGGGTAATCACCTTTAGTTAGACATTTAGAATCATAAAAACCTGTATTAGAATAAAAAGATTTTTTCCATCTACCGTTATTTGTCTGTGACCTTTTGACGCTTAAACGGCTCAATGGATTTGAATGACCCATATTCGGATAGGCCATGACCTAGGGTAGGACATAGGATACTTTTGGTTCGGTACCAAGTTCCCATAGGATAATTTCCGACATCCATGCGGGCGAAGCCGCGGGCAGAAGCTAGAAGTATCATAATTATGTTATTGCTTGCAAAACCATGAGTATAAAGGCTCCTAAATACTGTTTCAGATGAAGGAAAAGCAAGATCAACATTCCAAAAATCCCGCAGTTTCGAGTAATGTCGACCCACATACCCCAGATGTTATACCACCACGGATGCTAAAGAAAATTAATAAAAATGTGGCACTTGCATCAATCCTAACAGCTAAGGAAGCCAAACTATCACCTACACGGCCCATACCTAACTCTATGATTCCATTAATGTTTAAGAAGAAATCTTTGAACAATTCCCCGCAACATAATACGGAAGAGACCAGCAAGAATGCTTCACCTTCACAGACATCTTCTACAGAACAATGCAAACAGTACACACCATCCACTCATGCTCTTGAATATTATACTAAATATCTACAAAAAATAGAGTTAAAAGAACAGTTAGCAGAGGATATTTGGGCTATTGCTGAACATCAGATGAAAGAACTGGAACTTAGAAAGTGAGTAGGTATATATCTCTAGAGGAAAGTCTTTAAACTAACTGCACTCTGAGAACAATGTTTTACAAAGAAGTTGGCTTTGTAAAGCTTTGTTTCTGTCAAACCCGTATGACTGTCTCTTTCTAAAATTGTATGCGCCATATTTAAGCCTAGGTGCAGTCTGTACGGATATTAGTTGACTCACCTTGAGCAATAGCGAATTGGAACCTTACCGCGAATTTGGAGTAGTACTTTGTGAATTTCAATTAACCATGTTGCGAAGCGATTTTAATGATTATCTTCATATTGATTTTGATTTATTGAAGTCCATATTGTAAAAAAAAATGTAACTAAGTACTTAAAGCTGGGTACAAAAAAATGAACTTGACCCTTCCCGTCGCGTCGATTCGCCTACCCGTGCGATTTTCTCCGTTTTGGCAACATTTTTTATTACTGCTCCGCTCCTCTTGGTTGTAGCGTGATGTTATATGGCCTATAGCCATCCTCGATAAATAGGCTACCCAACACAAAAATATTTTTTCTATTCGGACCAGTAGTTCCTGAAATTAGCGCGTTCAATCAAACAAACAAACAAACTCTTCAGCTTTATAATCTATCTATCTATATATATATAAAATTCAAAGTCCTGAGTGACTGACTGACTGACTGATATATCAACGCACAGCCTAAACCACTGGCCATAGAGACGTGAAATTTGGAGGGTGTGTTCTTTGTGAAGAGTAGGTATCCACTAAGAAAGGGTTTTTTGAAATTCCATCTCTAAGAGGGTGAAATGGGGGTTGGAATTTCTGTGAAAGTTTTTATTCTCTGGGTCGATTAACACGCAGACGAAGTCGCGGGCAGAAGCTAGTATTAGTATAGATTTATTCAAAATTACTGAGATTAATCTATACTAAAATTATAAAGCTGAAGAGTTTGTTTGTTTGGTTGGTTGAACGCGCTAATCTCAGGAACTGTTCACTGACAGGATCTTATAGTGTTGAGTAGCCCATTTATCGAAGAAGGTTATAGGCTATATAACATCAAGCTATGACTAATAGGAGCGGAGCATCAATGAAAAAAGTTGCAAAAACGGGAAAAAGATATTCCTTTTGAGAGTTTCCGTTGCGTGCGCTGCGTAAACAGTTAAAGTAACGCAACAAGCATGTACTACGGAATTGCTCCTCTTAAAAAGTTCTAAAAAAAAGTCCGCGATAGTCTATCTTTTATGGTTGGCTCACTCTAATCTTTTTAATTGTCAAATCAAATCTATATATGTATTATAAAGCTGAACAGTTTGTTTGGTTAAACGTACTAATCTCAGGAACTACGTTAACTGTTGGATAGCCCATTTATCGAGAGAGGCTATAAACTTTATTACATCACGCTAGTACCCTTAGAAGCCGAGCATAAAAAAAAACGCCACGAAATCTCGCATGGGCAGGCGATTCGATGCGACGGGGTGAGTCGGGGGAGCAATGATGCGAACGAAGTCGAGGACGAATAAAACGTTGAAAACTAAACTCAAGCTGAAGTAAATAATAGAAAACAAAAACATAAACAGAACTTAAAAGTTCAAATCTTGTTACATGACTGACCGATGACTTTTATATTTTTGGAACAGACTTATAGTAAGCTACTGATTATTACATCTTTTTGGAACGAATTACCTTATCGCAGGTTATACTGGGTCTAGCCGAATAGTTAGAGCTAGACCGCAAGAAGTATAACCTTTTCCCGCATGACCCTTTTGCTATAGTGTGTTTGTGTATTATCATTACTGTAGGACTAATAGAAGAAAACAGGGAACTTCGTCCAATGGGATGTCCCACGACACGTCTCGACTTTTTATTTCTTATTACATTGTCAATGTTTTTTGTTTCAGGAAACTGAAAGTGGAGTTCGTCGATCCCATGGAGAACGGTGATGAGTTTTTGGCAGGCGGTGCATGTGGTGCTTTTTTTGTCTTTCTTTTCTTTTTACTACGCTCCGTTTGTCTGTCTTGTTGCCTAATAAGGCAGACAAACGTAGCCACTTGGCCCACGGCTCGCATGCGGTGGCATCGAAGCCTGCGGTTCTGGGTTAGAGCCCCAGAGTGGGCACTCTTATTTAGTTCTCGATAAGGACATTTTCATTATCTGTCCGTATCTTTGCCCCGTTGATGGCAATAAGCTTATTTTTATTAATTGTGTTTTATCTGGCGCAATGTGGGAGTACTGTAAAACTTGCCTCCTTACCTCTTCAGTAGTGATCTCATATTATGCTGACAGTAACATCACCATTTGCGATAAGACTGCTTTCTTATCTTTTTCGGACTTGGTTATTAACCGAGTTCAGAAAAAAGAAAAAGGTTTTAAGTTTTTCAATATACAAGGTGAAAAAGAATAAACGCAAACCCTGAAAGTAGTTTATTAATAATTGACTACTAAATCGATTTTAGTTACTTGAAATATGGGTTTTATTTTTCAAAAATTATGTATTTTGCCATACTTACCGCCGATTGGGCTAAAACAAATTCACTCTTATTTCAAGGTAATAAGACTCACTTAAATTTAATAAAACTTTTTGGCCATAGTATTATCCTTTTAACTCAATATTCTAATTAGGGTGTATGAGGTCTTGTGTTATTAATGTTACACGTTATAAATTCATCGAAATTTTCATTCAAGTCGTAGATCGATTTTGAAAATATCATTTTTCATTTGGTAGAGGAAACTTGCTTAGTATGAATTTTTGAGCCAGCTTCAATAATACGTATTAAATCCACTTGATGAAGTTATATTACTCTCTGTCACTGATGTTAATATAGTCAGCGGTGAACAGTGATATACGATTTTTTATGGGGTAGGCACATGGCAATAGTGAAAATAAAAATTAAAAAAAACTTGAACACAAAAAAAAAACAAATTTCGGTAGTCCGCAGCAAAAAAAAACCCGGCCAAGTGCGAGTCGGACTCGCGCACCGAGGGTTCCGTACAAACCTGTAGTTATAAAGTTTTAAATATTTTTATTACATGATGTAACTAAAAATTTACAGTTTTCGCAATTTTTCCTTTATCTGTGCTATAAGACGTTGCTTCGTACAGAATTTCAAAATTCTAGATCGACTGGAAGTACCCTATAGGTTTTGATTCCCTTGCGAGTTTAGAAAATTTCCTGAAATTTGCGGCATAAACGGCTATATCTTTTGATTGCGTTAGCTTAGAGGTTTGATTTTTTACAGCTCCAAGGGACAGTAGACTTGAGTATTTGATATAAATTTCAGCTTGATACCTCCACGCGTTCCTGAGAAAAAGGGTCTTGACAGACGGACGGACGGACGGACGGACAACAAAGTGATCCTATAAGGGTTCCGCTTTTTCCTTTTGAGGTGCGGAACCCTAAAAACGAAAATACGATACAGAAGACGACTCCCGAAATAAAAAAAAAGAAGAAATTTTTCACATTCAAGTGATTTTCGGGCCATGGGGCCCGAGTGCGCGTCTCCTTTTTAAGGAAATCTCTCATCGACTGATCGACGCTTCACGTGACCAGAAGGCTGGCTCATTCTTTGGCCAAAGAATTAGCATTACCATTCAACGTGGCAATGCTGCCAGTCTTCTGGGCACGTTTCCAGATGACAGTGATGCGGACGAGTACTTCGACGCCTAAGTGTCTTTTGGTTTTTTAAATTTGTTTGTATAGTTAGTTATTTATTTTATTTTTAATGTTATTAATGTATAGTTATAAAAATAGTGTTTTTTTTTTTTTTTGTGATTTTTGTTTTAAGTTGGAGGTTTTATTTAGATTATAATAATACAAACACATTGCACATGTGTGCGGTTGTCGTCGCGTAGTTGCAGCGTAGCCACTGCGCTAACTATGCGTAGAAATGCTGTGTCTTTAAACCAAAGTCGCACGTGACGATGCATACTATGAAAGCTTACCCAAAATGCGAAAGTTGCAAAAAAAAAACTTTTTTTTTTATATGGAGTTCCGTTCACTAGCTCCGAAATTCTTTTGTATTGTTCGGCTGAATAAAAGCCCTTATAAAAAAAACATTAATATCGATTCAGAAATGTAAAAAAAAACTTCGAATTTAAAACTGGACCCTGTTTCTTTAAATCTTAAAAACTGGCCTGGTTGTTAAAATAATGTTTTTTTCCTCAGCTTTATTGAAGTTAACCCTGCCGGAACATCGACATCTGATGCCTGGTGACTGCATCGTGTGCATCGTTGCAGCGAAACATGGCTACTACATCTAACTCCGATGAGGTTCCCCACGTGTGTATTTATAAGCGATACTTGCATGTACGGTTGACTTGATCCATTCTAAAGAACCCGAGAGGCGATTCCGGTATTTTGAAGAACGTTCCCATTCTAAGATCTGTCTCAATCCGTCTAAAATACCTCTAATGTATCGTCATGTTTTCAAGTTATTTGATACACAAATTTTTAGCATATCATGTTATTATTGCAATCAGCTTGTATTATCGGAATTTAAAAACTGTTATTTTCACCGACTTCTATCCGATAGGTATTTTTGACAGATTGTCACTAAAATCAGACTGTGAACGTTCTTAAATTTACCAGATTTGTCCCTTAGGTATCATAGCTAAACAGGATGTTTCTTTAACAATACCCGGCCTTTCAAATGGCACGTTTAATTTATGTTTAAAGTTCAGTTTTGTAGGATTTCGTGTCTACAGTACACTGTAGACACGAACTCACGTATCGTATCGTGTAGTCACGAAGTTTTACAAAATAACACACGGCGACATATCAAGCTTATTTTGTAAAATGAGGTTTTTCTCTATTCATAGTGCCACCGACCCCGTTTTTGAAATCAGAACCTAAAAGAAATCGTAACAGTTCTTATTACAAAACTGACAACTTAGTCCAGTCATATGTTGTCATTTTTGTATTAAGAACTTTACCTAAATCGAAATAAAGTTGGAAATGCAAAAACTGGCTCAGAGCTTTAGACTAGAACTATGCTAGATTAGATCGCGTAACAAGCATAAATATATTGGTATTCTTTCGATGTGTCGGTATACCTTGTACACATGTATGCTTTCCACAAATGATCATCATATATTTGCTGTCATCTTGACGAGAAATATTAATCATTGAATCATGAAATCAGATATTATTGTCGATTTGTCTATATAGTAATATATTTATGCTTGTGACTGAACGTTTGTTTTACACACACTATTTAATTTTAAACAGATGCAAAAATATTTTCGAGCAAGACGAACATATTTTATTGAAGAGAAAAGATAACTGTGATTTTTTAAATTGAAACCCAAAACTATGTTTGGTAGTGTCACGAGAGTAAGGTACGTACGAAGTCTTCAGATATTCCAGTTAACATTTATTGGCTTTGTTTGATTTGTAACGAGGCCTGTGTTATAGAAAGACAGTGTTCTAGTCATCAGTTTCGAATTTATTGTTTTATAGTTAAGTATTTCGTGATTTCTACCAGCCATGCTTGATGTAAATGTGATAAATCAGTGGAACTGTCGATTGTGTTATCTTAATATGTCTTAAATGTATTGTGAAATAAGGTTTTATTTCCAATTAGCGATGTGCCGTCGTGCATGGAACAGGTATCCTACTGTGCCACAAATTGTCTTCGTCCATTTATAAAGACTGTTGGATGTAGTTAAGTTTGTGGCACTGTACTAGGGCATCCGCCCTTAGTACACCAGTGTTCAGCACATCTAAACCGTGGTCAAGCAGTAATTATCATTATTGTTATAGAATAGCACTGACAGCTCTTGAAGACCCTTGTAGACTGTAGATTTGTGCATTTGACTATTTTCTATTTTTATTAAGTACTTGGTGTTCACTGGACACACCCTGTCTTCCATACCTCATCATCAGCCTATAATGTTCCCACTGCTGGGACACAGACCTCCTCTCGGTGAGAGGGAATGAGACTCGTAAGTCGAGGCCGCTACCACTGGGCCACCACTGCTCATTCACTCTCATACCTATTACCAAAGAACTCAGACGTACATAGAAGCACAATTCTTATGGCCGGGTTTAAGACAACGGCGACCCAAATAGCCGCTTGGGCAGCGCTGCAGTCGCGCTGCGGTGCGGGCAGTGGCGTGCAGTCCATATAGGCAAAAAGACACTGCAGACCCTAGGGTCTAGACCCTAGATAAGGACTAGTTACTAATATTTCAAAAATAAAAGAATTATACTAACAGTAAGTAATAAAACCATTCAAAAAGTTTAAACGCCTAATGTAAATATAATAGCAACGTTCATACCGTTCTATTTACTACGGCAACGCATTCATAACAGATCGCAACGTAAGCAGGCAGCGAACGATCGCGTCTATATTTCATTCATAAATGTACGCATGTAGTGGTAATTTCTTCTACATTTTCGTGTCTATACATTGCACACATAAAGCGAAGTCCTGCCGCAGGATAACCAATCACAGGCGTCCCTGCGCCATTCAATAATGGCGGATGGACGCCTGTGATTGGTGAGTATTATCACAGCGCGCTGTGAGTATTATGCGATCAAGTTGAATATGTACGTAGCCTCAGGAACATTACGATTCGCAATGATGCAATTTTATTTGTCAACGTTTTAGTTATCAAAATTTAGAAATTGTTTATTTACGAAAGGATCCATATTGATTTCGTACATGTGAAGCGCGCTGTTTTATGTTTTTATTTTGATTGAGTTTTCTTGTGATTAATTCATTTACAAACGTTAATATTTAGGTAGATTTGTTGCTTATTTAAATTAGTTTTTTGAATTGTTTTAATTTTTACTTACTACGCTATTCGTTTGTTTTTTTTCAAAATGTTGTTCGATTGTGAGGTTTGTGTTGAAAATGTGTGTTTGTTAAAAAGTGTATCTAAATGGAAATGTGTACCTGAGTAACGAGAATTATAACCCAGCAAAGAGGTAATGCAACTCGTAAGTTTCATAGTAATAATTAAGCAACTAAAACCGGCTATGTTGTTGTTTACACACATTAAAAATTTTTTTTTCCTTGCTAGTTTAGTAGTTCGAGTACAGTGTGGAATTGTTCGGGATTTGCAGATTTACATGATTACTATCCCGCGGCTTGCTCAAAGATTTTGGTAATTATCGTATTGAGAGAAGTATTACGAAGAAGTTTTTCATTAAAACGTATTCTTACGTACCTATTTAAGAAACACACAAAGTCAACAACAAGTACCTACACATCTTTCTGTGCTTTCGACGGAAAAAGAATTATTGGTCGAATGAAGACGCATACCTACCAACTTTTTATGACGATGGTTTAAAATCATATTTAAAAAAAGATAGGCGCGTAGATGTCATTTATAAATGAGTTTGTTTACTATATTATTTTTGCTGTTACCCGTACTTAATTTACCTATTAAATATATTTACATATACGAATCACATGAAGGGCCTTTTTCAACTATCACTCACCTGGATCAGATATTTGAGGTGGCCGAAATCATTTATTAGCATTATCAGGAAATCGCCATTTCAAACTTTTAAACCACCTAGTGAGTTTTTCTTCACTAACTTGAGCAATTACGAAAGACGTTTTTTTTTTTGAACTGCCTACCCGATCGTAAAACCCTGTGCACGCCACTGGGTGCGGGGTGCGGGCTGGCGTCTGAATTCGTTGCTTCGTAGGCTACGAGAGTGAGTGAGCGCGGGAATACGAGAGTGGGTGAGCGCGAGAATGATTCTGCCGTCAGCGCCGCTAAGCGAGAACTAACCGTGGGGACATGTCCCCAGTAGAATCGGCACAAATAATCCTGAAGAATTGCGCTTCTTTGCTATTACACTGTAATTTTAAAACAAAATAATAACCGTGGAGTTTCACGCCGGCTCTTCTCCATAGGAAACGACCAATTGGAACTGTGCACCTAGCTTCTGACGTTTCATAAGTTCTCATGTAGGTTTATGTGAAATAAATTATTTTAATTTTGAACACGGTTCTGATGTGTTACTCGCGTTCAGTTCCATAAAAATGGCAATTATTTGTTTTTTTTTATTGTATAGTTTATTCTAATAAAAAAAATCTTAAATGAATAGTATTATGTAATCTCGACCTAAGAAATTATCTAAAATATATGATTTTGAATCTCGCTCATGGGGCTGCAAACATGTAACTTTACTAGTATTATTTTTTTATCTTAAAATTAACGAGGTGTTTGATTAATTATGTACTAATAAATTATATTTATTTGTGTAACTTGGTTGAAAAAACACTTTTATTCGTCGAAATTAAATTATGTCTTTAAAATTACACAAGTTCGGTGCTTCCTAACTGACTAACTCTGAGGAGAAAGCACGAAACAAACTTGGAGGTTAGTCTCTTTGTAAATCCAGACATTCTCTTGGTGCATGAGGACCATGCAGGCTAATGTCTGGGATGTTTTTTTGAGGAAAGAACCACACAGATTTAAGTGTACCTGTCCAGTGCACACACTTGTCGGTAATCGTGCAGATCAAGTCGGAACTTAAGGAGCTCAACGACTCGACGGACAATACCAAAGAAAGGACATTTGAATAGGCCGCATACGGTACTCAAACTGATTATCATGAAAAGTAACTGAGGAAAAACTGTGAATGTAAATCTAACGTTAATCACCTATGTGGATCACAAATGTTACTGACGGTAGTAAGTTTGGTATTATATTAACATACCTAATAATTGAAATAATAGTTTATAGTACAGACGCCAGCACTTCAAGCTATCCGAAACTGTCAAATTCTCCCAATCAATATTGAACCTAATGCTTTAGCGATAAAGTTGTAAACCTATTAAAGAAATTTGACAGATTGTAGTAGCTTTATGCGCAGGCGTCTGTAAATGTAACAGTAAATGTAAATATTTATGTAAAAAATTTAGTATTTATGTCAGTGTGTCAGTTTTTTATTATTGTCTAGCGCACTTATATAAAAAAACCTATATGTAACAATTAGAGAGACTCAGTCTCAAAAAGTATTATATTGTACTTAGTACTAAATGGTTATAAGGCTGTCTGGTATTAGAGTGGAGAAGTCTTGAGGGTAGTTGAGAGTCTGTGCTTAGCACGTTGACTGACCGTGCTTAACATGTAATTCTTGATGAAATTCAGATGTAGGCATCGAGTTATCAGCTCTTCTAAGGAGCATAAAATAAAACAGTTTATTAAAATAACACCATGGTATTACCCAAAACAGACGGGACAGTCAACGTGTTACATGCATGCAACGTAGTTTTGTAACATTAGGTACAGTCGGTGACATGAGCTATACATATGTGCCAAACCATATCCACCTCACCAAGCAAACTGTTAGATACGATGGATAGTTTTCTCGTGACACCGACTGTACGCGTGCGGCTCTAAATATGTATATGGTCTGATTCAAAATTGTCTGATGAAAAAGTAAACAAACCCTGTTCAGGTTAAATTCTTAGGCTATCAATCACTTAAAGCAGGGTTACTCAAAGTGGGGTTCGCGAACCCCTAGGGTTCGCCATGCGACATTTACGTAATGGCGGCTGAGTGACTGGCAGGCGCATGCGGAAAGCATGAAGGCGCGCGCGCGACTGTCACTCGTGGCGTGACAGGGTGCGCGTGAGCTTTTATTTAATTAATAAACTTTATTTTATTTTCGTTGGGGGGGGGGGGGGGGGGTTCGCTGTCATCTGGAAACTTGAATGGGGGTACGTGGAGCCAGAAGTTTGAGAAACCCTGACTTAAAGGAATTAGTAACATATTTATGTATTAGAAAGTTTCGACTTTATATCTCACAGTTTTTTTTTTTAATAGTCTTTGTTTGAATGACATTATTAAACTTATGAAAATTGAGGTTATTTTAACCTCAATTCATTATCATCATCATCATCTGCCTAACATTTTCTCAACTATAGGGTCGGCTTCCAGTCTTACCGGTTGTAGCTGAATATCCGTATTTTACATGCAGCCACTGCCTATCTGGCCTCCATAACCTTATTACTGGGTAATACGATATCTCTGGGTAAAGCTGATATCTTAACCTTAATTGTCAAAAGAAAATTCATGTTTAACTAGTTTCATGTTTAAGGTGATGTTTAAATTAAAACGTTTGGTTTAAGTAAGTAAATAATCAAATCAGGACACTCAATTTGTAAGTGGTATTAACTCTTACAAATTAGGGTACATTCCATTTCAAGTACGGTACATTTCATTTCAATTAGGGTAAATTTCATTTCAATTGGGGTACATTTCTATTTCAATGACGGTACATATTCTGATCTATTTGTTTACATTTTCATCAGATAGTTTTGTTACAATGTATTGTGATTTGTTTAAAATCTGAGAATGCAGGTATTTATCTATGTTATTTAAAACTTGGTACTAAGTAACAAGTATGTGTTAGCCATTTTTGGTCTAGGATTAAAATCCCTTTTGGACTGAATTTAAAATGTTTATTTTATTTTGATAAACGTTTCAATGTAGAAATTAACATGTATGTATTTATTTCCATATAATGATAAGAATATGTGTTGTGTAAAAGTTTTGATATTGTATCCTATGAATGTATAACATGTTTTAAAGAAGTATGTTTGTGGTCACACCATGGCTTTAAACCTTAATCCATGGACCAGTAGGTCTAGCGCGAATGGGCGCGTAAGCGTAACGTAAATTCGAAAGATGTCATATTGAAAATTAAACTATCCTGTAGCGTATTGGTTTTTATGTGGCATGTACGATACGTAATGTATTACGGGCTGGTGACCGCAATTCCACGTCAGAGCGCGTATTTTGCTTACGGGTGGGAAAATTGGTCTTTCGATCCACCCCAGCTCCTCGCGGAAGGCCAGCAGCACCTTGGTGTTACTGACAATCTCACGAAGGGTATCCGCCCTGTATGTGGCGACCATCAGGCAGTTTAACAAACAGCACATGAGCTGCTGTCTCGTCCTCCAAGCAGGCCCTGCATAGCGGACTGTCTGTTACTCCTAAGAGAAAGAGGTGTTTATTAAATGAACCATGGCCTATTATAATTATTGGGAGCTGTTCAGTTAGACGGTGAACCGGTTTCGTTAGGCGGCCAAGCACAATATAATTAACTAGCTTCTGCCAGCGGCTTCGCCCGCGTGGATGGCGAAAACTTCACCATTTCAACCCCCCATTTCACCCTCTTAGGAATGGAATTTCAAAAAACCCTTTCTTAGTGGATACCTACTCCTCACAAAAAATACACCCTCCAAATTTCACGTCTCCACGACCAGCGGTTTAGGCTGTGCGTTGATATATCAGTCAGTCAGTCAGTCAGTCACTCAGGACTTTGAATTTTATATATACTTAGTCTGGCCATAAATACTGTTACATTTAAAAATAAGAAAGATAATCTAATCGAAAGATTCTTTCTTCTTCTTTCTTTCTTTCTTTCTTTTCTTTCTTCTTAC
This sequence comes from Aporophyla nigra, assembly GCA_947507805.1. Lineage (NCBI taxonomy): Eukaryota > Metazoa > Arthropoda > Insecta > Lepidoptera > Noctuidae > Aporophyla > Aporophyla nigra. The sequence continues at coordinate 24,825,067 of OX382297.1, read as the reverse complement.
ATTTGAATTTGGAATCTGTCATTTTTATACGATTGTTCATTGAGTTTTCTAATTTTGGCGCCAATACATTGTACAATATTTTGCGATATTAAAATGGAGTGGGGTGATAAAGAGAACCGAATCGTTGTGATTGCATTACACAAAGTTGGTATGGAGCCAAATGCAATTTTTAAAACTCTCCATACGCTTGGTATTAGTCAAATGTTTGTGTACCGGGCTATTAATAGGTACAATGAGACCTCCTCTGTTTGTGACAGAAAAAGATCTGGCCGTCCACGTAGTGTTCGTACGAAAAAGGTGGTCAAAGCAGTAAGGGAAAGAATTCGAAGAAATCCTGTCCGAAAGCAAAAGATTTTATCTCGGGAGATGAAGATAGCACCCAGAACCATGTCGCGTATTTTAAAAGATGACTTAGGACTTGCAGCCTATAAAAACGCACTGGTCATTTTTTAACTGATAATTTAAGAAGAATAGGGTGGTAAAATCGATACAACTACTGAAGCGGTACGCAAAGGTAGGTCACAGAAATTTTTTGTTTACGGATGAGAAAATCTATACAATTGAGCAACATTTTAACAAACAAAATGACCGTATTTATGCTCAAAGCTCTAAGGAAGCTTCCCAATTAGTTGACAGAGTGCAACGTGGGCATAATCCGACTTCAGTGATGGTTTGGTGGGGTGTTAGCTATGAAGTAGTGACTGAGCCATATTTTTATGAAAAAAGTATTAAAACATCGGCACAAGTGTATCAAGATACCATTCTTGAGAAGGTAGTTAAGCCCCTTAACAACATCACGTTCAATAACCAAGTATGGTCCTTCCAACAAGACTCGGCGCCGGGTCATAAAGCTCGGTCCACGCAGTCTTGGTTGGAAGTGAACGTTTCGGACTTCATCAGAGCTGAAGCCTGGCCGTCGTCTAGTCCCGATTTTAATCCGCTGGATTATGATTTATGGTCAGTTTTAGAGAGTATGGCTTGCTCTAAACGCCATGATAATTTGGAGTCCCTAAAACAATCCATACGATTGGCAGTGAAGAATTCTCCCATGGAAAGAGTGCGTGCTTCTGTTGATAACTGGCCTCAACGTTTAAAGGACTGTATTGCAGCCAATGGAGAGCACTTCGAATAAACTTTTTATATTTGAAATTGTTTTATATTTATGTATTAAACTAACACACTGTAAAAGTAATAAATATTATATGCAATAAAAAAAAAATTTTTCCTCGTGACAATATTTATGGCAGGACTAGGTATAGATATCACCGATAAAAAGGGTGTAAAAGACGTGTGATATTAAATTTATTCCGGTACCTGGGACGGGATGACAGGTTTTAAAATAGTGAGTACTTAAAGAGATCTCACTGACGTAGATATCTATCTGTAGTTATGAACAACATCTATGTAGGTTTAGTTAATATTCTAAGAAACTATCATTGTTATTTTATAAGTGTTGGATCCCCGGTCGCGCATTATATCTCAATGTTAGTGATGTCCGGGATAAACTTAGAAAGTTTTATATGTATGAATTTGAAAAACTCACATTGATGCTTGTCTGGTTTTGAACCGATGGTGCTTAAGATACTTAAAGTGGAGGTGCCTTAAAGCTCCTAATATGGAGGTTAAGGCACCCACTTATGCACAAACACGGTTCCAACAAGATAATTATAAAACCATGTATTGTAGGTATATGTTATGTGTGTACTATTATTTATTATTTTAGATTTTTTAGTCTTTTGCGATGTTGGTTCCATGTAGAAACTTGTTCAGTTTCGTGGTTTATATCACACCATTAAAGACCACATTTTTCTGATACTCTGATGTAATTTTACCTAAATCAAGTTGCAAAAAAACTAGTTTTATACTCCAAAACTTGTGTAATATTGTATAAGTTCAATAAATAATGTCTGAGTGTATTAAACTGACTTTCCTTTTTTATTACATAAATAAGTAGACCTCTCCATCATGCATTCTTTCCGATGAGACCAGGCTGACCTGGTTAGAGGGCATGGAAAGCCCTTACCTCCTGCTAAGCAGTAATGCTCGCGAAGAATGAGGCGGAGCGCGTGAGGGAGAGGCAAGCTATGCGCCCTCACGGCCCGAGCTGCCGCAGGAGGAGACGCTCCGGGCGTCGGGAGTCGATTGCGGACTCCCGGCTACCGTAAGCGCGGGCTTCCGGGCGGCGAGCAATTGGTAGCTCGCCGCCCGGTAAGGACCAGGCTCGGGTCGACAGCGCGTTGTGTTCCACGCAGGCCTCAAGGAGATTTCAGCATATTAAAGGGGTCCCCGAGGACCAATGCCTCCCAGGGTCGCGAGATTTGTTCAAAAGAGTTAATTTTACTTAGCAACAAACCCATCAACCTTGCTAGATAGAAGGTACCATATAAATATAGTAATTAGGGTAATTTATAAAAAAAGAACAGTACAATCAACCGCACAGCACACTTGAATAACGAAATTCGCCCTTATCAATTAATTTGCCTATGTTCGATCGGCTTGGAGTCGTACCGGATGCAACTGAATACCAGTACTTCTTGGAGTGACTGTCTGACTACTACCCAGTCACCAGGTAATACACGATATGCTTTGGGTAATAACTCTCCTATTTTTTTAATCTTGGTATTTAAAGATGGTCACCCATCCACGGGCCAACCGCAGCAAGCGTAGCTTAACCTGATCGACCGACCGTGTAGCCTCTTTACAAAAAATAAAGACACTGTCAATATAAAATGATTTCCAATGAGTATGCCTACGAGTTGATAAATATGTGTCCACAAAATAGAATAGACACGACGACGTTCACGATACATCGCTAATCAGACCATTTCAATATACCGACCACGCTACATGGGTATGTATGTGTGATTCTCTTAACTTTGCTCTTTAATTGTCACTTATGGTCGGCACAGTCAGTCTGCTCAACAGTCGATTGGCGCGCGTTTCTCGTTTCTTATCAAAAACATCATTATTGTGATGACAGAAATTAGATCGACTCAAATAATACTAGGCTGTGTGTGGTGTTATCTTGCGATGTGTTTCGTACTTTGAAAAAGTAGAAAAGGTAAGTTTGGTTGCTGTTCCACATTTAAGTATTTAATTACTTAATATCAGAAGAAATAGTATAAAAATGATGAACAATACAGGCTGGCATTCGACGTACTACTCGTTACCATGGATTAAGTACGTTTCTGAATCCCCCGGAGTTGAAAGTGTGCATCAGTTTAAAAAAAAAACCGCCATTCATCTTGACGGCGTTCTTTTCTATGAAACAGCTGTTTTTCTAGACAAATAAAAGCTGTTGTTCTATTTTATAACTTACGAAAATTTTCTACGCCCCCCTAGGTCTAAAATCATGTACTGAATCAATGGTTCAGTTTGCATGTTGATCTCCCTGCCGTCCTCTATATTTTTAAATTATTATTAAAAAAAAATATACGAAAATACTTGTCTTGCGTAGTAAACATTATGATTATATTTATAAATCTCTAGCACAAAACTGTGTTTCACAAAAAATGTCGTTCATCAGAGAACTTTATAACTGAACTTGAAAGCCAATCTATTTAAATATTTAATATGACGACCTTGCGTGAAACATGCATGCATTTTTTTAAACCATTGATATTTAATTAAGAGTGCATTTTTATTTTAGCCACAAAATGGTTCACGCCATAGATATAACAAACATCCCGATCGGACTCGAAGGCGTCATCCACTCGGTAAGTTGTATATAGGTATGTACTTTTATTGATATTAATGAATACTTATTAGCAAGGCTGATAAGCTGATATTATGTACAGTCAAACGCAAAAATATGTATAGGCATGTACGGTCACCAAAAGAGACAAGTAACCAGGGTCGACGGATAAAGTTTTCTAAGAAACTGATAAATGTTTTCGAGTAATATTTAATTTAATCAAAATCAAAAGTCATTTATTTAAACTAGGCTGAGAGTCAGCACTTTTTGAACGTCAAAGTAACATAAGACAGTCCCCGGCACGCCCGCCCTTCACTACTTCCTAGTGCTTTAGATAGGAAGAAGAAGTGGCGTTACAAACTCTCCAGCATTCAGGCGCGGTTCGAGGGGGGGGGGGTCCTAGGGGTCATGACCCCCCCCCCCCCCCCCCAAAGACAGTCATGCTGTCGAAACCCTGCAAAAAGATTATAACCCGGGACATCATTCTGAACAGCAGCGCTTGCGACTACTAGACCAAAGAGGATGTACCTTCCTAAAAATATTCTTCAGTACTCATGGTGACCCCCCCAAAATGTTAGGCTGCGACCGCGCCTGGGTAGGTTTGAATCAGTAAAACTCTGACACGCCCTCCCGCTCCACCCAGAGCGAGAGACGTTATTTAATTATTTCCTTTCGAAAACATCCATCAGTTTCTTATTAAGCTTCAACTATATCCGACGACTCTAGTTATTTATCACTTTTGGTGAGTACACATAGCGAAATTCAACACTAATTATCTCCCTAAGTGTTGATTGTTGGATGATAGATGACAGGTGCTGTGCATAGCATATTCGCACTTATGTATAACATTATATTATGTACACTACGATTCTCCCCATCCAGAAACTCTTTTGGATTTTTTTCAGTGCACATGGTTTTGTCCTCGACTGTACCTACCTACTTGTCATAAACAATTCAATCACGATTCGACTATTTATTCATTAATCTAACATGTAGATAAATTAACAAATAGTCGCTTCATAAATATTAAATATTAGTATCGCTTTAATTGTATCTGTATGCACGTATTATTTATTTACTTTATGGATTAGTGGAGCTTTGTGTTTACATTTTCAGTATGGAATTTCCACTGTAGGTGTTTAGTTTTCTGCAAATTCTAAATAGTTTATCAGCACGCATATTACGATTTGACAGCCTCAGTAGACTTCCATATGCTGTACAAGCTTAGCTATCAGTGATGCTAAATGCAGCAATTTCAGTGTCATGTGTGCCGTATAATAATGGACAAGTGATGGGTGGCTATGGTGCAAGGGTAGCCTAGTTCATTATCTGCAGGCCATGTATCAATGGACTGGGATTTCATCTGCAACAGTTGATATTGAAGTAAGTCTTGCTTGACCCTTGCTCGAACCATCCTGCACCGCTGAGCCGGTAGGTTCAAATTCGTATCTAAATAGTCACGGTCCGATCCATCCCTGTTCCTTGTTGGGATCCCACAGCGAGACCTTAAGACGACATCAGCACGCCACATTAACGTGAAGTCGCTTGCTTTATAAGTGTTATGCCTTGGATGGACGCCCGAATTTATTAAGGAACTCATACGATAGCCCGGTAAAGAAGCCATAAGAACTCATACTATAATTGCGAGATGCCACATTGAAAAGAAAATTCGGTGTCTTCTTTCCATGGACTTCAGCTAATCACTCATTTCAACATTTAGATCTGCATGCATGGGTGTAATCTAATAGCTCTAGTGTTTTTTTGTCTCATTGTAAATTGCTTATGTAGGAATGTATCATATGGTAGGACATGTTGTTTTATAGATAGACTAGCTGTTACCCGCGACTTCGTCCGCTTGGTATTTAACAAAAAAGTTTTTCATTCGTTTTATTTTTTTCGTGAGATCCTATTTTTTTTTTCTAAAATAAAAGTAGCCTAAGTTCCTCCTTGTTACATCAGCTATCTGCCAGTGAAAGTCCCGTCAAAATCGGTCCAGCCATTTCAGAGATTAGCCGGAACAGACAAAATTTGTAAAAAGTGTTGTTTTGGTATATGTACCGTGTATACATCCATATACAGTTAGTAAAAAGTGGTTATCTTAATATTACAAACAATATATTTGTCTAGATTAACTAATTACTTACCTCGACCCGAAACGATTTAATGAGACAAATCACTAATGATCTAATTTTGTAACACAGCATACCTAGGTATTTATTAGTTTTTCAAGCCCGATGCCGATGCCTGATGGGATGTCCCATTATTCATCATCGTCATTACAGCCGAAAGACGTCCACTGCTTGACATAGGCCATCGGCTCATCAGGCTAATATCGATCACTTGTGGCAGACCTTCCGACTCTACGTGTTCTGGTACGCCACCCGGTGTATAATTCATAAAAAAAACATCTATCATTAAAAATTACCAATTTCCACACAAACTTTCTTCTCCTATTCAAGCCCTTTTGGGGATGAATTTTCTGTCAGAGAATGGATGAATGAATTTTATTTATTTTTATGGGGTAGAAGATGGCCGCACCATAGCCAGTTAAGTTACAGATAAGTATCAGTAACATGTCAATTCGAAATACGACGAGAATAAATGTTTAACGGCTATTTTGTTTACGGCTGCCTCAGGAAAAGATCTTAAAAATATACTGGACTATATAGTTATGGCAGTTGTTCGGTGTTTTCATGGGGTCAGTACTTGTGGATGATACATTAGAAACGCTTGTGACTGCTTTTACCTAGCGACTTCTTGAAGGAGCCTTTACTAGCTTTAACGAAGGTCTTGTAAAGTCATTTTGGGACATGATTATTTTTTAGCATTTTAATGCAAGTACTGTATAAATACCTACCTTCTTAAATCCGAACGCTCTATAAATCGAGCATTTTATAAACTTTAAGTTATATGATCTTTAAAGCCTGTCATGTGAATTGTGATCATGTCATAAATTTCGCCACCGAAACATTAGACGGACCTATATTTATTCAGTTTGCGTACTGAAAACTCGAGAATTCTCCTTTTTTACCATCTTGTTAGAGCGTCACAAGGGATTCCAGCTTTTTGTACAAAAATAAGGGTAGTATTCCCGAGAGGATGTTTCAGGAATAATGTTAGTACAGAAACAAGCAGTAATAGATACGTCTTTTTAGGGTTCCGTTGCCAAATGGCAAAAAGCGGAACCCTTATAGATTCGTCATGTCTGTCTGTCTGTCGGTCTGTCTGTCTGTCTGTCTGTCTGTCTGTCCGAGTATGTCACAGCCACTTTTTTCCGAAACTATAAGAGCTATGCTGTTGAAACTATTTTCACACAAAAATAGAAAAAAACAAACAATAATATTTGGGGTTCCCCATACATAGAACTGAAACTCAAAAAAAAAATTTTTCATCAAACCCTGTGTGTGTGGGGTATCTATGGGTAGGACTTCAAAAATGATATTAAGGTTTCTAATGTCATTTTTTTCTAAACTGAACAGTTTGCGCGACAGACACTTCCAAAGTGGTATAAAACTAAAAAAAATATATGATGTACATTACCATGTAAACTTCCACCGAAAATTGGTTTGAATGAGATCTAGTAAGTAGTTTTTTTTTAATACGTCATAAATCGTAAACCACAATTTACCTACCTTTCATTCAGTCAACTCAAATATATAAAAAAAACCATTTAATTTCATAAACATAAGCCTTATGCATAAACCCTGAATACCTGCTGGTTTGTACGGAACCCTCGGTGCGTGAGTCCGACTCGCACTTGGCCGGTTTTTGTATTTCAATGTACGTCTTACTTAAAGAATCGAAAGTCTGGCGCCACAATTATTAGCAGTGTAGAGTTTTCTTTTCTAGTCGGTTAAATTGTTGTCCCCGGGGGATGCTGAAATTATCCCATATAGGTTCGTTATACCGGGATAATATTTTATATCCTATGTCGTTATCCATGGCACGGTGAAGGTGAGTTTGTTCCGACCTCATCTAGTTTAAAAAATATTATTGTCGTGTAAATGTGTTCGTACAAAACTACTTACAGAAATAAAATCATTTATCATTTACATATCTGCGGGCCAAATTACATCAAAATCCATTCAGCCGCCAAGGCGTGAGGTGGAAATAGACAGATGGACAGACAGATTACTTTCGAATTTATATTATAAGAAAAAAGAGTATTAGAGTATAAATTATAAAAGTAGGTATGGATATAGGATGATCAGCTGAGATGGGTGCCTATGAAGAAATCGGAAATATACTTTCGCCTATATACGCGCGATACTGTGAAACATCTTTGGAATCGAGTGCCAGGCATTACTGAAATTATTGACAGAGTACCTGTGTAGATTGTACTATCAGATTTCGCTTCAATATCACACGGAAACAACTCGTAGAATCCTCAAGGACTTACGTATGCAGCACGTACTGACATTAGAAGGGACTACAAAACTGTTGCAGTTTTTAACCGACGAAAAAAGCGGAGGATGTTCTTAATTCGACGCGTAAATATTTTTTTTAAATGTATGACCACGCATAACTTTTTACGTAGTAGTCCGATTGTGATAATTTTATTGGAAAGGATATACCCCGAAGGTGGTTCCATATAAATTTGGAAATCAAAATCGAACCCTAAGGGTCAGAAAACAGGGGATGATTGATTGTTCACTCACTGATTGTAATGTATGACCACGCATAACTTTATACAGAGTAGTCCGATTTTAATAATTCTTTTTTTATTGGATAGCGTATACCTTGCCAAGTATTAGTAGTACACTAAACCCAAAAAAATAGAAAATAAAAACTTTTCAACAAAAAAATTAAACCGCCGAAAAAACTGAAACGCAAAAAATTATTAAACCTTAAAATTTTGAGTCGGCGCTGAAAAATCAATGAACAAAGATCACTCAAAGCGCCGACTCATAATTGTTTTGTTAAAAAGTTTTTAAAAGAAAAGTGAAAGAACACTATCGTTTCTATTCGTCATAGTTGAGTATGTATTCATTATTTATTTTATTAAAATCTCTTTAGTTACTTTTCTATCGCAGATAAGCCAAGAGAGATTTCTTTTAAAATAAGTATCACCTTTGTACCTAGCAATTTTTCTGTTCTTTACATCGTTAAATACATATTTAAATAATTGCTATAAGTAGGTAGATAATGTAATCCATTTTTCAAGGGTCGTCATAAACTACATAACATACAATCACGCCCGTATCTCCAGAAGGGTTGGGCAGAGGTGTACCTATAGTACACCCACGTTTCACCAGTCGTATTTTAAGTTCCATGTAATAGTGACGAGCCTATTGCCATCTACCGGGCACAAATCCAGACAATTTTCTCGACCTGGGAATCAAACCCAGTACCGCTTGCAACCACTAGACCAACGAGGCAGTTCTCATAAACTATTACCTCCTTCAATGTGCTTCTACGATCATAATATCCAGATGGGTAAACACTTGTGGGCAGCGGTGGAGCAGCGATGGCCCAGTGGTATCGGCCCTGAGTTACGAGTTGTAGGTCGTGAGTTTGAACCCAGGCAGGCACTTCACTTTGTGTAAGTACATAATTTTGCCACCACTGCTCCCAAAACGGTGAACGAAAACATCTTGAGGAAACTGGCATGTCTTACAACCAAAAATTCGAGGACATAAATATGTGACATTTATCGAGCTACCATCCCACACTGGGCACGCGTGTTAAATTACAGCCTTCTCCCTATTGAACAGAGGAGGCCTGTGTCCCAGCTGTTGGAACATTATAGGGTGACCACATAAAATAATTTTTTTTTTAATTTAGACGTAATTATCTGCCAGATAAGTTTACCTGGAGTTATCCAGAGCTGGTAAAACAAGCCACGAGTATCATCATCCTTTTGTACTGCGGGCACTTGGATAGGTACCTACGTATCCCAATCAATTTGAGATCGACGCAGCATGTCCTGTCGTGCCATACTTACCCAGCTAGGTACATCTTCATTAGGCGTCATCTCTTAACTTTGAAGTGTTGGGTCTGGTACACACCTTCACGCTTTTGATACTAAAGACATTGGCAGACATTGGTGTTATAGAAGTCGCAATTTCGTCAGTAGTGCGATTGTCTTTTGTTGCTACCGGTCGAGGCTAATTGTATGCATTCTATTTTTGGGATGTTCGCGAAGATAATCGAGCCAATTTACAATAGAACGAATTCAATAATTTAGTACATAGTCAGTTGGTGTTTGTTTACAAACACTCGTTGCATTTTCAGTGATCGGGTGAAGATTATTAATCTGTTAATCGTTCTTCACAGAATTGTTGAACCGCGTTCAAGCCCTTCCCACTAGGGAAGTTGTGTGTTGTGTTTAGTGAAAAATATTATTTTACATTAAAACTCCTAGCCTATTAAGTGCACTATTAAGGTTTTGACAGTTTTTCTTCTCTATTTTAAAAGATATTTTGCAAGTGCTAATGAACATTACCATTCCAAATTTGATTTAATGAAAATCCAGGTAAGCAAACAAACGTTACTTTATTAATTCATAATTCCAATTTCCAAGACTAAAACTAGTTTTACTCTAATTAGTAGTAACCGTGAATTCTGAATGATCAGTTTTCTACGTCACACCGTAAAACTGCAAGCAATGCATTTCATTCGCTGGAACAATCTCACACATGGCGATAATTTCGCCATTAAACCGCTCAGCTCGGAGTTATAACCTTAGATATGAGTCAGTGCCAGTGTTCTTACAGTATAGTTAGTACTAAGGTAGGATATATTTGTATATATCTAAATAATAATCTATATAATAATAAATCTAAGATTAATAGGAGTTTAGTTTAAGTGTTCCATAAGTATTGGTTAGACACATCTCGTCAATTGTTTTCTGCTATAGAAAACATTCTTGTAGTGAATCTCTCGTGTTGATTCGACAAGTTTAAAAATAATACAGTATTCTATAATTGCCTAAACAAAGAGATCTCTACAGTGATATCTGGTAATTACAAGCAATCATATCGTAGGTATGTTGCCTGTTATTTACGAGTGCGTTTATACAGATTAAGTAGGTAAAGTTGTTTTGTTTTAGGTGCTAATAAAAAGGTAAGTTACAGATAAATCATGGTTTAAGCATACAGTTTGTGTAGTTTTCCAGTGTCTGTTTGGATTGCGTCGCCCGCGAAATAGGCCTAACGATTTTACAAAAAAAAAAAAAATGTTGATTACTAAGTTCTTAATAGATATAAATAGTGATAATACTGAAATGTTTGCATGGCCAAACCAAACGTCATTAGAGAAACAGACAAATGGTCGTGGATGAAACGGTCCTGTTAAAAATCAGGCTAAAAGGAGCAACATTGGACATAAAACTTTTTAACAACAGTTAATTCGACCATGGAATCTGTCAAGATCGTGTATCATAACTTCATAACCTAACAATATTATACTTATGTATACCTATGTAACCATAGCTAGTTACATGTTGACACTACATACTTTTGTTGAGGAAATCGCCACGACCTCGACTCTATATGTACTTAGTATTTATTTATATACGTTACACTTACTCGCTAATAGATTTATATTTAGTTGTTTACCTATGTTGGTAGTTAGGTAGTTGACCCACGTTAAGCCGTAATATGCAAAGACAAATTCACCGAGATTTGATAAAAGACAAATAATGGAACCAAGCCATAGCAGAAAATCATAGTTACAAAATTAAATTCTTTAGATATTTTAGGTTAGGAACTAGCTATATCCCTATTAGGGATGAAAATTGCCGAATGTTTCCGAAAGTTACCAGGAAAGTTTCCAATATTGCCGGCAATATTGGGCAATATTGCCGGAATGTTGCCAAAGTTGCCAGATTACATAGGGTTTTCAAATGCCATTTTCAAAGTTTGTGCGCTCCTGAAATTTTATGCAATGGTGTAATTATACGTATTATTAGTAAGCCTGTATTATTAATTCATAATTATAATTATTTCTTAATTATCCATGCTTATATGTGAAGATAAAGTTAAATTATGCCATTGGTAACTTCATGATAGCTAAACCCATAGTTTTTTAAGAATATCACTTATATATTTTATACAAAAAGAAAGAGGGTATTGATACCAAATGAAGTAAATATAAATCAAACAACTGTGTAGTGTTATTTTGTAAATATTTTCAACTTGTCATCAAGAACTTCATCTGTTTGAAATAAAATCGATTTTAATCTATTTCCTGAAGTATGATAGCGCTAAAATTATATATATAGATGTATATGTATGTCTAGTTAGAACGCAATGTTATGATGACCTTGTGCCAGCCTGATGATGGAGTTGGAAGGTGGTCATAGGATCTACGCTCTGTTAAACCAAACGAGATTGGGCTTTTTAGATTGGTCTCTTGTGGTGGGTACATGAGTTTTAGGTCTATTGTGTCTTCCGTCTGCCAGAGAATTTAATGTGTAAAAAAAAACAAATAAAACAATAAAATTTAATCATATTGGTGCCGATTCTGTTGTACAGCGAACTAAACTAACTAAACTATCTCTAAAATTCCTTACTTTTGGCTATGAGAATTTTAACGCTATTCTGCGAGAAAAAATCTTTAAATTTAAAAATTATTTTGACACGACTAAAAACGAATTTGACAATCAACGTGGTTTTTTTTTTCTTTTGGTTTCGCAACGTGGTACTAGTGTGCGCTACGCAATGAATTTTTTAGAGACGAAGGCGCGCGCAAGGGGGCAGCCTGGACGTGTTTTATATGGAATTTTTCACTTTTTGTTTAAAAATATACAAAAAATATTACCCACGTGTTGAGATTTATATGTTCCGGGGTTAACAAAGGGGGTCGAAAATTTCATTATTTTTGCGATACGACACGCCATTTTCGAGATATAAGCAAAAGAAAAAATATAAAATATAGCACTGTTTTTGCACGTGAAGGCGAGGCGTTGGTGTGAATTTTTGTTCATGACCACTAGTTTTATTCCACACCTTTTTAATCGCGATTAAAAATAGTCAGATTTAGTCAAAATAAATGATTATTGTCAAAATTTTTGGTGAAAAAATTAAATTAAAAATTTAAAAAACCCCCGACACAAAAACCTAAGATCCCTTTAAAAAGTAAAAAATAATAAAAAAACTCAATCTTAAAGTACCTAAGTATGTATTAATAATTTAAAAAAAAATACGTCGCGTTGGGGGACCGCTCCAAACCTAACAATTTAATTACAAATAGTCTATTACCTAACTGAAGAAAACTTTTATAAAATTACTTCTAAATATTGCATTTAGGATACGATCGTCAACGACGTCTGCCCTTGCAGAGCGGTCCCCCAACGCGACGTATTTTTTTTAAAATTATTAATACATACTTAGGTACTTTAAGATTGAGTTTTTTTATTATTTTTTACTTTTTAAAGGGATCTTAGGTTTTTGTGTCGGGGGTTTTTTAAATTTTTAATTTAATTTTTTATTTTATACTTTTTATAGGTATACTTATTATAATGTAGATTTTGTTAAGTTGTAAATACATAGAACTTCGCCGTGGCCAACAGGAAGATGGGAAGCTTCCAAAAACAATATCAATTCAATTTGATGATGCCACTATCGGCCGGAGTTGTGTTGACGAGAATGGATGGATTCTGATAAGGCCACATAATGTAACTTTTCAAGGTCTTAGAGGATATGGAAATATTGAAAGAACAATGTTTCTTATCATTTTATGTTGGGCGATTACGGCATATATGCCGTAATCGCCGCAACTTATAAGTTGCAAGGGACGACAGTTGAAAAAGCTGTGGTTTACTTAGGTAAAAGTACTTTCGCAAAAGGCCAAGCCTATGTAGCCTTAAGTAGAGAATTTTTACTCTGCTTAAGGCTACATAGGCTTGGCCTTTTCCTTGGATGGTGTAGCAATTTGTGAGCTCGACCAAACAAAACTATTTAATAACCCACATGACAAATCATCTTTAGCAGAATTGCAAAGACTGAGATGTAGTCATTGATACTCTCACGTGACAATCGGATTTCCATGTCCCAATTTTCCCACCACCAATTTACTCATCAAGCGAAGTTAAGAACATCATTCTCTTTCAGTGCGCTTTCATTTGAGACCCCACTCGAGTATATTTGTAGACATTCGGTTATTCTTCCCCACTTTCACCCCCCACAACTTTTAAACGGCTCAACCGATTTTCATCAAACATGTCTAAGAACACTCGCACATAAGTCACCTTTAATACAAAAAAATAATAATTGAAATCGCTTCATCCGTTCGGGAGCTATGATGCCACAGACAGACAGACACACAGACAGACACACACACAGACAGACAGACAGACAGACAGACAGACAGACAGACAGACAGACACGTCAAACTTATAACACCCCTCTTTTTCCGTCGGGGGTTAAAAACCGGCAAACTCAGAATAGCAAAATTGTCATTTTCACTAAACTAATAACTCAGTACAATCTTAGTGCTGTCAAACTAAAATATAGTTAAGTTGTGTCACTATAGTCTATTTCAGAATAGGAAATTGTCGTTTGACAGGAATAAACCATCCAACCAGGTGATCGCCACTGTTTTGCTGCCGCGTACTCTCCATGACAAAATGTAGTATTTTATGCATAGCTTCATGGCCTCTTTTTTCACTCAACTTGCATAGAGCCTTCGTTATGCCGAACGAAAAGTTATAGCACTCGTGCACATATCCTACACTAGCTTCTGCCCGCGACTTCGTCCGCGTCAAATTTCGTGCTCCCGCGACCCACCCCGTCGTCGGATCAAATCGCCGCGCGTCGGCCCATACGTAGTGTTGAGCAATCAGGTTGTTATATCTCGTAAGATATTCATTAATCTCAAATAATGTAAGGGCAACTTTGTTCCAAATTAAACACTTCTCAATGGATAAGGATTATATCCATGTCTTATGAAAACACCTTCGCAAATAATGCATTTTTTATAACGAATTTGAAAAAACATAGTTCGCCAACCTTAAAAGGTGGACATATGCTGTCGCGGACTTTTTTTAGAACTTTTTAAGAGGAACAATTACGGCTTACATAATTGTTGCGTTACTTTAACCGTTTAAGGAGCGCACGCAATGAAAGCTCTTGAACGTAATAATTTACCCCGTTTTTGCAACATTTTGCGTTGGTGCTCGGCTCCTATTGGTCACAGCGTGATGTTATATAACCTATAGCCTTCCTCGATGAATGGGCTATTCAACACAAACATAATTTTTGAACTCGAATCAGTAGTTCCTGAGATTAGCGCGTTCAATCAAACAAACAAACAAACTCTTCAGCTTTATAATATTAGTATAGATTACAGAATATTTTTTACGTTATCAAAATCCCCTTTAATTACTGATTTTAATAAATAAGCATGACCTACTGATTTTTTTTTTGTTCACATTACTTCTTGTACCCTTATGTTGTTTTACGATAGCTTAAATGTTGAATAATACGTACCCCCACAGTAGTCGCTTACCCACTGCACAAATCATGCCATCAAAAGAATTTTCAAAATAGGATCAGTACCTTTTGAGAAAATCGCAAACAAACAAAAATACATATATACATACATTCATATCAAATAAAGAACTTCCTTTTTAAAATCGGTTAAAAACATTAACTTGTTGTTGCTGATCGTCTTGCAAGGTTTGACCATTCTAAACATCAGATTTGTATACATATAGATGTATATACTTTCTTACATACAAGTGAAGTTAAATTATAAGAACGTAAAAGAAAAAAAATAACGATATCTCTAAAATAGTTGTGGTTTCATCACCAATGAACAATCATGGATAGCTTATTTCTTTTCTTTAGTTTATCAGTAAGTAAATAAATGTAAAAACGAAAATTTTAAGTTGGATATTATAGATAAGCATAGCAACTACCATCCTGCATACGGCAATTTTATTCTACTAAGCAATTATAATAGTAAAAGTTGTTTTCAATTTATACGTTTCTTGCCCAATGTTGCCGGCAAGTTTGGAAACATTCCCGGCAGTTTTGGCAACTTTGGCAATATTGCCGGCAATTTTCATGGTTAATCCCTATATAGTTAGTTCCTAACTTGCTTGGCTAAACTACAAGAGGAGTGCAGTGGTGGCCCAGTGGTAACGACCGCGACTTACGAGTAGTAGGTAGTGAGTTCGAACCCAAGCAGTAGCTTTACTTTGTGCAAATTATTTAATCACCACTGCTCTCAAAACGGTGAAGGAAAACATCTTGAGGAAACCGACATGTCTTAGAACCGAAAATTTGAAGACATGTGACATCTACCAACCCGCACTGGGCCCGCGTGGTAGATTATGGCCCACTCCCTCTCACCGAGAGGAGGCTTGTGTCCCAGCAGTGAGAACGTTATAGGCTGCTGATGTTGGGTAAACTAGGACATTTTTTTAAAACAAAAAACGCAATTTTTTTGTTTGCAAAATGTAGCGCAACTTTGCTCTATATATTTTTATCCAAAGTATCTGTTTTCGTTTTCAAAAATTTATCCCGCCTAATGTTAATTCCGTTAACACTTAGGTTACTTAGAACAGTAAACAGTGGTTAGGTTAGAACAGAATTTAATTTTGCCTTAATGTGTTGTAACCACAGGTGCCCGAAGCAGATGGTGATCAGGATGGCGAGAGAAAAGGGAACGTTACGTACGGCATCGACGACATACCGCCGTGGTACCTCTGCATCTTCATGGCTTTACAGGTGCGTACTACAAGCTGTACCTTATTGAACCTATTTAACCTTGTATATGTATGAGTCAAAAGACTATATACTATGTATGTACCCTAATAAAAAATGCAAATAAAGGTGAAAATATTCCGACCAAAAAAGTAGGTATTCGAAAACGCCTAATAGAATAATTCCATCAATTCCAGGCGAGACCCAAAAAGGCAAAAATGTTCTATTTGCCTTGCTTCGCTCGGTCTGGCATTCCGTAATCTCTAGATTCTAAAGCATTTGCTCATTAATCCGAACTCCCATTTTCGAAAATCTAATCAACCCTAGGCGGGATACTAACATTATCAAGCTCACGTCGCTCGCTCTTGGATCCTACTCTATATAAATCTTAAAACTCTTTATATAAATCTACACAATTAGTCCTCGTTCCGTATACATCGACAATATAAAACAAATTCCATTCGAAGAGAAGTGCAAAAATTTGTGAGCTCGGTTCGTAGAGCTGTAGATGCCCTCCATTGAAAAGAAACTTACCAGTGCCCACAAACATTTGTGACCTGTAAATGTGAACAAACCTCGGTGTTCTTAACCATGGGTATACCCACCGTATACCTGTAGCCGCCACATACGAAAGACGCATCACACTGACTGACGCAAGCAGCGCGCAGCGTTCCGACATCAATCGTCGAGCCGATACCTACCAGACATGACAGCCTTCTCGTCGGAGGATCCTCCCTTTTCTAAGGAGGTATGAGTGAACTTTACACTCTGTTTCTCATAACTCCAAATACTTAATTACTAGAGCAAATCTGAAAGTTGCTGTATAAACATTGCAGTTGACTGTACAACAATATACCTAACTACCACATGTAGGTATTTACATCGTAGTATACTTACTGTGTGTATAGATGATGTTTACAAACCTTAAGAATACCTACCGCATCGTTGTAAATAGTTCCCGCACCCTTCTCATAGTCCCATTAGTCACTAGATTCATCTTTGCATTCAAAGGAGCTTCCTTAACTCTTCAAATACTGAATCAAAATGTAATTGAATCAAACTTTTAAATGTTTGGAAGTAACTTCGAAGGACGAAATAAGCCAGAGTGAGATGAATGTCATCAGACGACGCAATTAATGAATGTTTTGATGAAGTTATCAGTTCTGATAATGACAAAGGCTTAATGACGGTCTGTCCGTGCCCATAGCGGACGGGACCGCCCGCGGCTGGCCGGACTCGGCCATGCAATTACATGACGTAGGTTGGCCGGAAAAATTACCTTAGAAAAAACTTTTCCTTCAAATTAAACGAGGGGACTTAGTGTGGCGTTTTTTTGGCTTCTCTGTTGTTTTGTGGAAAACTTAATTGGTCCTACCTGTCGTGTTTCAGGGGTTTTCTTTACTGAAATTGGTTATTTACTTAAGTGTTTGTTTTTCATCAATTAGTAATCAGCAGTGGTGGCTCAGTGGAAACGGCCGCTAGGTACTTACGAGTTGTAGGTTGTAGGTTCGGACCCAGACAGGCTCTTTTACTTTATGTAAATTAAATAATAATCACCACTGCTCTCAAAACGGTAATGGGAAACTTCGTGACGAATCTGGCAGTCTTAGAACCAAAAATCAAAGACATTTGATATCTTCGAACCCGCACTGGGCCCGCGTAGTGGATTACGGCCCACTCCCTGGAGAAGGACTGTATCCCAGCAGTGGGAACATTATAGCTGATTATTAATTTAGTAATCGCAAAGTTTATTGGTCGTCCATTTTCTCCTTTGTCTTTTATCTAGTTGCTACAGTCGTAGTACTGTGGTCGTAGTTGTTTTTATAAGTGGCCTATGAAACCAATTAATTATATTACTTTCAGCCTTTGTAAAAAGGAATCGGTAGTAAGCTAAAAAAAATAATATTTCAATAAGCTAGTTAGGTTCACCACTTGACTTTAATTGAGTAAATGGGTATGTGGGTATATCTTAGTTTACTCTGAGTTTGTATATATTACACTTATACATCAGTTCTTCTACGATACTATGATCTTCTATTTCCAGCACTACCTGACGATGATCGGCGCTATCGTGGCGATCCCGTTCATCCTGTGTCCCGCACTGTGCATGGCGGAGACCGATCCCGACCGGTCCAACATCATATCTACCATGATATTCGTTACTGGTATGTATATTTTCCATCTTTTCCCATGGCGATAGTACCGATTCACACTAAATATCTCATACAGTGGTAGACATCGATGCAAAATTTGTAACCATGCATTCGTATTCAGCATTAGAGCCTCTAGCATAGAAAAATTTCGTTGTTTATAAAAAAAAAGATCTACTGTTTCATGGAAAAGTGACCTACATGATACTGAACAGCAATTTTTATTATAACCGACGTTAAATTTCAAAGCTCACAAGCTATCAATGGTTCAGAATAATGTATTGGGTTCAAGGTAACAGATTATGCCCTAACACCCTTTTTAACACGTTAACTGCCGTGTCGGACTTTGTGTCCGACACTTTTTGTTCCATTCAGGCCTTGTGGGACTATATAGCCGACAACACATACCAAATCTGAACGTGTCGTTGCTGCCTAGCGACCATGTTTATTACTCTGGCAGCTATATTAAGTGTCCCTTAGAGCACAAAAACCACTGTGTCAATATTGTTTACATTTACTCTCATACACTTTTAGGAAAGTATTAAGTCAAAATTGAAGTAAGGAACTAAATTATAAAAATAGGCTGTATATAATGTAATAAATATGATATATATGTATTTATGGAATAAATAAACTAAGTGAAACAACACTAAATACATTTTTTGATTTTTCTGATTTACACCATGGCAGTTAACGTGTTAACCAGTCCGGCTGTTCAGAGTAGAACAGACGTAACCTACCGATCTTCAGGAGGTAAATGCACTTCGGTAATTAATCATCGTCTGTCGTCGGTAATACGACCGCGCTGTAATGAGATGTATTAAAAAGCTAATATCCAAATTTGCCGTGAGGCGATGATCGATTGATCGTGCTAATTCGGAGACACGAAGATTACCGAAGACATTGATGCAATGTAGTAGCCTACCGCTACAGCTTGTTATGTCTGGGAGTCGGTAATATACCTACTACCGAATGTTTTCCTTCAGACTAAATTGGACGTTGCTTTCCTTACATATAGGTATGTATTTGCTTCTGCCCGCGATTACGTCCGCGTCAATTTTTTGTTCCCGTCTCATCGAATTTCCTACCAGTTTTCGTCCATTTTTCGTTGCTGCTCCACTTTTTTTGATCGTAGCGTGATGGTATTATAGCCTATAGCCTTCCTCAATAAATAGGCTACTCAAGACAAAAAAATTTTTTCAATTCGGACCAGTAGTTCCTGAGATTAGCGCGTTCAACCAAATAAACAAACTCTTCAGCTTTATAATATAAAATAGTATAAATTAAAATTCGCTGTATTGATGGACGGATCTTGCTCCGATAATAAAATTTAATGGTTGGTTGAGTCTGTTAAATCCTCGTGGGTGTTGTAAAAGACGATTACACGTCTGTTCAGGGGATGAGAAGCAACGTCTGGGTGCTATTAAAAACAAAATGCGATCAATAATGCAACTACCAAGTATGCGGGAGGGTCAGGAAAAAAGGAAGTTTGTCTGGAACTGAAGGAGGATGAATTTTATGGGCTAGTTGTATAATTAACGGAGATTTTACCTACTAGACATAAAGTGGCTTTGATCTTGAAATTAATTCCTACTGATAAAACTACGATAAGAAAGATAACAGGTGCATTTAATACTTAGCAACCGTAGGTAATTAATAGGGCCATAAACCATTGACACCATATCGTTACTGTACTTGTAGTAACAAGGAACAAATACGCTACGACTATTTCTGTTTAGTTGCGAAGGGTAAATATTGGCGTTTCCGTGATTGTACAAATGGAGCTTAATGGAGGGCTAGTGACGATGATCTTTTTAGACCTATGACAATAAGGTATCTTCTAGATACCTTACCTGATATTTTGTCGAGGCCGTTGATCTTCCAAGACAGTCATGGCACACCGAGCACAAATCTATACTTGGGGCTGTTACTTTAGATCCACCGAGGGATCGAACTTGTGACATTGAGCAGACGCGCTTGTGACCACTAGACCTCTGCCTAGCCTTTTCCCAACTATGTTGGGGTCGGCTTCTAGTCCAACTGGATGCTGCAGAATACCAGTATTTTAAATGGAGCCACTGCCTGTCTGGCCTCCACAACCCAGTTACTGAGTAATACGATACCCCTTGGGAGTTTCGCGCTTCTGACGACCCGTAACGACTGTCGAAGATCCACGCTGACTGCCGGGTCACCCATCCACGGACTAACCACAGCAAGTGTAGCTTAACCTGCCCGAGCAACCCATCAAGCTGTTATTAGTTAGTCACAAGCCCATCGTAAGTGAAAGTACAGTGGTAATTTGAAAAAAGAAGAAGATGTGTTTAGGAACTATCTAATGATAAGGCAAGCGCTGCCAAAGACCACCACGTCCATATTTTTTTTTCCGGGTTTTAATTATTTAGATACTTCTCTCGCAGTTCATTAGCAAAGTTTTTAACATAATATTCAAACGAAAATGCTACAATTTATACTTCACAATGCATTCATATTTCAGTGAACATAAATGGTGTTCAATCAGGGTGAATTTTAATACGTTTTGTATCACCCTATTCGCATCCCTTGTTCTACCGACCGCTGGACACAACCACAGAATATTAAACATATACAAAATGCGTGGAAATATAGACCCTAGGTTTAAATATTCTCTTTACATCATTATGTATATTGTAAACGCGAGTTGCATACAAATAGCTTAGCATCCCATATATACATCTGATCTGAACTCGTTTATATTTCATATACTTCAGGCATAACAACTTCATCATTAGCAAAAATGAATATAATAATATAATCCGTTCCATTTCCCCCCGCTTCCGTATAACAAGAACGCTCAGAACGCCTGCGGCAAATAGAATAGCAACGTGTAGTTAGATGCAAGTTGCTTGCTCTGAACTTACGATACAAGTAATTAGCTCGCGAACAAAGTAACAATTACTCAACGACAAAACTTTCATTTTCATGTTTTATTCTTCAGTACAGACGTACAGTTCACCGGGTTTATTCTCATAGTTTCACTGAAATGGATGAAACTTTCCAGTTTTTATAGATAAGGCCGGACATTTTAATAGGAATTATAAAACGTGCACTCCCGATGCAGCTGGATATTGTTCGATGGTACCTACTGAAAGTTTTGTACAGTTTATAATCATTACGAGTTACTAGACGAAGGCCAATTTGTAGTTATTTCACACACTAAAATGAATAGGTAAATATCTGTTAAACTCAGTCATTTAAAGTTTAATGTCTATAAAACTCAATACAAATTCCCAAAAGTATTCATCTTTGGAGGTGCTGGGATTTGAACCCAGGACTTTCAGCATGCGAAGACACTCTACCACTGAGTTACACCCCCGACTGGAAGTCGTTTCATAAAATGTGTTTCATATACATTGCTTGAGAGTGTTTTGTATTCTGCAAGTGTCTCTACTTTCACTGCCGCGGGCGAGGTAACTTGTGCACGTGCTTGCCAATTCGGTATCTACATGTTTTTTGTACATATAGTATATAATAATAATACCATTTTAAATTTTCTTAAAAATTATGTGTCTTGTCATTTAAAAATCCGGTAAAAACTTTCCGGTACACCTGGTATTTCATGTATTTATTTATTTAAACTACATGTACAGAAGCCGCTACTAGTGCCTATGTACCGCTACTGAGTAGCGGTACATAGGCACACTTAATGTCAGAATGCATTCTTTAACACTCAAACTTGTTTATGACCTAACGACTTCCTTTCTTACTTATTATTTTCTTCCCCCAGGCCTGATAACCTGGCTCCAAGCGACCTTCGGCTGCCGCCTGCCCATTGTGCAAGGCGGTACCATCTCCTTCCTGGTGCCAACGCTGGCCATTCTCAATCTGCCGCAGTGGCAATGCCCCGCAGATGAGGTGCTGGACGCCATGACGGATGAGGAGCAACAGAAGGTCTGGATGAGCAGGATGTGCGAACTGTCCGGGGCTATAGCTGTGTCTGCGCTGTTTCAAGTGTTTCTTGGTGAGTTAGTAATCCCCGGGTCTTTCGGAATCTTTAACTAGCACCTACATCCAGCTACCTTTCTCATGTAGGTTATAATGTCACAATGGCCGTCATATGGTCTGAATTTTAAGTATAATGTAATTCTATTGTCTTTAAAATAGACATTGCCCTCGGAGTTGTTTTCGTGCTTCTTCTTCTGAAAAGAAACACGAAAACAAACTCAGAGGTTCGGGAGCTGCTATCAGACTAGTAGTCGACCTCGTCTAGTCTAAACCAAGAAATTGACATGTGGTTAAGTTTTTTAAACATTTTGTTTTTCAACCTTTAGTGTCCGACTGCTGGGAAAAGCTTTTCATTGAATCTTGTGCATTGTATTCTTCGATCAATGTCCTGCAGATGTACTAGACCGTCACGCCTACGTTTTCTAGGTTTTCTTCGACGACGACACTCGTCTTCTGGTACCCAATTTACCAAGTTACAAAATAAAAACCAATTAACCATTTAACAACGTGAAACGGGGTTTCAGAAAGCTAAACGTAATAATAAACTCTAGGAAATGCTGTCCCATAACAAACTCTCCATCAAGAATGTAATTAACCCAGAGAGGACGCATTTTTTTGCAAACAAAGTAATAAACTAATAGGCTTTCCCGAGCAAAGAGTTTTTACTAACTAACAGCTTCCGTAACTAAATTACCTCCATATTTCCGCGCAGGCGCAAACCTCCGCAGCGCTTTAATGCAAACTTTACTTTTCAACCGACGAAAAAAAAAACGGAGGAGGTTCTCAATTCGACGTGAATATTTTTTTTTTAAAGGCGCTCTCTCATTTACCGTGTTGCCTAGTTTGTTTAATCATATCTTTGAAAGACTTTCATGTTCTTCATCATTTAAGTGCTTGATAAAGTCGTTATTAGAACAGTTTTGTTGTAAAAGGTTGTGAAATAGCATTTAAAAGGAACGAAGTCAGTATGTCACTGATTAAATAAAATAAAAAGTTTGTTCCTTTTCATTGCTATTTCCTCTTATAAAAGATGTGAAAGTGCAAGTAAGTATTTTTTAACTGAATACGGGAAAAAATGCGGGCTATGATTTTGACCAGTATGTATGTACCTATGTGGCAATGTAGGTATGTTAACTACTTATCATAATTTGATAAATGAGGTATAGTTGGAAGCATCTCGATGGTCCGCTAGTTAAAGGCGCCATATTCAAAGAAAATAGACGTCAATAACGTCTATTTCCATTGAATGTAGCGCCCTATAGAGGACACAAAGTGACGAACAAAAAAAAAACAATGATGCCGTGTTGAGTGTCAAATTAATGGGCTTAATTATCAAATTTTACAAATATATAGGCCGACCCCAAAATGATTTAATAAAGATAAATTCCAAAATGAAAAGCCGGTTACTGAACAAGAATACTATAAAAGTATGGAAAAAAGTTATAAGTTAAAATTAAACGTACGTTACGTTTTCGGGACGAAATCCCGAACATGTTCATTAAAGTCACCTTTATTTTTGCACACAGTCAGGGAGCTATTCTAATTACAGAAATTTAAATAACCTCAGAAACAGTTCACATTTCAATCTGTAGCTGGAAGCTATAATATATATCCTTTTTTTATCTGTTTATATGTGTGTACCTGTACATAAATGGTCTAATATTTTAATAAAATAATTAAACCACCGAAAAAACCGAATTCAAAATTACTTAGGTATACTAACATTAGTTTAAGAACTTAGTTATTAGGGTTAAATAAAAAAGGTTTATTATTTTTAGCTTTTAATTTTTTTCTGCGGTTTAATTTTTTTTAAGTTTTTTTTTTATATTTTTGTGACTATAATCTACGAATAAAAAAGAAATATCCAATAAAAAAGAATTATCAAAATCGGAATACTCTGTATAAAGTTATGCGTGGTCATACATTACAATCAGTGAGTGAACAATCAATCATCCCCTGTTTTCCGATCTTTAGGGTTCGATTTTTCTTTCCAAATTTATATGGGACCACCTTAGCAGCCCAAGTAAACCCTTAACACCAAACAAGAATACCGAGAAGAATGGCCCAACTAAAAAGAAAAAGACCCAAACAAAACAAAATAATAGGAGTTCCATTGAAAACAATAAAGAGAACGAAACTAAGAGTCAAAAAAAGAACAACTTTACCACTAACTACAGAAGATGCTCCCCGCACCACGATTAATGATACCTCATTACAAGACTCACCATCGTCTTCAAAACATAAGCTGTGTCTCATCAGTAGTGAAATCACAAACAGACTTTATACTTTAATAGAAAGTAGGGTTATATCTAATTATGAAATATGCCACTATCGTAAACCTAAATGTGGAATAGAGTGTATTCTTAATAATATTGAGGGCAAAGTCAATAATCTTAATAAGTCCGATTACTGCATTATCTTTATTGGTGAGGAAGATTTCCGGAAAACGCATAACTATAGAGAAATGGTCGGGTTTATTAATAAAAAATTAACGCCATTACATCACACTAATTTCGTAATCTGTCTACCAACATTCAAATATATGAATAATTCTAACGTGATGTTCAATAGCAGAGTAGAAGCTTTTAATAACTTACTCTATATGGACACTGAAATCTATAAATATGCGTTTACTTTGGACTCGAACCTTAACCTGCCATATACAAGTGATACCTACAATAAACGTTTTGGAACGTTAAATAACAAAGGTCAAATAATCGTTATTAATGATTTGCAAAACCTTATTCAAGATTTAAGCGTACTAAATGCTGTCCACTTAGAGGTTGATAGTTTCCGATTAAATGAAAAAGAAATTCTCACTGAAAATGATTCAAGATTAAACTCACAGTTTTTTCTGTAATTGGATTAATATTCTGCACCAAAACATAGCGGGACTTTTAAATAAACTAGATATGCTTATGCATAACGGAACATTTTATACAAATAGGATATGAAGATTTGCTGCAAGTTCCGAATTACTGTTTAGCTGCATGTTTTTCGAGGAATGTTAAAAGAGGGGGCGCCTGTATACTTGTGAGAGAAGGAGTTCAGTACAAAGAAATACCAGAGATAGCCAAACAATCAATTTCAAATGTTTTTGAATGTTGTGCAATAGAATTGATATCTTACAATATTGTCATATTATGCGTGTATAGAATACCTAAAAGTAATTATTCAACATTCTACGAAAAGTTAGAGTGCATACTGAAACGAATTAGTTTACAATCAAATAAAAATATTGTTATGTGTGGAGATTTCAATATAGACGTACTCAAGAGAAACAAAATAACAATGGAATTCGAATGTTTCCTCCAGCAATACAACTTAAGACTAGCCCTTTATGAACCTACTAGATCTGGCAGCAATACATGCATTGATAATTTTGCACACAACTATCGCGCGGCATGTAAAACAGAAGTAATCGACCTAATTCTCTCAGATCACACCTCTCAGATACTTAAGGTACCTGTCAAAAAAACTTGCAAACTTAAATTCTGGAGAACAATAAAACAAGATATATGCGAAGAAAACCTAATTAAATTCAAATCACATCTAAAAAGTCTATCTTTCATGAATGTCTATGATGCCAAGGATGCAAATGAATCGTTTCAGAGTTTCATAAATAACTTTTTACTATTATATAAATTATGCTTCCCAAATAAATACGTTACTATAAAAACTAGCAAATCTACCAAGTGGATTTCAAATGGTATAAAAATATGCAGCAAAAAACAAAGACGATTACTTTGGGAATATAGAATGCAACGGAATCCAAAAAATAAACTTGCTTTTAAAAAATACTCTGCAATATACCGGAAAATAATAAGATTAACTCAAAGAGCCCAAAATAATCATTTTATTAAATCCTCCAAAAACAAATCCAAAGCTGCTTGGAAAGTAATCAACAAAACTAGATTCAATTTTCCTCATGACTCAGTATTATTATTAAAAACAGAAAACCGAACTATTACTCATCCAAATGAAATTGCAACAACATTTAATAACTATTTTATAGAATTAATTGAAAATGATAATATAAAAGACGATTGTGATAATACAACTAATAACAATTTTAATAATTTGACATCTCAATCTTTATTCATGCTTCCAGTGACACCGTTAGATATAATTAAAATAATTAATGAATTAAAAAATACAAATACTGTTGGCTACGATGGCGTATCTACAAAAGTAATAAAATATGTTAAAGATTCAATAGCACAGCCTCTAGCTCATATTATTAACAATTGCATAACCGATGGCATATTTCCTACACACCTCAAAAAGGCTATTATTAAGCCAATTTTCAAAAAAAATGACAAATCCGATATTAAAAACTACAGGCCAGTCGCAAAAATTCCAGTATTCTCAAAAATCATAGAAAAAGTAATATATAATGCTCTTTGCAACTTCTTTGAAAAAAACAAGCTATTATGCCACGAACAAAAAGGATTCCGGAAAAACTCTACAATAAATATGGCACTTTATGACCTATTATCAAGCATAATGACGTCTGTAGACAAAAAGAACCCAGTATGCGCCATATACACTGACATGTCAAAAGCAATTGATTATGTAGATCACAACCTGCTACTAAAAAAACTATATGGATATGGAGTAAGAGGCAACATCCTGAACCTTCTAGAATCTTACTTAAGCGACAGGTATCAATGTACTGAAATCTGTAGAATATCCCCTAAAACTAAATTAGAGACTTCCTATACATCCGCATTCAAAAAGGTTAAATACGGCGTGCCACAAGGCAGCGTACTGGGACCGTTACTATTTTTAATATATATAAATGACCTTCCAAGAGCAGTAAAACAAAAAATGGTCCTCTTTGCTGATGACTGCACAGTAGTTATTGAGTGTACAGACCCTAACGACTACGAAAATAATATCAATGTTACTCTAAGCGAGATCGTTAAATGGCTTGAAAACAACAACTTAAAAATAAATTTAAACAAGACTCACGTAATGCATTTTCACCAACGACGCGTTAATCCTACCATTTCTGTAGCCTACGGCGATAAAATAATAGAAGAGGTTATGAATAGTAAGTTCTTGGGCATAACTATTGACAACAAGCTAACTTGGAAAGTTCATGTAGAAATGTTATGTAAGCGCATAAGTAAATCTGCCTATGCACTATTTCAGCTTTCAAAAAAAGTAAACATTGAAACACTAGTCACAGCATATCACGGAGTAGTTGGCTCAGTCCTTCGTTACGGGGTTATTTTCTGGGGTCAATCGACTAACAGTGAGACGGTATTTAGAATGCAAAAGCGTTGCATAAGGTCAATGTGCGGTCTTCAAGTAACAGATAGCTGTGTTCCTTATTTTAAATCCTTGAAAATATTAACTCTACCGTCATTATATATTTTAGAAACTGCGTTGTTTGTAAAAATGAATCCGAATCTGTTCCCTAAATTCTCAGCAGTAAAGAAAAACCCAATAAGATCTCAACATGCAAATCAATTATGTAATTTAAAATGTAAAACCGCTCTTATGTCCAGGAGTTTTTTTGGATTAGCTCCTAAGATCTATAATAAATTACCTAACGGCATAAAAGACATGCCAATAGTTAAATTTAAAACAGCTCTACAGAAATTTTTAACCGAAAAATGTTATTACAGAGTAGACGAATTTTTAAACGAGAAATAATTATAAAACTAAAAACCTTACTGTAATAGTTCCTAATTATATTTTTAAATTTATTGTACTAATATTATCTAAGCATGTGAATCTAGTTATTAAGTTCTCAACAAAAAACATTTGTATGCCAATGAAGCAAAACATAGAGCTACTATTATTTTTTTATTTTAATACCATCTATGTTAAACCTATGTTTACAAATGAATAAATGATTATGATTATGATTATGATTAGCCCTCCCAAAAAAAAAAAAGAATTATCACAATCGGACTACTCTGTAAAAAGAAAAACGTGATCGAACATTTAAAAAAAAAATACGCGTCGAATCGAGAACCCCCTCCGTTTTTTTTTCGTCGGTTGAAAATAAATAAATATGTCTGCAACTCCAACTGTACCTATCTAACAGACGTGTTGACCAAGGACCAACTATCTCCTGTGTTCTTGTCTCACAGCTCTAAGCCGGCTTACATCGGCTAGATTAATATGGTGACCCAGATAGACAAGGCGCCCTCTATGTAGTTTCATATTTCAGTATTCGCAGAGTAGCATGCAATCTTGATATAATCGATAGTAAGAGTAGTGTGGCACAGCGTCAAAGAGCGATTAGAAACTTGAGATTTGAAGAGTAGGGCGAGGACCCTATATCGTTCTGTCTCTCTCGTTCTTTAATTTTTCTTTTTGTAAGTTGGCTTCTATTTGACTACATTGAATCAAGCAACTATAAAATATTTTAATGGAAAAACTCTTATGGGTGTTCCTATTAAAATGTAAACTTTCTCAAGAAAATAATGTATTACAAAAATTAGGTTGTTAAGGGTTTTTTGGGGGCTATAGATAAAAATTTTAATGGTCATGAAGCGCTTATTCACTGCGTCTGAATACTTAACTTATAGTTAAGTATTCAGACGCAGTGAATAAGCGCTTCATGACCATTAAAATTTTTATTACATAATGTTTATGTTTATAAAATATACTGTACGAGGGAGCAAAACTGTATAATGCACTACCTGATGACATAACCAATAGTGAAACAATATTTCAATTTAAAAAAGCCCTAGAAGAATACGTTAGAATACAACACTAACAATATCAATTGTCACCTATATTGCCTAATTCTCTTATTGTGAGCACAGAGAATGACACTTACTTTTAGTTTTATATTTACATTTCTCAATATTTTAAGTGAACTGTAATGTTCTTGTTTTTTGAGAAATAAATGTCTTTAAACCGAAACCGAATGTTTATTACGTACTCCGTATGAATTACAGATATTAAGGGGTTGGTGTCAGGGTAGTCCGCGAAATTCAAATTGTTTCCCATTTTTTGCTGGTCAGTGTCAGGCTGTTGAACAAAATATGTTTCGCGACCGTATAACCAACATGGCTGTACATAATTATAACAATAATTTAAATCATCAATATCTCTCTAACTTCATTTTATCTCATTGATTGACTATTTCGAAAAGTCAATCATTTATAGCGTTTTTAATTAAAAGCATTTGTTTAACTTCACTTGTATGTCCTGAAATTTTGCAATCAATATTTCCCCCACTTCTACTGAAGCTATCGGGCTGAAATGTGGCACACACAATTGGCTCTCGTAACAATGCACGATAAAAGCATTAAAAAAAATTATGTAATTATATTGTTTTGATCACTATGCAGCCTGACGCTGACCTGCAAATTGCAAAAAAAAAAACAAAAAAAAAAACGACATTTAGAAATAAGCTAGCTTATCTACCTAAATGTAGAACTTTTACAAAGGGTGATACAATGGCTAGTCTTATCTTTTAAAGACAACTTGTGGATGAATTACTATACATCGGGAAGGAGAGATCAGTCTGGAATATTTGTTTCCATTTGTCCAGGTTACTTCGGCGTGATCGGTTCGCTGTTGCGCTTCGTGACTCCGCTGACGATAGCCCCCACGGTGGCTCTGGTGGGGCTGACCCTGTTCGAGCACGCGGCGGACGCAGCCTCGCAGCAGTGGGGCATAGCGGCTGGGTGAGTCTTATCTTCCATATTTATATATTTAGTACATGGAGGACTTACAGCTAATAAAACATACAAAAAAAAAGGAAACCAGAGTCATCAGAAAGCCAATTACAATTATTTAACTACTAGCTTTGACTTGCGGCTTGTTATGTTATGTCAAAGGGTTTGGTTTCTGCACTTTGTCCTATCCAGGTGGACCATTGTGCATGGGCGATGGCGGGTATTGGCGGTTATTTCAACTAGTCCACCTCCCTCCATAAGTTGATTATGTCTCTTGATCTGTTCAGAACAATGTCCTGCGGATTTGTTCCCTTGGTCTCTTCTACCGAACCGTGCATTTTACCGACAGAAAAAACTTTTTTGTTCCTTTTCACTTTGTACTGTTTTTTTATTTTTTATTATTACTCGTTGGAATCGAACTTGCGATCCGTTGTTACTGCGCTAACCGTGCAAACGTTTCAACTCGAAACAATTGTTGAACTAAACTTTAACCTCCTGTGCGGCTGTGCATAATAAGTACTGAGACGCAATGTATAATTAAAAGCGTCCCGAAAACTTTGCCTCAGTAACCTACTTCCAGAAGTAGGCGCTCGTAAGTTGGTGACGCTGATGATAAATTGATGTTTTCTTGAATCCAAATTGCCGTTCTCCAAACCCACATTACCGTCCTAATTCCGGTAAATTATACGTATTATGCAGTTTCAAAGCGAGATCTCCTTGTAACTTTGCCTTTGATGAGTTTTGCGTGTCTGTATAAGATGTATGTCGTATTAAGCCCCCCCCCCCCCCCCCCACAGTTGCCATTTAGAATATAAGTGATACCCTTGCTTAACAGGATTCACAATGCAAAGCAATCAACGCTTAGGGAATTAGAATCCTAGGGAAATCGTAAACAGTTCCGGAACTAGCCACAAAATTAAATTGAATTGTATTGTCCTAATATGTCTCCAGTCTGACCAAGGGGTATCGTACCCAGTAGCTTGTGGAGCTCAGATAGGCAGTCGCTCCATGTAAAATACTGGTATTCAGCTGTCTCTGGTTAGATTGGAAACAGACCCTAAAATATTTGTGAAAAGGTTAGGTACATGATGATGATATATTTGTCTTAATATTTTTACTACTGGCTTCTGTCCGCGACTTCGTCCGCGTCAAATTTTTGCTCCGGAACCCTTCCCGTCGCATCGAATTGCCTGCCAGTTTTCGTCCATTTTTCGTTGCTGCTCCACTCCTTTTAATCGTAGCGTGATGTTATATAGCCTTCTACCCAACACAAAAATATTTTTTCAATTTGGACCAGTAGTTTCGGAGCCTATTCAATACAAACAAACAATTAAATCTTTCCTCTTTATAAAATCATTATTGCGACAATAAATTGAAATGTAAGCTATCCTATCTTTCAAGTTGGATCAATCTGCACACGGTGTGCAAATTTTATTAAAATCGGTTAAGCAGTTTAGGAGTCCATCCCGGACAAATAACGTGACGCGTAATTTATTTAAGATTGTAACAGATTTGACAGTCAGGGATTATTTTCTTTCCAAGAACAAATTAAGTTAGTGTGAGCAAACAAATTCGTTTTCTTTTGCTTATCCCGGTTTATTTTGATTTGGCACAGTACGTTAGGTAGGTAGGTACGTCTTGTTCGTCCAATGTTACCTCAGAACTCGCTTCCTTTCAGAGGGGTAATTGCGTAATACACTATCAGTAAAAATCGCTTTCACATGGCGTTGTTTATGTTGCCAAGCAGATAATTTTTTCTAATATAGAAAAAATGGATTAGCAATTAGCTTCATAATGATTCGGATTCAGATTAAAAGTGTGTTACGCAATTAGGCTGTTGGTTACGAATGATTGATCACTAAAAAATTAGTGTAAATAAAAACTATGTCAGGTGAGTTTCGCAGAATTTGTACCAGGCGCCCAGCAGAATGTCAGAGGTGAACGCACTCGCTTGCAGGCTCCATCGATCCGTATCAGAGGATAGTTACCACTGCCCCGCTCAGATATAGGCCAGTCGACATGTCCCGCGATTTGTTGCTTGACATGTTGAGCAGTTGAGCCGAATATCAATCACTGGAATATTCTGTATGCAATATACCTATTAATTTACATGGGACGGGTTTTTAAGCTGCAACCCCGCCCACCCGGTGGAACTGTGTCAAGTATTTTCCGACCGGCTCTATACAGGTGTATAGTTCGCTCGTTAATCGTTATGTCAGTGAGGTAACAAAAATTTCCATGTAATAGAAGCAATATTGTCATTTACTAAGCAAATCTAAACTTGGGGCTGCTACTTCGGACCCATCGAGGGATCGAACTTACGACCACTAGATTTCTGCCTACCCTTTTCTCAACTAGTTGGGGTCGGCTTCTAATCAAATCGGATGTATGATAATACTATACCCCTTGGTAAGACATTCAGGCTTCTGATGCCAAAGATCCACAATAACAGTAAGTCGGTTAACCTGCTTTCCGAGGCACGGAGGGATCTTAGTATGTAAAGATGCTCACCCATCCAAGGACCAACCGGGGCAGTCGTAACTTAACCTAATCGATCGATCTGTGCGGCTGTTATAACTTAGCCCCAAGCACATGATGACCACTAGACAATAAAGTTAATTATGAACCAAGTGACTATAAAATTAAAATTGCAGTTTTAGCAATTTCGGATCCCATCACAAAGGATGATAGCGTAAAATTAAGTTTCAGCAAAAACTATTATGAAAACAGACTATAAAAGTGTTGAGGTCTTATTTTTATCAACGAAACTAACTTATAAAAGGGGCCACGAGGAGTCTTTACTAATAGATTATCCGGGACAGGGGCCGAGAGCGACGGCGAGTGGGGGCGAGTAACCCTATTAGCGTCCCGCGTAATGGAAAACTTACTTTCACTATACTAGAGTTTACTATTTATTAGAGCCTTGGATGTTATACGTGTTATATTTTGTATATCAATAATATCCTTTTTCGTTCTCTAAATAAACCGAGACGACCCTTGTTATATGAAACGTAGGTAGGAAGAGGTCAGATAGCCAGTCGTTCCATGTAAAATACTGGTACTCAGCTGCATCCGGTTAGACTGGAAGCCGACCTCAACATAGTTGGGAAAAGGCTAGGCAGATGATGAGGTAGGATGAGTATCTATATCGTATGTGGGTAGGTAAGCGCAAAACCGGTCGAAGTGGCGGAGCTTGGGGGAGGCCTATGTCCAGCAGTGGACGTCTTTCGGCTGAAATGATGATGATGATGAAAAAGCTATTCCCTCAGATAACATCCCTACCCACATCGATTTGGAGTTTTTTTTAATATTTTTTCATTTCAACCATAACAATAACATAGTTATGATGAAGGCAAGTGATCAGCGACTAATGTTTTAATTATTTACATTGGTAGCCCAGTGGTGTCGCCCCCGACTCGTGGGTTCGAGTCCAGGCAGGCGCTTTACTTGGTGTAAATAATTGCATCATTACTGCTGTCAAAACGGTGAAGGAAAACATCGTTAAGAAACCAAACAACTAAAAGTTCGAAGGCATGTGATATCTACCAACCCGCACTGGACACGTGTGTTGGATTACGGGTCACTCCCTCTCACAGAGAGGAGATCTGTGTCCCAGCAGTGGACATGGTATATGCTGATTATTGCTACCTACCTAAATTGGCGCCTGATGAATTAAATCCATTAGGGCCCCTAATTACGTGAGGCATCACATAGGGGAGAGTGAGGTAAATATCACGTAATAAAAGTTTGAGTTTTGAAGGGTTTTGAAATTGTGAGGATGGTCGAGCCAAATCTCACGACAACTCTTGGGGGTCGAATAATCGCCAAAACTGTCTCACGTAATAAATGGATGCCCCCTTATTAGCACATTAGTCTCCATACAATTTCAAACTCCAATCCACATGGTCATCACTTGATCTGACCAAGATTATGTCTTGTTATTGTCTAGTGTGTAAAGATGACTTTAAAAGAGACTGTGACCTCTGAGTTTGTTTTGGCTTTTCTTCTCAGTGTAGTCATAGGAAATGTCGACTTCATATAATTTTAAACTATGATTGACGTATAAAAGTGTTAGTACAAAACTACTTACAGAAATAATATCATTTATCATTTACACAACACTGTACTATTTACTCCTTAGGGGCCATCCATAAATTACGTCACACTAATTTCATGATTTTGACCCCCTCCCCCGTCTTTGTCACAGCTGGTCACATTTGTGAGACCCCTCCTCCCTAGTGTGACGTCACATATTTTATAATTTTACATTTAGAAATAATTATTGAATTAAAACAGCAATTCTGAAATTTAAATGTTTTTGAATTTTGAATAAAATTAACATCAAATCAAACACTGCAAGAACTTAAGAAAAACGATTCATTATATTAATTGAAGATCAAACTTAATCATCTTGAGTCCATATAGGCATATGCATGGCACAGCAGCCACTTCGTTCTCATTTTGGTTGTTAAAGTCAGGAATATTCGTTGTGTCCGTATCTTTCTCATAAAACTATACAGAATCATCGTCATCATCCAAACAAAGAATTTCTCTGGCACGTCTGGCAGAAATTCTTTGAGAACGAATCTTCACGATGGGCAAAACTTCTTGTTGTTTCTTATGTATTTGCTTGTGTTTATTAGTGGCCTTGTATGATGCAAAATATAGAGCACAAATGCCATATAATCGCTTAAACAAGTATGCCTCGATACTGGGGCAACAGCTATCATACGAATATATGTTTTACTTAACACTCAGATTGTAATTGATTTTGAAATGTGACGTCACGAAGTTTAAGACCCCTCACACCCCCTTGTCACACAATGTCACACTTCGTCAACCCCCTCCCTCCCCCTTAACGTGTGACGTAATTTATGGATGCCCCTTATGCATATACAATGTAAGTCGCTAAAACAAAGGAAAAATAAATGCAAAGTGGAAATGTCATAGGGATACCATTGTTGGTTAATTGAAAGAAAAAAAAATTATAACTAATCACACACTTACAATAATATTCTATTTCCAAGCGCAAATGTTCAAATGTCATGAATTCATGATTGTTACAGTCAACCTCGGGGTAGGTATTTTCGCCTGCGGTTTTCCGGGTAAAAAAAGTTCTACACGAGAATGCATTTAAGGCAGGTAAAAAGTGTAGAAATAATAGTGATAATATAAACACTTATTAAACATGAGATTCTAAGAAAGTGGAACGGACTTGTTTAAAGTACAATCCAAGTACAAGTACAAGTACTATTGTAAGTTTTAAAATAATTATCACGTCAAAAAATAATTTAGATTAAAATTGCTTATAAGTGATATAGGCTAGATTGTAATCATTTATTAAGAACGGAGTTCTTTTTTATAAAGGACTAGCTGTGCCCGCGGCTTCACCCGCGTGGTGTTCAGAAATTATCACACAGGGACGTGCTACTCAGACAAAAAGTAGCCTATTTTACTCCTTATAACATCAGCTATCTGCCAGTGAAAGTCCCGTCAAAATCGGTTCAGCCGTTTCAGAGATTAGCCGGAACAAACAGACAGACAAAATTTAAAAACAATTTTGATGTAAGTACCATTATATCATATGCATTTAGTGAAAAACTGTTAATTTGAAATTACAAACAGACACTTCAATTTTATTTATTTGTATTGTATGTATGGATAAAAAATTAAGGCAAGGCACCACTGGAATTTTTATGTCACAGTCTTATTTCGAACTGCAGTTGGACTAAGATAATTATGAGTGTCATATCAAGTCCACGGTAATTTTCAATCAATCGAATGAATTACTTTTTCCTTTGCTTTTTACAGAATAAATCATATACAGATCGATGCAATAAAATAAAGTATTATAGGCAAAGTACTCTATTTACGAATTTTTACATCCCTTTAGGTATACTGCAATGGTCACTTTAGTTTCTTTAATGAATAGTTACCGAGTGAAAGTTGTTCCGGTCACTAAGTAAGGGTTATTAATGTTGGCAACAAAATGGCCACTTGTTGCCAGCGCACGCAACGTTGCCTTAAAGACGTTGTTGTGTTGTTAGGCCCGAGTTTGGCAATTTAGAAAATGGCGTTTCCAATTTCCTTCGTAACTTTTCGTGATTCAATCTAATTTGGTTTGTTACCAGTTTTTGGTACTGATTATCTTAACAGTTACGGTTATTTGTAAGAAAATGTTCCTATAACTGAATGAGCAGTATTCAGTTTTACTGTAAGGTTTTGGTTTCTAAATTGATTGAGGAGCTTAATAATATCAAACAAAAAGTATTAATACACGTTTTATTTAAATGACGTTAAACCCATTCGAATGTTACATATCAAGGATTACCTTGATGTTTGAGTAATTAATATATTCAACCTCAGTACCAATTTCTAAATTAACAAGATAATGTTCCACATTTTACTTGATTTTAAAATACTGCTACTCATTTCGAAATACTCGTCGAAGCCATGCCAAATAAATCTCTTTGTTCCCGCGCCCGGTACCAGGATAACATAAAGGTCGAGGAGGTGAGCGGTCGCCATGGCAACCGGGTCGCCGGCCGCGCGGCCTCTCCCGGCTGCAACAAGTGCGCTCTATTGATTTCATCTGCATCCCCCCGCCCCGGCCGCTAACTATGTTATATTTCATGTAACGCAGCGTAAATATTAACCGAGGAGAAAATTAAAATAACATTTTGTAGTAAGAGGCAACAAGCAGCAAGCTTAGCGAAGCAGCGAGCTTTTCAGCATAAAAGTGGTTTGTTGCTGGGTTCCTGGTCCATTGCACTAATTGCGACACATAGTTTATATTCTTTAGTTTTTTATTTATTTATTTACCTGAGTTAGTAAAGGAACGACTACAAACTTTAAAAATATAATTACAAAACCCATGCTCTCAAACGAAGCATTCTCAAATCTTCTCTGGTTTCTATGATCCTAGTCCTTTCGCTGGTATTTTGTGAGTACATATTTTAATATAAAAACAAAAAACATAAGCAATCACGGAAGGATTTTGGTATACCCACCCAATGATCACGACAAATAATAATCAAAATCACTTTCCGTTAAAACCAATTAACTTTTGATCGGAAGTTCACCCCTCCTGATTTATTTTAATTGACTTTTCTTACTTTGTCGACTTCGTTTTATAAATCTACTGAAGAGAAATCAAGCGACGTCAACGTCCAAGCATACTTATTTGGATTACAAAGATTTAAGAGAATATTCTAGAATTTAAGATGTTCAGATTGGAATATTCCACAACGAAATAAAGAATTGCTCATTGGTTGTAAAATAAATTAAACAATGAAATATGAAAGCATTGCACTCTGTATGAATGTCTTTCTTTTTACTGAATCACAGTTTACTTCAACTGTAATAATCCCTGAACTGTGTGAATCCTTTGTTTTGAATAAGTAGGAAATACTTTGTAATTTAATCTCTTCTTGTGCTTTCTTCTGCTATGGGTTCTCATTCTCACTGTTCTTAGTACTTACCTATAGAGCCCTACTATAAATTATGATTTCACGTCACGAAGTTAACGCCATAATTAAAACCTGACCCAAAATAATGTACAGTGAAGGAAATAAATTGCTAAGCAATGTGACACATTACTTCAATTTGACGTATTATACCCATTTCATACAACTGTCAAAGAATAACAGTTATGTTGATTTGGTTGTACTGATAATTTAAATTGGCAGTCAATTTACTCAACAATGAATTTCCCTAACGTAACCTGTAAGCTAATTATAATTTCTGGCATGTCATGAAAGTTATATGAACTTTGAGCCTCCGTATTAGCTATCAAATACGCCGCTAATTAACTGTAGTGACACTATTGACTTACGGCTGTGTTCTATCAGTTCATTACGGATATAATGGACTCGGTTTTGGGAGGCTAATAACCATTTTATTTGGTTATGTCAGTTGCGAACTGCATGAAAGTTATGGTATTTTGTGATAAGTACATATGGTAGGAACTGTTTTAGCATATAATGGGTACTACAATTTGAAATAGCTACTAATTGTGAATGTAAGTACAGACACCAGCACATCAAGGTACCCGAAACTGGTAAATATTTCCAATCAATTTTGAACCTTATAACGGGTCCGCCATCTAACGTTTTTTTTTTCAACTAGTGCTTATTTCGTGAATAAGCAAACACTTAGCTCATGTCTGATTTGACAGATAATTAGTTTTATCCTTCCGCTGAACGAATATGGTTGTGTATTGTATGGTTGTTGGTTGTTATGGCCCATTTTTCTTCGAAAATGAGCAAGGAGTGGCCGTTACAGTCAATGGCGATCGTTATCGGGCCATGTTGAACGAATTTTTGTTCACAAAAATTGAAGAGGATATTGGCAACATTTGGTTTCAACA
Organism: Aporophyla nigra; assembly: GCA_947507805.1. NCBI lineage: Eukaryota > Metazoa > Arthropoda > Insecta > Lepidoptera > Noctuidae > Aporophyla > Aporophyla nigra. The sequence continues at coordinate 24,786,572 of OX382297.1, read as the reverse complement.
GGACGGCGCTACGTGCCACACAGCCGAAGCTACACTCGATGTTTTGCGCCCTGTTTTTGAAGATCGCATTATCAGCCGCAGAGCTGATGTCGTTTGGCCACCTCGGAGCTGCGATTTGACACCGTTGGACTATTATTTGTGGGGTGCCCTCAAAGATAAGTGTTACGCCAACAAGCCAGAGACAATTGACGCTTTAAAGGACAATATTCGTGAAGCCATTGGTGATATACAGCTGCACACAATCGATAATGTGCTTAAAAATTGGACCGATCGTGTAGGCTACTGCATGGCCAGCCGAGGCAACCATTTGAATGAAATTATTTTCCATTATTAACCGGAAGGATTGTACTTTCAAATAAAAAAAGAAATTTGAGAAAATATTCAGTAGTTTTTTTTATAGCATTTTCAAAAAAATAAAGTTATTTGGCGGACCCTGTACTTTAGGGTTACTGTTGTAAACCTATTAAAGAAATTTGTCAGATTGTAGTAGCTTTAAGTGCTAGTCAGTACATTTTTTTTTCTGGATGGGAAATCAACAAATGTCATCTCCCGCTCTAGACGGAGTGGGAAGGGCGTGACAGACTTTTACTGACTAAAACTCACCCGTGTTCCCTCAGTGGCCCATATGCCAGGGCCACGGTAACTCTTTAGAACAAATCTCGCGACCCTGGCAGGCTAGATTGAATTACTGACTTTATAACTGTTTGGCGGTTTTGAGTATTTTGTACATGGCCTACGCAAATGTCCTGCAGATGTGGTAGCGTCTTGTGACGGGTCGTTGAATTGACTAAAATAGGGTTGAGCTACACGCTGACTGACACATACATGCCATCTGTTCGGACAGCTCAAAGATGCGACGGCTCTTTCTTCATGCTGGTGAAGTGCATAGCTCTTAACTTTTCTGTACAACTGAGTTAAACAAACACTTGAATATTCTAAAAGGATTAATAACCAAAGTTCTTTGGAGACGGTGCTTTGCCTTTAAAATAGAAAGTGTGTACTTTGCATAAAAATGTATGAAGGGAGAGTACATTTACCCCGCAGCTTTATTCGGCTATGTCCCAACTGAACAACTTCCAATTTGATAACCTAAACTGTACAGTCGACATAATAAATGAAACAGCATATTCGAAACTCGTTATCTCTACAATTTTCAATTACTTACCAAATGAATTCACCTATATTTTATTTTATTGCTTGAGAATCTTTTCATTTTATTTGTTGGTATATTGGCATGGCTACTTGACATATGGCAAACATTTAAATGTAATGTTCGATGACTTGTAATGGTTATTACTTTGCCTCTTACTATTTTGATTGATTTTATAAAATGTTTTTTTTTTTTTAATTATTTAAAAATGTATTACGACGCTTTACTATCTTATTGACGTCAATAGAAAAGATCCTATCCCTCATTGGTAACTTTAATATCGAGTGGGAAAATATACAAGTAAAAGTAAATATTCATTAGAGTATTATCGTTCATTCTATTACAAACGAAATTCTAATAATGAGCATCACGTCTTCTGAATCCTGATACAAGAAACATCTTTTTTGTGCTAACTGGGGGGTCCATTCCTAAGTGATAAATCCGAAGTTTCGGCCAAATGGTCGGAGGATTCCTTTTACGAACTTCATTTTAACATTTTTTGTAAACCCTACTCTGAATGAAAAAATCCCACCGATAATAATTTCAGATTAATAAGAGTTCCATCGTGAAATTAATGTCAAAATTATAGCGTGCGATAGGATAATATTAATATTTTGAGTATCGAATTTCATGAATTATTTATAATTTTCTTGAGTCTTTCCCAAAAGTTGCTATTCAGTAGATATTGCGAACTGGGAAGAAACCTCGCGTTCGACGCGGGAAGAGATTTCGTAATTAGGATTGGCACGTTTATACTCTCAACAAGTTTTGTACGCGTAATACGGGAAATTAAAAAATAAATAAAAACAAAATGACATTTGACGTACGAATATTGTGTGTCACCAAATGTTAATTTGGAAGCCATCTTAAAAAAATCATTAACTTCAAATATCTGTAAAAAAACGGTCTCATGACGCAGGTGCCGTAGTAATGTTTTGTTAGATTGTTTACTCAATACTAATAAAATAAAAAGAGTCAAATAAATGATGTATCTTTCAAGCTGGTCATTATTTGAACTCGCTGCAATATTTTGGGTTTTGTCATCAAAGTTCATAAAAATTTGCTTAAAAAAAAATAGGCACATTTTGTCTAAGTCAGGTTCGGTTAAAATGGTTCTAAAATATGTAGTCTTCTATACTAGCTTCGCTTTACGGCTTTGCTTCGACCTTCCAAAGACCCTGTAGATCGGTTATGAATAAATGTTATCAAAGGTTTTAAAGGTTTCTCGGGCACTTTAACACCAATGAATGTCTTACACCTTTGATAAACTTTTTAATGAATAAAACCGTTAGAGTTCAGTGATTTTCGTTGCAAGCGGAAGATATCGTCATTTTCGATCCTCTATTTTCGTCACGTCTATCGAAGTCAGTAACTTACCGACTACCATCCAATATCGGTGGATGTTTTCCAACATAAAAGCCCCGTCAGTGTCATGTACACAATAACGCCTGAAACTTCAGCCAACTTCCATATTTTCACATAACACAGTGTACTTCTCTCTGGCACCGTGTACTTCGAACGAGTTCGTTTCGGATTACCCTCCCTTTGATGTTCGCCGTGTAATAAGCCTCCATTTTGTAATTAAACGTACTTTGGCGGTAACCCCGTTGTTGCCTGTTTGGATTTTAAACCTTCTGCGTATGAGGGTAGGTTGGGAATTTTGTGTAAGGATACATTGTTCGGTAATCTGAAGCAGGTATCAGATAAATAATAAAGTTTCTAATACTGTGTTAGGTATCTGTACTATACTTACTATACTAGATATATTATTATACTAGCTTTTGCCCGCGGCTTCGCCCGCGTGGATGTCGGAAATTAATGCAAGAGGACGTACTACCGCGATAAGAATGTGTTATTCCAGGTTATATAGGTAATATAGACTCTTTGTGCTATTTTCGATCCAGATCCATTCAGCCATTTTTGCGTGATTGAGACACAAACACCCAATCATACATATTTTCACATTTATAATATTATTAGTAGTAGGATTATAACTCATATTACTTAGGATTCATAGTTTATGAGAACATCATGTGTGTTGGTGTTTTTAAAATAAAAGTAATAGTATTCAGAGTAAGAAGACTGTGACATAGGGCTTGGTTTAGTTGAATATAAGTCTTCCTGGTTTTTCTTAACGCTCCTATTTTACCTATACAGACACTCAATCATTTACCAGACACCGAACATAATTATAGGAATAGTACTTTTGCCAGTGGCTTGGCCCGTATAGCTGTCAGAAAATATCACCCGGGAACCTACTACCGGGATAAAGTACCTAGGTATCCTATCTGTTACGTATCCATGATATAATACCTTTGTGCCAAACTATACTAAACTATATGTTTGTGCCAAATTCGATCTAAATCCTTTTGGCCGTCTTTGCATCATTGAGAAACAAACATCCAAAAATCTAAACATCTAAGCCATTTCGCGGTCTCTTACTTGGAATAATACTATTAGGTTTATTTTGAGTATAATGAACACACATGATATTCGCAATTACTATGAAGCCAAAGTAATATGAATTACAATCCTACTTATTCTGTACTACCCGGCCCCTGCCAACGCGCTCTGCGCCCACTTTTTAAATCTCTAATATCTTCTAAGATATTCATTTAAATTACATGCTGTAAAGGGCCATATTGATCTATATTAAATGCACAATGTATTTAAGGTACTTAATTGGATAAGGATTAATGCTGTATTGCTTAAAATCGCTTCGTAAATAAGCCCTTATTTCTCGTAAAAAGTAAAAGATAAAAAATGGTTATTGTGGGTTATCCCTAAGAGATAGACATATACCATTCAGGACATTTTTGTGGGCCTTTTTAAGGTGTACAATACTGTAGTACATTATTTTGATCTATTTCGTAGGATTCAGCCAGGGTTCGAATTTTGAGACGTATGTCAGCGTAGTTTTCGAAGATAGTTATTTTTTTTTCTAAAATAAAAGAATCTTTCTAAAATAAAAATAAGCCTAAGTTACTCCTTGTTACATCAGCTATCTGCCAGTGAAAGTCCCGTCAAAATCGGTCCAGCCATTTCAGAGATTAGCGGGAACGAACAGACAGACAGACAGACAGACAGACAAAAATTGTAAAAAATGTTGTTTTGGTATATGTATCGTGTATACATCCATATACACTTAGTAAAAAGTGGTTATCTTAATATTAAAAACAGTCACTCCAATTTTATTTATTTGTATAGATGTATAGATTATAAAGCTAAAGAGTTTGTTGGTTTGGTTGACCGCGCTAATACCCGAGACTAAAGTACCCGAGACTACTGGTTCCTGCCAGGGTCGCGAGATATTGGCAACTGAAGAAACACGGGTGGGTTTTAGTTAACTATAAAACATCAAGCTGGAACTCTTAGGAGATGAGCAGAAAGAAAAAAAAAATCACGAATATAACCTCGCATGGACAGGCGACTCGTACGCGACGGGGCGGGTCGTTAAATTTCTTAATTCGTCGCGGGCAGATCTAGTTTTTGAATAAAGGCGCCCTCACACAGGCGCGATGCGTTTCTTTTAGAACAATTTCGAAGAACCTTTCATAGACAGTGTTTCTATCAGAATCGCGTCACGCCTATCTATGGAAGGCTTATAGTTTATTCTGATGTTAAACTTTAATCTTCAACAAGAAAGTCTTTAATTCGTTGTCAAAAAATACATAATAGGTTAAAATATAAATCCACGGCCGCTAACACCTTGTATTAGCTAGGAAAATATATATCGCAGCACTCACTCATTTGAAAGGAATTTCCAGTAGATATAGGATGCTGTAAGAGCGTTCAAGATGACAGGTCGTTCGTCACGCCGGCGTTCAGTTAACGGAACGAAAATCATTCATTACGCAGTAACACTCGATCAAATACTACGTCGGTAGGTCTTTTGTATAACACTGACCTACATCAACTTATTTAATTATTTCTGCTTTTATAAATCATCATCATCTGCCTAGACTTTTCCCAACATGTTGGGGTCAGCTTCCAGTCTAACCGGATGCACCTGAATACAAGTATTTTCCATGGAGCGACTGCCTATCTGACCTCTACAACCCAGTTACTGTATAATACGATACCCCTTGGTATGACTGGTTGTCAGACTTTCGGACTTCTGACCCGTAACGACTGTCAAAGATCCAAAAATGACAGCCGGGACCAACGGCTTAATGTGCTTTCCTAGCCCGGGGGTCTTGGTCTTCTGGTTTTATAAATAAGAATCAAATTTAGACCTGACTTTTCTGATGGTCTTCAGAAAAGTCAGGCGCGTAGTACTGACAACCGGCGTGCGTGTATGACGAGATCATCATTTCAGCCGTAAGACGTCCACTGCTGGACTTAGGCCTCCCCCAATTTGAGGGGCTTTGCCATAATCGCCACGCTTGGCAGGCGGGTTGGCGATCGCAGTATGGTGGTAAAATGCATAGAGAACGCTGCTGCCCATTCTCTAGTAAGTCCCTTAGACGACCCTTATGACGAGATGTATGAACATAAAATTAGTTTTCAATATCGATAACCAACACACATGGTTGGTTATCTCTAGGTCAGTTAGTTCTAGAACAGCTTCTTGACCTCTGAGTTTGTTTCGGCCTTTCTTCTCAGAGTAGTCAGCTAGGAAATGCCGACCTCATCTGGTTTAAAAAAATATGATTGACGTGTAAAAGTGTTTGTACAAATCTACTTGCAAAAATAAAGTCATTTATCATTTAGCTCCTACTCTGGTGTCTTATGCTCAATCAGTTGAAGCCCCTTACATTACCACAGGATAATTATTAACCATTTCTTATTTTCCTTTATTTTAATTTGACCCCGTAAACCGCAAGACCTTCTTTCAAATAATCAAGTAAATACATTCCGTTAATTAAAAAAGAAACTGCAAAGCCACAACAGTTCTACAAATCCTATAAAACGCCTGAAGAAGGAAACTTGATCCACTTAAGATTGCGCAAATTTTTCATTATCCGCAAACTCGATTGAAATCGCAATCGATTCGGCGCGAATAACGTTCTTTGAGCAAAAAATGCAATATGACGGCTTCCTGGCTTCGTAATATAAATTAAGAAATGGGAAAAAGTCACCGATGTTATTTATGGCTTTACATTTACGGGTACGACTGGGGCGAAATTATTTCTACCAAGACTTTGCCTTTGAATCACCTGCCAACGCCATACTCGTAAAAAGCTACGTGCTTTACACAATAACATGGTTTTTATGTTTTTTTTTTAAACGTAACTCTTTGGTTATTCATTCTTTCTGAACAAGATTAACCCGTCAGCCAGGTACTCATCAGTCCCGCAGTGAGCAATTGTACGTCAGTAAGAATATGGTATCATCACACACGAGAGCTTTATCATACACTTCATCATCATGTTCCTGGCTTTGTCCCATATTACTAAGTATCGGCAGGGAGCTGCAGGTGGCCCACTGATAACGGCCGCGACGTACGAGTTGTAGATCGTGGGTTCGAACACAAGCAGGCACTTTACTTTGTGTAAATTATTTCGTCACCACTGCTCTCAAAACGGTGAAGAATATTATTGTGAAGAAACCGGCATGTCTTAGAGCCGAAAATTCGAAGACATGTGACATCTACCAACCCGCACTGGGCCCGCGTGGTGGTTATGGTCGACTCCCGCTCACCGAGAGGAGGCCTCTGTTCCAGCAGTGGGAATATTATAGGCTGCTGATGTGGTTGATGTCTAGGGGTCAGTGCAGCACATTTCCTTCCATCCACCCCTGTCTGCCGTCACGCTATAATTGACTTCCTTCTCTTTCAAATAATTTCAAACACAATTCATCCATCTTTTCTTTGGCCAATCATTTCACAAGAAACTTATACTCTTCCACTCATCTCACAAAGCTACAATCTGTGTCAGTTCCCACCTACCTTCTATGTCAAAGTTACTCGTATGCTACCTAGTGAACTAGTGATTGAAGTGGGCGTTCAGTGCGGCGATGCAGATTATGCTAGCGTACTGCTTTGTCTGCGCAAACAATGGTTCCCTCCACAAAGGGCCTGCTAACATGGCGGATATGCATTCGATTTTTGATTCTCCGACACACATGAGCTTGTTGAATATTGATTAACTGTTTACGTGGATTTTTCAGGTAGATTTTATCAAATATCCGGGATGAAAAATATTATGTGTAATTAGTAGAATTTTCATCACAGTTCTGATTTCTGGTGTTAATAGATAACTCGTTTTAGTTACATATTCATCATCATCATTTCAGACAAAAGACGTCCACTGCTGGACATGATCTTCCCCAATTTGGGGGCTTGCCATAATCGCCACGCTTGGCAGGCGGGTTGGCGATCGCAGTATGGTGATAAAATGTAAAGAGAACGCTGCTGTCCATTCTCTAGTAAATCCCTTAGTCGCCTCTTACGACACCCATGCGAAGAAATCGAATGGTGGTATTCTTTACGTCCGTAACCACACGGAACTTACATATTCACTGTATGATAAGTTTCCCGTTTGCATCTTCTTACCCATCTAAATTTATTTAGGGTAGGCACAGTGCCTAAAATATTTTTCTCGCCCTCACACATTTTCACTTATGTTCAAAGAGAAGATAATAAATACGGGAAATAAAACAAATTTTCTGACATAGATACCACACAGAGGTCGCTCTAACGAATTTAAAATTTAATTTATTTCATCGGAACAATGGAATGAGATTGCGTGCGCTGTGCAATCCCGTGATTGAAAATATTTGCCTGACGGTTCCGCAGACGAGCCCACTGGCGGGGAAATTCTATGCGCGTCGTGTCTATATGGAGAAATGCCGTAGGATCACTATTTGAGGTAAAAATTGTATAACCAGAGAGAAGTGCGTCATTGCCTGAAGTTTCGTTACGGATGAATTTGTGAGTTAAAGATTGACCAAATTCAGCAGGACCACTATTTCAAATTGAGAACATTATAACTTTTCTAAATTTTATGCAGCGTTCCAACTGCTGGTACGCACGGCGACAAATCAAACTATATTTTTTCAGTATAAGCTGACTTCTCACTGTACGGAAAGCCTATACAATGCAAGGTCTGTTAGAACTGGTAATGTATCGGTTGATATGTAACCGTGTGTAATTTAAGGTTTGACTTGTGTTTAGGGTGCCTATGATTTGAAAATATATTAGTAGTTGTAAGACAAGCACAATCTATTATTATCATTAAGATAACTATTTACTAATAAATGCAACTATGATGTGACCTATTAAAGTACCTACGTGGGGGTATGTGTCTGTATTGAGAGGGAGATAAATATGGTGACAGTTTGTGTTTATGTAAGTCTGTATAAATATAATTACAAATATATGACTTTATTAACTGCGTAAGGTTAAATGATTGAAATATGTACTAAATATTCAGGTTTATCATAACTTAGTGTCAATAGCCTCTTTGTGACCTTGGTCTAACGTGTAATATGTATAATGTGTTTATGACAAAAGAAAGCCAATAAATACATTTCCTATCTTTCTCCAGACAATCTTGATTGAATTACGAGAGAACAGTAACCCAATAACCCGTTTTCAGCCCCCAATCCTAGCCCGCAGCGAAAAGAGCGTGTGATTGCACTACCACATAATATTTATTTTAAGCCTTAAGCGGAAGAAATAAATACAAACGTAGTTATCTTAATAGCTCGTTACACGTGTGTTACAAGCGAAACAACTTTGTTATTACGAACAGTTTTATTCAGCAGTTATTCACAAGAAACGTAAACGTTAAGACGTCACATTTTCGGTATTATTTACGATGTACTTTATTGAAATACATCGCTTTATGTGTAGGTCTTGTCTCGTTTATAGGTACAACTGTACGTTTCGTAAAAGATATCAATGTATCTATGAGTATTATTGAACCAGTGGGCTGGTCACAAAAGGATCTAGACTTGTGTAATCTCTTCACTTGAGTGCACCACTGGCGCCTCTAAACGGAACCTATTTTCAGACTTATTCAAACAATCTTGACAAGAATAGTGCTTTGAATAAAATTGAAGATAGAGTCACAAGCTTCTCTATTCTTATTTCAAACTAACATTTTTGATAAATATCACTTTGAAGCCGTCGTTCCTAGTCACGTTTTCATAAAAAAAAAAAACAATAAAGGCAGTGTTTTATGAGAATATCTCGTTGGGTCTCATGGTATAGTTATCGATATTTTTTTAAAATTGATAAATTGGTTTCGTCTAACTTAGATTACGATTGAATATTTTTAGCAGTTGGCTTGGTTTGGCCTTGCAATATTGTTATTTTTATTGAAATAATTATTAAACAGTTATATTTGTAAGTGTAGCTGTCCGTACAGCTAATATAACAAAAACAATTTTAGTAAGTATACATATAACCCAAAACGCTGTTCACAGGTGGACATACTAGTTTAGAAAAAAAGCAGTAAAGTGTAGCTGCAGTACGTGCAAGAATTAGTTACATAATGGGCAGATATATAATAGGTATAGATCACATAAGTAATAATTATCTTCTGAAGAAGAATAATTATAAGATTTCTGAAAATCACCTAAATTAATAGGGTCATCCTAATAGGTAAGTTTAACGATTTTCAGAAAAGGTTTAGGCACACATGAGTTTGTTTTAATAAAAGGGACGGGTGAGGGTTTTGAATTTACTCATTGGACAATAATTGAACATGTATTTTTCTTTCAAAGTATTAAATCACCTCTCAAAATCAACCTCTCACTGAGATTAAGATGAAAGGTTGTACACGAATGAAAAAACGAATGAAATGATTTTAGTAACATAAACCAAGTCTCTTCATCTCGTTGATAAAATGTCCAAATGTCCTGCAGATCTGGTAACGTCTTGTGACGGGTCGTCGAGCTCCCTAAAATAGGGTTGAGCTACACGATGACTGATACATACACGCCGTCTGTTGGGACAGGTCAGCTCAATGCTGCAATGGCTCTTTCTTCAAAAGGCTCTTCGAGACTTTGCCCTGCATTGTTAGACTCATATAAAATTCTAATAATATAATGTTTGGACTTTAGAAAGACCATGACCTCTGAGTTTGTTTCGGCGTTTCTTCACAGGAAACAGTCAGCTAGGAATTGCCGGCGCCATCTAGTTTTAAAAAACATTGACCAAAAAATGTTGACGTGTAAAAGTGTCTTATAAGATCTACTTACATAAATAAACATTTCATTTCATTTCATTTCAATACCTGCGATACTGTTAAACCAAATATAACTTAAATTGGTTTCCTGGGAACGAGAGAATGTATTTTTCATATTGAAATACTACGCACAGATGAACCTCGATCACAACTGTTTAAAAATAAAACTCTCCAGCATTTAATACTTCAGGGAGTTCTAACCTACAAGAAGTACTTGTGTGTTGCAGGACATTCACGTTGCTGACAATATTCTCACAGTGTATGACCAACGTCACGATACCGACCCTGACGTGGAAGAGGGGCCAGGGCGTCACCATTTCATGGTTCCCTCTCTTCAAGCTGTTCCCGGTAAGAAGAGCACGTACTTCATGGATGATATAACTATTGTATGAGAACTTTTCGCGCTTTATATATTTTTAGAACCAGCCAAATCTCCCGTCTAAGAATTCATTCTTTCGTTAACATATTTCTTTGTTGATCTATTTTTAGTTTAAGGATTGATTTCTTATTTTAGTTTTTTATTGAAAGCCAATCGCAAAAGTGACCTACAACATTTCTTAGAAGAATCCTTTCAGAGAAAAGTCTTATTTCTGTACAAAGACGATCTCCGTCCTTCACAGAAAACATAATTATAGAAAACAAGGGATTCCATAACTATTTAAAACTATTTGTTCTTAGGTACTACTAACAATAGTAATAATGTGGGCGCTGTGTGCCGTGCTGACCGTCACCGACGTGTTCCCGCTGGAGCACCCCGCCAGGACTGATGTCAAGCTCAACATCATTGAAGACGCGCCCTGGTTCAGGGTGCCTTATCCTGGTGAGTCTTGTTAAAGAAACATAGGCCGTTATGAAATTAGCTTGGAAACTTTATATAGTGAATGCCTTCTAACGATCCTTTCAGATTGGGTCCTTAGTAAAACAGTATTGAAATATCGTAACATTTCAAGAAGATGCCTGTCTAGCTTCCTCTGTCATGTCCTGTGTCATGTCAGCATCTAAATCTGTCGACAGCTGTAGTTAACACAGTTAACAGCATTTTTGTGTTTCGTAGTTAGAGGTAATATAGCTAGTTTATCTATAGTTGAGAATTCCGGGTGAAGCTCGCTTTTATCTTCGACTTCATCATCACTTTCCACCAGGTCAGATGAAGGCCAACGGCTTGGCTAAAAAGTAAAAAAAAAAGAAACAAGTGTAGGGTTTTTGTGGACTGACGCTTATTAAGAAGGTACCTACTATTTGTTTTTGTCTGAACTCAGTGCACCATTCATGGCCGAGAGGTATCTGATTCAACCAGAGACCTTCATCGTAACTGTCTTTCGCAGCAATTAGTCTTTCCTACTTTATTAATTATTTATTTTATATAGAACGGCCGAAGCCAATTACACTATTTAAACATAATATAATAAAACTATTTGACATTTACAATTCATTTAAAACAGTCATACATTCTTCTCACAAAAATTCAAACATGCTGACAGTATCATCTTCCATTCATGTGCAAACATATTTATACATTCTGCATTTGCAACAATATCTGTGTTAAAGTTCAGGAGAGCGTTAATAGCTGTTAATGTCCGAGGAATAGCTGACTTGGAGTGCGCAAGAGTACGGCAAGTTGGAACAGCCAGCAAGCGGTGTTTTCTGCCACGACAGTAATTGTCTGGGACAAATAGATTACAGATATCATTGTGCAGATCAGGAGCATTAATAATCCCCCTAAGAATTTTAAATATTACAGTCATCTGATCGCGCGACCTTCTTACTTCTAGACAATTAAAGCTTAACACTCTCACCGCCATGTATATATAAGCATTTTCTTGAGAAGCAGACCATGTGGGCGGCGCGCGGGTCACATATTTTTTTATGCAGCTGATGGCCGCACTACAATTGAACTAACTTTTGTTGCGGGAGTTGTGGAACGCTGGCCGCCCACGTGCCCTGCGGAGATAAGTTTTAAAAATCATATTGGCTTGCAATGAAATAATTTATGTGGGCGGCCGGCGGACCACGTGGTGGTGAGAGTGTTAAACAACCCAACAGGAATTTAGTGGGATACTAATGATTGCTTCCAAACAGTAGCCATACAAAAATCTGGCTGGAGTCATATATGTATTGTATAATTTATGTTAGGTCAATGGGGCACACCGACAGTGAGTGTGGCAGGAGTGCTGGGCATGTTAGCAGGGGTTCTAGCCTGCACTGTGGAGTCCATCAGCTACTACCCGACCACGGCCAGGATGTGCGGTGAGTTTACATAACACATATCATCATGCCAGTTTTTTCCGAAGGGTTGGCAGTTCACAATTCGTCAGTTCGTCTTTTTAAAATTGGGCGTTTAGAAACTAAAGCAGTTTTATGATAACTTTTATGTTCGCTTGCTAAATGTCTGAATACTCCTACCACAGTTTCTTTTACATTGTGGACAGTGTGAGGCCTCAGAGGGAACTTGTCTCAACAGATCCTCTCTCAGGCCTGAAATGGAGAAATAGAAGCTACTGCTCTCAAAGACACGATGCCACTGGATGTTTTCTCTGATAGATACGATATCGAACTGCCGAAATATTCTCTTAAAAATCTCTCCATGAAAACTTAGATGAAATGACCTTGAAGTGAACTGTGAATAGTGTTATCCCCATTAACTTCTCACTTCACCTAGGTTTTCACGTAAAGATTTTTACCGAATTGACCGGCTGTTTTAGTGTATTAATCAAGTTCTGTAAACACAGCGGCTCCCCCACCTCCTCTACACGCCATCAACCGCGGCCTGGGCACGGAGGGGCTCGGCACTGTGCTGGCGGGCCTGTGGGGCTCCGGCAACGGAACCAACACCTTTGGGGAGAACGTGGGCGCCATCGGAGTTACTAAGGTAACAGCATCCTTAGGCTGCATGGCTGTTACACGGAGCTTCGGAGGAATACTGAACGTAAAGGGAGAGCTTATGCTTCAAAAATTTAAGATAATATTGTAAAACATAATGTATTCTGAACAATCTGCTAGTCAAATCCAAATAGATGTATAGTTTAATAAGTAATTTAAATTTATTTGGTCAAATCCGACTGAACTTTGGAAAAAATCGGTATTTGTTTTTTTATTGGGCTACCAGCTATGTATAGACATGCTACAGCTATGTTTATATATGAATCAAATGATATTAAAATACGCACGAAATTCAGCTTTAGTCATCATCTTATATGGTGCTATGGATTTAGATCACTTCAATTTTGGAACAATAGTTCCACCAACACTGAAAGTATACAATACTCGTACAAGACATCATTGTAATTTCAAGTCATCATAACATAGCGCATCACATTTTGTGTTAATTAAACGTAGGGAAGTGTAAACGACAGGTGTCGGTCGCAAGTACTACCTACGGTGTTTGCTGTAGTTGTGTATGCTAAGCATTGTGGTAGCCGCGCTGAAAGCATTGGACGAACGGACCGAACTGGGGCGCAGTTTTAATTACTTTATGTGGTCTGCACAAAATTGGGAGCTTTGTTGTTAATTGAGCACTTTCGCTAGCTTTTAATGATGAAATACTAGCTTTTACCAGCCACTTCGCCCACGTGGAGGTCGGAAATTATCCCGCAGGAACATACCGGGATAAAATAGGTAGGTAATGTGTTAATCCAGATTTAAACTGTGCCAGTTCAGTAGTTTTTGCGTGAAGGAATAATTAATAAACTTCTTCCATCTATCCATCTCTCCACCCTCACAAACTTTCAAATATTATAAATTAGTAGGATTGATTCCCAATGGAACCCTATTCCCATCCCTATGCCGTCTGTTTATCGAGATTTTGTACCTATAAAAGCCATCCCCTATCAAAATAGGGGATGTAAGCTTGTCAATTAATGCAGCCAACCGCAATGCACCGGAGATTTCAACCGAATTGGAGTTTGGTCGTTAGTATGTGCATAACACAGTGTGCAATCTATACATCTATACAAATAAATAAAATTGGAGTGTCTGTTTTTAATATTAAGATAACCACTTTTTACTAAGTGTATATGGATGTATACACGATACATATACCAAAACAACATTTTTTACAATTTTTGTCTGTCTGTCTGTCTGTCTGTTCGTTCCCGCTAATCTCGGAATTGGCTGGACCGATTTTGACGGGACTTTCACTGGCAGATAGCTGATGTAACAAGGAGTAACTTAGGCTATTTTTATTTTAGAAAGATTCTTTTATTTTAGAAAAAAATAACTATCTTCTAAAACTACGCTGACATACGTCTCAAAATTCGAAAAACCCTGGCTGAATCCTACGAAATAGATCAAAATAATGTACTACAGTATTGTACACCTTAAAAAGGCCTACAAAAATGTCCTCAATGGTATATGTCTATCTCTTAGGGATAACCCACAATAACCATTTTTTATCTTTTACTTTTTACGAGAAATAAGGGCTTATTTACGAAGCGATTTTAAGCAATACAGCATTAATCCTTATCCAATTAAGTACCTTAAATACATTGTGCATTTAATATAGATCAATATGGCCCTTTACAGCATGTAATTTAAATGAATATCTTAGAAGATATTAGAGATTTAAAAAGTGGGCGCAGAGCGCGTTGGCAGGGGCCGGGTAGTACAGGATAAGTAGAATTGTAATTCATATTACTTTGGCTTCAAAGTAACTGCGAATATCATGTGTGTTCATTATACTCAAAATAAACCTAATAGTATTATTTCAAGTAAGAGACCGCGAAATTGCTTAGATGTTTAGATTTTTGGATGTTTGTTTCTCAATGATGCAAAGACGGCCAAACGGATTTAGATCGAATTTGGCACAAAGATATAGGTATTATATCATGGATACGTAACAGATAGGATACCTACTTTATCCCGGTAGTAGGTTCCCGGGTGATATTTTCCGACAGCTATACGGGCCAAGCCACTGGCAAAAGTACTATTCCTATAATTATGTTCGGTGTCTGGTAAATGATTGAGTGTCTGTATAGGTAAAATAGGAGCGTTAAGAAAAACCAGGAAGACTTATATTCAACTAAACCAAGCCCTATGTCACAGTCTTCTTACTCTGAATACTATTACTTTTATTTTAAAAACACCAACACACATGATGTTCTCATAAACTATGAATCCTAAGTAATATGAGTTATAATCCTACTACTAATAATATTATATATGTGAAAATATGTATGATTGGGTGTTTGTTTCTCAATCACGCAAAAATGGCTGAATGGATCTGGATCGAAAATAGCACACAGAGTCTATATTACCTATATATAACCTGGAATAACACATTCTTATCGCGGTAGTACGTCCTCTTGCATTAATTTCCAACATCCACGCGGGCGAAGCCGCGAGCAAATAATATTATAAATGTGAAAATATGTATGATTGGGTTGTTGTTTCTCAATCACACAAAAATGGCTGAATGGATCTGGATCGAAAATAGCACACAGAGTCTATATTACCTATATAACCTGGAATAACACATTCTTATCGCGGTTATACGTCCTCTTGCATTAATTTCCGACATCCACGCGGGCGAAGCCGCGGGCAAAAGCTAGTCTCTCATATGACAGATTACCTTTACTGAGCAGAATTTTGTTGTAGAAAAAATAACAAAACAAAACGCCTGTTTTTTCGAAGTGATATGCAAATGACAGCAACTTGAAGACAAATCTCGTTTGGTTCAGTCATCCTGACTTTCTTTTTTCAGTCCTAAGTAAAGACGACATAAACCACATTGGGCGGACCACACTGTGGTGTACTTTAAACACCAAATAGTTTTTCCCATTCGTCAATGAGCCATACCTTGATAAGAAAAAGCATATTGAGAAATATTGTAAAACATTTTAAAAGAGTAACGGTGGAGTTTCTTGCCAGTTCTTCTCCATACGAAAGTATCTTTTGGAAGGTGCGACTAGAAGATGTCTATTTTAAGGTAAATGTTGATGTTAAAAACTGCCTTTTATGTGCCTAATTGAAATAAATGCTTTAAGTTTTTTTTTGACTTTGAGAATTAAATAAGGAGTATAGACATATACTGTATATTCAGCATTCTTATTACAACAACAAGAAAAATTTCCAGACTTCCTCCACTAGGGGCCTGTCTCGCAGGAAGCTTATAGGATTTTTCCAAGAAATTACAATTCAAGCTTTAAGCAGAATATCGCAATGAAATACAATATTTTAGGATTATATAACTACCTTAATATTATTATAACTAAGTATATGTACGTTTATTTGGATTATTTATGTGATTGTAAGAACTTTGCTAAATAAGGGCTAGGCTTAGAGTATTCAATCCTTAGTTAATCTAGGTTAAAAAATAGTTTATAACCTAGATTAACACGTAGGGTACTTTTAATACCGGTATTATGTCCCCGTGATATATACTCCAATATCCACGTGGGTGAAGTCGCAGGCAAAAGCTAGCAAAATATAAGTGCAGAATCTTTTAGCGAATTCAGATATGACGGGGACGTTCGGAAGTTTGAAGAATATAAGCCTTGAAAAAAGATATTCAATGGTATCCCGTGCAGGTGGGTTCCCGTCGCGTGGTGCAATGGGCAGCAGGTCTGATGGTGGTGCAGGGCGTGGTGGGCAAGCTGGGCGCCGTGTTCATCATCATCCCGCAGCCCATCGTGGGGGGGCTGTTCTGCGTCATGTTCGGAATGATCTCAGCGTTCGGTGAGTTTCATCACAATCATAAGCTTATAGTGGTAGTCTGTTGGACTGTTCCCCCATTACACACCGTTTAACTTGATCCTCAGTTACTCTGCATCGAATTGTTCTAAAAAGTTTGTTGGTCCACCTAGCCAGAGGATTACTTACCTTACGTTTCTGATGCGCGGTCTCTCCTAATAAACACATCTACTCGAATGGTTCTCGGTGTTACAAGCAATATTCCAGTATTGTCGGCTCATTGCCACTTCAGCGGGGCGAGCACGGCCTGCTGTGATAGGCGTAAGTCACACATTTTTATCACAGTTTGGGAGCAAAAACCGTGATAAAATGCGTAACTCAAGTCTATCACAGAGCCCGTGCTCGTCCCGCTCACTGGTGGCTTCTGTGGTTTTTGTCGACTACTTTTTGTTCGCTGCTGGATTCACTTCGATAACTCAGGAGAGCAGAGTCATAGCCATAGCTCGTTGAGCGAGTATTCTTTTAGAACAGACCTTATACAGAGTGTTAAAAGGCCCATTAGATGGTTGTTATCTACTTTCGGGGATCCGACTTTTATTGTTGGTGGGAAAATCGCTATTTTCAGCAGTGTGCAATGTAACGTACACAAAACATGTAAACATTGTTGGAAAGTCCGAGCTTCAATACTTCCTTAACTGGAAGTTTCCCAGGTCGAAAGAAAATCACTATAATTGAAAGAAGTATAACTATCAACTTTGTTAAGCGTCTTTTTACATCGTGTCGTTCCCCAGGTCTGTCAGCCCTCCAATACGTGAACTTGAACAGTTCTCGGAACCTTTACATCATCGGGTTCAGCATCTTCTTCCCGCTGGTGCTGACGCGCTGGATGGCGGCACACAGCGGCGTCATACAGACGGGGGCCGAGGCGCTGGACGCCGTGCTGCAGGTGCTGCTGTCCACCTCCATACTGGTGGGCGGCGTCATCGGCTGTCTGCTGGATAACCTGATACCAGGTGAGGAGGACGGGGTCTTTCTTTCGTTCATTATTTTCTTAATGTACACACAAGACACTTTTAAGGGATCATCAGCATTTCAGCCGAAAAACGTCCACTGCTGGACATGGGGTTCCCCAAGCACTGCCACTTCGACCGGTCCTGTGCTTCTCGCATCCAGCAGATTCCCACAGGGCAATGGAGAGGGCTATGCTTGGAGTTTTAAGGCATAAATACATAAACTAGAAAAGCACAAAAGTACTGCTTATTTCATCATATTTTTTCTCTAGCAGACCTGCGTCAGCAGTGTTTAATGAGAGTAACCTTCTTACTTTAGCCGAAATACAGCCGGACATAGAATCGCCCCTAAGCATTGCCACGACCTGTCCTATGCTTGTCGTATCCACTGTATTCCTGTGATTTTCCTATGGAGGGCCTAACTCGTCACCCAACACGAGTGAACAGGCGCCTCTCAGATTAGCCAAAACGTACAAACAATATTTTGTGAATTTATTCGCTTTAGATCACCAAATTCTTTTCCTGTGTTTTTGTGTATCTGTCACTAAAATTGTTGTGTTTTCACTGTATGTCTATCCTAACTCACTTCCAATTATTGTGTAATCTTAGATATGATATTAAATTTACCTAAAATTGAAGATCTTCCCTAACTAACAAAATAAACCACGCCACCCAAATACTCACCCACGCTGTGCCGATCAGATAGCAAATACTATTTCATCGCTTTCATTAATCACTATTGGCATAATAGACATTGTATTCAATTCTGTCCACTACTTATCAGGTACAGACGAAGAGCGTGGACTAGCAGCGTGGGCTAAGGAAATGTGCCTGGACGCGGCCGGCGCGTCGGCAGAGGGCGACACCTACGACTTCCCGGTCGGAATGGGACTTATACGGAGGTGAGAGTTATAGCACAATTATGTGAAAAAATGATTTTGTTATCTACCTTCAATTTTTTAAGGCGAATTATATTCCAGCATGAAAAACAGAAAAAAACTGTTTCGCTAGGTAATTTCATTTGACCCAGTAAAATGGTAGACTTTTAAATTAGGCATAGGTATGCAGTACTTCTAAATTTCAGTATTAATCATGATATAATTATTTACTTTATACTGTACTTTTCTAGGCGTCTTTTTTAAGTCGAGAAAGGGTCTAGAACTACACGCTAATATTATTATTATATTTCTAGGTGGACCTGGACCCAGTATCTGCCGTTCATGCCGACGTACCAAGCTGGGAAGTTCACCGCATTGTTTACGAAGAAAGAGGTCTGATGACGTAGTGGATAGAACTTAAGTTAAATCAATTGTTAAGAGCGCAGCGAGGGATTTGAGAATTCATTGCGATCGTTTGATCCCGTGTTGCTTCGTCATTACTTAACTTTTAGTTATGCAATTAATATGTAAGATATTTATCTAATTATTTACTCTGTAAATCGTAAACTTAAAAAACGTGATTACTTGTATAATAGTATCTTTTACAGAAAAAATAATCAAAATAATCTCTAAAAAACTTACTTAGGGTTCATAGATTTTTGAGATTATTTTAGGTTCTCCACAGAAGCTCAACAGTTTAAAAAAAAATTATAACTAAACTATTTATGTTCTGTAGTGTATGCATTTTACGTTTCTAAAATGTGTAATTGTTTTAATGTAATAATACGGGAGAAATACCTAAATTAGCCCGCGAATTGCTCATTCTAGCCGAGCCGCGCTACGCTTCAATTAGTCCAGAAGCTTGGTACGTCCTTAAGCAATCAGTTATAATAGTAATTAGAGTCTAGGCATTACTGCACTAAAGTCTGACAAGCACAGCTGTATGTTACTCGTATTCATAGAAACTAAGGTTCTAGGGAATATGACTCTTTTAAGAAAACCATTTCAAATGGTCTAGTAAAAATAAAATAATAAATTGTTTAAATTTTCATATTCCGTTGTATTGTTTATTGAAAATCTACAAATAAATTGAAATACTAAAGTAGGTACTGCGTAAAACAGTCCCCGACTCCCTTTTTTTTTTTTTTTTTTTTTTTTTTTTTTTTTTTTTTTTTTTTTTTTTTTTTTTTTTTGGATGGGAAATCATCAAATGACTTCTCCCGCTCTGGGCGGAGCGGGAGGGCGTGTCAGACTTTTACTGACTAAAACCCACCCGTGTTCCTTCAGTTGCCCATGTGCCAGGGTCACGGTATCTCTTTTGAACAATCACGCGACCCCGGCAGGTCCCCGACTCCCTTTGGGTCACGTACATCCGTTTACGTCATCATCTGTGAAGCTTTTCTCCAACTACTTTGGGGTTGGCTTCCAGTCTAACCGGATGCAGCTCAATACCGGTATTTTACATGAGCGACTGCCTATCTGACCTCCACAACTCAGTCACTGTTTAATACCTTACCCCTTGGTTAGACAACTATCAGAATTTCGGGCTTCTGATGACCTACAACGATTATCAAAGTTTCCTTTCCAAGGCATGCAGGTGTCTTGATATGAAAAAATTATCACCCATCCACGAACCAACCGGGGCAAGCGTTTTATTACTTAGCCAAGCCCCTTTATACGTCACAAGGTGTCGTCCTTATACGTCACAAGGTAATAAACAAGCTGTCAATTTGGTATGAGTTACAAAAGAAACATTGTTAGTTTACTGCCGTGTGACGTCATTTGAGATTCGAAGGACGCTTTGTAGTGACGTCAGCAAAGATGAAAACAACACTTTTCATTTTGTAGAAAATCAAGACATTGTCTCGTGATTTCAGTAAAAATAATAGAATTAAATAAACTTTGCATTCATTTATTGCTGAACATAGAAATAAATACATTGAAGATGTTGAGTAGATGCGCAGTTCATTAAGTCCTACCAATTAAGGCATGCATTATTAATATATCACAAGAAAAATTAATACATTTAAAAATAATTTAAAAGATTAGTTACTTATGTCAAAGCAGAAATCTAAATTATACAATGCAATACATAGAAATCGACAAAAAAATAAATTAATATGGCGTCATAAAACTTAGTTTACATAAGCAAGGTTCATATTTTAAGTACAGTCAAAAACCCTTATACCCGTTCACACGTGACACAAGCACACGTCACAGCGACAAAATGCGGGCAAAATGTCGTTGCAACTTTTTGCACTTGCGATGTGGTTACGTTTTGGCGACTGTTTGCAGACAGACAGGTTGTCGTGGTTGCGTTGTTGCTGCGATGTTTTCTTGTGTCGGCATCGCCTTCACGGTTGATTTTGATGGCCAAATGTGGTCCTTGTCCAATATTCTATACATTTTCATACAAATTAGCGTATGTCTACGTAGTGTCGGTGTGGTTGTGGTACTTGGATCGATTCTTTTTACCTACATGAAAAATAAAAATACACTATTTAGGCGAGTTTCGTATTCGAATCTTTCATTCGGCAGTTAGACATCTTGTGGATGTACTGACTTTAGTTTTTATTGTTTTTCAATACATTTCCTACAAACAAATATCTACATAGGCTACAATTAAGACAGATTCTTCATTGTATTTAGCAAAACTAGGCTAATTTTCACTCATCCCTAGTTATCTAACATTGTAATTCCATACATCCATAGACGTAAAGTACATTAGAGTAAGTCTCATAAAATTAAGTAGAAAAATATATGTATATAGAATTAATTATTGTTAAATTAAATCAATTTTAAAATAAATGGCGATAAAAAGCGGTCTAATGAGTTTTTGATTATTTTTACACATTTTTATATTCTTTCGTGTTTGGAAGGTATATTGATTCAGTTCTGTTGTAGAATGGTTATAAAAAGAAGATTGATGAATTATCGTTTTTACACCGAGCTGGTCATAATATGTTATGCTAAGTTTGGTAAACCATGTCCTATGTAAGTAAAGTATATATTAAGAAGGTTTTTAATTGAAAAAGGAATTAAACCCACATGGGAAACGGTAGTGTGAGCATTTGAGCACTAAGACAAACGACTTAAGCGATAGTCTATTAGTCTGAAGTGATAGTTTATACTAATATTACAATTAGGTAAAATATGTAAAATAGGAAATAAGGATCCGATTCCGAAAATTCTTTAATTAACGGAAAGTTACAGTAATGCTGTGTGTGTTTTAGGTTAAAACAAGAATTCTCACGCGGGCAAAGAAGCAAGTAAATAATAAACTATCAAAACTATGAACCTACCCTCAATAACTTACAATATAGTGGGGAGGCTGCGGCGCTGGTCACGTCTTTGAAGCTATTTTAATATCCTGTGCCCTCGCCTCGCGGGTGCAAGATAATATACCTACAACATAGACTTACATTAGGTAGAGAAATACGTGGCCTACTTTAAAATATATTTATCGAGGAACAGACTAGCTAGGAGGGTAAAAATAAAAGGCAGCGCTTAAACTTTCGTGTTGACTTTACAATCACTAATCAGGGATGACGCAATTCTATATGAACAATTATCACAGAAGAGGCGTGCTGCGTGCGAGGGGTGCTCCACATGTTCATTGTCTGGTCGGCGCATTCGATACGGCAGGCAGTCGGCATTTTTCGACCGCCAAACTCCGTTCGACTTCTCATCCATCATCTGCCTAGCCTTTATCCAACTATGTTGGGGTCAGCTTCCAGTCTAACCGGATGCAGCTGAGTACCAGTGTTTTACATGGAGCGACAGCCTATCTGACCTCCACAACCCAGTCACTGGGTAATACAATACCCCGTAGTAAGATTGGTTGTCAATCATTCGGGGTTCTGACGCCCGTAATGTCTGTTAAAGATCTATGAATGACAACCGAGACGCACAGATTAACATGCTTTCCGAATGATAGGAGATAATATAGACTAAGATTGACGTTGTTAATATATTTTTACGGAGCTATAAAATGTGAAAAATATAATAAAAAGAAGCAGTATTCAAAACCTACATATGTTTCATATGTAGGTTTTGAATACTGCTTCAGAATTACAACCCAGCAAAATCATAAACACTTATTACTCCATATTCTCCCAATCACATGTTATCACGTCACGATACAACATTACGGACGTATAAATATCGCGGCAGATATTTTAGCGCAATCGATCTTAACCGCACTACTTAGGGCTTAGAGTTGAAAATCGAACAGTGTGTGTTTTTCGACGAGTAGTGATGCACTATATTACAATCTCAATGCTCTGTTTAACCCCGAAAGTTAAAAATTTATTGCGCGATAAAAACCCCGTCGCGACATTTTTACACCCGTGCGGACTTAGGTGACGCTGTAATAGGATAAAAAAAAACATTGTGTGCAATTCACACGTGGTAGAAGTGAAACCTTCAAAAATTTTGGCTTCCAGGTAATGAGACGATTAAAAACAAATCACCCAAAAATTTAACCATTGAAATGTACGGAAGTCACATCCACACATTTCATCATCCGTGCAAAACACAAAAAAAATGGCGATTTTGGTGTCACGAGACCTCAAATTCCCGGTTCAACAATTGAGCTAGCTAGCTGTCTATCTACGAACATAAAAACAATGTATAATGCTTCCTATCTCATTTTCTCCCACGTTAAATCTTATGAATGTATGTGTCTGTCTCTTTTTACTGTCGCTTTTTCGTTTCATAGACTTTCAAATCACAACGGTGCTAAAGAAATTTTTACTTCAAAATATGAGGTCGGCCCAGACGAGTAGCTCAGGAGACCTGGCTTACGTGGGGGTAAGGATCTTAAGTAAAAGTGGATCCATGCCTAATGCCAGCCTGCTTTACGAGATGTATTGATAAATCTATTTGTGTGATGGGCCAATACTGGATTACTCGGTAAAGCTTGTTCCAAAAACACGAAAAGAGAAATAAGTAGCTAATCTCATGTATTTGCAGTATTTTTCCAAATTCGTTGTATTCAATATCAGTATATTGTATTAGTAATCTCAGGTTTCTATTATCATCTTGTTTGGGTGTATTATTTTGGGGTCAAAATCTAGTTTTCTAGTAAGGTCATCTTTAGTTTTTGTACTGTTTGGTACAAATTACGCCGTTTTTAACGTTCCATAGCCTTTGAGCCTCTAGGTATTCTTCCTTATCAAATAATTCCTACGAAGAGGCTAGAAGACACAGGGTACCTAATCATCTTTCGACGTCTCCTATAATCTATTTTTTATCTCCGAAGACACACTCCAAGAAGCAATAAATCTTCGAAAATAGAATGGTCACTAAAAATATATGAGTAAAGAAAAGATTTCATTCCATTGTGCTATTGATTCAGAGTCATCAATAAGTGTCGTCGCTATAATTGACACAGCGGGTAATGGAACGCGAAATGGAAAAAGAACTTTAGCAAAGTTTGGGCTATTTTTGAGACATTGTGACCCTTTCTGAACAACCGAATGATATTACACACACACACATGTTTGTTATCTCGGAGATTTTCGGATCATATCCAGGATCAGTTTTGCCCAGAGGCTGACCTTTTCAATTCATGTTTTGTAGGAATTTATATGGGCCAACAGATAGTTTTCAGCGTCTAGAGTGTTGAATGCGTTTGAAAGAGGGGATTTCTTAATGAGAGATTCATAAACTTACACGAAAAATTACAAAAAGAATGATCCTCTAACTTGAATTGCGTAATAAAACTGCCATTTGTTTGCAAATCGCTTTTTCTTGTAAGTAAGATTGTTACTGCTTTAGTTTTAGGTACATGAACAACACTACAGTTACGTCATAGCAAGCATGAAGCCGAAAGCCAAAAAAAGCAGATATACTTTATTTTAAAAAAGTCATTATTATTTAGACGTTAATTCAAAAATTAAGTTCGCTTTTTGTGTCTGTATAACCGGCTTTGTTATTCTTCTCTGAGCAGCGGCTGTTGTTGAAGTTTTCCCTATCATTGAAGGCATTTTATCCAGAGCTTTTGCCCGCGATTTCTTCCGCGTGAAATTTCTTCATCCCACCATGTTGTGTCGCATCACCCGTCTTCTCCACGAATTAGGCTATCAAATACAAAAACAATTTCTCAAATCTAGTACTGTAACTGAAAGTTTTAGAGATTAGCGATTATAAAACAAGGCCTTCAGCTGTAATAGTCTTACCTATATATTTAGAAAATATAATAATAATATAAACGTATGATATCGCTGTCCCTCATGACGAGAATCTCGTGAAAGATGAGCAAGATAAAAAAATCAAGTATCTTGACTTAGCACACGAGGTTGTCGACATGTGGGATGTGGACTCTGCAATCATTGTACCGATAATCGTAACAGTAAATGGCCTAATAGCGAAGAGCCTCGACCAACACCTCAGGAGGCTCTCATTCCGCGGCTGGGTCAAGGGCTTGATTCAGAAAGCAGTACTCCTGGACACGGCACGCATTGTCAGGAGGTTCCTCTCTCTAGAGCTTGGACCCTGCTCCCGATGCCGATGAAATATTTAAAATATACTCAATATGTATGAAAATAAATAAATGGAAATATAAACTTACATACAATAAATAAATCTTAACGTTTTGTCAAGTTGTAAACCTTGCGCAGCAAGGGCGAGTCGCCATATAAGTATTGGAAATGTAACATATTTTCAAAGGCGGCGCGTTGCTGAAAGTTACCGGTAGCCGGTATAAAGGGGAAATTGGTTCGAAAACTTGTCAAGCTTCGAGGTGGATAAAGTGGAAATATTTGCGCAACAGTTTGCAACATTACAGGAAACATCTACTAAATAAGGATAATTACAAGAAACACCACAAATGGTAAAGTTTCCTACGTGCTTTTTTTGCCGTTTTGAATTTCTGAGGTCCGTGTTTTCGTTAATTATCTTTGTTTTATTTAATTACATCTATTTCGCTCTCATTTTCGTGAAGAATGTAATTTCAGCCAGTGGGAATGATAACTAAATTAAGCAATATTATTTCACTAAACTATGTTTTACGTTATTTGACGTTTTTGAAAACACTATGATTCGTCTCGAGTAGAAGACTTTAACGTTGTTGACTACCGTTGGAATGATTAAAAAGAAGGTAAGTATGTATCTCGTACTCCTTAAGAAATCAGGGAATACGAGATACTTTTCTACCTACTTTTAAATAGATTAATGGAGATAGGTAGACCTTACGATTATTATTAATGTAGGTAATGTATTGAATGTTTGTTTCGTGTGGTGCCTAGACGTAAAGAATAGCCCCATCTCATCTTTTCCCGTGGATGTCGTACAAGGCGACTAAGGGACTTACTGGAGAATGGGTAGGAGAGTTCTCTATGCATTTTACCATCATACTGCGATCGCCAACCCGCCTGCCAAGCTTGGCGATTATGGCAAACCCCCAAATTGGAGTAGTCCAATGTCCAGCAGTTGCAATCTTTCGCCTGAAATGATGATGATGAATGATTTAATGTTTTGGTTCTAGGCAGTCTGGTAAACTTTTAATAGTTTCTGAATCCTACAGGAACTTCAATTAAAACTAAATATAAATTTTATTAATACAATAATTTCCATTGACGGATACATTCAGTTTTATGACAACCAAATGTCATGGCCGTGCTCCAAGTGGAGCCAATGTTTAATAGACAACAATAAAACCGTTGTGCCTCGTGTGACGTCATGTCCGGGGTATATAGTGCTCACAGTTGTGATGAGCGCCAAATCACGTCGTCAAATACGATGACTGTATTGGATGCGGGGATTGAAACAGCTGTTGTGTCACCAGATTAATTTGAAGTTTAATGCAAAGTGCAATTATTCATGATGACTATGACCTATTTTAGTTCTAAAAAGCAAATTAACACCCTACGTAAATTGGCCGTGTTATAGTCACTCTATACAATTGTAAAAGAATTACCGTTGTGATTTGAATATATGGTAGTAAATCTTAATATGTAATTCATTTGCATGACTTTACCCACGTTTGCTGATAAATAACAGTATACTGAAATAGGGATGCCCGATCTGAATCGATCTTTCAGAAGATCGATTCATGACGATACGATCAACCGATTTTTTAAATCGATTCAATAGGATACCATCTTAGCCAGATCGAAACGTATACGCTTATAAGATCGTATGAAAAAAATCGTATCAACTAAAAGCTAAACAATGTACAGTACGAACTACAACGTGTATTTTAGCATTCCCTTTCAAACGTCTGTTTTCTATATTAAATTGTTAATTTAGAAAAGTATAAAATATGTTTTACGTTACAGATTTCAACTGTCTACATTTAAACTTTTCAAAATTAATAATTTAGCAGACGCACTGAATCTTTTCTTTTACGGCTATCTGTCACGACGGCGTCCGTGGAACACTTTGTAGTTGATCAATTAAGAAGATTAAGTTAAAATAAATAATTTTGCATGCATACTGTGCTTTTTTATGGAGTTTCTTGCCGGCTCTTATCCATAGGAATCAACAAATTGGAGCCATGCATCTAGCTTCTGACGTTTCATAAGTGCCCATGTAGGTTTAGGTGAAATAAATATATATTCTGATTTTTATTGTTTCATTATTGTTATAAAATAACGATACGATCTTCCGAGATCGAGTAAGATCGATTCAATACAATACGATTAAGATCGTGAATCGATTCACGAAGTTACGATCCGATACGATCCAGAAGACCGATTCAAAGCAAAAAATTGGGCATCCCTATACTGAAATATATAAAATGATAGTTCGTCTGCTATGATATAGTTGGCGGCTCGACCTGCCACGTTGGCAAAGAGCTATCACTACGCAGACACAAATATGTGATTTAGAATTTATGAATTTCGCACTACATCTGGCATGAGCTGCCCATTGCTCGCCGCCCGGTAAGGACCAGGGTGCTTACTCTGGAATATAATTCCAATAGATCGACAATGGTCAAACGTCAGTTGGTTGAGTTAAACGTCAGGGATTGGCTGGACTCAGTGAGTCCAGCCAATCCCTGACGTTTGACTGACAATTCCAATGTCAATCTATCGGAATTATATTCGAGAGTAAGCACCCAAGCCCGTGTCGAAGGCGCGTAGTGTTCACGAGTTGTGTTTTTGTGAAGGGGTCTGCTAGGACCGATGCCTGCCAGTGTTGCGAAATTTGTTCGAAAGTGATACCGTGGCCCTGGCATATGGGCAACTGAAGCAACACGGGTGGGATTTAGTCAGTAAGAGTCTGACACGCCCTTCTGCTCCACCCAGAGCGGGAGACGTCATTTGATGATTTCCCACACACAAAAAAAAAAAAACACCTGGCAGCTTAAGCGCCATGCTCGAATGAAAAAAAAAAAACAAGAAAAGGGTTTTATATTGTCAGCCAATAATGTTCTCACTGCTGGGACACAGAGGGGTGACCTTTGTGAGATGGAACGTGCCGTAATTCACCAGTCACAGTACGGGTTGGTGGCTGTCACATGTATTTGAATTTTTAGTTCTAAGACATGCCAGTTTTCTCATGACGTTTTCCTTTAATGTTTTGAGAACAGTGGTGATGAAATAAAACGCCTGACCAAACCTATAATACGACCTACAACTCGGTAGGTCGCGAAGAAAAAGCTCTTAAAGTACTTGAATTCTTCAAGGTGGGAAAAAGTCTATACTCCGTTCTGTGACCACGCGAAACATAGGCAGAACTCAAATCTATAGACTTAATAATGATCTTCACTAAATGGATATCATACCTTAGTTTTATTTACCTACTTCAACATTTCGTAGTTCGCTTTCGTCACACATAGACAGATAGTTCCACAGCCCACAACGATCGTTTTACAGATAAGTGTGAGTAAACTTACACGGGAAATTTTTTCCCGGCGACAAATAGTATCAGTTAACTGTTAAATTCTTAAAAAAATGCTTAAATTTTTCTGGTTGTACGTACCTATTACCTCAAACTACATCCATCTATCTACTCCATCTACTGCATATACCTATTCTATACTGCCTCGCCGTTGCTATATATTGCTCAATATGGTGTAGTTTCTACATATCTGTAAAGGGCGGGCGTTTGACGGACTGTATGATGTAATTTTTATGTTCGAATAGTGTTGATTCTTAGCCTAGTTTGTATAAATAACTTTTGATTTTGATTTTATGAGTATCTGGTAACTATTGCTACATGTTGGCATCATAAATTACTTGCTATTATCGCGACGTCATATTTAAAAAAGTCGCCCAGAGTTGAGCAATTTAAGTTGCCCGTATGTGCAGCGTGAGCCCTGCCCCGTGGAATGCTCTGGGAATGAAAAGGTCAAGCTAGCGTAGTCAGAATTCTTAAACGGTGGCGTAACGAGACAGGTACGGCACCTGAGCCCGGCTGGTTTATTAATATTGGTTCGGGGATTGAAAAGATAGAGCCTTAGAGTGCTTTGAAAAATGAGTGATAAAGCGTTTATCATCCTTTAATCCTGTTACACACTCAAATTAAAAATCGTTATGTTGGTCCTAGCAAATATCATGATAAATAATTCTATAAGACACCTAATTTAAATATTGGCGTATTTTCTCAGAAGTTAACACCTGTGTATATGACCAGATGTATGAACCTAAACGAGGCAAAAGGAGTCCATAGATTCCGTAGTTTTTTCTCTTCGTAAGTTTATATATGTATGTATGTTTAACACAGTAATCTATTCATGCTTCCCGCATCCAACAGGCCATAAAACCGGTCGAAGTGGTGGAGCTTGGAGGAGGCATATGTCCAGTAGTGGACGTCTTCCGGCTGAAATGATGATGATGATGATGATGATTTGTACTCGTGGCTGTTGTAAGGGAGACTTATAGAGAACAGAAATTCTGAGAGCGTGTTCGGACTAGTTGTTGGGCAGTTTGGTTATCCCGCGGCCAATGTATCAGACAAGCGGCAAGTTTGTAATGGCTAAGTAAATACTGGCTTACCCACGCTAACTTTCTTTGACAACTTTGTCATGTGCAAAGGCCTCTGCAGCGTTTTTCCGCTAGTTCAGACAGGGTGAGTCAGCCGTCTTGTGGCGTTTTTGGGTATATAGTTTTTCAGAACAGGTCAGTCGCTGCCTACGCGGTGGTGACGATGCTTGAAGTTTTCTTTATACGTCATCCTGAAAATCCGAAATGTAATCAACATCCTGCTTCATGACTAATTTTGACGCAGTACTCCCTTTAAACGCATGTAGTTATACATAAAGATATCAGAGGCTTTGACATCAGCAAAGGACACAAATGTCCTTTCTTTGGTATTGTTCGTCAAATCGTTAAGCTCCTTAAGTTAGTCTGGAGAGACTGACCTGTTAGTCTAGTGGTTAGTGACTCTGACTGCTAAGACAGGTCGTGGGTTCGATTCCCACTCAGGACAAATGTTTGTGTGATGAGTACAATCATTTGTTCTGTGTCTGGGTGTAATTTATTTATAATAATAATATGTATGTATTTAGATATATATAAGTACATTTATCAGTTGTCTGGTTACCATAGTACAGGCTCTGCTTAGTTTGGGATCAGATAACGGTGTGTTGGTTGTCCTAAGATATTATTTAGATATCTTATACATATAAAAATCTTGTGTCACGATGTATGTTGCCAATAAACTCCAAAACTACTGAACCGATTTCAATCAAATTTCACATGTAATCGTATTTTGGTCTAACTTACTGGATAGGATAGTTATCATCTCAATTATTCGCTTATGTCGTGAATGTAAACGAATAAAATGTACCAATTTATTGTTTCTTAAGCAAGTTTTTATTTACTGTTTAGTTTAATGAAGTTCTCATAGATGGCGGTGTACGTTGATTCATCGATAAAATTATTCAATATTGTTTGACATCTAGGTTGCAAATACACCCAATAGATGGCGCTGTGTTCTGTTTTTTAGAATATAAAAATTCTATTACTTTATTTCACGTAATATTTATTTATGTTCACGATATAACCGTATTATTTTAATGGTTTGTGACTGATATTTTTATAATTATACTGCGTATTATGTTACAATATTATTATCATTTATAACAAAAAAAAATTGTACTATTTTTGTTAGAGAATTATTAAAGTCTTGGCGCCAAATTTTAATCAAAGTTTCAAGATCTGGCCATAAAATTCTATCGAGTCGCCATCTCTGGTTTGAATGTCCAAAGCTTTGGTATCTCATTCGTTTTCGAGACCTCCTCTGAGCGTAAACAAAGCTCCCTCTCGAACCATCGAGATCCACTATTTCAAACAATACGTCTAAAATAAACGTCCGTCCCGTCCATCCGTTGGCAGCGGCCGGGTAGTACAGGATAAGTAGGATTGTAATTCATATTACTTTGGCTTCATAGTAATTGCGAATATCATGTGTGTTCAATATACTCAAAATAAACCTAATAGTATTAATCCAAGTAAGAGACCGCGAAATGGGTTAGATGTTTAGATTTTTGGATGTTTGTTTCTCAATGATGCAAAGACGGCCAAACGGATTTAGATCGAATTTGGCACAAAGATATATTATATCATGGATACGTAACAGATAGGATACCTACTTTATCCCGGTAGTAGGTTCCCGGGTGATATTTTCCGACAGCTATACGGGCCAAGCTACTGGCAAAAGTACTATTCCTATAATTATGTTCGGTGTCTGGTAAATGATTGAGTGTCTGTATGGGTAAAATAGGAGCGTTAAAAAAACCAGGTAGATTTATATTCAACTAAACCAAGCCCTATGTCGCAGTCTTCTTACTCTGAATACTATTACTCTTATTTTAAAAACACCAACACACATGATGTTCTCATAAACTATGAATCTTAAGTAATATGAATTATAATCCTACTACTACTAATATTATAAATGTGAAAATATGTATGATTGGGTGTTTGTTTCTCTATCACGCAAAAATGGCTGAATGGTTCTGGATCGAAAATAGCACACAGAGTCTATATTACCTATATAACCTGGAATAACACATTCTTATCGCGGTAGTACGTCCTCTTGCATTAATTTCCGACATCCACGCGGGCGAAGCCGCGGGCAAAAGCTAGTTATTATATAAATTTTGAGTTGAGCGGCATGATTACTGACAAATGCGTGCACTGACTGGACAGGTCCACTCAATCTGTGTGGTTCTCTCCTCAAAAGACCATTTCAGACACCTATCCACGTAGTTTTCACATGATGTGACCAAGATTATGTCTGGACTTTAAAAGAGACTGTGACCTCTGAGTTTTGTTTCAGCCTTTCTTTTCAGAGTAGCCAGATATGAAACGCTGACCTTATCTAGTTTAAAAAAAATATTAATGACGTGTAAAAGTGTTTGTATAAACGTACTTGCAGAAATAAAATCATTTCATTTATTTTTTTGCCTGGAAATATTTTGATAAAGACAACTGAATTGTATTTAACAAAACACTACTAGATTACTGTAAAAATTATTCCCGGATGTCTAACATGGATCTCTCAGCATTGTTACCATAATCCCAGATGTACAAATAAAATGGCGCTGAACAGGCAAATTCGTCAGTTGTTCGCGTTGACATGTAACGCCTCGCCCCGCTGGCAGCCTGGTACTGATGGCTATCACTAGCGGGAGGGCGATAATGTCCGATTAATATTGTTATTTACATTGCCTATACGAGGGTTGAGTAATCACCGTTTTGATTGAATATGTGACGCACAGATTTTTGATAATTTCCTTTCGTTTTATTTGCTTGAGTTTTCTATTAATATTTGTTGTATGTTTCGATGTTTGTCACGCTCAAACAACTGAACGCATTTGCATGAAATTTGACAAACAGATAGTTTATAATCTGGATTAACATACCTATAGGATACTTTTTATCTGTAGTACTTTCCCGTGGGATGATTTCCGACCTCCTCCGCCACCATAGCTAGTGTATTAAAAGAATATTTACGTCCTTACTATAAATCAAAAGAGGGTAGATGAAAAACTTATGTTTATAGAACTTAACGTTCGGCGTCCGAGGCTCCGACACCATCAGTTTACCCGCGACCATGGCTAGTGGATTTATCACAGAAACTTCGCGTAAAATACTTAATCAATACTAACCTATTAATACTTAGGTAGTCAAAGCCATAAGAACTAAATTATAGCATCGAAATTCCAATTAAAATGCCGATCTTATATCGCACATTTCTAGTTGTAACTCGTACCCCACAGTCGATGTCGTTCGTGCGTACATTTGTGAAAGTAACATAAACACTGTAACGGCTCGCTTACTTTCAGTAATTACAGAGCGTGTGAACCCACCGCTGGGAAATATACGCACATATATATGCTGACACCTTTATCTGTTGTGGGCTATTTATATAGGTAGTGGTGCCGATACAGTTGTACACCGAACTAAACTAACTAAACTTCTCTAAAATTCCTTACTTTTGACTATGAGAATTTTAACGCTATTCTGCAAGAAAAAGTCAAAGTTTTTGTTAAAACCGGAAAACTCAGAATAGCAAAATTGACATTTTCACTAAACTAATAACTCAGTGCAATCTTAGTGCTGTCAAACTAAAATATAGTTAAGTTCTGTCATTTTAGTCTGTTTCAGAATAGGAAATCGTCGTTTTGTACAACAGAATCGATACCAGTGACAGACAATAGTTTTGCAAGTCATCATCATCATTACAGCCGTAAGACGTCCACTGCTGGACTTAGGCCACCCCCAATTTGGGGGGCTTTGCCATAATCGCCGCGCTTGGCAGGCGGGTTGGCGATCGCAGTATGGTGGTAAAATGCATAGAGAACGCTGCTGCCCATTCTCTAGTAAGTCCCTTAGTCGCCTTTTACGACACCCACAGGAAGAAATGGGGTGGTGTTATTCTTTACGTCCGGCACCACACGGTAAGTCGGTTGTAACTGTAAGTCATGTGTTGTGAAATTGGAAGGCAAAAGAAATAAGGGTCCAATGAGGACCCAAGGACAATTTGAGATCTTTCGAGGTTCTTAAACAACAATCCTACAAAGTGAAAGTTAGGATGTTTGGATGTCTTGATGTTTGTAACTCCATCACGCGTAAACAACTGAACGGATTTTGAGGGAATTCTGCACACAGATAGTTTATAATCCGGATTATACATATGGTATTTTTATCCCGGTAGTACGTTCCTGTAGGATAAATGTCAACATCCACGCAGAAGAAGCCGCTGGCAATAGCTAGTGCCCCTTTAAATTGAATTAGATTTTCCGTCTTCCATTTCCAGTCGTTCAGTTGAAAGTCTATGTTTTGGAAAGCTCCGTTATAAACGTCATGAGCATCCCAGAAGTTGTAGCGGGAACATTCGAAGTGGGTGCAAACCTTGCAGTTGACACGGACCAATACGGATTTAGGTCCATTAGTGTTGAGTTGCACACGAGTGAAGGAGTGTTTACATTTCGGCGCACGCATACTAACCTGTTGTGCGCGTATCGACCGGCCGCCCACCGGGGCGAGGCAGTCTCGGCCGATCTTCTCCCGCCGGAGCCCGTGTCCGTGCCGCGCCAGTGAGTCCCGTGCCCAGTGCAGTTCTTGTGATCAACATCGACATGCAGTTGCCGGCAACGAGCCGGCCACAGTGAGACAAACGCTTCAGGTGAATATCAATCTTATTTATTCAACAGCAGTTTAGGGTTGACATGTTTTGTTTTAGAGATTAGGTGCGTTAATTGAGGCAGGTCCTGAAATTTTGCAGGTGTGATACATCGAGGTTTTTTTTTAAAATTAATACTGTTCTATTATGAAGTAAATACGTCAATTTAAGACAAAAATCTTCAGTGGATAATCCTGTTTAAGGAAAATAATAGCAAACGACTTTCCTCATATCGGCAATGTTTTTGCGCGTCTGTCTCGGAAATATACTTCGCAATTTTAAAGGGTGGGTATTTTGCAATTTTCTGTAGGCTGAATACCTACAATTTATGTAAGTTAAACTGACGTTCTTTTTACTTAATTCTTCATGTAACTAATCATGTCCGGGACGACATTTTATCGTGGCGCGTCATTGACCACGTTTGAAAACTTAAAAGCTCAGCTTTTAAACTGACTTTTTACCGATTCATTGACTACTTAAATAAATTGTTTCGAAACATTCTTGATTCAAAATATTTCCAAATACATCGACATTCCTTTGTTGCCCCGCCAAAGTAACGGCGCAAAAGAAAAACATTTTCCATTAGGCAAGTAGCGTTCCTTTGTTAGAACGTCCTAGATCAGTCGCTGTCACACTAGTCACGCCTCCCGGCGACTCCCGATGACTCACGAGATTTATGAGTCCCGTGTGATTAGCAGTTACTGTTCGTTTATAATATTTTGACGCACAACGTCATCCACGCGGCGAGGTGCGAAGATCATCGCATTTTGCGGCCACGCGGGATTTAATGCGCTCTCCAAATATGCGACGTTTGTTGTGTAAACTGCGTATAAAATAACAATTTAGCAAACATTCAGTTTTATTCGGTACAAGATGAAAGAAACGTATGCACATTGAAATGAAATAATTACAAATGGTTTTGCCGCTAACAGTATTTTGAGCACCATGTTTTGCTGTATTCAGCTTCTAGAAAAGTTTCTGGCATGAATCACATGTAGGATACTGATATCATGTCCTGAAATATAGCCTTCATGATGCAATACTAATAATCCTTTCGCAACTGCGCCTGCGTTGTGCAACAGAGTTTGAACTCTAGACCTTTACCACGAATATAATGCGCAGTTCAGCTCTTCAATCAATTTCATCGCCCACAACACATTTTATCCTCTCTTTTTCTAGAAGCTTGCTTTTAGAGATTACTTTTGACTTGCTGCCTGAAAAAGGGCCCTAATATCCTAACCTTAGGTGTCCTTTGGGGAATCTAATCCTTATTATGAGAACTAGTAAGTACGTATTAGTAAAAACTATCTTTGCCAAATACATTAAAGATACTGAACTTTGTGGAAACGTCTTGAAAAAACCGCGGGCTTACGTGTGCGGTTGACAAGACGTATTAGTTGGTGAGCCCGTTTTTAGAGGGAAGACCTTCGACTTATCTTAATGGTAGTAGTAACATTTTATAGACAGGTTCAAGGTTTTAGCACTGATAAAATGGGATTTAGGAATACATACATTAAGGAATAGAATAAACAACTTTTTATGAAAAACAACAAATAAATTACAGATATTAAATGTAGAAATTTTGTATAGGGTAGCAATAAGGTGTTGGATATCGCTAAAAGCGATCTTTTAAATACAATCTTTGAATGGATTAAAGACAGAAGAAGAGACAATACTGCAGGTAGCCTATGGTGTACCAATTACACCAAATAAATACATATAAATATACAAATAAGAATACTTGCTGAATCTTGACGTTGTATTAAGATAGAGATATCTTCCGGGGCACCATGTAATCAAAATAGACGGAAGTCTTGTCTTAGAAAGTTTTAGGTGCACGATCAATACGTATGTATATCTTTATCAATCTTATCTCTCCACGTTGTATTTAACTGGTTAAGTTAAATTGCACTGACGCAGTTAGGTACTGTCAGGTTGTTAAGTCGCCTTTGTGTTTCAGTTAAGTAGATAACTAAAGCCACTAACTACTGCTTGAAACACAGTCGGATAATATAAGTAGTTACAGTAGTCGTGTGTAGTCGGTAGTTCAGATTTTGCATGAGTTAGTTTTACCCTGCTGATGAGGGTGTTGAGGGGAAATGCGCCTGTTAATTAATATTGTCGTGAGGTTAGAGATAATAATGTAAGCCTAACTTGCACGTAATGTAAGACAGAATACTTGAACAATATGGTTCTTTCTAAAGCTTCAGTTTATTAGCAATAATTATCTTTTTTGTGTTATTATTCATTTATTCAATCATGTTATTGATTCATGTTACAATGACTCATAGACAAAATTCAATACATATACATATATTACAATACAAAAGGTTTCATTCTGTTGCATGTAACTATGATTGATCTTTGCTTGTCAACAGTCGACATGACCAATTCTGCGTCCAAGTCTCTAATACAACGACGGGGTACCATCCGCACTGAGTTGATATTCCGTCCATTTATAATAATAATATCTTGGGACAACCAACACACCGTTATCTGATCCCAAACTAGGCAGAACCTGTACTATGGTAACCAGACAACTGATAAATATACTTAAATATTTCTAAATACATACATATTATAGATAAATTACACCCAGACACAGAACAAATGATTGTGCTCATCACACAAACATTTGTCCTGGATGGGAATCGAACCCACGACCTCAGTCTTAGCAGGCAGGGTCACTAACCACTAGACTAACAGGCCAGTCAAATAGTGTGTCATTAGTCATTTATAATGCGCGCATCAAAGTATGGAATCCTCTGCCAGGTTCTATGTCTCCTTCCACATATAACCTGTCAGCCTTCAAAGCAAGAGTGAACTAGCATCTTCTGGGCACGCTCGTTCCATATCAGACCTCATCCAACGCTTTCTACCGGGCGAGGCCAAGAGGTCCATTTAGCATAAGTAGCTCATAATGTTCCCACAGCTGGAACACAGGCCTCCGGTCAGTGAAAGGGAGAGGACAGTAACCCACCATACGCCCAATTTGTAGATGTCATAAGTTGGGCAAAATAAATGACTATATTCCTTTCGCGGAAGTGAATTCGACAGAATTTGCTGAATTAATATGTTGTATGTTGTCAGCAACTGTTCTCTGTTTATTACTTTTTATCGTAAATACTGTCTTATTCACATTACGGGCAATTGGATCAGAGAACCGACTCGTTTTATTTTTGCAGCAATCGGTTCCGAGCACTCAATTAGTTAGAGGGGTAAATTGATTGGTACCGGAAATTCTACTGATCTGATCAGATCTTTTTGCTCAATGCCCTATTTCAATTGAGAGCGTGTATTATTAGTACTTATTAGCCACAATATATCAGTATAGGTTCCAGTGTCGTTAGGACTTCTTGAGCAGTGGTGTCCCAGTTGTAAAGGCCGCGACTTCCGAGTTGTAGGTCGTGGGTTCGAACCTAAGCAGGCGCTTTACTTTGTGTATTTCATCACCACTGCTCTCAAAACGATGAAGGAAAACATCATGAGGAAACCGGCATGTCTTAAAACAGAAAATTCGAAGACATGTGACATCCACTAATTCACACTGGGCCATCGTGGTGGATTATGGCCCACTCCCTCTCACAGAGAGGAGGTCTGTGTCACTGTCAGTCGAAAGATAATAGGCTGATTATATGCACGGTGCGGGCGCCTAATTTAAATTTATAAATGTAACATCATGCCTGTTGTTTTCAGAAGGTTTAGGTAGTTGGGTACTTATAATACATCCAAGATTCACTAATATGTTTTGTTTTAACGTATATTTTAATAAACTTGCCCCTTGAATCGTAGTAAACTTTACGATGTCCGCAATACCGTAATCGTACTTACGAAGTAATACACACACATCTTACTACTACAAGTCACGTAAAACATAAATACTTCATTCATTGAAAACAAAAAGCTTAAAATGTAAACGTGACTAACACTTCAATCGTTCTCGGAAACGCAAACCTTAATGATATATTTCCTTTCCTTCAGTGGACTTACAAAACATTTTATTTAAACACGAACGAAATAACAAAACAGGTTTGTTTTATTATTTCCTTTCTTAACTAGAATATTGTATTAGTCAGAAAATTTTGTAACAATATTTTGATTTCAAAGGGTGTTTCTTAGAGTTTCTTGTCCTTCCAATGGAGAAGTAAGGAAAACTAGTTTCATCTTTCTGACTGACTGCCCCTTAACAATTCAAAAGTGCCTGTCATTAGTTTTTTTTTTATTAGCCTCCACTTTCCCACTCCTGGGCATAGGCCTCCCACCACTTCTTCCATCTTTCGCGAGCCCGCGCGTGCTTCTTCCAGTTTTCACGGAATCTGTCCAGCTTGTCTCGCCATCTCCTACGTGGTCTGCCGCGACCCCGCGTCATTAGTTTGATTTGAAATAAATGCTTTGCGTTTGAAGGATGAAAATACGAAACGGGCGCAAAGTAGGTGTAGGTGCCTCAAAGAGATGTCAGCAGTACTGAAGGGGTCTGCTAGGACCGATGCCTGCCAGGGTCGCGAGATTGTTCAAACGAGATACCGTGGCCCTGGCGTATGGGTAACTGAAGGAACACGGGTGGGATTTAGTCAGTAGAAGTCTGACACGCCCTCCCTCTCCGCCCAGAGCGCAAGAAGTCATTTGATGATTTCCCATCCAAAAAAAAGTAAAAAAAAGTAGGTGTAGGTACTATAGGTACACCTCTGCCTGGAACTTCGGGGTAAACAAACGTGAAGTTATGTTTAGCTATCGTGAAAATTTCGAAGGCAACCATTGAACGGATTAGCGTCATGGCGTAATGTCTCATTTACATAATTATGATAGACAGGCTCACAGATGCGGCCTGGAGGCGCCATGTCGTCGCCTCACAATGAGATTGCTTGGCAGTATACCCTGCATTTGCTTTCTAATGGCTAAGAAAAAATTGGGAGAAGACGTTTATGAGACTAACGGCTTGACATAATGTCTGGGTAGTTTGACAGCCTTGTCAGGGTCGCGAGATCTGTTTGAAAGATTTACCGTGGCCCTGGCATATGGGCAGCCGAAGGAACACGGGTGGGTTTTAGTCAGTAAAAGTCTGACACGCTCTTCCGCTCCACCCTAGAGTGGGAGACGTCATTTGATGATTTCCCACCCACACAAAAAAGGGAGGCAATGACGAGTTTTACGACAAAAATACATAGTTACGGATGTATCCCGCGTGATATATTACAGCCCGCTGCTGAGACACAGGCCTGCTGAGAGAGGGCTTATAGAGAGGAGGCCTATGTCCCAGCAGTGGGAACATTAAGACTGATTATGTTGTACTCAGCTACTTACTCAGTTCTCGTATTTTACTATCTTTATTAAACTAAAACGGAGTGTTGTTTAGCTAACATATTACTAAAATGTATATATTACGTTATGTTACGTAACTTAAACGATGCCCAATTCACGAGTCAAGAGTGCCAAAATACGTTAATCCCATTTATCGGTAAACTCGTCCAATCTACAGCCAGGCTATAGTACCTTTAGTATAGTGACGTACTAATCCCGCTTTTTGCGGACTTATCGCTCACCAGTGATTACCGAGTGACGGTAATGTGACTCCGTTCCGGGATTTAGCGGGGAGATAGCGATCTAATGTGATTTTATGAGGAAAATAACATGTTGATTTTGGTATATTGTGCAAATATTTTAATATCAAGTCACTGATGACTTATGATATTTGTTTTTGTCTGCTGGATGCTGTGATCTCCGTTCCGACTAGTTGATTTTGTTTAAAATACTTTTTAAACCGATTGAAACTAAAACAATTGATATATGTATAATCTGACAGCGGCTTACATTAATTTGGTATAATGACATGCGATGTTCACAAGAACGTGATTATATCGTGAGAATCTTTTTTCCCGCATTGGAACTTCCACCCACTGCTTAGCGCCTAGAGTTGAAAATCGAACAGTGGTATTTTTAACCGACTTCAAAAAGGAGGAGGTTCTCAATTCGGATGTTTATATGTTTTTTTTTTAATGTATGTTCGGCCATAACTCCGTCGGACGGACAAACCATAAACGGATTTCCAAAAACTTTTTTTGTTCGAAAGGGGTTTATTCCGAAATGGTCCCATATAATTTTCATATAGATCTGATAATGAGTTCGGGAGACAGACACCGGAACTCTTTAAAAAATGACAGCAAATCAACCGCGATTTCTGCTATCGCATAAATATACATTGTTTGTTTGGAATTATTGCAGGATGAATACCACAACTAAAAATTTAAAAATAAAATTTTTTTTACAAAAAAAACAACCGACTTCCTTAAAAACACTACAAAGTGAAAAATAACTTTAATTTCGGAAGTCGGTGGCAAAAAAACCATAAATACAGATCCTAAGACACCAACTTCCGAAATTAAAGTTATTTTTCACTTTGTAGTGTTTTTAAGGAATTCGGTTGTTTTTTTTTTGTAAAAAAGTTTTTTAAATACTCGGTTTCATACCGAGGGTTAAAAATATGCGATTTTTTAATGTCCTTATGAAAGTCGACTAAGGGCAGTAGCGTGCATTACTATGCTGTACAGGTAGGCCTGTTCGCCTGTTCTTGTCTAGGCAGACAAACGCGGGTTCCTTTTAGGGAAGATACTCGTAATTTAGTTCGTTTCTTTATCATTTCGGGACACATTAAAATGTAATTGACAGACTTCTGGTGATTTTCGTGGTAGGCACTGCTTATATAATGTAATATATACAATTCACGCCACTGACTAAAGGTGTAAATATTGCCTACATTAGAAGTTACAAGCACATTAAAACGCTAAATGACACTTCTAAAGCCTACCTAAAACCCGAGATAATAAAACCTAGGATTTAGCATTAACCTTTAACACTTAGGCCAGAGGGTAGTGTTACAAACAATCGGCCTTGCCTGTCCCATGACATATAGAACTACCAGGGACACATAAGTACACAGAATGTCTGGCGAAGCCAACGTCTCGACTAGCCGCTCCATTACCGCTGTCTGTCACCGACAGAAGTGAAGGTCATCCATCATTATGACATAATACTGACCAGGCTGTGGAAGAATACCAGACGTTCGACATGATTATAGTCTTTAAAGTGTTGGGGGCTGGGAAGTGGTGAATGGCAGGCATTTTAGGGGCTGACTTTGATTAAACGATTTTTGCTCTTGTGACTACTGTGGTCTATATAGTAGGTGGGTCTAAGGAAGTTACAAGGATGCTTGAAATGCGTAGTTTATGTTGATATGTTTCCCAAAAGTGGTCAAAGAGTGAAAATGTTAGACAACTTTAAAACAAATCTCTTTTCCACATGGCGAGCCCATGTCACCAAAGTGAAGTAAAAATAATAACGTGCAAGTAAAATTGAAAAGCTAAATATTTTCGTTCTTTATTAGTACATTACGATATCATACATACACAAAGATAACCAGTACGTTGGTTTACAAAATTAATTGCAGTCTGTCATCAATCATTAGATTACTTGTCAGAAAATTTAGCTTTTATGTAGCTAATAAGAATTCAGTTATGAATAGTAGCGAAATAATGAGACTAATCGTTTTCTGATTGCTCTGATTTGATAAAGCCGGCGTTGAAGTAACAAACAGGTAGCTTTAATGAAGACATTTACAAACTAATGAGAGTCACCTTGGAAATGTAAACGTGGAAATATTTTCATTAACAGAAGCTGAAAATAGCAACACTACTGAACTCTGTTCACGGTATTTAACCACACGAAGTTATAAATAAATACGTTTCTTTCAGTAGTTTTATAATATTCATCATTCTGATGTTTTAGTGGGTGATAGTTTCTTTATCCTACTATTATTATACACTAGTTTTTGCCAGTGGCTTTGCCCGCGTGGTGTCGGAAATTATCCCGCGGGATCGTAATACCGGAATAAGTTTTGCAAATCCACGTTGTAAACTATTTGAGCACCAAATTTCATCTAAATCCGAATTTATGTGTAACTAACACATAGATTCGGATTAACACATAGGATATTTTTTATGCCGATAGTACGATAATTTTTGACCTTTACGCGAGCAAAGCAGCTTACAAAATCATTTTTTTCTTTTGAAGCCTCAATGTATTGCTGTAAGTTACGAAAGAGTCTAAATTCTTTCAACTTAATATCAAATGTATTTCAGATAACATTCTTTACAATATAAACTTTTCCTTATGAGAATTACACAACAATTGAAATCCATCCGATCGATTCAGACCCGTGATTCAGACCCCAACTTGATTTTACGAGGGCGCTACGGCGTAGCGTCTACGTCG
The DNA here is from genome assembly GCA_947507805.1 of Aporophyla nigra. Classification (NCBI taxonomy): domain Eukaryota; kingdom Metazoa; phylum Arthropoda; class Insecta; order Lepidoptera; family Noctuidae; genus Aporophyla; species Aporophyla nigra. The sequence goes on along the minus strand of OX382297.1, from coordinate 24,743,923 downwards.
TAGCCACTGCGGCTCCGCCTACGCCGTAGCTTTTTGTAACCTTCCTGTCTGGCATTTAGGCTCCAATGTTCTGTTACAAAACGTCGTACAAACAATAGTTGAGCTTATAAAAGAATAGCCTATTGTTCTAGATTTAATTCGTTGATATTTCTAGATGAATATTTAAATTTTTTGAAGTAGGTTAAGGTTCTTTTAAGTTTTTATAGAAGAAACTAGTTCTTCTACAAAAATTAAAAATACCTACTTCAAAAAATTGTTTCAGTGTTCACAGTCTGCAAGAGCACTCGTGATTTTATCCGACTATGGCATACCCAAAAAAAGAGGGTTCCTTTGAATAGGTATTTTAATAAGTTCCAGAGTGTTTTGGGTTTCAAATCCCATAAGCAAACAACGGCATCTTAAAATGGCATTACCAAATTAAAGTACATTTAAGAAAAATATTATTTCCTGGTAACATCGTCATAACTTCCACGCCAGTCGGCATGGCATGTCGTCACCCACTTAGCCATGCACGTCACATCGTAAGCTGATCCATGGCGTGAGGGTAACGGCTGGAGGACACGCTGCCATCTTGAACGCTATGCTAATACTACCATTACTCGCAATCAGTAGCAGAAAGGCGTCTAAGTAAAGTAAAAAAATATTTGCATAGATTGCAGGTATTTAAATAAGATGTGATTAAAATATGGGTGATCCTTGTACTATCTACCTTATATTAGGCTTGCAACATTATTAAAACACAACAACTATTATCATTATTATTTTATAAGAGAATTAATAGATAAAAGCATACTTAAACATAAAACAGAAAAACACGTTTAAGTTTCTTATGCCTAAGAGTAGAAGCATTATTTTCTCTCGAATATTAATATTACAATTATAAAACCGGCTCTGGGTATGTTTGTCTGTAAAATTATTTAATTACTAAGAATACGTTACAACGATAATTCTTCTAAAATTACTAAAATATTTATATAATTGCTGTTTACATTTGCGGATTCAGCAAGTTTATAAAAATCTATCATAAACAAATGCAGCCGGATTAGAACTAACTCCTTTCATCTTTTTAAAACGTACAAGTATTTAATAAACATGGTGAGTATGATTTATTTAACTAATAACATATTGTATATTCACACTAAACTTACACAAATATTGGGCATATCTAAAATTACCAGTAAGATTACTAGCTTCATACCTAATGATTATTCTATTTTATTCCCAGCTAATCCGGCTCGAAGGACCAAAAATAACTTTAAGTGTCTTTAATGTTCTTTTTGACTGATTCATTTATAATTTAAGACAAGTACTAACATTCAAGTATTTAAAACAACCGCACTAGTGTGTTTGTAACACTACTTACTTTAAATACAAATGTAAATGCGATGCGGTTTGTAACGGAATGCGTCAGCTATAAACACTCTGAACGGAAGCCCCAGACACTTGTATGTATGTGTACATTAATATGCGTAAACATATATGTACCTACATATATCTGACAACATAAGAAATACAGGATGGAATAACAAACTGTCTCTAAAATATTGCTGCCTCCGTTTTACAGGAGGATTCGTTTAACATTTAGGAATTAGAAATGTTTTCTGATATGTCAAATTGACGTGTAATTGAGTTTTGGACAACGAAAGTTTCATGTTTTATATAGTGTTTATCGTTATGATTATTCAATAGATCTATATAATCTATATATTAATTCGTGAAACAGAAACATTACACCCCTTTTTTACAAAAATTACGCAGCCGGAGGATATGAAATTTGGCTCAGTTAAAGTTTAGGTATATGCAGAAGGAGTGCAGAAAGCTAATATTTTTATATTAAAATGCATTAAAAATACAATTTTTACATTACATTCAATAAATTATGGTCGAATTTAGCCCACTGGGCGAACACCAGTACTTACTGTTTATTATCATCATAGAAATTTAGGTGTCGTTTTGAGTTTTAACTCGGATAAAAGACATTTTAGAGACAAGGAAACTCAGAAAAGTATACTGAATTTTAAGTCTCATTCTGGTATTTGCTATTTTGTTAGCGTTCGTTCTTCCTCACCCTGTATACATATGTCCACGCGTACTGGCCGCAAAGCTGTCAGAATGTTTACACTGTTAATTAAGTAATATGCGTATGTTTTGACAACGTCACTTTATTTATATGATACAATTTATTTCGAATAAATAGCCCCGAAATCTCGTTAAAATTTTATGGATTTTCTTTGCATCTTTGATTTTATTTCAAATGCTGCAACTGCTTGATGTTTTTATGAGAACAGATTCGTGGTATCGATTTAAAATGAGAAGCGAAAATAAAAAGATTTTAAAAAGTAAGCTGATTTATCTTGAAAAGAGGTTTAAAAGATTATCGATACCTTTTCAAAAGAACATTATGAAACGATGAGTAATGATCCGAGAAGACTTGAATAATGTACTTACTTACTTTAGATACCGAATGAATAATAAATTGAAGAAGTTTTTATTCCACTTTTCATCTAGGATTATAACAAAATAAATGATCCTAAGCTACGCGTAGGAAGTACAGGAAGAAGAAACAAAGGAACAACTAAATTAAAAAAATAAACAAGCATCTATCACACTAAACTCATAAAATAATTAATTACTTGACAACAACGATATGTCCTATAAAGTATAAATAACCAGAGCACCATAGGTTACGAGGGGCCATTATGATTGGAATCAGTGTCACCAGCGATGGACGTGCAAACAACGCGATGGGCTCACGGCTCGAGGGCTCTCCAAACAATTGATGTGCTACACTCTACGTTATCACTGTGATACGCGATGGGAACTGTTCGTGTTTATGCAAGCCTGGTACTTTTTGGGTGTATGCGTAGCTGAGATTATTCGTTTCAAGTGATGCAATAATAACAATTGTGCAGTGAGTAACAATAGTTGAAGGCATAAGTTTTTTTTTTTTTTTTTTGTAGACATTGGTTTTTCTTGTAAAAGTTATTTTTTTCCAAACATTGAAAAAATTGCCCCAAGAAAGCATTATTTTCAAACAATTTAATTAATTATGATACCTTTGGGGCTTCTTCATGTTTATGCAAGCTTGGTACATTTTAAGTAAGTACGCAGAAAATATAACTGCTTTTTAACATAACAACACACAAATACTATGTTTTCATCTCTTTATCGTGTGTTAATAAAATTGCGGGTATAATAAAACAGTGTCTTGTTAGCGGTCAAAGGAAGATATTCGGTTCAAATTGCCTTGGGATTGTTTGAGGTCACAGACCTCTTTCGTTTATTCAACAAACCAATTTTCGTCAAAATATGATCCTAATCTAAAGCAATATCACAAATCCTCGATTGTTTTTATTTTTTTTATTCCTAACATAAGTTACGTTTTTTCCTCAAAAGTATTCAACCAGTTGCACATAAAAAATAATTTGAACGGCAATACAATATTAAACCGACCGGACTCGCTCAATGTGTTACAACCGACACATTTCCGATCCACACGGCCGAACCATGTGTGTTACGACCGCGCTTTACGACCGACGTGCGTTTGTCGAACGCGTGTAATCGCCCTTATATTTTGCGGACGCATTCACGCGTTAGGTGACCTGTTTAGCGATTATCTGCTTCGTAACTGTCGCTTTCAGTTGGGTAAGCATTGTGAGGTCAGGTCATGGTTTCGAATCGAAGACGGCTTTGAAATGATTTAAATTCGACACGCCTCGGATATGCCAGAAATTTTCTAAAAGAAGTGTGCACATGTGAGATAACGGTTTTTCAGGAAGACAAAAACTGTTCCATCAAACGCTGAAAAAATAATACGATGCCAGACAAAAAAAAAATCAACGAATACCTACCGACATATTTATAGATAGGGTAGCGGTAAAGGGCGATATATTTTGACCTCTAACCTATGACTAGGTAGTCTACATTTACTCACTAAAATTCTATTTTCGAATAGCCCGAATAACTCGCATTTTCGCCTACACGCGAATAACAGCGAGTGGGCGAAACCATTCGTCAAGCAATCATTCACATATCAACATTACAAAATGCTGTAAATTGCGGGTAATTGCTGTATATTTGACATTTGATATAGGTACAATGTTTTCGATCACATTGTTCTCATTTTGCTCCTGATTGTCATTTACAACTTGATAAATACGTCTCTATGATCATTACTTGAGGAGTGTCTCAGGTAGATTCGAGCAACAATCATTTATTCGTTTTTTATTTTTTATTTGAACTATTTGTTATTTTTTTACGTCAGAACTTCATCATTTATAAACCAATTTGCAAAAATTCTTCTTTGACTTGAAAGGGCTATATTTACCAAATGGTCTCATTTTGGTCATGTTCTGATTAGTAGTTTTTGAGTAAGCTTCAATAATACGTATTTTGTCTACATAGTTTATTGTGATGATGTTATAATGATTTCCTGTCACTGTTTTACTAAGCAAGTCAAGGTATACGAATTTGTGTAGGGGTAGGTACTAAAGCTAAAAAGTGAGATATAAGAAGTTTATTAAAAAAAAAAAACAAGCAACTTCCCAAAAAAACATTGAAGTGAATTCAATGATAATAAAACGAAAATACAATATAATATTTTTGTACGTATCGGGTTCTAAATTGTTAAACGAAACAGAAGGCACTGACTAAATATTGGCGACAAATTAATAAGCTTTTTTAGGTAAAAAACTTCTTAACAGTTTCAATCATCCAATAATATAACGACCAATTTCCAATTTAAAAACAATTTAAGTACAAACTTTCATCTAATAATCCCAACTCAGTTTTTATTTAATTCTTAATAAACTTTCTTCAGCACCTTTTTAGCAAAATACTCTCTTAGCTGTCCGCACTTAGGTTGTGTCACATCGGACAAAGATCGCAGCCATCTGACACGCGACACCGTAACCCGACACCGCTGACATTAATGTAATGTATTGTCGATAATGTGTGCAAAGCCTTATATTGTTTACTACACAGTAAATTGTTGTTTATGGACGAAATAGTTTACTTTTGTTTATTTATTTGTTGATCTAAGAATGGGTGTAGTTTATTGTGCCGCGTGAATGGTAACAAAACCTATTGTAATGAAATGTAATTGTGATATATTGATGTGTTTTTGTTGGTCGGTTGTCTTACATCGTCTGCGTGACTGAATTATTTGCAACAATAAAATTGGTAACCTATCTAATTTGAAATATATGGAATATATAGCTTTTGCCAACTGATTCACCCGCGTGGAGGTCGGAAATTATACCGCGGGAACGTACTACCGGGATAAAAAGTACTCTAGTTAATTCAGTTTATCTGTGTGTCAAATTTTATCTAAATCCGATTAGTAGTTTTTGCGTAAAAGAGTAACAAACATACTTACATACATCCACTCCATACTCACAAACTTTCACATTTATAATATTATTAGGATAAACATCAGGAGCGTACAGTCAGTCAAGTTTCAATAAATTTGAAAATCGTAGTTTTAATTAACTTTTTCAACACCAAACTCTTATCGATTTTTTTTTCTCAGTTAACTCAGAATTACGTACGATAATGCATCTTAACATATGGTATGTAAAGAATTTTCTCCAGACTTTTCCTGTACTACGTTTCTGGATTCATTGCAATAAATTGGAGAGTGTATGGCTTGTTACAATGGCGTTTGTTTGCGGCGCGCGCGCAGCGATCGACACTAACCAGAACCGCGCTAAATATACTCGCGTAAGGGACGAGCACACACTGCACAAGTGTATCGAAGTCTGCTTTAAGTCTTACTATATTACCGTGGCCCAGGCATATAGGTTACTGAAGGAACACGGGTGGGTTTTAGTCAGTAAAAGTCTGATACGCTCTCCCGCTCCGCCCAGAGCGGGAGAAGTCATTTAATGATTTTCCACCCAAAAGTCTTACTATATAGGAATAGGTAGCTGTTACAAATGTTGAATGCTAATAAAGATATTACCTTAAAGATACCAACAGACCAGTAATTTGAACATACCATGCTAGATAACATTACATGCTTTTGGAGCAGTGGTGGCGCAGTGGTAACATCCGCGACTTACGAGTTGTAAGTCATGAGTTCGAATCCTGGCAGACACTTTACTTTGTATAAATTACTAGCTTCTGCCCGCGACTTCGTCCGCGTTAAATTTCTTGTTCCCCCGACTCTTCCCGTCGCTTCGAATCGCCTACCCGTGCGTTTTTTCCCGTTTTTGCAACATTTTTAGGGTTCCGCACCTCAAAAGGAAAAAGCGGAACCCTTATAGGATCACTTTGTTGTCCGTCCGTCCGTCCGTCCGTCTGTCAACACCCTTTTTCTCAGGAACGCGTGGAGGTATCAAGCTGAAATTTATATCAAATACTCAAGTCTACTGTCCCTTGGAGCTGTGAAAAAATCAAACATCTAAGCTAACGCAATCAAAAGATATAGCCGTTTATGCCGCAAATTTCAGCAAATTTTCGAAACTCGCAAGGGAATCAAAACCTAAAGTGTACTTCCAGTCGATCTAGAATTTTGAAATGTGGTACAAAGCAACGTCTTATAGCACAGATAAAGGAAAAATTGCGAAAACCGTAAATTTTTTGTTACATCATATAATAAAAATATTTTTTTTAAATTTTAGACTATACCTAACAGGTTTGTCCGGAACCCTCGGTGTGCGAGTCCGACTCGCACTTGGCCCGTTTTTTTCATTACTGCTCCGGTCCTCTTGGTTGTAACGTGATGTTATATAATCAAAAATCAAAAGTCATTTATTCAAATTAGGCTGAGGATCAGCACTTTTCGAACGTCAAAATTACAAAAGACAGTCCCCCCAAAACGCCCACCCGTCGCGCACTTCCTAGTGCTTTAGCTGGGAAGAAGAAGTGGCCAACAAACTCCCCAGCAGCACAGCTGTCTGTCCAGTTAGAAGAACTTGATTCTATACAATGGTATATAGTAAAACATTAAGAGACACAAATTAAATTAAATGATTTGCTATATGCCAGCTAGCCAACCCTAAATCTATAGCCTTCCTCGATAAATAGGCTACCCAACACAAAAGATTTTTTCAATTCGGACCAGAAGTTCCTGAGATTTGCGCGTTCAATCAAACAAACATACAAACAAACTCTTCAGCTTTATAATATTAGTATAGATTTTATCACCACTGCCCTCAAAACGATGAAGGAAAACATTGTGAGGAAACTGGCCTATTTTAGAACTAAAAATTTGAAGACATGTGACATCTAACAACCCGCACTGGGCCCGCGTGGTGGATTACGGCACACTCCATCTCTCAGAAAGAGACCTGTGTCCGAGTAGTGAACATTATAGGCGTATTATAAAGTACAGTAAGGAAATCTATACTAATATTATAAAGCTGAAGAGTTTGTTTGTATGTTTGATTGAACGCGCTAATCTCAGAAAATACTGGTTCGAATTGAAAAGTTCTTGTTGTGTTGGGCAGCCTATTCATCGAGAAAGGCTATAGACTATATAACATCACGCTACAACCAAGAGGACCGGAGCAGTAATTTAAAATGTTGCAAAAACGGGAAAAATCGCACGGGTAGGCGATTCGACGCGACGGGAAGGGTCAGGGGAACAAGAAATTTAACGCGGACGAAGTCGCGGGCAAAAACTAATAACTTATACGATTGGTTGCAAGAAAAAAGTATCCTCCCTTCCCAAACTGTTCACTTGGTAGACACTTGGTGTTGGTATCAGTACACTGACTGGACCTACGTTGTTTCATCAAATCAAGAAATATATGTTACATCAAACCCTTCCGTGCCACGGAAAACACGTCAACACGTTGGTCCCTACTGTCGCTTGTGGATCTTTGACATTCGCTACAGAGCTCAGAGGGGTAATTGCGGAACTTTTTATCGATAGGAATTGGTTTAATATTCATAGTTAAACAACATTCATTGCGTTATTTACGTTGCTGAGCCGACAATTTATTCGAACAAATGACGCAATGGTTTAGAAATAATCTTCAATCACATTCAGATTCTGATAAATTGTGCGTTTCGCAATTAGGGGGCAGGTCGTCAGAAGCCTTAACGTCTGATAACCATTCTTATCGAGAGGTATCGTGTTACCTTGCCTATCTGATCTCCTCAACTCAATTACAGAGTAGAGGAGATCAGAGAGACAGTAGCTTCATGTAAAATACTAGTATTCAGATACATCCGGTTAGAACGGAAGCCGACTACAACATAGTAGGGAGACGGCTAGGCAGATGATGTAATCAAACCAATAATTACAAATATCGCACTCAGCTAGCTTCCCTAATAGGCACATTGATATAAAGTAGGTCATGCTGTCCAACTTCGGGGTTCTCCTGACAACTGTCACGAATAGATTGCAGAATCCAATAAATATTACTTGGACATTCCTAACTTAGATGACTAAGCTTACTAACTGGTCTATATTTACGGCCTTGATAAGTTATTCTAGACCCAAGGCTACCTTGAATGAAGTGAATGATGTAACTAAAAGCGAAACGCTGTAAAATTTAAAACTGTTTTGTGATATTAGGTCACTGTGCTTATAGAAACAAAGTGTTGTCATTTCTTACACATTTCACAAACAAGAAGTTGTGAAGCGTGTTAGAAGCGAGTGTACGTAGGATAGCTCTGTACAGATTATGATATAGTCCTCCAGACCGTATTTCGGCCACGGCGGCCAACTTCAACGGAGACTAGCCATCGGCGCGGGTGATATTATAGTGCTCAACTGTGTGCGCAGACACAAGAGCACTCACTCTTCCCTCACTCTCATAACCCGATGGGACGGCAATCCGACACGACCGAACAGAAGTTAGGCGTAGGACTAAAGGCTTAACGTGCTTTCCGAGGCACGTGGGTACCACACACCAACTTCCAAACTCCGGGCTGTTACTAAGAAATTCCTAATGGGAAAACCCATTAACACTTTTGCCCGACCTGTACCCTAATTGCGAAACGCACAATTTATCAGAATCTGAATGGGATTGAAGATTATTTCTAAACCATTGCGTCATTTGTTCGAATAAATTGTCGGCTCAGCAACGTAAATAACGCAATGAATGTTGTTTAACTATGAATATTAAACCAATTCCTACCGATAAAAAGTTCCGCAATTACCCCTCTGGGAATCGAACCCAGGACTCCACGGTCAGCAGTCGCGCTTGTGACCACGAGACCCACGGGACAATTCTATACAGATTAGGTAGTAGACATAGGAGGCCATCAAACGTCATTTATTCAAACTAGACTGAGAGTCACCACTTTTCGTCAAAATAACATAAGACAGACCCCCAAAAACGCCCGCCCTTCACCACTTCCAAGTGCTTAAGCTGGGAAGAAAAAGTGGCGCAACACACTTCCCAGCAGCACAGCTGTCTGTTAAGTTACAAGAACTGAATTCTATACAATAGTCGGAAAGTAATTAACATTAGGTATGAAATACAAAATATTAAATTAATATATTTGCCATATTAAATCATTTGACTTGTGGAGGCTAAAAGCTGTAGATGGTTCTTTGAAACAGAAGCTTGTGACTAAGTGTTAACAGCTTCACGGGTCATTTCATCAGGTAAAGGTACGCTTGCCGTGGTTGGTCCGTGGATGGGTGACCATCTTTATATACCAAGACCCTTCCGTGCTTCGGAAAGCATGTTAAGTCGTTGGTCCCTGCGGGCATTCGTGGTGCTTTAACAGTCGTTACGGGTCGTCAGGGCCCCGAAAGTTTCACGACCAGTACCAAGGGGTATCTGTTACTGCGTGTGGAAGTCAGCCGGGCGGTCGCTCAATGATACAGCTGAACACACTGGACGTTTACACTGGAAGGTAAAACCAACATAGTTATGAAAAGACAGATGATGCTGGTCATGGTTATTTTAAAACCGGTCGTCGTGTCTGACAGTACTCACATGCTCAAAACTTGTGTGCTTACATACGAGAGTCTTGCATTTTTCCATGTTGGCAAATGTTAGATAAGAAAAATATTCTTTACAGTCTACCACTGGACACTCTGACAGACATATTGCTGTGATTACTGATAGGTAGGCTTTTCATAAATCGAAACTAAATTAGTTTGATCAATAATAAAGTCATAGTATTAACAGTCATTACAAAGATAACATTATTTAATTTAAAACATCAAACAAACTTAATCAGAAATCATGATACCAAACAATTTTATGGCATCGATTTTCCGACAAGTAACTTGAATGAATAATTTCAATATCAGACAGGTTGGAATAGAAATGGTCACGAGAGGGCAACGCCTCTCGTTTAGTATTCATAGTATTTATTGAAATATTACACGAAGACTGTATCGCTTATACATTACTATTGTGCTAAAGTGCGTTTATTTCGACTCCTTGCCTGCTCAAATGTGAATGAAAATGTGTGCTTTCTGAGGCATAGAAGATAAGTTGAAAAAAAAAAAGTTAATTGTTTGTATTTTTTTAAATTCTGTGTTAATTTTGTTCCGCGTGGGGCTGGACGTAAAGAATAGCATCATCTAATTAGTTGACCTAATATTAATTGTAATAACTCAGGCCGCCTGTGATACAGGTTTATCCTAGTACAGGCATCATACTTTGCACTTCCTATATTTTTTCTAACATTTATACTGTATTTTACCTATTTTAAGTTTTTGAATAAATATTCTATTCTGTCCCATTTCATCCCGTGGGTGTCGTAAAAGGCGACTACGAGACTTACTAGAGAATGGACAGTCAGCGTTCTTTATACATCATCGTAATTAAAATAACTATTTCAATCGACGATTTCAGTCGATACAATCGTCTATCAGTCGAGTGATTATATCTGTCTAGTCTCAACCAACAGTAATTAATGGTATTGCAACACTAATTCGATATAAATCATAGTTTTGATTGTCAGAGTTTATTGTTTACAGTTGTTTCTGATTAATTGGGTCCTCTCTATTTATTGAAATAAAATCTTTACCATACAGTGCATTTCTTCTGCATTCTTAGAGAGGGATAGATAAGTGCATACTAGTAGGTGGTCAAACACTCTTACTCCGAATAACTATGTAGAAGGGCCATACAAATAATAGATTTGAACTCGCGACACGTCGATCAGCATCAAACAACGTCTAACCGCTGCACCTCATCCCGGATGCCGTGATCTATATTTACGCATTACGTTGTTATTTCAGCGTTTATGTCCAAGGCGTTTTATAGATCGGCGTGATCGCGTCTGTATGTTTGTTTGTGTTGCCGTAGCGGTCTGTGGGTGATCGGGATTCAATTGGCAGATAGACCAAGGTTAAGTGTAATTAATTTCAATTTGATTGCGGATTTCAGCGAGATGAAAATATAGAGGATCAGGTGTTTGTTTTTGTTAGTTTTGTGATGCCATTGGACGAACCTTGTAGTAGACTCGGTGTGTGAAATTCTGTTCTCTATATTTAAGCCGCGTTTCCACTAGGCAACATTTGGCGCACGACATGTTGCACAACATGTTGCCCAATATGTTGAATGTCAGCGCAGAACTTTTGTGTAACAACGTTGTCTGTCTACGCATATACTACTACGTCAGTCGTCGAGAACATGTCGCCAGAGTAACTAGTGTTGAGATTCTGCTGCAGTGGTTATCATTTTATCGAAAAATGCGGGTCTTGTCTCCACTCGACAACAATTGATGCTCTCTAAACAAACAACAAGCCGGGCGTCATGTTGCGAGCCAGCTGGCAACGTCGCGCGCTGTTGTGCAACGTTGCTGTACATGTTGAGCGTCACGTGTTGCGCGTTAATTGTTGCCTAGTGGATACGAGGCTTTAATGAAACATAACAAATCACTTTAATTGACTGTCTCGTTGGTGGCTGCAGATGCAATTGCTGATCATGAGATCCATGACGGTTGGATTCCCAGGTCATACCAACTTTTATTGAGTTTTTCCATCAGGAACTTCTCAGTAGCAGCCCGGAGTCAGCATTTGTGGCTGGTTGATGCCAATAGTTTCGCTCCCTAATACATGGGAGTGTAACACAGCTGGCGAAATTTTGGTGTACTAGAAAAATAAGTAATCTTTTCTTTAATTCATTCATTTGAACTTTAATTTTAATACTAACAATTTCGTTACCATAAACCAAGTCCCTAGGAAAATTAGAAGAAAAACTACTAACACCTAAAAACAATATTGGATCAGCTGTACTTACGTTTACTGCACTGGTGGGATTAGAACTCATGCAGTGTTGGTCACTAGCCTATATTCTAAGGAATTTTTACTAATTTCTCATAAGGTAATTAGCAGGGTCTTTGATGCATCACTACAAAGAATGGATAATTTTAAAGCGCTGTTGTCTTTGTGTAAAAAACCAGCACACACCCACGGACACGTTATAAAAAGTTCATTCATGAATAAAAATACATAATTTGATGATATCACAATGTATTACAAGCACATGCATCACAACAAGGACGACCATCACGATTACCGACACGTCAGACTCACCGACCGTAACCCAACAACATGCCATGTCAAAACATTCAGTTTTGACATGGCATGGTTTAGTTTTATAAGGTTTAACTAACGGAGAATTAGGTCAACTTGCATTAACATGCAGTTTAGTTAAACAAACATTTGTTTAAACTTTACTTTTATAAAACTGGCGTCTGCCCGCGACTCGTCCGCGTCAAATTTCTTCCCGACCCGTCCCGACCCGTCCCGTCGCGCATCATCGAATGGCCTGCCGTGCGAGTAATTCATATTCGTGACTTTTATGTTTTTGCTGGGCTCTTTAAGGTTCTAGTGTAATATATAGCTTTCCTCGATGAATGGGTTATCCAAAACTAAAAGAATAATCCAATTAGAACTCGTAGTTCTTGAGATTAGTTCGTTCAACCAAACTAACTTTTCAGCACTATCATATTATGAGCAGTATAGATTTACATTAACTCCTTGATAACTGTTCTATAGTTTTCCTGGCAAGATACTTTTACACCTACATACCGTTTCATAGTTATGAGGATTTATTTATTTATTACACAAGGCATAAAATCGATATATTTGCAAAGATGATTGGTAATGACGAATCTTCAAAACTGTGAAAATACATCGCTTATATATACGCATCATTTCAGCCGAAAGGCATCATAAAATGCATAGGGGACGCTGCTGCCCATTCTGTAGTAAGTCCCTTAGTCGCCTCTTACGACACCTACGGGAAGAAATGGAATGGTGCTATTCTACACGTCCGACACTACAGACAACATTATTATTAAAAGGTGAGAAACTATTTCTATTACAATTTTAACATTATAGTCCATACGTTTCTACTGTTATAAATCTTGCATTTAGCTCAGTAGGTTTAGGATGGCAGTTTTGCATAATCTGTGCAATTGCCTTCTGAAATTAGCTCTTTTTATTACCCCCTAAAATTTAACAACAATATTTATGCTGAAAATTGCGAACAGGCTTCATATCAATTGCACAAATTCACATACAAACGTTATAAAAAAATACCGAAAGGCAAAGTTATGAAGCCGTCTATCTAATAATTATGTCTATTTCATATTAGAGGCAAGTACTTGCTAGGAAAATAAACGAATCGTAAAAGTTTGGTAGTAAATCATGCGCCGGAGTTGAGCAAGAGTGCAATGACCTACTTCCGACAGCTGCTTAGGGTTGCCAGATGAGAATATAAAATTTAAACCGTTTTACTGGCACTTTAGTTAAATTTTGCTTGAAAAGCGGAATAATTGCTCGGTTGTAAACTTTTATGATAATAGATGTATGTTTCGCCTGAAAATTGAAACTACTGGGAAACTGTATTTTCATAATTTTCAGCTACATTACTTGATTTTTTTTTTATCATAATAGTTCATGTATTTCTCTCAAAAATTATAAAGTTTAGGTTAATTGGTGTCTTAAGTACCAGGAAGATCACATTTCTGAGCTTTATTATAGCTCTATACTAGGTCCAAGACCTATATGACTGATCTCCAGGCTCATATCGTCGTATAAAATACAATGGCGATTGCACTTACGTATTAAAAACAAGATAAGTGATCCATAAGAACTGACAGAAAATAATTTAATTTAAAACACATAACATCACACCCTGTTTCGCCGAAGGGTTGGGCAGAGGGGTATCTATAGTACCCCCACATTTCGCCAATTATAATTAAGTCCCACTGAATAGGGACCGCCCGCTATTGCCTTTGTCATCAACCGGGAATAAATCCAGATTCCGGGATGCTACTGGGAAATTCCAAAATGTCAGCTCAATCAAGCTCAGCTGTCAATCGCTAGACCAATGAGGCAGTCATTTTTTTTATTTTATTTAATTTATATTAGCCTACACTGTCCCACTGCTGAGCAAAGGTCTCTCCCAAATCCTTCCAAGTATCCTTTTCCAGGGCCACCTCGATCCAACCCTTGGAGTATGCGTCGAGGTCATCTCGCCACCTCTTCTTGGGCCGGCCTCGCCGGCGCCGTCCATCCTCAGGCACCCACTGTCATAATTTAACTTTTTTTTTATCTTAGTACAACCAATACAACGTTGTCTGATTCCAAACTAGGCAGAGCCTGTACTATGGCAACCAGACAACTGATAAACATACTTATATATTTCTAAATACATAGGTACATATTATAGATAAATTACACCCAGACACAGAACCCAGACACAGAAGAAAATGATTGTGCTCATCACACAAAGATTTGTCCTGGGTGGGAATCGAACCCACGAACTCAGTCTTTGCAGTCACGGTAACTAACCACTAGACAAGACATTAACTTCACCTTTGTATAGTATTTTCTGTTATAATATCATATTAAGCACTAATCATAACATGATTGTATTACACACTTAAAATGAGACCCAAAACGTACAGCTTCATAAATATTAATTCATTTTAAACCGTAAATTCAACGTTAGCACAAAGCGACTGGAATCAACCCTAATGGTGTACTAACGAACACCGCGTGCTCAACATTTGCGTTTCACTCGCGTATTACCGGCGTGCGCTGGCGTTTTAACCGCGTGGCCGCAAATGCATGTGCAGTGTGTTTCAAATCATTAGTGGCGGCAAATGAGGCCGACCTGCTTTGTGGTGGAACCTTTATTGTTTTAAAGATGTTTGCGTGTTTGTTGTGATATATTTGTCAGAAAATGTGCCCAAATAGGAAGTTTGGGAAAACATATTTAGGTATTTTGCATTTTGGCTGTTTCACCCATTGTAGGACACTGACCGAGACACAATAGAAATTTTTGTGGCATTACGTCTGTGGGAATTTAGGGTCCCGCACCGTGTCATATTGCCTAAACTAATTAGCTAAATTGGCCTATGCCAAATAGATCTGCAGATAATAGTTAAGTAACAAATAATAAACAAAGTTTTAAGTCTAAATGTTATTTTCTGAGTTATTATATTATGTGTAATTTGGAAGATGTCATTAAATGGCTTAAAAAGAGTAGCTAAACTGTGATGAAGATATCTCACATCAATGGGTTTTTAAAATGTTTTAGATACATTTTTGAAATTTTAATTTACTACTTATATAAAAAATTAAATTAAAAATTTAAAAAACCCCCGACACAAAAACCTAAAATCCCTTTAAAAAGTAAAAAATAATAAAAAAACTCAATCTTGAAGTACCCAAGTATGTTTAAATAATTCAAAAAAAAAAAAATACGTCGAGTTGGGGGACCGCTCCAAACCTAACAATTTACTTACAAATAGTCTATTACCTAACCGAAGAAAACTTTTTAAAATGACTTTTAAATATTGCATTTAGGATACGACCGTCAACGACGTCTGCCCTCGCAGAGCGGTCACCCCCAACGCGACGTATTTTTTTTTTGAATTATTTATACATACTTGGGTACTTCAAGATTGAGTTTTTTTATTATTTTTTACTTTTTAAAGGATTTTAGGTTTTTGTGTCGGGGTTTTTTTAAATTTTTAATTTAATTTTTTATTTTATACTTTTTATAGGTATACTTATTATAATGTAGATTTTGTTAAGTTGTAAATACATAGAACTTCGCCGTGGCCAACAGGAAGATGGGAAGCTTCCAAAAACAATATCAATTCAATTTGATGATGCCACTATCGGCCGGAGTTGTGTTGACGAGAAAGGATGGATTCTGATAAGGCCACATAATGTAACTTTTCAAGGTCTTAGAGGATATGGAAATATTGAAAGAACAATGTTTCCTATCATTTTATGTTGGGCGATTACGGCATATAAGTTGCAAGGCACGACAGTTGAAAAAGCTGTGATTTACTTAGGTAAAAGTACTTTCGCAAAAGGCCAAGCCTATGTAGCCTTAAGTAGAGTATTTTTACTCTGCTTCAGGCTACATAGGCTTGGCCTTTTCCTTGGATGGTGTAGTAGTTTGTGAGCTCGACCAAAGAAAACTATTTAATAACCCACATGACAAATCATCTTTAGCAGAATTGCAAAGACTGAGATGTAGTCATTGATACTCTCACGTGACAATCGGATTTCCATGTCCCAATTTTCCCACCACCAATTTTCTCATCAAGCGAAGCTTGAACATTCTCGATTAAGTCATCAATATTCTCTTTCAGTGCGCTTTCATTTGAGACCCCACTCGAGTATATTTGTAGACATTCGGTTATTCTTCCCCACTTTCACCCCCCACAACTTTTAAACGGCTTAACCGATTTTCATCAAACATATCTAAGAACACTCGCACATAAGTCACCTTTAATACAAAAAAATAATAATTGAAATCGCTTCATCCGTTCGGGAGCTATGATGCCACAGTCAGACAGACACACAGACAGACCGACACACAGACAGACAGACAGACAGACAGACACGTCAAACTTATAACACCCCTCTTTTTCCGTCGGGGGTTAAAAATGACGTCCTGTGCCGATCACAAATAAATTGCACAAGAAAGAAGGTGATTATGATGATCCTATTTCTAAGAAATATGATTTAAATACTCTTATGCAAATGTGCAGGACTCACCAGAAATACAAAAAGTGTAGCCCATTTATTTTCGTTACGTAATACTTTGTTGAATTTTGAAGTTAAAGCAATCACTGTGAAAGTTTACATTCAACATGTTAGTAGAGCTACATTTGGCCCGGTCCGCGGTCGGCAGTAGTCGTGAAAGCGATCACTTATCAAAGTTTAGCGAAATAAGTCGAGCGACCCACTTTACTAATCTTATTTGGCAAAACTGTCCAAAAGTTTGCCAATACGATATTTGAGATCGGGAGGAAACGATACCCCAATTAGAATTAAAAGGGAAACCAGTCAAACAGTTTGATACAAGATTGGTTTAATCCAAGTTTTCGTTCCTAAAAGTAAAGGAGAAAACACTGTTAGAATCTCTAGTTGAAACTTGCTGCCTTCGAACTACTTAGTACTTACCTACCTCTACACGTTTCATATCGAGTCTTAGGTTTAAATGGTAAATCACTGAACAATACAATGTTCGAACTCATCTAGTTTAAAAAAAAAAATATCATTGACATGTAAAAGTGTTTGTACAAACCTACTTACAGAAATAAAATCATTTATCATTATCGATTCAAAACTAATACAAAAAAAAACACTACAAACTGTCACTACAAACTAAATTTATTTTTCACTTTCATGTTTTTTTTTTTTGTAAGTCTTTGAAAACATCAAAAAGAAAAACACAAAAATAAAATGCTGCATTCACGAAAAAAATATCTGCCACCATTATATAAAAAAAAAAAATTGACCGTGTACATGAAGAGTGCTCCACAAACTCTCGGGATGCTGCGCGCGCGAGAGGCGCCGCCGCCGTGTCAACAGAGTATATATGTATGTCCACAGAGTGGGTGCTGCACAAATATCGTTACTCTTTCACGTTTCCGTGTATTGCGAGCTAAAGTGCTTTATAACCCTGTTATAAGTCGCTTCATGTCTTGAGTTACCATGGAATTTAAAGTTGAATCAGTGAAGGCCGGGCGTTTTGGAGGACTGTCTTATGTAATTTTGACGTTCGAAAAGTGCTGATCGTCGGCCTAATTTGAATAAATGACTTTTAATTTTGATTTTGTTTCATTTTTATTAAAGGATATCAGTTTTTTTTTTATATTTTATAAATCGGTAAGCAACTGTTTGAATAAAATCTTACTTTTACACGCTATTTAGGGCTAAGAGGCCGCTAAGCAATTGATTAAAAGCTGTCAACATTAAACACTACCGGTGCTCTGTTTAAGCTTGCTAAGGGGCAAGATGAGAGCCGTGGAAGCCCAGTAGTAGCGACCTCGACTTACAACTTGTAGAGAGGCGCTTTACTTCGTGTAAATAATCTCATCACTACTCTCAAAATGTTGAAGGAAAACATCGTGTGGAAACCAACTTGTCCTAGAACTAAAATATCGAAAACATGCCTCCCGGATTATGGCCAACTTAAGGTTAGTTTAATAATTACTCTCATAGAGAGGAGGCCAGTATCCCACAGATACACATACATACAGTCACGCCTTTTTCCCATGGGGGTAGGCAGAAACCACGGACCGCCACCTGCTACGATCTCTACACACTCCTTTTGCCTCGTTTAGGTTCGCCAGTGTCCCAGCATAGGTAATCGCTAATCTTTTAATCAGGGTATGAACTATTTAGGTACATATAGCTCGCCTTACATCATATGAAAACAATCGAATGTTATACAAGTAAATTAACAGAAAGGAAATGGATTGGTTTTATATACATTAGTTAGCGGAATGTGGGTGTAGCATTTACGCCTTTGCCTAAACGTTGTCAGTATCTTACATTTTATGTTAAACTAGCTTCTGCCTGCGACTTCGTCCGCGTCAAATTTTTGCTCCCCTGACTCTTCCCGTCGCATCGACTTACCTGCCAGTTTTCGTCCATGTTTCGTTGCTGCTCCGCTCTTTCTGATTGTAGCGTGATGTTATATAGCCTATAGCGTTTCTCAATAAATAGGCTACCCAACACAAAATAATTTTTCAATTTAGACCAGAAGTTCTTGAGATTACCGCGTTCAACTAAACAAATAAATTCTTCAGTTTAATAATATTAACTACAGATAAATAAAAATAAATAAATAAATGTTGTGTTTGTGAACAGACCTTAAATGAATAATGAATCTAACATTTATCCCACACAGAAACTACCATAATTCGCCTCACGCATCAAACTTGTCAGGTCGCTCATAATCGCCACTTAGCGAGGCATATCACAGAACAAAAGGCACAAACACTCGACTGGGGGCCTCTGATAAGCGATGTTCAAACAACCCCTTCGCAACGCTATGGCGATCCTCTGTGGTGAGCCTTTGTAAGGTCTGCAGTTTGCTCATTGGGTTACAAGCAATAAACGCGGCGAATGTTGTTTTAAAATGCCTATTAAGGGCCATTTCAGATGAGCTACATTGCTGATTTTGTGACTTCTGGAATGCAAAATGCCCCGTTTGTAAAATCTAGGGGTTTCAGTTATTGTTTTGATACTGCATCGCATTTTGGTGACTCACTGTGTTTGAGCACTGTATACTCAATACTTTTATTGCATTCCACATGTATTCTTAGGTGGTAAACTTATAATTAGATCATATGGACCTTGTCGGGCACAGCAAAATAAGTGTTCGGAGAGAGGAAGCATTTGTTAATTATGTAGCCTTACTTAGAAAACTTCTAGAATAAAATGATGAAATAATTATTAAAGATAAATAATGATTACGATATTATAATTCTGATAAACTAATAGTAATATCAAATACAAGATACAAAATATGATTGAGATATGTAATAAAAAAAAACTTTAGAGGTGTCAAGGGACACCCGGATGGAACGAAGTTCCTTTCCAGGATTCATAATAGTTATAATTTTTTAATTATTTATTATGTACAAAAAACCTGTATACACTCAACAAAAATATTCTCTCTCTCCCTATCTCCTTCTCTCTCCCTCTCTCTCTACGTCTCTCTTCCTCTCTCTCTCTACATCGCTCTCTCTCTCCCTCTCTCTCTCCCTCTCTCCCTCTCCCCTCTCCCCCTCTCCCCCTCTCTCATGGGTGTCTAAGTAGATAACGTGTCTGTATGTCTTCACGTTTTGAATACAGTTCTGGATGTTTATGGACAAATTTACAAGTTTCTAAAATCTATATACAGGGAAGGGTTAAAATATTAACCACACGGAAATATCGGTCGTTTTAGGATAGTCGCAGATATCGCAGCTTTCGAAAAGCAACTATATCGTTGATCGCTGACGCTTTACATAGCAAGTCTGCCTCTTTATTGTAATCACCATCATCATCATCACAGAAGAAAGACATCCACTGCTGGACTTAGGCCTCCCCCAATTTGGGGGGGTTTGCCATAATCACCACGCTTGGCAGGCGGGTTGCCAATTGCAGTATGGTGGTAAAATGCAAAGAGAATGCTGCTGCCCATTCTCAAGTAAGTCCCTTAGTCGCTTTTTACGACACCCACGTGAATAAATGGGATGATGCTATTCTTTACGACCGGGACTATACGTAACATGAGAACATTTTTAACCGACTTCAAAAAGGAGGAGGTTCTCAATTCGGATGTTTATGTTTTTTTTTTTGATGTATGTTCGGCCATAACTCCGTCATATATAAACGGATTTGCAAAATTCTTTTTTTGTTTGAAAGGGGTTTATTCCGAAATGGTTTCATATAGATCTGATGATCAGTTCCGGAGACAGACACCGGAACTCTTTAAAAAATGACAGCAAATGAACCGCGATTTCTGCTATCGCATAAATATGAATTGTTTGTTTGGAATTAGTGCGGGGTGAATACCATAACTAAAAATTTAAAAATAAAAACATTTTTACGAAAAAAAAACAACCAACTTCCTTAAAAACACTACAAAGTGAAAAATAACTTTAATTTCGGAAGTCAGTGGCAAAATAACCATAAATACAGATCCTAAGACACCGACTTCCGTAATTAAAGTTATTTTCACTTTGTAGTGTTTTTAAGGAAGTCGGTTGTTTTTTTTTTTTTGTAAAAAATTTTTTATTGTAGTACAGTTAAGAAAAACGATAAGAATGCAGACATCGAAGTATTCAATAAATGTCTAAAACATTACATAGCCTTAAGATATGTGTAAACACAACACAAATTAGTTCGTACTCAAACATCAAATAAGACTTCGGCCGAGTGCGCTATAAATTGCTTTTAAAAAACTATTTCAAACGCGTTAATTAACGTTTCGAACGAGCCGTAAAATGTTCCAGCAATCGACATACTTAGCTGAAAATAACAGTGTTTTATAATTAAAATACGCTAGCGGTGCGCACCGCCTTTGCTCGCGAGCATGAAGTTTTAGAGCAAAAATATAAGCAATTTTTACATTTTCCGGGTAAAAATTTTTCATTTCCTCGGTAAAGGAGAAAACATGCTCTGGATTTATTGCATCGCTGCTGCAAAATACGAGTATTAGATTTACATTGGTATCATCATAATAACGGCAGCATCTGTTGGTTGAGACATATTTTATTGGAATAGCCACTCGCTACCAAACTGGCTGGTTTTATTCACTGTGGCATGAGTTTTCTTCAAATAGCCTGTAATTGTAACGTAATTAAAAAACGTGGAGGCTTATTAAGACGTCCATGTTCATGGATTAATTAACTTTGGCAATAAAAATAATTTCCCTATTGATCTTTTTAAAAACTAAAGTGCAAGCCGATTGAATTCCTACACAGTCAGCGGAATAATTGCATAATAACACACCATCAGTAGAAATCGCTTTTATTTTGACAGTTTCACAACATTCACTGCGTTATTTACGTAGTTTTCAAACATAGTATGAAGCAATTAATTAGCAATAACCTTTAAAATTATTCAAATTCTAATTGATAGTGTGTTACGCAATAAGGGTGCTGGTCAGGAATATTAATTGTTAAAGAAAATCAGTACCAATTTTAATTAATTGTTCACAACTGTCATTTTTGACAGTAGTATGAAATGGCTGTAACACGGCAAAATGTCGTAGGGTATCAATTCGCTACCTCCAATAAGATAGTAGACAAAAACACCGCAAATTCGTCAGTTTATTGTGTAATAAAGAGTACAGATCGGTTCTGGTGATTTACGACGACTACACGTCAACAAACTGGAAATAGCTCGTATACACACACAAACATACGCTTGCGCAAGGGGGCACGTCACGCATGTACAGTTAGCCACTTCGCACATGACATGACGCAACAACCCCATACTTCACAGCTTAAGGCTTTTTTGCGACTAATATGGCTTCTGAAAGGCTGATCAGTTATTTGCTTAGCAAACCCTAATGTTCCTTGTTCATCATTATATTAAGGGCCAAATTAAATTATCTAGTGCATCTTCGCAGCGTACCTACCAATATCTAAACATGACAAAAAAAAAATAAAAAAATATGTGTTTTTTTTATCGGGGTCAACCACTGTTGTTCGTTCTGTTACTTGATATATGAATTGGGCAAATCTGTTTTCCTATCACGCCTGTGAAGTTTACACAAATAAATCTAATTTTAATACTGATATTTCAAGTGACTACACTACATGCGGTAGATGACTCAAAATAAAACTCATCAAATTAATTAATCGTTTTGATTCATCGTGTTCAGATATTGCTCCCCAGTGAGTCAGCGGAGTTTCGCTAGCTGATTAAATTTGACCCGGTTTATTATTATTCAGCCTAAAGACGTCCACTGCTGGACATAAACATCGCCACAACGACCATTCCTGTACTACCCCCATCGTCCTACCTATCGGATTCTCACGACCTCCGACAGTTCAACCAGACCCACGTGCGCTTGTGATTGTTTGTCTATACCAATGTCTTGATAAAAGTGAATGAGCTGTGTAAACACTACACATTACATAATCACACTAGATTCAGCCCACGACTTCGTCCGCGTCAAATTTTTGCTCCCCTGACCCTTCCCGTCGCATCGAATTGCCTGCTAGTTTTCGTCCATTTCTCATTGCTCTTTTTGATCGTATTGTGATGTTATATAACCTATAGCCTTCTTCAATAAATAGGTTATCCAAAACAAAAAGATTTTTTCAATTCGGACCAGTCGTTCTTGAGATTACCGCGTTCAACCAAACAAACACTTCAGCTTTATAATATTAGTATAGAAGTATAGATATGGCTCAAGCTCATACTGTAGCTATAAGTACTCCGCCGGCACGTGTCCCGGAGTATCGCGCGATGTCGTGCGACATGTGTCCCAACCCACGTTTGACAAGGGACAAACTGTGACAATAGTCGCGGTAGTTTGGGAGTTAACCAGTGATTAAGAGGTCCTGGGTCACATGAACCCTTTGGCCTTTTGTGGTAGCTAAGACAAACAATTACACAAGTAAATTGTTAGTATTGTAAGCACGTGTAGAGTGAAGCGAGATTAAGTGGATTATTTTGTTTTGTATAAACGGTACAGTTTATGATATTATGTTATGTTAGTTGGCGGTTTAAAAATATTAGAAAATGAAATTCTCCAATTTTCGTTCAAAAATGAAACCATGAATTCTCAGCACATGATTCTAGATTCCCCTGTTTGTTTGTTTTTCTGGGTGGAAAATCATCAAATGAATTCTCCCGCTCTGGGAGCCCCGAGCTGGAGGGCGTGTCAGACTTAAGTGACTAAAACCCACCCGTGTTCCTTCAGTTGCCCATGTGCCAGGGTCACGGTAACTGTTCCTAACAAATCCGCGACTCTGGCAGATTCTAGACTCCCCTGTAATGAATTTAAGGTCGGTTTTCAAAAACAAAAATCTGGCGTTTGATAGAAATGTATAGAACAGGTAATATTTTTTTGTTTAATTAACGAAATCCTTCAACGCAGAGGGGTTCAGAATCATGTGCTGAATTCATTGGTTACGGAGATTGCGCGTCAATGTCCCTTGCCACCCTTTATATTGTTCTGTTTGGACCCAGTGGGTCACGTTTATGTTCTCCTACATGTGTTTTATCAAGCAGTTTTTTATTTACCAATAGCAGCAAAAATATGTGAAGCTTCTAGTGTCTAGTCTGCTTAACACCCGATACTTCCACAGTCCATTACTCACGCACCAGTTAACATTCAATTAAACAATTACTTGAACCAACACACAGTACATAACAGGCATCATTCTGAACCACTTCGTTTTGAACGTGCTCGCGCGTCGATGGAAACGATTTGACGCTGATTTATCGCGTCGTATTCATGTCATAGTAGACAGAAGGGTATTTTTGATCGATCAGGCGCGTAAATGATTAGTGCTTAGTATTGTGTATTGGGATATCTTTGCTGGCATGACAAGCAATTTATTGCGTGAAATAGTCTTTGGCTCAATCTTTAAGCGCGTCATTCATATCTATTCTTTATTTGTTTCATCGCGCTAATCTCTGAAACTGCCAGTCGGATTTGAAAAGTTCTCTTTGCATTTGATAGCCCATTTTTTTAGGAAGGCTTGAAAATCTGTCTTGGACTCTTAGGGGTCGAACAAAAAGAAAAAAGTTAGAAAGAGCACAAAGCGAAAATTAAGTAAGGGCTATTACTTCGTTTTCGCCTTGCGTTCTTTTTAACTTTTTTCACTGAGCAAGCGATGAGATACGATGGAGTGGGTCGACGGAGCATGAAATTTCACGCGGACGAAATTGTGGAAAGAAGCTAGTCTACAATAATCATATTAGCCAAAACTATAACTGTTACATATTATTATATACAGCATATTTTTATTGCTGTGATTTTAATTGCTATGAAGTGGTAGCAAGTGCTACTGTTGATCATGAGGTCTGGGTTCTATTCCTTGCATGGTCGGGCACAAATGGTATTGGGATATCCCATCTGGAATCTCTCAGCAGCCGCACGGCAACTGGTTCGGCTCGCTTGATGGCAATAGGCTCGACCCTTATTACGGTTAAATATATCATTTATTTTTCGAAGATTTACATAATAAGTTAATGAGAAACAAAGTTTTAATAATAACATATAGGTAAACATTAAGAAAGTGCAGAGTGCTCGTTATGCAGTTAGCCAGTAATACGTTTGGTTCTTTTAATAAATCTAGTAAGTCTTGTGGGTACATCGAAAAATTTCTCATTAGGCGCGCATCGTTCTACCCATCGAGCGCGCTATTCTTATCAGTTACTGTTATAAAGAACCGTGCACACTATACAATACTAGACAATAATAATTTAATATTTTATTTAATTACGTTGGAGCCATCGAAGATGTGTATCTTTAACATTTAATAAAATATAATTTAGTTTTAGCTTCTTTAATGTTTTTACGCGCTTTATATTAGCTTCATTTGTATGTTCGTATGTTTGTTTGTAACCGACTCTTTATAGCGCGATTTTGACCCACTTTAAACGAGCAGATTTCATTTTCACTCTGAAGACTTATCGAGGACCGATGATAATACTATAATTTCATAAATGTGTGCCATTATCCTTGCCAGGATTACCAGGACAGCAAAAAAAACTGTCTTCAAAAACTACGCTGACATACGTCACAAACTACGCTGACATACGTCTCAAAATTCGAAACACCCTAAAAAATTATATTTTTTGGTAGTGAATTGTATAGTTGCACTCCTTCGTATTTAATATTTCTCTTTCCATGCTTTGTTCTAGGTTTGTGTAAGAGTACTAGGTCATTTGCCCGACGTGATGATCGTGTTTGCACTTCGTTATTTCTTTTACATGTAATTTCTGTGTGTATTTCTTTTGGTAGGATTTTTCTTATTAATATACAGGTATTATATTGATGTGTTTTGGTGATGTTAAATAGTTTAGTGTCGTTATAGATTTTATTTGTGGATGTGTATTACATGGGACGACGAAATGTGGGTGTACCATATAGGTTCACATCTGCCCAACCATTTGGGGCATATAAGCGTGATATTATGTGCGTATTATTACTGCCAGCTACATAGTTCGTTTTAAAGTTTCTACGCTTAAAACTACCCATGAAGTTAAAACAATAGTTAGAAATGTTTTTTTGGCGTATTTTAGGTGTTAACACGTCTTAACATGTCTTTTATTTTCTTAGCTCATATATTTAGTATGTATGTATATAAGTATCTATTATACAGGATATATATGATTATTCTATGTATTTATTAAAGTAAATTGTATTTTGCACCAGTGACAACCCCATTTTAATGTCCACGCAATGACTGTCCATTCCAAGGTTGCCTGGAAGAGATCGCAGAAAGCGATAAGGCCGCCCATTGTATGTTTTTTTTGTGTTAAATGTTCTTGTTGTTATGTATTTTCTGGTGTACAATAAAGCATATATAAATAAATAAATAAACCGCCTATAATTCTACCACAAAAGCTTACTCTGTAAATAAAGCCTCCGTTCTACGATTATTTGAAATAAGCAGCTTGGGATACCTCCTTTGTTCCCCATGACAATACTAAGGCGATTAGGGATTATGTTAATTGGATGCACAGCAGCATTGCACAGTTCGTGTTCAGCTTAGGTCCCTAAGGGCTGAGCAGAAGTAAGACCTAGAATATCTTTATGAATTTCTTTTAAGCTTAGCTGTAAGTAGATTTCTTAATAAAGTCTAGAAATGGTTCCATATTAAAATCTATACTAATAATATAAATGGTCTGTTTTATACGCTTTCACGACTATACCACTGAACCAATTTTGAAGAAATTTGGTACGGGATAATTTTAAACTACAAGAAAGGACGTAGGCTACTTTACATTCCGTGATAACCGACATTTACCAAACAAAGTCGTGGGCAAAAGCTAGTGTAAATCATAATTTAAAGATGGGGCTTGGATTTTTTCAAGAATTAGGGAGTGTTTAAATTGTTCAGAATCTTCTCTCGACTTAAGTAAACTACATATTATGTTTAAAACCTTACATTATTAATTTAAATAACAATTTCTTCTTCTAAACATACAAAAATAAAATAAAATCTTGCCTATAAGTAGTATCACACGAGTGTGATACCTAGTTATATGCAATTTCATACATAACTTTATTTACTCTCATACATTGAGATTGAACCTACTAAATAAAAGATCAAATAGTAAGAAATAGGTTTGTAACGCTATAAAAATATCCCGCACCGTGTACGTTTTCCATTACAGAAAAATCTTTGGTGGAAACTCCATATATTGTAAAGAAAGAAAGAAAGAAAATACGTTTATTTGCGGTAAGTATGACGCAAAGACAAACTAAACACAACGCAAATATAAAAAAAAAATAGCTGGGGAAAATATGCGTCAAATCCACTCAAAACGGCCATCGCTCAGCATAATAGTAGTGTCTTACAGGCACGCAGACAAAGTCGAGTCGGCAGAAGCTAATGTTATATTGTTCTATGTAAGCAGGGTTTGGTTTCCGTACTTAGTCTTTTGAGGGGACCATTGTGCGTGGGAACCGATCGGCAGAAGCTATTAATAAAACAGACACGATTCTCGAAAAGTGCTATAAAAACTAAAAAATAAATAAACAATTAACGAAATAGTTCCTATTATGACGTAACTATTTGAGCCTAATAAAATGTAGCTTGTGTCCCTGATCCCCTGATAGGCTATTAAACCAAGTAACGAGTCGTTTATTGTGCACATTCCATTCTTTTACGAGCCATCCGCGTGGCTCACTTCGCTCACTGAGCTGGGTGAGCTCACTAAGCTCAGCGAGCTCACTGTTGTTATGGAGAGAAAGTATCAGAATTTAATGGCTTGTATCGTGATTGTCTCGAGGTCAAGTGGAACGATGTTATTATTTATTAGGACATTATTTTCAAGGAGACTTATTTGGCACGTGTCCTGAAACAGGGTTCTGCCAAGGCTAGGAAAAGCAGTGTCTCACAGTATTTTACAAGCTTTTTATTTAGTTTTGCTTCGCTCGTGTGTGTTCCCGGTTACAAAAGTTTAAACTTCTTTTTTCTGTTTTATTGTAGGTATGTATTACTAAAAAAAGTGAGAAATAAAGTAATAATTTATTTTAATATTCATCTACATCATCAATGCAATAAGTGATTGAATATTGAGCCTGTCTTTGTTGTGATAAGGGATTTTCTAAAATACGCTTATTTTCAGGTGAGCTAATTTTATAAATCGCTGAGTAATTATGAATTCATCAGATCATCTAGTTTACAAGACAGCCCATCATATTGAAGAGATGGAAGATAAACCTAGTCTGTATAAATAAAAAAACTTTTTACCAAAAAATTTAACCGCCGAAAAAACTGAAAAGCAAAAAATAATAAACCTTAAAATTATGAGCTTTGAGTGATCTTTGTTCATTGATTTTCCAGCGCCGACTCATAATTTTAAGGTTTATTATTTTTTGCTTTTCAGTTTTTTCGGCGGTTAAATTTTTTGGTAAAAAGTTTTTATTTTATAATTTTTTGTGGCTTTAATATACATATAATACTTGGCAAGGTATACCCTATACAATGAATAAAGAATTATCAAAATCGGACTACTCTGTATAAAGTTATGCGTGGTTAAACATAACAATCAGTGAGTGAACAATCAATCATCCCCTGTTTTCTGACCCTTAGGGTTTGATTTTGTGTTTCAAATTTATATGGGACCACCCTCGGAGTATACCCTTTCCAATAAAAAAAGAATTATCACAATCGGACTACTATGTAAAAAGTTATGCGTGGTCATACATAAAAAAAAAACAAACAAAAAAAAAAAAAAATATACGCGTCGAATTGATAACCTCCTCCGTTTTTTTTCGTCGGTTAAAAATGAATGTTGCTTAGCGCATAACTCGAGAAAGGCCCGACCAATTCGGTAATATTTTTTTTGTATGTTCTTTAAGGCCCATGGAAGGTCTACCTTTTAAGGTTGGCTCACTATAAAGTTTTTAATTGCAAACAAATCTAAATATTATAAAGCTGAAGAGTTTGTTTGGTTGAAGTACTAATCTCAGGAACTACGTTTACTGTTGGATCGCCCATTTATCGAGGAAGGCTGTACTACGTAATATCACGCTAGAACCCTTAGGAGCCGAGCAATAAGAAAAAAAGTCACGAATATGTAGACCTCGCACGGGCAGGTGATTCGATGCGACAGGATGGGTCGGGGAGCAAGAAATTTGACGTGGAAGAAGTCGCGGGCAGAAGCTAGTTAGTAATAGATTTTTTCTAGAATAACCAATCAGTGCTGTGTCCATTTTTCCACTACATAGAAAGCTTGAAAAGATAACATTTTAGATAAAACAATGCCTACTTCACAATTTTCTCATATCTTCAAATAGTGGAACCCATCGAGTTGTACTAGGATGACATAATTCTAAGGATTACAGTCAAACACAACTGTTCATAATAAACTACTGGCAGTCAGTAATTATAAAGTCCTATAAAATTATGTTATTTTGTTGTTGAAATGAAAAATAAAACTTTAAGTTCATTTTTAGGGTTCCGTTGCCAAATGGCAAAAAACGGAACCCTTATAGATTCGTCATGTCTGTCTGTCTGTCTGTCTGTCCGAGTAAGTCACAGCCACTTTTTTCCGAAACTATAAGAGCTATACTTGGTAAGTAGATGTATTCTGTGAACCGCATTAAGATTTTCACACAAAAATAGAAAAAAAAAAACAATAATATTTGGGGTTCCCCATACATAGAACTGACCTGAAAAAAAAAATTTTCATCATACCCATACGTGTGGGGTATCTATGGATAGGTCTTCAAAAATGAGGTTTTAAACATCATTTTTTTCTAAAGTAAATAGTTTGCGCGAGAGACACTTCCAAAGTGGTAAAATGTGTCCCCCCCCCCCCCCGTAACTTCTATAATAAGGGAATGATAAAACTAAAAAAAATATATGATGTAGGTACATTAACATGTAAACTTCCACCGAAAATTGGTTTGAACGAGATCTAGTTAGTAGTTTTTTTTTAATACGTCATAAATCGTAAACCACAATTTACCTTTCATTCAGTCAATCAAATATAATAATAAAAAAATAATTTCATAAACATAAACCTTATGCATAAACCGTGAATACCTGAAGGTTTGTACGGAACCCTCGGTGCGCGAGTCCGACTCGCACTTGGCCGGTTTTATCTTTTCCATTTTTAAATTCTTCTTTTTTTAAATTTTGAAAGCCAAGCTAATACCCTATATTGGAAACTTCGACACAGACTATTTGGTTCTAGCAAAATCGCGTCAAAGCGGGCAAAGTTAGAGCATAGAAAGTCTTGTTAGCCGCGAGGCAGACACGTGATCGTCTGCATTCACTTAGCTTCAACAAACAAAATTCTATCAAGGATAGACAAAAGATGGCTATGAAACTTGCAGATACGGATTGACATTGTGTGCATTTCTCTGAAGACCAAGTTATTATAGTTATTCTATAGTAGGTAGGAATATCTAGCTAAAATCAGGACATGGTATTTATTTAATAACCATTGCTTTCCTGTATACCTAATATCGCATCTTTAGTACAGTCGCATTCAGTAAATCAATCTGCGAAAACGCCGTATTGTTTAAAAAAGAACTTTTGTTAACAAGAAAACAAGAGTAAAACGGCTAAATGCGAATAAATAGCATACTACTTACTCCAAAAATCTTTTACAATACTGTACAAGTCATTCAAACAAAAGCATTGTTTTTTATTGTACCTATTTTCCATTCAGTCCTTTGAGCATCACACGGCTCGAAGCGTCACCTCTTCACAGCTCGTAAAGCACCTTTGTGGAATCTGTTTAATGGCTCTCGAAATCGTAGCATCATGGCGGATGAAAGAAACAATTAAATGAATGTAAATATTTACAAATAGCTGCGTTTTGTGTAATAGTTCGTAAGTTATTGTTTTTGCTCAGATAATATGATCAGATGCTGAGAAACTCTCATCTAGCTGCTACCAGGGCCCCATAAATATGGTAGCGGCTCACACTTGCACTTAACCCCAGGGGATAAGGTGTGTAATTAGGCGGTTCTGCTTCAGTGTGGAGTAATGGAACTAGTTTCATGAATAGTTCCACACTCTCTCAGCAATCGACAGCATCCTTGCTTGCATGTTTAAACCAAATGGAATTCGGTATAGCTATGTATTGCATCCAATTCTAGCCCGCAGTTCTATAGCAGGATTACTCTATGTATTCCTAGTGAATATGCGTTTTGAAAAGAAACTTTTCTGTTGCATTTTGTGTGAATCTCAGCTAGGTTTAACTTTTGTTTCTGCATTCGCCTTGTTCTAATTTTCTACAATGAAGTTCACTGGTTAGCAGTTTTAAGCCATACAGCCAGCACATTAATGAACATAACATGAACAATGTACTTACGAGATAAAGAAAATACATTATCCGGGTTTACTTTATAATTTATGAAGTCTTTTGCTTCCGTCTATCCGTTATTACTTCGCCACATGCAACTTAAATAAAATCAATTGGCATGGAGATAATTATTATTTGTGAGTATTGGCCCCTTTCTTGTCGACGGTATCAGGTTCTGTAGCTATGTCGTATAAGGTAGCTTCCCTTACTTCTCAATCTCTCTCTCAGTTCGACCCTGCCTTTATGTAAATCACCGACAGAAGTAAATATTATATGTGTCCGTTTACGGAAACCGAACACAATATTGAAAGTAACTGTTGCATTTTATCTGGCGGTTTATTTTACGATTTATTTACGAGAGTCGCTGTTTGAATGCGAAATAAAACGGAGCCAGTGTGAGTCTTGGCAGACCGACAACGAACAACAATATGTTGAGATCTGATAGAAATTAAAGAAATATAAAACTAAATTGTGGTTTTGTATCTCACGCTAGACTCACTGAATAGTTAAATTTTTAGGGGTTTGATAGATTTTTATTAATATGCATTGTGCTAATGTTTTTCATTAATATCTTTCAAGTCCTTCGACACTTCTCTTTCTCGTGCAAATTCCAAGTACATATAGCAATAAGATAAGTATATATACTAAATCTTACTCTACGTTGTAATTACAAAAATATCTATTAATGTGCGTGTATAAATAAGAATGTTAAAATCACTTACTTACACCGTTACTTTATACCACGACTAGCTTCTGCCCGCGACTTCGTCCGCGTAATATTTTTTGTTCCGGGCCCTTCTCGTTGCGTCGAATCGCCTACCCGTGCAATTTTCCCCGTTTTTGCAACATTTTTCATTACTGCTCCGCTCCTCTTGTTTGTAGCGTGATGTTATATAACCTATAGCCTTCCTCAATAAATAAGCTACCCAACACAAAAATATTTTTTCAATTCGGACCAGTAGTTCCTGAGATTAGCGCGTTCAATCAAACAAACAAACTTTTCAGCTTTATAATATTAGTATGGATTACAAGAACCTTATAGAATATGCACGTTATTCAAAACTCTGTCTTTAATCAAATACACATTGTATAGGAGTCAAGAAAAAAATAGCTATACGTATTTCTAATGCATTACTTATTTTACAATTTCTTATTTAACGTTACATTTTTTTCTACTGGAACGGGCGCATGCTCGAAACGCGTAGTCTACCTAATTGCCTGAAGTGACCTCAAAAGGCTTTTGATTTTTTTCTAAGCAAACTACTTGAAATTTTCACCAAGGCAGTTAGTGCGATTTCTGCTTGAATGAAGCACAAAACATAATTTAATTTACATGATTCGGTGCTAAAACAGGGACTGGCCTGTTAGTCAAGTGGTTAGTAACCCTGACTGCTAAGACTAAGGTCGTGAGTTCGATTCCCACTCAGGACAAATCTTTGTGTGATGAGCACGATCATTTGTTCTGTTTCTGGGTGTAATTTATCTATAATATGTATGTATTTAGAAATACATATAAGTATGTTTATCAGTTGTCTGGTTGCCATAGTACAGGCTCTGCCTAGTTTGGGATCAGATAACGGTGTGTTGGTTGTCCTAAGATATTTATTTATTTATGTAAGCGAAGCAGTATCGTGGTAACAGGACTTCATAAGCCCATAACCTAGAAAAGATATAGAATACTTTCCATCTTAGATCGCAAACCAAGTCGTGGACAACAACTAATTTTCAATAAAGAACGTTTGATCGACGCATGACGATTAAAAACCATTTGCATTTTACTAAAAGCTTTGTCTGTCGGACGTGCCTTTGCATTCTTACATGCACTAAACTAGATGGATTGATTCTCGATGGATCAGAACATTCTGTGAATATTCATGAAGTGTCTTAATGAATATTTGAAGGACTTATTTGTTTGCTTGAAGCGCAAATAGAAATAAGACTGGATCTAGACGCTTAAACTCATTTGTATTTCACAAATCAATGCAGATTCATTTTCCATTTGTTAGAAAAACTTTTATTATGGAAGGCGGAGAGCAGAAATACGTTGACGTAGGTAAATTCAGTAATTTTATGAATTTAAAATTTGTTATTTTTTTCCATCATTAAAAGAATTCATGAAACACAATGAAGGCCGATGAAAAAGTTTGCGTCATTATCTCAACTGAAACATTGCTACTGAAACAATACATTATCGGCGTGTAAGCCCCGGTACACTTTTCCGATAATAGCTCGTTTCGCTCATTTCGCTTTATTCGGAAAGCGTGATCGCGGCGCAGTGATTTTTCGCTTCCGTTCCGCTCTGGTCCGCACAGTATCGTTCCGATCCGGATGTCCGGCGTGGCAGCGACCGGATTTCACCGGCTTATCGGAACAGTTATTATGTATATTATTATTTATGAAATAATTTGTGAATTGTGTCTGGCATGATTGTGATATCTTGATGATTTATAAAGAGTAAATATTGCAGCAGTGTAAATATTGTGAAAGGAAGATAACAAAATGAACTCGAAACTATAAGTATGCAAACCAAAACTGGAATTTAATGAAAGCAAAATTCATGCGTAGCAACAACTTACTAAATGGGCTATTTATTCATTTAAATTACTAACTTAGTTGTTTCATTACTAGGGTTGCAGAAACCGGAGGCAAGTTTCGGCCGTTGTGGCCGGTTACAACACTACCTAAACATATAACTAAACTTGTAAACTTTTACCTCAAGCCGCACGTTTTAACTTACTTAAGTGAAGGGTAAAACCACTTACATAATGTGGAAAAATTCCCCTCTCACAACTTATATAAACCCCATCGCAATTTATATGAGCAAACATGCCATAACCTAAGGGTTAGCCGGCTGGGGGAGGCGTTCGATCTTGCTCAATATTGACCGACGCGCCTGTGAGCAAACACCTTTATTTACGTCATCCACGGCATTGTATCGATCGACAAATATTTAGGTATTAGTTAGTACCTAAATAAAGTGTTCCCATTTCGGCTAACCTTTAGTTTAATAGTAAACATTGTAGGGTTAGTAAATGTGTGTTAATGATCCATTAAAAATGTATGTAGTCGCCATGACGTCAAACCAACAAACCTATTCATTTGTCCTACAAATAGTTCTTCGTTATATTTCAACAGCGAATTGCAGTCCAGCTGAAAATGAAGCTACAATTCTTTTTGTTCCGAATATGGATGTGGAAAATGTACGATACGATCCAGTTCAGTTATAACATTTAACACCCAATTCGATTCGTGTGAACAAAGTGCACTCGCTGCATTCACAAATGAGAAAAATGGTTCGTTCCTTTAGTACCTATCTATTTCTGGTTTCCTGGTACTTGTTTTCAGATTACTATTGATTTTATACTCAGGATTCTATACATAGATAGATTGAGAGAGACACAGGCTTCCGGCTCAAAAGACCACAACTATCCCGTCCGTCAATTGTTTCGTAACAAACTCGATACCAGGGCATCATGAACAGTTAGCGGTTGTGACAAATGTAAACAGTACAACCGTCGGATGTCGATCACTATTTTCGAACATTTGCATTCCATTAGCCCCGCGTACACAGAGGTATTAACACGGAGCTCTGACATGAGAGAAATTGATCGGTTTTGTTATAAACTATTGTAAATGAAGATGAATCACTGTTCAAGGTTACAGCTGGTTTTAGAATAGCATTGAAGCTTCGATGAATTGACGTGTTTTTAAACTTTGTTTAGAAGTTAGTCCGATTTGGACGTGCGAGGCTGTATAAAAATGGAACTCCTTGTAAGAATGACACTATAGCTGTATCTAAGTACAGTTCTAGCATAAAGCTCTAAGCCAGTTATTGCATTTCCAACTTTATTTCTGCTGATTTGGGTAAAGTTCTAAATACAAACATGACACCTTAGAACTGGACTAAGTTGTCAGTTTAGTAAAAAAAGATCTGCGCACCCCTTTAAAATGGGTTCTTAATAAAAATACTGGCTAGGTGGTTTGATGAACCTGATATAAATAAAAACTTTATTTTGTATGACGGTGTAAGTTCAACAATCCCGTTTTTCATTAAATAAACTAATAAGGGAAAGACAGATAACATTTTATTCAGTGAAGACGCTGACAATTACAATATAAGACAAGCAGAAACAAATACAGAAACTTTAATTAGTCCCGAAACAAAAAAAAAACTTTATACCTATTTTACGATAATTACGCGGACGGAGGAGTATGAAATTTAACCCAGATAACGTTTATATGCAGAAGGAGAGCAGAAAACTAATATTTTATATAATAATGCATTGGAAATACATTAAGTTTTAAATGACCCAATGTTCAAAATTCGACCAATGTCGAATTTTGAACACTAGGCTAACACTAGTTTCAATAAAATGATAATTTAACTCTGATACATTTCACAAATCTAAACTGAAGTCATTAAGGTACCAGATTTTCCTTAATATCTCAATAAATCATTTGATGTAGATATAGTATGATTGTTATTGGTACTAATCGCGTCTAAATGGCTCGGTAATGTAGTCGCTAGTCGATTGGCGAACTGCCCGAGACTCTCGAAGTCTTGACTTCATAATGTTTTAATGCAAAGTTTGGCACTAATAATCAGAGTTTAATGAAATTAAAATGTATTGATTAGTTAATCATATTATATTATTTATTTTATTATTTCACAACCAAAGCACACTTAATTCAGTAGGTAGGTAACTTCCCTCTGATTTCACCCCTTTCGACTAGCGAACTAAACAACAATTTTTAATAACTTCACATTTCAGTAGCCATGTCACGTTTCTTTTAATTATTACACCCCAGTAATTAATTTTAACTTTTTATTCACCCTTGTTTCCACCTTAATTCACCCCTATTTCCATTGTTATAGGGTGCTTTATGAATAACTCTGAAATGTGGATATGCTACCACATAACTTTTCACTTAACATTATTTTTAATTGAAGTTAATAAACCTTTAGGAAATTGTACTGTACTATACAATTTACTATTTAATTATGTGTAGCCTTGAATGAAGCATGAATAAGTAATGGAAAACGTACTTTATGGCTCCGTATGACTTAGAAGGAAATGATATAAAACTTCACCTATAAATAAATCTATTAAGGACGCTACAACATTTTTCTACAAACATCGGTGGTTTTCCGGTACCAAATAAATCAAGAGGAATCACAATTGCGAGGTCAATTATGGTCTAAATTAAAGATAATTTAATCATCTCCATCGTGGAACCATAAAAATTGTATAGTCCGATACAATATTTTCACAAAAATACGTTTTCCCCACCGCAATAATCGTAGAAAATGAAAAATAATGGGGTCTGAAAAGGTACCTGTATAGTGAGATCAGCTGCATATTTTAACTTCAAAATGACTAGAAATTGTGTCTAATATAATCTTCTTCGTTTCATACATTTTCTACTCGCGGCTTATCATTCCGCGCTCAGACGCGCCCTAGGAAGCACGGGCGTATCGCTTTTTTGTACGAAATAAATACGATCAAAATAATAATAAAGTGAGTGCCGTGCTGTATACAGTGGTTGAAATTTTTTGATACTTTTCGGGCCAAAAGTATGAGTACCAAACTTATAACTAGAACTTAGTTTAGAAATAAATAACTTAAATTCTATTGGGAACTATGGAGGTAGTGATGATTATGAATATGTATTCATTTACAAGAATTCAAGATGGCGGATGATTATTCAATAAAAAGTTATATGAACATCTGTTTTCAATGTGGTAATTAAATTATGCAAGTGTCGTCCATTTTTGGAACGAAATTCTTTAACGTAGCTTGTGGTAAGGGTAGACAAGGGTGCAGAAGCCGATTGTGAGGTCAAAATTAAAAATGGCGGTTGCGAAAATTTTCAAAGTTTTCATCATGGGTGTCGTTTTCAAGATTTACGAAGGTGCTGAAGCCGAAAACTCCATACAAATTACATTCGGAGTCAAAAAAGACTAAGGAACATACTTCCTGACGGAATATCCCCTACAAGTTTTTCATTCAAAACGACGAATATTTTAATTTTTTTAATAAAAAGTGGGCATAGCTATCAACTTTGGGTAATTTTGGGATAGTGACTACGAATGTTTCAACCAAATTTGATCCAAATACGGCGGGTATTGTTTTTTTTATAAAAAAGATTATTATCCATAATCATCGATTTTTAATTTAAAATGGCTGTTATGATGAAATGTCGACATGGGTATCAATTTTGGGGGTTATGCTAGTATGTAGTCAAAATATTTAACGTAACTTTCATTATTTACATAAATTAAAAACCATGTAGTTAATCATCATCTCTCCAAAATGTTAAAGTCATTTCGAATTATAAATACATAATAGAGTAGAAAAATAGCCTTCATACAAAAATGTATACATGTTCCTATTGTGTATTAAAAATTCTGAATACGCGCTCCAATCTCAAAGGTGAGGGTTCGGGCGTCACAAAATTTTTGCTTAGTTTTCTTTAGGGAATAGCCTATTTTCAACAAAATAATGATAAATAATGCAAATAGTCTACGATCAAAATCCGTTATATTTGTTTATTATCGAAAAATATTATTAAAGTTTTTTATTGTTACACCTCGTTTTTTTTTTTTTAATTGACAAATTATACGTTATTCCAAAAATCATAATGATCATGGTAATAAAACTTATTAATTGTCACCAAATACAGAAAGTAAAGTTAATTTACTAGGTACTAATTTTATTCAACACTGCTAGTAAAATAAAATAAATAATACCTTCGAGTATCAAGACTAGTTAAGTAATGTTTAAAATCGAGCAGACAATGGTTTCAGTGTGTGCGTGCGCGTAATGTTGTTGTGTGCCGACTCAGATACCTAAACTTGAGCGATTTTTTTTTTTTTTTTGGATGGGAAATCATCAAATGACTTCTCCCGCTCTGGGCGGAGCGGGAGGGCGTGTCAGACTTTTACTGACTAAAACCCACCCGTGTTCCTTCAGTTGCCCATGTGCCAGGGTCACGGTATCTCTTTCGAACAATCACGTGACCCCGGCAGGCATCGGTCCTAGCAGACCCCTTCAGTACTGCTGACATCTCTTTGAGGCGCGCGTGGAACACTACGCGCCGTCGACCCGAGCTTGGTCCTTACCGGGCGGCGAGCTACCCATTGCTCGCCACCCGCAAGCTCGCGCCTACGGTGGCCGGGAGTCCGCAATCGACTCCCGGCGCCCGGGGCGTCTCCTCCTGCGGCGGCTAGGGACGTGAGGGCGCAGAGACTGCCACTCCCTCACGCGCCCCGCCTCCTCCTTCGCGAGCATTACTGCTTCGCAGAAGGAGGTGACGGCTTCCCATGCCCTCTCGCTCCGTACCATGGCTCGCACCAGGGCCGGACGCGAGAGGTCGCCGCCGCCGATCGCCTCCACGAGGACACGGCGGTGCTCGGCCCAGGCAGGGCACACTTCCACCGTATGCTCCACCGTGTCCTCTAGACGATCCTCACAATGGAAACACCCGGGCATTTCCTCCCGCATTATCCTGAACAGGAACCCACCGAAGCACCCATGCCCGGTGAGAACCTGTGTCAGGCGGAAGGTGAGGACGCCGTGGCGCCTCTCTATCCACTCCTCAAAGAGGGGACTTACCGCCGCAATTGTGGCGTGCCCTGCGCTGGGTTGCGACAATCGTACCTGCCATGTCGCCATGAGATCCTGCCGGAGCTCTGCCGCCGTGCCGCGATTTGTCGCGGCAGCGGAGTTTCGCCCCGGCGTTTCGCATCCTCGCGCCACTCCCACATGTGGGCGAGGACCTTTGCCTCCAGATCCCATGGCGGCACTCCGGCAAGGAGGCTCGCCGCCTCGCAGGAGACCGTGCGGTATCCCCGGATTAACCGAATGGCCAAAAAGGAACAGTAAACTTCGCTCAAAGGTGAAAGGAAGGTGAAGATGGGTTAATGTTCAATTAAGTATTGTTTTTTTTTATATTCGTCAATCCGTCTATAACTGTCCAACCAAGTCATTAACTTATGTCGGTAGCTTAGGTTTATACAGTTCGATTTATAACCTCTCAGAAACCTGCTTCTTGCAAATAATACATAATTCCATTTTACCCCAAAAATAACCATAAATTTATGTTTGTACTTAAACCTTGAAATATTATAATGTGGAGCTAAGGCGCCCTTAATAGGGACTGAGAGAGGGTGCAGGCAGTAAACACGCTTTGTTTCCATAACAGCCGAGTTGAGAACGTGAACACTTTTCAAAACTTCTCTAATTTGTGTTTGGCCTGCGTCGAGAACAAATTCTCCCTGTGGAGTTTTTTTTACCTGAGAGTTTGAGTTGATATTTCTTTTTGATATTTATAGTACTAACCTTCACAAAAAAAAATGCCAAAAAAAAAACAAATTGCGTGTGCAACATCGTACACGTAATAAAGTGACTTTAAGAATGTTAAACATTTAGTTTGAGAGACAGAGAGAGTTTATCCAGGTTCTACCCACGATAGCAACAATTATGAATACTGATTTAGTACGCAAAATATGCGCTTTGCGGTGCATTTGTAGACCCGTATGTAAGTAAAGTATCCTTTAGTCAAGAAGCCATTTAGCAAGAAATGGGTTAACGACATTCAGTACTCGCATATACCAGGGAAGCATAGCACAAAAGGGAGGAGGCTGCTAATAGAATAACCAAATAATTCAGAGAATTGTTTGACAATCAATTCCTGTTTCTTTGATCAATCATTTCTAGCCTATGTACCGAGTAACTATTGTAAAATAGTTATTTTAGCTATGAATAAACTACCTACGCTTGTCTGAAGTAAATACGAGTAATTTATTCCAAAACTGTTTATGAACAAAACAGTGCAGTGTCAAGAATTTGTTAACGTTCTTGTGTTTCGGTCTGTTTCAATGTTTGTGTAAAGAGGTTAGGGGATTAGCCGGTATGTTAAACTTTTTGGAACAACTTTTGAATTGTTATTTTTTGCAATGTTTTGCACTTGTTTCTAGGAAAATGCTTGAGACTATTTCAAATTAGTTGTTAGTAGCGACAATTTGACTAATACCTATCGAAAATGTTTTTTTTTAATCATAAATTGACACTGGAAAACAATTAGCCACTCAAGAAGCTTCGTAGCAAGACTGACTTCACTAACTAGGTGCGACAGACGTCATCACTCAGTGTAAATGCGTGGGAATTACAATGCCTATACATAAAATAAATTCCATCCTAGTATTTACTAATTCCCATTGCATTCGCAGTAACCCAGTTCCAAAACGATTATAATACTAAGAACGGAAGCTGTAGCTCTTGAGTAACTAACTGTACGGCATGTTGAACAATGTTTTAGTTTATATTATTGGTTCTGGAGTGACGTAGTACTGACCGAATTTAGATGGGACGCCATTGATCGCTGCGGATGTGGCCTCAGTTGCACATAGTTAGCACAGCAATGCACATTGTTGCACTCCTGGTAATATTAAAAAAAATATGCCTAAATAGTGCTGCGACTGTTGTAACTTATAATGACTGTTAAAAGTGAAGTCCAGTAATAAGGGGACAGTGAACTGTAGTGAACTATTGTGGTGACCTTATAATCAAATAGTAAAACTTATATCTACTGATTTGTGGTAGTGTATTGCGCCTATTTGGATGGTTTAACGACAATTTTCGTATGATGTAAGTATGAAATATTACAGGTATTGATGTAATGATGTTTTCATGTTTTTATCCTGGCTCGTTTAGATAAAAAGTGACTGCATGATGAAAATAAAGTATTTAAGGAAAAATGGAAAGGTTCGCTATTTCACATGTATCGATGGTGGAGTTGACGTTATACATATTCTTTTTAGTAGCCTAGAAATTGCATTGGCCCCGAATCTTGTCTGACATAATAATAACGAAGCAAGCGAAGACATGTCCGTATAACGATTCCTCTCATTCATTAGGACAAACAAATAATAATTTCTCTCTTGTTTTCTTTCTTTATTCTCTTTCCTTTGTTGATTAAACTGTCAGCTTCCAATTAAAGACGTCTACCATATTTGTTTTGTCCGAGAACGTTAGTTCTAGATATAAAACAGATCATATGGAGTATGTTACCTTCATTCTGCTTTGTTTCAATGAACAATCATGTTTCTGTGATAAGTTACAGAAGATAGATGTGGGCCTAGCACAGATGTGGCGAATTAACATAACGTAATTTGAAAGTTATTTTTTGGGTAAAAAAAATCTCTTTTCTTTAATAATGGTTGACAAGACTTGAATAATACCTATGGGTGTACGTCGGAAAAGGATAATTAGCATATAATGTTCCCACTGCTGGGGCACAGGCCTCCTCTTGTTGAGAGCGGGCCCTGTACGGGTTGCTAGATGTCACATGTCTCCGTATTTTTGGTTCTTGGACATGTCGGTTTTCTCACGATGTTTATCCTCACAGTTTTGAGAGCAGTAGTGATGGAATTATTTACACAAAGTAAAACGCCTAGATTCGTAACTCGTAACTCGGAGCCGTTACCACTGGGCTAGTACTGCTCTCCTGGTACCTATGGGTGATAATCGCAAATTTTGTATGCGAAGTGCCATTTTTATCGATCTCCAATTAACATTACATTTCGCGTTCCTGTTACTCTGAATATCTGTTAAATATCAGATAAGTAAATGTGTAATTCATATGCTTTGTACTATTGGCAGTAATAACGCTGGGATATATCTGGGATGCATATAAACGTACAACAACGGATCTTGCGTCACCGAAGGGGAGCGTGACCGTAATCGAATATTATTTATTGTGTCTATTTGTCGTTTGTAGACCGAACTGTAGTGGCAAGTGGGGTCACGATTCAAATCAAAATGATGTGATTATACTTAGTTTAGGTCTATTCATGTTTCGCTAGTTAGTATTATTATTATTTTACTTCCTGGCCCGACAAACGTTGTGATGCCCAAAAATAATTCATACAAAATTCCCACTGAAAATGCTCTTTTAGTTTTTCAAAACCATCAAATTTTCCCGGCAAGTTTCGATGTGTTATTTCCGTAAAAATTTAGTTCGGACTATTATCCGGTCGGATTATATGTAGGTATATAAATATAACACAACATTTTAAAACAAAACAATTTGCCATTTCGGTCGAGACTTTCCGAACCGCTCAGGAATGAAAATAAATTTTATTATATACATTATACTTAAATAAATAGACGCTACGTGGCTAAGTAATAATAGGCGTACGGGTCGATCGATTAAATAAAGCTAAAATTCCGCGGTCGGTCCGTAGAAGTGTAGACATCTTTACATACAGACCCATAGAAGCCCGAAAGTCGTACCAAAGGAGCATAGTGTGACCCAGTAATTGGGTTGTGGAGGTCAGATAGGCTGTCGCTCTTTGTAAAATAATGGTATTCAGCTGCATCCGGTTAGACTGGAAGTCGACCACAATATAGTTGGGACAAGGCTTAGAAGATTGATTGATTTTGCTAATATATAAGTAATATTATGAAAGCAAACTAAAAAAATCACAACTCATCGCTCTTATACTAGGTATAGGTGGTATTGATTTTTCAATAGTAGTAAATATGATTCACTACTATTAAAAAAACAATATTAATCACTGCTTAATTAAGAAGTTTTCTGCATTATTCTTAACGTGTCGATAGCAATCTAAGTAATTTTCAGCCCAGAATTTTGCTACGAACTTGGCACTTTCAGCAGCATCCATCTCTGCAATGTAACTGTAACTTACAAACAACAGGATACGCTGGGCAAGATATTAAGTGCCCCATTATTTGTGGGATAACACTACATTTACAGTCTATGGCGGAGTCATCTGTGAAACTCCATCTCAGCAGGTTTTCTGAATTGGCCATTCCGCACACCCTGTTCAGGCAATTATTTCTCTACTTTAAATAATTCCGCAGTCACATACATACATATAACCAGCTAATGCAAATCCTCAAAGTTAATTCATGACTCGGTAAAAAAAACAGTTAACTCTCGTTGAAAGTTACACCATAAACTAACCTGAAAATGATGAGCGAACAGTAAAATTATCTCACATAATGAACCGCAAAACCAGGGTAGTTTAATAGTCTTTACGCTGCATAAGTTTGTCTTTGCAAAGAGAAAAGAAACTGTGAGTAGTGTTGACTTGCAAAGTTGGCGAACGTTACAGTTTTTAAAGTACAGCTTGTAAAACTGAGGAAAAACGATTACTATAACATTTTTATACAGTGTGAGTCTGCTGGAACTGACCAATAACTTATTTAAAGTTGGCTTAAGCTCGATTTCAGAAGAAACTAATCAAAAACATCAAATGTTAATACATTTTATTAGTGCTATTAATAATCTTGTTCCGTGTGTTGCCGAATGTAAAGAATAGCATCATCCCATTTCTTCCCGTGATTGTCGTAGAAGGCGACTAAGAGACTTAATATAGAATGTGCAGCATTCTCTATACATTTTACCACCAGACTGCGATCACCAACCGGCCTGCCAAGGGTGGCGATTATGGTAAACCCCTTTTGGGGAAGGCCTATGTTCAGCAGTGAACCCATTTGGCTGAAATGGTGAAGTGATATGTAACCAAATAAAAATCCATCAATCATTTCCTATTTCATCCATTCAATTCCCATCCAAAAAAAAAGTGTAACAATA
This sequence comes from Aporophyla nigra, assembly GCA_947507805.1. Classification (NCBI taxonomy): domain Eukaryota; kingdom Metazoa; phylum Arthropoda; class Insecta; order Lepidoptera; family Noctuidae; genus Aporophyla; species Aporophyla nigra. Next base: position 24,700,098 of record OX382297.1, on the reverse strand, counting down.
AACGACAGTAAAGGAACCTACCACTTAGTGTGGATATGGACTCAACTGCGGCGCTTTTGATGAGAAACTTAATGTTCATAGGAAAGCGTAGAATGTCCACATTATTTCGGATAGGTATTTATTTCCGTGAGATTTTTTTTTTAAACTACTTTCGTCTGTTCGCCATTTCCTAATAGGTACACTTAAGTTTCGGTTGTGATGAGACTCGTACCGACCAGGGAAGCATAACACAAAAGGAAGGAGGTCTGTACTCAACAGTGAGGTAGAACAACGCGGCCAAATAGCTGTGATGTTTCGATTCACTTAAGTGGCTGGTAATTTCGTAATATTTATCTGGTAGCTTATTCTCCATGATTTGTGGCTGTTGATTATTTCCGAGTTCGAAAAAGTTAAACTTCTGATACACTTTGTCTGACGGTATGAGTATGGTTAAGCTCATTATTTTTATTGACGTATCAATACTATATTATATCGTATCTTATCGCCGATGTTATTGGCATCGGATATTAGATAGCTAACATTCAATGGCGGCGTTGTTCAAAGAACCTACATTTCATGGTTAAACGTGTAGGTATCTAGGGGAATATTGTTTACTAAGGTCGTATCAAAGAGATATGTGAAACTAAAGCTTTTCGGTTGATTTGGTTGCGTAGTGCATGATTTAGTTTAAAAAAAACCCCAGATCAAAACCAAAACTTTCAAAAAAAAAAAACGTGTGTTGGCCTTTAAGTTTATTATGAAGTTGTAGGTTTTATTTTGATCGAAGGATCGTGTCGAAACGGCAGAACCGATTTTGATAAAACATGTGTAAGGACCACCGCTAGCAAGCCTACCTTTAAATAAGAAAAACCGCACCTAAATTCGTTTACCCGTTTCAGAGCTACGGTGCCATAGACAGACACATACAGACACACGTGGACACACTATAGCGGTAAAACTTATAACACCCCTCTTTTTGCGTCGGGGGTTGAAAATGATTTATGACCGATGTTTTGATTTTCTAGATCAAAAACAATAAACTACGTTCGAATTTCATACATGACGGCTCCAACCATCTTTTACCCTGTTTGTTCTAAGCAACAAATTCCTAGTTTATCTCCGTCAGGCAAGTTACTACAACTTGGCAGCTTCAGCCAAGTGGCCAAGACACGACTTGGCAGCTCGGTAGTTGAATTATTATGTCTATCTCAGATGGTGTTAAGCCGATGTCGTGTTCTCACGTTTTGTATGTAAGCCCTGGTGGCTTAAGCTTTCCTGGTACAGGCTGTTAATGGAATAAGTTATGTGGTACGGAATACTAAGGACCAAATAAGGTTGTAGGGCATGCTTTTTGGTAAATTATTTAAGATTACTAATGCATACGGGTGAATAGTGAAGTATCCAAATAAATTGGGATAAGAGTAGGAATGATTCTGATGGGCGAAAAATGCCCATTAATTGGGCTGTCCTTAGTGTTACTGATGATGTTACTCAGCCTAATTTGAGGTGGTAATCGTTTCGATTAGGGCACAAAATACTAACCTGTAAGTACTCGTTTCAAAAATTTTGAACGTTTAATTATTTCGGAACGGACTAATAATGTGCCTTGTTGTAAAAAGTATAGAAATTGTATGTTGGATTTCTTATACTTGCAAAGTAAGACAGAAAATAAGAATAATTACAAACTCAGTACGCTGTTAAAAGCGACTAAACTAAACCAAAACGGTTTATTCACTAATAAAGCGATGACAAAAACTGGCATATTATCTCTCTCAATATTATACGGCGCTCTTTGCTTCATATGAACGGATTAATATTCATCTCGCGAGCCGGTTTGAACCACAGTCGTCTCTCTATCTTTCATCCGATCTTACCGGCGCTCTGCATAATCTGTAACCAACCGGAGAATATTTTTTTTTCAGTATTATTTTGTCAGCTTGTGTGTTTATTACCCGACGTCAGCAATGATAATAAGGTCATGATTTCTACTGAATGTATTAAGTATAGTGTGGGGTTATGTATTATAGGGTGGCAAGAACAGCAACGTACGAACTGAAACCATGAATGCACTACTTGATTCTGGACTCCAGGTACAAATTTTTCGATGATTATTTAAAAAAAACTTTTTGGGTAATAGAGTACCCCGTGGCTGTTGAGTCGCTATTTGATAGAAATCACATACACCACGTGATCAGAAATAAAAATAACAAAATAATATATTAACTTAACTAAAACTATATTTATATACACAAACTAAAATAAGGCGTTGAAAAATTCATCCTCATCGCTGTCGACCGGCAATGTACCCAAGAGACTGGCGGCATTACCACGCTGTATAGCAATGCTTAGCCGCTGGCCAAAATAAAAACCAGCCCTTGGGTCACGAGAAGTGTCAACCAGCCGTTTCGATATTTCTTTAAAGAGGCCATGAGCACTCTGACCCCACGGCCCGAGGGTTTCAACCCCAAACGGCTCGAAAATATAATTACCAATAAGGTTGCTATACTTTCGCCGCTTGAGGTTTTCCGCAGCCGCAGCGGCAGCGCCAGCGCAGCAAGCCGAGCTAGGAAGATGGGATGGCGCAAGAGTATCGACACACGTTGCATCCCGCACTAAAGGCCTACCCACCTTCCAAGGAAACAAAGACATACCGTCCGGTCTCTTGCCATCGTCGCGTGCCAAGCCACTGGGTTCTAATACAGCTGGGACGCCGACGGTGACAAGAGCTCGTCGGATGATGTCGTTAATGTTCGCGTGCTGCGCTAAGCGACCCGCACTTCGGCTACAAGACAGGCCGTGGTGTCCTAGACTGTTGACAACTTCGCCACAGTGGCAGCGATGAGGAGAACAACAAGGAGCTCCAAGTCTTAGAGAAGCAGCGAGGCGGAAAGTAGTGTCGTCGAGCAAAGTGCCTATGTTCGACGACGGTAGCGCGTGAAGCCACAGACCCGACTCCCATTTAACCACAGCCAGCAGGCGCGCACGCTCTGCAGTAGTAGCAGACGAGTTCAGTAAATTATCTTGTACTACTCTGCAGAGCGGCTCATCCCACCGTCTCTGGGAAAGTGAGTTATCGGGTAGATTTGAATTCGGGCAAGCGAGTTTCCAGGCATCTATAGCCTCGGTGAAGCACGGCACATCAAAATTAATCAGTGTGGAAGCTAAAATTTTCCTGATTAATTTCTCAGTGCCGTGGACCGAGGATATGAAAGCCGGTAAACTAAGACTGGAAATTTTGCGGACGCCGATGCCTCCCATACGAATGGGAAGAGTTGCTTGTGCCCAAGCTCGGTCGTCCAAGGCCACATTTAATATTGAGGATAGTGTGTGCCGGATAATTTGGTCCATTCTGTCTAAAAGGTGAGTGTGCTTCCATAAATGGGAAGCGCGTAGGAAATATGTTAATTTAGGGGCGAAACAGCAGTAACGAATTAAGGTGATGGCCGAATGCATGTTAATTTGGAACAGTCTTTCCGAAACGTCATTAAAATTTTGTATTTTTTCCTCTATAAAAGAGGGAAAGGAGTTCTCAAAGAGTGGAGACCCAAGGAGACGAAGAGAGCTTTTTTCGATAATTTTTATTTCTGGAGCTATTGCGTTAAATTTTGTAAGTGTCAGTTGTCTGTCAGTACTGTCCGTTAAATAAAGTTCACATTTCGATAGGTTTAGATCAAGGCCAATGGAATGAAGTTCATGTTTTAAGCATGTTAGGTCATTTATAACTGTTTCTACATCGCCTCCCAAGGTTCCATCATCGAGATACCAAACATTAAATTTAGAATTTAGGTGTCAGATCGTGATCAGAATGTATAAAATGGCTTTTTTTATAACTGACGAAAAATTTCAACGCTTGGGGAACCCATGATCCATGGTAACAGGATGCGCCAATTTCCCTGCCGTACTGTATTAAAAGTTTGCAGTTACAGGTCATTTAAAGATAGCAAAAAAAAAAAAACTAAGAAAACACGCTTCCATTGAAAACCAAACTAAAAAGTACAAAATAATGGAAAAAAAGCGTGGGGTGCTTTTATTGATATCAGGTACCCCACGCTTTTTTTCCATTATTTTTTACTTTTTAGTTTGATTTTCAATGGAAGCGTGTTTTTTAGTTTTTTTAAACTATTATTTATTTTATATTTTTTAGGGTGTTTCGTATTTTGAGACATATGTCAGCGTAGTTTGTGACGTATGTCAGCGTTGTTTGTGACGTATGTCAGCGTAGTTTGTGACGTATGTCAGCGTAGTTTGTGACGTATGTCAGCGTAGTTTTTGAAGACAGTTTTTTTGCTGTCCCGGTAACCCTGGGAAGGGTAATGGCACAAATTTATGAAATTATTGCATTGTCATCGGTCCTTGACAGGTGTGCAAAGTTTGAATGAAATCTGGTCGTTTAAAGTGGGTCAAAATCGCAATCAAATTGTCTATTGACATGCGTCTTCTTTTTAGCGCGTCTTTAACAATCTATATACAGTCAGCCCAGAATCTGGCTACGACCTTGGCACCTTCAGCAGCGTCCATCAACTCCTGCAGCGTGCAGACAACAGGACACGCTGGACACAATATTAAGTGGCCTATCGTTTGTGGGATATTTGTATGGCTCTTATCATACAACGATATCGTTCGTTAGTCCGTCTGTCCCTAACGTCCTACACAATCGTCAATATTTTCGGAAAGGTACCAACTCAATATAGTTTAAACTTATAATGACGTACGGCCCCGCCCGCTTTTTTCAAAAACAAGGATAGTAAATTCTATGTTAACGTAATTATAGGAGTAGCGAAGAAGAAATTATATGCGTGCTGATATATAGGTATATGCCATCTGTTGGGACTGGTCAGCTCAAATCTGTGATGGCTTTTTCTTCAAAAGGCCCGAAAGACCTCTGAGTTTGTTTCGGCATTTCTTCTTAAGTAACAGTCAGCGGACATGCCGGTGCCATCTAGTTTTTAAAATATTGACCAACAAAATATTGTCGTGTAAAAGTGAGTTATAAGATCTACTTACATAATAAACATTTCATTTCATATAAGACTAGTGGACCTGACAGACGTTGCTCTGTGCGAACAGTGCCACCTATGGGGTCCAATTGTAAATCTAAACCATCCAGGGATCCACTCAACCACCCACAAAAAAAAAACATATAAATCGGTCCAGCCGTTTAGGAGGAGTTCAGTGACATACACACGTACAGTAGAATTATATAAATAAAGATAGGATAAGTTTATTTATTTATCCAAAACATGAGTAATACACATACGAGTATGGCATGCAAGATATAACATTAAATAACATTGTTGCCGTTTTATATTGTCTCCAATTGCGATCCGGCTTCATAGCTGCTGATGGTCATTTAGGTAGACCCCGCAAAGGAGTCAAAACAACCTAAATACTCCTCCATTTACTTTTTTGTTTAAATTAAAAGAAGATAAGTTAAGTATCGACTTTAAACTTGCAAATACTAAACTTTATTTTCAAAAGTTTTTTTCCCATTTTCTGTTGTTTTAACTCAGTTAATTCTCCCGTCATTCCGTCCCGTGCTTACAGTCGGTAAAACGTGTCGCGACACTTATTCACTGTTATCGATACTTTTATCTAAACTATACTGTCCACTGAAGTGTGCAATAAAATAATAAAGGATAAGACTTTGATGGGTCATTCAAAGTATGTAGTGAAAGCTTTCATACATCGCCTATTATCTCGTGTTCTCCTAGTTTTTGTCCTTTCAAACTCCCATTTCCACAACTTAGCATCACCAAACATGACAAAAATGAGATACCTACGAAATTCGATTCGATCCAGCCTGTCCCTTGCTATCCTCCCCCAGCGACGCCCTAAGCCGAGGTGAAGTCGCTTGGTTTATAAGTTATATGCCCTGGCTATAGGCATTCCCAAGAAAGTCCGGTTAAGTAGCCAACAACCTCCTAGATTCACGAGCGAGACCACCTCCTAGGAGGCCTAAAAAAGAATCCTTGCAAAGGCACATCGTCTCATCTGTATGGCAGTACAAAAGACATTCTTACCGATACTAGGGTAGCAGAACACAAAACAAGTCGCACTAGACCTTTATTGTGAACTTCAACTATTCGTTATGTAAATTCCACACAGTACAATATTTTTTTTTCATTGTCGTTACTAAACTGACATTCGCCCTCGGGACTCGGGACAATAGGTCGTTGACCTCTCCCCGGGACGTTCACGCTATTTACTGAAAGCCCGTGTATTTGAAAGCTTTCGGCCGCGCGATGAAATAAATATTTTTGTTAAATCCCTGTTAATGTTTATACTAGTCAAAATGGCGGATTCTCGTTGAATCTGAATGCGTGGTACTTGCAGAATGTTTATACATGCATGTGACTTTGATTGAGCTCTGACGGTAAAGGGAATCCGGACTGCCAGTTCAAAGCAAATGGAATAGTCTGATGTGTTACATTGACGTATCTGGTTTACTCGCATAAACCTGCAGCGCAGCGCGTTGAAGCGATGGACGCTGAATACAGGCTTACGTAGCTGTATGAGTCATGTCTTACAATATAAGAATGTCAAAGCGCTTTATTGAAATGTGTTCAATTTTATCGTACTCTCAAACGATGTTTCTGTTCAAAATTTGGTAGATTCAAACACCTCTTCGATTCATCTTCAGCCCTGGTAAAGAAGTTGGTATTATGTTTGATCTTGATGTCTCAATACCGCTTCTTGCAATATCGTCCGTCACGGCCCTCTGTCGTCCGCAGCCGATCAACTGCGGACGATTGCGATCACTTCCGAGTTGTTATCGCGGCAGCGTGGCGAGCAATTTCCTTTATCTACGGGCACCGCAATGTTGCCAACTTTGTAAGAAGGTCATAAAGGCTGTAAAATGTTTTTTACGCGCCTGCGGTTTTTTTGTGAACCGGAAGCTAAAAAAATATCTTAAAATTGTTTGAAAGTTAGAGGATAATTTAAAAGTTATACTTACCTATATTTCCCGGAGAAGCGCAGCTTAATGATGACAGGCCGTACGGGGGCAGATTGAAGGTTAAGCTACGCTTGTCAGGGTCGGCTCGTGGATGGGTGACCATACATTACATATCGGGACCTTTCCGTGCCTCGGAAAGCACGTAAAGCCGTTGGTCCCGGCCGTCATTCGTAAATCTTTGACAATCGTTACGTGTCGGGTGATCAGACGCCCAAAAGTTCGACATGTCTTACCAAGGGGTAACGTGTTCCCCAGCAAATGGGTTTTGGAGGTCTGATAGGCAGTCGGTCCATGTGAACACTGATATTCAGCCGCTTACGGTTAGACTAGAAGCCGACTCTAACATAGGAAAACGCTAGACAGATTCATTATATTTTCCGGTAAATTAATTTCATGCTAGAATATGTTTGGTTATTCTCTTACGCCATGTAATATAGAGGGCGTTTGGTGTTGCCAGTGTTCAAAGAGTCATGGATGTTGGCTAAAGTAGGTTAAGCCGGCAATTACGGTTAGTGCTGCATTTCAAATAAATGTATTCGTAATAGTAAGACATTAACAAGCCCCGTCTGTCATAATGAAACAGTGGTTATTTTAGATACCTTTATGTACTACTTAACTAGTAAATTACTTATGTTTTCCTAGTAGACTTTGTAGCTAGGTTACCTACATCCGCGATAGATGACTAACTGACGAATCCTGATTTCTCCCTTTTTTAACGGACAGAAAAATTAGAGGATTCTCATAGTCAACCACGCATATATTTTTACTGTGTACTATGACTTTGAAAATTGTCTTAGCATTTCAAAGGGTAGGTATGCTTCGACATTGGTCCCATGTAAAACTGAAAAACAAAATCCACCCTATTTGTACAAAAAATATCCCATAAAAGTAGAATGTTAAGTTCAGTTTAAAATACTTCATACAGAATACCAAAAAATAAAACTTTAAAGTAAAAAAAAAAAAAAAATGGCCTTAAATGGTCTCATAAACCATCGTCTGACACAAATACTTTTACTCACATAAACGTTAATCATTATGCTGATTCTGCTCGCCAAACAAATGTGGTATTATCGTTAGTAATACGGATTGATGTGGTCTTTGCCACCGCACCGTGGACAGAACAATGCATACACATAGCACAGTGCTGGCCAATATTGGTGTTACTTATTTCATTGCGTAGGTAGGTACGTATTCAGGGAAAAGATTTACTTAGAAAATTTACTAGATTCTCTGAAAATTTAAATCACAAGTCATTCATTGATAGTTGGTACACAGTAAAATGGCGGTGTGTCAATCTGATAAACAATACATTTTCCTAATGATTAATGTACGGACGTTATAAAATAATACCAGGATTCCACGATAAAGAAGAGTCAATAGTTTTGGGAGAGCTTGCTCTGCGTAGCACTTTTCGCTTTGCGTCAGACCATAGATTTCATTATTTTTGTAGCCGTTCCGAAGACAGTTCATAGTATTAGCTGTAATTCATATCATTTCGTTTTAAAATGAAAGAGTAAAAATACAAGTACGGAGTGCAATATTAATTTTATGTGGGTTAGCGCCGAGCTCACGCCGAGGGATCTCAGCCACGCTCCAATTGGTTTTAAAACGTATCCCCGCGGAAATGTGCCGAGCTGCCGCATTCATCCCCTTATACTCATGCGACCCTGGTTACTTTAAAGCTATGTATATTTATTTTAAATCCACGTTTTGAATAGGGAACGATATTGTAAACTGTAATTAATGGAATGTAAAAGGCAAATTCTTAAGGTGAATGCCTAGATAGCCCTCGCCATACATTTTTCAGGTGTGGAAATCTCGGTAAATAAACAGTTTCTGCAGAATAAAAGCAACTTTAATGAGACTTAATAATGTATTATGTTCGCATATGGCCCAAATTTTATAAAAAAAACAGTATTTCTAGGAGAATTAGACCGAATAAAAAACGAAAAATCTTTACATGTGTGAGTGACCTGAATCGCGCCATCTGACGGAAATTTATAGAACCACCGAGAAAGTTGGTTGCTGTTGTGTTACGAGTTTACGATTAGTAAACATTCATAATAGATGGCGCTGTTCGATATTCGAACATTTAGACAAGAATTTATCTTTTAAATTCGATAATGCGACGTTGCCATTCTAGTAGCAGCGCTCGCACCCCGCGTTGTTGCCATACCGTCAAAGCGTGATTGCTTGAGTCTTGAAAACTTGCGAATCGTTTCCAGAATATTGTGTTTCTAGCAAGTTAGCGCCGGGCGCGCGGGTTTGCCCGCGCAGTTAACATTTTTTGATTGATAAAATGTTTTTTATTATGGAATGAGAAAGAATGCTTTACATAAAGTGAAAAAAATATCTCTGCGATCTGCCCTTGGTTCACACAGATACAATACTAATGTAATTATTGTATTATCTAGTTTAAATATGTAGTAAGTAGTTACTAGTACACGACTTTCCAGATTTAAAAATCTTTTTAATGTATGTAAGTAGGTACTGATAACATTCTGATACGCTTAGGTACTAATCCATTGGTTTGAGTTGAATAAAATCAGAGAATAGAATTTGATGTATAAGTAAGTTATGACTAAATCAGGCGATCAGCGAAGCTACCTACACAATGGTGAAACGTAGGTACTACGTACATCTATTGATTGAATCATATTTCATTCATGTGAAACCAGCAAGATTAGTGAATACACAGACAAACCACTTTGATTTTTCAAAATTGCTTATTTTACTAGTATTATTAGCACACACAAAATGCGTCAAGCAGGGTTGCCAACTTTATTTTTTAGAAGATCGTACCATACATTTTAAAAGATCGTACTTTGCTAAGAATTCAAAAATAAAAATAGTACGCATTGAAATTTCAATAAAATAAATGGTAAACAAATGTGGTGGGTGTTACTAAAACTTCAACGCAAAATTTAACATTTTGGTATAATATTTAAGAATCTGGACACCAATTTAGCAACTAAACTATACGACGAGGTTTTTTTTATTAAAGAAAAGGGGCTCGGAAGAGACTTTGTCATGAAATCCACACGAAACAATAAACACCAGTATCATTAGAACTTAAAACGGGATATTTACCATGTTTATTATTACTTAAAAAAACTGTGCTACCTACTACGGAGAACCATTCAAATGAGTGCCATCCGTGAAACAGTTTTTATCAGGGCTTGTTAACGTTACCAAATTCACACTATAAGTATCGTTAAGTAACGTTATTTTCATAAAGTTAATATTTTAACGGTAAAACGGGTAACGATACTTTGGTATCGAATCTATAAAATAACGTTACCAATTAACGTTACTAGTATCGATACTTTTACATACATACATACATAGAATCACGCCTTTTTCCCATGGGGGTAGGCAGAAACCACGGAACGGCACCTGCTACGATCTCTACACACTTCTTTTGCCTCGTTTAGGTTCATAAAATTGGTCATACACACACGCTGGTTGCGAGTACTACGCACCTGACCTTTCTGAAGAACATCACCAATAAGGTCCCTATATGTCCTCCTAGGGCGTCCCCTCCCGGTGTTTCCACTCACATCTGCCTTGTAAATACCTTTTGTGAGCCGACCTTCATTAATCCTCTCAACATGACCAAACCATCTAAGCATACTTTTTTCAATTTTTGTCACTACATCTTCTTTTACACCACACCGTTCTCTTATCACATCGTTACTTAATGCGTTGTTGTCAACCTGCGCAACCTAAGCGGAACGCCATGGGCGGCGGCGCTCTACGGCAACATCGCCAATCAAACGGTGCAAATGCAACTTCAATAATGTAGACGAAAGAAAGAGATGAAAGAAAATAAATAAAAAATTAACGGTACTTAGTTACCGGTAAAACGTATGCCAAGTATCGTTACCAAGCATTACGTGACCTCTACTAATAACGTTATCTTCGTCCGATGAAAGTAACGATACCAAATTTTTAACGTTATTCAAAGCCCTGGTTTTTATTGAAAAGTGAAGTGTTTTTGTGTTTTATTGACGGTAAGTGTTATTTTTATGTGCAATGAATGATTTTCAAGGTGATATAGAGTATTATTATAATGGTACAAAAGTGTAAGATTTAGAAGATGAAATACAAAATCAAACGTTAGCAACACTCGTTGATTGTCGTCACATGACATACTACAAATTTCAAATATTCTCTCTGAAAACAACAGCTTGGTGGTGGTGTTATTTCTGTTTCTTGAAACATTTCATAAATAAGATACATTTGCTGTTGTTTGTAATTATTCTTTTTGATTACAGACTGAATTGCAACTGAACTGCCTAAGATAAACCCGACTAATAAACTTGCATAAATGTATACGACATGTGTATTCAGGACCGCGAAAATCACGGAAAAAAGTGCAAGCAGTATTCAAAAGACATCATGGAAGTTCTTTTAGTGATCTATAGTGAGTAAATTAGATTCCCATAAGATTTCGAATCAGATTTACGTGAGTGGAGGTTATTTGATACTCGTTGGTTCGTGTTGTGTCTTAACTGTGTACTTTTAACTGTACCTATTTCATTTATTTATCTTTTATTTCAGTCCACATTCAACTCAAGATCATCATCAGCTGTCCAACCATTCGACAGCTGAAGATACGCCCTAAACCTATTCGCGTGGTATACCAGAAATTCGATACGAAGCCATAGCCTGCAGCTCTAGCTTCAATACAGTTGAATCTGTTACAGAGCAAGTAGAGACTGTTGATTTTGATTGGCCACAACCCGATTCAGAGACTGAAGCTTATCAACTAACTGTGGAAAGAACATCAAGTGACAACTTATCAGGTTTGGTAGGGTACCGTATTGTTGACTTGAAGAAGGTCATATGGTCACAACTTTGATTCTTCATCTGGAATGGTAAGTCCCAACTTGATACCATATTTTTGTGTTCATTACATTAGTACGCTTTTGCTTGTTTGTAGTGATGAAGTTTTTGTTTGACAATACCAAAGTACAACATATTTTACACAATGTTCAGTGTAACAAATATCATTATTTCTTGGTATGTATGTATAAAAATAATGTATTTCTTGGATTGTTTCTTTTTAACAGCTATTATTATTTTGATTCTAGGTCCAGGGTCAATTGCGAATTACCAAAATGAATAAATGTTACTTCATTTGCTTGATATCTGTCACCCAACCATTGACTGTCATAAAAGTTAACCGGGATGAGGAAGTTATCAACGCTATGATGCCGAAGTTGGTAACATTTTTTAAAACATGTGTACTGCCGGAAATTATTTTGAGAAGAGTTGAGAAAAATGCTAAATGTCTAGACATCAAGGAATTAAAAGGTATAAAAATATAAGTCTTACTCATTTCCTAACTTATTCCGCAGGTCTCTGAGGTGTCGGTTCAGTAAGAATAGTCTAACAAAACTGTTTAAATTCATTTGTTGCAGCGAAAACTGCGTCTTCCAGCATTTGATTCAGATCACACGGAAATTATATAAATGGAAGTAAAAAGTAAAAAGCAGAAGACTGATACGGCGCGGCGGCGGCGGCGACTGCAAAAAGTAGCGCGTAGAAAAGAAGATATTTTATTATAATATTTATAAGTATCTTTGTATGGTGGTACGAGTCGATGGTTCGAATCCAAGCCGGCACTTTGCTGAGTGTAAATTATTTCATCACCACAGTTCAGAGGAGGCCTGAGTCTCAGCAGTGGGAACATTATAGAATAATTAATAAGCTATTTTTGCACGTAGCGATGTATAGTTTGTGTTATTTTGTTAGTTCATAAGATTTTTCTGTGTAGATAAGTTTCACTCATGTATTTAGGTACCAGCCTAACAATTCAATTGTAAAAGAATATTTATTGCAGTTCAAAATTGTATCATAAGTAGGTATTCTTGAAACATAAATAAATGTTATGGTTAGCTAGCAACCCCTTTGTGTTGTTGTGTAAGATACATGTGCCGTTATATATACTTACGTATGATGTTATTTATATTGTAATCTACATACATAATTCTTTCTAATACTAAATTCAAAATCATAATTGTAAATATCAAAATATTTAAAAAAGTATGTTATCTTTGTATGGTGGTATGACTCGATGGTTTGAATCCAAACGGAAACTATCTAAGTAAATGTAGTGAGAGTAAATAAAACGATTATTTTTATGAAAATATTAACCCCTTTTTACTAAATAAATATTATTAATTTATAGTAAGGTACAATAAAAAGCTTTACAATGTAATAAATAGTCTTTTATTTATTTATTTAGTACACGTCACTATTTACACTTCCATTCCTTCTTCTTCCTTACATTTCTTCCCGTGGGTGTCGTAAAAGGCGACTAAGGGATTTACTAGAGAATGGGCAGCAGCGTTCTCTATGCATTTTACCATCACACTGCGATCGCCAACCCGCTTGCCAAGCGTGGTGATTATGGCAAAGCCCCCCAAATAGGGGGAGGCCTATATCCAGCAGTGGACGTCTTGCGGCTGAGATGATGACTATTTACACATTACAATTTAGGTTCAGTCACATTACTACAACTTATAGGGACAGTGTACCTATATTAATTTCATTTTAAACTGTTTGAATAAAACGACATCTAGTGGTGTCGAAAGTTACTACTATTTACTTTGTATGTGTGTGTAAAGAGTAAAGTCAAGCGGCTAAATCTTTAGAATGTACAAATCTTTGTATGAGACCAGTTAACAAGCACAGTGACTATCTAAAAAAATCAAGTTAATGCCCTAGGTTTCGCATATAATAAAGTTATCTATTAAAGATTTCTAAGTTAGGCGTAAAAATTGAAAATGTTCCAAATTGTGGATCTAGCGCCATCTAGCGACAAAATGGCATCTGAGATAATCATCCATCCACCTTAAATTAATCTTACACAATCAAAGGCCTTTTCCACAAGTTTTATTTCGATTTCGAAATCATTAATTTACCATCTGGCCATCGCCATCTTTATTGCAAAGCTGCAAGCGAAGAGCTCATAAAAAGTGAAGTCATTTTGACTATAAAGCACTTGACATCAAAGCTCTAACATGTGAAGAGTGGGAGATACGGATATCACGGAATTATGTCACAGGCACGTTTATGTCGCCCGGGTGCGTTTCCAAGTACTTTTCTCTGTCCCGAAGAGCGGATGTGAATTTACCGAATCAAATAAAGGCGTGGATTTTGCTGGACTACACAGTCTTAAAAGTGTTGACAGCCCGAGAGAATGTGCTGTAATTTATCATGACGAAGCGAACTAGCTATTTATACGGGTATACTGCATAGTAACAGTTTGACTTCGACAGCGGCTTTTAATTCAATTGGTGCTTCTGACGTGTAGTTGACCGTACAGATAGATATTTACAAATTGGAAACGATGATGATTGTTTAATTTGCAATAGGTATCTCTTTTCTACTTGTCCATTACCGTAATGAGTTTGCAAATGAATCCTTGAAGAAAATATAATAAAATTTAATACTTTATTATCCTTTTTATGAAAGGCCCAGAAATGAATATCCGATTAATAATGTTTTCTACTTAATTCAACGAACTTTCCTTTAGCGCGGCGGGTTTTTCATTTTCAAAGAAAATAGAATAACTAAGCATTAATATTTCCAAATAATCCTTCCAATGAGCGCCATTATAGTAACAGAATACCTAATTTTTTTTTTTCAAATCGATACTTAATATTATAAAGCTGAAGAGTTTGTTTGGTAGAACGCACGAATCTCAGGAAGTACTGGTTCGAATTGCTAAAATTCTCTTAGTGTTTACTAGCCAAGTTATCGAGGAAGGCTACAGGCTACGTAACATCACGGTTGGACCCTTGGGAGCCAAGCAAAAAGAAAATACAAACCCGAATACAAAGACTAGGCACGGGCAAGCGATTTGATGCGACGGGATGGGTCGGGGGAGCAAGACATTTAACGCGGACGAAGTCGTGGGCAGAAGCTAGTAAGATTATATAGCTGTGGAAGATAGAAACACTAGAGGCAAACGGCTCGGACACTTTACTTTCAATAAGTTTGAACAATTACGTTCACAGGACTATATTATTTAAAAATAATTAATACGTTGCAACTGTTGGTAACTGGTATAAATTCTAAGCCATGAAGCCGTATGGTTTCCTACATTTTATAAAAACTTTTACACTGACATCTGCAGTTGACTTTGTAAGGGTTTATTTAATTTGAAGTTAAATCAAAGACCAATGGAGTGGAAAGAAAATAGAACGGTGCGCAGTTTGTTAGATTCTTCTCGCAATTGAAGTTCGAGATCGAGAGAGCCGCCCGCTTTTCAAATGAAATTGTAACGTACAAAGACTTCAACTGTTTTAATGTGTGTTAAGATAATTAATTGACTTCTTCTTTTCGTATCGATGGCATTCGTTCCTACACGTCATGTAGTTCGACCCCAGAATGTGGCCACGTTTATTAATTGATTACGACGTTTTTAACTACAAATTTTTTGTGACAATAACAAAATTTAAAACAAGGTAATAACACACATCGGGTCTAATAGAAAGAAAGAAAGAAAGAAAAATATATTACAAAATAGTTAACAAAACAATACATGTCTGAAACAATACCTACATGTTTTCGACTTCTGCTGCATGTATGTATTTTAAGTATAACAAGTTGTTGGTATATTGATGCAAACGCTGGGTTACGTGGTAAAGTATATAAAATCTATCCATCCAATCTTATTTCCGTTCCCTCCGTTCCATTTCCACCACGTGTAGTCGAGCCTTAACGACCCAGTTCCACTGTTTACAACACAACACAACGCGGAAACACGGTGACGCACGGTTGGCACACATAAACAGCGATGTAACGCGAACATTTTATTGTATCGCTGCACGGTTCAAATATACACGTATAAATAGTCTGATGATTTGATGTCCATTACTACAGAACCTGGATATTAATCTTGGGAATTATCTGTTCTGACAGACTAGCAGGCAAGGTCGATGAAAGACAGCTAAAATGGATAAAGCCATTGTTTTTGTTACAAGGAACATCGTTTCTAACCGACTTCAAAAAGGAGGAGGTTCTCAATTCGGATGTTTATATATATATATTTTTTTTATGTATGTTCGGCCATAACTCCGTCATATATAGACGGATTTGCAAAATTCTTTTTTTGTTTGAAAGGGGTTTATTCCGAAATGGTCCCATATAAATTTCATATAGATCTGATGATGAGTTCCAGAGATAGACACCGGAACTCTTTAAAAAATGACAGCAAATTAACCGCGATTTCTGCTATCGCTTAAATATGCATTGTTTGTTTGGAATTAGTGCGGGGTGGATACCACAACTAAAAATTTAAAAATAAAAACTTTTTTACAAAAAAAAACAACCGACTTTAATTTCGGAAGTCGGTGGCAAAAAAACCATAAATACAGAAGACCTAATAAATACCTAAGACACCGACTTTCGAAATTAAAATTATTTTTCACTTTGTAGTGTTTTTTAAGGAAGTCGGTTGTTTTTTTGTAAAAAACTTTTTTACAATGTTCATTGATTCATCGTTTTAAAATTCACTCACCAACTGTATCTGTCTTCTATGATGAATAGTTTTGAACGCTTTCCAATTTTATCATCATCATTTGACTAGCCTATTTCAACTTTGCTCAGGTCAGTTTCTAGTCGAACTGGATGCAGCTGAATACGGGTATTTTTCTTCGGCTGCCTATCTAACCAAACTTCTTGGTAAGCCCAAAATTAAAAGTAGAATTACTTTTCAAATAAGGAAATACGATGCTATACATACTACCCAGAGAATTTGACTAACCGAAGTTATTTATGCAGAAAGGTTGGCTGGGGCCCCTAAAGTCGTTACCCTTACTCACAACTTACGATGCCAAAGGGATAACATGGGAGGGGACAGTCTATTTTTATCTGCAACCCAAAACACACACACATTACATACGTAATAAAACATTTTGTTGTTAGCTTCATACCAAAACGGTGAGATTAACTGAATGAATGTCAAAGAATATTCCTCAAATGGCCATAAAATTATCTTGAACCAATTTTGTTTAATTAATCTTCTTGTGCATTATTAATTAATTTATTTAAATAACATGGGAGACTTACAGCTATGTATAACGAACAGATCAAGAACAGTATATTAGTCAGAAAGCCAATTACAGGTATAATCATCACAACAAAATAAACGAATGAAAAGATAAAATGCATGAAAAAAAAAGAACTACATGAAAAAATTACGGCTTATGCACTTCCTGGGTGACGACACGCTAGTTAGGAACGAGTCTATATCGTACTGTTTACAAAGCTTGTTAAGATTTCTGCTTGCACGCACAATGAACGAATTCTGCCTGTAATTGGTTGAAGCAAATGGCACGCGTAAAGGTGGATTGTATCGCTTAGACTTCATGGGAATGTTGAAATAAAATTTTGTTAAAATTTCAGAACAATTTATAGTGTTGTTAAAGCTTTTCAACAAACACATACAGTCAGAAATCTCGCGGCGGTATTAAGAGGTATTCGTACTTTATTGCTGTATTTTTAGAGGTACTTTTCTATGAAAATATCATCATAATTTGCCTAGCCTTCCCCAAATATGTTTGGCGCGAATTCCAGTCTAACTCGATGCAGCTATTTAAATGGAGTGATAGCCTGTCTGACTACCACAATCCAGCTACTGAGTATTACGACACCCCTTGGTAAGACTAGTTGTCGAAGTTTCGGGCTTCCGATGACCCATAACGGCGAAGACACTCTTCCGAAACTTGCTGGTTTTCGGAATGTAAAATACTGGTTTTCATCTGCATCCACACATAGCTGGGAAAATGCTAGGTTTATGATGTTACGGGGAGCCATTGATTCATAGGTATTTTTAGCAGCCTGTTACGTCGTTATCAACAGCGACAATTTTTGTTCCATTTAGGCCTTGTCGGACTATATGACCGACAACACATAGAAAATCTGAACATGTCGTTGCTGCCTGGCGGCCATGTTTTTGGAATAAATAATGTACCTATTTATGGGAGAAATAATCTATTTAAAGTGAAATAACACTAAATAGGTACCTTTTTTGACTTTTTCTGATTTTAGCCATGGCAGTTAACGTGTTAACTTAGAATTTCAGCGACGCGAGCACGGCCTCTGTCATAGGCTTGAGTCACGCATTTTATCACGAATTTTAAAAATGTGTGACTCGAGTCTATCAGTAGGCCGTGTTCGCCCCCAGCTGTAATATCAGGAATTATCTATTTTCTCGCTCATACTAAATCTGTCGATGTCACTCACTGGCAACATTAAACATATTTGTATATTAAATATTTGAGATCATAAATGTATCTGGTGATTATGTGTCTGGTGAATATAAACAAACCACTCGAGGTTTGAGTCAATCAGGCGGACCGGGTTATGTTGTGACTCAGTTTTGATCATTCACCCGACATTAGGGCTGCCCCAAACATTAAATATTTATAGCTATTCCGGTTATGGATTTAGGCCTGTTTTTTAGTACTAATATCGGTTTTATTGATGTGGAAGCTATATAATTTGATGTCTAATTTTAGCTTGTCGATAAATTCGTTTTGACCTGGTCATGCATGATGATGGATTGAAACAACAACATAAGAAATACATTATAATAGTAATAACATGTACTTCCCATTTCTTCCCGTGGGTGTCGTAAGAGGCGACTAAGCGACTTACTAGAGAATGCGCAGCAGCGTTCTCTATGAATTTTACTACCATACTACGATCGCCAACCCGGCTGCCAAGCGTGGCGATTATGGAAAACCCCCCAAATTGGGGGAGGCCAATGTCCAGCTGTGGACGTCTGCCGGGTGAATGATGAACACGTACTGGCTCCATTTAATGCGAAATTATATCATAATCAGTGAGCGAAAAACCAACATACATCTCCATTTTAAAACGAAAGATCAACACCCCCACACGCGTAGTAATTTTAATTTGAAAAATGGTTTCTTTTAATTAATCCGCTGCATGTTTGCTCACTCACCGCCCGACGTTCGTTCTGAAACTAAAAGGCAATATTAATAAATATAAAAATGTTCATTTTCGGTTACGTGTAATTTGGGCAAGGCGTAAACACATTTCTATAATATTTCTAGTTATGTTTTCGCACTGAAAAGTAGATAAAGGTTGTAATTTACAGAAAAATAAATCATCATAACCAGCCTATAATGTTCATGTTAATGCTGGCCTTAATCCACCACGCGGGTCCAGTGCGGATTGGTAAATATGAAATGTCTTCGAATGTTTGGTTCTGGGAAATGCCGTTTCTTCACGATGTCTTTCTGCATCTTCAAAAAATAAAGCACCTGACTGGGTTCGAACCTACGATGTACAACTCCGGCAATCACGGCCGTTACCACTGAGCCACCACTGCTCCGAGAAACAAATACTCACCTTGATTTTCATATTCGCCTCTCACTGTAGCTCGGATAAGCTTCATTTTTTACACGTCATTTATCCCTGTCTTTAGCCACCAAATTGTGCCCCCAAAACTTAATAAAGAACCCAAAGTTTACTTTTTTTTTAAACCTTTGAAACGCAACTTTCACAAAAGGGGAAAACCATTGCGATAGGCACCAATCAACATGAAATCTGGCAACCGACACATAAAACCCACTTACATCTGTTACCGTTCCAATAACCTTATTAAAACCACTCGACTAGCCCGCTATACTCGCTTGGCCCGCACAGCCCTGTGAGCACTGTCTTGGCACTGGGCCAGTGCTGGCCAGGCGTGCAATGCCACCTGTCGGCGACACCGGGTATTGCACACCTGACTGGATACTCAATACTTTGCATCCATCACTCTTGTCCACGAAGCACTTTGGTACTCTTTCATGTTTTAAATTGAATAGGTATCGAATACAGAAAAGCCTAGTTATGGATGTTCTACCTTTTTATTCGATTGCCAAGAAAATTTATGTTTTTACCTGCTTAATCATAATAGGCATCGTCGCATCTTGCATAGGCAATTAATCATTTTGGTCGCGTCTTGCATACCCAATTAATCATTATGGTCGCGTTTCACTAAGCCAATTAATAATTATGGTCGCGTTTTGCATAGCCAATTATTGTTGCCTGTGAGGTATGATGATGACTACGAAAAACAGACGGCTGTCCAATCAGTATCTTAGTAATTATTTATGGTATACCAGGATTTGGGTGCTATTTTTGACTCTAAGGCCTAAGGCCATAGGATTAAAGAAAGATGGACTACAAAACAATTTTATTTGAAGACGTTATCCGCGAATACAGTGTTTTACCTTAAACCTGCACCCTAATTGCGAAACGCACAATTTATCAGAATCTGAATGGGATTGAAGATTATTTCTAAACCATAGCGTCATTTGTTCGAATAAATTGTCGGCTCAGCAACGTAAATAACGCAATGAATGTTGTTTAACTATGAATATTAAACCAATTCCTACCGATAAAAAGTTCCGCAATTACCCCTCTGGTCGCTACCAACAAAGTTTGTTACATCAGTTCTTCTTCTTAACGTGTCGGTAGCAATTTAAATGTAGTTAGCCTAGAATTTGGCTACGAGCTTAGCACTTTCAGTAGCGTCCATCAACCACGCTACAGGATAGCGTGCTAACAACAGACACGCTGGACAAGATATCAAGTTCGGTATTGTTTGTGGGAGAGTACCACATTTGCACAGTTATTACTAGTATATCAGTTTTAATCATTGTAGTCGTGTTTTTCACAGTTCTGCAGGCTAGCTTTAATTAATATGGATAACCTTTAAAACTTTCTCGGGTGCAAGGGAATTAACTAATGCATATAGCTATTTCTAACTTTCCCCCCACGAGACGAAACCGTAACGTGCTCGTAAAACCTATACAAGTTTAAATGGCCTTTAACTTTAGAGAGACCGCGAAACTTTTCGGTGCAGCAATCTCTTACTATCCTCAAAGATAATTCGTTCCACACATTTAGCTGGTTCTTATGCACTAGAAGTATTTAGGTCGAATAGAAGCCATGTAAGAGTCGCAGAACAGCATTAAATCGCAATGTAATCGCATAAGTAAGTACTCACTATTAGTTATTGTACTGAGTGCATTTAATATTAATATTAGAAGGCTCTGCTGTGCTGTCTGTCTCATACCGATTGCTTAGTTGGTATACAGTATTATCTACGAATAGAAATGTAGAAAATAATGTTAGTCAGCTAAATAATGATAGTAACTCATCAGCTTTTAATATACTGAAATGAAAGATGCCCAGAAAGAGATGGCGAGATAACCTGCACGCGTAGCATGACCACCGTAGAAATGGGTTTTGTCTATTCTTGGTAGAATAGAGATGGAATTGTCATACTACGCCCGCATAAAACGGTACAAACCTTTCTATAATCTTTAATTCTGTCTTTAATCTTTCTACAATCTGTAATTTTGTCTATTCTTCCGTCGACAAAACCAACTTAGGATATAAGCTCCACCTATTCTTCGTTCTAGAGCCGCACGAAAACTCTCACTTCGACCAACTGCATACGACTGAGGCACACTCGTAGTATACATTCAACGTTTAAAATTAGGCGTCCCACAGTCTGAGTGTTCTGCTATTTTGGCGCACAGTTGCTTGAGATTTTTCGTATGTTTACATGAAACAAACCGTTCTTCTTGCTCACTCCGATAGTAATAACTATGATTGATTATGTTACGCTTTTATTTTATGGACTCAACGCTCAATAAGTAATGAAAGACTTGTGTAAAATAAACAGTTGGAAAACCTGTGTTTAGAATGTAAAGTTAAATTGTTTACCGTAATCAATAGTTAGTTAATCGGAAGTGGTAGCTCAGTTAAAACTTTGTTCGATTTCAATCAATTAAAACGGTTACGTGCCGATTGTGGAATGCAATTAAGGACGTGGAGAGGAATTTAGTGATGTGACAATGCTACATGCGTATTCATATGCTTCATGCTATATGTATATTATATATGTTACGCAATTCATTAGAAAAATTGTGGCTGCCTATTATTTTAAGCTAACATACGATAAGTACCTGTGGCCACGTCAATTGTATTAGCAAAGACGTTTAATTTATTTAAAACAACATATAATGTGGTATACAAAACACCAGCAATCTTAAAGATACAAACAAAATCCTATTTATAGCACACTGTTTTGTAAACAACATCCAAAAATACATTTTGTCAGTTTCAGTAAGTTAAAAATACTTCGTCAAGCTCTTAACGAGGTCGATTGATCATTAAACGAATTCGATACTGTAGAGCCACTTCGCTCCGGATAATATCACAATTAATTGCAAATGCTTTGAAATCCGCCCTTTGCGCGTAGTCTCGAGTGTTGTTAATTGATGGAGTATCGAGGGCCAATGAGTGCCGACAATGGGCCCCCACTTCATTACAAAGTGGATGGCCGTTCTGCCTTTTTTACCGCAAAACGGACTGTCATTTGTATATGAACTGTCCGTAAAGAAACTTTTTGTGAGTGATAAGCGCAATGCCGTTATTGTGTGGTTTATCAAAAATTATTGTGATTACTTAGGGCATTGCAATTTATTACAATTACGAATGAGCAATGTATGATTGACATGTTAGCCTCTACGACAAGTACTTACTTATAAAATATTAAAACTATATACCTCCAGCGTATGCATTCCTGGTAGCAATTATCGTTTAATGAGTATACATATGTGACTGAGCTGAGTTATTTTCCTATAAATTTAGATGGATTGATGATAAATGGATTTAAATAAAAAGTAAAGGGTAAAATATGTTATAAATATTTTTTGCCGAAGTTAAAACTAAAAACTACATTCAATGGCCTTTCCGACAAACTAACAAGTCGGTTTTTATATCACATAATGGTCCCTTTTAAGAATTTCTGCATTGTAGTAGAGCCGTTAAAAACAATACGCTTTGGATCCCCGCCAACTAGGCCATTAGCCTAGTGCGTTAGGAACCAGAGAAGCCTGAATTTCCATTTTGTGCTGCAAAGTAGAGAAAGGCGTGGTTGAGGATGTAGTTTTCCTAACCCTTGTTCAAAACAAAGAAGACAAACTATTTATTTGGAACACACACAGGAAATAAACAAAACATAGACAAATAAAACAACACACTACAGAAAATACGAAGCCAAATACACTCTTGAGCTAAATACTAGAACACGTAGATAGAAATATGGGTAGGTTAGGCAACAGAGTACTGTTGCTGATAAATAGGCTGGAGGTTAGTGAACGTATTTGTATCTGGATCAGGTCACCAGTTTCTGTTAGCAAATATCAAACAACTCTAAACTGATTGCTCCGTTGTATCTCGAATATCTGAGGTCCCAGGTCAAATAGCGTTACTATACACTGGCTCGTATTTCGTTCTATCAGGAGTCAATCAGAACGTACTAGCTTATGAACCATTCAACAAAAATCAATCAAAACGTAGAAGACGCCCGTGTTTTACGTTTTGGTCGCTTTCACGTCATCATCATCATTTCAGCCGAAAGACGTCCACTGCTGGACAAAGGCCTCCCCAATTTGGAGAGCAGTGCCATAATCGCCACGTTTGGCAGACGGGTTAGCGATCGCGGTACGGTTGGAAAATGCATAAAGAACGCTGCTGCCCATTCTCTAGTAACTCCCATAGTCGCCTCTTATGACTCTCACGGTACTTAAAGACTTAAAATTGAACACCACTTCAAACCATCATGATCTACGTAAAGCCACAAGCTTCATGTGCATTCCGCTTCAAACTGACTTCAGACTTTTCGTCTAGACAGACATTAGATACCCCTCCCCCTCCTCTATAGGAATACCCCTGTGACTCGCAACAGGCTTCAAACTAAGCCTTCGAGGGCTGGCAGCTTGCCAAGTGCTGTTGCCAATAAGATAAATCTGTTCGTGACAGGTTGGAGAAAGAACGTTAAATGGAAGTGTTTATGTTATTTGTCTGATATACAAAAAGTGGTTTAGTAGAGTGTGAGGATCCACTAGAATACCTACACATCATGGTAGCGGTTTGGCAAATGTCACTTGATCAGACGACCAAGTCTAAAAAGCCACTTCTAAATCAAAAGAGAATCTAAGAGCTAAAGTTTAAAACACCTGGCATACGATACCAGATGCACACCTAGCATAGCTGACTGAAGATTACACCATAAATTGCCACGTCTTGGCAAAACCGCAGAGAACAGACCACGTTCCTATTTTATCTGTAACAAAGAACGGTCTTACAACCTTTTACACCGGTCTTTGTTTTACCTACTTCAAGCGATCCGTCGCGCAAGTATCTCAGAAAGAACATAAAGAATAAAGTCTGCTCTTCCGCAAGTTTTAAAGTGGTATTTACATAGGTCGACTTTAATTGCGCGCGCCGAGCAACTTGCCTGAACTTGCCCCACTGTGTGGCAAAGGCGATGAGACTCATTTGCACAGTGGGATAAAATTGCTTGCGTTTTAGACAACAGTGGATAAATTTGCTTTGAGGCCGCACCGGATAACGTTTACTGTTACATTTTAGAAGGACAATGTGTAATGTTAAATTTTTCAGCATTTCATTTTGAGATGTGCCACGAACGAATTGAAACTAACGTACACTTTTTATTCACGGTTTTCTTGCTTGCTAGTCAACACATTAGTGAAGATACTTCTTAAGTAACAAATACGCTTAAAAATATAGTTACAGTTTTTACATTTAAGTAAACTGCCAACATAATAACTTTGGCCACAACTTTTGATAGTTTTAATGCTAGAACCATTTCTTTTATAAGCAACTACCTTTTGCCAGCAGCTTCGACCGCATATTATATATATAAACCTTCCTTTTGAATTAACCTATTGATCTATTAACGAAAACCGCATTAAAATCCGTTGCATACTTTATAAGATCTAAGCGTACAAACACGAAATGCGACTTGGTTTTATATTTTGTAAAGAAGATAGACCAAAAGCTTTACAATTCTTTCGAAACATAGCACAGCAAAACAAATAACAAGTTCTAATATATAATCATAATTAGAAAGTTGCTTGACGTTCGCTAACGAACAGAGAATTGTGTAGCAGAACTAACAAGTCCCTTTGATAAAACATATCCCCCCTGTTGCAGTATAAACTTATATCAATACAAAACCAACGTCAAATTAATTCAACGTTTGAGTCGGAACTTTGTATGCTAAGTATGCCCCCTTATATTTGCCAGGTCAACCAGCAAACTAGCTGCTTGTTTTGTAGCCTACTTCAGTATTGATTAAACAGTATCCTATGAAGCACAGCCTTTTGAAAACCAAGTTGCAAGACTACTGAAGAGGTACTGTCTCTGTGGATGGCATGACAAGAAGCTTAGTGTTCTTTGTTTGTTTGCCAATTACGGGGAATTGTGCTTTAGCGGTTGCATTTTCTTTCTAGAAATAGTTGCAATCCTTGCGATATGATCATTACTTCGAGTTTGCATCAAGGTATAAATCATGTATTCTACATGTTTGTGTACTGTTTTCGTTTTATTTTATAACAATTTAAATGCAAAAGTTGTCACAATGTGAACGAAATAGTTGAAATAACATGTCTGGAATATCATGACAACTTGTATGAAACATTTTTATACTAACACGAGATATTTGGCGAGACGTGTACAAAAACAAGTGTCACAACTTGTTTTTGGATCTGAAAACGAAGTAAGAGATACCTAACCATTTTTAAAAGCTAGGTTGATGTAAACTATGTAGGTATCTAATTCCAAATTTCTTTGTAGCTGGTGGATTTCCAGAAAATTTTCTGTATGCAATGCTGAAAACCAGAGCTTTCAAGTTCGTAATGAAAAGCCGTCTATTTTTAAAAGGAAAACAAAAGTTTCACGACATCAATGAATTTGTTCCTGAACCAACTTGAAGAAAGTACGTGACCCAAAAGCATGGAAAGGTGGCTTTCTTGGAGTTAAAGAAATTACGCTTTCGTGACACGAAAAGGGTTTTGTTGCTATGATTTACCTATAGCAGCCCAATGCTGGGTATAGAATTCTTCAATCACACGCCATCCTACTAGATCCTCCGTCACTCTGGTCCACTTTGCTACTTGTATCTATTCTTAGTGAAAGTGTAAATAATTTAAGATCTTTCAAGATAAAGACCACCAGCCTACATTGTCAATTTATTTAGATCTCATCTGTCATTCTTTGACAGTTATATGAGCTGACTTAAACACGGCGATTTGACGCAGTACGTGTTTCCACTTTCGTTAAATTTAAAAACAATTAATTACAGTGACTAATTTACAGAACTAATAACGTTTTCTTGTTAGCTGTACTGAACAGATACGCAAAACAAATGACTGCGGAGTGTAGCGACCGTAACAACAATTCATTCCCGATTCTAATTTATGCAGCAGTACAGATGATTAACGGTCCTGTAGTGGTTGGCAAGGATCCAGGGTATGGCTGGTGAACTGGGTAAGGGTCTTGAATGGTCGCCTGTGGTCTGTGAATTATTTACATAACGTTTACAGCCAATCCTACTAATATTATAAATGCGAAAGTTTGTGAGGATGGATGTATGTGTATATGTATGTTTGTTACCCTTTCACGAAAAAACTACTGGACGGATTTGGATGAAATTTGGCACACAGATAGTTTATAACCTGGAATAACACATAGGATACTTTTATCCCGGTAGTATGTTCCCGCGGGATAATGTCCGACCCACACGCGGGCGAAGCCGCTGGCAAAAGCTAGTAGTTTCATATGAATTATTAAGTTTTAGGTCGTTTTTGATGAGTAAAGGTAATTTGGCAGTTTTGGTGCCGATTAATCTAATATATAAAATTCTCGTGTCGCAGTGTTTGTTACCAAACTCCTCCGAAACGGCTGGACTGATTTTTAAGAAATTTTGTGTAGATATCGTGTAGGTCTGAGAATCGGCCAACATCTATTTTTCATACCCCTAAACGATAAGGGTGACCCACCCCTAAATATTTTTTTATTTTTTTGACATTTTTTTTATTATGATTTGGCATTGAAAAATACATACATCTATAAATTTTCACTCTTTTTCACCCGGCAAAACAACGTTTGCCGGGTCAGCTAGTTATTTTATATTAATTGATACCCTGTATGGCCGTCTATTTAGAAATCTATAGGTAGTTTTGAAACAAAATCAGGTAGGTATACCAATCTTAATAAGGTCATCATGGTTTCTGTTTGTATGCTCCAAAAATATGTACTTTTATTTTTAACATCATTACTATATTTTACGAAATTACTGTAACTAAATTAATTACAAGATAAAAAAAAACGAAGTCCTTTACATCGCCATATTTATTCAAACATTTCTGTCGGCATTATGAAATTCAAGCGCTTTCAGGCTTTCAGTCGGGCCTTATTCAAAGCTCGTGCCTCGGCATTCACTGGGACATTTCAATGTGTCGTACTAGGGTAGCAGAGAACGTAGGTAGTTTTGAGCGAGCTGTACGAGTTTGTATGACGTCACACCAGCGATTGGTGTTACAATATATCTTCTTGTTGATATAAACGAGATCTTACTGAGAACATGGTTCTGATAATTGTGAACTAATAAATAACACACACAAAAATACACACTAAAATTTTAATAATATTGCCTGGCAGTAAATAATAAGTATCTTTTATTAAATTGCGTGTTGCCAGGTCAACCTCTTGTTGAAGTTTTGAGAAAATTTATCAGGACTTCATGAACATCATGCTGCAGATAGAGTTGTGATCCCAATTTTAGTGGTAGTAGTTGCAGACATTTGATGATTAGAGGAACTTAGAGCTAAGTTCATTACTCACCTACAGCTAGAGAAAAATGGACAAGACTATACCTAAGTCCAATTCGGCAGACTGCTGTGGTGGTAATAAACCAAACGAGAAAGGTAGCTAGTCTACCGTTCGACATAATGAAACTTATAATAGATCTATCAAATGTTTAATAAGCAACTAAATACCTTACTCAGATAATTCGAGCCTTTAATTTAGATAAACTCACAAAACACGAACTATATTAAATTCTGTAGCTAAGTCGGCCTGAAAATTTTGTTTCTTCTTGATGTCGTTAGTGTATATTTGAACATGCTCAAAGTTTTGCGCCCCATGAAGACCCGCGAATTGAGGACGCCTCCGTGAATAATTGAACAGGGGTCCATCATTTTGTGACCCTCTCAAAATGTCCTACAGATGTACTTTGTACTGTGGTTCAGCGAAAACATTAACTTATTTAATATTTTAGGACAATTTTCGAATACATTAGCGATGTTCTTTGGTATGATTCTGAAGTTTTTCGACGTGACACAGTTGTTGATCCTAATGGAAACGATTTAAATATTATGTACAAAACTATTTAACGATGTTATCTCTCTGTTATAAACTGTTGTTGTTATATAACTATGTGTGAATAGGAACGGACTTGATGTTAAACTTAAGTAGTGCATTGTATTCATGGCAGGCGCTAGTCTAAGTTGTGTGTTGTACATTTAATAGAATGTCTCTTGTCAGCCGCTGCACAGTGTTGCACAGTTGTGAAGTACTCGTCAAGTTCCTTCCTTCATCATCCATGTTAGCGGCTCGGCACGGGCACGGGTCGGCGGTCACGTGCGGCCCCCGCGCCTGCGGCCCCCGCCCCGCGCGCCGCACCCGCACCGCCCCGCGCTGCGCGTGCGACGCGCCGTGACCACGCCACTCACCCGTGCCCGTGCTTGCAGGATGCACGCGGTGGGCCTGCACTCGGCGCTCGCCATCCGCCGCGAGCGCAAGCGCCGCGCCGAGCAGCAGCGCGCTCGCGAGCGCCGCTACTCGCTACAGTCCTCAGAGTCGGGAGTCACCTCCCCGCACTGCTCCACCGGCAGTTTGGAGAGGCGCCGCTTCAGAAAGCCACACCCCACCGAAAATGAGGTCGTGTCGACGGTCGGTATGCTCCACCTCGGGGTGGTGTTCCTCGTGCTGGGCCTGTTCCTCCTCGGTTCCGGCTTCCTGCCCGACAACGTTACGTCATGGAGCACGGTCGGCTCCGTCAGCTGGTTCAACGAGCTGGTCTGTTCGGGGATGTTCGCGGTCGGAATTGGCGTTTTTCTGATAATTTTGCACAAATACTTAATGAAGAGTGAAGAGGACGCACTAGAGGACTATGTTCAGAGGCAGCTGACGAGATCACGCTCGGGACACCGGCTGGAAAGGGACGCGGAGACGGGCGGCATGCGCACTAAGAATGCGCGTCGAGCACGCGCTTGCGAGGCGGAGGCGGAGGTGGTGACGGAGACCTACGTCGAGCCGCCCGTCGAGCGCGCACACGGGTTTGTGAACGCGCTGGCGCTGAACGGCGACGTGCTTCGCGAGCTGCCACTGGAGCAGATCGTAGAGGAGGAGGTGTCCGTCACGTCAGAGGGCGGCGTGAGGCTCGGCAAGTTCAACAAGGACACGTACTCGTCGCCGTCCGTGGCGCCGTCGCTCAGCCCGGGCTCGCCCTCCGACACGCGCGAGCTGCTCGCTGACGGCCGGTACATGATCATGTCGCGCATGTGAGACACCTAACTCGACAACTCGCTGATTCCGAGCTCTCTCGCCTAATATAACTATTGTTTTTGTAGCTAAACGTTATGCCCCAAACGTTGCGCACGCTGCTGTGTGGCTATTTGTGTGGTTTTACTAAAATAAACTTTGCAAAAAGTAATCGAGCAAAGAGAACACACCCCCAAATCTCTTCTCTACCTCGTAATGACGCTAGGCAAAGTGTATTTCCATTCATATAAAGTGTAAACTATAGTCCACTTTATATAACACGTTCTCGTTCCTCCAGCGGTTCGAGAACTCTTAGAGTTAGTGCTCATTTCCCCTACTTCCGTTCTTAAATCTCAAATATGCTCGGAATCAGAGAATTGTCGAAAATTTCCTCCTTCGCCTCTCACCTATGGATCGTGGGAAAGTGAATTGAACTCTATATCTCTTGTTATTGAGATCGTATATCTACTTCAGCTAGTTTCGTTAACAAGTTTTCTATGTAACTGTCCTGCTATTTGGTTAAAGCTTCGATGCTTCGACGTTTCAATAGATACGAGTATTTGGTTTGTGTTCGGGGAACGCTCTTTTACTCTATATTTTAACAGACGGACCAACTCTTTGGTAGACTTTAGCAGTAAGTTGTATTGTAGCTCGTTAATAACTGCAGTAGTTACAGTGAAGCGCGGTCGTTAGCGAGATCAATAGCTTTGATCGCGTGACGCAGGGCCTTACTTTTATTTCGACGTTTTGTTGCGAAAGAACAACAAACGTTCCGACTCGTAGACATTCCCTGTCGTCGGAGTTAGAATGTTTATTTGTAAAAGCCGAAAATACGTAGTTAAAATAAAACGTGGCGTGTATAGTACGTGATAGTCAAAACAATATCGTTTTCTTCGACCTCGATCGGGACAAACAAACAGATAGAAGCCGTTTCTTTGTTCTTTCCTTTGTTTCACGTAGGGACTGCAGTTGTGAGCGAGCCATCGTGTATATTTAATTAAATTAACATTGGAATTCCGTATGTATTGGCTTGAGACTGATTGTTATATACTGTTCTTATATACCTGACGATTTTATATAATATTGTATGTTTGTTTGTCTTCTACGTAACTCTATTACTAATTAGTTTACAGTTTAGATACACTGGAAAGATTGGACTATAGCTGATTAGTGTCAAATACGAATAAACTAGATATTTTTGTCTCTTTTAAGATCAAATAACTGATCAGTAACTGATCTCTAACTGATTAGTTCAAATCTACCGTAGAATGCTTTTAGAGATTTTAACGAAAAAAAAAATATTGAAATTATAATATACTTCTAACTTCCACTTATTGCGGAACTGCAACAAATTATACTTGTGATAAATGACACGGTGATGACACATCACTCAAAGCAGAAAGTAGTTTAATACTAGATAGAAATCTAGATCCAAATGAAGATGAATGTTCCGACTCAGTCCAGTGTATCTGAATAGTGCCTAAAATATATTTTATATGTATAAGTAAATACCAGATATCTTAAAAGCACTCACTGTGCACTTTGTTTCTTTTTATCAGATCTGTGCCAAAAGTTTCATGGCAATGCTATTTAGTGTTTGTTGGAAATAGTCAATGATCTTAATTTATCGCTAGTAATTTATCTTGAAATTGACCGAATGTTCTCATTCTCATCTGTTATTCTTTTCCAAACATGTCTATAACGAAAGATTTGAAAGATATAAGACTGTTTGCATCAAATGAGGATTCTTAAATACTAAAGAATTTGGTCAGTTTAAAGATAAAAGTATATTTTTCTCTTAATATTGTAATGTTATTTTCGTCCCACCGTTCTATGTTGTAAGTATATCTTGGTTATCGTTAGGTTTATTTTAGTTGGGGCTGTGAAATATTTTCCATAATAATCGAGATGTCAAATTATATGAATATGTACACATTATTAAACATTGATATTAATATTAAGCTTACACACACGAGCTTAGCTTCACAATGCTCAAACTTTAAATTATTAGGTTTACACCCCTTTCCAATACTTCTCTCCTAGTACTTTTCTCTTTTACTCTTCCCTTATTATTAGACGGATTTGATGTTCCTTGTCAACATTGTCCTAATTGTAGTGAATTAAAGGGTAAATCAAAAAACAATGGTAAAACTTTATTAATTTGACAAAAGTTGACAAAGAACACCAATTTTGCAAATTATTTTGTACCTACTAGCGGGTATCTAATATCTGTCTCTAACTGTAAGTGCTGTCTATAAAACATTGCCTTATTAAATAAATATTTCACGAATATTAATATTGTGTATTTGTAATAATGGCACAATTTTCGGTAATTTTTAATAAGTAGGTTGTAAGGTTCATTAAAAGAATACTGAGCTATGTAAAAAAAGAGAGACAAGTTCTGTCGTTGTAACAGGAGCCCATAAAGTGATAGGAGAATAACAAGGTTTTGTGCAATATTATGTATACGAACTAACAAATTACAGTTTTGTAGTATCCATTTGCACAACCATCTTTTGAAAGTTATTATAAAGCACAAAGGTAGAGTGATATTTTTAAGTATTGTATGTAACTACAAAGTAATTATCTAACGGTAATTTGATCAAAAGAAGAAACATGTCTCTCCTACTTTGTTACAACGACAGTCCGATGTGAAACGGTGGGCAAGTACTGAATCGACGGTTTTACAAAATATTTCCTTTTCAATTATAAATTAGAATCAAATATTAAAATAGGAATGTTTATGGATTTGTAAAGTGTTTAATAGCTCAAGTATGCTCTTAATGGACATTAATATAAATATAATTGTGTATTTTTATTCTGTCGCCTGAATGTCTAGAAAAAGCTAGCTTCGTGTTGTATTAAATAAGGAAAATCGAAATGAATTGAAATTTACTACTTGTGCACTTTTTCCTTTAACATTAGTCAATAAAGATATTGGTGACAGTATTATTTTGTAAAAAAAATATAAAAAATGTTTTAAAGTATATTAGAAGAATTAAAAGTTTATTAATGCATTGTTATTCGCAAATATAATCTGTTTAAAGTTATTTACTCTATGAAAGTGTAACAATTTCTTTACTACAAATCACGGTATCCAAAGCGAATTCCATTAGGAATGTTGGCAGTCATTTTGCCGCATAATGTAACGCTCATTACATTTATTGCTTTTGTAACCATTCACTACCACCATACTTAAAGAATGTCATGCTGTAACAATGCATTAGTAAGCATATTATTTAATAACGTTTAATAATAATTAATTACTTTATTATACTAAATTCTGATGCACATTACGATAGCGCAAAATATAGTGTTTGCACACGTTAATTATGAAATTTCTCGTGCCTATACTTTTATATTTAAGTCATTTTGATAGGATAATTCAATTGAAATACTTGGCTGTAAGTGTCACTTGTATATACCATGCGATCATCCTCAACGTCCTGTTACATAACAATGTCTTCGACAGTGATGACTCCCTAGTACAACAATATGATAAACGAATTCATAGCATAAGCAGAATAATGCGCAACGGCGCTTTGCTAAACGCTTGAAACATTATAAAATCAAAATATAATATCTACATACCTAATTGTGATTTATAAACTCTAGTTGTTAATTTGTAGTGTTCGTTTCGTTGTCCAAATGTTTTGATGTCGTGTTAAAGCTCAAAACGTGTTTGTTGTGATTTTTTTATGCCATTTCGGTGTCGTGGAGAGATTTTTATGAACGCTTTTGCGCATTTTTTAAATAAAATTATACACTCGTAAAGCACTTAAATGTATTTAATCGAATTAAATAGTGACGCGTTTTGTTTACAAACTACGGTGCCATACAGTTAGGATTTATTTTTTAATCACCTACAGACCTTAATCAAGCAATAACTTATGTACCTAATTGAAGTTTTATAAACGTTTTGGTGTAGTTACAAATTTTGAGAGCAACTTCTATCATGCATTCCTTTATAAATCTTTACCTAATCGTTGTCATTCAATTTTTTGAGTCCGAAATTACACTGATAGTTGTTTTCGTCACAAAGTGATACTAACTATAGGAGACAATCTGAAATACAAAAAAAAAAAAACACCAAAATATAAGTTTATAAGAATATAATACTAGATTGAGAATCAAATAGTAGTCCTAACTTTTTAATAAAGATTTCGAATTTGTCCTACTCGATACAATTTTTTTAATGAAATTACGTAGTACTAACTCTTTTCTTTTCAATCTAGTCATCTAACTAAAGTATGAATTTAAAATGATGTAAATTTAAATAGATTTTGTAAATTAAACTTCAATCAACCATAATACGAGATTTCCGATGAGCGGATCAAAACGACCGGAAAAATAATTATGCTAACGGTTTCAACCTCATTGCTTAGAAATAAGGTTTTATATCTATGTAAATATTTTTGTTCTTATTTTAAAAATACGTTTACTTTTCAAAATATATTTATTTACTAAATCAGTAAATAAATATATTGCACACGATAATCAATTTTATGTTTAAATGTTAAGGTATAATCAAGCTACATGAAATCGCTGCCACCTGAGCAATTTGGGTTTGTTCCTAATCCGTGCTATTGTTGATCGAAGAAATTAAACAATGTACTTTTGTATTAAACGGTTTCACTGCGGGGAAAGCGATTCATAACTAGACCTCATTTAATTTTAATAGCGATACTAAACGTTATAAAACATGAGCTCTATAAATCAAAGAATTAAGGTATATTTACGGTAATTTCGGAGTTTATTAGCTATTAACATGGAAATTATGAGACCGTACATGGGTCGCTTTGCCCACGGTGAGGCGATTTTATCTCGATTCACAAATCATTCCACGTTAGGCAAATATAATTTATTTCACTCGATTTATTACACATTTATTATTAAATAAACTAATTATTACAAAGCGAGTATTTTATTACATGTTCCTTTTACTATGCGTCTCTTTTGAGCAGTGAATATTGGCATTCTGACAATTATGAAGAAAGTAGTAACTACAAAAAAAGATTTAAAAAAATACTACAATCGACATTTAGACACAACAATTATAATATCAAGTTAAAAACTTGTCAAATTCTGGTCTATAGTCAAATTTCCGAAACTCCAAAATATGATCTTCAATTTGTTTAGTCGTTAATAAACAAGTAAAAGTCAAAAAAATATGTATAGACTTGCACAAAAACTATTCTGAATACAGATGATACCAGATTCATTTAATTATTTTATTTGTTTCATCAACAATGTATGACACTGACACAAATACATAATACATTTTATAAATTAAAATAACAGTGCATTAGTTAGTTATAGGTAAACACACATACATGCATGAAACAATGAATCAGAGAAATATGCTAACTTTCTAGTGCTAATAACGACAAATTGGTAACATTGATATAACAGTTAAAGTTACATTTAAATGAAATTAAAATTTATGAAATTCAGATTACTTGACGTTGAACATTGGTTGGAACAAATATTATTAAGAATTATAAATTACTTGCTTCTGCCCGCGACTTCGTCCGCGTTAAATTTCGTGTTCCCCCGACCCTTTTTTTTTTTTTTTTTTTTTTTTTTGGATGGGAAATCATCAAATGACTTCTCCCGCTCTGGGCGGAGCGGGAGGGCGTGTCAGACTTTTACTGACTAAAACCCACCCGTGTTCCTTCAGTTGCCCAGTGCCGGGGCCACGGTATCTCTTTTGAACAATCACGCGACCCCGGCAGGCACCGGTCCTAGCAGACCCCTTCACTGCTGCTGACATCTCTTTGAGGCGCGCGTGGAACACTACGCGCCGTCGACCCGAGCTTGGTCCTTACCGGGCGGCGAGCTACCCATTGCTCGACGCCCGCAAGCTCGCGCCTACGGTGGCCGGGAGTCCGCAATCGACTCCCGACGCCCGGGGCGTCTCCTCCTGCGGCGGCTAGGGACGTGAGGGCGCAGAGACTGCCACTCCCTCACGCGCTCCGCCTCCTCCTTCACGAGCATTACTGCTTCGCAGAAGGAGGTGACGGCTTCCCATGCCCTCTCGCTCCGTACCATGGCTCGCACCAGGGCCGGACGCGAGAGGTCGTCGCCGCCGCCGATCGCCTCCACGAGGACACGGCGGTGCTCCGCCCAGGCAGGGCACACCTCCACCGTATGCTCCACCGTGTCCTCCAGACGATCATCACAATGGAAACACCCGGGCGTTTCCTCCCGCTTTATCCTGAACAGGAACCCACCGTCCCCCGACCCTTCCCGTCGCGTCGAATCGCCTACCCGTGCGATTTTTCCCGTTTTTGCAACATTTTTCATTACTGCTCCGCTCCTCTTGGTTGTAGCGTGATGTTATATAACCTATGTTACTCGAGATAATGTAGCTTTCTAATAGAGAAAGAATTTTTAAAATCTGTCCAGTAGTTTTTGAGTTTATCCATTACAAACAAAGAAACAAACATACAAATTTTTCCTTTTTATAATATTAGTGTAGATGATAAGAATGGAATAAATAATTTTGTTATCAAGAAATGTTAAATTACTGATAAAAATAATAACATTAAGTAAATTCCCAAAAATATTAACATCGTCTTCATAGAGATAGATGAAAATATGATTTTAAAAGTTCAACGAAAAATTTTAATCGTTTGAAAAGAAGCTAGATAACATTGGTATTTAACAATAAAATTGATGAATAACTAAATTATTCTTAACTAGCTTCTGCCCGCGACTTCGTCTGCGTCAAATTGCTCCCCTGACAATTCCCGTCGCATCGAATTGCCTGCCAGTTTTCGTCCATATTTCGTTACTGCTCCGCTCTTTTTCATCTTAGCGTGATGTTATATAGCCTATATATAGCCTTCTTTAATAAATAGGCTACTCAACACAAAAACATTTTTTCAATTCGGACCAGCATGCAGTGCGATTCTTTAACCATCTCACCGTGAAAACTTGGTGAAGTGAGGGTGGAGTGAGCTGTCATTCCAACTAATGCCATGGATTGACGCCATTGACAGCTCACTCTAAGCTCTCTTCACCTAACTGTTGACGGTGACATTTTTACAGAATCGATCGGCAGTAGTTACTGAGATTACCGCATTCAACCAAACAAACAAACAAGAGTTTATAATATTAGTATAGATAGAAAAATAGATAGAAAACTTAATTAGGGTTAGGATAGGGCTCGCTCGGAAAACTGTTCCGGATAGCTTTCCGTTTAGTTAGAGATTCAAAGTGGAAATCAAAAAAGAATCACAATATAATTCTCATATGAATAATATTATATTACTAGACAGAATACAAGTATAGTTTGTTGGTTGACTCTTCATGTGACCAGAGGGCTGGCCTATTTTTATGTCAAAGAATCAGCATTGCCATCCAACGTGGCAACGCTGCCAGCCTTCTGGGCACTTTTCCCACCGACAGTGATGCGGACGAATTCTTTGATGCCCAGTGAGCTCTTCACCCACCTTTTTTAATTTTTTTTCTTCTTACCTTTATTTAATTGTATATAATATATTTATTTTAGTGTTAAAAAAAAAGCAAATAAAAGAGACCTTAAAACATGAAAGAGAAAACGTTCCTACCACTTACATGTCAATAGCAATGAGGGTGTATGTCGGTCACAAGTTTTATGCGTAGCCATCCAACCCTCGTAGCGCCGTAGCCCGTAGCCATCCGACCCTCGTAGCGGCGTAGCGGCGTAGCCCCGTAGCCTCGTAGCTCGTAGGTAATATGACATGTATGTTATTGACCGAAGTGGACGGTCCGGAACAATTTAAAAGTTCGGTGCTCAAATTGAATTGAAAGGAGATTGGATGTGAGGAGGATAGGCAGCACCATGTGATGTGGAACTATTCTAGACGTTTTACTACAATACTTTATGAATCAAAGGACTGGATCGCGAGATTTGTTCGAAAAAGTTACGGTGGCCCTGGCATATGGGCAACTCAAGGAATACGGGTGGAGAAAAAAAGGACTAGATCCATTGACTCACGGATTTATCATTCATCATCTTCATTTCAGCCGAAGGACGTCTACTGCTAGATATACCTCCACAAAAAAGAGGCAACCAAGGGGGGCTTGGTTGCCATGATCACCACGGTTGGCTGGCTGGTTGGCGTTCTGTTAGAAACCGGTGTAGGTCACTCTTTTTAAAAAAGGAAACACTTTTAGCTATAAGAGACTAAAAAATTTTTTTTAACTTTTATACAATAATAATCGTGAGTGCAGCACATGAGTGCACGGGATGAAGGATGGAAGACGACTGACTGGATGAATAGGATGGGTGTATGAGGAGTCGAGGAGTGATGTGTCAGCACTCTGACAGGAATGCAGCATAAGGTGCCAGGTAAGCCGGAAAGGGTACATTGGATGGGTATAACAGTTCGCAGTATAAATAATAAAAAATAAATTCTTTGTTGGCATAAAGCAAAGTGAAGCCCTGATTCCTGCCCTAGGTAACGACACATGTGTTAGTGAGCCAATGCCTTCTCCCAATCAGTAGGTTCGGGATTTTATGCAATATTCGTTGTTTATATTTAATTTAAGGTTAACAAAAATTATAATTAAAATAGCAACAAAATAATAGTTTTAAAAAAAACTAAAAACACGCTTTATATAGAAAACCAAACTAAAAAGTAAAAAATAAATTTTAATAAATTTGAAGTAAGAATAGTATAAAAAATCGAATAAATGTAAATGAATAATAGTGTAAGAAAGAAAAAAATGTTTTATTTCAAAAAAAGCGTGGGGTGCTTTTTAAGATATTATCGAAAAGATAATCCTTCTGGTCATATCTGTCAATGAAATATTATTAACTATTGACACCATGCACCCCACGCTTTTTTTTAAATAAAACATTTTTTTCTTTCTTACACTATTATTCATTTACATTTATTCGATTTTTTATACTATTCTTACTTCAAATTTATTAAAATTTATTTTTTACTTTTTAGTTTGGTTTTCTATATAAAGCGTGTTTTTAGTTTTTTTTAAAACTATTATTTATTTTCTACTTTTT
Organism: Aporophyla nigra; assembly: GCA_947507805.1. Taxonomy (NCBI): domain Eukaryota; kingdom Metazoa; phylum Arthropoda; class Insecta; order Lepidoptera; family Noctuidae; genus Aporophyla; species Aporophyla nigra. The sequence goes on along the minus strand of OX382297.1, from coordinate 24,661,693 downwards.
AGTTTGGTTTATTTATAAAACCGTGTTTTTTTAACTTATTAATCTACTTTCAATTCCATGATAACTATAAGTAACTGTTGGCTGTTACTGGTCATTAGCTACATCCATAATGCACACATGTTCAAAATTATAGACACGTAGCTCTTTTTATGTGTGTGTCAAGTCGACAGGAACGAACGCGGAGTGCGTACGTTCCTGTCGCTCAGTACGCCGCCGCCGCGCCGTCCCGCTTCGAGTTGTTCAGTGCACTATTCAAAACTGTCGAATAAATACATTTCATTATATTTATTTAATAATTTTATTTCATAAATAACAAATATAAACCTAAATTTACAATGTATAAAAAAATATGTAGGTATCTGTAATAGACTATTATTTACAAATTTTCAAAATAATGCAAAAATCGCCCTCGTACGGTATTAGACTAGTTCAAAAACGCGCGGCGTTCAAAGTGTTAACACTACTTAAGTTTTAGGAAATTATCCTGACAAGATTCCATGGCCAGCAACTGGTTTATAAAACAAAGTAAGTATTCAATCGTTCTTTTTTTTTTTTAGTACAATCGCAAGTAGTCAAACCATGAAAACTTTTACAAAAGTTTGAAACGGAACGCAATTGATGGTTGACGTTGACACTTGTGACGTTTGACAATTCAAGGTACAAATTAAAAATAAATACAAGTCTGTTATTTATCATTGTACATAGAAACTTAATTATATTCATCATCATATCTAATTGGTTTCTTAACTGTACACCCTGATAGTGTCACATATGGTGCTGACTGGTTGGAGATATTATTCTCTGTCCTAATTTCGTTTTCTTTTTCAGGTACTGCTACAGTCAACGGAGGAGTGGTTGAAGTTGGTTTCAATATGTGTTCGCGATTTCTATGGAAAGATCCTTGAGGAGAAGTGATAATATAGCTATGAGGAAGACTATCCTTTTCTGATATTATACCAGGAACCCAAGTGGTTTGTGTTTAAAATAGATTTTGTCACCTATGTCTAGTGTTGGAAGTGTTTTTGTGTTTCTATTGTAATAAAATGCTGTTTTTAACTGTTGTTTTTTAATTTTCTTCTCGACCTTACTGGTGTCAACTGCATTTGGTGTTAATGTGGTGTCCGAGGTAGGTAATTTAGTGCGTAGTTGCGTGACATGCACAGTTGTGCAGGTGAATAACCTGTGTGTTTAGGAGTGTTCCTATACATCAGTAGAGCAATGTATGGGTCTGAGTTGTCAGCTTTACATTTTGAAAACATGGATTAAATTGAACCAACCTCTCGTTCCACCATTCCATTTGATCGACTCATGTATGGGCTTGAAGTAGTGTGGTGGATACCCCATTCAGTAGTAAAATCTTTAAATTCTTTACTATTGAAAGGTGGACCATTATCTGAATTCATGGTTACTGTATGCCATGACGTGCAAATTAGTTTTTAAATGTATTATTAAAGTTTTAGCTGTTGAATCTGATTTTAAATAAGCTATCTCTACATATTTTGAATAATAATCTATAACAATAAGATATTTACTTTTGTTAAATTCAAAGATATCAACACCAACTTTCGACCATGGTAGCATCTTGTACTCATGGTGTATTATTGGCTGTTTAGCATTGTTATGACGGTAAGTAAGACATGTAGGACACTGTGATATGAATTTAGTGATGTCATCATCTATGCTAGGCCAGTACACAGTTGTCTTTGCATGGCGTATGCAACTGTTTATACCTTGATGTCCTTCATGGACCAATTTTAAAATGTAATCATGCATAGTGCTAGGAATAACTATGTTGTTACCATTAAATAACATTTTATTGAGAACATGTAGCTGATCTTTTAACTATTGTAACCATGACAATCGTAGAAACTAGGCAACTTCTTTTACCAAATCTTCGACCTGTCGAGACTTGTAGAGCAGCTCGTCGAAGTTATTAACGCATTCTCTCGTCACGCGTTTTCTAATGCGCGTGTTAAGTAGACCGTATGCCATATCCAATTGAACCTTCTCTGAGAGGTCATCCTTTGGGAACTTGGCTAATATTGTACGTACCTTAGCAATAAACAAGTCAGTGTTTTCATCTTCATGATGATTAATATTAAAGAGTTTACGGTAAAGGCGATGTGGCGGGTCATGTTCACCGAAGGCGCATTTTATTCTGGTGACGGCTTCCGACCACGTACTGGTTGACTGCTTCACACCTTGCCACCAAACTGCAGCAGGTCCTTCAAGTACTTAACATCGAAAAACTGCGGAGAGCATTCGATGCTATAAAGCTAGCGAGAGTTTCTTGAGACATTGTAATGTTCACGGCGGCCGCGTCCGCGGCGCCATTCGAGTCCGAGTTTTCTTCTGACCGTGTTCTTGGCATTTTGGTCACTGAAGACACAGGATAAACAAGAAGAACACACTCCTAGGTTTGATAATAGTCCCCTACGGTTATTTTTTGTGATCGTTGCAAGTTATTTCGCGATCTGCACTCCGTAATACACTACACGAAATACCTACATACGTTGGGCAGCCCCTTATAGCGTCGGTGGGGAGCAAATTAGGACTCACTTATTACAATAACAGTTTATTGTTCAAGAAGAACAAGTTTAACACAAAAAAAGTCTTGACAAACTCACTTATTAGCTAGATTTTTATATTAAGCGCGAGCAGTTACCGCTCGAACGCGTCACAGATCAGTGTTGCCAAGTTCTTTTTTTGTTTTACCCCAAGTCTGATCTCATTTTACCCTAGATTTGCAGTTAAACGAAAAAAAATACCCTAAATTTTTTAATTTGCGTTCCTTCAATGTTCTATCTATATTTAAAACTTTTACGCCATTTTACTCAGTAATCACAGTATCGTGCGTACGCGCCAAGCGAGCAGGATACAAAGTACTTTGCGAACAATGCGAGCGGGCAGCGGGGCAGGGTTGGTAGGAAGGAACATGACAAGCGGAGAGGCGGGAGCGGTCAGTATGTAATAATTTAAACAGGTGCGTTCATAAAATCTGTGAGGTGGATCATGTTTAAATTTACCCTAAAATTACCCAAACCGAGTTTTTACCCTAAACATTACCCTGGTGATTAAACTTAACCCTAAATCTAGGGTAAATTACCCTAAGTTGGCACCACTGTCACAGATGTACGGTACGTCAACTAACTAGCGCCCTCTAGCGGACAGCATACAAAAGACGCTCAGGCAAGTTAAGCCTGTCCTGGTAATCCTGGTCAGGATAATGGCACAAATTTATGAAATTATTGCATTGTCATCGGTCCTTGACAGGTGTGCAAAGTTTGAATGAAATCTGTTCGTTTAAAGTGGGTCAAAATCGCGCTATAAGGAGTCGGTTACAAACAAACATACAAACATACTAACATACAAACATACAAATATACAAACATACAAGTGAAGCTAATATAAAGCGTGTAATAATAGTTAGGTACATTCATTATTCAAATAAGTTAAAATTATGATTAAAATAGTTATTAAATAAATGAAAAAAAAGCGAACTAAAATTTACCCATTCTCTAGTAAGTCTTTTAGTCGCCTTTTACGACACCCACGGGAAGAGATTGGATGGTGCTATTCTTAACGTCCGGCACCACACCGATACACATATTTATACGATACGGTACGATAATGGTAAAGCAATAAAGATATTGAGTATTTACGTAACAGTTATAAATAAGCCTTAGGTATATAATATTAATATCTCAAGACAACCAACACAACGTTATCTGATCCCAAACTAAGCAGAGCCTGTACTATGGTAACCAGACAACTGATAAATATACTTATATATTTCTAAATACATAGAAACACACACATTACATACATTATATATTATAGATACATTACACCCAGGCACAGAACAAATGATTGTGCTCATCACACAAAGATTTGTCCTGGGTGGGAATCGAACCCACGACCTCAGTCTTAGCAGTCAGGGTCACTAACCACTAGACTAACAGGCCAGTCGAAACATGAAATACAATCGGCTGTCGATCACAGATATTTGATTTGGGAAAATCGTCTATGAGGTTTTTCTTTCAACTCACGAGGCGTCTTAAAAGGTTCCACGTTCTGGTTTCTTAAGAGACGATTTTCCGGACGAGCCATGTATTGAAAGACGAATACGAATACGGTCCCAGCTGTTAACTTGAAATCATTTAAATACGCTAAGAAAATCTGTATAATACTATTATATTCACTTATCAATGCATTTATGACTCGACGAGCATGTAGTCCGTTTAGGTACGTGATTTATACTTTTATTTAAACTCAAAGCATTAATTTCAATTAAACGGTAAATTGTCAAATTGGCCTTTCCAAACTGTAGTAGATACCGATGGATTCTTAGATATTCAGCACACTGGGTAGAGTGAGTACATTTTAGTTTATAAAAAACTTTTTAACAAAAAATTAAACCGCCGAAAAAACTGAAAAGCAAAAAACTGCCTTTCAGTTTTTTCGGCGGTTTAATTTTTTGTTAAAAAGTTTTTATTTTATAATTTTTGTAGCTTTAATGTACTTATAAAACTTGGCAAGGTATACCCTATCCAATGAAAAAAGATTTATCAAAATCGGACTACTCGGTATAAAGTTATGCGTGGTTATACAATCAGTGAGTGAACAATCAATCATCCCCTGTTTTCCGACCCTTAGGGTTCGATTTTGTTTTCCAAATTTATATGGGACCACCTTCGGAGTATACCCTTTCCAATAAAAAGAGAACTATCGCAATCAGACTAGTATGTAAAAAGTTATGCGTGATCATACATAAAAAAAAATATACGCGTCGAATTGATAACCTCCTCCGTTTTTTTCCGCAAGTCACAGCTTAGGCTAAAGAGAACTCAGAATACACTACTTTACCTACCAAATCCTCCGTTGAGAGACCAACCTTTTTAATTAGCTAATTACAAACGTTTCCGGTCTTGTAAAGGTTATTTAGCAAACACTAGCTAGTTGCTTCATCAGCTAATTAACTAAAGATTTAAGTTTCTACCGTGGACTGCTTGTAGGATTTAAGATATACTCGTAAAAAGAAATAGTTGGTCTTTTAAACTTTTAGTATTTAAATGTAAAGGCAAGATGTAAAGCAACATTTAAATGTAAAGGTTAACGAAACTATTTACAAATTAACATAACATCACGGTTGTTTTCCGCGAAGGGTAGGGCAGAGATGTACATATAGTTATTACACATTCTGTTTATTTATTCTTTGTGATGTGTACAAAATGAAATGAAGTTAAACAGGTCTGTCAGATTTAATAGAAACTAAATGAAATATTTAAATAATCCCCGACCCAAACAAAACCCTCTAAAAATATATAAAAAAATTACGTATTGGCCCTTTAGTTTAATAAGAAGTTGTAGTTAATATTTTGATCAAAGGATCTTCGTTTCAAAACAGCTGAAGCGAACTTTTAAATGAAAAAAAAAACCGCAACCAAATCGGATCACTCATCAAGAAAGAGATACAGTGCCGCAGACAAACACACATAGCGGTCAAACAAATAGCAACCCTCTTTTTGCGTCGGCGGTTGATAAATAATTAATAAAACGAAAACACTTAGGTATATTGCGTCTAAAACATCATACAGGTAACCCCTGAAATAGCTTCTATCTGAGGTAAGTAGGACAAGTTAGGGGTTAAATGTCAATATCCTGTTCGGAACGTAGTCATAACTCATTTACTGTTCACGGGGGGGATGGTCTTGGTGACAATAAGAACAGGAAGCCGGTTTTGATAGGCTTTGGCGCCCTTATCAGTAATTTGTTACATTGCTTGATAATAATAATTGGGTAGATGTTACAAATACAATACGGCGCCGAATTAAAAAGGGTTTTTTTACACATAATAGGTTGGGGAAAAAGTTTCTTCGCATTTTTAAAGAAAATTCAAAACATTTTTTAATAAAGTTTATTTACATTTAACTACAAGTATGTAGGTACCATTTTGTTCGATAACTTTTTGCCATCTTGTAGGTAGGGACATGATCCCATTGCTATAGAAATTTTGGGACTTCTGGTCAAAGTACCGCGACAAGTGGTTTTGGCAGTCCTCTCGTGATGTTAACCTGACACTGCCTAAAGAATTCTAAAGAGACCGAAAACAGGTGGAAATCTGAAGGTGCAAGGTCAGGACTATACGGCGGATGCATTAACACCTCCCAGCCAAACTCTCTTAATTTTTGTTGGGTGGCTAAAGATGTGTGAGGTCTAGCGTTATCATGATGAAAAACCACACCCCTTCTGTTGATTAATTCCGGCCGCTTTCTCTCAACTTCTTGCTTTAATCTCATCAGTTGTTCGCAGTAGAGTTCAGAATCGATGGTCCTGCCTGGTGGTAACAGCTCATAATGAATAATGCCCTTCCAATCCCACCACACACACAGCATCACCTTGTTGCGAGTTAACCCGGGTTTCGCCACAGTCTGTGAAGCCTGACCGGCCTTTGACCACGACCTTTTTCGCACGTTCTTGTCATACGTGATCCACTTTTCATCACCATTTATCAGCTTCTTCAAAAATGGTTCGGTTTCATTACGTCGTAATAAAGAATCACAAATGAGTACACGGTTCATTAGGTTTCTTTCAGTGAGCTCGTGAGGTACCCAAATGTCGAGCTTTTTTGTGTACCCAGTTTTTTTCAAATGGGCCAAAACTGTTTTGTGGTCAATTTCCAGTTGTTCAGCTACGTCGTAACTACTGGTATGCCGATCTTGCTCCACTTTTTCAAAAATGGCATCCATTTTATCCGTAATAGGGCGACCAGAGCGACGTGCATCTTTGACATCAAAATTTCCGGATTGAAAACGCTTAAACCAAATTTGTGCTACTCTCACAGACACTACACTAGGTCCATAAACATCGCAAATTTTTTTCGCGGCTTGCGTTGCATTTTTACCTTTTTTGTAGTAAAATTTTAAAATGTATCGAATTTCTTCATTAGATTCACTCATCTTGACGGTACGAAAAACAAATGAAAATCACACATTTTCCTAATTTGAATTTGGAATTATGTTCTTTAAAATTTAAACTTTCAATGATACCAAAACCAGCCAGATACAAATAGTATAGCCAAAGAGATTTTATTACAAGTTCATACATACTATAATGCGAAAAGACTTTTTCCCCAACCTAATACTTACATATACTCGCGCTTTCTTCCCATAGGGGTAACAAAGAAAGTACAGTCCGCGACCTCCTACGATTCTTAGTCTTTTTATTTATTTATTGGATCTTCAACCGAGGTTACACAATTGCATGTAAGTATACTGTATATAACAGTGACAAATACAGAATGCACTTCTAATTATAGGAGACCACATCCTCTACTTGTAATCTAGGTACAGTATGTTTGATAATGTAAACTTGTTAAAATAAATACATAACACGAAAATCATATTAAGAAAACAAAGTGAAAGACGTACTGGATGAATAATAATAAGACAAGTGAACTATTAGAGAAAAATCTTTCTGAAGAACAGCACCAAATAAGGTATGTTTGTCCTTCTAAAAAGCGTCCCTTATATCAAAATATCTTTTTCACTTCAGTAGCTCAAACATGTAGGTTTTGCTGCCTGAAATCAGTGAGCAAAAGGCGATTTTGCTCACTGAGTGAGACAAAGTAACTTTTTAATTTTTGTTTTCAGAAAACCGCGAATATCTTATTCAGCCTTGGGTTAATCATACCATTCGAAACATTTACATTCTATCTCTTTCCCGCCATTAGTAAGAGAGAGAGACAAAGACCAGCCCTTTCGAAGTTCCGATTTTGAATTCGACCTCAAAGACAAACACGTTCGGAAATTCGTACTAACTAAAGAAATTTTGCAAAAAGATAATTATGTCTTTTAATGTAATTTATTGATTTTTTAACTTAGTTTTGTATTTAAACGAAAATAAGTATTTACTGCAAATAAAACTGATATTTAACCTGTAAATATTTATTTCTAGTTTCAGTAATGTTACGTAAATATTTTGAATAATAAAATATCATGGGTGCTATTTCCGAATACGCCTTAATTTAAATAAAAGAGCGGGAATAAAATTTCGTAGCTGGCGTAAAGAGTTGAATAAGCTAAAAAATATTAAAATAATCGTAAAATATGAGTGAAACTAGCGACGAGAAAAGTATTTTAACACCGAAACAGAAACCTTAACCCCAGATAATCAAACTAAACTCAATGCAACAATAACGTTGCCAAATAAATCTGTTACATTTAATTTGCAGAATTGCAGTAATATTACTTTTAACTTTTAAAATGTTCCATTTTATTGAATTGGTACCTCTACCTACAATTTTAATTATTTTGATTCACAAGAAATAGTTATTTCAATCTATTCCTGTTCATTATTTTATCTCCTGAAGTGTTCTCGCTGCTGAAGTGAAAAGTTATGTGTGTTACACGAGAGCAAAGTTTTTTGCATCTCGTGCCTTTGAATCCACACTCAGGATTCAACTTTAGAATCACTTGCTACGCTCGTGATTCAATCGTTGAATCCTTCGCTTGCTCAGGATTCAAAAACAGCACTCGCAGCAAAAAATGACTTTGCTCTCTTGTTGCACAAATAACTATTACCTACACACAATTTTCGTCAGTCATTCTAGAATCTAGACGCACATTTGAAGACTTCATCTTGTGTACTGACTTTACCCGTCGTAAAACATGTCCATACACAGGTGTGCATTATAAAATCTATACAAACGCAATAGGCATACATTTTTCAATCGAGAACCCCTTAGCGACATTCCAAGTTCATGTAATATGGCTGAAAGGTCAAGATCGTAACGGGATATAGGTACAGGAGACCGCACGTCATTGTAACACTTAGACTTTGAGCAGCCCTAGCGTAGTGCAAACCTTCTATAGAACAAGACGCCAGCTTAGACTGGTTTTGACACTCTCGTGCTGCTCACTGTACCTACTTTACGATGGAAAGCCAATAGCCACTCCACTTAAGGGTCTGGTTTAGTGTTGTTAAGTGGGAGGTGTGCTGTGTAGCTGGAGAGTGAAGTTTTGAAGAATAGGAGACTTTGTCGAAACTTCAGGGTGTCTTGTTGGACGACAAAAGGGTTGTTTCAAGAGATTGGAGAGTAACCATATCCTATTTAGGTACTTACAACAAATCATCATGTACTTATCCAAGCAGGTACTTATCATCCACTTAGCTTTTTTTCCAACTATGTTGTAGTCGGCTTCCAATTAAACAGATACCTGTATTTTACATGGAACGACTGCCTATCTGTACAGCTCATGTTATTAGGTAATACACCAAATACCTCTTAATAAAACTGTTTGTTACATTTTCGGGCTTCCAACGACTCATAACGACTGTCAAAAATCTACGATTGAAAGCCGGGACCAATGACTTAACGTGTTTTCCGAAGCGCGGCATTGTCTTGGAATGTCAAGATGGTCACCCATCCACGGACCAATAAAGGCAAACATAAGTTTACCAGCACCCTTATTGCGAAACGCACAATTTATCAGAATCTGAATGGGATTGAAGATTATTTCTAAACCACTGCGTCATTTGTTCGAATAAATTGTCGGCTCAGCAACGTAAATAACGCAATGAATGTTGTTTAACTTTTAATTTTAAACCAATTCTTACCAATAAAAAGTTCCGCAATTACCCCTCTGGTCAATCGATTTGTGCTCCTGTTATAAGTTAGATATGTGCGTTGTAGGTAAAAATTTAAACATGGTTTTATACCTGTGCTGACGCTACCTATCAATAGTCATAACTAAATAAGGTCAGACCACGTAGTCGTAGTAATTATTTAGTCGCAGTCTCATCTCGGCGACAAGATATTTTTGACAGACTGAGACTGACATCAGACTGGGAACATTCTTAAAATTTCGAAAATTGCCGCTGAGATCATTGACATACTTGTACAGATTCTCACACAGATTTTGTATGTGTAGTGCAAATTGATATAAGTTAGTTGTTAATAAATAAAATAATATTTAGGTAATTGAATTCATTCAATATTTTTTTGTTTATAATTTTCTTTCTTCAGTTCAAAGAAAATATTTCAATTTCTTATATCCATTATCGATAATTTTATCGCTGTTGTTCGCATTTGTGACGTTTGAAAACGACTTAGTTTGTCATTTGGGTTCCTCGCGCGAGACATTAGAGAGAGTGCAATGACCGCGCTATTGTCGTCGTATTTGACGCCAACTGTAGCAGGATAAGTACCGCTGTTCAATTTCAAAACCTAGAATGTGACATTTTTTTTTTAAACGGGAGTTTTTGCATTTTTCAACCTTATATACCACCCTCCACATACTGGCGTAGCAAAAACTCCCAGAAATTAGTCAAATACGAAGTTATACAAAGTCGGAAACCTGGTATCTAGAGCAAAAGTTAGTTCTACAGAAATCGTTTTTCGACTCTCCTGTAAAATTTAGTTTTATGCCAATACTTGGTTTTGATATTTCACAGCCGAGTAGTAACTATATATTTACCTCATGTTTCATAGATATCTCACCAACAACACAGCAGAAATCCTGCTAAACCACGATTCTTTTTGTTTCAAAATATCTTGTCTCAGACACACAACAATCCCGGGCACAATTTCACTTTATTGTCCGGTTTAGCCCCTGGAAACAAAAGACGACCGTCGCGCAATCATTCCACGACCGTCGCGCGACACAGTTGTACAGCCGAACGAGGTATTTGGTATATAGGCATAGGTAACTTGCAGCTACTATTAAACAATGTTGTGAATATGTCAATCGTTTTAAATCACTCTCTTAAGTACCTATGCTATAATGGTTAACACTTTGTTGGACACTAAACGCCCCTCGACGAAATAAAACTTAAATAACAATATCAATAAAACTGCAGAATATAGGCGTCTCCCAATTCGGGGAGCTTTGCATTAATCGCCACGCTTGGCAGGCGGGTTGGCGATCGCAGTATGGTGGCAAAACGCATAGAGAATGCTGCTGCCCATTCTCTAGTAAGTCCCTTATCCAGGACCCACCAAATACTGGATCAGTAGTTCCCAGAGATAGTTAGCAAAAGTACTATCTATGAATAAACTAATAAATTTACCAGCTCGTCGTGCCTTGGTCGCAATCGCTACTACTGAGATTGAGGTCCTGGGTTTAATTCCCAGGTCAGGCAAAGTTTTATTGGATTTTCTATCTGTAAAATCTCAGTAGTGCCTGGACCTCGTGGTCGGTTCCTCTGCCTAAACCTTCTCAGAATACAGGCGTGGTGTTATATTTATGTGAAAAATTATTATTGGCAATGTAGTGAATCGTTGAATATTTTTGCCTGTATACCACATGGTTGGTTCGTCTGTACATACATCCCATGCTGTTATCCGCACGGAGGGGACAACTTCGTCGTCGAAAGTGTACAATTTCTTGGCTCCGAAAATATTAGCTATATCGTCTCTCGTAACACCGATACGTTATTTATGTGGGGTTCGAAACGCGAAATAAATATCATGGGACACTTACCAGATCGAATTTTCTTTTTCCCCCGACCCAGCCCGTTGCATCGCATCGTTATTTCTTCGTTTTCTCTTAGCGTTATTTGTGATTAAATTCGTTTTGCTCGGCTCTATAGCGCCTTAGCGTGGTGTTATATCCTACAGCCTTCCTCAAGATTTGTGCTATTAAATGCAAAAATCATTATCAAATCTGACAGGCAGTTGTAGAGATTAGTTCCTACAAACAAACTCACACTCTTTATAATTAGTGTAGATCTATTATATTATTATAGCGAGATGAACTTAAAATGCACATGAAAAAATAATATTCATTTTTATTTCACGGTAACAAGAAAGAACGACTAGCATTCTTACAAAACTGATTCTTTTATCACAGATGTTGCCACCACTGCTTATATTGCGCACCATTTCATTTAAGATTGCGGTGTCTACAAGAAATGAATAACAAAATGCTGTAAGCTATGTATGATTTACTAGCTCTAAAAAAACTTTTTTGCAAAAAAAAACAACCGACTTCCTTAAAAACACTACAAAGTGAAAAATAACTTTAATTTCGGTAGTCGGTGTCTTAGGATCTGTATTTATGGTTTTTTTGCCACCGACTTCCGAAATTAAAGTTATTTTTCACTTTGTAGTGTTTTTAAGGAAGTCGGTTGTTTTTTTTTGCAAAAAAGTTTTTATTTTTAAATTTTTAGTTGTGGTATTCACCCTGCACTAATTCCAAACAAACAATGCATATTTATGCGATAGCAGAAATCGCGGTTGATTTCCTGTCATTTTTTAAAGAGTTCCGGTGTCTGTCTCCCGAACTCATCATCAGATCTATATGAAAATTATATGGGACCATTTCGGAATAAACCCCTTTCGAACAAAAAAAGAATTTTGCAAATCCGTCTATATATGACGGAGTTATGGCCGAACATACATAAAAAAAAAAAAAAAAAAAAAACATATAAACATCCGAATTGATAACCTCCTCCTTTTTGAAGTCGGTTAAAAAGGCTACCCAACACAAAAATAATTTTTAAATTCGGACCTGTAGTTCCTGAGTTTAACGCGTTCAACCAAACAAACAAACTCTTCAGCTTTATAATATTAGTATAGAAGACTAGCTCCTGCCCGCGACTTCGTTCTCGTTAAATTTCTTGTTCCCCCAAACCTTCCCGTCGCGTCGAATCGCCTACCCGTGCGATTTTGCCCGTTTTTGCAATATTTTTCATTACTGCTCCGGTCCTCTTGGTTGTAGCGTAATGTTATATAGCCTATAACTTTTCTCGATAAATAGGCACAAAAATAATTTTTCAATTCGAACCAGTAGTTTCTGAGATTACCGCGTTCAATCAAACAAACAAACTCTTCAGCTTTATAATATTATAGTATAGATTTGGGATCACCAGGTACGCAAAAGCAAGGTGTTTTCTAAATATGAATATGAATTTTAATTTAACTACCTCTTATGTACCTTTGGCTCATGACTTAGTTAGTATTTTGAGGTTTGCCCCGCAACTTTACAAGGGTTGCCCATCCCTGTACTAGACAGTGTGTCTCTGCAGATAGTCGTAATTTCTGAAACCCGTGATTCAGCAGCGCCTTCACGTTTGCGACAGTAACCACTTATTGCAGGTTCCAGCACATTCCTTACAGACCAATGTTGAGGACGTGCCAACTGTAATAAATTCTGTTACTATTGTAACATACAAAGATACTGTTTATTTCACTGTTTTGGTTTTATGTCCTGATCGTAAAAAGGGTCATACAATGCTAAACTAAATGACAAGGATCACTATATAGATATCCGTAAATAAATAACATAGATTTGCTGAATAGTTGCAACTCCAATATCAAAAATTAAATTCCAATTGTTTAATTTAAAATGGAACGGTTGTGGAATATTCCATAAACTTTTATTTAAATTAAAAAATCCGGGAAACCGGTATTACATTGTTTTTATTACATGGAATTTTATATTGGAATAATCTATACAAATAATCTATACATCTATACTCTATACATACATACATACAAATAAATAAAATTGGAGTGTCTGTTTTTAATATTAAAATGACTACTTTTTACTAAGTGTATATGGTTGTATACACGGTACATATACCAAAACAACATTTTTTACAATTTTTGTCTGTCTGTCTGTCTGTCTGTTCGTTCCGGCTAATCTCTGAAATGGCTGGACCGATTTTGACGGAACTTTCACTGGAAGATAGCTGATGTAACAAGGAGTAACTTAGGCTACTTTTATTTTAGAAAAAATAAATAATAGTTTAAAAAAACTAAAAACACGCTGAATTTTGAGACGTATGTCAGCGTAGTTTTCAAAGACAGTTTTTATGAAAAACTTTTTGTTAAATACCACGCGGACGAAGTCACGGGTAACAGCTATGACCTATAATATAACCTGTATTAACACATCTTACCGCGGTAGTACGTCCTCCTGCGTTAATTTCCGACATCCACGCGGGCGAAGCCGCGGTCAAAAGCTAGTATTATAATGAGAATGAAATGAATTGAATATCACACTGAAATTCACACCTACACAGATACGCTTCATCGTGAGTTCGTGTATTTGTTCCGATCAAACAAAAAAATGAATTCACGTTTTTCATTAGAATTTTAACTGAAAATTCGACATTTTGCAAACAAAAACATAATTGTTCGTATTGGAACAGTAGATCGTTTCTCGGAACGGACGCTATATAAAAAAACAAACAATTGGTTCAGGAACGAACGAACAAACAATGTCTATGAACGAACATCAAAACAAGTATTGTATAGGTATTTTCTTTCCGAGGCAAGGTATGTACATACCAAGTACAGTTTCAGACAGTTTACTTAGCAAAGTGCACTACATAGTGCTTGTCATGCCACAGGATCTTAACGTCAGATGCCAAAATTGTAAAAGGGTAAAAATAATATACTTTTCAAAGTCCACTTCTACCCATTACACAGTACGGTGCGCATCATAGTTTGGCTTGAAAATTATTGGAAGAGGTCGCATATATGTATGCACTGGCCTGTTGCACATGCCTGTCACCGATTCAAATTAATATTGTTACGGCATATGTTTTTATGAGCCTTGTCACTGTTGTGTAAAAATATTGACCACGAAATATACTAATTATATTATCAGACCACTGCTCGTTATTGGCTTATGTTTTCCATTAGGATGAGTAGTTAGACGTTTTGATGTTTTATGTTTTTTTTTTTTTTGTGCTTTGTGTAATAGATAATTTTCTAAATTTAGTTTCGTTATGCATACTTTATTTTGTTAGATTTCTTCTGTTTTTGTATTCTACTTTTGGGCACAGCGTAGTACAGTTGGACACAGAAGTGTTGGTGATTTATTTAATTTTATGTACCGAGTACTGACAAGTACAGAAGTGATCATACGCAGCGTAAATATATTACGGGGGCGTATTGGAAGAGGTCGCATATATGTTTGCACCGGCCTGTTGCACATGCCTGTCACCGATTCAAATTAATATTGATACGGCATATGTTTTTATGAGCCTTGTCACTCTTGTGTACAAATATTGACCACGAAATATACTAATGATATTATCAAAACACTGCTCGTTATTGGCTTATGTTTTCCATTAAAAATAAGATCGAAGATCGGGCTGCTGGGGAGTTTGTTGCGCCACTTATTCTTCCCAGCTAAAGCACTAGGAAGTGTTGAAGAGTAGGCATTTTGGGACACTGTCTTATATAATTTTGACGTACAACAAGTGCTGAGCCTAGTTTGTATATATGACTTCTTTTTTATGCCACGTTTTACAAAAGGCTATTAATTCATGGGATTATGCCTTTTCATTAAATGAGAGACTGCCTTCGTCTTTCAATCTGGAATTGTCACCTACCAGGTAATCCAAATAAAACTAGAATCAATTCTATTTACACGCTTTATATTAGCTTCACTTGTATGTTTGTATGTTTGTATATTTGTATGTTTGTATATTTGTATGTTTGTTTGTAACCGACTCCTTATAGTGCGATTTTGACCCACTTTAAACGACCAGATTTCATTCAAACTTTGCACACCTGTCAAGGACTGATGACAATGCAATAATTTCATAAATTTGTGCCATTATCCTTGCCAGGGTTACCAGGACAGCAAAAAAACTGTCACAAACTACGCTGACATACGTCTCAAAATTCGAAATACCCTAAAAAATAGAAAATAAATAATAGTTTAAAAAAACTAAAAAACACGCTTCCATGGAAAACCAAACTAAAAAGTACAAAATAATTGAAAAAAAGCGTGGGGTGCCTGATATCAATAAAAAAATACCTTAAAAGCACCCCACGCTTTTTTTCAATTATTTTGTACTTTTTAGTTTGGTTTCCCATGGAAGCGTGTTTTTTAGTTTTTTTAAACTATTATTTTTTCAAGTAACTTTTGACGTTCAAAAATGCCTTTTTGGGCCTATTTGAAATAAATGCTTAGACTTTGACTAATGTTGGGGCAACAAAATGGGACTATGATCTCTTTATCTATACAAATAAATAAAATTGGAGTGTCTGTTTTTAATATTAAGATAACCACTTTTTACTAAGTGTATATGGATGTATACACGATACATATACCAAAACAACATTTTTTACAATTTTTGTCTGTCTGTCTGTCTGTCTGTCTGTCTGTCAGTCTGTCTGTCTGTTCGTTCCCGCTAATCTCGGAAATGGCTGGACCGATTTTGACGGGACTTTCACTGGCAGATAGCTGATGTAACAAGGAGTAACTTAGGCTATTTTTATTTTAGAAAGATTCTTTTATTTTAGAAAAAAATAACTATCTTCGAAAACTACGCTGACATACGTCTCAAAATTCGTAAAACCCTGGCTGAATCCTACGAAATAGATCAAAATAATGTACTACAGTATTGTACACCTTAAAAAGGCCTACAAAAATGTCCTCAATGGTATATGTCTATCTCTTAGGGATAACCCACAATAACCATTTTTTATCTTTTACTTTTTACGAGAAATAAGGGCTTATTTACGAAGCGATTTTAAGCAATACAGCATTAATCCTTATCCAATTAAGTACCTTAAATACATTGTGCATTTAATATGATGATAAGATCAATATGGCCCTTTACAGCATGTAATTTAAATGAATATTTTAGAAGATATTAGAGATTTAAAAAGTGGGCGCAGAGCGCGTTGGCAGGGGCCGGGTAGTACAGGATAAGTAGGATTGTAATTCATATTACTTTGGCTTCAAAGTAATTGCGAATATCATGTGTGTTCATTATACTCAAAATAAACCTAATAGTATTATTTCAAGTAAGAGACCGCGAAATTGCTTAGATGTTTAGATTTTTGGATGTTTGTTTCTCAATGATGCAAAGACGGCCAAACGGATTTAGATCGAATTTGGCACAAAGATATATTATATCATGGATACGTAACAGATAGGATACCTACTTTATCCCGGTAGTAGGTTCCCGGGTGTTATTTTCCGACAGCTATACGGGCCAAGCCACTGGCAAAAGTACTATTCCTATAATTAAGTTCGGTGTCTGGTAAATGATTGAGTGTCTGTATAGGTAAAATAGGAGCGTTAAGAAAAACCAGGAAGACTTATATTCAACTAAACCAAGCCCTATGTCACAGTCTTCTTACTCTGAATACTATTACTTTTATTTTAAAAACACCAACACACATGATGTTCTCATAAACTATGAATCCTAAGTAATATGAGTTCGAAACAGTTAGGCTCGGCTGCAGGCACGTGTGACAAGGATGGCTTCGTGAAGGTGGAGAGGAAGAAGAGGAGGAAGCCTCCTAGTCGGAACCAGTGCGGGACCGCGCTTGCAGGACCCAATATGCTGCTGCGTCCAGCTACACCGACGACGCAGCTCTATGTGTCCCGTCTACATTACACCACGAAGGTTGAGGAGATCGTGGAGTATGTACGAGTGAAGACTAACTGGACCTTGAGGGTCGAGAAGTTGGAACCACGCCATAACACGAACTTCAAGTCTTTTGTAGTGCGAGTTCCAACTCTTCAAATCGAGACCTTCCTCAAGGAAGAGTTTTGGCCGAAGGGTGTCGTGTATCGGCGATTCCGCGGAAGGCTACGCGACACCACGCAGCGCAACACGACGCCGTCACTTCGTGTACAATAGTTTTATGTTTACATTGTTTTTATTTGTATGTATGTTAGTCTGTAAGGTATTTATGATATGGGTCTTTGTAGCCCGAAATAAATTGATTTGATTTGATTTGATTTTTTGATAATCCTACTACTAATAATATTATAAATGTGAAAATATGTATGATTGGGTTGTTGTTTCTCAATCACACAAAAATGGCTGAATGGATCTGGATCGAAAATAGCACACAGAGTCTATATTACCTATATAACCTGGAATAACACATTCTTATCGCGGTTATACGTCCTCTTGCATTAATTTCCGACATCCACGCGGGCGAAGCCGCGGGCAAAAGCTAGTCCTGAATAATAAACACACATTGAGAGCTTTATCTAAAATTTCCACAGATTGTGTGCAGATTAAAACAGATTTCTAATAACAAAAACGTAGTCCACTTACCAACTACAACAAAAACATGAATAAACAATTAAATAAAGTTGTAAATAAAACTGAAGTTAAACTCATAACGCAAGCGAGACACATTATATAGCTAATTCTTTACGAGGCGCTCAACTTTATATTGTTCTGTCGGACGCCATGTTGGATCTGTCGCTTGACGTCGAATTGCTTGTTACAGATATGCTCCAGTCCTTACTTCAACCAAGAGATACTCAGCGGTGTAAGTATACCTAACAGTTATTGTGTAGGGACAACGCTTTAAAGGTATTCTGATGGTTTATTATGGTTTATTGTGAAATGAAATTGAAAGAAGTGTAAAAGATGGGAGCGGAAGAAACGAGTGACAAAGGAATAAAAGATCGAAAGGAAAGAATAGTACATTCTTTTCAAAGCAAGTTTACTTCAAGGTCTCAATCAATTCAGCCCATCGTAGTCCACGGCTGAACATAGGCTTCTCCTAAGCTGCGCCACAACAGCCTACCCACCGCCTTCCGCATCAAGTCTGTCCTAGCCACTTTCTTAAGGTTGTTAGTCCATCTAGCTGGGGGGAGTTCCACGCTAACTTATCGAGAGGCGGTCTCCACTCCAGTACTCGTCTGCTCCACCGGCCATCGGTCCTTCAATTTGCTTACTCTGCAAGTTATGTCTGTAACACACCGTATTTCTTGATCTATTTGCTTGTAATTCCAGAATCAAATTTATACTTTCCATTTGCCACAAAATTGGTTTCTGCAGACTCAATTTTTCATCAAACTTAGTTCACCTCTCCTCGAGGAACAGCCACGAGAAATATATTAATGTACCCATATTTCTGTATAAAGTTACAAAGCTAGAGGCCCATATTTTTTGTTTATGCCCACTTAAGTATGACAGCTGATATAGGTGCGTTTTGGTGTGCTGATGTATCTATGTGAGGCCTCGAGGGACTGGGGTTCGGTTCTGGTTATTGTACGCTTGAATGGTGCGTGGGTTATGAATGGTTAGCTATTAGAGATAGGTTATGTATCAAGCTTTGTTGCTTTATTGTGTTCCAAATCAATATGACATCAGTGCATTGTACTAGCCTGATAGTCACAATAGTTATGCTTGTGTGCATAGTATATAATGACAACGAGCTTCCCCTTCTTATTATATCTCAATCACTGTTAAATCTACCGTGGTGAGGGTTCAGACTCCGATATAGGATGCCTTTATCGGTAAATGAACACAATTTAATTTGGATCTAAGATAAATTGATATGGTGACACAATAGGCATAAAAGCAAGACTGCAAACTATAGCAGAATGTATCTATGAATACTTAACAAAACAACAACCAAGTAGGTATATATAAAATTGTTTAATAATGCGAAGAATGGAGGAGGCCCGTGTTTAAAAGCATGACTTCTAAGCATGGGCCTCCATCACGCCTCTGAAGGCCTGGTGTTGTACAGCGAAGATGATTGGTGCTATGCCAGCGGTGGCTGTTCGCCATGAACGACGGCGCAATGAGAAACGCGGAGGAGGGGGGCGGAGGCCATCGCAGCTGCCTCTGCAAGTCGGGCGCCCCCTCGACGCTGACGCGACGCCCTCTCCTGACCATCACCGGCTGAGGAATGAGCTTTACGTTTGTGGCAAGGTGAGCTATCAATCTTGAATATTTTAAGTAGGTGTTTGTGACAGCCTGGGAAGAAGACCCCGGGTACAAACAAAGGGATCGGAGATCCTTTTAGATAAGAGACTATCGTCTGACTTCTTCCCGTGCTGTTTTGTTACTGAGCATGCCCAATTAACCATTATTAACTAATCAGATACTAAATAATCTCTTTTCGGATTGGTGGTTAAATTAAAAAGCTTTAAAAACGTATTAACCTATAAAATGCAGTTCCATAAAGCTGGAGCTCTGGAGAGGCCAGAAGGTATAATTTTATTTAATACAATAAATTTTTCAGTAAAAAAAGGGTTCATAAATGTCTCAGAAATATTTTTCATAATGTCATTTAAATGACTGGTGATGGACAGCAACGTCTCTACATTTCTGCAGGCTCAGAAACATTAGAAAATTACTTTGCTTTTTTGCATATTTAATAGGTTACAAATAAAGTTGATAAAGGTGATAGGAACTGGCTCTCCAAAATCTTATCTAAACTAGCAGTAACACCATTATATCCAGGCTCTAAAGTGTTGGCTTCCATGGGAGTCGTGTATGTTGACAGCGTTGACCGTGGCAGGAATCTGCCCCGTGCTACTAACATGTCGCACTCACTACTAATAAGGTAACAACTACCCTTGCATGATGTATCGTCCGTCATCCCTCTTGTGTGTTGTGTGGGTCACCTTCCTTCTCTTTCTGATGAAAGTACTCTCACGGATTATTCCACTAACCTTTCCGTGCAATTAGACACTTACCTTCAGGTAAAACTGGCAGTTTTATTTGAAGGTGTGGACTGTCAGTAATCCTGATCAGTAAGAGTACTTCCGTAGTATCAGAAACACTGTCCAAGTATCTGCTGTGACATTCTTCTCCTTCCTTCTTTCCCTCCTTCGTAATTGGTGTTAATCTAGAGGAGATCAATGTTTAACGCTTGTCTTTAAAGTTTCTTCAAATGTTATTAGTATGCGCAGGTGGCAGCCCTTCATGCGGTAGTAGGATCCCTTCTACTAGGGATCGTGGTGTTGGTGGTGGGGCTGGTGCAACTGTCACCAGGAGCCGAGGCCGCACAGCATCGCTACTATCTGATGGGGGCTGGCGGAGCGCTGGTTGGAGCTGGCGTACTTGGCGCTGTTTTAAGGTGGGTACCAGAACAACATACAATACAAAGTATCCATAGACTGTTCAGCATCAAAATTGATGCTTTTGAAAATGTAGTGCGCTTCAAGGTTTTTTTGGCTCGTTTCCAAAATCGGAATTAACGCCATCATTTTGCATTCAGCGGCAACCCAAGGGCGCTGTTGGTAACGAAATGTACAATTGCGACGTCATTCAAGCGATATTTAACGAGTCTTCCTCAGAAATAGTAAATTAATAGGAATCAATCGATACTAGGTTTATTATAAGCTGGTAATTGTAGAATTATGATGCCTAAGGTTACTGGTGGGAAGCTTGAACAGCTGTGTGGCTTGTTCTGACGTAGACAAGCGGAAAGTACTAAAACTATGACTATACGTTGAAGAAATAAGAAACAAGTTCGATCAGGGAACCCCTGCCAGGAACGAAGTTCCTTACGGCGATACTGGCACAAGACAGAGAGAGAAAAAGACAGTGTGAATTTAATACGTGTTTTAATACAGAGCCACTCTATTGAAGCTCTCATGAAGGTGTCGCCATTTTCAATTTTCATTTTGACCTCACTGTTGGCTGCAGCACCCCCGAAAACCATGAACACGATCTCTCTCTATATATAATAGAAGGAGACAGACACAGAGGAAATTGCATGGAGGGGGTATAGAGAACTTCGTTCCAAAAATTACAAATGTGTGTAATGCTCGCGAAGGAGGAGGCGGGGCGCGTAAGGTAGTAGCAGTCTCTACGCCCTCACGTCCCTAGCCGCTACAGGAGGAGACGCCCTAGGCGTCGGGAGTCGATCGCGGACTCCCGGCCAATGTAGGCGCGGGTTTGCGGGCGACGAGCAATGGGTAGCTCGCCGCCCGGTAAGGACCAGGCCCGTCTCGACGGCGCGTAGTGTTCCACGCGCGCCTCAAAAAGATGTCAGCAAACTGAAGGGGCCTGCTAGGACCGATGCCTGCCAGGGTTGCGAGATTAGTTCGAAAGAGGTACCGTGGCCCTGGCATATGGGCAACTGAAGGAACACGGGTGGGTTTTAGTCAGTAAAAGTCTGACACGCCCTTCCGCTCCGCCCAGAGCGGGAGACGTCATTTGATGACTTCCTCCCACCCACAAAAAAGGGGCATAAAAAAATCGTTCCAAAAATTACAAATAAGAGCTTTCGATAAACGTCGAATATAAAATATAGGTACGTACTGGTAAAATAGTCTACTTAATGTTTTAGATACAAAAGGCTGAGATTAGGGGTGTTATAAGTTCACAATAGTAAACCTTTATTTACAATATGGAAGACTTACCCACAACACAGTGACGTGAAGAATACAATTAAAGTGGGTTCACTTAGGAAAATTAACGATAAACTGGCCCCAGCCAATTAGGCAAATGAAATATACGCCAATAGCAAAATGCTTTTAACTGAACCTGAAAGGCAAGTTACTGGAAAGCCATGCGTCACAGAGGGTAATGTTTTATGGCGGAATTAGGAGTAATTTCCATGAGGACCTAGGAGTTATCAAGATAATTGTTTGTAATCTAATAGGTGAGAACAGTGGTGTCTCAGTGGCATCGACCCCGACTTACGTACATCGTGAGTTCGAACCCAGGCAGGCATTTTACTTTTTGTATTTATTTTCATCACAACTGCTCATCAATCGCTCTGGAAATGGTGTAAGAAAACATCGTTAGGAAACCGGCATACCTTAGAGCCAAAAAAATAGAAGACATATGACATCTACAAACACGCACTGGGTCTGCATGGTGGATTAATTCCCATCCCTCTGACTGAAAGGAGGCTTGTGCCTCAGCTGTGGGAATTTTGTAGGCTTATTATGCTAATAGGTAAATATAGCACAGTTTACTGATAATAATATCAAGGGAAAGAATAAAAAAAGTTGAATGCATCAACACTTTAATTGATAAACACATTTAAATCGCAAGCTAGATAATTTTGACGGTAATTGCTTATATATTGCTTCGTATGTTCCAAAAATGTATTTGCACAACGACGTAAATTACGCTATGAATGTTGTGAAACTGTCAAAATGAAAACCCTTATTACTGATAATGTATCACATAACTACTACGCCGCCGCCGCTGGTTGAAAATGGCAGAGATTAGACAAAATAATTATAAGACTTGATATAAATTATGCTCCAACAAGTTTTTGCGATTA
Organism: Aporophyla nigra; assembly: GCA_947507805.1. Classification (NCBI taxonomy): domain Eukaryota; kingdom Metazoa; phylum Arthropoda; class Insecta; order Lepidoptera; family Noctuidae; genus Aporophyla; species Aporophyla nigra. The sequence continues at coordinate 24,638,712 of OX382297.1, read as the reverse complement.
TTATCCTACTCCTGAGCAAAAGATTTTCCCTAGTCCACCGTTTTTGCCAACATCATGGGAAAATTACCTAAAGATAAGAAAGTTATTACGGTACTGTCGGCCGTTCAAAACTCTTCCTTTTTATATTTGCCTGGTATCAGAAGCGACCCTGCTCTGACATTTATGAGATTGATGGCTTTATCCGTGTCACCATTTGCTAGTTACATTATATGGGTGATATTTTTACGATCCGATAAGCAGGGATCAGGTTTTGCGTGTTAGGGTAACTTACGGATATTTCCGGCCGCCTGTATATATCGAGATAGTATAACATATTGTTCATAACCAAAGAAGAAGCTTAAAACGCCTTATCTTAATTACAAAAGCAAAATACAGATATTAAATCCATTTGCAAAGCAAAAAAACGCTTTAATTTTGCAATTCTAAACACCAACAAGAAAAATACTTGCAAATATTTCTTTCAAAAAGATTACAGCTGGGCGCTTTTTTCTCAAAGCTTTCGTTTATGTAACCTCACCACAATATTTTTAATATAAAATGGTGGAGGCCGTTTTGGTGTTGTTAATTACGTTTGAATTAAAAGGCGGGCTAGTCACTGCCTCTTCAATCTCTGCCTGGCCAAGGGGTCGTTTTGCGAAACAAATAAACCAAGAAACTCCACCCTGCATTGTTATTCGCTAATAGCTTCAGCTGTAACTGATTGCCCTCATTTTTATTCTTAAAGAGTTTTTGCTATATAATTTATAATTGGCTTGCTTTAGCCCGAGCCATTCATATAGGCTTTTTTTTGACTTAGTTCATATACGAAGCCTTGACCCGGTGTTATTTTTAGATATCCAATTACTTTTATACCAGGTAGAATAAACTGCAATACAAATAAAGTGGCAGCTAAAATAAGCTCCGCCCTCAACATGACATATATAAAACAGTTTTCTTTAGTTGTATACTATCATTAAAGTCTGTAATCTTATCATTTTCAGATGCATCTGCCTCCACTGGTACAACCAAAGTTTCCGTGCGGACACCGAAGAGGACCCTGAACCAACAACCCACAAGAATGGAGTCAGCGTGGTCGAGAGCGGCCCTGATCACAAAGCCGGCCATCACGACCACAAGACTGGGCATGACCATAAGACCGGACACGACCATAAGACTGGACACGACCATAAGGCAGGACATGAGAAAAAGGGACATGATAAGCATGGCCACGACCACAAGGTTGTTGATAAGCCAAAACTGAAGACTCAGGCCAGTGTTGGACGCGATGTGGACCTGATCAAGCAGCCATCAGCCACCAGCGAAACCTAAGCTAAGTCCCGACCAGTCGAGTAACGTATCCTGAGCGTTCGTATACCGCTGATTGATGTAATGGAACCCGTGGGCTTCAGTATAGCCCACATCATTTAATCGTATACTTTTCGATGTCGCAGCAATGTTGGTTGTTTACTCATAACTCAATATATTAGATTTGTGTCTGTTGACAATAGTTCTCTGATGTCTGTGGAACCCGCTGCGCAGTTGCGCGTCTGTATCGTAACTGTATTCTTTCAAATGTCTTGTCTCATGTATTTTCATATCAGTCAGTTTCAAAATGGTCATTTTAATTTCTAAGGGTTTTATATTATATCCCACATTTTCCAGAGGATGAATTAAAAGCTGTACTTTAACCTTAAAGTTCTCGTACTTAACATGACCTTATTACCTATATAACTTATTCATACACTACGCCGTTGGTCGTACTTAAATTCCCAGTCGCGTTTTCAAATAGCTTCATGAGTACCCTCCATGTCTAGTGACGTCACACTTATGTTTAACAAACAGTACCAAATAACACTTGACTAACACACAAGTATTACTTAAGATACACAGTTTATTTTATTGTAACTTAACTTGGAACATTCTAGTATTTAGATCTAGTAGAGTCTACTAAAAGTAATTTAAATATACTTACCGTTTAATTTAAAATATACTGTAATTTATGGGTAAAATGGACTCGCCGCCATTCAGAGTGTCTGTATTAGCGGTTCGATCGCGTGAACGAGTATCATGTATGTCATGTTGTAAATTTGACGACTATTCTCCAATGTCCTTACAGTTATTTCATAGAATCTTCCAATCTGTTCTCACGTACTGTAATTTAACTTGTAAATATTTTGTAATGTGTCTACATAATTATTGTCTTTTGTATGTAAAATTATGGTATATATACAATGTTAGTTACATATCATTTTAATTAGGACCTACCATTTATTCACATGTAACGCTCACAAAAATCATTTTATATATATTTTGAGTTACTTGCTTCTTTATTTTTAACTCGTCAAAATTTTATTCGGAATATTTTTAATTTCTGAGTAATATATTTTTGAAAAATTTACAACCTGAACTCAAAATTAAAGTTAATGTTATTAATTTTTACATTTAGTGACCCCTAAACAAACTTCTCTATAAAAGTGATCTATGAAATAACAAAAAAATCATTCTAAAGCCTTACCGTCCGTGCATACTGAATGATTTTAGTAAAAAACTGCGGTTTTACTTAACAATAAATATTTATAGAAGACATGATTATGACCATGTACTATAAGTATAGTTGATCTGATTGCATGCAGTTAATATAAAAGAGCTTAGTAATATATTCAAAAACATATACAATATGTAGAATCGTTCCGTTTGTCACTCACACTATCTTCCAAACTTTCTTTACACCTCATCTTTATGCTCATTTACAATTTAAGAACTAGATAATATTAAACGCGACTTATATTCATTCTAACGAAATTCATGTAAACTGACTGGCGATAATTTCTTGCATTAATAAATGGGATGACAGGCCTGTCGGCTTCAGCGACTAACCCTCGTAAACCATCTGGTTTTCTTTCTCTTCCTTTACCGTCATGTGTCTTTCCTGTGACACTAGTGTCGTATCTAGATACTACATTATCTATGTCTTCAGATAGCACCTTACCATCCATTTTTTCATATATGTCCCAGACCCTGATATATTCTATCTATTTAGATTTACAATTACATAACATTTTAATCATTATAAAGAATATTAATACAATATCAATACAATAGCTGTTCGTGTTTACATTTGATGTTGTGTCTCGATGTTTTATTGTTAACGATATCTGGATAATTAAATAGACCAATGTATCATCATCGTATAATATAGTGCCAGTATACTATTGTGTGAATTGTGGAATATCATATTCATGTTACTTCACCGTTTCTCATTAGGGTCGTTACATTTTATTTTTAATATTTTAGAAAACCTTGGTATTTTTACCCTAAGAGACTGAGAAGAGTGTTCTATAATAAATTTCAAAGAAATCATTATTTCCTTTTGATGATTTACCTTTTATGTTGCAATAATTTGATAGTCATCATTTACACAACCATTTCTTTTTTTTATAAATATTTTGGGGTCAGATTGAATTCATTACCATCGTGGGGTCCAATGATTGGTCCAGAATAAAAATCAAATATGTATTGGATTATGACCGATAGTTTTGAAAGAAGCACTTTTAACTTATTTTCGGATATTGAATTGTTTAGGTATTAAGTATTATTTTATTTGTAAAATTAACTTTCTGGCGTAAGCATAAGATCTATGGACTGTGACTAGTTTAATGATGAAGTCGTCTCATACATTTTCGGTGTCCACATGGATTTGGCCTTGCAATGCTTTGCGCTGTTTTCTATTATTTGTTTGTTTCTTGACATTGTATGTCTTGAAAATGCTGGAATTGAGTACGGGTGTGATGTAAAATGTATGAGTTGGAGTTATCACGAGTCGATTGAACTATATTGTCGAAAGATACTTACTTGAGAAGAAAGGAATTACTGTTATTATACGTTTATTGATTAGAAGTAATAATGAAGACATTGTATGTTGTACTGGTATCAATGTTTAATGAATATTTATTTAAGTTTTGGGACCGACTGGCGAACGCTTGTGGATTTGAAAAAGAAAAGATTATAACTATTTGGGATAGCACACTGAGATTTGCAGCCATGATACTGAAAGTTTCATTTTCTATCAACTGCAAAATTACTACTCATCTTTAATACGGTAAACTGATGAGAGTTCTCGATTATATATATAACCTAAAGCGTATGTAGAGATTGTATCTCCATAGTGATCTGAGGGGTAATTGCGGAACTTTTTATCTGTAGGAATTGGTTTAATATTCATAGTTAAACAACATTCACTGCGTTATTTACGTTGCTGAGCCGATAATTTATTCGAACAAATGACGCAATGGTTTAGAAATAATCTTCAATCCCATTCAGATTCTGATAAATTGTGTATTTCGCAATTAGGGTGCTGGGCAGGCGTATGCCAGTCATTCCCACAAAGTATTCCACATTATACCTAATGATATTACGTTCGTTGATGTGTTAGATTAAGAACAAACTAGTGTATTGTATTATAACTGGTAATTATAGTCTGTTAATATATAATATTATTTTAAATCTTCATTATGAGCTATAGCGCCTCGATTTCGCTTAAGAAACGTTGCCAAAGATATTAATTTATTTTTACACGCTTAATTATGTTTGGACAACTTAATGCTTGGATTAAAATATAGAAAATTATGTAAACTAAGCTGTAAATCTAGCTATATCAACCCTGCTTTGATAAACCCAGTTGAAGATCTGAATTTTAATCCAAGCATTACGATTGATCAATCGATCACAGCCGAATTAAAGTTGTTAAAGAATTTATATATTATAAAATATATAACTTTTGTTAAGCTGTTAGCCTTTGGTTGAAATAAATTGCCGTGCCAAAGTTAGCGTGGTTTAACCATATGTATTTTAGGAAAATGTTTTATTTTTTAATAAAATTAAATATGTATATTAAAGCTTTATCATACAACTGTCAGGAATTGAGAGTTTTAGTTCATGGAGATTTTTGAAATTATATATTTAATATTAATTATATATTTTTTGTTAGTTCTGCTATATACATGTTTATATCAAATGGTGATCTGACAACTTATCAAGGGAGCCACCACTGACTGATTGCGAGGTTCATCATGACACCACACCGGTTGAATTCTAGCAGAATTAACTTTAACTGAAAATAATACGTAATTACTTTTTATTTAATTTTATCTGTCACGGATTGACTTAGGATTTAAGTTATTATTTTGATAGTACTTTTATATCTGTATTAAAGTATATATGGACGCTATAGATAGATAATGCTATGCTATTATAAATGTTCAAGTAGTTATGATTGGTCTGTTTTTGCAGTCCATCTTGTTTCCTTTGATAACGTATTGTATGAGACATTCCGCCGCTTTGTATGTTTCAATTGATGGTCATATATCAAACGTATTTATTAATGTGAAATGCATTACTTAGTTAGTGTTAGGATTTAACAATATATTATCATTAACATACATATGTAATTAATGTTACCATATCCGTTGTTATGACACGGTATATATCTGTACTAGACTAAGCCCCACTTTAGGGGTTTACCGTCAACACCCCTACATACATCCATTTTTAATCCCCACACCTAATCTCTATTCACTGTGATAAAATAATTGTAAGATTAAAAGTAAAAATATAAATTTAAAATCAATATAAAATGTTTGTATAATTTTTCTATACTTCCGTCGTTTACGGCAGTTTTTTCGATTGACGAAAGAAAAATTTATAAACTTTAATAATATCACAGTGAATAAAATATTTAATTCTATACCTATTGTCCAAAATAACATTTTAAATTTAATTTATTAAGTTTTATTTGTATTGTATCTTCTGGGGTCAGTTTAAGAAAAATAGTATTTTAATTTCCAAAAACTGACACCACTTGATTAGCCCACGTCTCAATAAAAATCTAACACTTTTAAACGTTGATTTTAATATATTGACGTATTTTATATTATCGTATATTATGATATATTTTAATTTTATCACGACTGTGCTGTTTTATATCTCATATATTTTATACCGATGTCTCTAAATAAAATGTGAAGAAGATGAAGACTTTCAATATCCTTCCATATTCCAACGAACCCGCATGCATCTGGCAACATATTACGACTAAAAATCTACTGATCACGAATAAGAAAGACAACAGCCGATTTATATTAATAAAAAAATATTAGCCGTATCGATTTATCCAGAAACTTGGTTGTAAAGGTGAGATAGGCAGTCGCCCCGTGGTATTCAGCTGCATCCCGTTAGACTGGAAGCCGACCTCAAAATAGTTCAGAAAAGATTCTAGGCAGATAATGGTGGTGGTAGAGATTACAATCCGGCGTCATTTTCAGTCTGGCCGGATCCGTCCGGGATCGCATCGATCCGGCCGCATCAGGCCGGATCCGGCCGGATTGATCAAATCAGGATAATTTTCACTATTCTATTCAAAATAAACTGTTACTAAGTTAATCGAGTGAAAACATGTATTTAATATAGGTATTTTATAAAAAAAATAAAACATACTCGTATATAAAATCAACTTTATTTCCAATCCAATGTTAAGATTAGACAACAAGCAAACAATTAAAATCTAGTAGTATAGGTAACTAATAAAATTTTAACGATATAACAAGTAGCTCAGTCTATATGTCTTTTACTAAAATTTCTGGGACCTTTAATGAATAAAATGGGACGAAAATAACAAAACTCGTTTTTAATTTGAATGTAGATACTCGTTTTATTCTGAACTAAATTACATAAATGTCATATACCGAATAGGAAAACTTGTACACATTACGAAACAGTCACAATCTTATATGGGTTTCATAATAAAATATCGAGAAATTGGGGTTTAACCACAAGTGGTCCGAAAAGAGGCGGGATCTCGTCAAGGCTGCGGGCAAACTGACATTATTGACGTTTGACAGTGATGGCAGTTGAATGGGTAATAACACTTTTCAACAGATACTATCACTCGCGTAAATATTAAAAACTAATGTCTATTTAATTTACTTACATTACATTTTGACGAAGCACCGACAAAACAAAACACATATTTATAGCCTTGAGCGAAGCAAATGGTGCTGAACCGGTGGCGCGATGCGGATGCGGAGGAGCGGGGCGGTCGGTACTCGCGCAGCGTAGTGAGGTGAGGCGACTCGGCGTCGAACGACTCGCACACATGATCACCACGCGCAACGGATTTAAAGTACCTACTCATGCAACAGCTCTATTATTTAGCCAAAAATTGCTAGCACCGGATCTGGTCGCCGGATCCGGTATATCGGTACCGGATCCGGTAAACGTTTAATGATGCCGGATCCACCGGATTACCGGATCCGATTTTCCGGATTGCAATCTCTAGATGGTGGTGATAAAGAGCCGAATTAGGCATACTGTGAAGTACCAAAAATTACAACACAGAATTAAAGTAGTGGCCTGAGAATTGCACCCTGTGTTGTGTGAGACACGCCCTCAGCCATTCATCCATCATTATAGGGACAAGCCTGAACGGTTAGCGGTATAATAATCTACTAGGTTCTGCTGCTTGAGTAAGCAATTAGATTCCATACTGTTATTTATTAACGCTTTCATCTCAAGAGCGGTCAAAGGCCTCAGACAAGATGCACAATACTATAAGAAACATTGTAAAATTTGAAGGTCCTAAATGTTCATTTGCTGACAATTCTACCGTACAATTTTACGAAATGCTGGAAAAAGCTGACTGATTTACAAAAGCATGAATAAAGTATTGATGCAGTATGCCTGACGAAATAATCATGGCAAAAATGTTCCGGGACACATATCTACATATAATAAAATCGTGGTGGAGTGAATATAGTACATTGTTTTTTTTTTTTTAATACGTATACTTGGTCTGTGAACTGTTCTAATGGCAAAAATATGGTGTTTTAGAATTTTTGTCTGAATGCATGTTTCAGCATCACGCAAATACTTGGATAAATTCTGATCAAATTGCACAGAGATTGTCCCTTTATATCTTGTCTTGTCTTTGCTATAAATGATCACGCTGTGTGCTATGGGGCATACTGTAATACTAGTACTACTAATACTGCAATATGTTTGTACAAAGGTGCGCAAAAATGTAGGATATTGCAGACAGTTAACGATTCCACTTTATATACACACCATACCTTTATGCAGCTAAGCAATCATGACATATACATATAGGATGGGTTTACAAATGAGGCAATAAGGGCAGATTCCTTAACCGTGGTCGCTACAAGAAACGATCTTAGGAGCCGGTCCTTATGTTGATGGCATATAGAAAACGGGTAAATTTTACAAAAAGCCTTTTTGATGCCGGTCGATCCTACACCCTAATTGCGAAACGCACAATTTATCAGAATCTGAATGGGATTGAATATTATTTCTAAACCATTGCGTCATTTGTTGTAATAAATTGTTGGCTCAGCAACGTAAATAACGCAATGAATGTTATTTAACTATGAATATTAAACCAATTCCTACCGATAAAAAGTTCCGCAATTACCCCTCTGTTTCTTCCAAGGATTAAAATTTTTGAAAACCTCTATCGTACCAACTGATGTATGAGTACCTACTAGAAAAGACAGAAAATACAAAACCCTTCCCATACATTCCGTGGGAAAAGAGGCAGAGGAGTCCGCTGCGATTTTATTGCGTCCGTGTGAATGTTGACATTAAATACAATTTCTAATAAGTAATTATAGGTACCTACTTGCGTGTATTTCGAACATTTCATAGAACTTGTAACAGTTGGTCTTGGCAAATACTTGGATAAGAACGTAACTCTGTTCAAAAATATACTGTTGTATTAAAAGTGTTCCAGAATTATACTCCGACAAACTTCTGCTACGTTAATTGGTTTCGAGGAGGACGATCTGCAAAAATGAGAATATAATTACAAAATATAATAAACGCAAGACCTGAAAGTAGTTTAACCTAATTGCCTACTGAATCGTTATCAGTAACTTTCAATATGGGTACCTACTTTTTCAAAAATATTCATTTGCCTTACCTACCGCCGATTGAGCCAAAGAAAATCCAATCTAAGGCGAGGGTTAAAAGATTCAATTTTAAATGCATTAAGTAATGTAGGGTTAACAACATTTTCTTACTACTATGAGCTTTAAAAATAAGTTTCGGTCATTATATAATACTTTAACACAATACTCTAATTGGAGTGTATAAGGTCTTGCGTTAAGGCGCGGTGTTACCTCAATATTCACAAAACACTGGTGTCTTTGACAATCGAGTATGACGTAACGCAATGAAAATATACGACACAAAAAATACAGTGGACAGAGAAGGGTTTAAAGAAAAATTCTAACCGATTAGAATAGTGAAAAATTGTTAGATATTCCCAATAAAAATTTTTTCACAAAAAAACTTTGACGTCGAACATCTCTGTATTTTCAGCGATAACAACATTTTTTTTAAAGAGTTCAATAGAATAAACATTACTTTAAAACTTTAACCAGACAATTATTTAATTTAATGTGTGTAGTCCGAATAATCTAAATAAAACCCGTAAAATAAATGCCAATTCGCAGCTTAGTCACATCGTCATCCAAATATTTATTCAATTTTCAACCTTATTTGTTGGAGCTGTAGCATGTAGTTGTAGCATTTAAAATCGTAGTCAGTCCGCGCCTTAAGTAAGTTACACGTTAAATGTAGTTTACCGACATGACCTCTAACGGCCAAGTTAAGTACTTCTTGGTAGGTACTTTTTTATTTTTGATGTGATGCTTGTATACTAGACGGCGATGCATCTGCACGTATTTTTGAACTTATGCAAACAGTGTGGACTTATCAGTTCCTTCTATTGCCGCTAGAGGTCAGTTTTTACCAGTGAGGGATAATAACAAAATTATTGTTTTGCTAATGTATTAATGACATTCTGTCAACATTAAAATGATTATCTTTAATATCCCAAATTATTAAAAAATAGCACATTTATTTATGTAGATCTTCGTTTTATAGGAATAAGTACCCACTCACTCAGGTAAAAGAAGGAGCAACAGCAACAGTTATTTTTTCACAGCGAAGGTAAGATGTTCATTTGGCATTCAATGACGAAATAAATGATTGTGTTTCATTTTACACAATAATTAGGTACGTACATAATTCTTATGATTCATTTATAATATTTTGCGGATCATACAGTTCGGTAAATGATTAGTAGGTACATTGCCGATGCTACAGTGTATACATGTGCTACCTAGTCTACCTACACGTAGTCGCCCCGCGTTGCGATAAACCGCGATTATGCACAGCGCGGCAACGTCGCGTCGCGTGATCTCGCGCCTCGCTAGCCGACTCGACGCGCCGCAGTCACAGTTCACACGTAGCGGCTAATCAACCGCTAATCCAAAATATCTTTTACTTAGCCATTTCATGTATAATTTGTATATCAGTCGTATAAGATTGTTTCGTGGAATTATTTGTAGTGATTGAGTGATTTTTTCGTGTTTATTTTCTATCAGTAGATAATTATAAAATAAGAAGATTTGGAAATATTTAAGAAGCGGAATCTCATCGAAACTTTGGTAGATTTACTAGGTAGACACAATAGTGGATGACTGTTCTTTGAGAGGCACAATTATTTAGAGATTAATGTTAGGTAAGTACCTACTCTAACCTGTCACTTACGTTAAGTTATGCTAATGTTTTCTGGGTGTTAGGATCTATGCTTAGCGTCGCTTCATCATAATACTTTCATACACAGTCGGGGAAAGTTATAGGCAAACATTCCTTTTAGTAGTTTTTCGTTAGATACTTTAATTGAAGTGGGTTGCATCAGGTCAACATTACTTATTAGCTATTTAACTCAAGAACAGTTAAATTGAAGCATTTAATCAAATAAAAACTTTAGAGGTGTCAAGGGACACCCGGATGGAACGAAGTTCCTTTCCAGGATTCATAATTTTTATAATTTTTTTTATTATTTATTATGTACAAAAAACCTGTACACACTCAACAAAAATATTTTCTCTCTCTCTCTCTCTATCTCTTTCTCTCTCTCCCTCTCTCTCGCCCTCTCTCCCTCTGTCTCTCCCTATCTCCCTGTCTCTCTTCCTCTCTCTCTCTCTCTCTCTATCTCTCTCCCTATCTCCCTCTCTCCCTGTCTCTCTCTCTCTCTACTCATAACAAAAAAAAAACAACAATATACAAACAAATACAAAAACAAAATATATACAGTCGAATTGAGAAACCTCGTCCTTTTTTTGAAGTCGGTTAAAAAGTATCGTGACAACTTTTCGTAAGATTTTTTTCCGTCTAGCCCCCTTTCACAACGCGCGATAAGAAACTTTTTTTAATACAAGAAGCACATTTTGTACTAATAAATAAAAAAACTAGCCAAGTGCGAGTCGGACTCGCACACCGAGGGTTCCGTATAAACCTGTAGGAATTCACGGTTTATGCATAAGGTTTATGTTTATGAAATTAAATGTTTTTTTTTTTAATTTTTACATTTGAGTTGACTGAATGAAAGGTAAATTGTGGTTTACGATTTATGACGTATTAAAAAAAAACTACTTACTAGATCTCGTTCAAACCAATTTTCGGTGGAAGTTTACATGATAATGTACATCATATATTTTTTTTAGTTTTATCATTCCCTTATTTTAGAAGTTACGGGGGGGGGGGGGGTGGGGACACACATTGTACCACTTTGGAAGTGTCTCTCGCGCAAACTATTCAGTTTAGAAAACAAACTATCCAGTTTAGAAAAAAATGAGATTAGAAACCTCAATATCATTTTTGAAGACCTATCCATAGATACCCCACACGTATGGGTTTGATGGAAAAAAAATTTTTTGTGTTTCAGTTCTATGTATGGAGAACCCCAAATATTAATGTTTAAAAAAAAATGATATTAGAAACCTCAATATCATTTTTGAAGACCTATCCATAGATACCCCACACGTATGGGTTTGATGAAAAAAACATATTTGAGTTTCAGTTCTATGTATGGGGAACCCCAAATATTATTGTTTTATTTTTCTATTTTTGTGTAAAAATCTTAATGCGGTTCACAGAATACATCTACTTACCAAGTTTCAACAGCATAGCTCTTATAGTTTCGGAAAAAAATGGCTGCGATATACTCGGACAGACAGACAGACAGACAGACATGACGAATCTATAAGGGTTCCGTTTTTGCCATTTGGCAACGGAACCCTAAAAACGATGAATCATTAACAGGTTATTGTATTTTTCAGACCGTCGCGTCGCGCGAACGCTACGTTTGAATCCAGCCTTACCATACATTGATCGTTCGTGTTGCTCGCTCGCTCGTGAGTCGTGAGACGCCAGTTGCCGCGGCGTACCCTAGCCGCGCGGACCAAACAGTTGCGACACGACGCGATTTTATTTCAAAAAGTTTTGTCAACATGCCGCAGCAGCGAATGCCGCTATCTGATTATTCTTTGAAGAAACTTGTTAATGAAGTGAGAAAGAGAGAGTGTTTGTGGAATCCATACCATGATAGATACAACGACAGGTATCTAATGGCCACATCTTGGATAGAGATAGCGGAATTGATGAAGCTACCAGGTTAGTACATGTTTATGTACCACGTGGTGTGTCCGAACTGCTTAGTGTCGCCGTAATAATGTAGATGGCGGTAGTAGGCTCGAAAGTTATGCTAACTTTTTACTGCTCCTCCGTGTATTTGTGTGAGAAGGATGTTGTAATTTATTTGTCAGTATTGCAATCACAGAGTACATGATTGCAATGTAATAAAGAAAAACATGACTAGGAAGCTATCATTAATGGATATAGACATGTATTTTTTACCTAATATTACAATATTAGCTAATACAAAGGAGTGACAAGTTGATAGGATTACTTACCTAATTAAATACTGAGATTGACAATTTTTAGTTTGCATTATTGTACTAAACCTAATTAAGATCAGCTGAAACACTCTACTAGAGACCTACTTATTGCAGCCGTAGCTCTATGCAATGAGGTTTTGTACCTATGCGAATATTTTTTTCTAAAATTATCTTTATTCATATCATGCACTCCTGGTTTTTTTCATTATTTTGTACTTTTGAGTTTGGTTTTCAATGAAATGGAATAGTTTTTTTAAACTATTATTTATTTTCAATTTTTTAGGGTGTTTCGAATTTTGAGACGTATGTCAACGTAGTTTGTGACAGTTTTTTTGCTGTCCTGGTAACCCTGGCAAGGATAATGGCACAAATTAGTTTGTGACGTATGTCAGCGTAGTTTTCGAAGACAGTTTTTTTGCTGTCCTGGTAACCCTGGTAAGGATAATGGCACAAATTTATGAAATTATTGCATTGTCATCAGTCCTTGACAGGTGTGCAAAGTTTGAATGAAATCTGGTCGTTTAAAGTGGGTCAAAATCGCGCTATAAGAAGTCGGTTACAAAGAAACATACAAATAAAGCCAATATAAAGCGTGTAAAAATATATAATAATATATATTATTATATTATGTCGGAGTTGGTTATCATTACAAATTGTGGGTAGTCCGCATAACTTGTTATGAATTGTTCTTATTATCATTAATTTTGATGATTTTCCTATCAGATATTGTCTTATAAATCAGAAGATAATTTATTGAGTACTTGGTGTACTCACTAATTCATTTTTGGCAACTTATTTCGATAATTGTAACCGGTAGTTTTGTTCAAAACAATAAATGACATGTCACTTTAAACTTGAAAATGAATTACGTTGTGCATTCACCATTTGTTTATTTACGACAATTATTCTTGTATTATTTGATGACTTTCTAATGTAAGTCTTATTAGATTTAGCATACTTTAGTATTTTGTATCAAGTAAACACGTGGCGTGCTTCCGCGCGCCATCGGACAGAGTTGTCGTGGATATTATGGCGGGACATTGTCCTATAAAAATCTTCGGATTAGACTCATTTCAGAGCTCCTGCTCCCGACAAAACTGTCGGTTTACCTGGTACAGCGCTGCTGTATATTCACATAGCTGTATTGACTAGCTGATAGCGAAAGATACACTTCGTATTTGGGTGGCTTAGGCCTCTATACGAACAGTGACCTTAAGGGTTTGTTCGTTGAATAGTATTGTTACTATACAATACACTGACGTTGATACAGCTCGGTTAGTCTATTTTAGTTATTTCCACAGCGTTATGTCTTACGGTATTCTACTGTGGGGTACTGCAGCTGATATTCAAAATATTTTTGTCCTTCAGAAACGAGCTGTTCGAGCAATTTACCAGCTAGGTGCCAGAGTTTCCCTAAGGGACTTTTTTAAAGATATTGGTATTCTTACGGTGTCATCACAATTCATTTTCGCCAACATCTTATATATTAGGCAAAATATACACTTATACGCTAAAAACAGTGATATTCACACTGTTAACACTAGAAGTAAGGACAAACTACGTGTTCCCTTTCACCGGCTTCATAAGGTGCATAACTCATTTGTTGGGCTTGGTATAACATTTTACAACAAGCTACCACCTTCTTTACTAGAATTACCTTTTAATGCGTTTAAAGCTCAAGTAAAATCCAACCTTTGTCAAAAGGCGTACTATTCCATCAACGATTATTTAAATGATAAGAATAGTTGTTCGCTATGATTAACTCAAGACAATGTTTATGTTCTTTCTCCAGTATTAGCGTACCTAGTGATAGGTTCAATATAATTGTTTCCTTATTTCTTTTCCTGTTTATGCCAATTTTATTTTATTAGTATTGCATAATGTGGTTAGCTAGCGACCTCGACAAGTAATCATTCAATTCTTGCTTGAGCAACCGGCAGCAAGTTCGTCATGCTCCCTTAGATGTCAATGCTTGCGGTAACGTCGGGGGTCGGGTTGACCCCTTCCCTCAAATATGGCGAGGGGGGCAATGGCTGATCTTTGCGTTATGCTCGTGAACGGGTGCTGCTTGTGGTGACTGGTCGTCTTGCTGACTTTGATGTTGATATTTATTATTAATATTACTTACCTGTTTAATTTATTTTACTTCGATGGTCCTAGTTTATCATTTGTGGCCTCGAGTTGTAACTCAGGTCGTAACAGCTATGTGAACATTCAGCATTGCATATGTAAGCTGTCACGCCCTTTATGCCAGTTTTTTTATTTTTGCAGCTATGTTTGTATATACATATTTTTTTTTGCTTATGCTTGAGTATAGTTTTCATTTTATTTGTTGGTATATTGGGTTGGCTAGCTGGCATATAGCAAATCATTTAATTTAATTTGTGTCTCTTAATGTTTTACTATATACCATTGTATAGAATCAAGTTCTTCTAACTGGACAGACAGCTGTGCTGCTGGGGAGTTTGTTGGCCACTTCTTCTTCCCAGCTAAAGCACTAGGAAGTGCGCGACGGGTGGGCGTTTTGGGGGGACTGTCTTTTGTAATTTTGACGTTCGAAAAGTGCTGATCCTCAGCCTAATTTGAATAAATGACTTTTGATTTTGATTTTTGATTGATACCTTTCTATCTTGTAACCATTTTATTGTTTCTTTTTATATAGCGTGATTAATAGTGTTATTAATATTCCTGTAATTGTTTATACGTCTTGTTTATCCCAATAAAATGGGAACTCCAAATCCTGACGATATACCGCTCGGCACTCCCGATCCGACTTATATAACCGATGCAACTCGGCTGGTTATTTGACTATTACACAATTGTCCCGCATGGTATTTATACTATGGATCTACTTATTATAACATTGGCCCTAGTATAAATTAATAAAAACACTGAACAGATTCACAAGATCCACCGTGATACTGGGTGACAACTTTATTACTGAAGGAAATACAGTTTTTCATTTACCTTTTATTTACCTTTTAAAACTCCGTAATATTTTAAAGAATAATGTATTTAAGGTCTACAACCCATAGTGTTCACAACAAACAAATCAGACTCTCCTTTAATTTAATTTATTATTTTTAAATTAATTAATAGCATGAGGTAGAAATGTTTCAAAGTATTCTATCTCTTTCCACAGAAGACCGTCTACGAGTAAAATGGAAGAACCTCCGCGATCTATTCAAGAAAAAAATAAAGAAGTACGGATCTGAAGAAAAATACACGGGGAAATGGCGGCATTTCGAGATGTTGAAGTTTATTCACATGCCTGACTATATCAAGCTTAAAAGCAATGTTAATAATAAAACCAACGAGAATGACGTAAGCAGTGTTGAAGCGAAAGAAGAAATAGAAGGTGATGACGAATATGAATTTGAAGTGGATGAACAAGAACCAGAGGTAGAGAACAACGAAGTCGAAGTGTACCTTGACGACGCTTTTGTAGAAGACCCCATATCAGACAAGATAGCGAAACTGGCTGCGGACGAAGACTACGATTTGATGTTCCTGAAGTCTTTAGCACCGTATTTCAAACAACTGGACCCGATCAGAAAGCTGGTCGTGAGGAGTAAAATGCAGGATATGTTGCTGAACGAGATCGCGGCACAGGCGTCAGCTAGTTAGTTTAATTCGAAGAAGAGTTAATTATTTTATAATTAGGCTGATATCGACAAGTACAGTGGAGTGAGTGAAACTGTGAATATAATTTCAAAGGGATAATGATGGGAGTCTCTTAATGTCGCGGTGGGTCGGGAAGTCAAGAAACATACATTTCCTTCCGAACTATAGAGGATGTAAAAGGCAATCAATGAAGGATAGTATTCAGTAGGTATGCTATTTAAAACATACTATGACCTATCCTTCTGGCAAGTTAGTTTATGATTATGGCCATTAAGTAGTGGTACTGAGTCTGCCCATGACACTAAGAAACAGTTTTCGCCCTATTCCGTCTATTAATTCAGTTGGTGTCAGTTGAAAAGTGATTAGAAGATTACTTACGGTTTCTGAAACCCTATTGAAAGTAATCTATTATTGTGATCATGTGAAGTGATTTGACTGCCTATAGTTTTTGACATGAGATTCAAATGCATGTTACTTATGGTGCCCTAGTACCAAATATGTCAATGAGATAAGATAAGGAAACTGGGAGTAAGATGTGTGCAGTGCTACCTAATTATCAAAGATTATTGAATAGTTATTTAAAGACAGACAATGAAAATGATAAAGTGAAAAGTATTTCTGTAATGAAGACTGACTATATTTGTTATTGTAGAATTTCGTCATTGTACTGAAAGAAAACAATAAAATTCTCGGTACTGACATTAAATTAAAGAGAAGTTTCGCTACTTTATGAGTAAGGTAAAAAAAATCTTTTTAGAACTTTACCTGTGGCGAAGAATGAATGTTTTCTCTGCTATTTCTTGTACCGAAACTGGATATTGTAAACTTTTTGAAATTTTTAGTAACCTTTTTTTTATCCGATTTCCCCTTATGAAAACTTTCACCCTTCGCCATAAGTTATCGTTTATACAAAGTATTTGTATAAGGAAAGCGGCATAACAATTCGAAATTCGAATTTTATAGCGTTTTTTTGCAATTTACAGGTCAGTCTTAGATTGTATGTTGAATGACTATCATTCAATAGGGTTATATAAACTTTTTACTGATGATTTTACTTATTTTAATTTTGTAACTACATAGGTACTTGTTACGGTTATGAATCATTTTTGTCCAACATAGAACCGAACACTGACCTGAAAATTGGACTTAAAGGAATACCTGTCGCTTTCCCCTTTATATTATGATTGTTTGTATACCAAAAAGAACCTGACCGCTCCGTCCACATATACTTCTCAAGTATAAACCATCTAAAGATAGTAAGGTACCTACTATTTTGCACAATTGATTTAGTAACTCCTCTTTTGTGTAGTTGATTGTCCTGTACTGTTCACTTAGTTCGAGACAAGCTCGTCACGTGCTCGTCAGAGATAGTGGTGCCGATTCTGTAGTACAAAATACTCTAAACTAAACTAAAAATCACTAAAATTTGGTTTATTCCTGTCAAACGACGATTTCCTATTCTGAAATAGAGTAAAGTGACACAACTTAACTATATTTTAGTTTGACAGCACTAAGATTGCACTGAGTTATTAGTTTAGTGAAAATGACAATTTTGCTATTCTGAGCTTGCGGTTTTCACCAAAAATTTTGACTATAATAATTTATTTTGACTAAATCTGACTATTTTTAATCGCGATTAAAAAGGTGTGGAATAAAACTAGTGGTCATGAACAAAAATTCACACCAACGCCTCGCCTTCACGTGCAAAAACAGTGCTGTATTTTTTCTTTTTTCTTTTGCTTATATCTCGAAAATGGCGTGTCCTATCGCAAAAATAATGAAATTTTGACCCCCTTTATGAAACCCCGGAACATTTAAATCTCAACTCGCGGGTATTTTTTTTTTTTTTTTTCAACTAAAAGTGAAAAATTCCATATAAATAACGTCCAGGCTGCCCCCTTGCGCGCGCCTTCGTCTCTAAAAAATTAATTGCGTAGCGCACACAAGTACCACGTTGCGAAACCAAAAAAAAAACCACGTTGATTGTCAAATTAGTTTTTAGTCGTGTCAAAATAATTTTTAAATTTAGAGATTTTTTCTTGCAGAATAGCGTTAAAATTCTCATAGCCAAAAGTAAGGAATTTTAGAGATAGTTTAGTTAGTTTAGTTCGGTGTACAACAGAATCGGCACCATTTTCTTGTAGGTCTACTAATTGTTAACTTGGAGGTATTCCGCAATGTAGGACGCCCTCAGGCTAGGTGGAGTGATGTTCATCACCTTCAGAATTATAGAGACCTAATTAGAAATTTTAAGATTTCAACTTTGACTGATAAAATGATAAACAATAAACAAAAAAACAGAGGCGCATATCACAGTAATAAGGCCTCTTTTTAATAAGATTTCTATCATTTACAACTTGGAATTCATTGACGAGACAGGTTCGCTTGTAGCTGCTGGATGAGAGTTGCCGAGGATCGAGCTGAATGGCATCTAATTGGAGAGGCCTTTATCCAGCAGTAGACTGCTATGTTCTTGTATTTGTAAATTGTAACAACGTATTCAAAAACATCTTCTTTATTAGTTAAAAAATCTTGGAAAACTGTTGAATTAATCTTGATGCTTCATTTACTACTTCTTTTTTAAGTAAGCGCGCTGCCTAACGCCTTTTTGTATTAGATATAGCTTTTAGACCCACGTCATTAACATTAACAGTTCACGGTTAATAATGTTAAGTTGTTATGTTACCAAAAGGTACCTACTATGTTAAGAATTGAGAAGAGGTTATAATCTTATTCCAATTGGCTTTGTTGTCTATTATTGTAATGTAACTTAACTTTAACTATAGCCTGAGTGTAAGTCACTATACAAGTAAACCCACGTTCCCGCAGATGTAATAAAATCGCAGTGGCATTTTTTGGCGCACTGGATTATCAATGCACTGCTAACGGCCGAGTGTCGAAAATCGAATCATGATTTTTCGACACGCTGTGGGACTCAATCGCACTACTTTGTTGGATTCTCAATTATCGTCTCAACACCGAAAGTTGACATTCCAATGCGCGAATAAATATTTTCGGCACTTTATTACGTCCGTGTTTAGTATGAGTAAAAAGTTAAGAATAGTTTTGTACAGAATCGTTCGAAACGCGACAGTAGGCTAACTTTATAAGAATATAGATTATAATTTATACTTACCTAGTTAGTTAAATGAGGGTTCGTACCTATTAATATTTTGTTACTTCAAAAAATGTGAGCTGAGCTGGTATTAAAGAACTACTACCTACTTTTGTTATAAATTAAAGTTTTATTTTGAAACACAAATTGTTACTATGAGGAAGGAGAGTGGTGCATGTAGCGGAGATGAGGATGTTCAGACAGATGTGTGTGCGACAAGACTGGATGAAGTAGGAAATGAGTAGTCGGTAACCTGGAGGAAATTTGAAGGTGGCCTTGGCTACGGAAAAGCTGGAACAGAATCATTTGACTCAGTTTCGGCATGTGATGATAATGATAATATTTATTTGTTCAAGACTACCTATTTACAATTATTATACCTTAAATTAGACTATAAGATAGTGGCAAGATACAAATTGTTTATTGGGTCTCAAACGATTACACTTTCAAAATTTAAATGAAACAGCCATGTTTAAACAAAACATGTGCAACTGGGCTTACACTAGGAGGACTCCTGTGCTGTAAGTACCAGTTACTTCCGTCACAACCGTGATCGAGCTGCCGTGCCCGTTACAAGTGTGGTGCGGTGCAAAAGTAGGTATTACAATAAGTATTATGAATTTATTCATTACTATCGTGCGTGTGTGTGCATGTGTGAATGAACATACGTCTGTGTGAGTGATTGTGGTGATGAGAAGGAATGGAATGGAACGCATTAAAGAGTGCTGATGAAAGGAGAGAGGATGGAGAGGTAGAGGAAGACCAAAGAAATGATGGATAGATTGTGTGTGGGATGATATTCGAATGAAAATTCTTGCACCGCAGGCCCTGTCACTAGAGTTGCCACCCGTACTTAATTCTACGTTAAGTAAAAATAAGTATTGTACGTTATTTCACATAATTGTACCCTATACTTTATGAGAACAATAAAGTACACGACAATACTTTATTTTGCAGGATTTGATTTCTGTGGGATTTAAAAAAAAATAGTCGTAGGTAAGTACTTTTTCGTTAAACGAAATTTATTTGATACAAACTGCAAAAGGCAATAATAAATATATGGTATAATAATTAAAAATAAATCGTACTTTATTTTTATACTATGTACTTTTAAGCTATTGCATAGCTTTTATCGCGAGCGTTTAGGCGGCGACCGAATCAAGAAATTCCGTAACGAAAAAACCTAACAGAAGTCACTTCCCTGTCTGTCTGTCCCTACCGTGTGCGTTACCCAGGCCAGATGTTGTCGAAAATGGTCATTTGAATCTAATAGATAATTAGTTTTGCGGCTTCTGTAATTGTTGCGCACATTTTTAAATTTGTTGCGCTTATAGTTTTTAATTATTTCACAAAAACATTTCCTGCTGGGGTAACGTTATCCCAGCCAGACCTTTTTCTTTCTAATGGGAATATTTAAATAAATACTAGCTATAAAATTAGTTGTCTAGATGAAGTAAATGTTGTGCCTTATTTTGTATTTGTTCTTTCATCGGTTGCGAAGTTATTCGAGATTTTGCTGGGGTAACGTTTTTGGTTTTGCTAGATCTTTGAAACGGTTAAGCGGATTCTTATCACATTTTATACATGACTTCTTAGGAATTAGTTTAAATTTGTTCTGCAATAAAAAAAACCAAAATAATGCATAGTTTAAAGGTTATTTCATTAAATAGAAAAACACTTCAATTGGTTCCAGCACTCTCAATAAGAGGTTTAAAGACTTACTTTAAACGTTATTTTAAAGCTTGTAAATGCCTTCAAATGTATGTGAAGTTTCATTAGTATCCTGTAAGTATTTAACAAGTTATGATGATATTCAGTTCTTCACGAGCACGGTCTTGATGCGCGCGGTGTTATTTGGTCACTGGATTGGATATATTATGAACTGAATCTTATGTCAATTATTAGTTGTTTAGTTCAGTTGTATATCAGTAAAATTTCAGCGTAGTACATTGGATAATTAATGAGATAACACGATTAAAGTCATTAGGAAGTGAATGACCAAGGTAACCCGACCAAGTTTAGGTGGTTACGAAAAAGCGAAATCGCAGAACATTATGGTACCTTCTAAAATATGTAGGATAGTGTTACAAATTTAGTACAGACATGTAGACAAGTTTAAAAAAAACTACATGTTTATTAAAGAATTTTTATTACCAGGTAAAATAATCATTTCAACTGAACTTTTAATAAAAAGTAAATTGTGGTTTACGATTTATGACGTATTAAAAAAACTACTTACTAGATCTTGTTCAAACCAATTTTCGGTGGAAGTTTACATGGTAATGTACATCATATATTTTTTTTAGTTTTATCATTCCCTTATTTTAGAAGTTACGGGGGGGGGGGACACACATTGTACCACTTTGGAAGTGTCTTTCACGCAAACTATTCAGTTTAGAAAAAAATGATATTACAAAACTCAATATCATTTTTGAAGACCTATCCATAGATACCCCACACGTAGTGTTGGGATTTTATCCGGATAAATACTCAAAATGGATAAATACTCGATAAATATCCGTTTTTACTGAGTATTTATCCAAAACAGCGGATAAATACTATTTTAAATACGTTACGAAAACGTAAATTTTGTAATTTTACTAACAAAAGGATTAAAATTAATGAAAAACAGACAATGGTGCCGATTCCCTTATTCACAAACTAAACTAAATTTAAGTTCAGTGCATCTTTTTCTTTCTATTTCATTAAGGAAAGGACAGAAGATAAATTTTAGTTTAGTCCTGTCAAATTAATCGGCGCTTGACGTAAATTGACGTAATTTTAGTAGGCAAGCTTTTAATCACGTCTTAACTTGTATGGAGTAGTGACAGGCGCTGATTAATTTGACAGGACTAAACTAAAATTTATCTTTTGTCCTCTTGTTAATGAAATACAAAGAAAAAGATGCACTGAACTTAAATTTAGTTTAGTTTGTGAACAAGGGAATCGGTACCAATGGTGCCAATTCTGTTGTATAAAATTCTCTAAACTAAACTAAAAATCACTAAAATTTGTTTTATTGCTGTCAAACGACGATTTCCTATTCTGAAATAGACTAAAGTGACACAACTTAACTATATTTTAGTTTGAAAGCACTAAGATTGCACTGAGTTATTAGTTTAGTGAAAATGACAATTTTACTATTATGACTTTGCCGGTTTTCACCAAAAATTTAGACTATAATAATTTATTTTGGCTAAATGTAGCTATTTTTAATCGCGATTAAAAAGGTGTGAAATGAAACTAGTGGTCATGAACAAAAATTCACACCAACGCCTCGCCTTCACGTGCAAAAACAGTGCTGTATTTTTTATTTTTTCTTTTGCTTATATCTCGAAAATGGCGTGTTCTATCGCAAAAATAATGACATTTTCGACCCCCTTTGTTAATGCTGGAACATATAAATCTCAACACGAGGGTAATATTTTTCAAACAAAAGTGAAAAATTCCATATAAAACACGTCTAGGCTGCCCACTAACGCGCGCCTTCATCTCTAAAAAATTCATTGCGTAGCGCTCACATGCACCATGTTGATTGTCAAATTCGTTTTTAGTCGTGTGAAAATAATTTTTAAATTTAGAGATTTTTTCTTGCAGAATAGCGTTAAAATTCTCATAGCCAAAAGTAAGGAATTTTAGAGATAGTTTAGTTAGTTTAGTTCGGTGTACAACAGAATCGGCACCAATGCAGGTTTATATCGTATCTTATTAATTATTTTAACAATTACAAAATGCCGATATTGACAATAATTTCACTCATGAATACAATTCGTCAATGGTGCCGATTCCCTTATTCACAAACTAAACTAAATTTAAGTTCAGTGCATCTTTTTCTTTCTATTTCATTAAGGAAAGGACAGAAGATAAATTTTAGTTTAGTCCTGTCAAATTAATCAGGGCTTGACGTAAATTGACGTAATTTTAGTAGGCAAGTTTTTAATCACGTATCACAAACTTGTATGGAGTAGTGACAGGCGCTGATTAATGTGACAGGACTAAACTAAAATTTTTCTTTTGTCCTCTTCTTAATGAAATACAAAGAAAAAGATGCACTGAACTTAAATTTAGTTTAGTTTGTGTACAAGGGAATCGGTACCAATGACTGTCAAAGTTAGATAAAATTTTACATTTGTACATTTTTTTTCCACATGCATATAGGAACTCATGCTTTTCACCCATGGGGGTAGGCAGAAATTATTTAAGTAACGCTTAAATCATTGTAATAATAAAAAAAAACTACCTCGTGAAAGATAAAGAAATCAAGTATCCTGACTTGGCTTGCGAGGTTGTCGACACATGGGATGTGGATTCAGCGATCAATGTAAAGTTTTGAGAGCAGTGCGAACCCACGACCTACAAGTCGTAAGTCACGGCTGATACCACCGAGCCACCATTGCTATCGCCAATATGAAAGTGTGTCAGACTTTTACTGACTAAAACCCACCCGTGTATCTTCAGTTGCCTGTGCCAGGGCCACAGTACCTCTTTCAAAAAGATCCGCAACCCTGGCAGGCATCGGTGCTCACGGACCCCTTCAATATGTGCTGACATCTCTTTGAGGCACGTGTGGAATCGATGAAAATCGATTAACACTGGCTGCACGCACAAAAAAACATGACTCATTGTCACGTTCTGCCTGCAACGAGAGTGCAAGCGAGAGCGCGAAACAAGCAATAGAGAGGCACGATCGGCCTAAGCGTTCGACTTGTGTCGCATCTATCTCTCTTCCACTCCATCGCCGATGCGTCGGAGTAGAAGAGACTTAGATGCTATCACGTAAAATTATCGTCCGTAAACCGACTTTACCGACAACCAATTGTTTTTTATATATTTTATCATATCTGCATAGTTTATGAATTTTTGAAACGACCGCATTTCAGGACACCATGAGCCAGCAAATTAATAGTGTGTGCTGCGCAGTTTAAAGGCTCAACACCTTTTAACTAATCGAAAAGCCCTTTGCATATTTATAGCGTTGGCAAACAACAAACTATATACTAATAAACTTGTCTTCGCAGCATTTTTCTGACTTTTAGAAGCTCTTCACAGAGATATTCAATTATGTAGCATTTCTCTACACTCTCAACAAAGAAAGATTCTAAAATTGTGTCTAAAGAGCATGCTCTATTAGAGACGTTTGGCCTCCTGACACAATTACAGCCCTGGCAATTGACATTACAACTAAAAATGTAATAACGTAGTATTTTGGAAAGCCTAAATAACAATAAAAGCCATTAACATTTTAAAATAATCATCCGATGCGCAAAAAAGATATTTATCCATCATTTTGAGTATTTATCCGATAAAAATGAGTAAAACCGAGTATTTATCCGTTTCGGATAAAAACTCGAGTATTTATCCTCTGAGTATTTATCCACTGCCCATCTCTACCCACACGTATTGGTTTGATGAAAAAAAAAATTTGAGTTTTAGTTCTATGTATGGGGAACCCCAAATATTATTGTTTTTTTTTTCTATTTTTATGTGAAAATCTTAATGCGGTTCACAGAATACATCTGCTTACCAGTTTCAACCGCATAGCTCTTATAGTTTCGGAAAAAAGTGGCTGTGACATACACGGATAGACAGACAGACATGACGAATCTATAAGGGTTCCGTTTTATTCCTTTGGCAACGGAACCCTAAAAAGCGGGGGCAGATAAAAATTGCTATGCAATAGCTTTACCGCGGCAGTCCCCGAGTGCCACACGTCATTTTTTTTCTCATCTATAATATGAATAACCAATGTACTTTAATTGCAAAAAAAAGGTGGCAACCCTACCTGTCACCTACACACTGAGGACCTAACGGCTGCTGCGTGATTTTTTTACGGCACGGTTTATTACGCCGTGGCCACACGCCTACGCTGAGCCTACACACGTAGGCTCAGTCGTCGATGTCGTATGGATCACAGAACAGATAAAGAGGTTAGAAAGGAAATAGTTCCTGATTTGTATTAGAACGCGTGTCGCCGCTTGTCTCCCACTCTTTAACTCCACTACAAGCAAAGGTCCCGAACGTACGCGAATTACGCACACTAATAAATTACACACACTTAGATCGCGAGCTTGCTATTGATTGTCACACTAACGCAAACACTGTACTTGACGTGCACTCACACACACGAAAAGCAATTTATTTCTCATACATGTTACGGTGAACAAAAAGTCGATAATCGATATCGATAAAATTACTGTAATTCTTAAAAATTTTGTTATTTAAGTTTTGCAATTTTTTGCTATAATATCGGGAGAGGGACGGGGTTGGAATAGTGTGGACATTCTAAATACATAATAATAGGTCTTTACCTATGAAATTGCCGTTTTGTATGAAAAAAATTAAACGAATTTTTTTCATGTATTTTTATTTGTATTAATCGAAATAATCACCCATGCAATCAATGCATCTTTGCCAACGCAGTGGCAGTTTATTGATGCCCTTCTTAAAAAAAATCAGCTGGACAGGAGGCAACAAATTCTTCAAAGGCATTTTGTACTGCCTCTCGGGTATTGAATTTTTTTCCCGCCAAGAAGTTATCCAAATTTTGGAAAAAGTAGTAGTCTATAGGCGCAAAGTCTGGTGAGTAGGGCGGATGACGGAGAGCTTCCAACCCCAGTTCTTGCAACTTGGAGACCGTCTGCTGTGCAGTATGAGGTCGCGCGTTGCCGTGCAGGAGCAGCGGAGACGAGCGATTGACCAATGCTGGTTGGAGATGTGCCAGCTTCTCCATCATTGAGTTCAGTTCTTCACAGTACACATCTGCAGTAATGCTCACCCCATTTGGTAAGAAGCTGTGATGAATCACACCGGCGCTAGACCACCAAACAGTGACCATCACTTTTCTAGGGGTAAGTTTTCGTTTAGGGCAGTGTTTAGGTGCTGAACCAGGATCCAACCAACTTGCTGAGCGCTTGCGGTTATCAAAGAGAATCCATTTGTTGAAAATTGTGCTACATTTAGTAGGTATCCCATTGTATTCTACCGGTTGCCTCAATCCACAATTTCCTTATATCTGGATCTGTTGGAAACCTAATAATAAAATATATGTTTTCATTATAAACAGCTAACCTTAAACCAAATTTTAGACGAAAACCCCACTCAGAAACTATATTGATAACCACAATTAACAATAATTGGTGTTAATTAACAAAGGTATTTTAATTCCAATATTACTGATAATAATCAATTGAATACATTCGTAATATCGACAGTGTTTACAACTTGGTGCAACACTATCGATACGCATGGAATTTCGCAGAATTCAAGCATTGGCTCGGCACACGCGACTCTCGCAATGATCGCAATACATCGCGCGATCACTCGCGTAGTACAAGATGGTACCCATCCGTTGCAAGCAATGTATAATTTTGCATCTTTTTTTCGATTGTGTCGTTTTGTCTACAAACTACATAATACAATTGTAATAATTACAAATAACACTCGTATTATAAGGTTTTAGGACTTACCGGTGAAAAGAAATCCCTTCTCGGGCTACACTACACATCTGGCTTCTTTTCCGACACGTTATGATAGCGCAAGACGGCATAATTATTATTTTTTTGCGGAGCTTCGTACGTTGTCACAATATGAGCGCGACTGTTGGCCGGTGACGCTAATTTCGGTCGACATATGAGCGTTCACAATATGAGCGGCGCGCGCGCCCCGCCCACAAGGCCCTTCTAACCTCTTTATCTGTTCTGTGGTATGGATCACTATGGATGCTTGTTGACGGAGGTTTTTTCAACGGCGCTGTTTATGCACCGTATCGTAAAGGACAGCGAACGGTGTTCGATTTGCTGAATTTTGTTTTTTTTTTTGTTATTCTAGTGGTGACCCTGACTGCAAAGACTGAGGTCGTGGGTTCGATTCCCACCCAGGACAATTTTTTGTGTGATGAGCACAATCATTTGTTCTGTGTTATAAGTATAATATTTATCAGATGTCTGGTTACCATAGTACAGGCTCTGCCTAGTTTGGGATCAGATAACAGTGTATTGGTTGTAATATGATGTTTAATATTTATTTATTAAACATCATATTTATTTTTTTCGTATTATTTTTGTTATTGACACACTAAAAAGAAGTAGAATGAAACAGAAATAATTGATAGAACAACAGCTGGCAGGGGAGAATCGAAGAAAAAAATGGTGTTGCGCCGACCCCAAGCAAGTAACATGGAACCAACAAGGGCAGGCAGAAAGATGATGAAGTTGTTACTACGAAAACATATTACGATTTGAGCCCAAACTCGGCACACCTAGTTCTACTTGTCGAGGAGTTCCAGTAGCAATCACCGAAGTACACCTTCA
The DNA here is from genome assembly GCA_947507805.1 of Aporophyla nigra. Taxonomy (NCBI): domain Eukaryota; kingdom Metazoa; phylum Arthropoda; class Insecta; order Lepidoptera; family Noctuidae; genus Aporophyla; species Aporophyla nigra. The sequence continues at coordinate 24,610,867 of OX382297.1, read as the reverse complement.
GGTCACTTCATCAAGCCCGGAGGTAAGGTCTCATCGTTACTTACAAAACGAGCCCAAACTCGGCATACTTAGTTCTACTCGCCGAGGACTTCCAGTAGCAGTCACCGAAATACACCTTCAGGTCACTTCATTAAGTCCCATACGAATAGGCATTTGTAAACCGTACTTACTTTTACCGAAATAAAATATTTCAAAACTATAATTTTGAACAAAAAAGTTACTATTATTTGAAGATGCGGAATCAGTCTATATATTGTGGTAGTTATTAGTTATATTCGATTCGGTTTAGTTTTGTCCCAAAATGTACCGAAAAACAGCATAATTTTGTCCGATTTGCAAACGCGCCTAGCTTTTGTCGCGAGCTTTTAGCGCGGCGACCGAGTCAAGAAATTCCGTAACGAAAAAAACCTAACAGTTTTGCGCTTACATTGCGAACGCTGGCTGAACTCTACGAAATAGATCAAAATAATCTACTACAGTATTGTACACCTTAAAAAGGTCTACAAAAAAATCCGCGATGGTATATGTCTATCTCTTAGGGATAACCCACAATAACCATTTTTTATTCTTTACTTTTTACGAGAAATAAGGGCTTATTTACGAAGCGATTTTAAATGAAATGAAATGAACGAAATTTATTTTGCAAGAATTGTAGTACATTACAGATGGTCGGGTTATTTTACAGTATCTAATACAATTCGCTAAACCTAGCATGCAAAGTAATTGATAACATTAATTAAATAAATGAAGATATTAAATTAGAACATAAATCATAGTTATTAAATTAAGAATAATAAAGTCAATCATATTTCACATTATAATAGTATAGTTTAGGTACTCATTCACAGAATAGAATGATTTTTCTATAAGCCATTTGAATAAAACTGTTTTAAAGCGATTGACTGGAAGTTCCCTATATAATTTAGGTAATTTATTATATATCCTTATGACCATTGGAAAACAACTTCTGTGATATAAGTGGCTTTTTATTTGAGGAATAATTAATCTGTCAGGATATCTTGTGTTAAACGTAACACTGTCTCCAAGACGTTGAAATAATTCGGAGTGCATTTGAACAAATTTACAGCACTCAAATATGTACATACTGGGAACAGTTAATATATTTAAATCTTTAAAAAGAGATTTACATGAAGTCAATGGTGGCACATCATAAAGAACACGGATACATTGTTTTTGGGCTATAAACACCCTATTTATAAGGACAGAATTTCCCCATAGAACAATACCGTATCTAATGTTTGAAGCCACATAACCATGATACGCTAAGAGGGCTGTTTTAAGGTTGGCTATTTTACAAAGTCTCCACAAGGCAAAAGCGAAACGATTAATCTTATTTGTGACCTTTAAGCAGTGAGGTTTCCATGTACAGCCACTGTCGACTGTTATACCAAGAAATATGGCTTCGTGTGCTTCTTTAATTTTTTGATCGGAATAAGTTATCATGAGGTCAGAATTAGCTTTTCTATTGTGGAATTGAACGAAGGAGGTTTTATCTATATTTACTTTTAAATTATTATTACTAAGCCATGTTATGATAGCATTAACCGCTTCATTAATTTCAGTATTATAATTAATAATTTTACTCACCGTGATAACTACCGCAATATCATCCGCAAATAGTGAGTAGAAATGCTTAGTAACATTTGGTAGGTCGTTAATATATAACAGAGCAATACAGCATTAATCCTTATCCAATTAAGTACCTTAAATACATTGTGCATTTAATATAGATCAATATGGCCCTTTACAGCATGTAATTTAAATGAAGATCTTAGAAGGTATCCAAGATTTAAAAAGCGGGGGCAGCACTGAGGTATGAGTACCTACTAGAAAAGAGAAATTACAAAAGCCTTCCCATACATTCCGTGGGAAATGGAGCCGAGCAGAAGAGCCCGCTGCGATTTTATTGCGTCCATGTGAAAATTTCTAATAAGTAATTATAGGTACCTACTTGCATGTATTTCGACCATTTCATAGAACTTGTAACAGTTGGTCTTGGCAAATACTTGGATAAGAACGTGACTCTGTTCAAAAATATACTCAAAATCAAAAATCAAAATCAAAAGTCATTTATTCAAACTAGGCTGAGAGTCAGCACTTTTTGAACGTCAAAGTTACATAAGACAGTCCCCCCAAAACGCCCGCCCTTCGACACTTCCTAGTGCTTTAGCTGGGAAGAAGTGGCGGAACAAACTCCCCAGCAGCACAGCTGTCTGTTAAGTTAGAAGAACTTGATTCTATACAATATTGTGTAAGTTATTAATATTATAAAACAAAACATACATTATTCGCCATATATCAGCTAGCACACGCCAATATACCAACAAAACATTGAAAACTAAACTCAAGCTGAAATAAATAATAAAACAAAATCGTAAACAGAACTTAAAACCTTAATAAAGCCTCCAGGCATAAATGGCGTGCCCGCTTACATATACAACGATGCAAATGATACATATACCTACACAATATATGAAATTAAAAGAAAATAAAAATAAATTAACAAAAGCAGTTAAATAAAAAATAAAACAATTATATGAACTACCCATATAAACTGTCAGCAGGAAGACTAATTCTGGATTGAAAGAACATAAACATTGTCTTGAGTTGATCACAGCGACCAACTATTCTTATCGTTTAAGTAGTCACTGGTGCCGATTCCCTTATTCACAAACTAAACTAAATTTAAGTTCAGTGCATCTTTTTCTTTCTATTTCATTAAGAAAAGGACAGAAGATAAATTTTAGTTTAGTCCTGTCAAATTATTCAGCGCTTGACGTAAATTGACGTAATTTTAGTAGGCAAGTTTTTAATCACGTCTAAACTTGTATGGAGTAGTGACAGGCTCTGATTAATTTGACAGGACTGAACTAAAATTTTTCTTTTGTCCTCTTCTTAATGTAATACAATGAAAAAGATGCACTGAACTTAAATTTAGTTTAGTTTGTGAACAAGGGAATCGGTACCAATGTTGTATTAAAAGTGTTCAAGAATTATCAGACAAACTTCTGCTACGTTAATTGGTTTCGAGGAGGACGATCTGCAAAAATGAGAATATAATTACAAGATATAATAAACGCAAGACCTGGGTGCTTACTCTCGAATATAATTCCAATAGATCGACATTGGTCAAACGTCAGTTAAAGTAGAGAGAAACGTAGAGTTAAACATCAGAGATTGGCTAGACTCAGTGAGTGCAGCCAATCCCTGACGTTTGACTGACAATTCCAATGTCGATGTATTGGAATTATATTCGAGAGTAAGCACCCTGAAAGTAGTTTATTCCTAATTGCCTACTGAATCGCTTTCAGTAACTTTCAATATGGGTAGGGTAGGGCTCTAGTTGAGCAATTTTTCACTTGAGTAGATATAGCTCTTTAAAAAAAGGTCACAATGGGTTGTTATGCTACCTGATAGATTAGTCATTTATCCCTTTGCAAAACTGTCTATGTAATTTATTGCTAATAAGTCACATTTAAAAGCTATAGCTGTTTAAATGCACAAAATCGAACATGCTCAACGTACCCCATAGGTGAGGTAAGTTGAGCAAGGGCAAGTTGAGAACTTAGAATGTCTAACCAAATCATGGGTTATATTAACTAAAGATGAAATAAAATTATTGCTTGACAATCAATACTCTTTATTTATAGTCTTATAGTGACAAAACAACAAAACTTAAAGTAATATTCTTCAAATAATTAACTAAAAATAGAATCAACAAAACATCAACATAATATGTTGATGTTTTGTTGATTCTATTTCTAAAAAGATATTATCTTACGATTAACTTTAGGATTAGATTCAGTATTTGTGTTCAAAATTACAGTTAAATTTTTATTTTATTTTATCAATATAGCTTATGTCTTAAAATAAAATATTAATTAGATCTTAAGAAACTTAATCGTCGTTGTCACTGTTGCAATTAATGCAAACTTAAGTAAGACCAGCACCTAGCACACATTTTGTATGCGCCCGTTCCCTGCAAACTTGACACTAGATCCAAGTTTCTCCTGGTAAACTTTCGGAATAGCTTTCACAACAAAGCAGACACGAATAATCATCAATTTCTTCAAAAATCTAGTAAAATTCATCCGTTTTATAACGAATTCCTTGCCGGCGGCATTCACACTTTTCCCTCATCGTTGACAGTCTTTGCAGCATTATTTAAGCCTTCAATAATGTAAGAACATGTTGTAGTCTTTCTTTTCTAAGTCCGCATCCTAAAATAAAATAAGTAACATATATAACTTTTGTTCTATGTCGTGGTGTTAGATGAGCAACTTTAGCTCAACTAATCCCAACCCAAAATTTTTAAACAAAAGTGAGGTTGGTAAAAAAACGGCAAGAATCATACCCAAAACCTCTATACGCATCAAAAGTACAACAAATTTATGAAAGATTAACATTTACCAGGTTGAAAACAAATAACATTTGACGAATACAGACGAAAATTTGTGGTAAACGATTTTAAAAATTTTTGGTCTCAAAATAAACAAACAATGCACTCGCGTGCTTCATTCGCTCGCCGTGCCGCCTCTCGAGGTCGTGTGATAAGTTCCTCACCGGCTGCTCCTTCTTTCCGCTTTAAGATGCCCACGCGTGCGGTGAATAGTTTTCGAGATATTGCGTTTGCCCAACTTGCCCCTTTGCTCAACTAGCCCCGCCCTACCCTACTTTTTCAAAAATATTCATTTGGCTTACCGACCGTCGACCGCCGATGGAGCCAAAGAAAATCCAATCTTAGGCCAGAGTTATAAGATTCAATTTTAAATGCATTAAGTAATGTAGGGTTAACAGGATTTTCTTAATACAATCAACTTTAAAAAAAATAGTTTCGGTTATTATATTATGCTTTAACTCAATACTTTTATTGGGGTGTATGAGGTCTTGCGTTAATTATGTTAGACTTTAAATGTAGATTACCGACATGACCTCTAACGGCCACGCTAAGTACTTCTTGATACTTTTTTATTCGTGATGTGATGCTTGTATACTAGATGGCGTTGTATCTGCACGTATTCTTGAACTCATGCAAACTCTGTGAACTTATCAGTTCCTTCTTTTGCCGCTAGAGATCAGTTTTTACAAGCGAAGACCACCAAAGATTTTGTTTAAAACTTTTTGGTATTGTTATTGGTTTTAATATTGACATTCTGTCAATAGTAAAATGTTATATAATAGAGTATCCCAAATTATACGAAAATAGCACATTTATTTATGTAGATCTTCGTTTTATAGGAAAAGTACCCACTCACTCAGGTAAAAGAAGGAACAACAGTTATTTTTTCACAGCGAAGGTAAGATAAGATGCTCATTTTGCATTCAATGACGAAATAAATTATTGTGTTTCATTTTACACAATATGTAGGTACGTACATAATCCTAATGATTCATTAATAATATTATGCGGATCATACAGTTCGGTAAATGATTAATAGGTAGATTGCCGATGCTTCAGTGTATGTGCTACCTACACGTAGTCGCCCCGCGTTGCGATAAACCGCGATTATGCACAGCGCGGCAACGTCGCGTCGCGTAATCGCGCGCCTCGCTCGCCGACTCGACGCGCCGCAGTCACAGTTCACACGTAGCGGCTAACCAGCCGCTTATCCAAAATATCTTTTATTTAGCCATTTCATGTATAATTTGTATATCAGTTGTATAAGATTGTGTTTCGTGGAATTCTTTGTAGTGATCGAGTGAATTTTTCTTGTTTTGTCTTCTTTCTATCAGAAGATAATTATAAAATGAGAAGATTCTTGTGGAAGTATTTAATCAGCGGAATCTCATCGAAACTTCGGTAGGTTTACTAGACACAATAGTGTATGACTGTTCTTGAGAGGTACATTTATTTAGAGATTAATTTTAGGTAAGTACCTACTCTAACCTGTCACTTACGTTAAGCTAATGTTTTCTGGGTGTCAGGATCTATGCTTAGCCAACGAATTCAGACGTACATAGAAGCACAGTTCTTCAGGATTATCTGTGCCGATTCTACTGGGGACATGTCCCCAAGGTTAGTTCTCTCGCTCACTCACTCTCGTAGCACGCTTAGTTCTCGCGCTCACTCACTCTCGTAGGATTAAAGCAACGAATGCGACTGCGGCGCCGCCGAGCAGCTATTTTGTCTTCACCCCGGCCATAAGAACTGTGCTTCTATGTACGTCTGAATTCGTTGGCTTAATGCCGCTTCATCATAATATTTTCATTCACAGTCGGGAAAGTTATTGGCAAACATTCGTTTTAGTAGTTTTTCGTTAGATACTTTAATTGAACTGGGTTTCATCAGGTCAACATAACTTATTAGCTATTTAACTCAAGAACAGTTAAGTTGAAGCATTTAATCAAATATTTTTCCATACACTTCAAACTTTTTTAAAATACAAGAAGCACATTTTGTACTAATAAATAAAACAACGATGAATCATTAATAGGTTACCTATTGTATTTTTCAGGCCGTCGCGCGAACGCTACGTTTGAATCCACCCTTACCATACATTGATCGTTCGTGTTGCTCGCCTGTTCGTGAGACGCCAGTTGCCGCGGCGTACCCTAGCCGCGCGGACCAAACCGTTGCAACGCGACGCGATTTTATTTCAAAAAGTTTTGTCAACATGCCTCAGAGAATGCCGCTATCTGATTATTCTTTGAAGAAACTTGTTAATGAAGTGAGAAAGAGAGAGTGTTTGTGGAATCCATACCATGATAGATACAACGACAGGTATCGAATGGCCAAATCTTGGATGGAGATAGCGGAATTGATGAAGCTACCAGGTTAGTACACTTAGTACATGTTTATGTACCACGTGGTGTGTCCGAACTGCTTAGTGTCGCCGTAATAATGTAGATGGCGGTAGTAGGCTCGAAAGTTATGCTAACTTTTTACTGCTCCTCCGTGTATTTGTGTGAGAAGGATGTTGTAATTTATTTGTCAGTATTGCAATGTAATAAAAAAAAACATGACTAGGAAGCTATCATTAATGGATATAGTCATGTATTTTTTACCTATCTATTACAATATTAACTAATACAAAGGAGTGCCAAGTTGTTATCCTAAATAAATACTGAGAATTGTCAATTTTTAGTTTGCATTATTGTAATTAAGTAACATAAATGAGATCAGCTGAAACACACACTACTAGAGACCTACGATACGTATTGCAGCCGTAGCTGTATGCACATATTTTTTTCTAAAATTATCTTTATTCATATCATGCACTCCTGGTACCTACTCATAATTTACCCACTGACTTGGCGGTTTCAATAAATATTGACAAAAAAAAAAAATAAGCGATGCAACTCGGCTGGTTATTTGACTATTACACAGTCGTCCCGCATGGTTGGTAACTATGGATCTACTTATGATAGCATTGGCCCTAGTATAAATAAATTAATCATAAACACTGAACAATTTCAAAAGATCTACCGTGATTAGGGTTGCCAGGTCTTAAACCCGACAAGCCGGACAGACCAGCCAGCTTAGCCTGACATTTGGGTAAAAAGACCTGATATCTTAAATTATTTAATCTTAAAACATAATTAAACAAAACACTAATGAAATACCGTTAAAGTAACATAAACGAATTAATATTTTTGATTGGCAGACACTCGCTTTCAAAGCTAATTTTCCTTTAAAATTTAGTAGTAATAAGGTGGGGAGGACGGTGCTAGTTCGCTCGCTTGCGCTAGCGACACAATGTGAGGCGGGTGGAGTGGAAACCGAGGCAAAAATGATCAAATTTGAAAAGCCTAACAAAAAGCTAATGTGGTCGGACACACAACCAAAAAGCCTGACTGTGTCCGGCTTTATCCGGACGCCTGGCAACCCTAACCGTGATACTGGGTGACAACTTGACTACTGAAGGAAATACAGTTTTTCATATATCATTTAAAACTCAGTAATATTTTATAAGAATAATGTATTTAACGTCTACAACCCATAGTGCCCACAACAAACAAATCAGACTCCTTTAATTTAATTTATTACTTTTAAATTAATTAATAGCATGAGGTGGAAATTTTTCAAAGTATTCTATCTCTTTCCACAGAAGACCGTCTACGAGTAAAATGGAAGAACCTCCGCGATCTATTCAAAAAAGAAATCAAGAAGTACGGATCTGAAGAGAAATACACGGGGAAATGGCGGCATTTTGAGATGTTGAAGTTTATTCACATGCCTGACTATACCAAGCTTAAAAGCAATGTTAATAAAAAAACCAACAAGAATGACGTAAGCAGTGTTGAAGCGAAAGAAGAAATAGAAGATGATGACGAATATGAATTTGAAGTGGATGAACAAGAACCAGAGGAAGAGAACAAGGAGGTCGAGGTGTACCTTGACGACGCTTTTGAAGAAGACCCCATATCAGACAAGATAGCGAAACTGGCCGCGGACGGAGACTACGATTTGATGTTCCTGAAGTCTTTAGCACCGTATTTCAAACAACTGGACCCGATCAGAAAGCTGGTCGTGAGGAGTAAAATGCAGGATATGTTGCTGAACGAGATCGCGGCACAGGCGTCAGCTAGCCAGTTCAATTCGAAGAAGAGTTAGCTATCTTATAATTGACATCGACAAGTACAGTGGAGTGAGTGAAAATGTGAATCAAAATGTCAAAGGGATAATGATGGGAGAGTCTAAATGTCACGGTGGGTGGGGAAATCAAGAAACATACATTTCCTTCCGAACTATAGAGGATGTAAAAGGCAATCAATCAAGGATGTATTCAGTAGCTTTGCTATTTAAAACACACTATGACCTATCCTTCTGCCAAGTTAGTTTATGATTATGGCCATTTTGCGACAAACCACGTGTTAAGTAGTGACACTGAGTCTGCCCATGACACTAGAAACAGTTTTCGCCTTATTCCGTCTATTAATTAGGTTGGTGTCAGTTGAAAAGTAATTAAAAGATTACTTGCGGTTTCTAAAACCCTTTTGATAGTAATCTATTGTAGTAATTTGTTTGCCTGTGGTATTTGACATGAGATTCAACTGCATGTTACTTATGGTGCCCTAGTAGCGAATATGTCAATGAGATATTATAGAAACCTTAAGATAAGGAAACTGGGAGTAAGATGTGCGCAGTGCTACCTAATTATCAAAGATTATTGAATAGTTATTTAAAGACAGACAATGAAAATGTTAAAGTGAAAAGAATTTCTGTGATGAAGACTGACTATATTTGTTATTGTAGAATTTCGTCATTGTACTGAAAGAAAACAATAAAATTCTCGGTACTGACATTAAATTAAAGAGAAGTTTCGCTACTTTATTAGTAAGGTAAAAACAATATTTTTAGAACTTTACCTGTGGCGAAGAATGAATGTTTTTTCTCTGCTATTTCTTGTGCTGGCTATTGTAAAATTTTTGCTAACTTTTTTTTGTCCGGTTGCCCTTATGAAAACTTTCACCCTTCGCCATAAGTTATTTCCGAAATAGGAACGTTTATACAAAGTATATGTTTATGGGATGCGTCATTGCTACCCTCGAAATTCGAATTTTATAACGTTTTTTTGCAATTTACAGATCAGTCTTAGGTTGTATGTTGAATGACTGTCTTTCAGTACGGTTTTAAGAACTTTGTATTAATGATTTTACTTATTATAATTCTGTAACTACATACTTGTTACGGGTCACGAAACTCACGAATTTTCTTTTTTTTTTTCAACGAATAAAAGTACTGAACACTGACCTGAAAATTGTAAAGAGACATAAGTAAATACCTGTCGCTTCCCCCTTTATATTAAGTTAATGTTTGAAAATCAAGACAAACCTGACCGCTCCGTCCACATACTTCGGTAAGGTACCTACTTTATTTGCACAATCGATTTAGTAACTTCTCATTTACTTTGTGTATTATCCTGTAATGTTTACTTAGTTCGAAACAAGCTCGTCGCTGATAGTTTCTTGTAGGTCTACTAATTGTTAACTTGGAGGTATTCCGCAATGTAGGACGCCCTCAGGCTAGGTGGAGTGATGTTCATCACCTTCAGAATTATAGAGACCTAATTAGAAATTTTAAGATTTCAACTTTGACTGATAAAATGATAAAGGTCTTCGTATATCATAGTAATAAGGCCTCTTTTTTATAAGATTTTTATCATTTACAACTTGGAATTCATTGACGAGACAGGTTCGCTTGTAGCTGCTGGATTATAGTTGCCGAGGTTAAGCTAAATGGGTTGCAATTGGAGAGGACTTTATCCAGCAGTAGAGTGCTAATGAATTGATGACGTCTTTGTAAATTGTAACAACGTATCCAAAAACGCCTTGTTTATTAGTTAAACATTCTTGGAAAACTGGTCGGATTTATCTTGATGCTTAATTTTCTATTTCTTTTTTAAGTAAGCGCGCTGCTTAACGCCTTTTTGTATTAGATACAATAATATTATAAAGTATTTTTGTATATAATATCATTGATTAGATAAAGCTTTTAGACCCACGTCATTAACATTAACAGTTCACGGTTAATAATGTTAAGTTGTTATGTTACCAAAAGGTACCTACTATGTTAAGAATTGAGAAGAGGTTATATTCTTATTCCAATTGGCTTTGTTGTCTATTATTGTAATGTAACTTAACTCTAACTATAGCCTTTGCCTGAGTGTAAGTCACTATACAAGTAAACCCACGTTCCCGCAGATGTAATAAAATCGCAGTGGCATTTTTTGGCGCACTGGATTATCAATGCAAGTTGCTGTTAAGGGCCGAGAGTTGAAAATCGAACACCATGATTTTTCGACACGCTGAGACTCAATCGCACTACTTTGTTGGATTCTCAATTCTCGTCTCAACATTGAGAGTTGACATTCCAATGCGCGAATAAATATTTTCGGGACTTTTTTACGTCCGTGTTTAGTATGAGTAAAAAGTTAAAAATAGTTTTGAACAGAATCGTTCTAAACTTGACAGTAGGTTAACTATATAAGAATATATATTATAATTTACACTTACCTAGTTAGTTAAATGAGGGTTTGTACCTAGTTAATATTTTGTTACGTCATAAAATGTGAGCTGAGCTGGTATTAAAGAACTACTACCTACTTTTGTTATAAACTGGAGTTTTATTTTGAAACACAAGTTGGTACTATGAGGAAGGAGAGTGGTGCATGTAGCGGAGATGAGGATGTTCAGACAGATGTGTGTGCGACAAGACTGGATGAAGTAGGAAATGAGTAGTCGGTAACCTAGAGGAAGTTTGAAGGTGGCCTTAGCTAGGGAAAAACTGGAAGAGAATCGTTTGTTGGGCTTATCGACTGCTGGGGAGTTTGTTGCGCCACTTCTTCTTCCCAGCTAAACCACTAGGAACTGATGAAGGGTGGGCGTTTTGAGTCTTATGTAACTTTGACGTTCAAAAAGTGCTGACTCTTAGCCTAGTTTGAACAAATGACTTTTGATTGATTGATTGATTGTTTGGCTCGGTATGGGCAGGTGATGATAATGGTAATATTTATTTATTTTGAACAAATAAACATTATCATCACGTAAATCTATTATACTTACAATTCCTGTACCTTAAACTCTAGACTACCTATAGTTCTTACCAAACTTCTTGGCCGCCCTGAAGTTGGCTACAATGGCTGCGCTGTAGTAAATCGAATGAAGAACAGCACCGATCCGTGCCTTGCGCTTCGTAAAGCCACCTTCAGGGCGGCCCACAAGTTTGGCGAGAGCTATACCTATATAGGTGAGTGAAAAGATACAAAACATGTGCAACTGGGTTTACACTAGGAGGACTCCTGTGCTGTAAGTATCAGTTACTTCCGTCACAACCGTGATCGAGCTGCCGTTACAAGTATGGTGCGGTGCAAAAGTAAGTATTACAATACTTCGAATATATTAATTACTATCTGCTGCCCGCGCTTCGCCCGCGTGGATATTGGAAATTATCCCACGGGAACGTGCTCCCAGAACAAAAAGTAGCTGTTACTTCTTATAATATCAACTGTATGCCAGTGAAAGTCCCGTCAAAATCGGTCCGGCCTTTTCAGAGTAAACAAAAAAAAAATTGATGTAAGTACTGTATTCATATGCATACTTTCATATGCATTTAGTTACGAGCTGATCATTTGAAATTACAAACAAATAGGTACCTACTTCAACTTTATTGTGCGTGTGTGTGTGTGCATGTGTGAATGAACATTTATATCTTTGTGTGAGTGATTGTGATGATGAAGAGGAAAAGGGTTTTCAATGGAAGCGTGTTTTTTAGTTTTTTTAAACTATTATTTATTTTCTATTTTTTAGGGTGTTTCGAATTTTGAGACGTATGTCAGCGTAGTTTGTGACGAATGTCAGCGTAGTTTGTGACGTATGTCAGCGTAGTTTTTGAATACAGTTTTTTTGCTGTCCTGGTAGTATACCCTGGCAAGGATAATGGCACAAATATATGAAATTATTGCATTTTCATCGGTCCTTGACAGGTGTGCAAAGTTTGAATGAAATCTGGTCGTTTAAAGTGGGTCAAAACCGCGCTATAAGGAGTCGGTTACAAACAAACATACAAACGTACAAGCGAAGCTAATATAAAGCGTGTAAAAAGCGTGGGGTGCTATTTAAGGTATTTTTTTATTGATATCATGCACCCCACGCTTTTTTGCCATTATTTTCTACTTTTTAGTTTGGTTTTCTATGGAAGCGTGTTTTTTAGTATTTTAAAACTATTATTTATTTTATATTTTTTAGGGTGTTTCGAATTTTGAGACGTATGTCAGCGTAGTTTGTGACGTATGTCAGCGTAGTTTTCGAAGACAGTTTTTTTTGGTTTTTTTGCTGTCCTGCACCCTAATTGCGAAACGCACAATTTATCAGAATCTGAATGGGATTGAAGATTATTTCTAAACCATTGCGTCATTTGTTCGAATAAATTGTCGGCTCAGCAACGTAAATAACGCAATGAATGTTGTTTACTATGAATATTAAACCAATTCCTACCGATAAAAAGTTCCGCAATTACCCCTCTGGTATCCCTGGCATAATGGCACAAATTTATAGTATTGTCATCGGTCTTCGATAAGTCTACAAAGTTTGAATGAAATCTGGTCGTTTAAAGTGGGTCAAAATCGCGTTATAAGGAGTCGGTTACAATACAAACAAACATACTAACATACAAACATACTAACATACAAGTGAAGCTAATATAAAGCGTGTAATAAGCTGTATTACCGGAAGCAAAAGCTTTAAGCGTCAGCATTGCGCTTAGGCCCTAGCGGGTTTTTAAGCGCTGGTTTTCAGCATAAACTCTCCTTGACTAGTTAGTATCTTAAAAAAAAAGACAGGAATATAAAATAGCGTCGATAGATTAATAAACTAAATGTGGCGTTCCGCGCATAAAGGCACTAGATGTCGGCATTTAGTTTCAGAGTTATTTGCGTTTTTGTAAAATCGGGTGAAAATATGACATTTTGTGATTTTTACTGATTATTCTTTTACAACAAATTTGCTACAATTTGATACAATTAACATCTACAGACAACATTTCTAAGCACATTTTTTTAAAAGGAAATGTTTAGTATATAGGTACCAGATGTCGGTAGATCTTATAAAATGTCGATATTTTCATAATTATTATGTTGAGTTTTTGAATTTTAATAGACCGTACTATTTGTATATTGGCAGTACTCGGTTATGTTAGTGATACATTGATGCTTATAATGTGTTGGGATCTATGTTGAAAAATCTATGTAACAAACGAGCAGAACATTATTTTTTTGTAACCTTAACTTTCAAACTCCATTTTCTCTAAACTAGTTTTTTCAGAGTTTCAACTTTGGGTTTCTGTTACAAAAAAAGTTAAAGGATTTTTTTAATTTTTTTTTTGTAATCAGCGTAATAAAGGGACTCTTCTAGATTCTACATCTGGCCTTAACTGAATACCTCCCTACTGGTACCTTTAAAAAAAAAGACAACGGTAAGTAGAGCGAGCAGTATTTCCCCGAGCGAACTTCATCATAAAAAGCTCCTTCAGCAGTCCTACGTAAAATAAGTACCTTATACAGGATAAGTTTTTATCCAGTGGTAAATTGTAACCATGAATTCAGCACATCATTCTAGACCCCCTTGCGCAAAAATTTTTCGTCGGTTTTACAAAAAAAAAAGCTGTTTCATAGAAAAATGCAATACCTACAGGGTCAAAATGTATGGAACAGCTGATATTTTTTTTGTATAACCGACGAATATTTTCTACGCTGGGGGGTCTAGAATGATATGCTGATTTCCTGGTTACAGTTTGCGCACTGGATAAAAACTGATCATGTATATAAGTAATATCCTATTTGTAATCGCAGGTTTTGACCAGCACGCTAACTGCGTAACACACTATCAATCACAATCTGAATCATTTTGAAGGATATTGCTAATCCACTGCTTCGTACGTTCGGATTTATTTTTTGCTAAACAACGTTAATATCACGATGAAGGTTGTGGAACTGTCAAAATGAAATCCATTCCTATTGTCAGTGTGTTACGCAATTACCCCTCTGTATGTATTTTGTGTTGTTGTTTAATTATAATTCTATTTTATTATTATTCACAGCACCAGCCTTCTTGTTTCTAGTCTCTACATCACTCCTGGTTGCCTGGTAGAGAATGCCTAAGGCATTAAGTCCGCCTTGCCACGCCAGAAATTTAAATAAATAAATAACATGAACTTTTCCAAGTTCTCAAAAAAGTCTCCAAAATATTTTCATAACTGCTAGTTTGGAGATTTCTAACAAACCATTCGTAGGTAAGTAAAACAGGACACAAGCTAATCAATGTCTCGCCATTGACAGGGTGAAATAAATAGGTCACGGTCATGGGACGTATGCACGGTGCAAGTTGGTCGAACTAGACAGAGAGGGAACCGATCGCCCTCGCCGCCCCCACTCTAAATACTAGTCACGAAACACGTGGAAATAGCTCAAGTTTAAGTTAGTGAAACTAAGCTATAGTCTGAATAGTTTGTTTATAGCAAAGCGAGCAAAAAACTTGCAATAGTTGCGGTTGCCTCGCAGTAAGTTAGGTTTGAAACTTTTTATAACGATGACGTTTGGCGGGGCGCGGGGAGAGAGCGGCGCGCGCGGCCTGTTGCCGCTGCATACAACCCAAACAAAACACGCGCGACAGAACGGCAACGTCGCCGCGGCTCCGCGCCGGGAATCGATTCCTCTCCCGCCGCGCGCCACCGACAGGTTTTACTTGCAATAGTGAAGCACTAAAAGCTTAATTACCGTAAATTACCGATTTTTCATTAGTAAGTGACACTTTCGTGTTTTGGTTTTTATTGTTATCGCTAAATGCGGCCGTGAACGAAGCTTGCTTTTTAATTAGCATTCAATCATTTACATTTTTTTCCGAAGGTCGTTTTTGTTTGAAGGTTAAATTCTGTCTATTTTCAGTACTCAAGTTCATCAAATCAAGTAAATCCGTAAAATGAGTGAAAGTAAAGTTCGCAAAAAAAAATGGCTTCCAACTTCAACCAAAAATATTTATTCAAAACTTTAATTTCATTGGAAAAATAATGAACTATGCAATAATTCGCTGGTGGGACGGTGTTATGTGGTTCTAACAATTAGCCAAAAACAGAGCGGCTCCGAATTTATGTGAAACAAAAAAAACATAAAGCATCACAAGTGAGGCTAGGTTATGATCTGTTTTGATTAGATATGAGAAACGGCGACACCATAATTTCCTAATAATGGAAATATTTCCCTCGTGCAAACAAATGATGGGTATTATTACGGTAATGTTAGCTTTCATGCCGCGGATCGCGGAACTGAGGAAAAAGTTTGGAGAAAAAACTGGTTGCAATTTGATTATATTAACTTGATTGTTATATTGATAGAGTAAGATGATAACATATTGGTTTGTTCAAATACTGAAGTAGTTACACTCATAATCATCATTACCAACCTATAACGTTCCCACTGATTTAGACACAGGCAGTACAGGGTAAGAGGGAGTGGGCCATAATTCACCACGCGGGCCCAGTGCGGGTTAGCAGATGTCATATGTCTTCGAATTTTTGGTTTTAAAACATGTCGGTTTCCTCAGTAGGCGTGTTTAGCATTTACCTATACTGAATATGCATAAATTATTGTTTTCAACACCTAGGCTCTGTACATAAATAAAATATATTCAAGGTAAACCGATTTCAAAATATGTATGGAAAGCCGTTTAAAATGGCAATGTTATAAACATTGAATGCTTTATATTTAAAGTTAATGGAATCACAAACACCCATTGTTCCACTCTTACTTACAAATAAGCACAAATATTGCTTTACATTAAAACTATTATATGAGTTCTGTACTCTATTTTGGTTTGACTCGCCGTAATTTGCTCGTGGCGACAATAAAATATTCGCTTTACTTCTTTCTTTTTCCTTATTTCATTCAACTGGACTTCTAAAGAAATATTAATCTTTTACTTTGTGAGTACTTTCATGTTTTTCATTTGTAATTTGATGTAGATGTATAGGAGTATTAGGGTCAGACTTGAATTTCCGGGAGATTTATTATTTTGTTCGATCATTGTTTATCTTCATCACAGAAAATATTAACAATTAGTAGCCATAAAATAGCAAAAATCCCAACATTGCACTTCATTAAAAAACTTTAACGAGGTATCACCAAGGGGGGATTCCCATCCCGTAACGATGGATCCCGGGAATTTGCCGAGGGGCTATTCTTTGATTTGTCTCGTCTTTGTGGGCAACAATGGTCGTCAATCCGTCACTCATTGTGCCTCACCCCGGACCCCCAGCCCGTTTCCGAGCACTTCCACGATTGTCACTTGCAACTTGTGTATTAGGAGCGGCTGATTCATCTATTGTGGTTTTTGTCGGTATTATCTGGGTGTTTTTGGTCAGCAGTTTTGGTACAAACAAAAAACTTAATGAGATCTTGGTGATAAGGAGCTTTTGAAAGGATTGTTGTAATATGCTTTTGGTCGGTCGGTTGGACAAACTTATCTCTCTTCATTTGTGTAGCATCAGGCAGATTGTCACAGTCACAGTCTGTCGCTGCGTATTCTGTTCCTCAAGTTCTTATTGTTATGTCGTTAGTTTGTTAAGGTATTTATGGCATGGCATGCTAGGCCACAGCTAAGAGTTCGCAACCGTTTTCCTTAACAAACGTACAATTTCGCAAACGTTAAATGCTGAAGCGAAATTATTTTATTTCGCACTGATTAGAAAGTTCTCCCTGTCCCGAATGTTTTAAAATGAATATCGAGGATATGATTTCAAACTTAGTAACGGTAACTCATCCATCAGAAATTGATAAAGTAATTTCTTTTTTTTTCATATTCGAGAGGTTCACTTGGCTTAGAGGGAGCTACGTCAGCGTCTTCTGTGCCAAATCTATTTGGAATCGAACCAAAGGAAAAGAGCTGCCTCCATCTGGTTTCTTCAAAACCGTTTATAATTCAACGCCAGAATAAGTCCTTCTAGTCCCAAACTCACGTTTAAAAAACAACAAACCAAACAATTCCACGTTTCAGACTAAACATAACACCAAAAACTTCAACATCACGTGTTTATTTCACAAAACAAAAGGTATCATTTATATTTGTACAATCGTACCTCGTAATGTCTAGCTTTCATCCGCTTTGTAAGAGTTCTCGGTACAACCTGTTGACATTCTATTCTTTGAAACTAAATAACCGGCTGTTTGAACTGGAATTGACGTTAAACTGTAGAATTACGTGTCAGTTACGACTCGTCGGCGGTGACAATTTGATTTTTATTGAATGAAACGACCCTTTCTATCTTTGATTCAGTTTGATTACGCTTTGAATGTTTGTGTACCTATGTGTTCATTACTGTTATTGTGTAGAGCTGAAACTCGTTTTGATATTAACGCTCGGGTTTCATTACAACATAGATCATGTTCTGTCTGTATTTCCATTGTTTTGCTGTACTCCATGGTAGAGAAGATTGATGACATATATTGCGATTTCATTTATCTATATTTCTCTCTTCCTGAAATATTATAGTCTTCAGCATCTTGAATTATCACAACACCACTTTAGTCAAGTTTCACCAAACTATTCATAAGTACTAGTGTACTGTGATTCATACCTAAGTTCTTCAGTTTTATTACTTTGTCGTGGACGCTTTAACTTACAAGAAGAACTTATCACAAATTTACATAACATAAGTAATAATCTAACACTGCTTTACAAAATCTGTTGATAAAGAACCCTGGAGTATTTTACAATTATTGATTTTGTTACCAGTACAGAAAAACTCGAAATTAAATCCGTATTCATTTAAATACTAGGCAAAGGGTGTAGCAGTGCTATCGTGTTTGCAGCGCTTTACCCTCAAACAACGCAGTAATATGTATATTTAATGACAAAGGATCATGCAGCTATCTAGTTACGCTGATAAAACTGGGACATGGGACTATTGTGTGAACTTTAGTACGAGGCGGGCATGCCTTGGAACAGTATTTTAAGCTAACCAAAAATGTTTGAAACTAACTTGTAGACTTATAAGCTCTAACACTAATATCTGATATAAAATAAGTTATATCTACATCTTCGATCAATATTTTTTTGTGCACTTTTTAAATTCTTAATATGATATTATCAGGGTCGTCCACGGCATCGGCACCGCGATAACACAGGGAAGTAAAATGTATGGAAGCACGTATGAGAAGACGGTTTTATCGTCCACGATAACGTTATAACTTGCGCGAAGTTTAGTATACATCTTACTTCCCTACCACGATAAATATCATCCTGTTAGAAATCATAAAAACGAGGCTACCATTGAGGTCATATTTTATGTATAAAATTAAACAAAATGTTCAACGAAAATCTTTAGGTTTAGTTGTAGACATTAGGAACTGTTAGAATTACACTCGAAAAGCATACAAAGGTAACAAAAATTATTGAAGTTCTTAGATGTATTAGATCTGCGGGGTAATTGAGGAACACATATAAAATGACAACGGGACGCCATTGCGTTTCTTACGTTGTTGAACAGGTAAATTTATTAAACCTATGAAGCAATGTTTTAGAAATATCTTTCAAAACTCTTGGATTGTAAATGAAACTGTGTTACGCAATTAGAGTACAGTTCTTAGCGAAAGAGCTCGAGTTATAAAAGTATAACAATTTATATAGAAGGAAATATTTTATTACCACCCTGGAAGCTTTTAGAGAGTATATAAGTCAAACTCTCGTAGAGCGTGAACCAGTGGTCTCAAGAATTTGATATAAATATTCCAAACCTAGACTGGAATAGCTCAAAATTATAATTAAGAACTGGTTAGAAATATAGAGATTTACAAGGCAGGGAAAAGTTAAATCTTTATTTCGCAACTCGTATTTCCTGCAATAATTTTCTGCTAAATGTAAAGCAGGATTAAGTTTGACAGATGTGCTATTTGTTGAACAATAAATTGTTAGATTTGCAAACTGGCGCTGCTTTTGCAATGTAACCTACGTAATTTTGAAACGAACATGAGTTGGCTAATATTATTTAGCTGGTGTGAATTTGTGATTACTGTTCTCCGCTTTTAATACTCTTACAAACAAGAATATTGTACAAGTTCTAATGTATAATAGCATCAGCAGCCTATAATGTTCCCACTGATGGGACACAGGCCTTCTCTCGGTGAGAATGAGTGGGCCATAATTCACCACGCGGGCCCAGTGCGGTTTGGTACATGTCACATGTCTTCTAATTTTTGGTTGTAAGACATGATGGTTTCCTCTTAATGTTTTTCTTTATCGTTTTGAGAGCAGTGGTGATGAAATAATTTACACAAAGTAAAGTGCCTGCTTGGGTTTGAACCCACGACCTACAACTTGGTAAGTCGCGGCCGTTATCACTGGGCCACCACTGTTCTGTATGATAGATTTAAGTCTTATTCCGTAACACACCTTCAGTCACAATCTGGATCACTTTGAGGGCTATTACTAATTCATTGCTGCATATGTTCGAAAAATTGTCTGGTTAACAACGTAAATAATGTGAATGTATTTGAACCGTTTTGTGTAGCACATTTACCCCGCAGTTAACTCAATGATACAAAAACCAAACATTATCCTTCTTATTTTAAGATTTGAGTGAGATTTCTATTTCGTAAATCATGTGGGGAAAAAACCAATCTCTTTCCATGTCTTCCTTGAATCTTTATTATCTTGCGAACCACAAATCACTGTTTTAGCATTGCATGTGACTTTAGCGGGATTCCACTGTAAGGCTTCAGTTCAGAATAGCTTGCATTACTATTTTTGACCACGAGTTTATCTTCTATTATTTCATCTGGTCTTCTTAATTGTTAATTTGTTCAGAACGTTCCTATTTTCTTTATAAGTAAGAGCGAGTCCCAGAACACCCAATTTCATAGGTGTCACGATCTACACAATATATCTTCACAGCTTCAACCAATACTTCATTAATAGGTTCTCATACGGTAAACCTGTTACTGGTTAACTAATTAAAAAAGTTTAATTTCCAAAAAATCTGATCAACAGCATCTCCCGCTGCCGAGGTCATGGGGAACAATATATTTATATTCGTCTCTTTCACACAACCGTGATACAGAACCCGCGACGGAACTTGATATGGCAATAAATAAAATAAATCGCACCGTCTCTTTTTGTCGTAGGGAGCGAGGAATGAGGCTGTCCCTATCGGAGCCGAGTCTATCCGACCTCTTGGAAGTTCGTTTATCGCTCTTCAAATACTTAGTTTAGAAGTTCGCTTCTAACCTTGAATGTTGGAATTCTACTCAGATTCTGGCAAATAATACCTGTCTGATTGTCGTGGTGGTGACTGTACGAGTTCCATATTTGTATGGTAAACGTAACTTTACTTATGGTAGCAGGGTGTAAATGAGTTACTTACTTACCACAAATTAATTTGAAGCTCAATAACTTTTCTCAGGGTGGTTTAATTAGCAGCAATACCGACATCTGATGCCATCGACGTTATTTGTTTAAATGTTTTTCTCCGTATAATAAGGCTGGTTGTATCGTCTCTTACAGAAGTGTTATTCGATTCTTATTCGTGTTGTTAATCTTGATAACAGTCTTATTTCCTTCTCTGGTCTTCACTATTGTTTCTACTGCATATTAAGAATGTCAAATTCTTTATGGCGCTATTTTGTGGACGATGAGGATAATTTAAGGATATCTGGAATTGTGAGCTATGTGGGAAATCTACATGTACTTCTGGTTTTTATGAAGATGGCATTCCGGTATTTTGTTTTTTTTTTTTTAATTTAAAGCTATCTTGAAGTTACGTACCTACTTGAATAGTTTGTAGTCATAATCAGACAGCTCAGGGAAAATGATAACAAGTGCTAATTACATAAATATTTTCATAGCCTCCTGGTATCGAATCGAGTGTAGTTCGAAGAATTACCCATGTCAGTGTGTGCATTTTTACAAAACTACTGGGTTCCTGTTAGGTGTACGTTCTTAGATTTTGAAGTTTCAGCGAAACCTTATACCTACTTCACAAAGTTTTAGAAAGACCGTTGCCTCGTACGAAGAATGGCGGAATCCTTACAATGCAGGTTGTATACAAAACTTGTTTGACCAGAATTAAGAAAAAAAGTGGCGGGCAAGTTCGCCTACAATAGCATTCCGCTGGCTCGGGCCCGCCCGCGCCCCGCCCCCCGCCCTGCCCGCGCGCCCCGCGCCGCCGCCGCCAGTCCGCGACCGAGCGCGACCGCGTGCGCTGTGTAGCTCTGAGATGTGCTCACAAAAGAATCACCATCACAAACAAAACAAAAAAGTGATTTTTTAAAAGCACTTTCCCTTAAAAATTTCTTCAATTTATCTATTTCCTTCAACGAATCGTATTGCAAATTAAATTATATCACCAAACATTATTTTTACAACAACTAATACAGTGAAGACATGCATTAAAAGGGTAGTGAAACCGGTAATCTGTGCTGTGAAAAAGTTGTGTGGTGTGTAATTACGGTTGTCCTAATCCGGTTGTTATCGATTTTTGGACGTCACTAGTCGCGAACAGCTGTTTTGGGGATGCGGAAGCACTTCGCTTTTCGGTGAAGTTGTTTTACTTTTTCTTTGTGAGACGAAATTTTAGTGTCGTATTAAATTACGATTTTAAAAATACTTAAAAAAAATAAGCCGGTTCCGGTTTAAAGGATTTTGACGAAATTTTCGGACTCGACGCGCAGCAGTCGAAATTTTGTGGTTCGTAGTGATAATAAAGTGGATTCGATAATCTTGTGTTACCCATAACAATTTAGAGTTAAAAATAATAAAAACAAATCGTTGGAACGATTGCAGTTCACAGCAGTTCATTGCACTCGGTGCATTTGTGTTGTTGTTCAAAATTCAGTGTAAAACTGTGTTTAATCAATTGGATTTTTTTCGACGTACTGGATTGGGACCTGATAGTAAGGTAAGGATATGACTCTATTCCTACTTGATCGTATTTCTGTGTTAAACTCAAGTTATAAGCGGCGCTTAGTGCTGGCTGAGTACAGCGGTGCCCGCCAGACTGTAGGCCTAATCGTGCCCCCGCGTACTCCTTAGTGGCGTTTCCGTAAACATTTCTAGAGGTCCTCATTAGGTTATAGGTAGCCAAAGAAACTTTAAGACAATTTTAATACACTTAACTGCTTCGTTGAATTGATATTCAGTAAAAATATCAAGCCCAAAACTTAAAAATAAGCCGTGATACAAGTCGTAAGTTTGCGCAAAATTCCGAAACAATGTTTTGTAGTTGTTCCTACATTTAGCGCACAATATTTCTCGACACACGAAGAAAAAGTTAGCTCATCCGAGAGACTAGTCTTCTAACACAAATGTGGTGTTGGAAGATGACGTCAAGACCAAGACTGGTGATGTTACGTGTCTATGGCAGTGTGTGTAACCCTGGTACTGAGCCTGGAACCTTGCCAGCACGCAAAATAGCCAACGTCAGCTTCAGTAGGCAACGCAGCGGAGGTATTTTTGGAAGCCGGCAAGCAAAGACAACCGTGCTGGGCAGACCCGGGAAAAAACAAGCTTGGATTCCGAAATGGGATAATTAGGAACTCTATTACTTCCATTATTAGTTTGCTACCCTGCTTTATAGACAGGGATGGGAGGTCTGGTATTGGGAGGGACATTGTCATTAATTACGAAAAATTTAATTTCTACAGCAACCTAAATTTCTTGGCTTTTTTGGGTTTGTAGCCACAAATAAAAAGTGAAATGTAGATTGCAAGCGTCGTAAAATGACTAAGTATAGAAATGTTACGTCATTCGAACAAAGTAGATCTAACTTACATTGTGTAAGAGAGAACAGAAATACTTACATTGTGGAAACCGGCCGTATCTAGGGATGTATGCCGAACTACCGTGAAGCTCTTTGTTGTACCGCTATTTTTAAAACATACGACAGATAAGGAAACTACGGGATTATTTACCTCCGAACTCTCAGATAAATTGGTATCGTCAGATCTTTTTCATGTAAAGACCAAATTCTGTCACATGTAACATAACAGCGTATTAGTAACCACAGGTTGATAGTAAAATTGAAACAAAGAAAAGAAGGGTGGGTGTCGTAAAAAGCGACTTAAGACTAGAGACTGGGCAGCAGCGTTCTCTCTGCATTTTGCCATCATACTGCGATCGCCAACCCACCTGCCAAAGCATGGCGATTATGGCAAAATCTCCCAAATTGGGAGAGGCCTAAGTCCAGCAGCGAACTTCTTACGGCTGAAATGATGACGATGATGAAAGAAAAGAAAGAGGAACTGTGAAACAGTTAATATTGGACTATGTTGACGACTAGAGGTAAGAATCACTAAAAATTTAAAGTTTAAACCAATTTTGAAAGCACACTTGTAGACTATACGTATATTTACGCCATTCTTAAAGACGAGGCTAAATGTTAAAGGGTGTAAGACTTGATTCAGTAAAAGAATATAACAAAACGAGTAGTTATTATAAAGAAACAAAGTGAAAGAGACCAGTTTGATGAAGACCTTTTTTACTAAAGATGCAGTAAGGAAAATATCAAAATGGTATCGCAAATATAAATTACTGCCGAGGAGTTTGAGGAGAAAGAAAAGAGTTAGGTAGGACGTCACACTTCTCAAAACGGTTCTCACGAACAAAATCTCCAGAAAAAGGACATAATACTACCATAATGGCAATAAATTCTTCTTCTAATGTAAAAACGTATATGTGAGGATTTCTCCAGTAGTGTTGTTTGTCTGAATAACCTCTAGATTGGATCCAGTTAGCCACACTATTTGTACGTTCTCTTCATTTCAACCCGTCTGCCATTAGGGTGTACCTTTTTAACCTGAACTATTTTCTTGAGTCATGACTTTCGGTACAAAGCAACGAACTGTTGCTTATAGGTACATGTTTATTCTCCTAATGCTTAGTACCTCATCATTCATAATTTCAGAAAGACGTCCACTGCTCGACATAGGCCTCCCCTTATTTGGGAGGTTTGCCATAATCGCCACGCTTGGCAGGCGGGTTAGTGATCGCAGTATGGTGGTGAAATGCATAGTGAACTCTGTTGTCCATTCTCTAGTAAGTCCCTTAGTCGCCTATTACGACTCGCACCGGAAGAAATAGATGGTGCTATCCTTTACCTACGTCCAGCACGCGTAGCATGACCACCGTAGAAATGTGTTTTATCTATTCTAGGTAGAATAGAGATAGAATCGTCATGCTACGCCAGCATAAAACGGTACAAATCTTTCTACAATCTTTAATTTTGTCTTTAATCTTTCTACAATCTGTAATTTTATCTATTCTTCCGTCGACAACACCCATTTTTACGGTGGTCATGTTACGCGTGCAGCACCGCACGGAATAGGTACCTTACCATATCTAAGTATACCTCAAAAGTTGCAATGCATTGTAATATTTAGGAATCCTTGAGTGACTTGAGATTATCGGGAATGTTCAAACGTGAAAATTCCATAATTCTGGGGCTATATGATTTTATTTATTATATGTGTATGTACTACAGAACAAAAAGCACAGTTAGAAATACTTTTATCGCTGAAGTTTTTCAAGAAGCCAGTTCTGAAATGTGTTAGCTGTGCCCACACGAAGAATTCACAGCTCACAACCAATCACTGCACGTGCAGCCAACGACCTTTCGATGCAATACTCAGTGTTGCCACACGCGGCAATTCAATTAACGTTACATAATCGAGATGTAACGCTAAGATTGTGAACACTAACTTTACTTTAGATAGAGGCTCTGTTTTGAAGGCGTATAGAGAATAGGTCTTCGATGTATAGTAAAACATGAACTTTGTTGATTCACACACTTAGTATTGCCAAGTTCCTTTCTTACATTCATTGAAAGAAATGGACCCAAAGGAGTACTTATCTAAAGTCCTAGACTACCTTACAGCGATAAGAAAACATCCCCGATAATCCTGAACTGTTTTAAGTCCAACTTTATATAAAGTAAACAGTTTTTTATTATATTTGTAGCCACGTCTACTTTTGCCAGTGAAAATTAGATCTGGCACTCAGACTCCCCCACTTAAATCGATACTCCTTAATTTCCGGTGCTCAGAGTGCAGCCTTAACTTCGCACAGAAACTTCTTAATACTACGACAGGAAGTAAGAAATAGAAGAAAAAGCCAGCAACCTCCAGACCAATGTTGCCGCGGGCAGATAGTTAAAAAAATAAAAGTTCCTTGAGACGCAGACGTTTTAATTTTATTTCCCCGAGATGTTCTCGGAATAAAAGACAAAACTTAAAAAGATGCATATTAGCGTGCTTAAAAAAGTAAAGCCAGCAGAGAATTGATTTCTTTTGACAAAAGAGAACGTTTAAATGTCGCTCATAGCTTATTGTGTGTGTGATCAAAATTTTACCATAAAACTGTTGTCTAAATGACAGCAAAATTTGGACAAACTTTCTGGTCCTGCTCTAGTTTAATAAAGCCCAGAACACACTCGTCTTAAAAGTACAGCTAGAAACAAAAGTTATTTTGTCGCTACATTCAAAAGCGTCTACTGAAGCAAGTGTTGAGTGAGGTTCGTGCACACATCGCTAAATACAGGCACGGCGTTGAAACCGATTGCGCGCTCCCTAGCAGTCCTGCTCCCCTCGTACACGCCCGGTTGCGAATGCTATTGAACTGGATCGGAAACCACACGTTCTGAGAGAAACAAAGATATCCCGTGAACAAGATAACATTTTCAATTTATAAATCTGACGTAGTATAAGTCTGCAATATTTCATTGCAGCGCTGCAGCGATCAAGTGCTAGAGTTTTTGAGTACAAAGAGTTTTTTTGACTACCTCAAACGCTTGAAGACTCGTTTAGAGGGGTGCTTTTGTGTCAAAAAATGAATACAACGAAATGTTTTTAACCCAAAATTCGTACCTACCATTACAATAAAATCTCAGTAAATGAAAACGGGCAGATACCTCACCTGGATGTGTGTGACTTAGAGATTTCGTAGTAATCTTTCATCAAAAGAAATCGCTTGAACTTTACTTTGAGCTCTCGGCTATCTTACCCGTCTTAAAAACTGGAATAAACCATGACTTTTTTATGATTTCCATTAGTACAGCACACTTCTAATATTGCTAATCAGACGTGTTGGTTCCTGGCATGATAAGGTTTTGCGCGTTATCTAGCAATACAGCGCTTCAAACGGAGTTCCGGTACAGTAGCCATTTGTTATCTACGCTTTATGTTTTTTGCAAGGTTGCTAGAAAGGAGAATGACCACTTGAAGCACTTTTTGCTCCTAGTTTCACGAGAATTCTTGTACACTAGGCTTTATTGCACAAAGGCGATGCAGCGATGGTGTGTTAGAACACAAAAAGTAGACAGTTTCCTATCATGATGGTGAAGAAAATGGATTGACAACGAATTGTACGGTATAGAAAGAAGAAACTAAGCAATGTTTTATAAAATGATTGTGTATTATGAATTCAACACTATATTTTTTGTTACTTCCATTAAAGAGTACACAGTTGCACAAGTTAACGAGCATGTGTAGCAATATGGCAGTCGAGACGATTTATAACTGAAAGTTACAAGAGCAAAGCCAACAAAGTCATCGCTAACTTTGCGGTACGAAGTGATGTGAGGTAGGTAAATATTGAGTACGTAGAGGCAGTTATAGCTGTGCCGAAAATCGCGTAATGTAGAAGCTCCATAAAACAATCCCACAATCCATACCTACACTACAATATAGGTTGACTCACTAAATTGCGACACAGTATAAAAACGGAAGTCGAAGCATAGTCAGAATGTGAAAGATAACACAACCACAGAGTCATTTTAAACGTAAGAGTATACAAATTCTAAATAGCAACAAGAAGAAAGGTCTAGAAAAAGCACAGAATAACAACATGTGCAAAAATGAGATAACAGAAATACCAGCACTATGCCATCTTATTAAAGTTGATAACGACCACGCTTTGCTGGTTCCCAGGGGAGCAAACAAAGTCCGAAATTGCAGCCACTCTCCCCTTGATGTTATATTAATAAGAGGAATTGAGTAAACACACACATTTGTGATTGTAATAGTTGGTCTGTGTGTGTGCGACTGATGCAGATTGACCACAGATCTCACTGGAGCATCGGACTTAATAATTTTGGAAACACAAACTTAAATATATTCCGGTAATACATACGATTCTTGCAGGGAAATGGTTGCATATATCTTAGAAAACTTTTTGTTGTAACGTGGGCAATATTTCTGGTTAAATTTTCCAAAAGCGTTTTAAATGTCGAAATACACCTAAAATAGGTTTTTCCTGTTAAAAGCCACTTTTACCTGATGATGTCACTAACCAATTTGAGAATCTACCTACGGAATATAAACTACGCAAGTTAAGTTACTTACCTACGGATCTCGTATTACTTTTTTATAAATAACGAACTGTAGGATTTAGGGATCGGATATATGCAAGCTATAGAGAACATATTCATGAATGCTCATTATTGCTTTGACTCTCACTTGGCTTGAAAAGACAAACCTCATAATTTATGAACTATTTCTAAAATTCTTGCAAAACCTGTGTAACTTTTAGAGAAGGCGCTTTAAGTTACCGATTCAACTTTATAAAGTAAACTAGCTTCTACTAGCGACTTTATCAGCGTGAAATTTCTGATTTTAACATAAAATATTGCATCCTACTAGCATTTGTCAGCGGCTTCGCCCGCATGTTGGTCGAAAATTGTTCCCATGAGAACGTACTAACGGGATAAAGGTAACATGTGTGTTCATTCAAGTTATAAACTATCTGTGTGCCAATTTTAATTCAAATTCCTTCAGTTGTTTTTCCGTGATTGAGTAACAAACATCAAAGCATACAAACTTTCAATGATGTTAGTAGGATGACTTCTACAATACTGTAGTTTCCCATTGAATTGTGAAAGAATTTTTGGAATCTGATCCTCCTTATTATAAGTATAGTCTAAGATCGAAAAGTTTTAAAACACACGTACAAATTGAGTAATGAAGTTTAATTCACACCAACGCATAATGATGTGCATGATGATGACTCAATAGTTTCCGGAGCGACGAAATTAAAGAGACGTGTTACCGACACGTTTCCGGCTCGGATCCTTTAATACTAATGTCGATATAGATGACAGATATAGATCTTATGGAATGAATAGTATTTCCATCAGTTTTGGTGAAAACTAAGACTTCGATAGTGTTGAACAGAAAAATGTATTCCAAAATCTAGAACATGAAAATAACTTTAAATGAGGTAAACATTGGAGTAAACGTATGGTTAATAATTTCAGAAATAGTTCGTTAGATTGTAATCGAATAGTTAAAAGCTTTACTTAGCATGTTTGCATAAGTAATTTCGAACCATATACTATTACTTACGTTTTAAGCGACATAAATAACTGTAAGCTACACATAAATTCTTCGCTAGTTATTATAAATCAAAAAGATTTTGTCATATTAAGTTGCATCTTACACAAGTTGGAAGATGCGATATTTTTGTATGCAAATCTCATACACGGTGACACTTATATGATAGTAGTCATATGCAAAGGACTCAATGATACCAGGTACTCATAACATCGTAGGATGTCATATTTCATAAAATTTCTTCAACGCAGCTCTGGAATCTTTTCGCGGAACATTGGAGTCCTGCATTCCTAAAGCCCTTTTAATGAGCCAAACACAATGACCGTATTTTCTTAGTTGCAATGCAAATTCTAAGGAATGGAATTCGCTGCTGGCGTCTAGATTGTCAGGACAAAGGAATATAAAAAAGACAGAAAGCTATTTTCAAGTTGACAACACCTAAATGTAGATTTGTCCAATGGATGCTGTCACATCTGAACCAGCCAATGTTCCGCTAGTAGGTATTAGTACTTGCTAGATTATTTATTGGAATTTTGTTTGGTGACACCAATAAAATGTTATCGGACAGTTCGTCTTCTGATTCTGCGACACTCAGCTGTTTATATTCTTGTTTATTAGACGACATCCTCTCACACCACAGTAACAAAGAAGAAATTCAAAAGAAACCCGACCTTATTCATCGATCGTTAAGTTTTCTTGACACCAGTTACGAAGGTTACGACATCAACATTCAATTCTTACGTCAATCAATAAAATCGTCCCATATTCCTATATAATAGATATAATAATACCGTGCATAACTAGAAGCTCTACGTACTCGCAGCTTTGCCATCAAAAGCCTGTCAACCCAGGCGCACTTCTATTGTTCGAAATTCCTATAACCAAGCTTACGGCGTATGACAGACCTGTATAATGAAAACAAAGTATATTTGCAATACAATAGCATATTTGGACAGAATTCCTGATTACGCATGCAAAATGCAAATGAACGAGGTATAGAAAGTCTTGTCACGGAGCTTTATTGATGATGTCTCCGTGGTGTCAACACACCCGTGACGTGCCCCGTGTTATCGGGAATATCTGATCTGCTTGTTACTGAGAAGGACGAGCCAGACGACATCCAGTATTAGAAGAATTGAGCTCGTTAAATATACTTTGGTTAAGCTAGTCTTTGATCTTTTTGGGGACGGTAGCTAGTAGCTGGACTAAGCAGCTACGGAATATTCAATGCGTTAGGTGCTCAAATAATAAAAATAACAAACCGTTAAGTAAGGAGCGAAACCGTGTCACACATGATTGTAACAGGGTTGATCCCAAAACCCTTTGTCGGGCCGGACAAATTCAATCCGGGACCGTTTGGTTCATAACTACCAACATTCAGAAACACAACACATTGAACAAGTAATATTACTATTCTCTAAGTCCGTAGTACAAAGATACGGGCCCATCTGAAAGTAGTTCGATACTTTGAAATGAACTCTACTCCCGATGAATTTTCTTTTTCAGACGAGCAAAAACACATTGGAAATAAGGACAACTGTCATACCGTGTTGTCATTCATTCTTGGTTCGGGCTCCCAACTAAGCTTATGTCCGACGGTATAAGAGAACACCCGTTACTTCGGCCGAAACTACGGATTCCGTATTTAGAGAATATACCCCTTGAATCAGAAGCCGATGACTTTTACAATCTAATCTGATCGGATAAATCGAAACACTTTGCAGAATTGCAGCATTACAACTTAGAGCAATGGGGCAATTTCCTGAGCTTCTATATACCATTTATACTGATCCCTGCATACAGTCACGTAGGATCCAGTTATTCTAAGTAACTTTCATTTGATCGTAATAGTTAATTACAAAAGGGTCGAGGAAGTATTAGCAAACTAGATGCGGATTGCGGATCAAAGAGCGAATTAACTGGCGAACGCATTAGTCTCAGATAATATTTACAAAATATACGATATAAGTATTTATACTATAATTCTTAATTTTAACATTTGAGTGCTCGAGTTTTTGAAAGAAAACCTTAGTTAACTAAACTGTATTGAAATAAAGATTGTATTACAGAAACTTCGGGATACACTGTGAAGATTCAGCTATAGTTCTGGCAAAAGTTAGAAGTGGCCGAGAGGGGATTTCGTTAGATACTACCAGTAAGAATGGCTTTCATTTTGTTAGTTCAACAACATTCATTGCGTTATTAACGTTGTTGAGCAGACAAACATTTCGGTTATATGAAGCAATGGATTAGCCTGCAAAATTATTCTGATCGCTGTTGATAGGGTATTACGCAATTCCGGGGTGCAGGTCCGGCCGTACGAGGTGTGTGCGGCGACAGGCTAAGTAATCTGATTGATTGAATCAGGGTATGGTCCACTCGACAGTTAACTAAATCGTTTGGCTGCAAGGAATTGTGGCTAAGTTACAACAGCCGCACGGGTCGATCGTTCCGGTTAAGCTACGCTTGCCGCGGTTGGTCCGTGAATGAGTGACCATCTTTACATACCAAGACCCGTGCCTCAGAAAGCACGTTAATCCGTTGGTCCCGGCTGTCTTTTATAAATCTTAGTCGTTACGGGTCGTCAGAAGCCAAAAAGTCTGACAACCAGTCTTACCAAGAGGTATCGTATTACGCAGTAACTGGGTTGTGGAGGTCAGATAGGCAATCGCTCCATGTAAAATACGGGTACTCAGCTGCATCCGGTTAGGCTGGAAGCTGACCCCAACATAATTGAGAATAGGCTAGGCAGATGATGTTTGGCTGCATATATGCCATGCGAAATATTGAGATAAAATAACGGGATACAGACGATTGTTGGCAGTCTTTGGAACCTAGATCCAATTCTATTATTCGGACTACTGTTTGAACATTATTGTTCTATGGACAACATTACTGTTTTCGTAACGTTAAAGCATATTAAATCAAAACCACGCGTACATTCTACGTTGTCTGTCAACTTTAAAGTGAATGTGACTAGAATTTTCAAACTGAATGTTTCGGCTCTTTGAAATAGTTGTGATATTATGTACTCCTTCGTAAGTTATGTCTATCTAGTCATTGTGAATTGTCTAGCTCTCATGCCGGTTAATATGCCTTAAAAACAGTAACTAAATTAGTAGATACAGATCTATTGTGTCTTCTTTTTGGGATTCATTAGGTTCTAACAGTGTGGTCTTTACTAGGTTTAGTTTCTTTGACGTCATTGGTGCCGATTCCCTTATTCACAAACTAAACTAAATTTAAGTTCAGTGCATCTTTTTCTTTCTATTTCATTAAGGAAAGGACAGAAGATAAATTTTAGTTTAGTCCTGTCAAAGTAATCGGCGCTTGACGTAAATTGACGTAATTTTAGTAGGCAAGTTTTTAATCACGTCTAAACTTGTATGGAGTAGTGACAGGCGCTGATTAATTTGACAGGACTAAACTAAAATTTATCTTTTGTCCTCTTCTTAATGAAATACAAAGAAAAAGATGCACTGAACTTAAATTTAGTTTAGTTTGTGAACAAGGGAATCGGTACCATTATCTATTTACTTAAGTTTAAAGAATTGCCAGGGAATACTATCAAATACTTTTTTATTCTTTGTTGTACTTGTAGTTCCGAATGAGTTATTTTATAATACACAAAATACGTTGCGTGATGTGAACAATCATCTCTGGCGGTGGTCTACGAACCGTTTCTACATCACCACGCTTGTGCATCTACCTCTTTACAGTAAAACCACTTAATTGAACATTATAATTACTTATATTAATAGCTCTACTTATATTAATAACACACGTTATTGTATAATCATTTCTAATACATATTTATACTGCAATCAAAACATCGATGTTTTATTGAATCACGTAGCGTAAAATCTCATGTGTTTCTTACCAGTAACACCGTCTCTGAACAATTACGAACGATCCATCTTCTCGTACGGAATATTCTCATTTATTAGCCAGCGGAGCCGAATGCAGCAGAACTTGATCGCTCGAGGCACGCACCGGCCTCCAACCAAGTGAAATGCACAAAATCCATTCTGTTTTATCTCGTTAACAATCCCAAACGAGCAAAAACTAACCGTGTGCTCCGGTGTTAGAGTCTAAATTTTATAGCACTACGGATTTTATTCTGGAGGTGACGTGGACGGGGAAAAAAGTGAGCAAACGATTTTAGACCCATCTGCTGTATGTTAGAGTTGAGAGTTGTCTAGAAACACTTATAGTAAGGGTCGTTTGTGTGGGAGTACGGGACATTAGAGTCTGAACTGTTTGGAATAGAGTTGAAGTTTGGCTGGGGCTTGTTTTATACGATTTTTTATGGTGGTCGGTCGGCAATCAGCTGTTTCGGCACGCGCTCTCAGCCCCCTGGGACAGGATGATGTCAGCTTCGCTCCCCGAATATGCGAGAGCTAGATATTTCTATTAAATTTTCCCTAAAATTTTGCTGTAACATAATTTTGTGGAATATGGCTCACAGAAATTCGGAGGGTTCAGGTGACATTTTATGAAATGTTTTAGTGAATATGGTGTTGCTTGAATACCACGCGATAAATTTTAGTCTAGACTAATATTACTGTTGACTCACTATAATTATAAAAAGTTTCAGTTCACATGAATTAAAAAATAATAATTAAATGTAATATTAGTTAAGTTTTTCAGACAAATACGAGTAATAAAAACAAAAGAGAACTTTATACTTAATTTTATTTCCAGACATTTATCGATGTTTTTATATTGCTTCCAAACTTTTTGCTCCATTTTGTTCATACACTACGAGTGGCCAAATAGTTCTGTTCTGGTAATAATTCGGACTTAAATATTGGAGTCTGTCCTTCTGGTTTGAAGGCAGAAACTTTGAAAACCTAATGAACCTACATTTTGTAAGCCTACTATAATCTTTCTTACACATCCTAGCAACTAAGGCCCGCGTTCACAACAAAAATATCACTAAACACGTTTGAAAACGAATTTAAATTAATTTTACTGTTTCTGTCAACCGTTTCAAGATAACAGTGACAGAATGATGTTTAAAATATAACATAATAGCCTTTTCAGCCTATAATGTTCCCATAGTTGGGATATATGCCTCTTCTGTTAGAGGGAGTGCACTGTAATCTATGTATGTCTTCTAATTTTAGGATCTAGGACATGCCGGTTTCCTCACGACGGTTTCCTTCACCGTTTTGAGAGCAATCGTTATGAAATAATTTGCACAATCCAAACCGCATGTCTCGGTTCGAACTTACGACTCGGGTCGTAGGTTCGAACCGAGACTCGAGTCGTAAGTCGCCGTCGTTACCACTGAGCCATCAGCGCGCTACTCCATCATTCTCCTGTCTTTATCCTAATATATTTGGGGTCGTCGCAACATGTCTTCTTCTTCCACACTTCTCTATTAGTCGTCATCTCAGTAGTCAGCCCCTTTCTAACCATATCATAATTCACACAGTCCATCCATCGTTTCTTTGGTCTCCCTCTACTCTTAAAGCCATCGACATTCATACTCAATACTCTCCTCACGACATTTTCATCATTTCTCCGTATCACGTGACCATACCATGGCAACCGATTCCCACACAACTTTTCAGTTATTGGTGCCACTTGCAAACTTCCTCTTATGTACTCATTTCTTATTCTATCCATTCGTGTAACACCACACATCCCTCCTTAACATTCTCATCTCAGCTGCATGCAATTGCATTTCATTCATCCCTTTTGTGG
The DNA here is from genome assembly GCA_947507805.1 of Aporophyla nigra. NCBI lineage: Eukaryota > Metazoa > Arthropoda > Insecta > Lepidoptera > Noctuidae > Aporophyla > Aporophyla nigra. The sequence continues at coordinate 24,576,329 of OX382297.1, read as the reverse complement.
CCCAACATTCTGACCCATACAAGACAGCAGGTCTGACCATGGTTTTATGTATCTTCCCCTTAAGTTTAAGGGGGATTTGGGAGTCGCAGATTGTTCCTGTGACGTGCTGCCATTTCATCCATCCAGTGTTTATTCTGTGCTTAACAGTCCGATCTACTTCGCCATCGCTTTGCACGAGTGAACCGAGATAGCGAAAGTCGGAACAGACCGGGAGAAGCACACCTTCAAACGCTATGGTTCCAGAGCTGGAGAGACCACCGAAATCGCAGAACATATATTTGGTTTTGGTTCTGCTGATTTTCAAGCCAACGTTCTCCAGCTTTTGTTGCCACTTCACCAATCTGCTCTGGATCTGACACATCTTCACCGACAAGAATAATGTCATCGGCAAAGCTTAAAACAGAAAATCCTAACAGAAATTCTCTGTGTGTTCAACCCGAGAATCTTACCTAGTGCCTAACTTCACCAATTAAAGAGTCAGCAACCAAACGAAATCCTATCTCTAAGACCCCCTGCAGAGATAAGCAGCCTAGTGTAAATAATAATGCTGATAAACTTTCCAAGCGTTCGCAGTCAACACGAGAACTCCACGTTTCTCAGAAATGAGCCTTGTTTGTAGATAACTAACTGATTTCTGTTTACGTTTCGTTATATTATTAAATATTTTGTCTAACTGTTGTTGTCTGGGCTCTGATGTAAGTTTTTAAGACGCTTTTATTAGCTTCATTCGTATGTTAGAATGTAACGGAAACTTTAAATATGATTTTGACCCCCTTCAAAACGTCGGATTAACTCGAAATATCCGCATACTTATCAAGGACCGTTGACAATACTACTTGCCGGGGTACCCAGGATAGCAAAAAAAACTGTCTTCGAAAACTACGCGGACATACGTCTCAAAATTCGAAACATCCTAAAAAAAATTTTTATTGATATCAAGCACCCCACGCTTTTTTCCATTATTTTCTACTTTTTAGTTCGGTTTTCTATGGAAGCGTGTTTTTAAACTATTATTTTATTTTTTTAAACTGACATTAGATACTTGGTTTGGTTTCGTCTGGGGCCGGGCGTAAAGAATGGCACCACTCCATTTATTCCCGTGGGTGTCGTAGAAGGCGACTAAGGGACTTACTAGAGAATGGGCAGCAGCGTTCTCTATGTATTTTACCACCATACTGCGATCGCCAACCCGCCCGCCAAGTGTGGCGATTATTGCAAACATCCCGCTTTGGGGATATGTCCAGCAGTGTACGTCTTTTGGCTGAAATGATGATAGGATATTTGGCTGTGGCTGTTATGTATAGGGTCGTAGCATTATGCTGAGCGATAGCCGTTCAAGGTGGATGTGACTCATATTTTCTCCCCGCTTGGTTCTTTTTGTTTGTATTCTGTCTCTTCGTCTTGTTTATCGTAAATAAACGTATTATATGTATGTCTTTTTGGCTATATTGTTTCCAAAGTGCAAGACTTTGAGGGTATTTTGCATACGGATTTAAACCTAGAAATTATCCGTGCCTACATCGAAAAAAAAAACACACCATGATCGTAATATTTATAGTATTTGCGTATTTGAAGCTATTTGATACCCTCTCTCCACTTCTTCGTCACTCTTCGTGGTCGGTCACCATCGGTGATTAGGTATCGACCTATATCGACGGTTAAAAGGTAATGGGGTATAACAAAGACTATCTCTTTGGGGTATAAGCAACAAAAATCAAATTGTTCAGGAGAGCGGTTTAAAGTTTGAAATTGTAGCAAAATGGACATAACTTTTTTTGTTTATTGTCATATCGTGAAAATGGAAAGACATCGTAGAGCCATGGGAGTAAGCGCATTCGAAAAAGCAGAAAATTCTAAATATGATGAAATTCATTAGTCATTTTCGACCAAAATGGCGCTTATTACCTTTCAACCGTCGATATGCAAGCAAGTATCTAACTTTGCAATAGACCCTTTTTTTTTGTAGATGGGAGAGGGACGGCGTGTCAGACTTTTACTGACTAAAACTCACCCGTGTTCCTTCAGTTGCCCATGTGCCAGGGTCACGGTCATCTCTTTCGAACAATCACGCGACCCCGGCAGGCACTTTGCAATAGACCCTCAAATAGGTACTTATATACTTCTTAATAAAGCATTGAGTCCCAAATTAAAATTTATATCGTGAAGAATGAAAATAGAGCCTATTTAGACTAATAAAGCTTTGATACATATGTATAATCAACAGCATTATCTTACTGGCTCGTTGGTCTATTTGATACATATGAGCGCTACTGTTGAGCATGAGGACCTGGGTTCAATTCTCAGGTCTGGCCAAGTATTATTGGGCTTTCCATCTGGAATTGCTCAGTAGCAGACTGGAGTCTGGATTTCTGCCCGCTTGATGGCAATAGGTTCGCGACCGTGGGACTTAAACATAACAGGCGAAATGTGGGTGTACGGTAGATACTACACTTCTGCCCAACCCTTCGGCGAAACAAGGCGAGATGTTATGTTACTATCTTACGACCGTTTTCAGGGTATATTTGCTTAACTTTTTACTTTAAATATTGTTATCTTTAAAGCAATTAGAGACAATGCGAAGACACGTGCTCGCCACAAGAATTGAATTAAAAATACTGTGTAATTATTTAATTCTTGAAACTGCTACGGAAGAAACGCTTTTTGTGTTTACTTTTTTCTTTTAAAGTAACTAAAAGGCGCAACGAAACACACGAAACATATTTTATTCTCTAGATAAGATTACCTACCACATAAACTATTTATTAACGATAAAATATTATCGTATAATTTTTTATATATCGTTAATAAACAACACTATAAATTCGTTCATTCGTTTCGGATTAAAAGGAAATTAAAAGAATTGCATCGCATCGATACCTACCTGAGTGTTATTGCCAAATAGGAAGAATTTCTTTCAAGAAAAATATATTTTAGCATACTAAAGCTATTATTTAAAATATCGTGAGAAACAAAATCTTTTAGTGTTCAAAATATGTAAAATCGATATGAAATACTGTGCTGGTTGTGCTTAATTTAAAGATGAAGTCGATAAAAGTCATACATTCTAAGTTATGCATAAGTTAGCTAGTTGGACTCTACAAACATGTGTCTGAGACAATACTGAGACTTTGTTGTAACTACATTTTGGTGTGAAGCATTGTTGGTTTTGACAGTGACGGTTGGAAAAACTTAAATAACTTCGAGCTAAGTTACTATGGACAAAAAATAATTACCTTAATTTCTAGTCTAGCAACGATACTTAGGATTTGTCGCTAAACTCCAAATTAAGTTACCAAGTACTAAGTATAATATTCAGTGTGGTGCCGGCCGTAGAGAATAACACCATACCATTTCTTCCCGTGGTCTTCATAAGAGGCGACTAAGGGACTTACTAGAGAATCGGCAGCAGCTTTTTTTATGCATTTTAGCAACTTACTGCAATCGCCAACCTGCCTGCCAAGCGTGTAGATATGTCCAGCAGTGGACGTCTTTCGGCTGAAATGATGATGATGATAATGAAGTATAATATCGTAGTTTCACGGAAGATCATGTAACGCACACCACTACATTTCTATCGAGGAATCGTGGGAAATCCGGCAGGGCGTTTGGTGGTTCTTTCATTCAGTCCAAATGTACCTACACAAAAAGTACCTTTATGAAGTGGAATTTGCTGGCGGTGTCATCTAGGCAATAACATTTCCCGAACATTGTCTCTCACACACCAAATCCCCGATAGCCATCAGAGGAGACTATGTTACAGAAAAACTCGACTCGGCCCGACATACACTGTCACATGTTTGTCGCGCACATATGCTACAACCTCGTTTTCTCTGCAAATGACGCGTTAAATTACACTCAAATACTCACCCTAATTGCTTCATCAGTTTTTACTCGAGTTGCCGACATTTCTACTAGCGTGACGAGAAGCCACTATCTTCATCATCTGTCTGCCTAGTCTTTTCCCAACTAAGTTGAGGTGCCGACCCCAGTCTAACCGTATGCAGTTGAATACCGGTATTCTGCATGGAGATACAGGTCGATCTGACCTCCACAACCCAGTTACTCGGTAATATGAAACACCTTGCTTTATCTAGTTGTCAGAATTTCGGGCTTTTGAAAACCCGTAATGACTGTCAAGAGCCACGAATGACAGCCGAGTTCAACGGCTTAACGTGCTGTCCGAGGCACGGAGGGTCTCGGTATGTAAAGATGCTCATCTATACACCGCGCAGTTAGTCCGTAGCTTAGCTTAACCTGATCGAACAACCCGCGCGGCTGTTAATACTCATGTCACTAGCCCCACAGAGAGTGTACTGAATAATACTCGTAATAACGTCTTCTTTTATTTCACCGATAAATCTTTGGATGGCCAATTCGAAAACATCCCCTTAAATGTTTTCCATTGCTGGCTTTGATCGCAAAAGCTTGGTGGTATAAGACATAAAGCAGCGTTGGATGGCAGTCGTTCATCTTGACCGACAAAAACCGTTGCACCATATTTTAGAGTAAACAAATGTGCGTAATGTTTTTATTGATAAGTGTTATCAAGTCTTTGGATAAATACTTGCGTCAATAAAGAAAATATTGACATTGCGTGTGGGCACAATTTCGTAATGTTTTTTTTCAGTCAGTTTTGGATCATTCTTTGAATTTAATTGTATAATAATTGCGTTCTTAACTCCTTACACATAGGGTTCCTACTCGCATTTTTCACAAAATTTATTGATAAAAAAATATCTCGGATTACTTTATCCATTTCTTTGAACGAGAAATACAAACAAAATTCTTCAGGTGATTTTAATATTATCTTGGTAAAATTTTAATTGATTTCTATAGGCATATTGAAACTGTTCCTCATAAAATATATTTTCAAATCTCCCACTACGAGTATTAAATTCTAATTTTAGTCATACTACCTAAAAATATTCTATTGAATTATTGATTGATCTTAAAACTCCCACGTCGGAATCACGTGAAAAGCCACTTTAAGCTCATTGATTGCTTTATGAGGTACTAGGCGAGCAGAAGGTGCCAGGACGCTGGCTAGTATAATTGGAATCAGTGTGCATTGTAGCTTGTATCGAGCATCCCTAATCCATAGGAAGTGATCCATCAGCGGCTTATCGCGCAGGAAACATGGCGTACATAACGTCCACTGCGTTTTTTATTAGACGCCTTCTCGCCTCCTCGGATAACTCGTGAAATATACCCGTTTCCAAGAATACGGGGCTCCTGCACGATGTGGAATAGTGTGTTTTTACATGTGATTCTGGTGGCTAGTGCCAAATATACTCGTAGTGAAGAAGATTGGACAACTATTTAATATTTTCTGTTTTTTTTTTGTCTAAACAAACTAAAACCATGATGACTTATATTATTACTTTTCTAATAGTCTTAGAACAGATTATGAAAATATCAACAAAATAAATAACATTGTTTTTACACTGAAAATAATGCGATCAATCCAGCATTCGGGCTGAACTAACTTTTACACGAAAAAAAAAACAAGTATCAACACTTGTTCATATTGAATATTATTTATAAATATAAAACTGTAATAGCAGATATCGATCGTAATGGAATTGCATAATTAATTTTGTAGCTGATCAACTTTCATCCGACACGGCCATCGGCTTCTAAATTCTCAATGCAACGGTACGTTTATAAACACAAAACGTGTTATATAATTCACTCGTACACTTTAGATAAATGAACTAACAAAGAATCTCGAGCGTGATAAATTGTTAATACTCTGTGAAACTGAAGTCGGGCCTTTTTAGTGTTCCGTGTTCCGCACCAGAATTGGCAGTGTGAAAGCATTTCATTATTTTTGTCGTCCGGTAGAGAATTTCAAATCAAAGTTGATTTTTTATGACTTCCCGTATAATGTACTTAGCACTTTTGGCGTTCATTCTACAAAAAAATTGAAATTGAGCTCAACAAAGGTTTTCCGAAAAGCGTTTGCATCACCGGATACGAAGACTATCAACAAAAATTAACGTAGTTTTTCAAAGCATATAAAAACTTAAATTATGCAAATGGAAAAAAAGAGTTATAGTTATTGTAATAAAATTATACAACTAATTAAAAATTGTAACACAAATAAATGGTACTCATTAAAGTTGCTCTAAGAAACTGAGAAGTAGGCGAGGGAACTATTGGGCACAGTGACGGGGAACAAAACAAAATGACTTAATAACAACATGTTGTAAAATTGGGCAATCCGTCGCGTCGGCCCGTAATAACACGGTGCGGTCCGACCGATGCGGGCGACGGGGCCTCCGCCACCAATTTTTAGTTTTAAACGCGGTGTACAGTATGAACTTATTGCGATTTGTATGCAATCTTGCTATAGTTGCTATACAATTTTTGGTTCAGGAGAACCAAAAATATTCGAAGAATTGAGATTCGAAGTCGTGAACTTTTATTACTAAATATTATTTTTTTAAACACAATTTTTGGCTCAGTTTGTGGTTATTCCATGTCACAATATCTCATCGTACCCATACATATGATTAACCGAGAAAAACAAAGTTAAAACCGGCCAAGTGCGAGTCGGACTCGCGCACCGAGGGTTCCGTACAAACCTGCAGGTCATCATCATCATCATTCGTCATCATCGTTTATGAAATGAAATGTTTTTTTTTTTTTAATTTTTATATTTGTGTTGACTGAATGAAAGGTAAATTGTGGTTTACGATTTATGACGTATTAAAAAAAAACTACTAACTAGATCTCGTTCAAACCAATTTTCGTTGGTAGTTTTCATGATAATGTACATCATATATTTTTTTTAGTTTTATCATTCCCTTATTTTAGAAGTTACGGGGGGGGGGACACACATTTTACCACTTTGGAAGTGTCTCTCGCGCAAACTATTCAGTTTAGAAAAAAATGATATTAGAAACCTCAATTTCATTTTTGAAGACCTATCCATAGATACCCCACACGTAAGGGTTTGATGATTTTTTTTTTTTGTGTTTCAGTTCTATGTATGGGGAACCCCAAATATTATTGTTTTAAAAAAAATGATATTAGAAACCTCAATATCATTTTTGAAGACCTATCCATAAATACCCCACACGTAAGGGTTTGATGAAAAAAAAAATTTTGAGTTTCAGTTCTATGTATGGGGAACCCCAAATATTATTGTTTTTTTTCTATTTTTGTGTGAAAATCTTAATGCGGTTCACTGAATACATCTACTTACCAAGTTTCAATAGCACAGCTCTTATAGTTTCGGAGAAAAGTGGCTGCGACATACTCGGACAGACAGACAGACAGACAGACATGGCGAATCTATAAGGGTTCCGTTTTTTGCCATTTGGCAACGGAACCCTAAAAAGTTAAAAAAAAAACCTGTTCTATCGGTAACTTCTGCTTTGATAAGTTACTTTCACTTTAACTGGTCCAAACCGACGTGATCTCCGTTGGAATGTGCCCAAATTAACCTCTTGACATTAACGACCAGTTTCGATTTACCATTCCAGCTAACTTGTAATGTTTAAATCGTTCTGCAATTATTTAGTTCTAACTTTTCTAAGAATCGCAATATTTTATGATACTGATTCAAGTGTTGCTTTACTGTCATGGAGTAATTAGATGGATGGATTTATCGTTCCAGGTTGGATTTTACCACAATTACTAAGAAGATATCTCTTATTAAATGATAAATGATTTTATTTCTGCAAGTGGGTTTGTACAAACACTTTTACAAGTCAATTTAAAATTTTACTGCAACAAAACGTTTATTCGCAAATACTTGTGAAGGATGAATTCAGCCAGAAAATAACAGCCAAGACTTCAATACCATCTTTGAACAGCTAACTTTTATTAACATTTGTCCGCTCCCGCTCCACTCGTCGCTCCTCTCATGCCTTGCACCACGTAACCACCAGTAAATAACTTCAGAGCCCCGACTGAGCACTAAAACGCTGAGCTGTAAAAACGTCCATTCGCTTTACGTCCACCATTGGCAGCTGCAGCGGTATTTCGCATACTTTAATACCTAATATACATATTAGTGGTATCGTAAATACATAACAGGAGAGCGAAATGTCCGGATGAAATTTTGGCTCGTTGCAGTTTCACAAAATCCATTCAGTTTATAATGTAAGTTTAGTTTGCAAGTTGTTTTGTAGCAAGATCTAAAATTAAGGTCTATCCAAAGTAGTTGGAAGTTGGACCTAAGAATCCCCCAAAAGGGGGGTTGGGTTTAGCCTCTCTTCGGAGAGGCCTAGGTTCAGCAGTGGACGTCTTTCGGTTGAAATGATGATGATATGTAAGTTTTCTAGTGTTCATTTAGCATCGAAACTGTTCCGACTTCTACACCAGAGTTGATTTGGATTCCCGATAGAACGCCGGAAGGAAGCCGTCTTTCTCAACTCGGGACTATCCTTTCAATTTCATACGACCCTGGTACCCAGACCTCCCGCGTTACATGAGGACTGCCATATAGATGACGCTATAGTTATAAAAGTGCGCGTCATGTGCGCTTTATATCTCGTAAGTGCGGCACACATCTGGCCGCCTCGTTACTGCGTCTTACGAATACTCTCCCATGAATTATGGCTTATATTACTAGCCTTGTGACTTTTATTAAGTGTTGTAGTCTGACAGAAGAAACTCCAGACAGGATGGAATATTGAACATAACTTCTGGTTGCTTCTTAGAGCAAATAGAAATCAATATAATCCTTCGCTTCACACCTCCATTTCATGAAGGCAATCAATCCGTATAGTTAGAGTGAGTTCGCCAAATACGTGCTCCAATTAATGTGACTTGGAAATCACTAATCAATATTAGACAAAGAACAACAAACAAGACGCAGATGCTCCATCTCTTTAAGGAATCGCTAATTAATATGGTGGCAATGAAAAATAAGAAGTATTTCAAGATAGTAAAGACAGTGATCCTTCGTTTGTTGATCGACGGATGCTAATAACGACGATGTTCTGGCGCGTAGACGCTGAATGACGTGACAGGAATATCAAGCTTGAATATCGCGTTGTTTTGTTTTGTTTTTTATTCATTTAGACCTTGCAAATACTGCTTCTAGGTGATAATTTTTTTTCCAAGTATTAAAGAACTGATCACATTCTCCGAAAGGACGACTGAAAACGCAATCCGTCAATGTAAACTTTCATTTAGTTCAGCCAATAAATTTCTAAGCTATCTGACAAACAACATATCAACAAAACCAATACTTTAATTTAGCAGAATCGTAATATTTTCCAGTGTAAATCATAAATCCTTCGTTAAGTACTAGTTTTTCATTTCTATCAACTGGTGTTTACGATAAGCGACTCTTTAGTTATGATGATAAATCCTCTCATGGGTGGTGATGAAATGAGGATTAACCAATGGCATTGTTAGTAATTGTTTACTTTCAAATTCGATATAAATAGCCATTATCGTGAAGAAAACAACACACTTCTAAGAACTTAATCATTTCTACAAACACATAGTTAGTGTTCCAACGATAAGTTCTTGGAACTCAGTGAAGCAGACATCTGCCCCGGCGACTGTTGTCAAGGCTATTCCTCATTGACTATAAATCTTTTGCGTGTTACATCGTATTAACGTATTATAAACATGATCGTGCTTTCATAATTTTATAGCGTAAGAACCTATTAATGTTATATGATCAAAGGTTTGATGATGGCACCACCGTCTCGTGTGTTAGTCACCGCTCACCATTCGTCCTCCACATTGATTATCGTGGATTGCATCGAAAATAAACGCCAGCTAGTTTGGAGTCATGACTATGTCTTTTCTGAGAATTTCGTTATCTCTAAAATGTTTAACTATCTGAGGTTGTTTTTCCAGTAGCTAATTTAACAGTAATTAAGCTTAGTGAGAAAAACAGCCACTTATCGTCGTTAGAGAAGTAAAACTGTCCGAATTTAAATCTAGTTTTGCTGGACCTGAGGCTTTGCACATAATTGCAGTTTTCTACGTTTTCTAGAGACCTAGTTGTGTGTGAACCACGGTTAATATATTGCTTAATCCCTAATCTGTCGTGTCGCTACTCTCATACCAGATTTTTCTACCTCGATCGTGAGAAAGTCCCATAAGCAGTGATCTACGAAGTGGCGCGCTGTAGATGGGAGTCCAACATTCATTCACTGCTTTTCCCAAAGCGCGAGCATGTTCAAACACTCGTTCATTTTTCTTTTGGAACAGGTTTCTCTGCGCAGGCTGTTGCGTCGTGACTTAGTTTATAATTTATTGTGAATTGTTTACTCGAATACTTTTCCACTGCGCTCTGTTGTGAGCTCTTACCTACTATCACTAGTCTGTCAGATCTCTTCAGTCGAGCACTATCATAATTCACAACGTCAGTTTCCTAGACGATAAAGTTTCTAGACGTGGTTTTTTATCTCATAATTATCGCTGATTCACGGAAGGCTGTGTAAATTGCGGCAATTCTCCGACGACTTTATTTATACGTGTTCGTGGAATATGTGCGTCGTTGTAATGCGTGGCGGGTGTCGATCAGCGGCCGGCGCGCATGCGCGCAGCCAGCCGTAGTAATGCGCGCTGCGCCCGCGCCGACCGGCCGACCCCACCCATTGTATGGAGATCGGGAACAACATAGATCAGGCAGGAGATAGGTCAGTGCTATCGACGCGTGGGATGCCTATAACTGGTATAAGTTTATGTGCAGGCAATGAAAATAGTCTTTGTGTTGAATTGATCAGATTGCTTCTTCAAAAGAATTCGATTTTCAAGATTATCAATCTACTAGCAATGTATGGTGTGCTTGGCATTTGATAAGATAGAAATCGATCCATTGCTTATAGTCAAATATTTTGTAGCGGTTAGGCGTCCAATGAATAATATTTTGGAAAGCCTGAATGTTACGGACCTGAAAATGCCAAAGCCAGTGCCAGTTACGTATTAACTGCACCTTAACATTTTGTACTATTTATTAAAAAAAAACAAAACAGTATTTTGAATGAAATCTTCACAGAAGTCTCTTCAGGTTATGCAACGTACTCCATCACTCCGCCTACACAAGCTTTCCAATAAAGTCGAAACACTGTCAGTGAGATTATGCAGTTCGATCACAGCGATGAGCTCATACGTATTCTCTTAGAGGACGGAACCCATTAGGTTTTATAGCTCAAAGCTAGCATAGAATACCTATCTACATTGACGACTGCAGTGGTGCATTTGAAATAGTTGGCCGATAGTGTGTGGATGACTTTAAAGGCCCCCACAGACAGGCGCAACGCGACATTGCCACGCGACTTAAGTAGAACAATCTCTATGAGAACTTAGTTTTTACGTTGTTGAGCAGACAATTTTTTCGAACATATGAAACAATCAATTATATTTTAAATGATTGTCCCATATGTTCGAAAAAATTGAAACAATAACACAACAGTTTTGAATAACAAATATATAATAATAAAAACAATACATATAACGATTAGTTTGATAGTTTTGAATTGATTACAATTTTTCATCGGTTATTAAAAAAAAAAATGCTTTTCGTCAGTGGAAAGGCGAAAATGCTAAAGCGCCAAAATGGTACTTTTGGGAAATGAGGTTTAAAAAAATAACTTTTAGTCTAATTTCCCAAAAGTACCATTTTGGCGCTTTAGCATTTTCGCCTTTCCAGTGACGTTTTCATTTTGACTGCATAAGTACCTATTGCAGTTTTCTATGAAACAGCAGATTTTTTTATTTCTTTTTTGATAACTGCGATATTCTTCTCTGCTAGGTATCTAGAATCATGTGCTGTATTCATGGTTAAAGTTTGCGCGTCGGTACCCGTGCCACCATGCATAAGATTCTACTGAAAACCTATACAATGTGAGATTATCTTGTGCTGGAACTGTACAGCTTCATATGTCATCAAGTGTCTGTTGTCCTCACAGAGTAAGCCAAGTGTTAGGCAAAGTACTGGCAGTCTGTTGCATACTCAGTGATGTAACTGATAGATATGCGCTTCTGATAACAGTGGTCGGCGTGCAATGTGCGTTGGACTGGTGACGTCATATATCCTTAGTGACTGTCTTTAAGGTGAAAACTCCAGGGTAGATCACAAAATTCAAATTTTATTACGTTTGTAGGGTTCCGTACCCAAAGGGTAAAAAAAGAGACCCTATTACTAAGACTCCGCTGTCCGTCCGTCCGTATGTCACCAGGCTGTATCTCATGAACCGTGATAGTTAGACAGTTGATTTATTTCACAATTTTCACAGATTATGTTTTTATGTTGCCACTATAACAATAAACAGAATAAAATAAATATTGAAGGGGTTTCCCATACAACAAACGTGTTTTTTTTTTGCCGTTTTTATAGATAATGGTACGAAACCCTTCGTGCGCGAGTCCGACTCGCACTTGGCTGTTTTTTTTTTTTCAATTTGCACGTCTGTGTCAGGTAATATGTTGATTCGTGATGAATGACTTTTTCACGAAATATTCAAACAATAGGTAAAGCTATAAAGCCTGTTAAGCCATATTGCGATGGCCTTATGCGTGGATATGACGCATGTTTTCCCCTAGCTTTTTTTTTGTATGGTCTTTCTGCGTCATGTTTGTCGCAAATGAACGTATTTTTTTTCTCTCTTCTTTTTTTTAAATTTGTGTCGGTCGCGAATTACATTTTAATCAATATACTACTTTAAACTTGAAAATCTTATTTCGCTTATGGTGACCACCCAAAACATACATGGAAGTGCTAAAGGACGTAGTTGAGTCGGGGTTGTGTTTTGTGAGTTTTGACTTTCGAAAAGTGTTGATTGAATAGTTTGGTTATGGCTAATCTTTTCACCACGAATGTGGCTATTTGGTGACATGAGAGACGACGATGATGTGGATGTAAACAATATGAAACCAGAGAGTAACGCTAAGTTCCTTTGCTGCATCTGCAAAAGATTCCGGAAAAACAGTGAAAAGTCAATTAAAGAAAGAGAGAAAGACTGTATATTCTACACAAACAAAAGGCACATTTAATAAATAAAATAAACCCTACCATAAGGTAGGCTTTTGGCTATTAATTATGTATTTTTAACCAGAAAAAAGAAAATTGAGCCAAATGTTGGAAGTTCACGACTCCACCTACACTTTATTTACGGCTTTTCACAAGTTACAATGATGCAGTAGGTAGGTATAGATATGCATTGCTGTTAAAGATAACAAAGCTGTCTCTATGCATAGACGACTAAAGCGCTGACGTCATACAGATGACTTCCGTGACCCCTGTGAGGACAGCCTCACAGAGGTTTCCTTGCGAAAGGCACAATAGGTACTTCTTAGTCGCTTTAGTTTAAAATAAAATGTCGGAACCCATAGTGATCATTACATGGACCACGCTATATGTAACATAAGGGGGCGTTCATTAATTACGTGAGGCATTTTTGAGAATTTTTCGACCCCCCCCTAGATTTTCCTCAACTCCCTCCCCCCACCCCCAATCTCACGCGAGATTCTTCAAAACTTCTATTTGGGCTGTAAACGTGTTGGATTATTGAGAAAAAAAAAACAAAACAAGAAATTTTTCTTAGACCAAGAATAATTTCTAAACTCAAGAATTTATTCTCTTGACTCAAGAAAATCATTTTCTTCAAAATGGTATTCTTGGTTCAAGATTTTGGCTCTTGAGTCAAGTTATTTTTTTTATCAGTGTACTATTGTCTCAGATTTGGCCATATTTTAATGTAGAAATAATTTTTCACGCAGTTTTACACCATTTTCTGCGAGAAAAATAATTCCGTGATATTTGCCAAGACTGACTCTCACTTAAGGGGGGGGGGGCTCCCCCCTAAGTGAGATTTGGAAAGATTTAACTTGATCCCCTCCCCCCCTAGAACACCTCACATAATTAATGGACGCCCGCTAACCAGCCTATAATGGTCCCAGAGCTGGGACACAAGCCTCCTCTATGAGAGGGAATGAGCTTTAATCTACCACGCGGGCCTAATACGGGTTGGTAGACGTCACGTCGTCGAATTTTTGATTCTAGGAGATGCCGGGTTCCTCACGAAGTTTTCCTTCACTGTTTTGAGAGCAATGGTGATAAAATAATTTACCCAAATCTGCCTGGGTTCAACTCCAACACCCACTGGGCTACCAACGCTCTTAAACCATAATAATAAAACTTCGTTGTTCTTGCTTTATATAAAAGTCACTAATTAAATAAAATAAAATTCATAAACTACGAAAGTTGTTTTTAGTGAGAAGGCAAGTCACAGTCAAAACCAAATTAAAATCGTTACTATGGACGCTACCTATAGTTGCTACCTACTACATTAGTACAGTGGTTTCATGTGTACTAAAAGCTTCCCAACTTTCCAGGCTAAAAAGCTATGTGATATATCTAGAACGTAGGTATGCCTAATTGCTTACTACTCTTTTCGGGTTAGAGATATCTTTCTTTCCCATAAGAAAGAAATTTCACTTACATAAGAAATATTTACATAATCAAAAAAACATTGTTTTTGTAACGTACAGTTTTGGTAAGAAGAAAAAAAAAACAATTGAAACAAAACAGAAATAGTCAAAAAGTGTAGGGTAATCGCTAATAATTTAAATAGAGGATCCCTTTTCGTTCTCATTTTCGAACCCTAAAGTCACTCTCATTAAAAATGTACATATCTACTCTTAGCAGAAAGGTAGGTTCGACAATTATCTTGTGACTTATAGTTGGAATTTAGAACCTGACAGTGTTTTAATATGTCCCTAGATAGCTATCTACACATACTCGAGGCTTCTTCCCATCGGGGTAGGCAGAGTTACGATCTTTACATACTCCTTTCGCCTCGTTTACGTTCATATATCTGCACCCTAATTGCGAAACGTACAATTTATCAAAATTTGAATGGGATTGAAGATTATTTCTAAACCATTGCGTCATTTGTTCGAATAAATTGTGGCTCAGCAACGTAAATAACGCAATGAATGTTGTTTAAATATGAATATTAAACCAATTCCTACCGATAAAAAGTTCCGCAATTACCCCTCTGGTCATACGCACGTCGCGGTAGCCTGTACTACGCACCTCACCTTTCTGAAGAACATCATCAATAAGGTTACTATAATGTCCTCCTAGGACGTCTCTTCCCGGCGTTCTGCTTTGTAAATACCTTTTGTTAGTCGCCTTTCATTCATCCTCTCAACATGACCAAAGCATTAACGTACTTTTTTAATTTAGTTGTCATCACATCTTCTTTTAAAGCGCACCGTTGCTCTATCACATCATTCACAGCCACACCACACATACTATGCAAGGCATTTCCACAGCATTTATTTTACTCTCGTGCTTCTTTTGCTACACTCAGCATTCACTTCCATACATAAGCGTTGGCACCAGCAGACCATTGCATGTGAACAGCCAGTCGAGCCTTTTTGAATATCAACTGGTTAGATAGTTACATTTGAGAAAAACTTTGTCTGCTTTTATTTATTTTAATTGACTTACCTACTTCAACATAAAAACGTCGTATGAGCGAAGATATTAGAAAATGAAAATACATATAAGTGGTAAAGCCGTAAAACTGATTCCATTAGAGACGGTCAGCCAGTTAAATCGATTAACATAAACCTATTGCTTTTACAAATCATCTAAATTGGAACAAAATTATTCGTTACACCGCTTTTAGCATTTCATGTAAGTTATAGTTAAGTTTATGTTAATTTAACTTAACATTTTCTCCGTTGTTATGGTGCCGTATACCGTTTCAATGGTGAAACGGAACTACGACAAATTTTTAACCGACTTCAATAAAGAGGAGGTTCTTAATTCATCTGGTTTTTTTTTTTTTGTGTGTTTTCCGCGACATCTCAGGCAATTCTGAATCGATTTCGAAAATACTTTTTCAATGGATAGCGTAAATATGCCTCCCATTATTATAATTTGTCCAGGGGCTTCAAAAAAATTGTATTTACTCTGCTTGGGTAAGTTGTGTTGCTCCAATAATACGTAATCTATGTTTTGTATCTACAACCTCAAACTATTTACAAAAAAAAACAAGCGACTTCGAATAGCATTTATCAGTACCAAAAAACCGACTGCCAAAAAAAAACACGGAAGTGGTCATCATTTCAGCCGAAAGACGTCCACTGCTGGACATAGGCCTCCCCCAAGCACCGCCACTTCGACCTACGGAAGTGGTGAATAACTTTAATTTCGGAAGTCGGTGGTATTATAACTAAAATACTTTTTTTTTGTATAGGTACTTGTTTGTTTATTAAATATTATGTTCAATATTAGTATGATAAAAAAAAAACTGATTTTACAATCGGCTCTTCTCTTCATGACAACTCTAGCTCTATCTGTTTTTAAATATGATAGCACTTACCAAAAAAAAGTTCCTCCCATAAAACTGTTTGTCATTTAAATAAAAAAAGAATACATTCGTTTCTATCACACACAGTAGGTACTAGGCACACATAAAACTACTGTACTATGTTCATTTTCTATGATAGATATGTGCCAGTGATAGCGATGCGATGCGGTCACAGTCCGAATAGGAGTGATGACGTCACCGGCCTCGGAGAGCTTACTAAACATCAGGCAATAAACTCGATCATAGAACAATATCCTTTAATAAACACGTATACTAGAGGCTTCATATGATAGCAGTTGAGGGTTAGAGATTTCGTAAGTATTGGCATCTATGTGTATGGGAATAGAGTTCGTGTTGGATGATGCAGTGAATTTATATGACGTGAAATGTGGTCTGTTCGGATGTCTTCAAGAGCAAAGATGTAATATCAAAGCTACCATTTGGGTAGGTCGAAGCTAAGAAAACCTGCTAATGTAGATATTCACACATGACAGCTATCTACATAAATACAATATATGGTGCTGTGCCACAAACAATAGGGCACTTAATATTGTGTCCAGCATGTCCTGTTCCTGCCGGGGTCACGTGATTGTTCGAAAGAGATACCGTGACCCTGGCACATGGGCAACTGAAGGAACACGGGTGGGTTTTAGTCAGTAAAAGTCTGACACGCCCTCCCGCTCCGCCCAGAGCGGGAGAAGTCATTTGATGATTCATTTTTGTTGATTTCCCATCCAAAAAAAAAAAAAAAAAAGCATGTCCTGTTGTCTGCACGCTACAGGAGTTGCTGAACGCTACTGAAAGTGCCAAGCTCGTAGCCAGATTATGGGCTGACTGTATATAGATAGCTAACGACACGCTAAGAAGAAGTGGTAACTGGTACTGTAATGATCGCTCTAGTTAAAAGGCGTCCTTTTTTAACGGACTTTTGAAAAAAACGCTGCTCTGAATAAGATCCCAGTTAACTTAGTTAAATGAGAAAACGATGGCTTTCACCAAACTGAAGACAAAAACTGACGACGAGGAAAAACTGTTAAGACTACAGATTTTTACTTAAATATGCAAATACAAGAAGAAATTGGAACTGAAGGTTTTACTGAAGTTATTTAGCATATTCATAACACTAACGACTTAAATACAGTCTACGAGTATCTCAAAATAGTCTTTAAGCACAGCAAAGTTCTCTGTAACCGAATCTTTCTAGCCTTTTCCAAATGATATTGGAGTCGGCTTTCAGTCTAACCGATGGCAGCTGAATAACAGTATTTTACATAAAGTGACTGCCAATATGATTTCCACAACCTCGTCACTGGGTAATACAACATCCAAACCGATAAGACTGGGTTTGTTACTTTCGGGCTTCCCTATAAGTGAATACTGTTCAATAATACAATTTTGAATACCAACCAAATACATCAAAATTTTCCTAAAAATCTCTACCAATTATACACCTAATAGCAATATCATCAACATTTATATCTATGATCAAATCTACCAACGAATTCTGTGTTCTGTGGTCAAATCAATAAAAGTAATTAACAGTTACATAATACCATGTAACAATATACAACCTCACACAAATTGCTGTCGATGTGAAATCCGTATTACGAGAGTGCGAGAGTGCAGTTCTCGCTTGACGGCTTTTTTAATTAAACGCCAAACTAAAAATAGTAGGGCTGTGTTAATAAATAAAAAGGCACAAGTAAAGGCTTGGCGAAAAGCGAAAAACTGCTTGGAGAAATAGTATTTTCTGCTTCTACAGTACAGGTAGACATGGTATGGTTACGTGATACGGAGTTCAGAGGAAAATGTCGTGAGGAAAGTATTGAGTATGTATATCGATGGCTATAAGAGTAGAGGGAGACCAAAGAAACGATGGATGGATTGTGTGAATTATGATATGGCTAGAAAGGGGATGACTACTGAGATGACGACTAATAGAGAAGTGTGGAAGAAAAAAACATGTTGCGCCGACTACAAATAAATTGGAAAAGGGCAGGAGAATAATGATGAGGTAGACATGGATGGAAAATACGTAGCACAAGCAATCCAAATTGTATGTCCAAAAACTGACGATGCAAATATGTTTCTTTTTGTATTGCATAGTGTTTTCTTAGATTTTAGGTTCGTATTGTTTTTTAAACCTCATCATGATGTAGCAGTATCTACCATGCTATATGTGAACTGCACATCGGACGAACGTCACGTAAAAATCCTACATCGCGCAGAGTTTACCGCGCAATTAACATTATACAACGTCCCGACATTAGACGCAACACCCGTCTGGCCGGATGGTCCTCACTTTTCTACGGAGGATGAGTGAACTATACACCCTGGTCCTCATACCGATAGATGGTAATCTGTGGCCATGGTAATAAAAGACAGACTCCAAAATCGCCTACCCTTTATGCCTTCCTAGTACTTCACAGGGGAGGAGAATATAGGCAAAACACCGCGATCAGTGATGATTACTTTGTTAAGTTCTCTATATTGTTCATAAATGTAAATTCATTTTATTTTATTATGTATTTCAATCTTATTCGTATTCTTTTGTGTTTATATCCACATATGTACGTATATAAGGCACAAGCGAAGTTTCTGCCTCTAACAAAGTTACGAGTGTTACGAGCAAAACAAAGTTGGTGTGAACCTCTCAAGTTTTACACACAAACGTGGCTCCTTCTTGCCGGTACAAATTTTTTGATTCTCCAACTGTTTCTGAAAGTTTACGGTCCGACATTGTACGGAAAGTAGTCGTTTATCCTTTATGTAAGGGTAACTTGGGAAACGGGTTCTATTTTGATGATTTGATGGTGTTGTATTTTAGATTTCGAAAATCGTCGTATTGTTATTGTACACATTAAACATTTATTAGAATGCACATCGAAATTGAGTCATACGATTCTACGTTTTGGAAAAATCGGATTTACTACTGTAGGTCTATATGAATAATCGGGTGGTAATCTGAAGAGATGAAAACAGGAAGTACCAAATTAAATAAAACTATTTCAGTACATATTTGCTCATCAACTCTTGAAACTCCTAGATTCACGTACTTACCTACTTCTTGTTTGTAGAACTGTAACTGAAATTGTAACTTCTCTTTAAATAATATTTCTCCTACACGCAGATTCAAAGCTCTGTTAGCATAAACAATTGATACTTAAGCTTTCCTCCAAGTTAAGTTGTAAGAAAAACAATCGGAAGTAGCTAGAAAGCCAAACAGTTCCAACTTCCACTCGAAACAATGTTCAGAACTGGGATCTTCAAAGTAAATCGTGGTTTGGTTTAATTTACGAAATGATACCCAATTTAGTGACAAATAAGTGGCTATACACAATGTATTTCAATGAAAATAAGGTATTCTACAGAACAGTTGTTTCACTTCGTATAGATCGAGCCATAATTATCGCTAACAGTTTCATTAAAAACCACATTTTCAGGAGTCTCTTCATCATTGATTTTAATATGACTACTGTATACTTTTACTTCCAGCGACCATAAATAAACTTTTTATTCACCAGTCTTTATACTCAGTCATTCAAAATCTTTACAACGCGTAGCTTAAGACCATTGACCTATGGCGCTAGCCATAACTATAATCCTTTCAACCCAAACGGTATGTTTAGCATTAATACTATGCATATTATTAAAGGTTATATATCCACAAATGCTTACAAAGTTTCCTTAATGAGAAATTATATACAACTTCAAAACTACGCAATAATATCGTCGAAGAATCTAATAAGGAATGGAGCAGATATTTTCCATTCTTGTGTTATGATAACATTTGATCGAGACAGGACGTAGACAGTTCCTACTGTATACAAAGATGCGTAAGTTACGTCAGCGATCATTGTAAATCTTTTTCTATAGCTATTAGATGTCAACCTACTTAATGGTAAGTACAAGACAAGTTTAAGTACATATATGCATGAAAAGGGCCTCTACTCGAAAAGAGGATAAAAATAGCGTTGGTCACGAAACTTGCCCTCTCTTTTGTTTTGATATTTCTAAGCTCTCACGATATTATACAAATGGTATATGCGGTAATTAAGACAAACTTAAAAGTAATAATGATGACAGTTTATATGATATATATTTACATAGTATAAAACAAAGTCGTAGCACAAAGAAAGGATATGCATAACGCGGGTGAAGCCTCTGGCAAAAGCTAGTTATACATGAGTCTCTTTTTCAACCGTAATGAAATTCGTGAATCACGCTCACGCATACGTAGCCTACTCTGCATTTAATTTCGTCTATCTCTCGCTAAGTAAACGTGAATCTGTAAGGGCTCTTTGAAACTACCCATCTTATTGGATTGCTGTATGTGTGCAATATTAAAATGTAAACAGAGAACATATTCCTTAATCAATTTTCTCCCCTTTTTGTTGGTAGAGCCTGGGCTTTATGCATGCCTGGTATCCGAACACCCTCTTATTGGGTTGCTTTTAGACTTAATTGCGTCGCAGAGAAAAGATAGTGTTGACTGAAATTAATTTTGGTGAATTTACGAGGCGCTTTCTCCGTCTCTATTGAACATTGATTTTATGAATTGTATTGTTATTAAGCTTTCAAAATTAAGCAATATATAAATATTGACATGTTTCTAAAATATGTGGAGCTAAAGAATCTACGTAGAAATAATTTCAGCGCTGTCCTTTTTTCTTTAAAACCGTACATACTAATGCTAATAAAACTAAAACCTTGTTGCGGAAAGAATGAATAAATTCGACGCAATATCTGTCTACGCCTTGACATCTACAAATCTACGTCTTTTATTCATACTCAAAGAAACCATTGACAATTTAGACTTATTACAATTTCAGCAACTCCCAAGGTTTATAGCTGCCACTCATTTGAATTAGCGAAGGTCGGTTTCATTCACGTTTTGTGTAATATTTACATTCGGTCTCCTACGACGAATGTACCCAGACGACCGCGGCGTATCGAATGTTGCTATGACATCAGCCTGTGGTTATGACCCATTTCCCACTTAGTTTGACACTGTCCCACGTTTCCGCTAAGTCACGACCAAATGTGGCTCAGAATTCAACGTTGTCTACTAGCAAAATATGTTTATTCCTAAATGAGAAAATATCTCTTCTTTCTTTTGAAAATGTTTTACGTATATCCCCAGTTGATAGCAAGCTTTCAGCGAATACTTTTCGACAAAAAGGCTTGGTATTATTCCTCGTTCAAATAGAACCTACAATCCGAGATGCTTATCACGTTGTTTCCATCACCTGATCACTACGTCCCGAATAGGTGGCCACAGTTTTGCATAACATCTACTAAGGGTTATAAAGAAGTCAGGAAACGTAGTCTTCACGAAATGGAATCTTTTTCTTATGTCTACAGAGCTAAAGCTCAGTTCTCTGCAGCAGGAGTTTTGCGCATCGTAAATGTTGTTGGTTGGTTGCATGCAGACCTGGTTTGCAGTGCGCATGCGTGTTGAACCCAGAAAAAGCACCTGAGGTCTACGGTTCAGTACTCGGCCCTGTGCCGAGGGGAATGCACGTCTGTAGCGAAAAGAAATGCTCTGGGCGGAACTTTCTAGATCAATGTAGGCGTCCGCTACTACGCCATATTCAGGAGGCTGAATGTTTATTTCGTCGAGACTCAAATCTGTTTTTGATTATTGATTTATTGAAGCTTTTAAATGGTAACGTATAAACTAGGTCATGCACACATAATTACGGTAGGTATAGCGAAGTTCAATCACTTTGGAATATCGAAACGAGAGGTCTTTTGTCATTCCGTACTTTTCGCATAATGAATGCATAGACTGTGAAGTTCTATCTATTCCAGACGTTTTATCTTCAACGAACGAACTTCAAAAAGTTCTTCTACCACCAAAACTATCTATAAGTATAAATACGCACGTTTAATATCTAAACAACGGAGTGGCCGGATGATAACAGGAAGACGTAGTACACACGTTACGCAAATTGTTTTGTTCAACAATGTGTTATGAAATAGTGTTCATTCAAAACATTATAATTTATACGAACAATCACGTTACTTATGTAGGTCAGAGCGATAGTAAGGACACGACATATTCATTCAAATTGAAGACGACGACGAATTTCATTTGGACGTGTTTTCGTTTCAGTCTATCGACAATTTTCGGGCCATGAATCTATGATCAAACGTTTTATTGTCTTCTACATTATTGTGCGTAATATTCTCTTTTTATGGTTCTTTGTTATTAATTTAGGCGCCTTCTTCTTAATTTCCAATCCCATCATCACGTTCTTCTAATAATTCTTGAGAAGAATATTTAGTCTAATTTAAATAATCCTGCTGCATTGAAATGATCTTCTGTATTCTAGTTGTTGTCATAGTACTAGCTTTGTTGTGCTGAACGAATTTGTTGTTTTTGTTCTTTTAATATTCATTATTTTAGTCCTCTTTTCATTAGAATCTATAATATTATCCACGGGTGTCAAGTTACATAGTCTTATTTCAATCTTTTCCACGATCGAATCTAACACTGCTTCTTAATGTGATATTATGACAAAAATATTCATAGAATGAATACATTCACCATCAGATACATGGGAGACTGCATACGTAACTAGGCTTTATCAATATACTATAGGTACATATGGCGGACTACAAAGTTACACAACTGGTTCAAACCGGATCGGAATAATTAAGTTTGTACTAGTGCTATCAAGCTTCCAAGGAATGCAGGACGAACTTGGAATACGGTTAAGTTAAACGTGTAAACGTTAGACGGTTAGATGTTAATGGTTTTAATACAGATATCAATGAAGTTGTAAATGCTATTGGTGTTGATTTTGTTTTAGGTGGGTTTCTTCCCTTTTTTTATTCGGAATGGAAATGAAAATCATAGCTCAAGTCTCATTCATCATCATTTCAGCCGAAAGACGTCCACTGCTCGACATAAGCCTACCCAAAAGGGGGTTTACCATAATCGCCACGCTTGGCAGGCGGGTTGAAGATCACAATATGTTGGTAAGATGCAAAAAGAACGCTGCTGCTCATTCTCTAGCAGGTCCTGTAGGCCTTCCACGACACCCACGAGAAGAAATGGGATAGTGTTATTCTTTACGTCCGGCATCACACGGAGTCTCATTAGACTTTAATGTTATTAAAATTAAAGGTTTTATAATAAAGATATAATTAGCTAAATAAAAAACAAAAACGTCTTTTATAAAACAAAGCAATACGCAATATGAAAGTTGGAATAGTCCATAATAATGAAATTCTCACTTTGACGATCAACGTGGTTTAAAAACGAGGTAACTTGTCAGCCCCATGGTAATTGTATAACCTTGAATACGAACTAATGACGAACGTTAACAAGGCAGTAATTCTACCTGCCACGTTTATGATATCTATCTAGACTTTTACGACTGGCGAACTGCATGGAATCGTTTCTTTATATTTTATCTTTACCACGAATATATCAAGCCAGAACCTTCAATAAATTATTGGGAGAAAAGATACCGAAATGATTTAGGAAAAAGGTAAGTTTTTGTTTGATATAACGCTAAACTTTGTAGTTATTATAAATGTTCAGAATGACTGTTGGTTACACAAGGATCATTATTATGCCTCATCATGACCGTACATCAAACCATCAGAAATGAAAAATTAATTAAAAATAAACAAGTTGTAAGGTGTAGGTTCGAACCTACACGCGCTTTACTTTGTGTAAATTATTTCAATATCACTGTTCTCAAAACGTTGAAAGAAAACATCGTGAGAAAAGAAGCGTGTCCTAGAACCAAAACTCGAAGACATGTGACATGTATCAGCCCGCACTGGGCCCGCGTGGTGGATTTCGGCCCACTCCCTCTCACCGAGAGGAGGCCTGCGTTTCAACAGTGGGAGCATTGTAGGCTAAATATGCTTTGCTTATGCTAAAAAGATTAATCTAGCTGTTAATAGTTATCACTACACTTAAAGGCCAATTCCCGTAGTTAAAAACGTTCTAAATCTAGTTGCAGTCTCATCTCGGCGACAACCAAATGTCAAAAATGTATTTTTGACCGATTTAAAGTGACTGTGAACGTCGAATGAGCCACGAATGCGCAGCTCGCGAGCCGCTTACGAACTGCGCGCATGCATTTCATGTGCGTACGCTGTCCCTGCGCCGGCCGCGCGCAAGGTACACGCAGTTCGCAAGCGGCTCGCGAGCGGCGCACACGCCAAGTCTGAACACACTTTGAGGTCCGACATTTTCGGAAGAATATTCACAACTGAGACTAATAGTTTAAACGCGAAAGAAGCTATCTGCGCACGAGCTTTGCACGTGCTGCACGCGTGCCCCACCCGAGCCTTGCCGGAGTTGCACTAGAGCTGCGCACGAAACGTACGCTGAAACTGCACGCGAGAAACACGCGCAGTTCGTAAGCAGCTCGCAAGTGGCGCATTCGCTAGGTGTGGACGCACTTTTAAAATAACGAGAATTGCCGCTTTGATTCGTTAGCAGTTCAGAACAAAATGACCTATAAACCTTACATATTTCAGTTCCATTGATTATATTTCCACGATCCAATTCTACCCTACTTCCATGAACTCCGCTTCTTATCTTTTATTAACACTTCAGTGTAAAGTCTCGCTGCTAGTCGACATTTCACGCGAAAACTTTTTGTGTTCGAGTAGTGTCCAAGTCTTTACAAATGGTCACGTGATATCCACGTTGGGAACGAACCAACTGTCCATGAAATAGTAAAGAATTGTTGGAGGTGTGAAAAGAACACTGTCATCATATGCAGCATTGCTCATTCCAGGAAGGGGGCGGAAAGTAAATATTTTGCTTTATGCATTATGCAGTCCTGTTATCATTAGCGTTTGATATTAGTTTTCTTGGGTACGATTTCGTACTTTCTTAAAAGTTTTGGTTAAACTAATGTAGATTCTGTTCCTATTTAATTATAATATAATCGTATTTATGCACTGATCTTTTTGATAGTGCCTGTTCGGAGTCTTTTCTCTTTTATTCTAAACTCAGGTAAGCTGTCTGGCGTTCTCAGAGCCAGTCCTTGCCCTGATAATATCGTGCCGCTACATAAATAGGATCAAATCTATAACACGCTCAAGGTGTCTATGCTAATTCTCGAGCGTAGCACTAAATTACACAAGTATTTATTGCTTTGTTACCGTACCGCATCGGACTAAGATTTACACAGCGCGTATCATAATTATTCTTAGCAAGCTCACTTTTAATTGGCATCGTAAATATCCTTCGCAAAAAGTTCTAATTGCCCGCACTGATATTAATTAAGCCTTTGTCCACGAGGTAATGTTTTATATGAAGCTGGATGGTATTAAAGTGATAATTGGTGAAAAGAATCCATATAGCAAAGAAAAATGAGTAATAGAAGCTTCGAAGGCTAAAATTCTTCATTACTACTACTTATCTAAAGATCAGTGATCCAAAACCATTGTTCGCGAGAAGGCGCGCCTCTAACATACCGGGACCAAAGCCTGCCCACGCATTAGACGTGGGATTCCGAAGACACTGCCTTTAATTGCTGACAGACTTCGAACTTATTCTGACCTTAATCCCAGCCCGAGTTTATGGTGGAACATAAAAACTTAATGGAGAAACGAAAAGTGGAATTTTTAGTGCTCTGTTGCCAACGGATAGGCTTCAACCTCGAAAGTCTGGCTGTTAGCTGTATATACCAACTTTAGGCAAGCAGTTTATGTTTCGTTCTCTAAAATAGGTTTAACCAAAAAATGGTAATGTTTTTTGTTAGTAAAATGAACATATTCTCGTGAAAATATTCCTATTTTCTTGGCCTCGCTGTAGCCTATATTCATTCATTCTCATTTAGAGGCGCACTTAGGGTTCTCGTTTCCAGAA
Organism: Aporophyla nigra; assembly: GCA_947507805.1. Classification (NCBI taxonomy): domain Eukaryota; kingdom Metazoa; phylum Arthropoda; class Insecta; order Lepidoptera; family Noctuidae; genus Aporophyla; species Aporophyla nigra. Next base: position 24,550,175 of record OX382297.1, on the reverse strand, counting down.
AAAACAGCACAACGCTCGGCGCATATTTTACTGTTATATACTGTAGCTAGATGTTAGGACGAAAAAGTGTAGCTATTACTGCCTTCAGCCTGGTATTATTAATCCCGACTTTTGCCGGGATCCTGTTTTCCACAGCTATCATACATATATATAGCGGTAGAATTCGGTGTCGAACCTGTTTTTTTTCGCACTTCAGCGTAACCACTATCAGTATTTCCCACCAACTTGGTTGTTAGGTAGGTACACATGCTTGCACAACCCGTACATTCGCACCACGTATCAATTAGCCGCTAATAAGACAATAGCCCACGTAACGCTGACGGGGCAGGCGACTGGATCCAATTACGATTTCATACCGAAATCCGTGCTGACGCACATTCGCACACTTACGTCATATGCTAGAAATACTAGCTGATAAAATTTTTCTAGTGCTCTTTTTTCGTCACTCCTGCAACAAATCTATTGTTGTATATTTCTATCGTGGAACTCCATCAAGGCATGGTCATCTGAGAGTTTACCCTTATATTGTCGTCACTATATGCTAATGCGATCGATTTTGTTCTGTCCCCTGTCCGTGTCTATCCCTCGGTTATCGCCTAACCGCTTTTTGTATCACAGAAAGGGTTGGAATGGTCCCTTCCGCCCAAAAATCGCTTTGTCCTCGAGTAGCGACTAGTTAAAGTGATAAAGAGGTTGTTCCTATGTTTTTATGTATACGTTTAACGCCTTGGGAACTGGTATCATTTTTTCTTTTATGGTTGTTGCTAAATGGAAGTAAAACAAAACCATCAAACGTAGAACATAACCCATTTTGCCACCCAGACGATATATTGTAATACATTACTATTTATGAGCTAGGAGCCTAGGAACATTGGTAGACTACGTAAAGGTTACCTACTATATACAATAAGTACGGTAATAGTGCGGGAACTACAACAGCATCGCGTTCTGCTTATACGTCTACATTAAACCTATGGTTAATAACTGGGCAACTATTGAAGCAAGCCTTGCATGGCTGCTTGTGGGCAAGCAATCGTCATCAATGGATATTGTTACTAAATTGTTAAGATGATGTATTTATGTACCGATTGCTCCATTATCTTATCGATCATCATCAGCCTGTAATGTTCCCACTGTCGGAACACAGGCCTCCTCTCGGCGAGAGGGACTGAGGTAAAATACACCATATTTGGTTAGTAGATGTCACATGTCTTCAAATTTTTCGTTCTATGACATGCCGGTTTCCTCACGATGCTTTCCTTCACCGTTTTGAGAACAGTGGTGATGAAATAATTAACACAAAGTAAAGCGCCAGCCTGGGTTCAGAACTACTCGTTAGTCCAACTACTCGATATAATGATCGACGATCGGTAGTGAATAAAGTCAAAAGCCTGAGAAAAGACAACCGTACTCAATAGGGTGTTGTACTGATACTGAAGGAGCGTTATTCGATACTAAAAATAGGTTTAACTATGACGTATCGATACGATCTACACCTACAAGGAACAAAGTAAGAAACCCAGACAGATGGAAACAAATTTCTTCCCACAAGCCATGCGAGGTCCTGTAACGATGAGAACGCTAAATTTATTGACAACCACTTATTCAAACTGCAGTATTGGACCTACTCGTCAGAGTAGACTACTACTACTTGTTAGAGGAGGCCTATGCCACAAGACATCGAAATTCGAGACATTTTGTGATTTTTGTTTTAACCATTTAAGTATTGTTAGTGTAATAATCTGGATTCGGAATAAAAGGATTTATTATTATTATTATTTTTCTTACCGCGGTACCGTGTGGTGCCGGACGTAAAGAATTATACCACCCCATTTCTTCCCATAGGTGTCGTAAAAGGCGACTAAGGGACTTACTAGAAAATGGGCAGCAGCGTTCTCCATGCATTTTACCACCATACTGCGATCGCCAACCCGCCTGCCAAGCGTGGCGATTATGGCAAAGCCCCCCAAATTGGGGGAGGCCTAAGTCCAGCAGTGGACGTCTTACGCCTGAAATGATGATGATGATTATTTTTCATTGACATTTCTCAGTACCATAGTACGGTTGCCACGGTTGGTCCGTGGATGGGTGACTATCTTTACATACTAAGACCCGTCTGTGCTTCGGAAAGGACGTTAAGCCGTTGCGTTGGTCTGTCAGTCGTTGATCTTACTCAGTCTCTACGACTCGTCTCAAGCCTGAAATTCTCTCAACCAGTTTTTACAAAGCGGTATCGTGTTACTCAGGTTGACGGGTCAGATTGGCAATAGCTGGATTTACTGGGAAAATACTGGTAGTCAGCTGCATCTGATTAGACCGAAAGCTGACCCCAATATAGTTGAGAAAAGGCTAGGCAGATCATAAATGTGTTTGAAGTAGCTGAAGACCATGCTCCTGCTTAGCACAATTATTATGACTTCACAAAACCTAGTGATTCTTTTATTTTATATAAGTTTAATATACATAAACCTTTCGGAATAAATTCTCTAAATGATGCTGAAACCCGTATCAAAATCCGTTGCGCAGTTTAGAAGAACAACGTAGTCACACAGGCAGACACAAATTAATTTTGGTTTATAATTATAGAGTATCAATATAGATATAGATTAGTTGAGCATACAAAATACAAGTGGACACTACTGATACAGTAATGACTAATAGTCTGACGGAGAATGGTTGCCAGTAATGGCGATACATATATGTATATTCTGACAAATAACGCTTTGTTAGACAGAACTAGACGGAAAGGACTGAACTTCCAAGGAAATACTCCCACATGACAGACAGTCGCCATATTGTGTACTCATATAAAGTTATCATAGACCAATAAATACCAAATGACGTCGAAATAGAATCTATTCGACGAATACTGATCGTAAATGTCGGAAAGACCTACATAGTTGCATCTATTTCAGTCGAATAGCTGCTGCAGATAGATGAGCAGTACAAATAGATGCTGTTCATCTTTGTTAGTGTAATGACTGTCGTTAGGATTCATTACGATGATTTCATTCGATGGATAGTCTACCTTATCCAAAAACGTGGGTCATGGATGAGACTCCTAAGGCAGACCGATGAGTTATATGTAATGTTTTGTGTCAGACTTTGGGAAAGTAATTATTCCAACAAGATATGTTTTAAGATGGTTGTGCTGAATTTTAGAGTAAATTTTTCTTTTTAATGTCTTAATTATTTTGGCCATCTTAGCATGTCATTAAGAAGAACAAGGTATTAATTCAACTTGACATTGGGGGCAATATTTCAGGCTCTTGGATAAAAGCTTTTCAACTGAGATTAGTTAATTTAATCCCTTACGAGTTTTCCAAAACTTAAAAGTTTTCAGGTTTTCGCAGACGTAGTTTTCACGTCGCAGTCCAAATAGGAACGCGTAGTATTTGGATCGTGTGTAGACAGAGACAGAGGTGCTGCTATCCCGCTCTGTCCCAGAGGCGCACTTGACCGATGAGTAATGTCGCGTAGTGGCGGGACTACGACGAGCGCCTCGGGACCAGACGATGGTGGTGCAAGTTATAGGAGCAAGTGGTGGTCTTATATTATTTTCGTGCTTTAAAGCTGTCTCAGTTACACTTAGTAAAAACTAACCAAGGTACCATATTCCTAGTATGGTGGGCTGTGCAAGTGCGGAAAACCTCAAACGGCGCAAACATTCGTGTTCAGGATTTCATTATGTTCGAGCCGTTCGGGATTGAAACTATTGAGCCATGGGGTTTTGGTCAAAGAATCAGCATACAATGTGGCAATGCTGCCAGCCTTTTGGACACTTCTCCTGTTGACAACGTTACCGATGTTTTTTTTTTACCACTGCTCTCAAAACGGAGAACGCAAAAACAAGGGGAAACCGGCATGTAGTAGAACCAAAAATTCTAAGAAATGTGACATCTATTAACCCGCATTGGGCTCGCGTGAGGGATTACAGCCCACTCCCAAATCGTGAAATATATATCTAAACCTTAGGTCTTTACTTTCTTGTTGCCTTTGTGGATTAAAAATGGTTTTTATTTGTTCGCATTCTGAGATCGTTCGGTATACGAAAATAAATCCGCTTTACGTTCAAAACTTGCGTGTTACCAACCGCCAGTGGTGAAGAAAACTGGCGAAATGATTGCAGTGCTTAAGACGCGTCGCGGTGATGTGTCGCCTCGGTAATTGTCGTGCCGCGGCGGGACAGCCCTTTGCGAAGCAGGGAAATGACGGCACTGCAAATGGAAGAGTTTAAAAATTCAAACAGTTGCATGTGTATCACTGCTTAAGAAATTATTAATGGTGTAGGGATTATGCATTTAGCTTCATGTAGAAGTAGACAAGCTCCACCTATGTAAGAACTATTTATCAAAATTCAGGATATGAAGTGTATAGTTGTGTGCTATATTTGTAACTGAATCCAATCCGTTACCATTGCATGATTGAAACTTGAAACTGATATAAAATGCAGCCATACTATTAGCATTTTATGGGCTGAGTCATTCAAGCTCATCTATTTCAGTTCCATGGGTAAGAATAAAACGATATAGAGTTACTGAACTTAACAACTTTGCTTTCGGTGGTAACAGTCTCAAACTTAAATGGAAAGGTTTACCAAACAATCATTATATTGAAGTTGAGCCCACTGTACCAGGGCCCCATATACTCAGAGTAGTGTAGTAGTGCCCATAGTTACCGGTCATAAAGCAAAGCGACGCGCCGGCGCCCGCGCTTAAAAAACAAATAAATCGTTAAACAGCTCTAATGTGTGGGTAATTCGATTCGCCACATGTGCTCCTCTCTATTATGGAGTCCTGGTTTTGTTGCCGAAGTAACGATGGGAATTATATGTGCTGGAAGTACACACGTATGGTACGGACATCTTGGTTTTATTGGACTGTTAAGTGTGAACTCATAATAATGTTTCCTTGCCTGTGTTTAGACGACTCCGGTTGATTTCTTTATATTTCCAACATTCTCACTGTTGCTCATAGAATTCCCAAGATCTCCTTAAGGATCGCGAAATTAGATAGATCTACTCTTTCCGACTAATCCTACTAATAAGCAGTTAAAAATTTACTGGCTAGTTTACAAATGACCTTTTGTGACCATAATAATTACAAGGTTGTATAATTTTCTTACATTTCAACGACTCGAAAAAAGTTTACGATTATAAGCAATGTTTGCTTTACTAATTTTCAATTTCTTCTGTTTCAGGTAAACATCATGATCATGGTTAATCAGGAAATACATTAAGCCCTCGTAAGTTACTCCTAAAACTCAGATTCTCCATTAGGGGGAGACTGTAATGAGATTTTCGTCTCCCCTTCAAAATTACTCAGTTAATAAGCTCTGGGCTATGCATTTTGGCGAGGTTTCTGATCCGCCCCTGCTCTAGACACCAAATATTACTAAAAGTATACGACAGGAAGACGTAATTTCTAGTCCCACTGAACTCTAATATGCATGCTAGCAAAAGACAGAATTCTGTGGAAAAGGGATCGGGAGGCAGTGGGACAAGATAGGCTAGTTAGATTAAGTAGATTATATGCAAGCTACGTTGCAAAATTATTGCTGCCTTCTGGGATACTGATTACCAAAAAGTTAACGACATTAATTTTTTTCTCGAAAGTAAAAACTCAAGAGCTAGAAGAACTCATTCTTAGCCAATATGTCGACACAAAGAATGGTCCTACAAAAGTATTTCTTGGCCTTAGTAAATATGCTACTCTTAGCATCGGCAATGTTGTGTATATTTGATTTATCAAAATTGCGACATTTAAATTAGTCGATTTTCCGTGTGGCTTAATCTCTACTTGCCGATGCGTTATCTATATCATGTCTGCTAAGGTCTTTAGTCTATTTGGTGTGCGGTTGGTGTAAGAATGTCTTGAGCGTTAGTCATGAATGTGAACGCTTGGCATTCTGTTAGCAGCCTCAGTTTATGGCCATCGTGATGGCGACCACCTATGGCCCTTCTTAGGCAATACACGTATCTACGTACCTATATGAGTTATAGTTGTGTGGGATTTCCTCTCCGCGTTCTGAAGTTCCGAACCTAACATTAGGTGGGACATTCACCGAAGTTTTTTTATCACATCTTTAGAAATTATACTTTAAGGGAAAAGTGCTAGGGTAGCCTTTCGCGTGTTCATTTTCGCGGGTAAATTAGTTAGTTTGATCAAAGAACTTAGCACAAAAAACCTTTATGTTTGCATGAAAGTTTTAGCTAACCTAGGGCACAATCTCTCTCGAATTTTTGTTATTTTTACAAATACGTTGTAGTTTTCCTCCTCTATCCAAAACAAATCAGTTTTAAGCATACAAATTTTCCAATTTATCGGCAACAATGAGTAGTTGCATTAGTCACAAAAAGTACAATGTTACACTAATGGACGGAAATAGCAAAGAATCGACTCAGTAGCACCGAGTGCACCTAACCTAAGTGAATCACGCGCAGCCGGTACGGGAAATGTGGCGTACTAGTTACTGGTAATTGACTGGTTTCTTTAAATGTCACTGCTTAAGTATTCCCTTGAAAAAAGGCTAGTTCTGTGGAATTGCAGTCACGCTTGTGATCCTCTTGGAAAGCACTTAGGTCTTAAGGCTATACACGCAACATCAGGTTTTCAGTTGCGTGTAGCTAACCTTCCATATGAATTGGTTGTATTTCACTGATGATATCTGATTGTTTAGTTGTTAGCAATTCTTTACATGATCTAGGCACTTATTTTTAGAGTTCCTACTCATATAAGCACAATTATAAACCAAAAACGTGTTAAGGCTGTCCACTAATTCTGCTGGTTTTAGGAAACACTATTGGAGTTGCAAAGCTTTCTGCTTCAACAGTCTTAAAGTAAGACAGTTTTCGTCACCTGTACTTCATAGATCCATTCAAGTACTCTTCATGTTACAACTAAGTGTGAATGTGTGAAACACTACTTCCATAATGTGGGTACACACAAATAGTCCACAACTGTGGCGCTTTTAAACTTATAATTGCAATTACCGTGTTGCGCGATAGATCTGTCTGAGCCGGACCCTTCGTTAGTTTCTCTGCTACTACTTCATATATCTGATTCATATACCATCTCACTTTTGATCCCCTGATGAGTTTAACGGAGTGGTACCAACATTTAATGTCACCATCCTTTGCGTGTTGGTCGCTTATTAAAAGTTTGTCTCGTTTGTAAACTCATTCTTGTGTGTTGACAGGCTTCTACAGAGTATTGACAACCTTTCCAGCCTGTCCATTACTCACAGTTTTTCTTTAATAAACTTCTTCTACTTGCATTGCATGACTCGTAAGCGATACATTCCTTGTTTCCACATCATCGATGATGATTATTCATTATCAGTTACAATGTTGTCAACATTCTTTTCGCAAACCAATCCACTATTTTCTTGTCACTCGTTCGAAATCAGGCAAGTTACCTAGTAATTTCATGCATGGATTCGTTTAGCATGTTGCAATGTATTATTTCATGAGTAAAGCTAGAAATTATTCTAATTAGAGTGCCTACATTTTTATAGCAACAAGTCCGAACAAGCCTGGTTTCCGGTGCTGTGAAGTAAATGCAAATGCGGCGGGCAACTGAGTTGCCTCGGGCATTGGGTACGGGGCTACGATTACAACTTTGTAGCTGCGGTCACTGGCGGCTAGGGTTCCGTTGGGACTCACAATACTCCTTTGTGACGCAGGAGACGTTCGAAACCGCAATGTGATCGTTGTTGTTTTTGATAACAATTACTTACTTACCTACCAAGGTTCATGGTTTTTAACAGTCTTTAAACAGAGACGGTTGTCGATTGACTGCATTTTTGCACTCATAATACTCTTTTTAAGTGGTTACGGTTGACTCTCAGGTGGCAGCTTCTGTAACTATATTATTTAATTATCCCAAATGGAAATTAATAATTATTGAAAGGACTTATAATGCTCTAAGTTATTTTTTCCGTCCAATGGTCGTGGTTGCTGCTTACGGCGTAGGCGTTCTAGCCTTAGCCTTTAGCCTGAGCATAAACAAACAACCGGCTTTAGCCTACACCTTCTAATCTGCTGTCACGATAATCGTGACACTGCATTCGTTAGATAAAATGCCAGGTCTTTGTGCATCGCTAACTTTATAACACGGTATTTATGACTCCACTGTCTGAATTAGTTCAAGGATCGATCTCAGGAAACCACTGGTTTTAAGAATGATGTGTGTGTGGATAAAGAGTATCGTGACGGATCACTATTCAAATAATTTAAATTAAGAAATTTAAAGTTTTTTTTCAACGCCATTATGGCTATCAGCCTGACCTGTTTGACTGTACAAGTAATCGTTATTAATTCAACTAAAAAAAAAACTTCACGCGAGTTTTAGCAGGTTTAGCTAAAGCAAAAAAGTAAAGAATTGTGTCCAGTGCATACGAAGCCTATTCCTATCCGACAGGTGTTCCTTTAATAAGTATTAGTATACAACGTTGTAAACGCACCCTGCTCGTTATTAATTGATACTTTATCAAGCTTAATCGGATGCCTGATATTTGAGCTGGTGCAGCCGGTGGGGGTACAAGCCCGCAGGTGAGGAACGGCTAAGCCCACAGCGAGCACTCGGTAATTTTTAAGTTATTACATAATAGTACCACTATTATTTGATATCCTGCTGTAATTGAAGAAAGCAAAAACGGACAATCTTAATTGATCTCAGACTTTTTTTGCAAATAATTTATTTTACTTAGAACTTGTAGCTTTTAGATTGTAGATAGATGTTGCGTTTATTTTTTTTAGAGTTTTGCGTGTTTGCTTCAATGTAGTTTTAATTAGTGCTTTGGTATTGTGGTTAAATATAATTTTGCTTAACATTATATCATGTTTGCAATGCAACAGTTCTTAATCAGTTTAATTGTATGCATTTGTCTATCTATTCTTATGGCTAGTTGCGTAGGATTGTCTGGTTTTTGTTTTTTTATGTATATCTGTAGGATTATTCTCAGTAATTGTTCAACTTTGTCATCGTTACTAAAGTCATACAAGTAATGTAATACGCTAAACTCTAATTACAGCCGGTCTTGCAGTAACCTCCAACGCTTCGCTTAAGTCATCGTGTCTTATGCAAGCTACAGCCTTTACTGCTGCTCCGTAGATATTAATTAGCACTAAATTGTAATTAGGTAAATATTAGGTTATGTTCTAACTTACACGTTTTCCTACATTATTGGCGAGTTGTCGGTTTTGTTCCTACATAGGTGGGTATGTAGATTTAGGTACTGGTACCTCGCTCATATACATATGAACCGTGTATCTACCGTCTCCTAAAAACTTCACTGTATGTCGTTCCTTTAGCACAGATTACTTGTTTTTCTACCCAATTCGCCGTTTGTTGTCGTTCAAATTTCAAAAGAACGTAATTTTGCCAGAAATTTCGTCACACCATTTAGGCTTTTTCATGACAGAAAGGATCAATTCAATTCGTTATCCATAAACTTGTCAATTTCTAGTAAGACTGAAGGCTGGCAGCATAGAGTACTAGAAGTCCATATTTCACTGCAGATATTATAAAGGCATGTAGTTCGTACAATGGGCAACGCTGAACAGCGGTGGCCCGGGGCGAGTACATTACCATAAAAAATGCACCCACCATCGATCTTGTAGCCCGACCCCGCTGTTTTCAACTTTTGTGCAAACCCACGCAATTTTTTATTGCCCCTACTGTCGTTTCGATTCGGGAAATTCCATTTCAAGGTTCCATTTTCATATTTTGTCGATAAAATTCTGAATTTCTGCTATCGTCGAATAATATTCAAGGAAATTGGTTATAGGCGATTATTAATTATTTTATCAGATTTTTTTATTATTTACAAAAATGGGCACCATTAAAATAATCGTTATAAAACGTCTCTGAATGCAAGGAACAAAATGTACATGCAACATTTGAGCTATTTTAATTTAACAAGAGTGCAACGCACAAATTAATGGTACCAGGCGATGAGGAATTGGGTGGAGATTCCTCACAATCCTCACTTATCAGTTTGACCGAGAGTACTTCAGTCAAATATGTGGAGTGTCAACATCGCTATTCGTAGGACATCGAGTGACGTTCGATGCCAGTGTCAGTCAATAGACGAGTTAACAGCTTGCTGCGAGCGGCCCTTTGATCTGCACTTAATCAACACACTCCAATGTTTAGTAGATAGTTTGTTTGGTTAGGTATACATACGAAACGAACTATCTATCGTACCGTAACGTACCTATCGTACGAGGAGATACCAACGGTTAACGATAGGACCTTATAAAACCGTTTTTAAACCCAAACTAAGGCAAAGAGCTTCTTATGAGACACGAAAAAGAAGTCAGACTTTATTATAAGATAAATAAATTCCCAATAAAAATGTCCAATGATAAAGTAACTAGTTTAGCCATAAATGTTTAATTCAGAAATCAAACCTTCAATAGATCACTAATAATTGAGAGGCGCCAGAAGATGAATTACTTACAGACTAATTACTAGACCTACTAGGACGTCAGAATTATGGGGAAATAGCTAAATCACTTGAAAGCTAACAGTCACGCAAGCCACGGAATCTAGATTTTACCTGTAGGTACTACAAATAACCGAGTGGTTACTCTTGTTATCCGTTCATAAACAACTGATTATAGGAAATTAAGGATTCTTAATAATAGCGTGTTGTTAGGTTTAAATACGTCTAAATGTGACGTATCTGTCTATTTGTTGGTGTCGGTCTGAGTATCGTATCTATAGTGTAACATAGTTTTAAGTAGTCTTCTAGTGAAGCATGGTATGCATTTGTCTACGTTAAAACGCTCCTGTTCTCTCAATTATCATCAGCCGAGCCTTTTCCCGATTATGTTGAGGACGGCTTCCAGTCTAACCGGATGCAGCTGAGTACCAGTATTTTACATGAAGCGACTACCTTTCTGCTCGCCACAACACTGGGTAGTACTATACCCCTTGGTAAGAGTAGTTGTCAGACTTTCGGGCTTCTGACGACCCGTAATGTCTATCAAAAGTCCACGAATGACAGCCGGGTCCAAGGGCTTAACGCGCTTTTCAAGGCACGGAGGGTTTTGTACGTAAATATGGTCACCCATCCATACACAAACCGCGGCAAGTGCAGCTTAATTTGGTCGATGCAACCGTGCGGCTGTTATTATTTAGCCACAAACCTCTTTTGAAATATTATCTAAACAGCTTCTAGATTTTTTTTAAATCACAAAATTTCTATTGAACCGAATCCAATGAACTCACATAATAAGGCACAGTTCACATTGGGAACGCGCGTTGTCGCGGCGCGTTTATCGCAGTTATCAAGTGTCGACGGTTCCCAGAAACGCCTACCTACGGAGAGCCAGGTAGCGCCCTAAGCCCCACAAAAAATATTAGGGATGTGCGTCGCGAGTCGAACGTGTCGATAACGATATGTCGCCCACATATTTTATTTATAGGTATCTATCTATACGTCCTACTTAATTCCCTTCCATATAATAAAACAACGTTCCTAAGTTCCAGACTGAGTGTGTAGGAAATAATTTCCTGATGAAATCTTCTTGTTTGTTCATAAAAACATCCAAAAAATGTAGATAACATAACAGTTATTTCATGTTACAAATTAAACAATGTCGAATTGTGAACAATTATTTACCTTAATGTTAAGTTCGGTTCAAAGATTTGTAGCTCATTTTAGAGCGTATTTTATAGACCTATAGATTAAAAATCTATCTTAAAACTGGTTTATTAAAGTTAGTATTTTAATTCAGCGTAGCCAGAAGATCAGTGATCGCATATTTCGAGAAACCAGTTTCTATTCAACAGCTATCCGGTTGTACAGGTATGACGATGTAAAAATGTTGAATGATAGCAGCAAGTTCAGTTTTTGCATACTCTCAACTTGGTTCGTCGTAAATCAGATCACTTTTTATACAGTTATCGATAATTAAATCGATATGTCTACTGATGCGTTTTTAAATGACGGCTTTTAAAACTCGATATTATTGGAAAATTATGTTAATAAGCCTGAGGTCTTGAATTGTAAGGTCTGAGAACTAGGTACATTTCCACAGCAATCGTTTTTGAAATATACACTTTCTTTGACTTCTCACATTTTAATGGGGAAAATGCACATACATTAATGGAATTTAAATATTTACTCCTTGCCCGATGTAAAAGAATTTAACAAAGCACCATACGAGTATCGTATATTTTATAAACGCTGAATTCATGCAGCAAACGAAAGCCATTGTTAAAACTAACATTACACACACGACAGACATCGATACATTCCTAAAACCTAGTAACAGTAACACATCACTAGTTCGCTATTCTCACTTCCCACCGCGCCACGATAGGTTTTTTCTATCGCACGAATAATAAGTAAGTATTGAATATTTTTTATGAAGGACTTGGCAGGCCGCGCTATCGGCCGGTCCTATCCCAACGCGATGTTTATGAATTTGAATTAAGTTTTTAGTTGAAGTTTTGGATACATACCGAACGGAGCTTCGGCGTAGCATCTTCTATAATATTAATAGCATTGATTTTTGTAATGCTTACTGCTAGAAATTCTCTCTTGACTCTTGAATATTCTTCTTCTACTGTGTTTTGCTGTGTATTTATTTATTTCTCACTAGCTTTTGCCAGCCTGGAGATTGAAAATTATATTACGGGAATGTACGCACGGCCACAGGTGAGGCTGACTTCGCAATGTACGAAAATCCTATACAATGCGAAGTCAGCTAAAACTGGAAATGTATAGCCGTGTGTGCTACCGAGATAAAAAGTATCCTACTAAACTATCTGCTTGCCGCGTCTCATCACCATTCAGCCGTTTTTAGGGTTCTGTTGCCAAATGGCAAAAAACGGAACCCTTATAGATTCGTCATGTCTGTCTGTCTGTGTGTCCGAGTATGTCACAGCCACTTTTTTCCGAAACTATAAGAGCTATGCTATTGAAACTTGGTAAGTAGATGTATTCTGTGAACCGCATTAAGATTTTCACACAAAAATAGAAAAAAAAACAATAATATTTGGGGTTCCCCATACATAGAACTGAAACTCAAAAAAAAAATTTCATCAAACCCATACGGGTGGGATATTTATGGATAGGTATTCAAAAATGATATTGAGGTTTCGAATATCGTTTTTTTCTAAACTGAATAGTTTGCGCGAGAGACACTTCCAAAGTGGTAAAATGTGTGTCCCCCCCCCCCCCTCCCCGTAACTTCTAAAATAAGGGAATGATAAAACTTCCACCGAAAATTAGTTTGAACGAGATGTAAGTAGTTTTTTTTTTAATACGTCATAAATCCTAAACCACAATTTACCTTTCATTCAGTCAACTCAAATATAAATATAAAATAAAAACATTTAATTTCATAAACATAAACCTTATGCATAAACCGTGAATACCTGCAGGTTTGTACGGAACCCTCGGAGCGCGAGTCCGACTCGCACTTGGCCGGTTTTTTGCTTGATTTAATAATAAACATCCAACTTTCAAATTCATAATAATATATAACTAATATACATTTAAATAGTAGGATGTTTGATATACCCACGTTCGGACTTTTTTACTTTTTAATGATTTTCCTCATTTTCGTTAATAAAATAAAATAAAATATCTTTATTTCAGACCTAAGCAGTCCATACGTAGTTAGTGGTTAGTAACAAACTGTGCTTACATGCTATGTTATTGTTGTTAGTACTTAATTCTATTTAACATAAACCTATACCTAATTCTACCCAGTGCCTTTGGATGGGGCAGTCCACTCTGCTAACAATCATCTTCAGGATGCTGTTCCGAGTGCTACGCAAACGTTGCAGTAGGGAAGCCGCTTTCTTACGCATGATGGCGTGAAAGCCATCCGTACGTGCTTCAGCAAACATTCCCGACGCACTGCAACGTCGCGGCAACCGCAACAGCATCCTGAAGGCATTGTTGTATTGCACGCGCAGGACGTTGTAGGCTCGGCTCGTATATGACACCCATAGGCCGCTCGTGTAGAAGGACTGACAGAACGCTTTAAATAAACTGACTTCGACGTCTGCCGTGCAGCGAGCAAACCTACGGGCGAGCATATTGCTTCTCACCGCCAACGACCTGCGCTCGCGTTCTATGTCCCCCTCATCACGTAGGTCACTGGTGACAACATGACCCAAGTATTTAAATTGAGTGACCACATTCAGTTCAACGCCGTTGAGATATACTGGAGGTACACGACGGGGCTGTTGTTTAGGTGCCGTAAACACTAACACCTCACTTTTTTTTAAATTGTATTTAAGGCCGTGCACCTCCGCATACGTCTCGCAGATCGTGAGAAGCATCCTCAGTCCACTCATCGAGGGACTGAGCAACACCATGTCGTCCGCGTAACTTATGTTATTGACACATATACCGTCTATATGACAGCCGACATGTGTGCTGCTCAGTCGCTCGATGAGCTCATTTACATATAAATTAAATAACAGGGGGGAGCTTAACCCCCCCTGCCTTACACCGCATTCCATTCGATACTCATCCGACAGAGTACCGACCCATCTCACCCGATTTGTCTGGTGAGCATACCAGTACCGGAGAAGCGCTGTGTACTCCACCGGCACACCCGTGCCCCTCAACTTGTCCCATAGCACATCATAGGAGACAAGGTCGAAAGCTTTCGACAGGTCAAAGAAACACGCGTATACCGGCGTCCTCCTCATGGTGTAGTACTTGACGGTGTGCTTCAGGCCGAGAATAGCACTCTCGGTGGACTCGCCCGCCTTGAATCCGAACTGGGCGTCGTGCACTTTAACATGTTCTGAGAGGCAGCCCTTCATCAGACCGTCAAGCACCTTAGCCATGGTGGTAGCTAGTGAGATGGGTCGATAGTTGTTCATATCGGATGTGTCACCAGTTTTGTTTTTAACTATAGGGACCACAATCGTCCGCATAAGTGGTTCCGGTAAATAGGAATGACCAAGGCACAAAGTGAAAAACAGTGACAAAACTCTAGGCAGATGGACTCCCGCATGTTTCAAATGTTCGACACTGAGACCATCGTGACCCGGCGATTTCCCACGCTGCATCCTCGAAATAATTGAAGCCACACTCTTGGCAGGTATTTTCGCATTCAATAATGTATTCAAAAGATTATATTTTTAGATTGCAAAAGACTGCCTAATTTAGGCACAAAATTCATGGCAACGAACCCGAGTTGTTGTACAAATCCATTGACACCCAAATTACATCAAACCTTACTTTTGTCCTACTAAAAAAGCATTAAATAAAAACAATTTAACTCATTTCCGCTATCTAGAATCCGGCTGACGATCAGACAGAATGGTATTGGAATACATGGTCGCTGAATAAACCCGACTCCAGCCAGCACAATATAATGAATAATGACGCGGGACAGACAGATTGCTTCATTAGCTGCCCCGACGCTACACGGCGCATTAAAAATCGTTAATGTACAGGACACGGCGGAGGTTAAACATTGATGAATAAGGAAAGGGAGATGAATGTGGTTCCTGTAATGAGGGCTTTCGGTTTTGAGATTTTTTTTTTGTTGTAAGGTTGCAAAGAAGAGAGAGTTTTTATTAAAGGCGGGCGATAAGTGCAACGGAATTTGAGTTACTTTCAGTAACAGAGTTTGAAGTAACTTAGATCTTCATTATTGTCCTGCAAATTGATTTGGGTCGGTTCAGCATGTCTTTTTCTAACATAGTTCAACACTATTCATTTATTTAGTTTAAAGATTTTTCCTTTTGTGCTTTGTGTTACATTATAAGTTCCAAAAGCTTATGAGCATGATTATTGTGCTACTCAGATTGGGAGTCGAAACTGTCTAGTCTCCCAAATACAGATGACTCAGTGATCTAGTTAGGAGGGCAGCGAATCACCCAACAATTCGTTGTCCCAAACCATGTGATGTTATTCAGTAAGTCCCTCATAATTCTGAATGGACTGGAATGGTTTGTATGGACTGTGAAAGATAATATGGCTAGAAATGGGGTCCTTTATATCATCTTGAACACAGTTTAATCCTCGTTTCTTTGGTCTTCCCCTACTCTTATCGCCCTCCAGATTCATACGCAAAGCTTTTCTTACAACATTAAACACATCCCTCAAGTTTAAAGTAGCTTTGATATTCCAAGTGTTATTGTCATTATTTAAGAGTAGGTGTATCAATTAGACAGCATATGAATTTCTCTAGTATCGACAAATTTTTCAAAATTTAGAATAGACTGCATAATTTTTTTTTGTAGAAAATACAGTAAAAAACAGCAAGTAAAATTCACTATATAACTCAATACAATATATACAATAGTAATATATTGTCGCCATTATAGACCCAATCGTATACAACGCGACGCGTCTACAAATTGCTTGGTTATTATCGTTATTATTGTTTTGTATTGCGTATCAAATATAAATCAATAAATAAAATTGATTATGTATGTAAATCTCTACGATGTTTTTTGTGGCCGTAAAGGGTATTTCGGTTGTTTCCCGCTTTTGCATATTTTATTTATTTATTATCAGATTTGTTTGATTTATGTTTCAAACAGTGATCAATAAGTGTCTACATCAACAAAAAATTAAAAACAAGGTTTGATTTGACTTTTAATAATAAAATTCAATACCTACGTGAATATTCACAATTTCATAATCAAAATCGGTGAAAAACTATGTTACTGAGTTGTGATCCATCTTAGCCATCTGAATTAAAAGTGCAACTGTGGTACAAAAGGCACTAAAAAGTCCTTTTACAGAGTAAGCACAGCAACACGTTCCGTTCGAATAATTAGCAGTTTTTTTCAAATATTGGTACCAAGGCATATTTATGATAGTTTTAATTCGTTGGAAGTTCAAAACGCAACTGCACTAATTGCTGACCCGAGCGCGTTGAGTAAATGCGGGGCGGAGTTTCACAAGGCAATGCTCTTGGACCCCTGAGCTTTGAATGCTTAGACTTTAACATTATTTTAAAGTTTGTTTCCACTAGTTATCAGTTTCTGTAAGTAGATAACACTTTTATAGATTAATACTTTTATAATTATTATACGGACATGGTTTTTGTTGATCGTCCGTTTTTTCACCTTTTGTGTTAAAGTAATCCCAACCCTTTCGTTCGAATAAACTTTTATCGTTCACTTACTATTGCTCAAAATGTTTTTATGTTATTACGTTGAGTAGTTCCAGACAAGCAGAAATACCTAAGGCGTGACAAATAACATATAGTAAAGTGCCGTACCTACGGCAAACGAGAAGGGGAGAGCCCCACCAGATATAATTACGTGAGCGAGTACCAGGGCGGCATGGGCGCGCAGAAGTAGGCAGGCAGCGTCTGGCAGGAAACCCTAAATAAACACACAATTATGTATAATCCTACTCCACTCTCACTGCGCTGAAAAACTACGCGGGGACTGGGGAGGCGGTAGGTAACGTTTGCACACAAACTCTTGTTTTTATTTCCTCCTATAAAAAGTGTTATTGCATTATTTTCACACATTTTCAGAGAATTTACGAGTTCAAAGAGGTTTCTCGTAAAATTAATTTAATGGTTAGAATTTTAACTGTTTTTCATGGATAATGTTTACTCCCATGAGTAAGTCGTTATTTCTTGTATTATTATATCCTAAATCGAGTAAAGTGAGCAAATTAAATTTCTGAGCTGGGTTCAAATAATAATCAATAGTCACATTACCGAGATTCTCCTGCCACTGTCGCTGTTTTCAACGATACTATAACTATTTTAATAAAACTGTCATTTCTATCTAGAATTATTGACTCGTATATCGTCTGATGATTCTAACAAGAACACGCATACTCAAATTCGTGTCTTGTATTTTCCTGTAAATAATAAGAGTAGGTTTAGTAAATGTTATGCCCTTCATCATTTCAGCCGAAAGACGTCCACTGCTGGACATAGGCCTTCCCTAAGCACCGCCACTTCGACCTATTCTGTGCTTCTCGCATCCAACGTATTCCTGCGGCCTTCACCAGGTCATCGGTCCATCTTGTGGGAGGCCTTCCAACGCTCCGTCTTCCAGTATGCGGTCGCCACTCCAGAACTTTCCGACCCCATCGGCCATCTGTTCTGCGAGCAATGTGCCCTTGTGTTGTTGTGTTATGCCCTTAGGAAGACCAATATCCAATTAGGTAACTAATATTTACAAATTATGGCAATTCCTTTTGGCTAAGTGTGAGTCGGACTCGCACACGGTTCTGTACCAGAAGGGAAGGAAAAAATGTCTTAAAAAACGCGTTTCTTGTATGGAGACCTTTAATTTGTAACTTTATTTTATTTTTACTATTCGTTGTTACTTATATCGCAAATAAAAATACGCATTTTGTGTAAATAGTCTACCGTCTAAATATTACGGTTCCATTAGATACAGCCCGCTTACAGACACGGATAGATGGACGGGCCGACAGCGGTGGCTTAGTAATAAGCACCCTTTGGGAAACGGAAACGACTATGAATATTGTACTATGAAGGTTTACTTCAGTATCTCAGTCAACTTTATTTGAAATGCAAAATTGTAATTGTCTGACAGGTTTGTGTTGTGTGTATACTGTATAGCTATCTTGAAAACAGGAATAATGTTAAGGTGGATGGATGATTATCTCAGATGCCATTTTGTCGCTAGATGGCGCTAGATCCACAATTTGGAACATTTTCAATTTTTACGCCTAACTTAGAAATCTTTAATAGATAACTTTATTATATGCGAAACCTAGGGCATTAACTTGATTTTTTTAGATAGTCACTGTGCTTGTTAACTGGTCTCATACAAAGATTTGTACATTCTAAAGATTTAGCCGCTTGACTTTACTCTTTACACACACATGCAAAGTAAATAGTAGTAACTTTCGACACCACTAGATGTCGTTTTATTCAAACAGTTTAAAATGAAATTAATATAGGTACACTGTCCCTATAAGTTGTAGTAATGTGACTGAACCTAAATTGTAATGTGTAAATAGTCATCATCTCAGCCGCAAGACGTCCACTGCTGGATATAGGCCTCCCCCTATTTGGGGGGCTTTGCCATAATCACCACGCTTGGCAAGCGGGTTGGCGATCGCAGTGTGATGGTAAAATGCATAGAGAACGCTGCTGCCCATTCTCTAGTAAATCCCTTAGTCGCCTTTTACGACACCCACGGGAAGAAATGTAAGGCAGAAGAAGGAATGGAAGTGTAAATAGTGACGTGTACTAAATAAATAAAAGACTATTTATTACATTGTAAAGCTTTTTATTGTACCCTACTATAAATTAATAATATTTATTTAGTAAAAAGGGGTTAATATTTTCATAAAAATAATGTTTTATTTACTCTCACTACATTTACTTAGATAGTTTCCGTTTGGATTCAAACCATCGAGTCATACCACCATACAAAGATAACATACTTTTTTAAATATTTTGATATTTACAATTATGATTTTGAATTTAGTATTAGAAAGAATTATGTATGTAGATTACAATATAAATAACATCATACGTAACTATATATAACGGCACATGTATCTTACATAACAACACAAAGGGGTTGCTAGCTAACCATAACATTTATTAATGTTTCAAGAATACCTACTTATGATACAATTTTGAACTGCAATAAATATTCTTTTACAATTGAATTGTTAGGCTGGTACCTAAATACATGAGTGAAACTTATCTACACAGAAAAATCTTATGAACTAACAAAATAACACAAACTATACATCGCTACGTGCAAAAATAGCTTATTAATTATTCTATAATGTTCCCACTGCTGAGACTCAGGCCTCCTCTGAACTGTGGTGATGAAATAATTTACACTCAGCAAAGTGCCGGCTTGGATTCGAACCATCGACTCGTACCACCATACAAAGATACTTATAAATATTATAATAAAATATCTTCTTTTCTACGCGCTACTTTTTGCAGTCGCCGCCGCCGCCGCGCCGTATCAGTCTTCTGCTTGTCACTTTTTACTTCCATTTATATAATTTCCGTGCGATCTGAATCAAATGCTGGAAGACGCAGTTTTCGCTGCAACAAATGAATTTACACAGTTTTGTTAGACTATTCTTACTGAACCCACACCTCAGAGACCTGCGGAATAAGTTAGGAAATGAGTAAGACTTATATTTTTATACCTTTTAATTCCTTGATGTCTAGACATTTAGCATTTTTCTCAACTCTTCTCAATATAATTTCTGGCAGTACACGTTTTAAAAAATGTTACCAACTTCGGCATCATAGCGTTGATAACTTCCTCATCCCGGTTAACTTCTATGACAGTCAATGGTTGGGTGACAGATATAAAGCAAATGAAGTAACATTTATTCATTTTGGTAATTCGCAATTGACCCTGGACCTAGAATCAAAATAATAATAGCTGTTAAAAAGAAACAATCCAAGAAATACATTATTTTTATACATACATACCAAGAAATAATGATATTTGTTACACTGAACATTGTGTAAAATATGTTGTACTTTGGTATTGTCAAACATAAACTTCATCACAACAAACAAGCAAAAGCGTACTAATGTAATGAACACAAAAATATGGTATCAAGTTGGGACTTACCATTCCAGATGAAGAATCAAAGTTGTGACCATATGACCTTCTTCAAGTCAACAATACGGTACCCTACCAAACCTGATAAGTTGTCACTTGATGTTCTTTCCACAGTTAGTTGATAAGCTTCAGTCTCTGAATCGGGTTGTGGCCAATCAAAATCAACAGTCTCTACTTGCTCTGTAACAGATTCAACTGTATTGAAGCTAGAGCTGCAGGCTATGGCTTCGTATCGAATTTCTGGTATACCACGCGAATAGGTTTAGGGCGTATCTTAAGCTGTCGAAAGGTTGGACAGCTGATGACGATCTTGAGTTGAATGTGGACTGAAATAAAAGATATGTTAAAAAAACAGTGTTGAGAGACAGAAAAATATTGATAGGTCTGTAGGTACCTAAATACAACAGGGCAAACCGCGGTTTCTTCCACTACCTTCTGTTTCTTGTTACGCCATGCTTGCATGCTTGTTGTTCCTTCGCTTGCTTTCGGCTGCAAGGAAAAATGGCTGTAAACGAAGACTACAACACGAACCAACGAGTATCAAATAACCTCCACTCACGTAAATCTGATTCGAAATCTTATGGGAATCTAATTTACTCACTATAGATCACTAAAAGAACTTCCATGATGTCTTTTCAATACAGCTTGCACTTTTTTCCGTGATTTTCGCGGTCCTGAATACACATGTCGTATACATTTATGCAAGTTTATTAGTCGGGTTCATCTTAGGCAGTTCAGTTGCAATTCAATCTGAAATCAAAAAGAATAATTACAAACAACAGCAAATGTATCTTATTTATGAAATGTTTCAAGAAACAGAAATAACACCACCATCAAGCTGTTGTTTTCAGAGAGAATATCTGAAATTTGTAGTATGTCATGTGACGACAATCAACGAGTGTTGCTAACGTTTGATTTTGTATTTCATCTTCTAAATCTTACACTTTTGTAAAGTTTTAAGGGTAATTAATTACCATTATAATAATACTCTATATCACCTTGAAAATCATTCATTGCACATAAAAATAACACTTACCGTCAATAAAACACAAAAACGCTTCACTTTTGAATAAAAACCAGGGCTTTGAATAACGTTAAAAATTTGGTATCGTTACTTTCATCGGACGAAGATAACGTTATTAGTAGAGGTCACGTAATGCTTGGTAACGATACTTGGCATACGTTTTACCGGTAACTGAGTACCGTTAATTTTTTATTTATTTTCTTTCATCTCTTTCTTTCGTCTACATTATTGAAGTTGCATTTGCACCGTTTGATTGGCGATGTTGCCGTAGAGCGCCGCCGCCCATGGCGTGCCGCTTAGGTTGCGCAGGTTGACAACAACGCATTAGGTAACGATGTGATAAGAGAACGGTGTGGTGTAAAAGAAGATGTAGTGACAAAAATTGAAAAAAGTATGCTTAGATGGTTTGGTCATGTTGAGAGGATGAATGAAGGTCGGCTCACAAAAGGTATTTACAAGGCAGATGTGAGTGGAAACACCGGGAGGGGACGCCCTAGGAGGACATATAGGGACCTTATTAGTGATATTCTTCAGAAAGGTCAGGTGCGTAGTACTCGCAACCGGCGTGTGTGTATGACCAATTTTATGAACCTAAACGAGGCAAAAGAAGTGTGTAGAGATCGTAGCAGGTGGCGTTCCGTGGTTTCTGCCTACCCCCATGGGAAAAAGGCGTGATTCTATGTATGTATGTATGTAAAAGTATCGATACTAGTAACGTTAATTGGTAACGTTATTTTATAGATTCGATACCAAAGTATCGTTACCCGTTTTACCGTTAAAATATTAACTTTATGAAAATAACGTTACTTAACGATACTTATAGTGTGAATTTGGTAACGTTAACAAGCCCTGATGAAAACTGTTTCACGGATGGCACTCATTTGAATGGTTCTCAGTAGTAGGTAGCACAGTTTTTTTTAAGTAATAATAAACATGGTAAATATCTCGTTTTAAGTTCTAATGATACTGGTGTTTATTGTTTCGTGTGGATTTCATGACAAAGTCTCTTCCGAGCCCCTTTTCTTTAATAAAAAAACCTCGTCGTAAAGTTTAGTTGCTAAATTGGTGTCCAGATTCTTAAATATTATACCAAAATGTTAAATTTTGCGTTGAAGTTATAGTAACACCCACCACATTTGTTTACCATTTATTTTATTGAAATTTCAATGCGTACTATTTTTATTTTTGAATTCTTAGCAAAGTACGATCTTTTAAAATGTATGGTACGATCTTCTAAAAAATAAAGTTGGCAACCCTGCTTGACGCATTTTGTGTGTGCTAATAATACTAGTAAAATAAGCAATTATGAAAAATCAAAGTGGTTTGTCTGTGTATTCACTAATCTTGCTGGTTTCACATGAATTATAAAAGAATAGAAGAATAAATATGATTCAATCAATAGATGTACGTAGTACCTACGTTTCACCATTGTGTAGGTAGCTTCGCTGATCGCCTGATTTAGTTATAACTTACTTATACATCAAATTCTATTCTCTGATTTTATTCAACCCAAACCAATGGATTAGTACCTAAGCGTATCAGAATGTTATCAGTACCTACTTACATACATTAAAAAGATTTTTAAATCTGGAAAGTCGTGTACTAGTAACTACTTACTACATATTTAAACTAGATAATACAATAATTACATTAGTATTGTATCTGTGTGAACCAAGGGCAGATCGCAGAGATATTTTTTTCACTTTATGTAAAGCATTCTTTCTCATTCCATAATAAAAAACATTTTATCAATCATAAAATGTTAACTCCGCGGGCAAACCCGCGCGCCCGGCGCTAACTTGCTAGAAACACAATATTCTGGAAACGATTCGCAAGTTTTCAAGACTCAAGTAATCACGCATTGACGGTATGGCAACAACGCGGTGTGCGCGCGCTGCCTCTAGAATGGCAACGTCGCATTATCGAATTTAAAAGATAAATTCTTTTAAAATGTTCGAATATCAAACAGCGCCATCTATTATGAATGTTTACTAATCGTAAACTCGTAACACAACAGCAACCAACTTTCTCAGTGGTTCTATAAATTTCTGTCAGATGGCGCGATTCAGGTCACTCACACATGTAAAGATTTTTCGTTTTTTATTCGGTCTAATTCTCCTAGAAATACTGTTTTTTTTATAAAATTTGGGCTATACGCGAACATAATACATTATAAAGTCTCATTACAGTTGCTTTTATTCTGCAGAAACTGTTTATTTACCGAGATTTCCACACCTGAAAAATGTATGGCGAGGGCTATCTAGGCATTCACCTTAAACAATGGTAAAACTCGTGGTCATGATTTAACAATATTTTTTAATACACAAGAAAAACCAACGTGTAAGTCAATTGAAACACCAAAGCAAACCTAATCTGCTGACCGTACTCCCAGTAGCGTAGGTAGGTATTCGAATTATAGCGTAGCGAGGGACTTTCGCTCGTGTCTCGCCGGTGCTTAGCTATATCTACTACTAGGCTCACAGATAGATGTAGAGGTGTACTTCGTCTCCAGTAGTGTATTCGGCAGACGCTTTATGTACCTAGGGCCTACTGAAAGGAAATGAGTATCCTCCTTCAGCAGGCAAAACGATATTAAAAATGGCGGAAAAAGGAAGGATACCTACTAGTCTTCTCAATCGATAAGTATTTGTTAAGATTTATCACTTTTACAAGACTTTCTAGTACACCTATGTTTCTGAAAAGACAAGACGAAAACGCAACGAATTCCATAATCATTGTAATGATGATTGATGCGATTTGCAACAACGTTAGTCATCATTAATGACGTAAACATACACCTCTTGTTATTCCTGAATGCTTAGTCTGATGCACGTGACTCCCACGTTAAATAAGTTCCTGTTAAAATGGCGGTAGGGAGCTTTTCATTATCCATTGAAATCCGATTCAGTGCTCATCGAGTAACTCACATCAGCAGTGAAACCTTCCGGCTCGTTTTAATTATAAGCTTGCAAGTTGATATATTCGTTAAAACGTACGTGGCTACTACGTACCTATAGCGAAGTGAGTGAGCACGGAGTAAGAATAAATGGAGCGCTAACTCTAGGACAGACGGTATCAATACGGTCAACAATGCGACTAAACAGTGGTTCGACAAATGCTTGATTCCCACTACTGGATACTTCATACCGGAGGAACGCGGTTAACTACACTTGAGTGCAAAGAATGCTCTCAATTTGAGAGACGATGCCTCAAAATGTTGATGTATATTTCAATTATATGATATTATGTAAAGGTAGGTAAGATACAGTTTATTTACACATACCCTATACTTTGATAAAAACAATACTCTTCACTAGGTGGACTCGATTCATCAGGTCTAACGTAATGTGACAATGTTTAATTCTGAAAGGTTTAAATGCAAAATATATTAGTTTATTTCTTGAATTAGGGCTCTCACAGAGCGAAGCTTCAGTTGATCATTTTGCATGAAGTTTCCAAGAAATTGTTTGTGACGCCTGTCCGCCGAGCGTTAACCTTGTTTCAAATCGAAGAGGATGAACGAGAGGGTGGAACGATTATTTGCAAGCAAGTGTATATTTTTATTAGATAAACAAGGTGTAACAGAATAAACGCAAGACCTGAAAGTAGTTTGTTCCTAATTTACTACCAAATCGATTTTAGTAACTTTTAAAGTGGGTTTTATTTTCATAAATATTTATTTTGCCATACCTACCGCCGAATGAGCCAAAGAAAATTAAACTTTATTTCAGTGCAATAATACGCAATTTTAAACGCATCAAGTAATGCTCCCATTTCTTCCCGGGGGTGTCGTAAGAGGCGACTAAGGGACTTATTAGAGAATGGGCAGCAGCGTTGTCTATGCATTTAACCACGATACTGCGATCGCCAACCCGCCTGCCAAGCATGGCGATTATGGCAAACCCTCCCAGAATGGGGTGAAATGATGATGAAAGTAATGTTAGGGTCAACACATTCTTCATAATAATAACAGTTAGTTACTCTTTTGACTCCCATTTCTTCCTGTGAGTGTCGTAAAAGGCGACAAAGGGACTTACTAGAGAATGGGCAGCAGCGTTCTCTATGCATTTTACCACCATACTGCGATCGCCAACCCGCCTGCCAAGTGTGGCGATTATGGCAAAGCCCCCCAAATTGGGGAGGCCTAAGTCCAGCAGTGGACGTCTTACGGCTGAAATGATGATGATGATGACTCTTTTGACTCAAAAATCTGGATCGAATGTCTGGGTCTTGCGTTAAATATGTTACGCATTGTAAAGGCAAATCGTTCCTATCGCGTGTTTCATATTTTAAGCCTTCGTATAGATTGCAATGAACAGTCACAAAACAAATAAGTACATTAGTTAGTAGATTGGCGATCGTATTAGTAGTCATAGTTTATTATTTATACATTATTATTATAGACTCGTAAGTTCTGGTCTACTGACCGTTTCAACTTCCACAATTTGTTAGTTAGCACTCCATTTTGTAAACCTGATGGCTTCTCGTGAAAATTCGTGGTATATTCTGATACTCGGGCGCGTTCTCGAGTGACACGCGTTTGACTCACTTAATATAATATTATACTGCGATACTATCACCGCAGGGCTGTCCGGCACTGAGGATCGCTTTGGGCCGTTATCAATCATTGCTGTGATTTCTTTGACTATTACTTGGACAATGATGCTGTCATTCTTGGATCTTTGACAGTACTTATGGGGTTATTAAGGCCAGATATTCAGTCGCTCCTTGTAAAATACTGGTATACACCTGCATTGGGTTTGACTGCCGGCGTCTGACACGATACATATATGGGAAAAGGCTAGGCAGATGATGATGCGAGAAATAGAATTTGCTTTAAATTTATAATACACCAAAAAATGGCTCAGATATTACGAAATTAAATAAAAAACCTGTAGTATAAATACTGATTTTACAATTAAGTAGACTGCGATAGATAAGGAACTGCTTCTCGTTTTTGATGATTACCTACCTAGTACTTTTTTATACTGATTTTTATTTTATTTGTAAACAAAAATATACTTATTTGTAAAATCAGCATAAAAAAGTACTAGGTAATCATAACAAACGAGAAACATCTAAGAAGAAGCAGTTCCTTATCTATTACAGTTTATTCAAATTGTTTTAACATACCTACTTAACAAATAAATAAAAGCATAATCACGAGCATGCGGCAGCCCTGTCTGATAACGGTTATCACCGGTTCCGGGAAAGCGATAAATAAATATTATTGTTAGTCGCGACGTAACCGGCGCGTATGTATCCGTGAAATAATAAATAACGAACATTGTACCTATTAGTTATTTCTGTTATTATAACAGGAATGGTAGGCGCATATATTTTGTGAAATTTTGTGAATGCTGGAAATGTAAATGAAGTTCGTGAAATTGGCAAAATATTTATTTATCGCATTGTCTATGAGTAGTAATGTACTAGGCTGTCAGGTAGGTACAGGAACTATTACAATGTTTATGAAGAATAAGTAGATGTTTTTTTTTTTTGGATGGGATATCATCAAATGACTTCTCTCGCTCTGGGCGGAGCAGAAGGGCGTGTCAGACTTTTACTGACTAAAACCCACCCGTGTTCCTTCAGTTGCCCATGTGCCAGGGTCACGGTATCTCTTTCGAACAATCTCGCGACCCTGACATAAGTAGATGATCACATCAGTTGTTCAACAGCCCTAGAAGCAATCCATCATCATCGTAATCAGCTTATAATAATGTTCCCACTGCTGGGACACAGGCCTCCTCTCCTCAGTGGGGCTGTAATTCACCACGCGAGCCCGGTGAGTAGATGTCAAAAGTCTTCGAATTGTTGGTTCTAGGACATGCCGATTTCCTCATGATGTTTTCCTTCACCGTTTAGAGAGCAATGGTGATAAAATTACACTAAGTATAATGCCTTCTTGAGTTCGAACAAGTTCCCACGAACTACAAATCGGCGAAGATACCACTGGGACACCACTGCTGTCTAAACAATCCATAATAAATGACTAATATTATAAATGCGAAACTAACTCTGTCTGTATGTACGTATGTTTCCTTTTCCCGCACAAATCACTGATCCGATCGTAATGAAATTTGAAAGATATAGCCTGAGACCTGGAGAAGGATGTAGGCTACTTTTCATCCTGATCGCAGACGAAGTCGCGGGTAACAGATAGTTATCTAATAAATTGATCGCTCGGGCTTCGGGGTTGGAGCATTATCCGATTACAAAAAGCAACGGACAAAATCTTTTTACCTGAATACGGGGGGTATTAAGGTAGAGAGTTTTTAAATTTTGTGTTTCGTTTCTACAGTACTTTTACAATTTTTAACCGTCTTTAAAAAAAGGAGGAGGTTCTCAATTCGACTAAATTTTTTTTTTGTTTGTTACCTCAGAACTTTCGACTGGGTGAACCGATTTTGATGATTATTTTGTTATTTGGAAGCTGGTGCTTACCGTGTGGTCCCATTTAATAAACATAATTTGGTTCTATTCTGATAATGGGATCCATGTGAAACCCATAAAGTCTTAAATTTGCATTAAGTATGTGCACGACAAATGCACAAATAACGCGATTAGATTAGTGCGGGGTACATATACATACCATAATTAAAAAGATAAAAATAAAAACTTAAAAAAAATAACAACCGAATTCCCTAAAAAAAAACACTACGAAGTCAAAAATAACTTTAATTTCGGAAGTCGGTGGCAAAAACCTTAAATACCTACAGATCCTAAAACACCTTTAAGGAGGTCGGGCGATATCCTTGAGGTCGGGTGTTATCATAGGGTGTAGGGTGTTATATTTTTTCTTAAGTTTTTTTCTTTCTTTTCTTTCATTCTGTTTCTTTATATTCACTGAATGTAAATAACCAACTGTAAAACAATCATGTTTCCAAATGTCATCATAGCCGTGCGTATATCTTTGGCAACCAGCCGGCAATCGTTTAAAGTGAAGGCACGTGAGCATGTTTGTAAGAAGTTCCCAGAATCATCACAGCGTTAATTTTCTGGATTCGTTTTCTCCTCTATCTATCGTTATTTCTTCAGACAAAGTTTATTTTCGTTAAGTTTAAGTATTTATTCTTTTCCGAGCTATCTATCCCTTATGTTGCACCTGCCACGTTTTGTCTCTGCATCACTCTAAGGTTGACTAGTATAGTAGAAAATGCCTCAGGCATAACGTCCGCCCTTTGTACAGTATTTTTTTAACCTGTGCATAATGTTTAAAATAATATATCTCAATGTACATATTCCCTTTCATACATCTGCCAATTTTTCATCTAGCGACCACCACTAGCTTACCTATTCATTCCCGCTGTTACAAGTTTTTATTTTATTTCAGCTTCCTAGTCATAGACAGGTCTAAGGCGCACTTTAAGAAGCCATATTGGAACAAAATCCTTAGATATTGCTCTCGAAACTACTATATCTGTCATTTCTAAAAGATTCCGAATGTCTGATTCCAAATAGTCTAGGATTCTTACTATTTTTAGAAAGATTTCCTGTTATATTCTGGCTATGTAAAAGGACTTCTTTTTTGCCTTCCGGTACTTGTTTCAATGTGATTTAGTTAATTATTTTTGTCACTCTACTGAATAAGCCAGAGAGTCTATTTTTAGCTGACGCAATAACAGTGCTAGGGCTGTAGGTTTAGCTTCAATATATAGCGTTCTTGATTGCTTGTCTGTCTGTAAACATTATGTAGTGTCTAACAAAGCTTGCTTTCTCTCATTTAAAACTTAGGCTGTTCAACCTTTAAGATTTTTGACACTTTCTATAGACATTTGCGGAGATCAAATAGACAGTTTCTCCATGTAAAATACTGGTAATCAGCCGCATTGGATTAGACTAGAAGCCGATTCCAACATAGTTGGGAAAAAGCTTGGCAGAAGAGATTGATCAATTGATAATACCATGCTTTTCCTTACCAATGTTATCCTTTCCATTAACCTATCTGCCCTAACTTCTCATCTACCTACAGTTTCAACCTACGCCACACTTTTAAGTTAAGAAATACTTGTAAAGTATTCGTGAAGTTGTCGTCTGTGTTGGCTTAAACTTAGTTCCGCTGAGTCACGCTCATAAATTCCGTTAATGTTAAACTGTAACTTTTCTCCTCGAGTGCAGTTAAAATGTTTGTAGTGCCAGACAATGGGAACTTACGATGACTGGTTCAAATCTGGTGGTACCGGTGAAACTGGAGTTCTAACATTGTTTGCTTCTTTCTCGTTACCTGTAACTTCATTATTGAGGGCTTCTTTCTATGTAAGTGGATCTTTACCTTTATGCATAAAGTCTTTTTCCTTATGCTGTTGTTTATTTACGCAATAACATCACACGACATTGTCATTGCTCATCGTGTTATATCTGTCAAATATCACAATCACTGGTCATAAACATAATACACTTTAGGGTTCTAAAAGGAATAAATCCAGACAAACTTTGGAATTCTCTCTCTCCTCAACAATCGTTCCCTCAGTCCTCACTTCTGATGATTGTGACCAATCTAGTCATAGTTTCTTGGTGTAAAATGTCTCGGTCCCGAGCTACTCTTCTGCATTCCTGGTAAGAGAGTTAAAACATTAATAAAGTCCGGAAGAAAACAAGAAACACAGCCGCGTGTAAAAGCAAGTATAACAATGACGAGCCACCCCGGCTATAATCAAGTAATTATATTTAATTGACGCTAAGCAAAGTGTGAATTAACCAATTGAGGTTAAACGGCTCCACAATTGAGAGCTGGCCTGTGATGATGGAGCTCTCTAGCTTCGATACTCGTACATGTGATACGAGTATATGTCACGCGAGCGAGATTGATCAGTTACTGCACTTACTTAGATAGTTTGTGATACATTCTGATTTTCAATCATCATTTCAGCCCAGTGATGTCCACTGCTGGACATAGGCCTCTCCCAATTTGGAGATTTTGCCATAATCGCCACGCTTGGCAGGCGGGTTGGCGATCGCAGTATGATGGTAAATTACATAGAGAACGCTGCTATTTTTTTTTTTGTGGGTTGTAAATCATCAAATGACGTCTCCGGCTCTTGGGCGGAGCGATAGGCGTGTCAGACTTGTACTGACTAAAACCCACCCGTGTTCCTTCAGTTACCCATGTGCCAGGGTCACGGTGTCTCTTTCGAACAATCTCGCGACCCTGGCAGAGAGAACGCTGCTGCCCATTCTCTAGTAAACCGTTAGTCGCCTTTTACAACAACTACGGAGAAATCGGATGGTGGTATTCTTTACGTCCGGCAGCTCACGGAACATCTAGCATCTAATGTTGATTCAATCCGCAAAGAACTCGGTAAAAATAAATTATGGGAAAATAAAGGAGAGACTTATTAATGTACACTAAGAAGGCATACTTTGATGCAAAGATGACATGTCTTTTAGAAAAGACGAGGCATTAATTAAACAAATGTAGATAGTTAGAATAGATAGATCGATTGAAACGAAGATAGCGGGACGAAATCACTCTTACCGAAAGGAGTGGCCAGCACTAGCAAAAGACAGAATTCTGTGGAAATGGAGACGGAGGCCTTGGCCCTACAGTGGGACAATATAAGCTAGTTATATTAGAGTAATAGATTATTTCTTACTAGAAGTACATACAGAAAGTTGGTGACCACCTAAGACAGTATCCGTCTCCTTCAAAAAGGAGTACTAACTTTAGTCCAACCCTAAAACGTTTGAGCCCAGTTATAGTACCTATTCTAAACTTTACTTCGATAAAAACTGTAAATTTCTTAATACATTTGACAACTTAGACACAGATTTAACGTCAGGTTTTATAATTAGCACTTTATTGTTGTCGGGATAAAGTTTTAAATTCATTTCAAATGGCCCGAAGTTCTGTTCTCGAAACACATCGGCATTATCTTGCCCGTCACTCCTTTCGCAAATATGTTACTCTGTGTAGTGTGGTAAAAAAATACAATTAGCCATTGGTGATGATTCTGATGTTCTCCAACTCAACGTTATTTAGGGTATTGCTTTATTTTTCTTTCTAATGAAACAATAAAGAGACGGAAAGAAAGAGCAGTCAAAACTTGAAATAAGATTTTCTTCGACCCAATATCGACGAATTAGATAGAAAACGCCAACAACTAAAAAAGTTAAAAAATATATAATTGACGTGTAAAAGTGTTTGTACAAACCTACTTACTGAACAAATTATTTATTATAACTAACCATACACGACAATATTTTGTTCCAAATCCTACTCAAGTAGTCTTTTGTCATAGAACGTTCACAAATACAATACATTTACGATATTTCTAAGTACTCTGAGAAATAAACAAATAAATAATGGGCGCTTGGACAGGGGTGCCTCAGGGGTCGGACGTGGCGCCCGTGGGGGTTGCATAGCAACCCCGGAGAGACATCTCCCGCAATTTATATTGTCGAATTAATCGATTTTCGGAATTCTGATATTAATAAAAGCTTTTATGAGTTTCATGTTTCCGTGGTGTTTGTGTCATCGTACATTGTTAATTACATTATTAGAAATAACAACAAATCGACAAGATAGTCGTTCAAAGTAATTTTGGCGTGTGGCTAAAACGGTAACTAAGGGCTACAATCTATTTTTTTCGAACAAAATTCTTTAACGCAGCTTTAAGGAATGACGGGTATGTGTAAAATTGTAGAAATGGTTACGTAACAAAAAAGCGTAATTCCGCCCACCCCCCCTTGCAAGCGACTTTTATTTAATAAAACAGAAATTGACAGAGGGAGTACGTGAGAGAGTTTTCATAGTTTTCGAGAGTGCTGAAGACAATAGTGAGGACAGAATAAAATCTACGTTGATGACCGCCAAAAATTCTTCGTTCCTAACGGGTACCCGACCACACGCGTTTTTTATTTTGATACATTTTTAAGTGACGTTTCACGAAAATATTGACCCCCTGTCAACGTCAAGTGAGTGCCAAAAGATTATAATTATTGTGGCAGTGTTTATAAGTGGGTTTTCTATTCTCATGCTTTGATAACAAAGTTTATCAAGCCTCCTCACAGCACATCATCTTCGCAAATTGCTTCGAGCATTGTGTCTAAAGTAAATAAAAGTTTGTTCATTGCTTATCCTGTTTATTAACCGTGTTTGCACATATTTGAGAACTAACTTGTAATAATGGTCTGATAATACGACGATTCTGACGAAATCTTCAAATATTGAGGCATAACGAGATAATTGTGTAATTATCAGTAGCAATTTGACAGTTCTACAACATTCATTGCGTTATTTACGTTGTTGAGATAACAATTTTTTTAAACATATGAAGCAATGGACTAGCAATATCCGTCAAATGATTCAGATAGTGATTGATAGTGTGTTACGTATTTAGGGTACTGGTAATGTATTCTACTTGTACATATTACAAATTATACTCGTTTTTCGTGTTTGTCTGTGTTGTTCTGCTATACTTCGATGGGATCCTATGGGATCTGATGTGAATTTCACTATAATTTAGAGAATTTATTCCGGAGGTTTTTGCGTACAATAAATTAATATTAAAATTATTTGTACAGCCGTAAAATTCCTGCGAAGCAGAGGCGGATCACTCGTATTATAATCATAAAAAGCAAACATAACAACATTCTAATAGTGTATATAAAAAACGTCAAATTTAAAAATATTATAAAGCGCGTATTCTAAAAAAAAGTGGATGTCCACAATGTAACTGTTCGTTGCATATGCAGATGAATTCAACGGTACACCAATTTGGTCCAGTCATTTAGGCTGTACGTGACAAAATACATGCATACATAATCTCTATCTACATAAATACCACCCAGGTGTAACGTATTAAAAGGCTTATAAATAACATTCATTTATACACAGACATAACTTAGACCGCGTCAAGTTACTTAAAGGTAAACACAAAGTTTGTTTATGTAGCGACCGATAGAAATATTTTCATTTTCGCAGCTGTCCAAGCATTTTCTCTTTGCTGCCAAAGAAATGCTTTCGTTTCAAAAAGCGGAGAAGACCTACTATTTCCATGCAGTACTTACGGTTTGCAACTGTGAAAAGGACTTACTATTTCCATGCAGTACTTTTGAAAAAAGAACGAGAAATGTTAGATTAGTACTAACATCTCTACGTTTTTATTTATTTTTGTTCATCGTAGAACCTGCAGAATAGTTGACTTAATTTTTGGCGGCAAATACCTTTCGTGTAGTCTTTATGATTTTCGTGAGCCCACTGTGTTCCCCTAAGTAATAAAGGGCACATTCCCGGGATATCGTCCGTTGCTGGATGTAATTAAAATGAGTTCGCTTTATGTTTGTCCCTCGGCAAGTGCGTAATGGAGCCACATTTATTTTGAGAATACTCGTCGAGTTCTGATTTTTACACAACTTTCCGCACAGTTTTCAGTGGCGGAATTTCTTAGTGTTTCGTGCAATTCATTTAAACTGGTTATAAGAGCCTTATACTTATAGCTGTAACTGAAGAAAATAGAGTAAATACGTCAAAGGTCTCTAAGAAATTATGAGGAACTAGGGCCAACTCAGAATTATAGAATTATCCAGCATTTCCTATTTTCTCGTAGGCGCTAAATAAATCAATTTCAATTCATAGTAGACCTCTGGTAAGCCGTCGACTAATCCGACA
Organism: Aporophyla nigra; assembly: GCA_947507805.1. Taxonomy (NCBI): domain Eukaryota; kingdom Metazoa; phylum Arthropoda; class Insecta; order Lepidoptera; family Noctuidae; genus Aporophyla; species Aporophyla nigra. The sequence goes on along the minus strand of OX382297.1, from coordinate 24,515,992 downwards.
CTTACAGTAAGTGAAGAGAAGTTCTTTGTGTCGAAGAATAAGCATTTGAGCATTTACGAGGCACTCCGACCTAAGCGCTAGACCGCACGCATTTGCATCCGCTCACATCTTCACATCTTCTGGCCTCCTGGTCACCGTTTATTAGAGCCTATTGTCTCTGTACCATTGTCTTGAGACAACGCGAATTACGGTATACGTACTAAACATTTTATGACCAGTTTTGTTAAATTAATTTGTCTTACGTGTCCTCTTGAGTTATGAATGGACCACCTTGGTTCGCAGGTGTTGAGTTGCGAATGAATTCTTGTGATGGAAAGATAATTTGCAGAATCCACGCGTGGTGACACCGAATGACACCAACTGTAAATATAGCTGCTACCAACTGGAACAAATAAATAAACCCTTTCCAAAGTTTATCTATCACATTATTCGATAATAATTCTAAGCTTACGCACGGTTATATTTGCTTTAGACTATTTGTTTTCACAATAACCGTGTTGCCCTTCATATCATTCATTAGTGCATAAACCCACACGCGATAATATCGTACGATCGATCGCGTGGAGATCTTGCGATAATTATAATTGATCGTACGATACCGTATAGGCTGAGCTGTCCAAATTATAACTAGACTGTTTGAAGATTTTGCTGTGGATACCAAGATTATGGTCTCTGTTAAAAAAAATCTGCAATGATAATGGTGAAGTTTCATTAATTTTGAAACTTGAGATGTTATCGTATCCGCAGGACTATGCGCGATCAATCAAGTAACATTTATCTTAAGATCCCGTCGTGGTCAATCTTTGGATAATTATCGCGTCTACATTAGAAAGTTCTCAATTAATATTTAAATCTCTTTTTAAAGGTCTTTGGATCTATAGGTAGGAAATTAGAAAATACCTTCAGGAATATTTCTGAGGAGCGATCTCTTTGTGATTCAGTTCGTTCACGCGTGAATTTGGCATAAAGGAGTTTTTTTTTTAAATTACGTCACTGATCTGTAAATCTTAAAAACCCACTTTATTAGCGACAAAGTTTTGTTATTTTTCTCTACTTACATATTATAAAATTATGCATAATTTTCGTGTCTGTCTGTGACCGCAACGGGTTTTGAAGCAGTTTCCGCCATAATTTAGAAAATGTATTCCGAAAAGATTTTGTGTAAATATATTAAGTAGGTGCAATACATATAAAAAAAAAAATACCGAAGATTTGTCAAATCGTGAAAACTAAGTAAAGCAGGGGCGAGACGCTTGATTAGTATAAATAAAATGGATAAGGAGGTTGAGTGCCTCGTTGTTCTAGTAGTCGCAAACGCTATTGGTGAGCGTGAGGTCCTGGTCTGAATTCCCGTGACGGGCAGTAATTCTCAGTCATCAGCAGCCTATAATGTTCCCACTGCTGGGACACAGGCCTCCTCTTGGTGAGAGGGAGTGGGCCAAAATCCACCACGCGGGCCCAGTGCGGGTTGGTAGATGTCACATGTCTTCGAATTTTTGGTTCTAAGACATGCCGGTTTCCTCACGATGTTATATAACACGATGTGTGTGTTATGAATTTCTCAGTAGCAGCCCGGAATTTGGATTTGTGACCGGTTGAAGGCAATAAGGCTTGCAACCAAGTCTCTAGTATTGGTACACGTCTGCTTAACCCTTTGGGAATGTAGTCGTGATGTATGGATAAGAACATGAAATAACTTAGTAGGTACGAGTACGATTCCGAGAAACTGATTGAAATTACACAGAAGTCAATGCCGTAGGAAATTGATTGGATGAAAGTGAATGGAACTCAAAACCAACAAACGCAAAGAAGAAGATTATCGACATTAAAAACAAGAAGATAATAAGACACTTGAAACTCCCAATTCGGGCTTAAAAACAGGCTCACGCCAGTTTCCAGGCGCGAGGTGTTGCAAGATCTCACCAATCGTGACAGATCTCCGGATGAAATGTGCACACGCCTAAACAGAGACACGACCAGTTAAATTAACTTCACGAACTATTCTAAAATGGTATTCTAATGCCGCCTCGAGAGCCGCGACGGTATTCCGGGAAGGTCCTAATACCTCCTTTTATGCGATGCCCTTAACTTTTGAAATGGGTTAGCATAATTTATTCTCTGCATCTCTCACTGTTTAATAGGACACCAGTTTTTTTGTTAAGCAGGTTTTTTTTCTCCTCCGACCGTCCCGGGCCGCGTCCGTCAGTTGAACGAAGGACGTCCGTGTTTTTCTTGTTTCACAATTTCGAATGATTAGTTCTTTTGATCCGTTTTTTGCTGCGTTCGCGAGTTAACAATCGCTTTTTTGTTAATTGAACCTTGTGGAGTTTATTAGCGTTGTTTGAAAACGGGGAGAGAGTCGTTTTGTTGAGGGATACGATTTTCCGGATGGTTAGCTGAAACTGATATAAATTGCGTAACACACTATTAATCATAATCTGAAGGATATTCCGGACATAAAGAATAGCATCTCCGTCAATAGCATCATTCTTCCCGTGGGTGACGTATAAGGCGATAAAAGAACTGAATACTTGAGAATGGGCAGCAGCGTTCTCTATGCATTTTAAGTATTACCAAACTGCGATCGCTAACCCTCCTGCCTAGCGTGCCGATTATGGCAAAGCCCCCAAATTGGGGGAAACCTATATCCAGATATGATGACGATGATGAAAAAGGATATTGCTAATCTGTTGCTTCATACGTTCGAAAAATTCGTCAGCTGAACAACGTAAATAACGCAATGAATGTTTTTGTATTGCCAGAATGCAAAGCATTCCTACTTAGTGTGTAACGCCATTATCCTGCAGAACATGTGAATATTGCTTATTTGAGGAATTTTTGCACTGTAAGCTCTGATTCGATTACGTATCCACGTAGGAATTAGGGTGCTGCAAACATTGATCTGGAAAAATGGGGCTTTATTGACTCACCAAACATTCAGTGCGAGCCTAGTGCTGCTGCACAGACTATGTCTCATCTGCTAGAGTGTCGCAAATGTCTTTTCACCTGTACCCTTGTCGATGTGGACAATGCCTCTGACGCCGCTATACTGGAACATGGCCACTTATATGCAACATAGATGTACTGGTCCACTCAATATGTGTAGTTCTTTCCTCGAAATATCACTTCACACAAAAATCTACATGTTTGATCTTCAAATAATCAGACCAAAATTGTCTGGGCTTTAAAAGACTCTGAGTTTTTTTAGGCCTTTCTTCTCAGAGTAGTAAAATAGGAAACGCCGACTTCATCTAGTCTTTAAAATGTGGTTGAGGTGTAAAAGTATTTGTACAAACCCACTTACAGAAATAAAATCATTAACCGTCGAAAACAAAAGAAGAATAATAAGAGTTTTTGTGCCATAATGATACTTATCGACGTTATAAAGTTTTCTTGCTTCAACACTGAAATCTACGAGATATTTTCACGAGAAACCTGAAATTTATAATCAGCATATAATGTTTTGTTCCGACTGCTGGGAGACAGGCTTCCTCCCCGTTAGAGGAACCCATAATCCATTACGCGGCCCCAGTGTGGGTTGGTAATAGAGGTCACATGTCTTAGAATTTTCAGGCTCTAGGACATGCCGATTTCCTCACAATGTTTTCCTTCACCGTTTTGAAAGGCCGATACCAGTGGGCCATCAGTCCAACACGGCTGTCCCTGAAATACTGTTTTAGAAATGAGCAAGCATTTACTAGATTAATCTAAATCCTGCAATATTTCACTGTCTCACTATGTCAAGAACAACATAGTCGTAATTACCGCAAGTATTCCATAATTTTGTGCAAGTTTATGTGGTCGTGACACACCGCAGTGGGCGGCTCGCCGAACTGCCGCGATATATCTTAGGAATATCCACTTAATATGATAATTAGTTGAAACATTTTACAACAACATAATTGTAACATTTCATACGAATACCGTTACGTTCCCATAGTATCTTGGCGTCTGCGGAGTATTTAGTAAGTGGAACGCTTAGGTTTGTAGAGAGAAAAGTATGCTCAGGTTACTTAGGGATTGTCTAAAATGTGATAGTTTTACGAAATAAACATCACAATGAATGAATGTACACGAAACTTTTAACCAAACCGAACATGTTTGGAGCTAAAGCTATTCAAAATTCACATATCGCTCTTACAAGACACTCTAGACACTTTTTTCACTGCTTGTAACTCTTGTAAGTTTTGCAAAAAGGTTTTTAAGATTAATATGGTACGATCGAATAAAAGTAGTTTTATTCCGAGACATTCGCAGCAATTTTCGCGGTCGTATTAAACGTCTTATTTTCGCGATATTCCTGCAGTCACCAGCACCGTTTCCGTCGTTTGTGAATTGTTTATCACTCCATTTCTTACATACTCCGTGTCCGCGTAGTTTTGTTCCGCTAGGCGAGTCTCTCCTTATTAAATGATAATTTAATTGCTTCCAAACTACTCACAATGTATTACTTTGTTTTGAAGAAGAATTTTAAGAGAAACACCTTTTATTATCGCTTAACGAGCAACTGTGTAAAATTGAGCGGAAAATGATAAATTATTATCATCGTTTTTTTGTTGAGCTATATTTTAGTTGGAAAGGATTCGTTTTAGTTTATTTTGATTAAGTGATGAAAATATTTACGTATACTGTTTTGTTTAGATTTAGAGCAAGCGATACATAATCTACGTCAAGTATATATAATGTACATCACTGAGCGATATCATTTAGCTTTGTCTAACTTTGCGCCTTTTTAATACCATATTTATTTTAAATAAAACTAGCTATGGGCGCGACTTTGCTCGCATTGTTTTAACAAAGGTTTTCATAGTCAATTTCACATAGATAACATAAACGATACGGATTTGACGTAAAGCTGAGCTCAAAACGTTTCTACTTAAGCCTGCAGACGGAGAGCCATGACAGGATACAGCCTACTGGCAAGGCAATTACTCTAACCTAACAATTTATGCTACTATCTTAGTATACTGGGTCATTTCATTCAATCTACAAACGAAATTGTACAATCTAAATACGTTTCTGAATTCACAACGTTGCGTTGTGAAAAATGTTTGTTGCCTCTGATTCAAACATCAATAACTTCGTAAATAAACTCAGTTGCCAATCACCTTTCTCTTCTTAACTCCTAGTCCCTCAGTTTCAATGGCCTGCAAAAAAAAAACAACACGATTTTACACTTTCTATTCAGTGTTCACGCCGCGTCAGTGGTGTCTGGTATCTGTGACGTCATACCGATCAGTGACCGACCTCGCCGAATTGCTACCTCTTCTAATTACTGTTGTTCTGGTATATCGGACTCTGATGGTTATGGCGACGCGGACGACCTCACCAAATATGGTTATTGCATTTATTTTTTAATATCTGTACCGTGTGGTAAGTGTTTGAATGGGTATTGACATTATTTTCAAGTTAATTAAACTTTTCTTTTCCTTTTTTGTATACTTATGTGACTACATATTTTCATTATCTAACATAATTAGCAGAGGTCGGAATTAGGTAGAGTAATTATTAATAATAGAAGCAAATTCTTATAATTAAACTTCGCCTTTTTAGGGTTCCGTTGCCAAATGGCAAAAAACGGAACCCTTATAGATTCGTCATGTCTGTCTGTCTGTCTGTCCGAGTATGTCACAGCCACTTTTTTCCGAAACTATAAGAGCTGTGCTATTGAAACTTGGTAAGTAGATGTACATATTCAGTGAACCGCATTAAGATTTTCACACAAAAATAGAAAAAAAAAAACAATCACCACCACCATCACCTTTGTACTAATTTTTCTGTTCTTTTCTTCTTGTCTGTTTATATATGTGTGTACATAAATGGTTAAATAAATAAATAAATATTTGGGGTTCTCCGTACATAGAACTGAAACTCAAAAAAAAAAAATCATCGAACCCATACGTGTGGGGTATCTATGGATAGGTCTTCAAAAATGAAATTGAGGTTTCTAATATAATTTTTTTCTAAACTGAATAGTTTTCGCGAGAGACAATTCCAAAGTGGTAAAATGTGTGTCCCCCCCCCCCCCCCGTAACTTCTAAAATAAGGGAATGATAAAAATAAAAAAAATATATGATGTACATTACCATGTAAACTACCAACGAAAATTGGTTTGAACGAGATCTAGTAAGTAGTTTTTTTTTTAATACGTCATAAATCGTAAACCACAATTTACCTTTCATTCAGTCAACTCAAATATAAAAATTAAAAAAAAATTATAATAATTTCATAAACGATGATGACGAATGATGATGATTATGACCTGCAGCACCTTGCAGACCTCGCGCACCGAGGGTTCCGTACAAAACGGAACCCTCGGTGCGCGAGTCCGACTTGCACTTGGCCGGTTTTTTTATAAATAGATCACGGGGTTTTTCTGCTCTTCAAAATTAATCCCGGGATTTGGGGCATATCCACTTTTTCTTTCGTTGTATGAAATCAGTGTAAAAACATAAATAACTCTACCTAATTCCGACCTCTGATAATTAGGCATGAACATCATATTATTTTATGTTTCTGTAGAAATGTCGACCAAAAGAGATTGTAGGTACGAGTAGAAGTGTAGAAGTAGATAGATGGATCATTCTTTATTTTTTCGGGATAAAATTTTTGTTTGCAACTAAAAACACGTCGGTTTTTAATATCTACTAAATTAATTTGTAGAAAAAAAGGCAGCAAGAGTAAAACCTAAATGCCATAATACCTAACATCGAATATGAAAAAAAAAAAAACTTAATTAATACAAGTTCCAGCGCTCATCCGAATTTGATTCTTTTAGATTTGAAAGTGAACGAAGATTCGGTGTACCAAGGCAACAGATATCAAAAGAGTATCATTATAAAATTCTCAATGTATTCTTTATTGGCGCCCAATGATGATTCACCGCTGCTACTGTTAACTGCTAAATTAGGCAATTTTATTACACAAAACAGTTTGTTTACAATATATCAAGTTATTGTTACAGGAGCGAGTTAATTCAATTCTGATTTAATAAACGATTGATTCGAGTTTTATATTCGTATTATTTATTCATTAGTATGCTTACCTAGCCAGTTAATCAACTAAGTTAAACTTAGAATCTGGCCGTTGCATTGGTTTCAAAACTCAAAAATGAGGTGCAGTAATATTTTAATTGTGTTTAATTACTGATCTAGCGTAAGACCATACTTCAGAGTTTCAGCTGTAATTTGTTTTTGCATGAAACTTTTAGATATGTTTAACTGTTTTACGATTCCGTTGTTAATTAAAGTGACTGTTTCGATATTTTCATGCCTACATGTATAATATTTTTGTAATAAATGACGTGGTATGTTCACAGGTGGTGAGGTGGTTCAACACGAGAGGCGATGCTGGGCGGGGCGGCGGGGGGCGCCCGCTCCCGCCCGCCCACTGATCTCCAGCAAGGTATGACAGCCTAGTAACCTCGGTACTGGAACTCTAATATTTTTTATCGAAACAATTGAAACAAAAAATTAAAAAAACTGCAATACCTTGAACATTTCGCTATTTAAAAAAAAAAATATCCAAAGAATATCTAACAACAGAAAATGAGCAGTGTTACTAACTTAATCTATTCTACAATATAATTAGGAACTTCTTTGTTTGTCTCAATTTGTTGCGAACGTTACGTTCAAAGGCTCTACTCAATTTATATTATTACTGTAAAACAAACACAGGACTACAGTACGGTAGTTAAAATAAATATTTCTTCCACAGGTGTGGCTCGGTTCCCTCTATACTCGCTGTTCCCGACGCAGGCCGGTAACCGACCCACGATACACAAAGGTGGGTTGAAAATGCACGGTTCGGCTTAATTGTTAACTAACTTACCTTGCCCTTACTTAGGTTTTATTCATAGGACATTGACTCAGCGTACTGTGAATAAAGGCTACCTTTGTGTTAAGTTTTAACATTTAAAACTGAAATAATTATTACTTTATGTTATTCGAATGTTGTGAAAATACACTTTCACCACAATTTCGCAACTACCGAATAAAAAAGGAATTGATGAAATCATTACCGAACGAAAGAAATCTAGCAAATTTTATAGCCATAATGCTCTTGACATGTCCAATGTTACAATGCAAAATTGATCTTGGATTACCAGGCAAACATAAATACATAAGACATACCGCATACATTTTAACACAACAGAAACAAAACAAAGACTGTATGAGTTAATGTTCTTCTCGTAACCGGGTTACACATCGCGTGATGCCTGCCTGCGCCCCGGGCGACAGGCGTGAGGATATGTTTGACGTGACGTTTCTGACAGACGGCTCACCGGTGGTTGGGTCATTATCTTAAAACATGTCTAGTAAAAAAAATATGACTTAAATTTTATAGTACGTATTTTTTACATTACAAGGAGTTCATTGTCTAGGGTCATCTTTGATGTTTTGGAAAATAGAAATTTATTACCATTTTGCTCAGTATTTTAATAAATAAATTAGATTTTACATGGGTATTCTTCTATTTTCGTTCCATTCCGTTACTAAATACAAATGAATATGAAAAGAAAACAAACAAACATGTCATTTCTAAATTCGTTTTATTTATGAATATAATCAACCATCTATATATAAAGCACAGTCAGTATGTTAAAACTATTATATTAAATTATTTATCAATACAATCATCTCCATGCCGATACTTTTTGGTAAAAATAGACACAACTTTATATGCTTATTATCTAAATTATTCTCACTATACTTTTGAGATCTGTTTTTAATGTTTAACATAGCTTATTGTAACTAAAACGATAGAAAAATAAAATCTTTTAGTATTAGATTTTTAAAAAAAAACAATTTTATGTTAGAAATAATTTGGGACAAGTCACGGAAAATCCTAACCGGTATCGATATGGAATAGTAAAGCTGATTTCACAAAAGACTAGAAAAGAGATCAAATTTCTTTGGGCAACTACAATTGAATTCTTATTCTCAGTAATTATCACTACAACAGATTTTTTTATCGATCAATGATACCTATTTATTAATATAAGGTACCTACACTCACAAGTTACCTAAAAGAGAATAATTTAAAAAAAATAAAGAAATTTTACTCACTTTTACGTTTTGTGAGTGAAAAAACATACAAAATATAATTTTAAATGCCTAGACAGAGGATACAATCATCTTATAACTTAATACCATGATCAGTAACATTAATATTAATTACGAGAATTGGGCTTCCAACTCCCTAAGTCGTGTCTCTATAACAAAACCGCGCGTTCACTGCTGATATAGAACACGCCTGCCCAGGGGCAGTCTCGACATTAGACAGCGACAAAAATCGGTCGCTAAGTCGTATCGTTATCAAATCCTTTAACAGATTTTCAACTTTATTTCGAAAGTATAAGGTTGAAAATCTATTAAAGAAATTTGACATCGATTAGACTTAACGACCGATTTTTGCCGTTATATTTGTCGAGACTGCAGGGCCCAGGCATGTTTTATCAGCAAAAGAACGCGTGGTTTAAGGCTCATGAGTGTCAATTCAAGTACGACGATTCTAAGGATATTGCAGAAAAGTGTTGCCTTGCGCGGTATTCGTGCCTGTCTGCATGAAGCTTCAAGAGAATTACACGAGTTAGGAATAACGTGTATATTATATGAAGTATTTCCACTAAAACTAGAAGAATACCAAACCAGTTTTGCCTCCCGAAAGTTACACAAACAACACACACGATTAATTAATACACATTATTTAGGATTCCTCGCCAAAACATTCTTTACAAATATAATCAAAAAAACATTCACCCTCAGTACAGGTAATACAATACCTCTTTTCACATGCCATACACTTTATTAAATCTTTGGAATTAAAGGGAACTTTTTGTTTACATAAAGCGCATGCTATGCAACGAGAAATCACTGTCCTTATGGAAGAGTTTGCATTCCTAGAGACGTTTTCCTTATTTTTTTTGTTCAGGTGTGGCTTTAATGTATTAGGTTTTTTATAATTTGATCTAGTGAGATCCGAATCTTTTGTAATGTCGATCGTTTTGGAAGACGGTGGGCAAAGTGATGCTGCGGAATTTTGCGCCAAATTATCAGTAACAATATCGGGTGAAAATATATTAACATTCGAAATAATACTAGGACTTAACTGAGAAAATTTTGAAATTTTGGCACAATCTTTATTATGATTGGATAAAGCAGTCGTGATAGAATAAAACTGACCTGATGTCAAATCTACAGAGGTAGAAGCCACCTCATTATCAGTTACAAGATCGGGTGAAGATACGTCAACAATCGAAATACTAGCAGAAGTGAGGTGTTGAGAAGTAGGAATTATAGCACAATCAGTAATCAGATCAGGTGAAGGCAAATCTATTAGAGAATCGCTGTCTGAAAGCGGGTCGGAAGAGACAAATATCATTGGCCAATCACGTACAGGATCCACCGGAAGTTGTTCAACTTCCGGTGGATACTGTCCCTGATTGACCGAAGTGATAGCCGAAGTCTTAGAACAGTCTAACGAGTGAGCTGAAGATAAGTTTTGGTCTTTATCATAAAAGCTAGCTGAGATTGGCTCAGATGGTACACATTTTGTTTCAGTTCTAACAAAAGTATGTTTTTTTAATAAATAGCAATCACACACTTTGTGTGTATCTAAGCAGCAAAAACAACTTAATACTCTATGATTTATATATAGCACCTGAGCGTGACATATTACTTGATGAATAAGCAAAGTGCCAGGAACGGCTTTCAAATTATTAGGTATTTTATGCGCAATGTGATCAATTTCCCGATTCTCAATATAAAAATATTTAATATTAGACTTCACTAATGATGTTAATATTTGAAATGTTTTTGTACCATCTGTAACATCCTGGCCATACGCAACTTGCTTATCTAGAGTTCTTTTAACAGCACCACCAATGCCGTCAGCTACACCTTTGCCATGACCGCTTTCTGAGAAATTCCATGTGCAACATTCAAAACCCAGCTCTTTAGTAAAAATATTTAGCGCATAAAAGTTTTTTTTTTGCCTATATTGGGTACTGGGCCCATCTGAGAAAAAATGAATAGTTTTCACTTGTGGAGTCGACGTTTTCACTAAATTAATAACAGGCATCAAATGGGCCCAGATCGCTGACGGTTCGTGGCATTTGTTGTCCGATATAGTACAAAAGGACTGCGATTTGTTTGCCCAGTAAATCATACCACAGTGTAATGTTACTTGGTTTTTGACAAAATGTGTAGATTGCACTTCCTCATTTGATTTGCATTCGTAGTTTTCACTAAAATCACATAAAATTAGGGCCTCGGTAGATTTTAATTCCGCAATTTTTTCACGGTATTTTAATTGCTGGTGTTTCCAATTAAAATAGTGAATTTTAAATGAAGCTATTTTGCCTTTAAAATTGTTAATTAGATCTTCAATGGTACCTTGTTTTAATTGTTTTATTGTTTTCTTGGTTGTTTTCAGACTTAACTTTCCTCCTTCTATTTTTTCATAATTAAAATTTACTCTTTCCCATTGTTTCCACACTACAATTCTATTGAAATCGTGATGTGGCAGCAAATTATCCTGTAACTCAAAACTTAAACTAGAGTCTTTACAATTAGCACAACGCCCATACATGCAGTCAAACGCATTCAAATCACAAGATAATTTTGATAGTACATCTGTAACAGTTTTAAATGTAGTTGGAATCAATTTATACTTAACCAAAGCAGAAAACAACAAATTCATATTACTGTGTTTTATGCATTGACAAGAATCTCGATTTTGAACGTTAGGAGATAGAACGTTAAATGGTTTGTACCTGTAAAAAGTCATAAAACTGTACCTCCCTCCTTCCGCCTTATAAATGTTGTATAAATTCTGCAATGTGTCTGTGAGGTAACGAATTTGTTGCTTCTCTTTTTTGTGTGTTCTACACTCTTTTTTTCCACTGGTACTACGGCTGATGTCATCTCTTAAAAAAAATAATTGAATTGCTTTTTTTATGCTTGTATTAAGTTGATTCGAATCGGATGGTGTTCTTATTCGACTTTTCAAACCAAAAAGATTCGCCACATAAGTTTTTGACCTAGTCCTCCTTACAACGTCCGTGTGAATTATTCTTTTTAATACTCGTTTCTCTTTCAGATTTTTTGTGTTCGAGTATGTATTACGTATGGCACATTCAAGGACTTCTTCTCTAGCTTGCATTTTCATTACTTTGTTTTTCCATTCTTTACTCTCCTGTAAGTTTCTTTTTTTCATACGGTAAATACTCTTTCGTAATGTATCTACCCTTTTTTGCAAAATCTTATTTTTAGCAGCCAGCGACAAACATACTTTTTTCAGCTTTTTAATTTTTAAACAGTATTTTGTTGAACATAAGTTATTTATTGAAATAGATTGAGCAGCAGTTGTTTCATTGTCTGTTACAATTTTATTTTCCTGATTAACTTTCTTGAGCTTTTGTTTCTTTTTTTGTTCTCTCCATTTTTTTCTTATCTCATCTTTTTCTATTTCAGTCATTTCCGATATCTTTTTAGTTTTTATTTTCATTCGCTGTAAATCTTTGTTTTTATATTCTTCATATCGATTGGGATCTTTTTTAATTTTTTCTCTGTACCTTTTCATTTTTTCTGCAGGTGTCATAGGCATCTACAAATAAAAACGTAGAATTATATGACATAAGCTAGCAAGATATTTACTCTTTTTGACAGAAAAAGGAAGATAAAAAGTTTTTTTCTTTAGGTGATAAAACAGTACATGTCTAGTACTTTTATGAATAATTCGGGTAGTTAATATAGAACTGACAATAGAATATAAAATGAATTTCCATGCGCAACAAAATTTGTAAAGTTCGAAACTATTGTTTTTTTTTATCTATCATTCATATCAACAATCAATGTAGGTACCTTAAAAACAATATTCACACTCGTCTTCGGTAAAATGATTATATATAGCATATACTTGACAGCATTGACACCAAAAGAAATCATAATTCAATAAATCTTTAACTTTTTCATTAGTACTTATTATGAAATGTTGCGGTTTTGTAGAGTACAAAGCAGTAGAAAAACCGCATCCAAAACATGTTTGTGCTAGACAAAAGTGAGTTACTAGCCATGGCCATTTTACATGATCATCGACCATTATTAGAAAATCATCTTTTCTTAAAAAATCATCAACGTCAAGAATAACTACCATTTTGTTTAAGACCTGCAAATAAATGCCTTTGTATTTATATATCCACCCACAGTCACATAAATAAATAAAAAAATAAATAATTATTTCCGATATGAAAAACGCTTTATACTTCCATTCCGAAACTTTTTCCAGTCTTCTTATACGTTACCAGTGTGAATGTCACGGAATGGAAGTAACGGAATCATTCCTTGCACTAGTAATATATTTATTGTTTTTTTTAAATAAACACTACGGCAATTATAAGATTCAAATCAGCTTCTCAAAAAACGTATGCTCCTAATAACAATTTCAACGTAATTAAATTGTAAAACTTACCCTTGTTTTTGATTTCGGTTGGTGGAACACCCAAAGTGACAACAAAAATCACGGTACGTTAACTTCACTGTACGCCGACAAAATGGACGATTTCTAGCATGTCTTGCCCCACCAAATGACTCTTTTTAGTGTTGCCATTTAATGGAATATTTGTTTGAATAGTAAATTTATCGGAAAGCTCAAAACTACAGTCTCGGAATGGAATTTTCCACTTAATCCTATTTTAATACCCAACGGTTATTAAATCATTTCAAAATATCTAATTACTTAAAAAAAAAAAAATAGTTACTGGTATAAATTAGGTTTGCTGGTTTCAAGGAATAATAAAAAAGTATAACATTTACTTAAAGCAGATAAAAATACGAAACGTATTACAATCTGAGTAATGGTATGGGACATGGTAAAATCACGGTTTCCTAATACATAATTTAGCAATTATATTAAATACTTTTGGGGTATTACAGTTTCAATAATTGTTATTTATAGAGTATAAATAGGAGAATTTGTAAAAAATAATTCTACCGTTATATCGTTACAAAATAACTAAATATAAAATTGCAAAATCATGGGACAGCTCCAAAACGCTATGTACATTTGTTTTGATAATGACCCGGTTTAGCCGCGATATAAAATTATGTTTGGAGTGTAAACGCTCCTGGGGGCAGAGATCGCAGTGATCAGGGATGCATGTCTTAGAGAAGTTCAAACTATAATCATTTTGAGTGTGATGGATGATGTGTTTATATCACGACAGCCAATGAACTTTAGTGGAATTTATATTGACTTATGTAGGGAAGGGGTTGTCAAATAGCTATGTATTCAAAAAATCCAATTGTTTATTCCATTGATAAAAAATAAACTATTGACTAGAAGTACAGAAATCAAATGCGAAATTAGGAATGAATGCTTAGGTCAAACCCGTAAAACAGAACTAACCCTGCAGATTCTTTGACTGTCTGTCTGTCTGTCCGTCACGCGTAAAATGTAAGAAAGCCTGAAAAAGGATATCAATCAAAAAACTTTCAGTTAGCCAGACCTTACAATTTTAAATAATACGTAGGCGTAGTTTGACCTTTTGTTTTCATAATATTATATAAAATAATTATTTTGAGTGAGGATTCGGCTCCGTTTTGCTTCTAAATATGGAATGACATCTCGTACCTATAGCGGACATTGACTGGTTTTTCAACTTACGGCATGTAAATAAGTAAACAAGCCGTGTCAACGAATGACCGACCATAACTTTGTTCGCGTCGATGCTATAACATTAGAAGTGGTTCTGTTGTAAAGATCCAGATGTTAACCATATCCATTCTCATTAGGATCCATTCCATTAGTATTCAATGATGTTATCTTTTCTATTATCGGCATCTTCACAAGCATTTAAACACAATAAAACGTATCTCTCCTTTCAAGACAACGTTGTCATAATTGTTTTCCGGAACTCCGGAAGGCTTAACATTGTCTACAAAGATTTTCATACTTAACAACTTTTTCATTGATCCTAAGGCCTTCTTTATAAAAATTATGTTCTACGAATCCTAAAACTTTTAAAGGTTGTATGTATGTTAAGATATTTTTTCGTATAAGACGTGCGTATAAAATCACAGAAATGCTTTGAAGTTCCGAATTAAGACGATTAGTTACGCGGCGCGAGTGTCCGAGTGACACCCGTGAAATGGAGGACAACATACCAAACCAACCGACTTACAAACGAATATGACTTATTAAAAAACCGGCCAAGTGCGAGTCAGACTCGCGCACCGAGGGTTCCGTACAAACCTGCAGGTCATCATCATCATCATTCATCATCATCGTTTATGAAATTAAATGTTTTTTTTTTAATTTTTATATTTGAGTTGACTGAATGAAAGGTAAATTGTGGTTTACGATTTATGACGTATTAAAAAAAAACTACTTACTAGATCTCGTTCAAACCAATTTTCGTTGGTAGTTTTCATGGTAATGTACATCATATATTTTTTTTAGTTTTATCATTCCCTTATTTTAGAAGTTACGGGGGGGGGGACACACATTTTACCACTTTGGAAGTGTCTCTCGCGCAAACTATTCAGTTTAGAAAAAAATGATATTAGAAACCTCAATTTCATTTTTAAAGACCTATCCATAGATACCCCACACGTAAGGGTTTGATTAAATTTTTTTTTTGTGTTTCAGTTCTATGTATGGGGAACCCCAAATATTATTGTTTAAAAAAAAATGATATTAGAAACCTCAATATCATTTTTGAAGACCTATCCCATACCCCACACGTATGGGTTTGATGAAAAAAAAATTTTTGAGTTTCAATTCTATGTATGGGGAACCCCAAATATTATTGCTCTTTTTCTATTTTTGTGTGAAAATCTTAATGCGGTTCACTGAATACATCCACTTACCAAGTTTCAATAGCACAGCTCTTATAGTTTCGGAGAAAAGTGGCTGTGACATACTCGGACAGACAGACAGACAGACAGACAGACATGGCGAATCTATAAGGGTTCCGTTTTTTGCCATTTGGCAACGGAACCCTAAAAACAACATTTAATTGAAAGGTATTGTCGGGGGCTTTTGTATGTATTGCGTTAAGCTCTATTCACACAGCGGGCGGGACGTGACGTGACGCGACGTGGCGGGGCGCCGGCGCGGCGGGAGCCTTCACACTGCGGGCGCGATCACGTCCCGTCCCGCCGGCGCACAGTGGATCGTCCCAATACAAGAGGTCGGACATAGAATCAAAAATTGAAAAAGTATTTAATTAAAAAAAAAAAAACAAAATATACAGTTGCATTCCTCTATTACAGAACAACACACATGTGCAAAACACACAAAAATAACTATAACTAGCAATGAATTTGATAAGCTAATTATGACATGAGCCAATCACACTGCAGAGCTTAAGGGCTGTGAACATAGTAATTACAATAACTAATTAGATTAAGCAAGTACTGGTAGTCGTTACTTAATGACTTATTAACGCTTTTGTTATGTTGCAACAAAAGCGTTCATAAGTCATTAAAGTCCTCAAAAATGCACCTGTTATTTAAGGAACTACTTAGTGATGACTAATTCTCAGTAATAAGTATACTGAATGTACCTCCATTCCATAAGTAATACAATAACAAACATAGTTACTATAGGCAAAACATCTCGTTAGGGGCACTCTGGGGGCACCATGTGTCCTTGAAGAAAATGTGGCATAAAATGGGTAAATAACAGTAGTGAAATCCACAAGTCGAACAAAGAGGGAATCATGAGATATGTACATACATTTTTGTGTTCGTTTCCATACAAAAATAAAAGTTTTCATCGAATAGTGCCTAAAGTGCTGGTCAAATAAAAAAAGCCTAGAACAATTTTTGTTGTTCTTTAATAGAAAAATGCAACTGTATATTTTGTTTTTATTTTTTAAATTAGATACTTTTTCAATTTTTGATTCTATGTAAGAGGTCGGACATATGGGGACGATCCACTGTGCGGCGCCGCGCCGCGATTCATTCATTGAAAAAATGTTGAGCGATTCAGACGTGGAAACGCTCTTGCTCTTATTTTTTAATGAAGTATCTAACTAATATCACAAAAAAAAAAAAAAATGGTTAAATGCTTTAAATATGAGTATGCTTAGTCAAGTTCACAATATTTTTTTATACTATAAGCCAAGACAGTCTAAAAAATTACAAAAGTTCGTTTCACTAAATTGAAATCACGTGGTAATTATGAATTACCTACCTTTCTTATCTCGCGATTTGCAACCCACTGTGCGGCGCCGCGCTGTCTTGTCATGTGAATGATCAAAAAGTTACAAAACAGAAAACCAAATCATTTCAATTGTTAGGAAGTTGGTCCTATGCTTTAAACCGAACTGTTTAAATTTTTTTGCCTTTTCAATAAGATTTAACGGGTTTCTTAGATTAAATGTATAAAATTATTCACTTTAAATTAATTGAGTTTACTTACTAAATAAAGGATACAGTCATTGTAATAAACAAGCTTGCGTCGTATGACTCTGATTACATTGGCATAAAGTTCAAATTCAATTGATGCACGTGCGCTAGTTGTTTGAAACTGTACTCGTAATGAAAATGTTTTAGTCAATCACAGCTAATGTCGGCGATCGCTCACTTTCATTCACTATCCATTACTCGTATCAACTAACATACAAAATTGTTATTAAATGTAAGACGCAGTCAATCAATTTAAAACTTGTGATACTTCTGCAATTTATCGCCGTCCTGCCGACGCTGCGCTCGCGCCCCGCCCGCGGCACGCCGGCCTCTGAGTTGTATTCCGACTCGGCGCGGCGGCGGCGTGGCGCGTCGCGCCGAGCGCTCTGTGTGAAGTCGTCCATACTATCTAGTACATTACAACTACTCAGCGTCGCGTCGCCGCCCGGTCCCGCCGCGTCGCGCCCGCTGTGTGAAGACACCTTTAAGAAAAAATGCCAGTTTGGTCCTATAGTGATATGTTTGCCTGGTACTTTAGTTCGGCTCGTAGTAGAACTACGAGTACTACTTCGTTTGGTTTTTTTTACTTTTTTACCAAATTTCATTCATTTATTAGAACTAACTATTTGAATAATTAATGAGTTTAATGATATTCCAAAGGGTGTGCATAAAAACGACATCTTTCATTTAGTTTGTCTGTCATACTGGTCAATAAATCAGTAACGGTGGTAACTCAATCATCGTCATTTTCGCCCTTATCCCAATATATTTCGGGTCGGTACTAATCGTATACGAAGAATTAGCTCAAAACAAAAACGATATAAATACAAAATATGAAGCCAATAAAATAAAACTCTCAAGAACTTGAAAGAAAAGTTTCTTGTTATATATAACTGAGAAAGTTTTTCAGGATTTTGTAAGGTTATTTGGTTTTCCCGATCTTGGTCTTTCATTATAGGAAGTACGTTAATGTTTATTTAATGCTTAATAATGCGACGTAGGTCTAGTAACCGCAAATCCTACTGTGAGCATGTGGTCCTAGGTTCGATTCCCGGGTTGGGAAAGGTGTTAATTTAGAATTTCTCTGTAGTAGCTGATTTGTGCCGTGTTGATGGCACTAGAGTCACCCCCAAGAAATTAGGGTGAACTACTTATAGGTAGACTCCTGCCTAACGCTTCGGGGCATATACCGTGATGTTATGTTTTATGTTATTGCCTAATGCGTATACCATCGTACATGACAAGTATGCGACATAAATATGAACACGTGTGTGCAAGAGTTGCCGGCTGTCGACTGACACTCAGTAATTAAGGTCTTAGATCCCTTGGGCCTCGACAGAAATAGATTCTTTGTTCGCTAATGCCCAAAGAGTTCATGTTTAGTTTATTTTGTTAGTCGCTGGGCCGGTTTTAGCTCGATTTTTTAAAGACTTGTTAACTTTGACAAGCGGACAAGAATAGTTGTCTTGGGTTGGTAGTGGGAAGTTAAAATAAGTTAATATTTTAAACCCTTCATATAGGTTAGGCTGTAGGTACTGTACTTACGTCCGTACCTTATCAATTTTAGGTCATTTTCTGAATCGAAACATACATTCTGACAGTCAGATTAATAAGTATCTAAATCCTTTTTAAAATGGGATTTTATAAAAACTGGCGAAGTATGGAAAATGACACCTCTGCTTACCCCATTCGGGGAATACAGGCGTCATGTTATGTTGATACAACAATGATTACTTAATATCCATTTCATAATATAAACAAAGCGAAACACATAACATGAACGTGTTAAACTCCTACTGGTTAGAGCGAGATAGAAATACCTTAGTGCTTATATGAAAGACCTAAAGTACTAGGATGTCAGTCCGCAATCATAGTTTAAGCACTAAAATACTAAGACGATACGATGTACTGAGGTCACATAACTCAAAAGGTTAATGAATCCAGTTGTTCCAGTGACGGAGAGTTTGTTCTCGACGTCGCTGTCGACGTTCGGCGTGCCGACTCCTCCGCCCAACTCCCCCTATTCGCCGCTGCAACTGGAGTTGCTCAACTGCTCGCAGCGGGTACTCCTTGCCGACAAGTAAGTTTAAATGATGACTTGCTTTTGTGATTTAAGGAGTTTTGCTTACAATTCATGGAGTCGAATGACGCGTCTGCGATTTGTAGATAAACGCAAATTGGAAACTTGATTGATGTGTTGGCTAACTCCGCCACGGTGAGAATCGTGATGATCTGGTTGGATTCTCTTGAGTCTGGCCATTGTCACGGAATTATCTACAGATTTTCTAAATGCTTGCCAGTGGTGTAGCAGCAAATGTTTGTAGTTATAAAAAAACCTTTTTAAGTTATGCTTACCGAGGAATATGTTATGCAATTTTGTGGTAGGATAACACTAGTTTTTTTTTTCCTGAGTATCCATTATATTAGTGCTTATGATATTATGGGATATTCAACAACTACTAGATAATCTTGCATCCTTCACGTGTAAAATGCTTTTTTTCATACCTACTTGACAGTGCCTGCCTACATTTTTTTTCTTTTTTCTTTATCAAATAGTAATTCTTTTTTTATTTTTCTCATGGACAGGGATCATAATAAAATGGAAGAAGCTAAACTGGGCAAAGCTTGTCTTCCTGATTCTTTATGTTGTCCCGGTGACCAGAGGCAGATGCTGGACAATATCGGCGTTATGCAGCCGCTAACTATCAAGACCGAACAGGCAAAACGGTCATGCAACACTTGCCTCACAAATTCTCCCAAAAAGGTAGCGAAAATGGATATCAATACTGCTATATTTTTTGTAAGAAACTATTTTTTTTTTTTTATAGCATAGGATTTTTTTTTATTATTTCAAACGCATCATAGAATTGAACTACATATTTTACTGATGAAATCATTTTCCCCAATAGGTGATGCACGCCGACAGTGGTTGTAGTCGAACAAATCCTGTAACCTGGCTCGGGGTTGCGGGACAAAATGTGCAAGTTCAGGTGAAACGGGAACCACAACACGTCCAAGTTTCAGAACTGGTTGCCGTCAAGCTTGAGCAAGCGTCGCCTGGTAACAAGCCGGACCACCCGCCTCCGGCGATACCGGCGTCGCTAAACAACGGTAAGCTTCGGCGGTTCGACCGTCTACTACAATGTTATGCTTGCCTAGTACATTCGTGCCGTATTATGCGAGACAGCGATGAAAAATACCATCGTAATCGTGCCTGCCCATTTTATTCAAGTAATTGTAATACCTATTACAAACACAACTTTTTATAGGTACCTTAGGGCTCATAAACACGAAGACGATTCGTTTTTATTGACGAATCGTCTTTTTCACGTTACGTTTTTTTTTCGACGGCGGCTATGCTTTTTCGACTGGCCTGTTAGTCTAGTGGTTAGTGACCCTGACTGCTAAGACTGAGGTCGTGGGTTCGATTCCCACCCAGGACAAACCTTTGTGTGATGAGCACAATCATTTGTTCTGTGTCTGGGTGTAATTTATCTACAATATAATATGTACGTATTTAGAAATATAGTATGTTTATCAGTTGTCTGGTTGCCATAGTACAGGCTCTGCCTAGTTTGGGATCAGATAACGTTGTGTTGGTTGTCCTGAGATATTAATTATTATATATTTTTAAATGCCCGTGTTCACACGCATCACGAATCGTGCAAAATGTCGGACACGACCGTCTCGTCTTTTAAAAAACACGTTCGCAAAAAATGTATGTAATTGCTCTAAATCTTGGTTTTTGCCTTAAACTAATGTGAACATCAATTCGGATATTTTGCCGAATCGTGATAAAAGACGATTCCGTCTGCAATGTGAACGTCCATCAGTCATGACGTAGGTATCGTGTTTTATGACGAATCGTCAATGACGGAAACCGTGTGAATGAGCCCGTACTAACAAAAATTAAACGTAGCAACTGTGTCTAATACACAGGTAATATAATTTTATTAGAAATGCTTGTATTGAATTTGGTATCTTGTGGAGAATTTATTAGGAGGATAGGGTACAAAACATGGGTTCAAAATAAATAAATACCTACAAAATGCCTTTTTACTATTTGAATTTTTATCGCAGGTTCTATTCCCGTCGGTATCGCTGTTGCCCGACAACGAGTAGGGGATGCCGGTCTCCTCGCAGCGTTGTCTCAAAAAGACAACCAACAGCGCATGCACGATATCGGTAAGTTTTTTTGTATGAAAGATAACTCAAGTTTGCACAGATTGCTATTTCCAAGAAGGAAATCACACGACGAATATAAAACACGGAAAGATATACCTAAGTACGTAGGTGTGCGTGGAGTTGTAGAAACAATTTTATCTTCACTGTCATTGGCAGACAATATCGATAGGCGCCAACGACGCTTGGTACAACCTCTTTGCTGTCTCTGTTGGCTTGGTACCACTATGTATTCCCCAAGATGCGCTTGGTAATGAAAAAAAAAAGTAAATTAAACGTCATTGTAGGCCGAATTTCCAGTTCTTCGAGAAGCGAGCTTAAGATTATGATGCTAAAGCTCAATATGGTGTGTGTTGATTTGACCAAATTACAGGCTGCTCCACTTTTTGTAGTTTATTACAAAGGCTTCCGTGTTCCGTTATTATTTGCTCGTAAGTTCAAATAAAAAATCGACGTAGATTTCGTTCCGCTTTAACCAATAAAAACAAAATCGAACGTTCGGACTCGTAAGTCAAATGTCTAGTTAATTGATTGCGCGTTTGAAATGAAATCGCGCTGTTATCGCGGCATCGCGGCGAATCACTTCGATCACGCGAGCACAGTTTTTGATATTACCTTGAATTTATAGCTACATCCAATGAATACATAACAACGGTGGTTGTGCCTAATGTACATTGTTTATGTGCAAGCATAAATAATAAATGCTACATTGTTGCAAACTTAGAAGCTTGCCTTTAAAGTAACGATCTACATAGGAACTGAAAATTGTTACTGTGAATAATTAGGACGTTACAGTCAGATAGTTTTAGCGTCTATTTATTTTCGTTATTAAACACACATTAATGTACCTACCAAATAGGATACCATGATACTGTTCAATGCGATCAAAGCTTTCAATGCGATTAACATGATGGGATTTAATTCTGTACGTATGTTCCTCATTCATATTCGAATAGGTAACCGCATTGTACCATCATCGTTTCAACAAGAAAGGAATCTTAACAAACTTGACGTTGATAAAAGACAAATAAATCTTTCTCCACATGATTCGCTTCGAGGATCTCAATTTGAATTCGGCATTTACATTAATCGCATGCTACCGTTTTCAACGGCGCCGTCAGGCATTGACGTCTTAGACATTATCGATCGAATGTGAAAATCGTAACGTATTTGGGAATTTGAATCACCATCATTTCAAATTAGCTTCTGTTCTGCTACCGATTTGGATAGCGTGTTCGACGTTGTGTTTGTTATGCCACTTTGATTTGGTATTTACGACGAAAGGATAATCTATTTAAATGTAAAACTGGCACGATCAGTTTTATATTTAAATAGATTAGTATACAAAATTGACATATAATTTAGCTTGTTATCACTTGAGTTGCAAGAAAAGTTTGCAATTCAAAAGAGGTCGATCCCGAGTTCCCAAGTGTGTTGTTTGTTGCTTACATTTAGAAGCGTGGCCGTTTCTACGATTCCAATGAGGAATCAGCGTGTATTCAGAAGCCCAGGAGAATGGTTGCGGTTGCTAGTAGATATGTGTAATATCGCTTGTCTTAAGATTGACGGCGAATTCTCGGTAGATAGAAAGGTCTGTAGTTAAAAGAGTTATAGGTTTATCGTCATGTCGGTGAAACAATCTGTAGCTGGAAAGGCCTGACGTCGAAAGTACCGTAGACGAAAGGTTCTGTCGGCGAAATACCCGAAGGTGAAAGACTATTTATGTGAAACGGAAATAAATGGATCGTCTTGTCGACGAACAGTCCAATGGCGAATCGGTCGTAGGAGAACGGTTGCGGAATCGGGCATTACTACGATTCCAAAGAGGAATCAGCATATATTCAGAAGCCCTAAAGGATGGCAATCAATTAAATCATCTGTTAGAAGACATCAGATATCGACTTTTAACTTAGGTACGTGTTTCCCAATGCGTGTCATTATTAAAGGCTCTTACAACAATTACTTGTTGAACGAGAAACCGTCCTCACTGCTGTGTTTTCCATTACTTAAACAATAAAAACCCATCCCACCGTCCCAAACAGGTTCTATTCCCAACTCATGAAACGCAAATGAAGTTCAGAAAGTCGTTACATCATAGGTAACCGGCTATCATTTTCCCCGTTTGTAATAAAAAACACACCGCTCGATCATGTCGAACGTTATATCTAAGTAGGTAAGTGAGGTTTTCCTCCACAGTTCCACGAGAACATAGCTTGACTTTTAATTTATGGTCAATAAGTATAGTTATAATTATGTGTATATGCGTATCGGCCTTTGTAAAGGAGATTTATGGCATAAAAGCGCGTCTGTATCCGACAATTATATGCTAATCAGATATTGCGGGCTTGTTTATAACGTATGCAACGTTCGAGTTCTATGATGCAAGTGGCCACGAGGTTATCTTGCGTTTTTATTCACTCGTGTCTTCATTATTATTGTTTAGTAGGTAAGTATCTTGAATTTGAAAAATAGAAAATGAGCTTGCTTAGAAAAAAAATTAAGCTCGATTAGTTGTTTTCCAAACTTATTTGCAAAGGATAACAACCAGAGAGCGAAAATGTTTGATAGAGAACAAAAATCTATAATGTAACCAAATTAATTCATGTCTTATGTTATCTATGCTAATATGATAAAGAGGTAAAATTTGTTTGTTTGTATGTAGGCGGTAATACCTAAACTCCATTTGTTTAGGTAGTTAACTAAAGGTAAACAATCTTGATATGTCTTTTTATATAAAATAAATCGTATAAAAGACCAACAAATATTATTTAAATTAAGTTACTTACCTAACATCGGTTTAAGTAAATACCTAATTGTAAACATTTTTAGATTCAATTTTTAGACAGTTTTTTAGATAAAAGACATGTTAAGATTGTTTACATTTAGTTAACTACCTAAACAAATGGAGTATAGAACTACCAGGCAGATTAAAAAAAACTTTCGCTTTTTTTTTTCATAAATATAAATGTCAGAAAGAACGCTAAGACAAAACAAAGTTATATAGCGGGCGGTTGATGCGATGCGTTGAACAAATTTCACAAATCCACACTAATATTATAAATGCAAGAGTAACTCTGTCTGTCTGTCTGTCTCGCTTTTCTGCTAAAACTACGGAACCGATTTAATTGAAATTGGTACACAGATAGTTTAGAGCCTGAGAAAGGACATAGGCTACTTTTTATCCTGGTAGTACGTTCCCGCGGGATATTTTCCGACCTCCACGCGGGCGAAGCCGCTGGCAAAAGCTAGTCTTATAAATAAAAATGAATTGCTTTTCATTCATTAGTAAGCGCATCACTTGAACGGCTAGACGGACATAAGTATTCTTTTTAAAACGGTTAGTAAACATCCGAATAAGGAAAGAAAATTTGAAAACGTTACCCAGAATTTTGGAAAATTTTCAATAAGATTTTTGTATGAACTGTGAAAATCTAAACAGAACAACGTCTGTAGGGTCAGATAGTTTCTAGTAAAAACCCAGTTTGTTACTAAAAAGGCCCATTAAAATATAACTAAGCAGGTGGTTTTCAATTATTACAATGTGGAAAACAATTTTTCGGCCGTAAATTGCAATGATTATATGAATACATAATATTCTAGCGGCCCTTATTATTGTAAATAGCTTACCGTAGATGGTATCAGCCATCGGGCCCAGAATATATAAATAATATTTTGTACGTAGTAAACTTTATTGCAAATTGATACTTGAATAAAATCTAATATGATGATTCAATTACTTCAACGTTACTACTAAATAGTTCTCAGAAGCAATGTTGCTTATTAGAATTTATTACAACGTAATAGTGGATAGTGTATCAAGGTTATTTTAGAGGAAAGCTTATTTTATTTAAAAAAAAAAATACAAATATACACACGCCAAATTTACCTGTCGGACAAAGTAATCTTTTTGCGTTTTGAGACAGTTCGACAAGGCAAGGCGTCCCATAAGTATATGCGATAAAAAGTGTTCAAAGAATAAATTCTGATAAAATCTTTACAACACTTACTTATTTTACAACCCAGTACGAAATAAGTGGCAATATAATAAAAATATATCGTATAAAACTTACAAATACGCCATTGCATGACAAAATCGATACGAAGGGGTTGAACGGTGAATAAATGTAGGACGTTATGCCAACACCTGCTACCGACGTCAATGCTTAAATTATTGACGACGTATAACGACGTTTGTTAATACAATGGCTAAATTACGATAAATTTTATTACTATTTTGGCTTGCAACCGCCTTCATAAACCCATAGTTTTATTCAATTGAAAAATTAAATTGCTTTTATTTCTTAATACAGTTTTGTTTACGTACAAGGTTTTTCAATTCAATCACAAACAGTTACTATATTTGGCATGAAAGTTTTTATACCTATATACTTCGATAAAAAAAATGCAATTAGTCTTAATGTTTTACTTTTATAAAATGTATATCTAACAAAATGGTTCAATATATTAGGTTGGGGAAAAAGTCTTTTCGCATTATAGTATGTATGAACTTGTAATAAAATCTCTTTGGCTATACTATTTGTATCTGGCTGGTTTTGGTATCATTGAAAGTTAAAATTTTAAAGAACATAATTCCAAATTCAAATTAGGAAAATGTGTGATTTTCATTTGTTTTTCGTACCGTCAAGATGAGTGAATCTAATGAAGAAATTCGATACATTTTAAAATTTTACTACAAAAAAGGTAAAAATGCAACGCAAGCCGCGAAAAAAATTTGCGATGTTTATGGACCTAGTGTAGTGTCTGTGAGAGTAGCACAAATTTGGTTTAAGCGTTTTCAATCCGGAAATTTTGATGTCAAAGATGCACGTCGCTCTGGTCGCCCTATTACGGATAAAATGGATGCCATTTTTGAAAAAGTGGAGCAAGATCGGCATACCAGTATTTACGACGTAGCTGAAGAACTGGAAATTGACCACAAAACAGTTTTGGCGCATTTGAAAAAAACTGGGTACACAAAAAAGCTCGACATTTGGGTACCTCACGAGCTCACTGAAAGAAACCTAATGAACCGTGTACTCATTTGTGATTCTTTATTACGACGTAATGAAACCGAACCATTTTTGAAGAAGCTGATAACTGGTGATGAAAAGTGGATCACGTATGACGAGAACGTGCGAAAAAGGTCGTGGTCAAAGGCCGGTCAGGCTTCACAGACTGTGGCGAAACCCGGGTTAACTCGCAACAAGGTGATGCTGTGTGTGTGGTGGGATTGGAAGGGCATTATTCATTATGAGCTGTTACCACCAGACAGGTCCATCGATTCTGAACTCAATTGCGAACAACTGATGAAATTAAAGCAAGAAGTTGAGAGAAAGCGGCCGGAATTAATCAACAGAAGGGGTGTGGTTTTTCATCATGATAACGCTAGACCTCACACATCTTTAGCCACCCAACAAAAATTAAGAGAGTTTGGCTGGGAGGTGTTAATGCATCCGCCGTATAGTCCTGACCTTGCACCTTCAGATTTCCACCTGTTTCGGTCTCTTCAGAATTCTTTAGGCAGTGTCAGGTTAACATCACGAGAGGACTGCCAAAACCACTTGTCGCGGTATTTTGACCAGAAGTCCCAAAATTTCTATAGCAATGGGATCATGTCCCTACCTACAAGATGGCAAAAAGTTATCGAACAAAATGGTACCTACATACTTTAGTTAAATGTAAATAGACTTTATTAAAAAATGTTTTGAATTTTCTTAAAAAATGCGAAGAAACTTTTTCCCCGACCTATTATTTTATAGACAAGTCTAATATTGCAAATGCTACTTAGGTAAATAAATGTATTAGTTCAATATTAATTTTGTGGAGTAAGGAGTATTAAATTATGAGAACATGATGCTCGTGAAAAACCGGTCAAAAGTTTCTACCTGCGTAAATAATTCTGTGGCCTGGTGCTAAAAGAGCCAAAGTACTTTTTTTGTGAAACGAGATTGTAATGCCAGTTTATTGAAAGACTAAATATTTCAAATATTTTTTGTAAATATTTTTTTTTTGTGCTAAAAGGGCGTTAGTTTACCAACAATCTTTCAAAAGTTACTATGTAAAAAAGACCAATGTAGTGTGCGCTTTCATACAGATATAAGTTAAAAAAAGAAATGATAAAAGGGCTGCAGTTTGGGCCTTTTAGCACCAGGCCACATAATTGTAACGTAGTAATAAGCATAAGGGGTAACGTATAATAAGCGATACATCGTTAAATTTTATGTTACACTTAACATTTTGACTAACCCTTTTACGACGAAGGTGTCCTTGACACAATAAAGCGGCATAATGAACTAAGTTAATTAATAAGCTTTATTACTTACCTTTATTATTTTGTACTTTCAAGAGTAGATCCTAAGAAGTACCTAATATTAACAACTAAAGTATTGTTCTTAATATACTTACATTAGCTACTGCCCGCGACTTCGCCCGCGTTAAATTTCTTGTTCCCCGAGCCTTCCCGTCGCGTGGAATTGCCTACCCGTGCGATTTTCCCCGTTTTTGCAACATTTTTCATTACTGCTCTGCTCATCTTGGGTGTAGCGTGATGTTATATAGCCTATAGCCTTCCTCGATAAATAGGCTACCCAACACAAAAATAATTGTTCAATTCGGACCAGTAGTTCCTGAGATTAGCGCGTTCATATAGATAAATCGTTATTTGGTTACCTAGTAGGTAATAAAACCGACCTCTATGAAAAAAGCCATTTCTTTTGATGTTTTTGCTAATTATATTCCACAGCTTAAAAAAGTAAAACCAGATTTTATTGTAGCTAACTAATTTGTAATAAGGCAAATAAGCTTTATAATGAAACAATATTTTTATGTACGGAATACGGACCTCGCTCCCGTTCTACACAGATAACATCGCGAAAGCGAGCGGATATTATCACGTTCAAAATTATTTACACTGCGAAACGCACCGGCTCAACCAATTACATGCTAATCACAGTTTTACAATTACTGTAACTGCGCTCGCGGTGGCTTTTATAATACATGAATGAAACAATAAAAAATATTAATTTGTATTTTGTTTTTATTCTTTGAGCACGCTGTATATGCGTGGCGGCCGATGTGTGTTCGACATGCGACTTTTCAAATTACGTTTCCTTTTCAAGTTTACGTTTTGTGGCAGAATAGCATTTGCATTAAGTAGGTACCTACACAAACGAAATCATAATTTTCCCTGTTGTTATCGATGTTGAATCCCGCAGTGAGGAATTAGGAGATTACTTTGTATTGGAATAAGTTTTCGTACTTACATGTAATTAGTGAAGACATTTTTACTATAAGGCTGTCGCAGTTTTATTACGTGCGTGTGTACGTCAAGTGTCAACTAAGAATAAGAGAGACGACACCACATGATACTTACCAAAAATCTTAGCCCTAAATTCTACCTAAAAGACTTTGCCAAGCTAGTTGCTTATCCTTTACCTTTTATTTTCCGTAGTGTAAGTAGTTAGGCTTACGTAAAATCATGTTTTTGTTTCTGTCTCCATAATTCCATCATATAAATAGGATATGTCGTTTTACTTATATTTAAATAAAAAATCAGTACTTTGCCCACGGCCGGCACCCCAAAGTTTCGTATTACCCAATCAAAAGCATGGACACCCTTCAGCAATAAGCATGGATCGCCATCATTTGTTCTCCCGCAAAATGATATGTCACTAAAAACTTGACTTTCATGTACCAGGGCAGCACGAATTTGAGAAGCAGGCATAAGTTACGTTATAGTGAGATTGATGCACATTTAAATTAATCGAACATATAAAATGCAACCTTATTTAATTAGAATAAAGGCTCATTTTGCTTAAAAAATATTCGAAAACGATTAGATAAACAAATGCCACACAACTAGTAGTCGAAAACATGAGGTTGTGGGCTAACTGTGACGATCATTATGAATTCCTTGTATTGTGATACGTTCAGTGCTAAGAATGCTGAAATGAAGCGTTTGCGTATTTACCTAATTGACATTTAAAATTAGGGTTGTCGTCATTGTTTATTTATAAATAGTCCGGAGTTTTTTGTTCTTTATTAAAACAGTAGCTGTTATGATGAATCACAAATTATTTTTGTTACACAACGTAAACAGTCCAAAAAATTCGTCGCTTATTTTTACTTACGTCATTTGTGTGGTAGAACGAATTGGAATGACTTCCAAGAAACATTCATTGTAGGTACATGTAATTATTTATTAACAAGAACATAAACTGTCTTACCGTATCACTTACTCAAGGGTTTTACCTGAGAAGCTAGCGATAGTGTCGGATAACGTAACTACTACGTAGCTGGATAAGAAATATAAATACATGTTAACTTGTTTATATTAGGTATCATAAACTAAGTAGGAATTAAAATGTCATATGAGGAAAATGTCGTGAGGAAAGTATTGAGTATGAATGTCGATGGCTATAAGAGTAGAGAGAGACCAAAGAAAGGATGGATGGACTGTGTGAATTATCATATGGATAGAAAGGGGGTGACTACTGAGGTGACGACTAATAGAGAAGTGTGGAAGAAAAAGACATGTTGCGCCGACCCCAAATAAAATTGGGATAAGGGCAGCAGAATGATGAGTACCTGCGAATACTGTACCTAGACGTCTTCTCGTGGCTTGTGGGCTGTATCACAGCTCTAGGGACTATATAAGGCTAACTGATTATGCTACGTAACGTAAACTAATGCAATATATTTACGACCCCTACATAGACTAAGGAGGTTTCCGATAATAGGAAAATAACCCAAGCTCTGGCTATTTAAGATTATGATTTCTTATACAGCTGTTTAAATAAAAAAAAACATATGCATATTCGATTGTCATCAATACCTGATGAAACAGAGTAAAAATAATTGTTTATTACTTATAAACTTAGGTATTTTGTCATAGTGAGTTGGATTTTCTATCGTAAACATGTAAAAGAGTAGAAAAGTGGTTTGGAACGCGTACTGGGGCTTACGAGCTTGGAAATTTTGTAGGTACCGATCATACTGCGTCATTATATTTTGTGATTAGTTGTGAATTTGTGATCGGGTTGCGGTTTGGATCGAGCTATGGTGGGAAACGTAGAAATTGTAGGAATCTCTAAGCCCTCGGGTTGTCTTCATCGCCAGAGACTGGCGTGTTGCAGCCATCGACTGACTAAGAATATTTCTAATCACGTTGTGGCAATTCGGCCCCCGACCGCTCGTCACAAACATTTGGCGCGCTTCCCGCCAATCCCTGGGCCAGGGCTGGCAACGCCCGCCAATTTATGACAGCATAGTTTTGTACTAACCACGCTATAGCAATTGGCAGAAAATATTACTAAATCCGATTTTTGCGGTTATTTGGTATCTTTGTTCATATACTTATGAATATTTCGTGGCGGAAATAGTGTAGGAGTTGATAACTACTCCTACACTATTTCCGCCGATATATCTAAATACGTTTATGAGTAGGTAATTTGGCTGCTATTCCTAATTTTATTATAATCTTGGAGTTAAGTTAGTCGCAATCATAGACAATTTCGATAAATAACAATTTACAAAATATAAGTAACTTAAGTGATAGGTTTAAAAGCGAAGTTTTTCCAAATTCGTATTGAAAGAGAAATAACTCTTAGACAAGTGACAACCCTCGAAGTGACTTACGAGACAGTCTCCCCCGCACTGCGACCCTCGCTCGACCCTATCCGGTGACTACCGAGCGAGCGGATCGCATACCGCCTGCCGCTACTGCGCCCCTGGTACATTCCGTGACGTTTCTATCCGTCCGTCTACGTTGCGTACAGTCGAGACGATCGAGAGATAGAGAGGGAATCGAGTGACAGATAACCGGCGAGTAGGGAGGTAAAATGACAGGCTCTGATTTGACGTTAATATGATTATAGTATGATTACTGTGATAATTCAGTACAAATTTTATGTTCAGTAATATTGAAGACCATTTATACTATCTTTAAAAATTTAAAATATCGTTCGGTCTAAAATCATTGATTTTCCGCGACTCTAGCGGTCTGTGCTACATAATAATTATTATGGCCAATATTTGACTTTTGATTTAAGGCGAGGTTGCAGTACTTTTTAACTTTTTTAAACCTCTGTAAATGTAGCAAAATGGCTAGTTTCCGTAAAAAAAATATTATTTAGGAAAATTGAACATACTGTTAAGCGCTGTGTGAAGATAGAAACGTGAATTAAAACAATTGGCTCGATAAAAAATAATCATAAAGTTGACACTAAATCGCCATTTAAAACGTGTACTTTGAAGAGATTCCATCATTAAACCATGTAAAACTCATACCAAAAGATAGGTTTTATTGTTTTTTAGGGCACGCTAAGAAAATATTTTATAATCTCCTTATCATTTTGTCTCCACGAAACAATTATACACAAAATCTAGCAATTCAAGCGCTCGCAACGACCGGCCAGTGTTCGCCGAAACGTCTTCAACTACAAGAGGGCCTTAAGGTGGATGGATGATTATCTCAGATGCCATTTTGTCGCTAGATGGCGCTAGATCCACAATTTGGAACATTTTCAATTTTTACGCCTAACTTAGAAATCTTTAATAGATAACTTTATTATATGCGAAACCTAGGGCATTAACTTGATTTTTTTAGATAGTCACTGTGCTTGTTAACTGGTCTCATACAAAGATTTGTACATTCTAAAGATTTAGCCGCTTGACTTTACTCTTTACACACACATGCAAAGTAAATAGTAGTAACTTTCGACACCACTAGATGTCGTTTTATTCAAACAGTTTAAAATGAAATTAATATAGGTACACTGTCCCTATAAGTTGTAGTAATGTGACTGAACCTAAATTGTAATGTGTAAATAGTCATCATCTCAGCCGCAAGACGTCCACTGCTGGATATAGGCCTCCCCCTATTTGGGGGGCTTTGCCATAATCACCACGCTTGGCAAGCGGGTTGGCGATCGCAGTGTGATGGTAAAATGCATAGAGAACGCTGCTGCCCATTCTCTAGTAAATCCCTTAGTCGCCTTTTACGACACCCACGGGAAGAAATGTAAGGCAGAAGAAGGAATGGAAGTGTAAATAGTGACGTGTACTAAATAAATAAAAGACTATTTATTACATTGTAAAGCTTTTTATTGTACCCTACTATAAATTAATAATATTTATTTAGTAAAAAGGGGTTAATATTTTCATAAAAATAATGTTTTATTTACTCTCACTACATTTACTTAGATAGTTTCCGTTTGGATTCAAACCATCGAGTCATACCACCATACAAAGATAACATACTTTTTTAAATATTTTGATATTTACAATTATGATTTTGAATTTAGTATTAGAAAGAATTATGTATGTAGATTACAATATAAATAACATCATACGTAACTATATATAACGGCACATGTATCTTACATAACAACACAAAGGGGTTGCTAGCTAACCATAACATTTATTAATGTTTCAAGAATACCTACTTATTATACAATTTTGAACTGCAATAAATATTCTTTTACAATTGAATTGTTAGGCTGGTACCTAAATACATGAGTGAAACTTATCTACACAGAAAAATCTTATGAACTAACAAAATAACACAAACTATACATCGCTACGTGCAAAAATAGCTTATTAATTATTCTATAATGTTCCCACTGCTGAGACTCAGGCCTCCTCTGAACTGTGGTGATGAAATAATTTACACTCAGCAAAGTGCCGGCTTGGATTCGAACCATCGACTCGTACCACCATACAAAGATACTTATAAATATTATAATAAAATATCTTCTTTTCTACGCGCTACTTTTTGCAGTCGCCGCCGCCGCCGCGCCGTATCAGTCTTCTGCTTGTCACTTTTTACTTCCATTTATATAATTTCCGTGCGATCTGAATCAAATGCTGGAAGACGCAGTTTTCGCTGCAACAAATGAATTTACACAGTTTTGTTAGACTATTCTTACTGAACCCACACCTCAGAGACCTGCGGAATAAGTTAGGAAATGAGTAAGACTTATATTTTTATACCTTTTAATTCCTTGATGTCTAGACATTTAGCATTTTTCTCAACTCTTCTCAATATAATTTCTGGCAGTACACGTTTTAAAAAATGTTACCAACTTCGGCATCATAGCGTTGATAACTTCCTCATCCCGGTTAACTTCTATGACAGTCAATGGTTGGGTGACAGATATAAAGCAAATGAAGTAACATTTATTCATTTTGGTAATTCGCAATTGACCCTGGACCTAGAATCAAAATAATAATAGCTGTTAAAAAGAAACAATCCAAGAAATACATTATTTTTATACATACATACCAAGAAATAATGATATTTGTTACACTGAACATTGTGTAAAATATGTTGTACTTTGGTATTGTCAAACATAAACTTCATCACAACAAACAAGCAAAAGCGTACTAATGTAATGAACACAAAAATATGGTATCAAGTTGGGACTTACCATTCCAGATGAAGAATCAAAGTTGTGACCATATGACCTTCTTCAAGTCAACAATACGGTACCCTACCAAACCTGATAAGTTGTCACTTGATGTTCTTTCCACAGTTAGTTGATAAGCTTCAGTCTCTGAATCGGGTTGTGGCCAATCAAAATCAACAGTCTCTACTTGCTCTGTAACAGATTCAACTGTATTGGAGCTAGAGCTGCAGGCTATGGCTTCGTATCGAATTTCTGGTATACCACGCGAATAGGTTTAGGGCGTATCTTAAGCTGTCGAAAGGTTGGACAGCTGATGATGATCTTGAGTTGAATGTGGACTGAAATAAAAGATATGTTAAAAAAACAGTGTTGAGAGACAGAAAAATATTGATAGGTCTGTAGGTACCTAAATACAACAGGGCAAACCGCGGTTTCTTCCACTACCTTCTGTTTCTTGTTACGCCATGCTTGCATGCTTGTTGTTCCTTCGCTTGCTTTCGGCTGCAAGGAAAAATGGCTGTAAACGAAGACTACAACACGAACCAACGAGTATCAAATAACCTCCACTCACGTAAATCTGATTCGAAATCTTATGGGAATCTAATTTACTCACTATAGATCACTAAAAGAACTTCCATGATGTCGTTTCAATACAGCTTGCACTTTTTTCCGTGATTTTCGCGGTCCTGAATACACATGTCGTATACATTTATGCAAGTTTATTAGTCGGGTTCATCTTAGGCAGTTCAGTTGCAATTCAATCTGAAATCAAAAAGAATAATTACAAACAACAGCAAATGTATCTTATTTATGAAATGTTTCAAGAAACAGAAATAACACCACCATCAAGCTGTTGTTTTCAGAGAGAATATTTGAAATTTGTAGTATGTCATGTGACGACAATCAACGAGTGTTGCTAACGTTTGATTTTGTATTTCATCTTCTAAATCTTACACTTTTGTAAAGTTTTAAGGGTAATTAATTACCATTATAATAATACTCTATATCACCTTGAAAATCATTCATTGCACATAAAAATAACACTTACCGTCAATAAAACACAAAAACGCTTCACTTTTGAATAAAAACCAGGGCTTTGAATAACGTTAAAAATTTGGTATCGTTACTTTCATCGGACGAAGATAACGTTATTAGTAGAGGTCACGTAATGCTTGGTAACGATACTTGGCATACGTTTTACCGGTAACTGAGTACCGTTAATTTTTTATTTATTTTCTTTCATCTCTTTCTTTCGTCTACATTATTGAAGTTGCATTTGCACCGTTTGATTGGCGATGTTGCCGTAGAGCGCCGCCGCCCATGGCGTGCCGCTTAGGTTGCGCAGGTTGACAACAACGCATTAGGTAACGATGTGATAAGAGAACGGTGTGGTGTAAAAGAAGATGTAGTGACAAAAATTGAAAAAAGTATGCTTAGATGGTTTGGTCATGTTGAGAGGATGAATGAAGGTCGGCTCACAAAAGGTATTTACAAGGCAGATGTGAGTGGAAACACCGGGAGGGGACGCCCTAGGAGGACATATAGGGACCTTATTAGTGATATTCTTCAGAAAGGTCAGGTGCGTAGTACTCGCAACCGGCGTGTGTGTATGACCAATTTTATGAACCTAAACGAGGCAAAAGAAGTGTGTAGAGATCGTAGCAGGTGGCGTTCCGTGGTTTCTGCCTACCCCCATGGGAAAAAGGCGTGATTCTATGTATGTATGTATGTAAAAGTATCGATACTAGTAACGTTAATTGGTAACGTTATTTTATAGATTCGATACCAAAGTATCGTTACCCGTTTTACCGTTAAAATATTAACTTTATGAAAATAACGTTACTTAACGATACTTATAGTGTGAATTTGGTAACGTTAACAAGCCCTGATGAAAACTGTTTCACGGATGGCACTCATTTGAATGGTTCTCAGTAGTAGGTAGCACAGTTTTTTTTAAGTAATAATAAACATGGTAAATATCTCGTTTTAAGTTCTAATGATACTGGTGTTTATTGTTTCGTGTGGATTTCATGACAAAGTCTCTTCCGAGCCCCTTTTCTTTAATAAAAAAACCTCGTCGTAAAGTTTAGTTGCTAAATTGGTGTCCAGATTCTTAAATATTATACCAAAATGTTAAATTTTGCGTTGAAGTTATAGTAACACCCACCACATTTGTTTACCATTTATTTTATTGAAATTTCAATGCGTACTATTTTTATTTTTGAATTCTTAGCAAAGTACGATCTTTTAAAATGTATGGTACGATCTTCTAAAAAATAAAGTTGGCAACCCTGCTTGACGCATTTTGTGTGTGCTAATAATACTAGTAAAATAAGCAATTATGAAAAATCAAAGTGGTTTGTCTGTGTATTCACTAATCTTGCTGGTTTCACATGAATTATAAAAGAATAGAAGAATAAATATGATTCAATCAATAGATGTACGTAGTACCTACGTTTCACCATTGTGTAGGTAGCTTCGCTGATCGCCTGATTTAGTTATAACTTACTTATACATCAAATTCTATTCTCTGATTTTATTCAACCCAAACCAATGGATTAGTACCTAAGCGTATCAGAATGTTATCAGTACCTACTTACATACATTAAAAAGATTTTTAAATCTGGAAAGTCGTGTACTAGTAACTACTTACTACATATTTAAACTAGATAATACAATAATTACATTAGTATTGTATCTGTGTGAACCAAGGGCAGATCGCAGAGATATTTTTTTCACTTTATGTAAAGCATTCTTTCTCATTCCATAATAAAAAACATTTTATCAATCATAAAATGTTAACTCCGCGGGCAAACCCGCGCGCCCGGCGCTAACTTGCTAGAAACACAATATTCTGGAAACGATTCGCAAGTTTTCAAGACTCAAGTAATCACGCATTGACGGTATGGCAACAACGCGGTGTGCGCGCGCTGCCTCTAGAATGGCAACGTCGCATTATCGAATTTAAAAGATAAATTCTTTTAAATGTTCGAATATCGAACAGCGCCATCTATTATGAATGTTTACTAATCGTAAACTCGTAACACAACAGCAACCAACTTTCTCAGTGGTTCTATAAATTTCTGTCAGATGGCGCGATTCAGGTCACTCACACATGTAAAGATTTTTCGTTTTTTATTCGGTCTAATTCTCCTAGAAATACTGTTTTTTTTATAAAATTTGGGCTATACGCGAACATAATACATTATAAAGTCTCATTACAGTTGCTTTTATTCTGCAGAAACTGTTTATTTACCGAGATTTCCACACCTGAAAAATGTATGGCGAGGGCTATCTAGGCATTCACCTTAAGTCTTTTTACACGCTTCACTTGTATGTTTGTTTGTAACCAACTCCTTATAGCGCGATTTTGACCCCCACTTTAAACGACCAGATTTCATTTAAACTCTTTAGACTTATCGACGATCGATGACAATACTATAATTTCATAAATTTGTGCCATTATCCTTGCCAGGGTTACCAGGACAGCAAAAAAACTGTCTTCGAAAACTACGCTGACATACGTCACAAACTACGCGGACATACGTCTCAAACTACGCTGACATACGTCTCAAAATTCGAAACACCCTAAAAAACTTAAAATAAATAATAGTTAAAAAAAATAAACAACACGCTTCCATAGATAACCAAACTAAAAAGTAGAAAATAATGGAACGTGTTTTTTAGTTTTTAAAACTATTTTTAGGGTGTTTCGAATTTTGAGATGTATGTCAGCGTAGTTTGTGCCGTATGTCAGCGTAGTTTGTGACGTATGTCAGCGTAGTTCGTGTCGTATGTCAGCGTAGTTTGTGACGTATGTCAGCGTAGTTTTCGAAGACAGTTTTTTTGCTGTCCTGGTAACCCTGGCAAGGATAATGGCACAAATTTATGAAATTATTGCATTTTCATCGGTCCTTGACAGGTGTGCAAAGTTTGAATGAAATCTAGTCGTTTAAAGTGGGTCAAAATCGCGCTATAAGGAGTCGGTTACAAACAAACATACAAACATACAAGTGAAGCTAGTATAAAGCGTGTAAAAACGCGTGGGGTGCCTGATATCAATAAAAAAATACCTTAAAAAGCACCCCACGCTTTTTTCCACTATTTTCTACTTTTTAGTTTGGTTTATAGAAAACCAAACTAAAATGTGTTTTTTAGTTTTTTTAGACTATTATTTTTTTAAATGTTGTTTCGGAATCAATGCATAGATAGTAAACTAAGATGCACGCCTACATACGGTCTACATTTCAACGATTAAGCATGAAAACGCCAAGACATTGATACCGACCATATTTGGGTCAATAAAGAAATAATTCACGGTGTCCGAATAAATGACTGTTACGAATTGTGTTTGATATAATAAACAGACGGACGCCCGCCGGTTAAATTTACTCATTTAGCTCTCAATGCTACCGCATCAATCATAGTTTAGAGGTAATTTCTCGGTTAATAGCTCTTGACTAATTATGTTATCCCAGTCGAATTTCTTTTATTTTATACTTCGATTAGACAAAAGATCATCCAATCAAAATAAAATTTAATGTTCGTCACAAAATAAATGATTGTGTATTTGATTTCACTTTTAAGCATCAGTAAAACAAACGATGTATAACAATCTAAATCATTTTGAAGGATATTGCTAATACATTGCTTCACATGATCGAAAAATTAGTCTGCTCAACAGTGTAAATAACGCAATTTATGGTTTTGAACTGTCAAAATGTATTTTTTTTTTCAATTCAGTATAGCAACAAATTCAGAATTCCTTCACCCCGCTGATGTTCTAGATCAGGGCTGGCCAGACAACGGCCCGCGGGCCGCGTGCGGCCCGTGGCCTGTTTTCATGCGGCCCGCGACGGATGTTTTAAAGTGTAAATTAATCAGAAAATTGTTTTAATTCTTCAGTTATAGTCTAGTATCACTTATTTATGTGAAAGTACGTATTCAACAGTGAACTTTAAAAAATCGAAGTATAGATCTTCATTGTTCAGATAAGTCACTTCTTCATGCAATGCGTCTGGCAACAACGAATGTTGACGTTGATATCGATATGATTATTAAAGATAAATTAACGAAGAACCAATAATGGTATAAAGAAATGGTTACCTTGTATTTTTTTTACTTGAAAACTGAAAATATTTGTTTCTGCGGCCCTCCCGCTTTTGTAGTAAATTTAATTAGCCCGCGAAGCTATGTAGGTAGTTTGGACAGCCCTGTTCTAGATTAACACTATTGACAGCTCACTTCAGATATTTTAAACGCAGTGAGATTTTTGCAGAATTAAGCGGCTTTTGAACTTAAAATAATAATTAATAAGTCGATAATAAGTTTGGACGTTGTCGATTTCACAGATACCAACGTGTTTTAATATTTAATCAATAACGGCGATTTTCTAACGATCATGCAATTAAATAAATGTGTTGACTCGATTGGCGATTATAACAATTTATTGTCGAGGAAAATTGGTCGGATATACAGAATGGCAAGACTGTTGACGCGCAACACCAAGGATTCATACGGTACTGGTACTGAATTTCATGCATTTTCATGTTCAAATTCATGGTTGTAGTTTGAGCAACGCGTCGAAATCTCTGTCTCTCATATCATTGGTTTCTCTCCTATCGTATACCACCTAAGTTATGCATACTTATCTAGAAAAACGAAGCTGTTTATCATTCTAACTTTGTAAACCTGGTATTTATAGAAAATTTGCACTTTCATAAATAAAGTTTTTAATTCCGTAAATGCATGCCTACACTTTTTTTTTCAAACTAAACGAACCCCTCATAAACTTTGTTGTGTAATTGTAAACCTTATTTCGGGGCAATACATGTTATATTTCAACGGAGTATTCTGGTATGAGGGGGGCGCAAAGAGGGTGCCGCCATATCTCACCCTCAGTCTATGTTGTTTGGATATAAAAATGTTGACTTTGCTATTAAATGTGCATGTTGACATTTATTTGCATTATAATTGTAATTTTCGATAATCTGTTCCCACTTAAGTGTTATGTTAAACAATTTGTAATTGCCATTAGGGAAAGTATCGAACATAATTATATTGTAAAATCTTCTTAGAATTCATTCATTATTCGAAGACATTTTTTTTTGTCTATGGCTAATAAATAGTAAGTAAACCAATGTAAATTGCGCACATCGCACACCGCTGTAAGATTATTTTGTAACATTCATGCACTCTTCTAAACTTTTAACTTAGTACTAAATAATATTGATATGCGAATATATACCGTTTGCTGTATGCTTAAAGTCTATATTTGCTTGGATCAACGGAAGCGACAAGTTGTTCGATGCGCTAAAACAAAGCCAACTCCACGCATTTATGTTGCCCTGGTAGATTTTTGTAGGAGTTCGATCGGCGGCCGCTCTCGATTCCGAAAAATACGATGAAATAAATTGATGGGACGGGACGATGACGTTTTAACTTGAACTTTTCTATATACGTATTTTTTTTAATATTTGTATTTTGTTTTATTGGGTGGAGTTTGAAATGGTAATTCAAAGATTCCACCACCGATTTTGTAAATTGAAATTCAATTAATCTTCCCTATTGATACCGCTTACTCGTGAGGGAAGAGTAACCTAATTTCTTTCTAGGAACTCTTCCTTTGAATTCACATAGTAAGAAATAAAGATACCTTCGATTAGCAGCTTTAAAAAAAAAAAACATTTTTTTCGGTTAGATTTGGGGGAGTAGGGGTCGGTGAGATTTAAATGTTGTATACGTACTAAGATGTAATTTATTTAAGTTACTATTTAACCGCCCCCATTGAAGTTTTCTCACAAATAGAATAAAATTAATCTACAATTCACAAGCAACTAGTTGGCTGAGCAACCACAAGCGACGTCGCGTCAGTCTATTTACGCTACGCTTCACTACGCTGACCACGCAATGCGACGATGCGACGCGACGTGCAGCTATTTTAATTCTAGAATAGGGACGCTATTAACTCTGGCCTAGATTTCCTAGCGTGAAAAATAATGTAACCAAACCACTGTAGTTTTTGCCACAAAAATCGAAACTTAGCCAATTTCGTGTGACGGTCACCTGTAATATTTATAAATTTATATAATAAAATAACACAAATTAAAGAAAAAAACACGTAGATTTTTATGTCGGAAAATGAAGTCTGTGTCGCGAAAAACTAAACAAGTTTCTTTGCTCGGAAAATCCTAGTTGCATCCGGGTCATTCGGCGTCGGATAAACCCTTTTCTTCAGCGCGCGCGATACTAGGCTCACAG
Source organism: Aporophyla nigra (assembly GCA_947507805.1). NCBI lineage: Eukaryota > Metazoa > Arthropoda > Insecta > Lepidoptera > Noctuidae > Aporophyla > Aporophyla nigra. The sequence continues at coordinate 24,474,726 of OX382297.1, read as the reverse complement.
TAAGCACGAGGAGTTATACGGAGCGCCGCGGCGAGTGTAGCCGCAGGAGTGAAAGAGACACACTTGTGCATGGAATGCTAGCGTTGGACAGAGACGTTACGGTGAAGGTCAACTGATAGGATACACAGTGTAATTCAAGCATAGAAGAAACGTACGTCGTCGTATCAGATTATTGATGCGATAAAGTAAATGGATATTTTATTTAATAAAATAAGCTGATAGGCATTTTTATAATTTTTTGTATTGATTTTCGAACTTATTTTTTTTTGCTTATGAAATAAATATACAGCCATTGCTTGTGAGACAGACGGAGTCAACGTTTATTTGTACTACTCTGTAGTACGACGAGTGATAGAGTAGGACGGCGACATACATTAAAAAGAGACAGAACTACCAGCACGTGCTTCCTTTCATAATTTTTTTTCGTTTTGACTCCTCGCCCCGCTGCCACTCCGATACTTCATCTCGTTGTGGGAATTTGTTTCGTGAGAAATAGCAGTTATTTTTTTATTTATTTTGTTTCTTGTTGATAGGGAATTAATTCCATTATAATAATAAAATGTGAGTAAGTTCCGTAATAAATTAAACTGTCTTAGAATTTACTTGTAAAACAAATAATTGTACTTAATTTATAATACAAAAAAAAAAAAACAATGTGGAAATTTTGGCGATGTTTATAAACAAATCCAGAGAGACCAACAAGTAAGAAACTAGCTAGTATAAGGAATTATCAAAAAGTGGTCACATGGCTCGACGTACAAAGTGTGCGACTCTAGTGAAGTAGTGCTCGATGTGTCGAAGGTTCAAACCCCGGGTAAACTGTCTCTTTTGTCGCGTGATTGTTCGAAAGAGATACCGTGACCCTGGCACATGGGCAACTGAAGGAACACGGGTGGGTTTTAGTCAGTAAAAGTCTGACACGCCCTCCCGCTCCGCCCAGAGCGGGAGAAGTCATTTGATAATTTCCCATACAAAAAAAAAAAAAAAGGAATTATCAAAGAAACATATTCCTGTTCTAGGAATCGAGTGGGACAAAACTAGTAACTCCACAATATTCCCACTAAGGGCCATTGGGTTTTAATAACGAGTCCAAATGAATTACAATATAAATTAGTCGGTAACCGGCCGGACCGGTTTGCGATCAGCTGGGCAGCCCGGTCAGGTCAAATACTCACAGATATAATATAGGGCCACGTCCGGTAGTCGGCAAGAATCTTTACGACGGATTTAGTGCAGTTCATGTGAAGATCTACGGGAACGGGCAACTATACTTAACAACTCATTGACAAATCAAAATTGCCTGTAAATGGTTTAAATGAAATATATGCTTTGACTTTGATTTCAACGCAACATTTTAGATTCTAATTTTTATTTAGCTGCACGATCACTGACAAATGCGTGCAGTGACCGGACAGGTTATTTCTTGAAAGACCATTTCAGACTCCAATCAACAAGGTCTTCACATGACCTGAACAAGATCACGTCTGGACTGTTACCTCTGAGTTTGTTTCGGCCTTTCTTCTGAGAGGAGTCAGATGGGAAACGTCGAACTCATCTAGTTTTAAAAATATGATTGTCATGTAAAAAGTGTTTGTACAAAATGTACATTTACTTACAGTACAGTACTTACACAAATAAAATCCATTTATGAACATGTGCTAAACTCGTAGACGTAACGAATTTTGAAGAAAAAAACTAAGTTTGTAAATATTTATTACACATTGGGTTTTGGAATCTTGTCGGTATTCGTTGCAAAATGAATGATATCTAACTTATCAAGACAAATTGAAAAATAACTTGAGCGAATATGGAGCTTGTTATTCAATTTTACTAAAAGAAACTAAGAATTAAGCGGACTCAGAAATTATCTCAGCATTACTACCATTCTAGTTTGACATTTCCAAGCTTAAAACAACTCAATAAGTAGTCTGTTCTCTAAAGGATTGGGAAAGGAGCGCCACACGATATACACATATGTCTTCAGCTTTCTGCTATTCAACTTTAAGACCTATTTATTCGATGATAATATTATTTTGAGTATGTTTGTACGAACTCTTTTACACGTCAATTGTATTTTAAAAACTAGATAATTTCTGCGTTTCTTATTAGACTACTTTGGGAAGAGAGGCCGAAACCGTCACACTCTCTTTTAAAGTCCAGACATAATCTTGGTAAGAACATATGAAGACCATGTAGATTTATGTCTGAAATAGTTTTTTGAGGACACAGATTGAGATGTCAGTTGTCCTTACTTGCATTAAGATGATTATCATGCAAACTTTGATGTATGACCCATTCTCTGCTTCCATATGGCATGTTTTTGGTTTTTCGCTGAGCAAATGCGGTTTATTTGACCACGATACCCCTTTCGCGCAGTAAATTGTAACAATGGGGTGCACGTTATTGCTGTTCATTCACCTGATTTTAATCATTTAATCGGTATTCGCCATGAAAGCAGATGGGGTGACTCCAATACTTTTACGATTCCCTTCGAATTCTGATACTATCAAGCATTGTTCATTTTAATTTGTTGATTTAATCCCCTTTAAAAGAAATTTTATTGTGGTGATGATTTGGAGAGTTTTAATTGATTTTAATTCAAAAGCTATTTCGTATTTATTTAATTTCTTATCACTAATGTTCACACAGGTATTTAAGAATGTGTGACTCCTACGATTTCCAGTGATGCTATCGACTCTTTGACGTAAGAAATACCTTTGATAGTTTGGTATTCTTAATCAATTTGATAAGAACATACTGCTGACTATCTTGATTTACCTATATCGTTAAATTAAAACACATTCTTTATTTAGAATTGATTTCAATGATATCTACGTAATTGAATCAGTGATTCATTCTTGATATGGGGCTTTCATTTCGTAGATAAAATGTGAAAAGCGAAATTTTTAAAGCAGTTGAGTATTTATGTAAATTAGGATATTGTTACTAATTTACATAATTACTCAATGGCTTTACAAATCTACAGATTTCAGCAGTGTCGAACATTTTAATAGGTGGTTAGAACTCTGTTCAGTATCTTAGGATGAAAAAGGGTAAATCTTTAACATGAACCTAGTTTAGAATCGGTTCGCAGTCTTCTGTGGAGTCGACCTTCTTGAGAAATTCAACCCATACCCCAATCCCATACCAATATTCTAATTAGAATCTAGCCATACCTACTTCGTATATAATATATATTTACCATACCTACTCATCTTTCCTCCCCATATGCCTTCAGTCGAACATCATCATCAGCATTCTCTTGCATATCTATCCTATTATTGGAACCAGCGCAGCATATCGTCTTCCCAAGAAACTCTTTCCCTGTGAGCCTTCAGTAGTCACACATTTTTTATCCATATCATCTTTGTCATCATTCATCACGTCGCGTCGTTAAATCCATTAATTAATTCCTTCTTTCATTCATTTTTTTTTTTTGTAGTTTTTGTTTTTATATTATTTAAGTATTGTGTTTTTATGGGCTTTAGTTGCCTGAAATAAAGGATTGTATTGAATTATTGTATTCCTTGCCGTCTGTCAAATCACATCACACCACATTGATATCTAGGACCAAACAGTATTTTTTTTTAGTATCGCCCTACCTTAACAATACGATTGAAAATGTCTTTATTCGCTAAAGGATTCCTACGGCATCCACCATTATTATTGTTATGATTAAGGGCGAACTTCTCCAATCACTAAAGGCAATCAGCACATTTGAACACGTGACCTGAGCAACATCTGTCACTGTCATCATTATTGACACTGACAGTTCTCGAACGCATTTTAGATGTGCGTATCGTGGCCATTGAGCCCAACTGTATCATCGAAGATTTTAATTGTTCTAGTATTTCTTTTAAATATATATCAACGTACACTTGCTTTTCCAATTCACTTTAGACATTGGCAGAATATGTCCAGTTTCATTCATAAAATTTGCCCTAAGTAGGGAATTTATTATATATGGTGTTGTAGGTAAATCAGAGAATTCTTGCGATATCGTCCAATCATGACTTTGTATGTTTAACTCATACTTATGTTTACCCATAACCATAATATACTTACCTATGTTTATAAGAACAATCGCGCACGCAATCCGACCGTCTCAGTTAGAATCGTTTCATAATGAAAGCTGGTTGTACGAGTGCGTTTCTCGAGATCATTTGCATATTAATGATAATGAATACGTTAATTGTGTCTTTCATAAAAAACCGTCTACTGTTGTTTACAGCAAATGTTGATTAGCATGCCTTGTTATAAATTCTTGGTTGGAATTTTAAATCTGCTAAAGAAACGTTAGTAGAACCATGTTCACTTAGGTAAAATGTTGTTATTACTAAGCGCAATGGTGCCTACCTTTTTGCAGATTATTATACTTTAAAGACAGGTAAAGGTGATCCGTATTGTGTCGGAAGTAAAGTATCACGCCATTTCTTACCGTGGGTGTCGTAAAAGGCGACTAAGGGACTTACTAGAGAATGAGAAACAGCGTTCTCTATGCATTTTACCGCCATACTGCTATCGCTAATCCGCCTGCCAAGCGTAGCATTTATGGCAAACTCCCCTAGATGGGGGGCTTTTTTACGTAGACATGGATCTTAGACCTCAGAGGCTAACAGAGATAGAAAGAGGTTCCTTTTATGCTTTGATAGAAATTCTTGTACCTAAGTACGTTACTCCTTTCGAAATCTTAGCTGAGTTTCCCAGATTTTTCTACTGTTATGATATTTAGGTCATCTCTTGCGAGTCGAGACGAAGCAGCATCCTTTCGTCAAATAGTGAAACACTTAGAATGACAATCCTATTCATTTTTAATTTGACAGCTAAAACTTTTCATACGTTTGAACATTTTGTCTGCTCGACTAATGTTTGCAGTAAAAGCAATAGATTTGTTGAATTGAAAAACTTAAATCTTTCATTACGAGTGTGTTATGTTATGAATTATGATATATCTAAGGGTGCTGGTTATTTAGTTAGCTTAATTTTTCAAGCAATTTTTTTTTTAAATTGCCGACAAAGTTAATGATCTGCATTTTAGATCATATTGAAATTCAAACTATTCGTTAAGTCTAGAGTCTAGTTAAGTAAACCCTTGCATCTCAACAAGTAGTAAGGAAAACTTAAGCATTCACTTGATGATTAACGCCGTATTGATTTGACTGGTAACTACTTTATTTGTAAATTTTGTTTTTATCGAAGATATTAATAAAATACAAAACGTACAACATCGTCCACTGCGACATGTCAACTTATGAAAAGTTACTTACTTCCCTCTTCTTTTTAAAACGAAAGCGTGCAATTAGATTGTGATAACTAGGAAGCCAGGTTTTTGAAGTTGTAATTATTTTAACGTGTGAAGTTAATTCATGTGTTTACGCGTGTCGCGCGTTGCAGCCGCCACGTCACTGTGTTGTTGTGCAGAAGCGGCGCAGGCGGCCATGACGGTCGGCGTGGCGAACGTGCTGTGTGACGAGCGCCCCGCCCCCCTGGCGTGGCCGGCGCCGCCCCCAGCCGCGCCGCCCGCGCCCCTCTGGCCCTACCCCGGTGAGTCAACTCCTACTGATATCTGCGACCCTGGTAGCTACGCGCCAACTGCATTGCGAGACCGCCGTTTCAGCGGCATCGAACCCTGGCCAGAAATGAAAATTTAACACCGGCGCACTAATTCCAAAACCGGTATACCTATCTCTTTATTTATTCAAAAACTAAAAAGAGATAGAAAATGGGTAGGAAAAAGGCGCCTAATTCTGAATGAGAATGCCGTCCGTTTAGATATACCACCTCTTCACTCATGTTGCTTTGGTAGCAGCATTGCAACTATACTCATCCGGTCAACAGTCGTTGTTGACCGGTTTCGGTAAACCGGCCAAGTGTGGTGGCTGCCTGCTTCACTGGATTGCATGAAATACGATGTCTATTAAAATCAGTCGGGTTTTATAATGATGGCAAATTCGCGCGTGGCTACTTCGGGATTTTTTTTCCATTTCTTTTTTATTTTCTTTTCAGGGTTCCTTTTCTTGTGCATTTTATTTTTTTTATGTTAAAAAAAAAGTTTAGTATTTCAATACTTAGTAGGCAGCTTAGGAGCCTAGTGCCGAAATCGACAACAATAGATACAAAAAGGAGTCCACGATTTCTATCCAAAGCAAGAAAATTCCAGTTTGGGGCGAGCATAACAGTTTGAGTTGTAGAATTATTCTCTTTACAAAGGCTAAATTACCATTTTAGCTACTTAATTTTTTTATTTTATTCAAAAGATCTGCATCTGAACCAGCTAGTATGACAAATAGGTACAACTAGTTCGCTCATTCAAGACCTACCTAGAGAAGGGCAATTACAAGCCAAGGTGAACGTTTCTAACACTTTTATAAATCATTCAAATCCTAACGAACATTTTGTATATCAGTTTCCAAAACTCACAAACTGTTTTAACCAAAACAGAATTTAGATATGCGGAACCACTCATAAATCGGTGCACAAAACTGCCTCGCTTCGTAACCCGATCGCATTTATAATGTCGATCGGGCCACATCGGGTCTTTTCATCGGGGACCGAACTTTTTTATCTCTTTCTCATCATTAGGTATAAATTAATGAAATCCCTTTGCCATTAAAACGACGCGACGGCGTTGAATTTCGCACTCACCTGTACTGATTGTACTGTTGAATGAATGGCCCCAGGTATACGCTCGACGACAAAAGTTAATTGGTGAATGTGACGACATACGATCGAGTTGAATGGGGTTCAAAATTATGGAATGTGGTTTCTAATTGCACGATTCACGAGCTAATTTGGTGTATTTTAAACCCTTTGGCCTAAATAGATCATGGATGGAAGGGATATGAAATTTGCTTTACGTTAAAGGGTTAAATAAGAGAATCTTATTTTTGACGTCAAATTTAGCCGAAGTTTCGAACTGCAGAGCGGCAAAATTAAATAGTCAGGCCCAATGTGTTATTATCATATACACACATAGTCGATGAAGGAATGATTGCCCTTGTATGATATGATAATTCACAAGTAGAAGGCAATTGCTGTTGAACCCTGCAATTATCGTTTAGTCACCTTTTACGGAAACCAACTGAAGGCAGCTAATACATGCGACAAACGCACTTGACAATATTTAATTGGCTCTTTACGAAATGCCTAGCTTTGCTATCAACGTTATGGCAGTTCCTTTAAGTCAAATCGTTTTTGTAACATCCGCAATTTCTTGCGAGCCTAGTCCTTTTTCTCTTTTTGTTGTAATTCTTTTACACCTTTTCAATTGTCCTTCTTTTGTACTGTTTCTAATGCAGATGGTTTCCAACACCTGTCTATGACCATAAAGTAATTCATATTTTTTTAGATAAATTAGCGTCTGGATATTTAATGGCTTAATTATTTATGGTTGGTATTATTTGTATTGACTTAGAAACACATTCTTTCTTTACAAACGTTGCATGCTTACGGAAATTACTTTTGTGCGGAAACCTCGTAGTTTTTGCTCGATTTCTTACTCCGAACTTAAAGCATACTTAGGTAACTTTATAACCAACTGCACAATGCAAAGGCAGTATAATGTTTTTCATGTGTATTTACTTATGTATCTTTTTTATAATGATCCATTTTAAGCTAAATACTTAGTTACTTTTATCGCTCTATCCATAACTTCTTAGTACTAATTTTATAAGAGGCAAACTAATGCTTACTGTCTGCTATCTTTGCATAAGAACTTACTGTAGTTAATGTTCTTTCATCGTTGTTCAGGTAAGAAATTGCGTAACACACAATCAGTAGCAAATTAGCAATGTCTGTACATATCATCACTTCAACAACATTCATTGCGTTATTTGAGTTGGTGAGCAGATAAATTTTACGAACATATGAAGCAATGGATTAGCAGTAGTTTTCAAAACGATTCAGATTCTCATCGTTAGTTTATTACCTGCGCAATTACAGGTAGCAGGCTTAATTTAAAAAAAATGGTGGTAGGTATCTACTAGATAGATAAGAGTGCTTGATGATCGACCTTTGAATGCAATAGGAAAGGTCTTCTTTCATCTAGCAGTGGACTGATATTCAAATCCATGTGGTCTTCACATGATCTGAGCAAGATTATGTCTGGATTGTAACCTCAGAGTTCGTTTCGGCTTTGATTCTCGGAGTAGTCAGATAGGAAAAGCCGATCTTTTTTAGCTTTAAAAATAATATGATTGACGTGTAAAAGTGTTTGTACAAACCTAAGTTTCATTTACGATTGTCAAGACATTTTATTACTCTGATCACGTTGAAAACGAATAAGTCAACTGTCATAGACTTTAATGCTAATCATTATTAATAAATAACTAACTTACCATATACTTCGGTGCTATGAATAAGAATGCTAATCAATTCAATATTTCAAATTAAATCTGTAGCACCAGAGGCGGTAATCCGGTTAGCGGATTATTAACTAGATAAGTTAATGGATAATAGAGAAATATTACTCATAGACATCTGAATAGGTTAATATTAATGACCCTGGCTTGGTTCATTTTCATGCAGTCGCGTGTTGAATTGAATATCAACGTTATCAGTTATCACTTTACATTTGTATGGTTAACCAAGTATCCTCAGTAGGTAGGTTAGTTTTGGTTAAGGTTGGCCTACCTAGACTTAGTTATGTATTTTAAATTACAAATATGATCGAATTGACTGAATATTTAAATATCATTAGGTCGGTCTGCAATATTTTTGCAAAAAAAAGATGAGACCCTAGATAATATAGAATTTTGCTGTTATCTATATTTAAGTGGTAAGTCAAGGTTAATCCCGTGTGCCGGACATAAAGAATAACATCACCCCATTTCTTCCCGTGGGTGTCGTAAAAGGCGACTAAGGGATTTACTAGAGAATGGGCAGCAGCATTCTCTATACATTTTACCACCGTACTGCGATCGCCAACCCGCCTGCCAAGCGTCGCGATTATGGCAAAGCCCCCCAAATAGGGGGAGGCCTATGTCCATCAGTGGACGTCTTGCGGCTGAGATGATGATGATGAGTCAGGGTTAGTTGCGTAACACCAAAATAAAGACAATTGATCGCAATGGCTGTCAATGTAACAAGTTCAGCCACGTTCATTGCCTTATTTACGTTATTCAATGTACGAATTTTCTAAGCCTATGAAGCAATAGATTAGGAATATCTATCAAAACCCTCGGATTGTGATTAAAAGTATGTTACGCAGTTAGGATGCTGGCAAACAGAAAAACTTAGAAAGGTCCGTTACCTCGTAGGTATCTTATTTACATCATTTGCCGACAAGAACGCTTTTAACTCTCAACAAGAAAAAAATATTAAGTCTAACAGTTCGTAAAAAAAGAATAATCCATAAACCGGTTCTTAAAAAACTACTTAAAAATTATGGACGCGTAAACTAATACTCGCGATACAGTAATCACCGAATATTTCTCACATGTTGACCACTTTAACATAAGTGACGTCATGCGGCTTTAGACAGGGTAAAAAAACTATATCGTCCGGATCCATCGCTCACCCGCATCCATCCGCTAAATCGTTCCCCACGAACGGAACTCTGTCACTTCCACGCCATAAATTATAACACCATAAAAAACATAAAAACTCATTTATCGATAAAACTGGAGTCGACTTACGTGCAGCCCTAACATTTACCGCTCCGCCCACAAGACTCCGCCTCCTTAGCGTCTCGGCCAATAAGAAGCGGTCGCACGTCCAAAGGCAGTGCTTCATCTTCGCCGCCTCGATCTTTTTAGTGTTGTGAATGACTTTTTTGCGTTTATGTTTTTCTTGTAATAACAAGTGGTGCGGTAATGGCGATTTTTGCCGCGTCTTGAACGCACGCCGCGAGTTTGACACCTCACGCGACCGTTGAAGAAATAACGTTCGTTACAATGATTGATGGCACCGTAATTGGTGGCTTGATACATATCTGATAGGGAAATTAACCGAAATTAAAATTGAATAGGTACTGCAAATTATTAAGTGCGCGACAAACAGGAAAAGAAAATGATATTTTGATGGAGATGTTAACTAAGTACATACCTATCATAATTATTTCCAATTTCCAAAACATTGGTACCTACTACCTACCTAATCTTGATTAGGTACCTGCCTCTTCAGTCTACCTAGCCTTATAGGTATAAGTAACTTGCGACTTGTAGGTCGTGATTTCAAAAAACTTACTTTGCTTTGTGTAGGTACTTGATTTCATCACCACTGCTTTCGAAGCCGTGAAGGAAAGCATCGTGCGGAAACCGGCAATTCGAAGATATATGACATCTACCAATCCGCACTGGGTCCGCATGGTGGATTCGGACTTAGTCTCTATTACCGAGAGGTAGCCTGTGTCCCAGTAGTAGGAACACGATAGGCTGACTATAATTATGATAGGTAAGAAGGTACCTAGGCAGTTATCGATGCTGATATCAAGATAAGCGCAAAAAACTAACACAGCTACCTGTCGAGCTGTCTTAGCTTTTATTCAATCAATCAATCTTCTGCCTATACCAGCGCACTGTAGGTACCTACTACACATACATAGCCCGTTGTCTCTGATGGATTTGATAGGCGTTGATGAATGAATGATTGATAAACGTAGATCGAACTGATACAATATAGTACTGTCTGATAATCCGATCACTATCCTTGATCCTAGATCCAAGATGAGTCGAATGTACATACGAGCTATTCTGATTATTTCTGATTCTAAACACATTTTATATGGATTACAGATTTAAATTAATAAAGAAAAAAAAAAACAATTATAACCTAAATTAACTAAAACTATTTACAAATTAAAAAAATTGCGTCGAAAAATCATCCACATCGCTGTCGACTGGTAATGTACCCAAGAGACTGGCGGCATTACCACGTTGTATAGCAATGCTTTGCCTCTGGGCAAGGTAAAAACCAGCTCTTGGGTCACGAGAAGTGTCCACCAGCCGTTTAGAAATTTCCTTAAATAGGCTAAGAGCACTCGGTCCCCACGGCCCGAGCGTTTCAACCCCAAACGGCTCAAAAATATAATGACCAATAAGGTTATTATACTTACGCCGCTTGAGGTTTTCCGCAGCCGCAGCAGCGGCACCAGCACAGCACGCCGTGCCAGGAAGATGGGATGGCGCAAGAGTATCGACGCACGTTGCATCCCACACTAAAGGCCTACCCAACTTCTATGGAAATAAAGACATACCGTCCGGTCAAAAAATGTGTTTAAAAAAAAAAAAAAAAAATCTAAACAAAATCAATACTATACTCATTTACTTAAGAATTTTGTGAAGTTCGATCAAAGTTTATACGCCACGGAGTAAGTAGTGTTCATGGAGTGATCACTGTTTGCGACATCTGCACACTGCTCTCAAAACTGTGGCGGGAAAACCAGCATGTCCTAGAACCAAAAATTCGAAGACATGTGACATCTACCAACCCGCACTAGGCCCGCGTGGTGGACTACATAACACTGCCCTGTCGAAGAAAGGGGGCCTGTTCCCCCCAGCAGTGGAGACATTATCGGCTGATGATTATGCACATGTACACTTAGTGCAAATGTCTTCACGATAGTCGACAATCGGATTTTAAGCCATTATAAGTTTCCAGAAGGCCAATTCCTGTTTTGAATAACGTTAAAAATCTAGTTCGCAATCTTATCCCAGCGACAGTGAATTTCAAAAACTGCGGGATAATTGCATAACGGACTAACAAGAGGAATGCACGTTGTTGAGCAAACAATTTTTTGGAACATATTGACAGTCTGTACGAGTTCTCGAAGTCTGACCTCTGAAGTCGAAACTCTGACCACCAGTCTTACCAAGAAGTATGGTATTACCTAGTAACTGAGATGTGGAGGTCAGAGAGGCAGTCGCTTCAAGTTAACCGACCCCAAAATTGTTGGGAAAATGCTAGGCAGATGGTGATGAGTCTTACGCAATTATAGTGTTGGTCAACAATTTAGGGTAGATACCTAGGTACTGACGGTTTAAAACTGAGGTAGGAATGTGACGGTTTTTTTTGTGGGTGAGAAATCTTCATATGACGTCTCCCGCTCTGGGTGGAGCGGAAGGGCGTGACCAGACTTTTACTGACTAAAACCCACCCGTGTTCCTTCAGTTGCCCATATGCCAGGGCCACGGTATCTCTTTCGAACAAATGTCACGACCCTGGCAGGATGTGACCGTCATGTCTATAAAAATGCGAGAATGGCCCCTCTTTTCTCCCACTCAAACCAAAACACACTTAAGATACTGAAAAGAGTGTAATAAACGTTAGCTGTTTTGGTTTGCTCGAAATCGTTCGAATCCTAGAGATAGACGTAGATACTTATATTGCCAAGTTAGTATTTTAGTGCAATAAATTGAATTCTTTTATAAGTATTGGATTGTATGTAGGAATAAACCACCAACCGACTAATTGACGACAAGGCAGCATCTTTGTAAAAATAATTGGACGTCTAGAATTTTATGACCTAACTTTGATTGCTATTGACTCCAAACTGGGATTTCATTCATCATAATCATCATTACAGCCGAAAGACGTCCACAGCTAGACATAGGCCTCACCCAAGCTCAGCCACGGTTTTGTGGGAACTAAGCTTTAAGCTGGGTGAAACCATTCTCATTTCTCATGGTGATTGTAATTTCACCGATAACTTGCGTAGTCTTAGTTTACGTTTCGAAAGCAATGTGATGGAGTTACCTCGTATATAATAGGTATCTAACTACATATCTATCGAAATGTAACAATCTTCCTGACTCGTCTGTCTTACCTAAGCGAAAATCACGTCTTTAATAAGGGGGTTGGGCCCAGCATCCAACACTGTAATGCCACCTCCCGGCCGTCACGCATCTCATTGCTCGAGCTGGTCATTGTCTGAATTGATATCGAATGGTTTCTTTACCGACTTTTGTGAGTTGTTATTGAAACGAGATGAGTTTAATCCATCGTTTTGTTTCGTGTGGAGCCGGACGTAAATATTGGCATTATTCCATTTCCTCCAGTGTCGTAAAAGCGACTAAGGGACTTACTAGAGAATGGGCAGAAGCGTTCTCTATGCATTTTACCGCAGTCTGGTACTGTGATCGCCAACCCGCCTGCCAAGCTTGGCGATTATAGTAAGTGTTTCTGTTGTGCAGTCCTATTAATATTATATTAGGTATTTAAAAATTATAATTAAATACAATAATATATATAAGTATGGATTATTATAATGTAATTATTGTAATTTATTGTAATTAATCTGAATTAAATTGAATTGAATTGAAAACCCTCCAAATCGAGGGAGGCCTAAGTCCACCAGCGGACGTCTTTCGGCTGAAGTGATGATGATGATGATGATGAGTTTGATCTCTCAGCTCGTAGCAGATTTGATATGTTCGTATAAATTAAGCGACAACGCAGTGACATGATGCAGTAACACAGGCTTAAAAATACCTAATTAATCTAAACTATTGGTAAAAACCCGGTAACCGGTATTCGCCCTCGGTGAGGTCCGATAGTATCCCACAAGAACGTTATGTACATACGCTGTGTTTTAATCCTGGTTATAAACTATGTGATTGCCAAAATTCATCCCAATCCGTTAAGCGGTTTTTGCTTGATTGAGTAACAAACATCGATCCATCCTCGCAAACTTTTAAAATAATATTGGTAGGATTCAAATCAAGTGCCTACTCAAGTGGGTCATGATTTTAGTAATGACGACTTAACTTCAATTGCAAAAACTAACCAATTACTTATAATAGTTTCATAAATTTTCGAGGCGCCTTCCAGTTAAAAATACTTCACATCGTAAATATCCCGAACTATTTCACATTCAACGCATCACTTAATTTAAACTAAATCAAACTATTAAAAAACCGGCCGCTTTTCAGAAACGTTTTAAATTAAAACGATGCTAATGCTTTCGTTTGGTCTCTTTTTAACGCACCTATTTCCTGTATGCACCATCTCGTTCCCTCTCGGTGGGTATGTGAAGAGAATAATGGATTAATTGGAACAGTAAAATGCAAGTCATTAAGATGTGTTTCGACGCAGAGCTGGGCATTTCAAAATGAATTTTAAGCAATCAATGAGAATTTTTAGTTGTTTGTTTTTATTGATCGGTTTACGTTCCGATTTTGGTAATCATTTTGTATGGCTGTGCTTCTGCATGGCATGCATCTATATTGAAGTTAATTGCAAGCCAAAGTCCACACAGTAAGAGACACGATTACTTTTAATTTTCGATGGTCGATGTATTAAGAATCAAATTAATTTCACATTCACGAAGGTTTTATTACGGTTGTACCTGACCTTAATTGTTATTCATTATAAAATTTTAATTACTGTTTTTGTAATTTTCCTGCGTTTATTTTAACTACATATAAGGTAATTTATTGTGATACCTATAGGAACAATAGGTAGGGAAGCAGGCATTAAGGTTTTACACATTTTATGTAAATCGCAACAGGCTTTTATGAATTATGAATGAAGAAACGATAAAAAATATTAATTACCTGTATGTAGATTTATACATAGGCGGGAAGGCTATGTGTCACAAACGTAAGAGATGACTTTAAAGTCATAAAAACAAATAGGTTGGTAATTTTTTGTTCAATTTTAATTTCATCTTTCGGTGGCTTATTTTTCTAGTATAGACTGCTATTGAAAAACACGATATAAAGAGTAATTTCCCACCGAAAACATTAACATTCCTGCTCGTCTCCGGAAGCGCGGCCGCTGAATATTAAACGACCGGCTCGTATGCCGTATTGTGACTAAGTGATGAGCCATACACACGGACTACTAAATAAACTAATGGAGTATTGATATGCGGACGAATGTGCGCGTTTGTGCGCAAACGTCGCGTAGTATGTGTGGTACAATACACATAATACCGAGCTTAATTCTTCAGAAATTAGAATTAGAAGTGTGCATATTAACACTCCATTCATTCACTACTCCGTAGTCTTCGTCATTAATACAGCGTAGTTGCGGCACTTACTTTCTTGTTATGTTGCCTTGGTATTCAGAATATGATATTATGAAATTGTCATTTGAGAATTATGCCCAATTATATCCACGCTCCATTTAGGTTTTTTTATTATGTGTTATGTATTCGAAAGCCTGCCTTAACAAGAAAATTCTGTTTCCAGCGCAAGTGTCAATGGAAAGCATGATGGTGGGCGGTGTCGGCGTCGGCGGCGTCGGTTCCGTGGGGGGCGGCATGTCCAGCGGCTTCCAACTGGTGCGCGAGCCCACGTCCGGCGCGCTGCTGCTGCTGCCCGCGCCGCCCGACCTGCCCCACGCGGTGGTGTGGGGTGGCATGCCCTACCAGTCAGCACCGCTGCTCCTTCCTCAAGCGCCGCACCCCTCACACCATCTGCAGCTGCTACCAGGCGACCTCCTCGCCAGCACTGCGACGTTACAACACACGCACACGCATTCTACACGCCTAGTAACCCTCGCACCTGCGCCTCAACCACAACCCCACCCTTCACACACAACAGACAAGAGAAAACCAATTATGCAGCCGCTCATCACGCCACATTTGATAAAAATCGAACCAGAACCACATCATGAAAAACCACAACCGTCTTATGCACCAGAATCGGTTCAGCAGCCGATGATGACGACGCATTTGTACTATCAGCCTGATTACTCAGAGCAGGCGTGTCGGAGTCAAGCGACATCACCAGCTACTCCGCCGACGCCACCTCCTGATGCTCCTGAGCTCCCGGCACACAGGGATGCATCCAACCAAACTGATCACATCGACGAGGAGGATGAATCTCCGAATCATGCCGATGAAGATGAAAGAGACGTAGCATGTGTTGGGGTCGCACATTACCCTGAAGACAATATGATGCAAAGTCACACGCATTTATTGCACCACTCGCCGATCGATCATGCAGAAGAATCTTCGGAAGGCCAAATGACTGTCGGAGGTGTGGACAAAGCAATAGATTCAATAGAAAGAGACGATAGCTTAGACAATTCAAGCAGCAATGCTTCTAATGAACTAGTGATAGACACAGCAAGAACGACGCCCGTTCCACATCTTCCACAAAACACCAGACCACCGGTAGATGTAAGTGGTTTAGAACTTCTGTCAAACAGTATTGAACAGTTCGAACGCACTACACCAGGAACTAGTATGCCAACGTTAGATCCGATTCCATTGACCGTCGATACGAGAACACCAACTAAACTAAATATTTTAATAAAGACATCACCCAAATCACCACCGAGAACTGAAGCAGAACCTCACAGGCGGTTCGAATTTCCTCCAACAGATCCCAGTACCAGTGAACAAGGCAAGCCTTCCCTCGATGGCTTGGGCTTGTTATGTGCTCTAGCAGAACAAAGATTTATGGAGGAAGTTGTGGAAAATCCTCCAGCAAGTATGCCTCTTACATCCCGTCCCTTCATTAAAAATGAACCCTTATTAAGTCCCACCGATAGAAGTCGCTCAGCAGATTCTTCTAAAAAAGACAGACATAGACATAGAGATGGCGATTCTAGTGGCGAAAGGAGAAAAGTTAGAAGTCACGACCGGGAAGAAAGGTTACGACACAAACTGGAAAAAATGCGTCGACATAAACGAGACAGAGAAAGAGACGAGGGAAGAAATAGTGGAGGAGAATTGGAGACAAGTCTGAGACGCGTTACAGCTTGTTCATGTAATTCTGGAACGTGTACGCATAACACTAACGTCCGCTCAGCTCACGCACTCGCCAGTGCAATAGAAAAAGACATGCGTGAGAGACTGTTAGCATTGGAAAGACAGTTTGATGAGCGAAAAGCCCAGTTAAAAGCTTTAAATCCGCCTATACCCACATTATCGGTGTCTACGGCACCATCTACTCCAGCATTATCACCTGACTCTGACAGAGGATCATCCAAGAAACGGAAAGTTGGAAGACCACGGAAGGTTTCCAGTCCAGATTCCACCGAGACAATAGTCGCAAAGAAGCCAAAATCTAAGAGTAGTCTTGTAGGCTATCTTTTGGCAAAGGGCAAGCTCAAAGGTGGCATATTGTGCACTAGAGGAGAGCCTTCGAGAGAGGAGGTCAACCGGACAAGCAAAGTGCGTCCCAAATTGAAAGCTGAACCGATCATGAAGGCATGTTCTGATCGTGAGGAAGCCGAATGGGCACTGAACCGGTCAGCGAGCTCTTCTATGGAGAGTCTCAACGAGGTCCGACAGAAGAATAGAGAGAAAGTGGACCGCTTAGTTCGGAAACATTCGCGAGATGACATACCCGAACTTGAGTTCGCGCTGCGACGTGCTAGTGCTTCAAGTGATAGCGACAAGGAGAAGAAACGTGCGAAAAAGAGACGAAAGAGTCATAAATCAAAAGAGAGGACTGAAGAGAAAGCAAAGGAAACTCCCGCAGAGCCGGCGGCACCGCCACCAGTATCTAAGTGTACTTTGACAGAAGACAAAGTAGATCAGTCGCCTCGAGTACTTACTGCAATGGGAGGGCTGTTCTACGCAGGGAAACTGAGCGCTGTGACCGCACCCGACGTGTATGCCATCACTCTTGATGGAGAACGAGGGAACAAACCTCATATCATGTCAAGAGAGGAAACTTTGCGTGATGCTGTAAGTTTTTGATTCCAAAAATAATGTAATAATTACATTTTACTGGCCAGACTCAACTAAATCAATTTCTTACTGATTCCAGATCTTAGAAGTAAGCCCTACATCAGTAACAGAACTGCCGTCCGGTACGCGAGTGTGCGCGTATTGGTCTCAACAGTACCGATGCCTGTACCCTGGCACCGTGGCAGTCTCGTCTCCAGACCCTCACGATGATAAGTTCGTCGCCGTGGAATTTGACGACGGAGACTCGGGCAGAATTGCTATCGAGGATATTAGGTTCTTGGAACCAAACTACCCTGTTGTAGGTCAGTAACTATTCTATCTCTCTTGGGAGTAATAATACCATAGTACTTAAAGCTCTATCTTCTACATTAATATCTTGTCTATTTTTCAGAATACGAAAACCCGTTGTTCACTCTTGGTAAAAGAAGAAGAAATACCAGTGTAAGCGGTGTTGGCACAGAAGAGAAGAAAGCTGCCATCGCTTCTATCGTACCAGTTACGGCTAATACTGAAGTTAAACCACCGGCAACTGAACCGGTGGTCGCAACTTTGAAGGAAGACGACGACCGAAAAGACCGAAAGAAACTTAAAAAGCATCGAAAAGACAAAATAAAGCGTCATTCTAGTGAGGATGATCCTAACACAGTGGATTACGTTAAGAAAAAGAAGAAGAAACATAAATGTTGCGAAGAACACTGCAAACACAGAAAGCATCATAAGAAACACCATAGGAAACACAGGAAAAGACATCACTCAAGTTGCAAGGAACATTCTAGTTCCTCTGGTGATGATCAGCAAAGAGTCAAGAGTTCTTCTGACTACATTGACTCTAACAAATCGAATGAAGACTCGGTTGACTCAAACGACAGACTTTCCACTCTAATCGCAGTGGAGAAGTCCCCACAAGACAAAATGAAGACTGTGATAAAGAAGGCGGTATTGTCCAAGAAGAGTTTGGTCAAAAACGCCGTTTTGGACTTTAGCAATTTGGGTAAAGTCATGTTGAAGAAGGAAGAAGAGAGTAAAGACAATTTGAAGGATAGTGGTATAGGATTAGACGAAGAGGCAGCTTCTACGAGTGATGCTAAAAAGGTACGTAAGCTAATAATTTTCCTTTGATCCCTGGACATAGTTGACCACACATCAAAAGGGTCTAGGGATCATTTAAATTATCATTATTTTAAATTTTATGAACAATAACCAAAAATATAAGCTTTCTACAATCCTTCTCCATATAAACTTTAACTGTGCCAAATTCATTATTCTTCGTCCGCGTATTTTTTTTTCCACTGTCCCTCAAGACTTCGGCCGTAATTCCATGATCACCTGGTGCCTTGTTGTTTCTAAATTGCTTCAGAGCCATCTTAATCTCGTACAAGCTGACGTCCGGGATATTTGCGGTGTAGTGTCGGGTCAATCTAGCTCTATGGTTGTTTGCTAAATTCGTAACGGGGCTACTGATTGACGTGTATAGAACCTCTCGATCTTTCTCAATAGTTCAGGTTTGGCGGATACGATTCTGTCAGTACCGGTCTTCAGTTTTGCAAGCTGCCGAATACTTTATCTGCCCTTGTTCTGCTCTATCGCGTCCGTAATAAAGCGGTGAAGGTAGCTTTTCAAGGACTTACAGATCCGGTATTATATGTTCATCGTCTGAAGAATGCAGGATCATTTCGCGCCTTTCGTCCATGAGCTGTAATGTAGGATCAGAGACTTCTTTTTTATGAAAAAAATAAAGTCTTTGATCCAAACTGTCTGCCTGTTTATGGTCTGTGACAAATGATTGTACGACGGGTCTTGATGATGACTGACTGTGCTCTAGCTCTAAGCTCTCGTTGTTTTGCATCGGTGCTGGACGGAGCGTAAACTTCATCTGCAGAGCCTTCCAGCTTGATAGTGAGATTCAGTGATCACTCTTGGTTTTCTCAGATACATTATTGAATGTTTGCTTCTTCATCCGAATAAAGTTAATCAAAATTTTAGTGCAGTATCTGTGCTCTGCCAGGTCCATTTTCTATGCACACGCTTTCTGAAGAATAATCTGAAGAATCATCATAACGAAGCCATCTTTCTCCATAAAACTAGCCAGTAGGTGACCCCAGTGGTTACAAAACTTACAACGGCCAACTCTAAATTGTACCACTCACATTTCATCATCATCTCGTTTGTCCAGTTTTGCGTTGAAGTCTCCCATGACAACGGTGAAGTGACTGAAATCTCCTCATATAAAATCACCTCATTGTCGGGGTATGACAAGGTCGGGGCGTAAACCTGTATGACCTTCAGCAAATATCTTGCGGATATTTTGAGTATAAGATACGTCGAAAACTCTGGTCGACGTTGCTCACAAGGGACTTATGAACAATAAACCCAACACCACCTTGGGACTGCTGAGCGCTCTCCCGGAAATAGAGCAAATTACCGGATTTGAGGATTATCCAGTCCTTTCCTCCTCTTCGAACTTCAGATAACCCTACTTTACCCCATCGCAGTGTGTTCAATTCATCCTCGAGTAATGATCTTCCGGTCCGGAGTATACGTGTCTTCTGTTGCCAGGTCATTCACCCTTGTTTCTGAATTTGTCTTAGTATGTTTTGCTTTTTTCTAATGTTTGTCCTTTCTTTCCTTATTTCCCCAGAAGGCAAAGCGTCGCACGGTATCGTCCACGTCGTCCGAGGGCGGCGGCGCCGGCGTCAGTAAGATGGCGGCGTTCCTGCCGGGCGGCGCGCTGTGGCGCTGGCACGGCGCCGCCTACCGCCGCACGCTGCGCCCGCGCCTGCGCAAGCTGTTCTACCGCGCCATACAGCGGGGCGAGGAGCTGCTGCATGTGAGTACAGATACAAACACGTCACAACATGGCACGTTCCTGCCGGGCGGCGCGCTGTGGCGCTGGCGAGTACAGATCGAAACATGTTATTATGTCCCAGTCTATTCTGTAAAAATTTCACAGTGAAAACTTAGGTAAAAAAGCGAGTTTAAGATGTGACCATTCCACCCACAAAACACATAAAAGAATTCTTGAAGTATGCTTTGAGTCTCGTAAATTTTCAAGGCGAATTTTTTCCCAGACTATGGCAAAGCAAAAAGTAGAGCTATGTTTCTGACCGGTATGTACATCTGTTCCCTCTTAATTTCTAAACTACTTATCATAATTTGACAAATGTGGTATCGGTGGAAGCGTCCTGGCCGTCTGCTGAATATTTGCTATGTGATAATGTGAAGTAAGAACTTTAGAGGACATAAAGTCATAACATTTTTTTTAATGGTGTCGTGTTGGAGATCAAATGAAAGCAAAGAAATAAAACTATTTTATTTGGGACATGCACAGGACATAAAAACAATAAAAAGAACATAGAAACATTTACATTTAACAAACAGATAACAAAATATTACTGAAACAAGAGTAAGATCTTCAGCCTTTTTGGCTTCGCACTGGAGGCCAAAAAAGGATGAAAGGGTTTAATTATCACATATAAAAGATAATTACGTTCCTCGTACTATACATATTTTCAAATCAAACTTTCTTAACAAGACTTGAAGTTTTGAAGGGGATTATATTGCGCCCTAGCGAAAACACTAGTAAGTGAAGAAGAGTGGGGTGGGTCTTCATCACTTACGTTTTTAGCTCGTTTTAGTGTCTAATTCTCAAGACTAGTTTGAACAAAGAATTATTATTTTCGATGTCAACCCACGAACCCATCTGACTATTAAAAGTTGTACCTGTTTACAATAATTACTTTACAACGTTTTCATGATGTTGTTCCCAGGTTGGCGACGCGGCAGTATTCCTGTCGACGGGGCGGCCCGACCGGCCCTACATCGGCCGCATCGTGGCGCTGTGGGAGGCGCGCGGCGCCATGGCCGTGCGCGTCAAGTGGTTCTACCACCCCGAGGAGACCGTCGGCTGTACCGACCAGCTGCACTACCCGGTATGTAGACGCGGTTTTAGCAAATCTATCTGATCACCATTTCTAGCGAAAGACGTCTACTGCTGGAGATAGTTTGCCATAATCGTCACACTTGGCAGGCGGGTTGGCGATCGCAGTATGGTAGTAAAATGCATAGAGAACGCTGCTGCCCATTCTCTAGTAAGTCCCTTAGTCGCCTTTTACGACACCCACGGGAAGAAATGGGAAGATGCTATTCTTTACGTCCGGCACCACCCGGAACTATAATATAAATCTATCTAGGTATATCTAGAATATATCCCGTATATCTGCACCCTAATTGCGAAACTTTATCAGACTGGGATTGAAGATTATTCCTAGAACATTGCGTCATTTGTTCGAATAAATTGTCGGCTCACCAACGTAAATAACGCAATGAATGTTGTTTAACTATCAATATTAAAACAATTCCTACTGATAAAAAGTTCCGCAATTACCCTCAGATATCTTTTAAAGTTTACAAGTAACTGTTCTTTGGGTTTTAAGATATAAGATAGAATCTATAGATTAATACATGAAGCAAAAATGTTGTGGGGTACAATGTTTTTACGAAAATTACGTGAAACAGAGGAGTATGAAATTTGGCACAGGACTGCAGAAAGCTAATAATTTTATAATAATGCATTAGAAATACATGACAAATTCGACCACACAGCGGCCACTAGTAAAAATAAATGCTCAATCTACGAAGTACGAAACTTACTACAGTAAGAACAATGCTACAATAATTCATTTTTCTTACGTTTCAGGGTGGCCTATTTGAATCTCCACACACGGACGAGAACGATGTCCAAACGATATCTCACAAATGCGAGGTGTTGCCGCTTGCGCAGTACAAGGAGCGCATGGGCGACGACCCAGTCAAGTACAGCACAGTCTACGATAACAATGACGTGTATTACCTCGCAGGAAACTATGACCCAACGCCGCAAACCTTGCGAATGGAACCAGACATACCGTTCGCGAACAAAACGACCTCCTAAACGGAACTGTCTCCCTAGTACTTTGACATCAACGTCATTGTAATCGAGTGAAGGACAAATGTAATAAAAATTGCAAGTTTAATTTTATAGAGTGCAATAACGATCTTGATCCTTTAATATTTTATTTTCTAAAGTCACAGTACAGTCACTGTATCGTGGCGACGTAATTTAAAAGTACACATTTTTATCTATCTCGGTGTTAGCGTGTTTAAATAGATTTTTGCAATATTAATGTGTTTCTTCCATTAAACTGATCGTAGCTTGGAGATTCACGTAATACAGGTCTTAAAGTACAATGTAGATTTTTGAGGCTCAAATTGTGGCAATTTTTTCACATTCACCCGTCCCTAGGAGACGACTTATATTGACGTAATAAAACTCGAATTATCTTAAAAAGTTACCCTCGTTACGTTATATTTAGTGGTATCCATTTGGAATGTTGAATATTTCTGGTTTGTGGGCCGAGTGTGAGGCGATGTCGATCTGTGTGAGCTGTTGGTCGACTGGTGCGACCGAAGGTGATGACATGTGATTTTATTTTTTATACGTGTAACGCTGTAATCTCAGTGTATAGATGTATTGTTCATGTATATTATTCAATTAGATTTTATGTATACGTAGTTTTCCTTGGTATAAATGTCTATTATCTTAAAATGCAATACTTTTTCAGCTAGTCCCCCTCTTTTATTCAAAATTTACCAGTGATTTACATTAGTCTTATTTTGGATAATTTCGGAGAAATAAAAGAAAATAATGTCTTGCATGAGGTTCTTGGAGCTGTTTGTTATATTATTGTTTTTATCAATGATTTTTATATTTTTCTTGGTTGATAATTTTATGTTAATTGAAGTATACTTTTATATCGAAATGGTGCTAGACGCTTAATGCTACTCTTTTACGTTTCGCCGTAGTAACTTAAGATTGTATATAAATAAGTTTGGTAAACTAGTTGGTATGTTTACTTTACGGTTCGTTCTGAATTTTCATTTCATCTGCTTGTACTCCTAAAATGTTGCCATTTTACTGTAAAACTTTTATATATATTTTTAAATAGTACATAATCATATTATTTCGACAGGGTATGATTGAGCCCTTCTTTTGATCCTTTTATTCATATCTTGAAGTTTTAGGGACTGAAAAGACAGGGATGTAGGTAGGTCGACCAAGGATAGGGCTGTAGGGTAGGTTTTGTACGGATTGGCCAGGGAGGTTTATAAGAAATGTTGTAAATCATTCAGCGTGGAGGTCGAAAGGTTAGAAAGTTATAATATTGTTATAGTAAAAACTCAAACAACAAGGGGATGGTTGTTAGGGAGAATGTGGCCAAATAAGTGTAAGCTGGCAGTTAATTAAGATTGAAATAATAAATTCTCCAATTTATTAAAAACACAATTTTATATTATTTGGCGTGCGTCGTACTTTTGTTAACGAATAAATAGCTTTAGTAGTAAGTTTTGTTTTAAGATTTAAGTTAAGTTCTTTATAATTTTGCATACTGACAAAAAATGAAATATTGGTGACAAAAATTGAGACAAATATATTAGAGAAACAAAAGTGCGAATTTCGGTAACAATATTGAAAATTGTGGTATTTTTATATTAAACGTAAAAGTAACATTTTTATTTTTAAACTTAAAGTATGTGAAGCGAAGTTATTATTACAATAAGTACAAACTTGTTGATGAAAGATATTTGGCTCGGCCCAGTGTACGTATACTAACACTGGTTTAATTCATTAAAGTTTAAAACAGCCTTAGAGAGCAATAAACGGACGAAATATTGCATGCTACAATTCTAGACTGTTGTAAATTTTATGAATTATTCCTATCAATTTTAGCGTGTAATAGAATGGGGAAAGCCATAAAAATATTAGAATTAAAGATTAATAATATATCAGCATTGATAATATAAAGATTATAAATACGCTTAAATAAAATATTTTTGGCTGAATTTGGTGTTTTATTGAAACTACACACATATCCACACCAGACTTTATTGTACTTGTAAAATGATTTATAATTTTCATTTCATTTCTGATTTCAAACTAAAAAATCAGTAAATCAAATTAAATAAATTAAAATACGCAAATATAATTGTCCACTTTAAGCGAAAGCAAAAAACAGGTACGTCTTATGTTATTCCATAAATCCTTAATACCGGACAGTTAGCTTTTAAATCGTTAAATCTATCTTAAATTATGGACTAACACTAACTTATTATGACCTATAAACTTAGATATCTGGTTAGGCTCAACAAATAACTTCCCTTTTCCCATTACTAATGATCTCATAGGTGTCGTCATCGATGATCTTGTACACATCTTGCCGATAGTGTTTCAGGTTGTGGAGGAACCGAATCGAGCTCTCATCCCTGATCTTAGTCATCACTGAAGGCAGGGTTTTTGTTTTCGCTTCTGTTGCTAATGAGGCGTAGTATTTCTCCTGGAACAAGTATAAATAACACTCTATTAGTAAAATTTCGTTTTATACAAAGATAAAAAATGACAGTCGAGAAAAAGATTTTTGTTTAGTGCAATTATGTCATAGACCACCTAAGACACAGACCACCAAAGTATCCTAATTTAATAATCTGTTGAATAAGTTACCTAATAAATATGTTTGGTACCTACACTACAAACATGTTAATATTGCATACAAATATGAAAAGACAAAACACATACACTCATAAAACCGTCATACATAACACTAGAAGGAAATGATACATATTTACAAATGACCGCTACAGAGGAAGTACTAGGCAAACTTGGTCAGTTAACATATCCTTGTTTTGATTAGGTATAGCAAGGAAGACGCATCGATACTCACAGTGAACGATTGAGCCAAGGCAAACATTCGATAACCTCTAAATAGGTTCAGCTAAAGTGCAACAGAATAAACTTTCTTGAAGTAAATGGCAAGTCAGTCAGTAGTGTGTAACAAGTGCCGCTTGTATCAAGACGTGGCGCACGGACTAAAGTGGTTCAATTGAGCGTACTGCTATCGCTTGCGGTTTCTGAACTCCTGGTACTTGTATATAATTGATTGTTGTGTATATGAAAAATAAATTACTATTTCTTTTGTTTTTTTATTGGAATATATGCAAATAACGGTCCCCTTCAACAAGGTAGGTAAGTTATTATTATTCTAATCGTTTATTGAGCAATATTCCGATTATATTAGATGAATTTGTGTCGTGTGCTATGTAAATATCAGTTTAATCAATAGCCTAGGTACACATGAATTGTTTCTAAAAAGAATTGGAAAGACATGACACTTTTTTAGGAATATCAGGGTACTTTACCTACCATCATAGGTATCTCATTGTTAGACTAGACTTACTGCTACTCACAATGGTAAAATGTATATACTCCGATAGTGGATAGGTAGGCGTAGGTAACTAAAACAAAACAAGGGTTTAAAAAAAAACAAGAAGTACGACAGCGGTTGACTGCCAGACGAGACTGTTTGATGACATAGTCAGGAGAGGACTACAGAGAAGCAGAGGACCAAAGGTTGAATAGCTCACAACAATTAGTAAGTATAGGTAAGTATACTTCGTAGTCTTAAAGAAAAAGATGGCTGATAAGTATTTAGTAACTGAGGTAGAAAACTGGGCATAGAAAGTCAAATAAGTGTGTCTAGTGTTGGGCCAATGACCTAGTGAGGACCTCGGGAAATACGATGGTTTCGAGAAACAAGGGGTTGATCGTTATTTTGAGTGATGGTGGATTCCTACGACCAGCAGTGGAAGGCTTTCGACTGAATGATGATCGGAAGGGCGTAGTCAATAGCGGACTCCGGGCCATCGGAGGCGCGAGCTTGCGGGCGGCGAGCAATGGGTAGCTCGCCGCCCGGTAAGGACCAGGCTCGGGTCGACGCGCGCCTCAAAGAGATGTCCGCAGCACTGAAAGGGTCAGCTAGGACCGATGCCTGTCAAGGTCGTGAGATTGTTCGAAAGAGATACCGTGACCCTGGCACATGGGCAACTGAAGGAACACGGGTGGGTTTTAGTCAGTAAAAGTCTGACACGCCCTCCCGCTCCACCCAGAGCGGGAGAAGTCATTTGATGATTTCCCATCCATAAAAAAAAAGAAAAAAAAAGGGCGTAGTCAGAACACTTTGTTACCTATAAATCGATGGTGGAAAGGGTAAAGAAATGTAGTGCCATTTGGCGAATCGTTCAACAAAGCTGTTTAAAGTTATTTTTTTGTTTAAAGTTGTTATAACTTTATATTTGTACTTAAATGAAACGCCAAAAAGTACTTCCGATTGGCTTCTAACCTCACATCGATAAAAAAACCAAAACCCTATCGAACTCTATACAAACCTCATTTTCGACCAAAGTGGTGTTTCATGTGTTTTTACTTTCCATCGTCGAAAAAAAATTGATGCTTACGATAAAGGGTGTTGTGGACATTGAACTATATTACTAGCGTAGTAGTAATACCTCAGTGGTTGTGGATTTATCGATTAGCAATAAAACGCAGTTAAGCGTTTGTCCAATCGTTACATCTTGAATCTTGATGATAGTGTTCATGAAAACTAGGAGCTTAATGGAAATCTTTCATAATCTCCAGAATTAAAGTTATATAAATCACTGCTTGTATTTTATTTTACCCAAAACTTAAAGGCTTATTAAGGAGTTATAAAATAACTCAGTCTACCTAGCCTTTTCCTAACTACATAATTATGTTAGCGTGGGCTTCCAGTCTAACCAGTTGAATACCAGTATTACTAACTGATATCCACAATCCAGTTACTGGGGTATCCGAAAATCTGATTTTCGTTGTTTGTTGTTAGATTTTCGGGTTTCTAACAAGAACTATGAAAAATCCAAGAATGACAGCTTGCAACATGCTTTCTAATGCACGATATATTGAAAATGTTTTTCTATCTAAATTCACAGTAGTATGTTGTCCTATAGTTTCATCGCTAATTGAGAAAATATCGTCCTTGTTTACTCTAAAAGGAAACAAACTCATTCAGGAAACATTTATTGTTTCGTATTGTATATTTAATTAAAATAGTTACAATCAGTAGAAGCGACGAGTATATTACGTTCGTATAAATATTAGTGAATATAAGTGATATGCATACGTACTCTATGATATTGTGACAAAATTCATCAATATACTCATTTATAGGTGGTTAAACAAAGACAGTAATATATTTTATTGACTCCCTATATAAAATATGATACCTAGTTTCGGATAAACTTGTTCGAAGGTTATGACTTAAGATACTATTACAAAACTCTCAGTAACAGATAAAATTTTCATCATCCAATATACAATATACATCATTCCTATAATCCGTGAGGTTATCCAGGAATTTCTGGCTGCTGTCATTGTGTACCTTGGTGAACACAGGTGGCAGGGGGGCTGTGCCAGACTCCTGGGCCAGGGACACGTAGTAGTCAGCCTAGATGATGAATGAATTGGTTTATAGACGAAGAGCAGAGAACTCTCGCAAACGCTTATTATTAAGACCGCTAAGCAAATGAAAAAGTTAGAAGCAACATTGGGAACCATCAAAACCTCCACATTTCCCATGCGTCAGGAATTTTCGTTACTTCGTCAACATCAAAGTATACCATTCTTTCAACATAGCTAAGAACAAAAAAAAAACCTGGTAGACAATTTTTTAGACCAATCGGAAATTTTCTAGGCAAGTCTACGACCCAAAATTACCTACAACTCCTCTCCGATACTATAGCCTTTGGCAAGCTGGTTCTATTTTACGACGACCGTGTAAAGGTTACATTCCCTTTCACATACGCTCACTACCTGGTCCCTAGCCAGTATATTATAGTAACTAGTTAGCCTCTAGGTACACTGCCAATGACGAAATAGGGCAGTTAACGAGCAGGAGATAAACGCACAACTGTTTCGAATGTCAGAAGTCAAGATATAAATAAGCATCGAGAAATGATCTGTATAGTGAATTGTTTTCTTTATCTATCTGATAACGGACTTAGTCCAGATGAAAGTGGTAACTGGCTAGAGACCTATAAGGATATTAGGATACATTTGCAACGCCAACTTAATGTTGTACCGGGTCTGACAAAGTTCAAAACTCTGATACCCTCATAAAATAAACCGGAATGCAGAAATTAGAGTTACCTATAGTACTTTCACTAATACTTAAGAACCTGAGTGAGGCTAACGTAACATGTAACGTGTTATATGCACTGCTCTTGATCAAAATGAGTTAAGGAATTTTCGCATGACTCGCTTTGCTTTTGCAAACGGTCATGATGGCTTACTGATCTTCTTCTACTCTTGTACTATGTTATTACGGTCTGCGCAAAACGCTTTCTTCTTCTACTTTCCCCTATCAATGTCACGCTTTCATTCACTCCCTTTCCTCTCACACAATTCATTCATCTTTTCTTTGGCTTTCCCTCTCCTTCTGCATCCAATCAACATTGATATTCCTTACTCGTTCAATTTCCACAGATTTATGGCTGGCCACTTCTAACAAGTTAGGTAGATGTCTACTGTTTTTTCTTTCTTAATTAAAGAAATATGAAAATAAATGACATAATTCGTTTCTGTTTACCTGATCCGGCCCCATCATATGCGCCTGTCGCTTGGTGTACCCCCTCGCGGCTCGATCTCGTTTCTCCTCTTCCCAATGCTCGGCCATCTCCTCAGGAGTTGGCAGACTGAAGGTGCCGTTCATTGAGCGCACGTAATAGCGAACCTGGATTATACGGGTTCACATTTGAATGAGGTTCTGCTATATTTATTTGAACAGATTTTGACATTCAATAGAAATTTGCGTTGAACTGTTCTAAAGTTGCATGTTTCAAAACGTTGGTCTATTATGCCTTTGGATAAGGCCCGAATGTTCCTCATATTAGGATACGATGTATTACAAGGTTTTATTTAACTTGCGATGTTTATATGTAAGTATGTGTATTCGGCACGAATCTTTGAAGCTTAATTAGAACCACTTCCCGATGTTTAATTGGGCTCAAATTTTACGTATGTACGCATCTTTGGTGGCAATGCAATAAATTGATATCATGCAGCTATTTTGATGAAGGAGCTGCAAGACGGCCGTATGAACTTCTTCACTAAACAAGATAAATCCATCGAGTTTGGTCTTAATTGTTATTTTTTTGTGAGTTTGTTTTAATAGATAAGCGAATTCTATTAAAAGCTTGTTTTAAAATATATTATTTTAGAATTTATTAATTTTATGGTAGGTAGGAAACTAAAAGCTAAAAGTTACTCCATCCATACAATAGTTGGATGGAACTTATCACAAGAAAAGTATAAAAGGCAAGAAGGAAAAATATTTACTGTTTTATAGTTTACCTGTAGATCGAACATGGAGAAGGCACACACGTAGTAAGGGACGCCGATGAAGCACATTGTAGGATGGTTCATGTTGACCACGTGTTTGTACAGCGGCTCCACGCAGTTCTCCTCCACCACGATGTCGCAGGACTCATGCAGGAACGGGAAGTTGTAAAGGTATCCTGAAGAACACAATTTTTTTTTTATTCAAAACGATTTAGCTACATTTTTTTTAGTAGGTTTAATTTTGGATCGCCATCTGCTCTTGCCAAGACTAAATGTTAGAGTATTGACAACGAGACCATCATTACAACAAACTGAGGAAGAAATCATTTGAGTAATAGGCATGACGCATACAGAGTTGTGCTCAATCAAAATATTTTATTTCACAAAAACCTACATAGGCACTTTTGAAACGTCAGAAGCTAGGTGTACACACGGTTCCAATTGGTTCTTTCGTAGGCCCAATGCTAAAGAAATCTTTCAGTGGTGATTCTTGTTTTTATGGTGAATGTGTAAGAAAGAGGTGAGAATTATTCTCATTCATATAAGAAAAGATCTCATTTGATTCATTTTTTTTTCTTTATTAATTTAAATCTGTAATCCAAATAAATGACGCAATAATTTGATTCATTCTCATTTAGATATAAGTTTTTGAAAGTAGAGCTGTCTGCTATTTTTCACGCCTAAACCAATAAACGGCTTTCTATAAAATTTTGGAAGAACATCGATGGCATCCCGGGGAACGATTTAGGCTACTTTTTTTCCCGGTAGATAATTTCCGACATCCACGTTTGCGAAGCCGTCAGCAGAAGTTAGTAGTAAATATAATAATGAAGATCATTCTATCTCCTACGGTAAGAATATTACAGCTACCAAATTACGTCGAAATAAATCTATCAAACAATTAGTATTACATAACTCTTCAGAATATGACGTAGAAATCACGCTTTAAGTTAGCTAAGTAACCAATGCATTGGTCAGATAATATATGCTACTTTTCTCTGTTTATTGTTAACTAATTAAGATTGGTATTGAGCAGTGGTGGCACAGTGATAACGGCCGCGACACACGTATTATGGTAATAGCTTCTAACCCAAGCAGGCACTTTAGTTTCTATAAATTATTTCACCAGCGCTGCTCTCAAAACGGTGAAGGAAAACATCGTGAGGAAACCGAAATATCTTAGCACCAAAAATTCGAAGATATGTGATATCTAACAACCCTCGCTGGGCCCACGTGGTAGATTATGGCCCACTCTCTCTCGCGGAGAGGAGGCCTGTGTCCCTGCAGTGGGAACAATATATACTGCTGATGAATTTCATTTGATATGTTTCTTACTTAAAAAATGAACTTTAAGTAATAATGGAACTCACCAGTACAAAGAAATACGACATCAATTTCATCTTCACTGCCGTCCTGGAAGCATGCTTTATTTCCGTCAAGCCTTTCCACATCAGGTTTCTGTTCCAAGTTTTCAGGGAACACTGTTCGAGGATGTTCCTTTAAATGATGGCTGAGGATAACTTTCTTGGAGACACTGGTCAGCTCCAAAGCGATGTCCATGCCTGAGGGTCCGGCACCGATGACTAGCACCCGTTTGTCGCAGAAGACATCAGGCACTCGGTAATCGTGGCTGTGCATCACGTCACCTGTGGATATTGTTTGTTTTTTATAAATTTAAGAATTATTCCCTTGGACTTTGGGTGTGATTTTGGCATGGGGTATGGGTGAAAAATCTGCAACTCAACAAGATCTACATAAATGTTTATTGCAGGATAACTTTGTGTATTTGGACGGTTTCGTGCCTCAGAAGATTGACATCTTGATTCTCGACTAACCTTTAAATTCCTTGAGCCCTGGTATGCGTGGTATAAACGGTGTATTGTAATGCCCGTTGCAGACAAACACGTAGTCATATTCCCTGGTCTCCGTGACTCCAGTGATCATACTCTTGAAGGTTACATCCCACAGCTCTTTCCCGGAGGGACCTTGTTTTGGTATAACAAGCTGCACGTGGTGGCTGAACTGTAAGCGAAAATTAACATTAACATTTTAGCTATAGACGATCCTGTTTTAATCTGGAATGGGAAAAGGTTGGCTGAAAAGTTATTTGTGAAGATAGTTTTAAGCATCACTAGCAAATTAGGTTTATAAAAGATAGGATTTAAGAATTCTAAAGTTAGGGGATGCTGTAGTTGAAAATATCAGAGCCTTTCCTTCGTCAAGTCTAATTTCATTTAAGCAAGATTGAAGTCATTGCTACCTTGATCTTCTCCGTGACTCCATGTTTATCCGCATATAGCCTCAGAAAAGCTAGCATATCTTTAGCAGGCAGGTAAGACTTGTCACTCTCCGGTACCGGGAAGTCAGGGAAACCCATTATTTCTTTAGGAAGGTTGGTCCTGAAAAAGAGAAAGAACTTTAATATTTGAAAGCTGTTACAGTTTTTTGATCAACCAGTATAGCTGTTTTGAATTATAGTTTTACATCGTCCTTTGTTTTATACTGAATCTAACCACGGATATCGATGGATATCTATGAATCTAACAAATATTCGTTGAGAGACTGAGTCATTATCATCATCATTTCCGCCGAAGACGTCCACTGCTGGACATAGGCCTCCCCCAATTTGGGGGGGTTGCTATAATCGCCACGCTTGGCTGGCGGGTTGACGATCGCAGTATAGTGGTAAAATGCATGGAGAACGCTGCTGCCCATGCTCTAGTAAGTCTCTTAGTCGCCTCTTGCGACACCCACGGGAAGTAATGGGATGGTGCTATTCTTTACGTCCGGCACCACACGGAGAGAGTGAGTGCATGCATGATAAAATCAGGATAGTCTTGTTAAAATCATGTAATTGAGATCTGTAACCCTAGTAACCTGTAACCTTCTAGTTTCAAATGTCAATGAAAATTAATACAGACTGAACCAAGGAACTATAAGTTCCTTGGACTGAACTTATGGTCTGTGAAATAACAGATGAAGGGTCATCTGCAATAGTGATAAATGTCCTTGTTTTATCGTTCTGAGATAATCGGGTTTTAAGGTTATAAACGGTGAAAAAACACACAGTGTTAGACGTAGGAAAATAGTTTTTATTTATGATATAGGGCATGTATTATAGTAATAGTTCCTTGGAAAATAATCATTCTTAAATAACTTTAAATAATTATATTTAAAAAAAAACCAAGGTAAGTACTAAAAATTAAGGACAATAATGGTCAATGTCCACACTTTGACCAAGGTCAATAATGATAGTTGTCCTAGGTTAAAGAAAACGATGTAGTAATTAATCAACATTTAAATCTCTAATTGCAGCATTAGGAAGCTTATCGTAATAGTCTCTTGTT
This sequence comes from Aporophyla nigra, assembly GCA_947507805.1. Lineage (NCBI taxonomy): Eukaryota > Metazoa > Arthropoda > Insecta > Lepidoptera > Noctuidae > Aporophyla > Aporophyla nigra. The sequence goes on along the minus strand of OX382297.1, from coordinate 24,441,551 downwards.
TCAGGCCTACAGAATCTTTTCAAAATCTGCAGGTCAATATACTTTTCCCTGGAAATAGGCAGCCTGTCTTTATAAGCTAAACCTGGAAATTTAAATTCTCCCTCATTAATACCCTCCTTCATAGAGCGAAGACAAGCTGGTGTGTTAACCACAGATGTTTCCCATGGAGTACTACTAAAATTTCTATGAAACATGGGCCGTGGATGTTCTTTATGGACTCTAAATTCACGCACAGGTCTTGTGGGAACATGGCAATTTGTCTTGTAAAACGGTTTTAGAAATGCAGTCCAGCACTTGAATGCATCTTGTGAACATTCGATGACCTCGAAAGGTTTCGGTCTTTGTCGAGCTCCACGCACGTGATTAGCCCATTCTTCAGGAAGTTCAATTCTAGCCTTTTGATTTAAGAAGGCTATGTTTTGATCACATTCCATGTACGAGTGACTTCTTATTGCGAATACAACTTTGACAGATTCTAAGCGATGGCAACGGTGAACTATGTAGTGTAGGTAATACTCTAAAGATGGTGTAATTTTTGTTTTGACCGCCACATGAGTCACAAAAAATTATAAGAGCCTTGCACTGTTCGCCGATTTCATTAAATATAAAACTGAAGAGATGAGAGGCCACATCATTTGATCTTTCTCGTCCAATGCTCTCATTATATGCGAAAAAATATGATGAGGAATCAGCAAGCACATGTATATTAAACATGAAATAACTGAGCTGTCTTTTACAATATACATCGTTAGTAGAAATGTTCGGTATGGGAAGATTTTTTGAGAAACACATTGCTATTGCAATAGTTGTCGCATCTTGCCTTGCTCTCAAACGAGCATTCCTTTTAATGACATAAAAAACTTCAGCTTTATTTTTATGAGCTAAGTTTTCTATTTCTAATTTTTGAAGTTGAGACTAAATCTGAGATTTTGCCAAACCATCAGGAAGATAAGTAATTTTTATTTCTAAATGCTTTTTTTCTGCTTGGAATTCGTCGCAAGTTGAAGTCAAGTCGTTCGAAGCAATGGACATTGATCATTATTGCCGTGAACACCTGTGACGTTGAGCGTTCTAACCGTGTAGCCAAATATTAAAAACTCAATTATCTCGAGACTTGAAGCGATATTGCTAAGATTGTAAACGTGATCATAAACTGCATATATCAAGTAACGGAATGACGGTATTAGTTTGAATTTTAAAATTTTTGGACATTTATCACTATTGCAGTGGACCCTTCAGATAGTAAATGCACTAGGAGATAACTATTTCACGGTATCCAATGAACCATACGTTCTTTATTAATGTAGCATTCTGAAGCTACAACGTCACAATCAGAGCTACCAGGGTTATATGAACAGGCAGGAGATACGGACACAGGTACGAAGCGGATCGGACTGTTTACAATCATTCTCTCTTCTTCACTACTGCTGACCTCTGGTTGTTTGTCGTATTATCTTCATTAAACTACAATGAACTGATCATTAATATGACACAAACAATGCGGAGCCTGTACTCGCTACCTTGAACCACGTGGAATCGTAAATCAATATTGATAAACTGTGAATATTTACGGAACAGTTTATTGTGGAAATGTTTGAACGGACGTGGTCAAGTAAACATTTGAGTTTGTGTATGTTAGAGCTTGGTATCATATACCTAATGCAGTCTTGTAAATAACGAAACGATGACTAAATATGGACGTAATTAGTAAAAGGCAACAGTGCTGAGTGGGCTTCATCGTAAATGCAGATACGTATGAGTCTGTTATTATTGATCATGATGTTTGGCTTCTTCTGAATAACAAAAGCACTGAAAAGTTTCACATTTTCTTAGATAAAGGTTATTTGAAAGAATAAACCTATTGAGCCTTATTACCCCTTTTAAAAGTTCTGTTCAGCATTTGGTAAAATGGAACACTGATTTTAAAATAATGTAGGTAGCCGGATTTTAGAACATAAGGATTAAATTACAAAGAAGAAATGGCACAATCCTCAGTATAATAGTACCTAAATAGAACCCTCTAACTTAATCACGTTTCTAAACACACATTTCTAGAATGTACGATATGCTCGTAAATAAGTCCCAGCAAGCTATGCTGCCCTGATAGCCTTCGACCCTCGATAGGAACGTGTCGTAAGCTGAGATCTTGTTGTTGTTGCTATGCTAGCGTTGAGGAAGAACGAATAAATAAATTAAGATAAAAATGGTTTCGTGTACCGTGGAATGGAAATATCCTGATAACGTAGACAGACAGACTGCCAGACAGACAAAACAATTTATCGAATACCTGTCAATTGTTTGCCGTTTCAGTATTACAGGTAGGCAGTTGGATTGGTGCCGTTTGGGTACCGTGTGGTGCCGGACGTACAGAATAACATCACCCCATTTCTTCCCGTGGGTGTCGTAAGAGGCGACTAAGGGACTTACTAGAGAATGGGCAGCAGTGTTCTCTATGCATTTTACCACCATACTGCGATCGCCAACCCGCCTGCCAAGCGCGGCGATTATGGCTCAGCCCCCCAAATTGGGGAAGGCCTAAGTCCAGCAGTGGACGTCTTACGGCTGAAATGTTGATGAAGAATTGGATTGTTGGTCTTTCTACTCTCTTTAAGGCGAAGAATACTATAATTAAATCTCAAAAACTCACCTTAAACTCTTGTACATGCTGGTGTGAATGGGCAGCCCAAAGTCGTCGTATCCAACATTCTCGGTGTAGACCCAGGTGCCTCCGAGCTGGGGTGCTTGTTCCAGGATGTCCACCTGGCTGACGCACGGCTGCTCTAGAAGGTGGCGAGCAGCACACAGGCCAGCCGCGCCCGCTCCGATCACGCATACACGAGCCATTGCTGAAGAGAATATAGGAAGAGCTTTGTATTCCTGGTATCTTTCTAACAAATTTGAAAGGAAGATTAAAGTTTTCGCGACTAAATAACGTTTTTAGGAAATGTGTCTTCAACAAAAATGACAAATTAATTAAATAGGTAAGTTACTGTAAGTATAATTTAAAAACCAACTTTCTAGTAAAGTTTTCTAGAAGTCTTCAGTTAGCAGCACAAAATTGTTATAAGTTATAATTTTATTATAACAGACTTGTCTAGCAAAATTAAAAATATTATTGTTAGGAAAGCCTGGCAACCCTTATCAGACAATAAACAAGTAGATATACCTATTCGTTTCGTGCAAAAATAACGGATGTGACACTATTAATTTAATGCTAAATTTATTATTTATTGTAATAAAGTAGGGACTTTAAATATATTCATCTTCCGCTCATTTTTAAACCCAATTGAAATCATTTATTAAAACCAACAATAAAATCGGGTCAGTGTCTTCCATCCAACAGATTTTAAGAATTTCAAGATCGAAGTTTTGAAAACCCAATATCTTCATATAAACATGAATATAGGAAATCGTCAAGTCGTAAATCCTTCATAAATTCATAATCCTTTGGACGGCAGTTTGTATAATCTATATATATAAAAGAAAGTCGTGTTAGTTACTTCACTTATAACTCAAGAACGGCTGAACCGATTTAGCTGAAAATTGGCAGGGAGGTAGTTTAGAGCCAGGAGAAGGACATAGGATACTTTTTTTTTTTTTTTTTTTGCTTTTGGCAAAGGATACTTTTTATCCCCTTCGACCGCGTTCTCGAATTAATTAACCCTGTTAACAAACAGTTTCTGGTGTGAAGAAACTACCTGCTTCCGATCCAAATAAAGGTGTTAAGGAAGGAACAGTCATGTTGAGGTCAAATAACATACATATACGTACTTATTCCATTTACTGGCGATGCATTATTTACTATGGAAAGATATCGGATGGCACATCAATGGTAGTAAAATTCCATAGTATACCTACATTACATAGATTAATCACGTCACCAATAAAATATTTATCTACTGGTTGTTGTTGCTACACGTGCAAACCAATAAATAACATCTTGATTAAAATGATACTCAGAAATCTCTATTTAGTTGCATTCTCAAGTAAAATACCACACACATAGTTCAGAAAAATATGTTGAGGCCGGGTTCCAAACTAACCGGGATGTAGCTGAATATCAGTATTTTAGATGAAGCGACTGTCTATCTGACCTCCACAACCCAGTTACTGAGTAATACGATACCCCTTGGGAGTCTCGGGCTTCTGACGACCCGTAACGACTGTCGAAGATCCACAAAGGACTGCCGGGACCACAATTTAACGTGCTTTTCGAGGCATGGAGAGTCTCGGTATTTAAATATGATCTGCACACAAGAACCATATTCGGCAAGCCTGAAGGATCAACCCGAGCGGCGAGCCACTAGCCTACTAGCACAAACACGGCCTGACTTAACTTACAAGAACCTTCAAACCAAGTTAATAAAATTAACTACAGAAGAAAGTAATTCAATTTAATGGTTCATTGCAATGATCCCCGATATGAATGTCGTGGCAACAATCCCTTACATTTAGGATCACTGCCAGAATGACGAAAGATGGGTGATAATATCGTCATATGTTTTGATAAGGAAAGACAAACTTGCAGTGTAGGGTATAAGTTCATTGAAAGTATGTGTGTGGGGAAACTATGATAAGGAGCGAATTGAACTAGTTAGTGCCAGACTAATCACACTGTCACCGATAGCTGATAACTGCATTAGGTTCATTCTGTCACACTTATTTACCAAATCTTGTATCTCTGCCTACGTTTAAGACAAGCTTAGAATTTTTAACTAACGAGTACCAAATCTTCATCTTCATTGGCCACCTTGTTCAATCCACTGCTGAGTATAGGACTCCTCTCTTTTGTGTTCATGCTTCCCTGGTCTTTGCGAAATCTCGCTCCCATGAAAACGCATCTTTAAAGTTAAAATCGAATTAAGCGTTTCTCGGAATCATTTTTCCGTTCGTCACTTCTTCGTGACTTCAATCAGTCTATCTATTTACCTTGTAGGTATCTAAGTAACTTAAAATGCTTTGCGAAATTCAATTTGCTAGCTAATCCCCGCAAGCTTTACTCAATCATAAATTATAGATTGCTTTCAGTGTAGTTTGCAAAATTAATGGAGTGTCCCGCGATTACCCACGTTTCGTAAGTTATGATTGGGGTAAAGTCCTAGACTTGCGCCTAGATTATCATTTGCCGCTCGAATCGAGCTACAAGTCATTGGACGCTAAGCAATCAAGCCTAATTCTATCTTATACCTCCATTTTGTTTCCTAAATACACCTTTTGCCTCTCATATTTGAAGAAAATACGGTAAAAGTTTGTTTAAATTATCATTTTTCAATCAATGACTTTTCGATCGGCAGATTGTATAGAAACCATTTTGCTTCATTCATGAGTCGATTCATTTCTTATTGCTTACAACATCTTGCGAGTCTGAAGTCTAAATTCTTATTGACATATTTAAAAAAAAAAATTAAGTCCTACTTGGTATTGAAGGTGGGCCCATTGTCTGTGAGATTACAAAGCCGTCCATGAACATCTGTTAAGATTAATTTGGGTTCGAAGTCTATTAACAGATTTCCAAGTCAGCCACGGTTTCGCGTGCCAAGTACGCTGGTTAACGGAAGCCTCTCAAATGGATGGATACCTGAATCTGCCATTGAAAGTTAAAGATCGGATACGTAACACTTTCTGATCCAAAATTGGCTATAACATAAATAAATGATCACCAAGCAGGTCCTAAGGTCAAGCCTATGTAGCCTATGTAATCGTAGGTAAGCGAAGAGGTCAATGACCTCAGAAGTTAATAAATAAATATTTCACATTATTTTTATAGTCTTAGCTGTTTGCCATGACCGATTACGAAGATTAGTTAATTAATTAATTTTATGCTGTCTCATCTGGCCAGCTAGATAGTACAATCAAGTACCAAAGCTCACATTTTCATTTCGGTTTTGCGCTTAGGTACATTTTCAGGGTTAACCCACGTACCCATGGACGTAATGAAATCAAGGTAAGATTTTATCGAACACTGAATTTTCAGCGCACTGCTTAGCGCCAAGAGATGAAAATCGCACCGTAAAACGCGATGTCCGATTTCCTTCGCGCTGTGGTGCACTCTCTTGAATTCTCAAAGCTCGGTAGAAAACCGTGATTTGAAAATCCAGTGCACTAAAAAATCCCGCTAGGATTATATTACGTCCATGTTTATGTCGACTTAGTTCAATTATAGCTTTACCTGAATAAAACAGACTATGAGAGTATTTATCACAGCCACAGGCGCTTATTTTCTTTACAACGTAAAAAAAAGTATTAGCTAACAGAATTAGGTCACCTTATCCAGGCGTAGACTAGTGACAAACGCTTTCAAAACATTTAGTATTTCTACAAAAATTTAATAGGACTGACAAGCTTTTCGGTAGATAATATCAGAGGAAAAGTCAAAAATGCATGGAGCATTGCGACTTTACCATCATCGTTATCGCTAGTAGAATCTTTCTTAATCTAACGTGTAGACCCACAGAAGGGTAATTGCGTAACACACAAATAATAGGAATGACTTTCATTTCGACAGCACAACAACATTCATTGCGTAATTTACGTTGTAAAACAGATTTTTTTCGAACATATGAAGCAATGGATATTAGTTATTGTTGATAACTTTGAAAATGATTTAGATTCTGACTAATCGTTAGGGTGCTAGTCTCCTACCTAGGCTACAGCTGTGTCCTCTCGACAATTTTCAACCTCAATCACGTGATTGACAGGTTTCATTTCATCATCAGATCAGTTACAGTTCTATAAATCTATTTGAGATAAGACCACACCGCACGACCGACTTTCCCGCGTAAGTTTCCTACCATAGGTAGACATTTATCACCGTGTGAGTGTGAGATGACCTTGTGAACTATTAATATAGTCACAATAAATTAATCATGTTACGCCTGTATTTTCAGAAGGGGTAGACAGGGAGGTGTGTTACTATTACTCAATAGGTACTCAATCATATATGGTGTTACAACTGTGTAGGAATTTAGGTGGTGTCCTAAAAACAGGAAGTCAGGAATATTTTTATGTGCAGGGTGCTACTATAAATTCAATACAAGATTCTTCTCTGCGTTGAAACTTTTCGTTGTTTCTTTTTTAAAACTGTTTCCTGCAAAAGTGCAATAAGTATGTGCGCAGTCAAAATTTATAGAACTACAATTTAAAAAAAAAAAATCTACGAATATTCCAAGGCAGCAGGGTCCAGAATCATGTCCTACTAAATCCATTACATCCATAATAGGTTGCCTAGTCTCTGACACTCAGTATATTGGGATCATTATAAGAACTCTGTCAGGTACCGAAAAGTAGTAGGAGAGAGGAAGCTTTTAAACTAACTTAGTGTACAGTCAACTACGTCTTAATGTCTTAGAAGTAAGGGTGATTTTCCTGGTGCTAGTGTTGCCACTGATTTACGGTTGATTGATTGTACGCTCTTAGTTTTAACTGTTTGTTAATATAGTGACCGGAAAGACATTTTCGTAGCTTTCGATGCAATAATATTGCCCATATAAGGACGGACATCTGATACGTTAATTACCGATTTACCTACTACATGGAAAATTGTAAGAAAATAAAATTTCTAGTAAAATTATTTATTATTCGTAATACAGATAATCAATGGATCTTTTCGGGGAAAAAATAATTATTTAAACCTACCTTTTTCTCAAAATGATCACTGGTTTAACAAATAAAACAACAAAATACTATGCACTGAAAATGTCAATAACTGAACTTTGTGACGCAATCACGACCTCACTGCGCAACGTTTAATAAGCAAATGCGGTTGACGCATGCGCGATGCTGTTTTATTTGCCATCAACTGCACACACGCATTTCGCGCCAAAACATTCTGTGTTATTGTCAATAACTCAATAGATTTCCGTATCAGTAGGAATGCGCTGTTAAATACCTACTCTATGTATTTAACTGCTATCGGTAAATGATTAATTAATTATATAAGTATAATATACATTACTAATGTTTTTTTAACAAAGGTGCAAACGATATGGTTATTTTTTAATTGCTTGTATTGGTGTGTCTTTAAATAATTAGGACAGTGAACGAACAACCCTATAAAAATATTTTTCTTGAGCTCATTCCACAACCATTTTTATATTAATTTGTTGCATTTTGATGATAATTCAATGATGGATGACCTTTGAAAAAGGATCTTTTGCCTAAAGATTAAATCTGAATTAAACCGATCCATGTAGTTTCGTATTTTGAGACATTCAATCTATAAATTCAAATTTTCAAACAAAATCTTTACTTTTTATTTTCCATCTACTAGTTTTTGTAATTTCCTTTGGATCCTATTGATCCTTTCTTTTTATCTTTTATTTAAGGCAACATTGACGCTAGTCCTAGGAGTTCATAAATGTACTGGTAATATTTTTTTTATAAACAGAGAATTTCGTAAAAGGGCCGAAGCTATTGGCAACCTCGTGATCTGTCAGACTGTCCTAGATATTGCTGCGAGCCTGGTAGCTATTTTATCAGGACCTCTAATATTCTAGGGTTTCTTTTTAAGATGTATACAGACGGGAGTTGTGAGGGACCTATATAAAGTGGACGCCTCGCATGACGAAACAAGCCAAGCGCCTTGCATTGACAGACACCTTCCGGTGCGAGTGAGATAGCAATATAAACAATAATGCTGTCTTTATCTAGTTGAGTTAGGTTTGTTCTACAATGGTGACAATTTTATCACGCATTTAATTTACAAAAGCTGACGTGCATGCAACATTACCTATAACAATTAAGATTTTTAATAAGTAAATGAAGGAAGTCAACAGTATGCATAATTTTTCAGTAAAATCATGATCTTTCTCCAACCCTTATCTCAATTTATTTGGGGTTGGCGCAGCAAGTCTTTTTCTCCCATACTTACCAATTTCTCTATGTATTATATTATGTCATCCCATATCATCTTTCACACAATCCATCCAACATTTCTTTGGTCTTCACGTCTTGTTGCACTGTCGATATCTAAACAAAATAAAACCAAAGATAAATAATATATATAAGATAACCTGATGACTATTAACAAACTTAAAAAAAAATATGTGTCTACGACCCATTTTTTATCATTCTAGATTCCGCCCATTTCGTCTGCAAAGTTCCGCTAGCTAATTTAATCTAACCCTGTTATTAAGGCAGACACCCAATCCACATTCATATTATACTTAAAAGTAAAATATTAAAGCTTCAAGATCATTAAAGTCAAATATTATTTTCATACCATCATAGAGAATTGTTATAATCTGATGAAATAAACTATCGGTTTACGAGAGGCGTGTCGAAACGCTAACTAATGCGTAAAGTGAAGGCGTTCATGTTGCGATGTCGTAGAAATTTGTTGATTAGGAGCAAACAACGCGACTGATGCAACATGGCGACGCCTTGCAGTAGCAAGAGAAAGAAATGGCCTTTACTGAATAGAATTAAAAATTAATTCATCAGTAGGTAGTTCAAAATGTATGAAGGTACTTTATTGTAAAACACTTTACAAAAAAAAAAAAAAACCACTTCTTACAAAATATAGGTACAATGCGCGCCTTATCGCTAATATTCAATTAATTATTAGGTTGGGGAAAAAGTCTTTTCGCATTATAGTATACATGTATGAACTTGTAATAAAATCTCTTTGGCTATACTATTTGTATCTGGCTGGTTTTGGTATCATTGAAAGTTTAAATTTTAAAGAACATAATTCCAAATTCAAATTAGGAAAATGTGTGATTTTCATTTGTTTTTCGTACCGTCAAGATGAGTGAATCTAATGAAGAAATTCGATACATTTTAAAATTTTACTACAAAAAAAGGTAAAAATGCAACGCAAGCCGCGAAAAAAATTTGCGATGTTTATGGACCTAGTGTAGTGTCTGTGAGAGTAGCACAAATTTGGTTTAAGCGTTTTCAATCCGGAAATTTTGATGTCAAAGATGCACGTCGCTCTGGTCGCCCTATTACGGATAAAATGGATGCCATTTTTGAAAAAGTGGAGCAAGATCGGCATACCAGTAGTTAAGACGTAGCTGAAGAACTGGAAATTGACCACAAAACAGTTTTGGCGCATTTGAAAAAAACTGGGTACACAAAAAAGCTCGACATTTGGGTACCTCACGAGCTCACTGAAAGAAACCTAATGAACCGTGTACTCATTTGTGATTCTTTATTACGACGTAATGAAACCGAACCATTTTTGAAGAAGCTGATAACTGGTGATGAAAAGTGGATCACGTATGACAAGAACGTGCGATAGAGGTCGTGGTCAAAGGCCGGTCAGGCTTCACAGACTGTGGCGAAACCCGGGTTAACTCGCAACAAGGTGATGCTGTGTGTCTGGTGGGATTGGAAGGGCATTATTCATTATGAGCTGTTACCACCAGGCAGGACCATCGATTCTGAACTCTACTGCGAACAACTGATGAGATTAAAGCAAGAAGTTGAGAGAAAGCGGCCGGAATTAATCAACAGAAGGGGTGTGGTTTTTCATCATGATAACGCTAGACCTCACACATCTTTAGCCACCCAACAAAAATTAAGAGAGTTTGGCTGGGAGGTGTTAATGCATCCGCCATATAGTCCTGACCTTGCACCTTCAGATTTCCACCTGTTTCGGTCTCTTCAGAATTCTTTAGGCAGTATCAGGTTAACATCACGAGAGGACTGCCAAAACCACTTGTCGCGGTATTTTGACCAGAAGTCCCAAAATTTCTATAGCAATGGGATCATGTCCCTACCTACAAGATGGCAAAAAGTTATCGAACAAAATGGTACCTACATACTTTAGTTAAATGTAAATAAACTTTATTAAAAAATGTTTTGAATTTTCTTAAAAAATGCGAAGAAACTTTTTCCCCAACCCATAATATAGGTAGTCTATTCGGATTAGGATGAAAGTTTTGAAATTGATTTGGTTTATGGGCATGTATTGTACTCAGACCTACCTAGGTAAGTAGGTATTAGAGAACTAGTTGGTCCGCGACTTCGTTCGCGTTCATTGACCTGTCCCATCCAAACTTCACCCCTTATTTATCAGCCTGAATTGAGTTTTATTTTCCTGCTTTTTAACCGACGAAAAAAACGGAGGAGGTTATCAATTCGAGGGGTATATTTTTTTTTTTGTTTGTTTTTTTTTTATGTATGACCACGCATAACTTTTTACATAGTAGTCCGATTGTAATAATTCTTTTTTCTTTTATTGGAAAAGGTATACTCCGAGGGTGGTCCCATATAAATTTGGAAACCAAAATCGAACCCTAAGGGTCGGAAAACAGGGGATGATTGATTGTTCACTCACTGATTGTAATGTATAACCACGCATAACTTTGTACAGAGTACCTAGTCAGATTTTGATAATTATTTTTTCATTGGATAGGATATACCTTGCCAAGTATTATTAGTACATTAAAGCCACAAAAAAAATATAAAATTAAAACTTTTTAACAAAAACCTCAAACCGCCGAAAAAACAGAAAAGCAAAAAATAAAAAACCTTAAAATTTTGTGTCGGCGCTGAAAAATCAATGAACAAAGATCACTCAAAGCGCCGAATCATAATTTTAAGGTTTATTATTTTTTGCTTTTCTGTTTTTTTGGCGGTTTAAGTTTTTGTTAAAAAGTTTTTTAAATTAATTAGTGTTCAATAAATCTTCGAAGATTTTGTTTTTTTTTTTGTTCCCTCCTTAGAAGTTACACCTTTGTCAGCGACTTCGTCTACGTATCGTTTAGCATGTCAACATCATCGTCACCATTTCAGCCGTGAGACGTCCACTGCTGGACGGAAAGGCCTCCCCCAATCGAGGGGTTTTGCCATAATCGCTACGGTTGTCAGGCGGGTTGGCGAGCGCAGTATGGTTGTAGAATGCACAGAGAACGCTGCTGTCCATTCTCTAGTAGGTCTCTTAGTCGCCTTTTACGACACCCATGGGAAGAAATGGGATGGTGCTATTCTTTACGTCCGGCACCACACAGAACATTTTTAGTATGTAAATTGACTAAATAAACATCAGACTTCAATAAAACTGGCGAAATGTGGGTGGATAAACCTCTGAATATGGCTAACTACATTCTGATCCAGCCCGACCCTTCTTGCCTTCTCCCAGCGACGCCCTTAGCCGAGGTCCGTTCCACACAGGGGTGCCCTTAGCGAGTAGTCCCTCTAGTTTTAATTTTTGAAGCCCTGTCTGGAGGCCTTAATTTATTAAGATAGGTAACCGCAGGTAGATGCGGCTAAGCAGCCGACAACCTCTTAGACTAAGGTTGCCAACTATACTGTTAAAAACAGTACTATACTGTTTTTCACTACATTATACTTTTTACTGTTGAACAAAAATAAAGTATACAAAATACTGTTTTCAGCATCAACATGATTAACACTATAAGTGTTAGACTTTGACGCTCACACAAAGACTAAATTAATAAGTTGTGCAAGAAGCTCCCAAAAATATGTATTTAAAACATTCAACAAATAAAATACTGTTAATTTTTCTAAAATACTGTTTAATATTCTTCTCAGACCTCAATATACTTTATTTCTTGTAAAAAAAAAAAATTGCACTCCGGGAGTGCCGGCAGAAGTGAAAACTTGATTATTAACGTTGAGCATGTTTGATATTTTGGAATGGTTAGGGAATAATTTGTTGTTCAATTTCCATATTTTAAGCACTTTATATTCACGAATTTTACGAATACACAATAATGTGATCACTACACAGACGGTCGAGCCATCAGCTGTCACCATCCATGGATGCGCGTGGCACGCTGTAACATAGACGAACATTCGCGCAAGCGCCCTGCGCCGCCTAAACGAAACAGTAGGCCCAGGCATACATTTTCGCCGCGCCGTAGAGAGGGGATAGCTGTCTACTCTCCATCCGTCCTACGCTTTTTCGATCAGGTCACGTGTCCTGACGCGAGTTTAAGATTTTATACCCATTACAGAAAAAGTGCTCAACGCCGCTAAAGAAGTTTTCACTTCAAAAATTGAATGATTAGTTTGAGCGCCATCTATAATCGAGTTGCTGTCTTAGAAAAAGTTATTTGTTACAATTATTTAATTCATAAGTAATATTTATTTTATGGCTTATGCGATATTACGATTTTATTTTTTTAGAATTAGACACACTTTTAATGACATATATTTTACTGTAAACTCTTCGTGTTTAGTAGTTTATATTAGCGTCATCTATGATTCCATAACCATACTAACCAAGGCTAGCCAAGTGATTCGTATTCGTTTTAATAGATGGCGCTTTTCCAAATTAAAACCATCCGTCCTACGCTTTTTCGATCAGGTCACGTGTCCTGACGCGAGTTTAAGATTTTATACCCATTACAGAAAAAGTGCTCAACGCCGCTAAAGAAGTTTTCACTTCAAAAAAAGTTGGCAACGCTATCTTAGACTGACCTGCGAGAGCCTGTAAGATGTAATATAAAAATAAAATGGCTGGCTATATCTTTGATTAAAAAATACAGGCGTAATGAATGTTATGTTTCCATTTGTTGCCGTGAACTAAACCTTATTTTGTAGTACAATATAGCATGCTGTTCATTAATTTTATCCAGTATCAGGATAACATAGACGGAGTGTTATACTTACTACTGGGCTACATGTGTGTCTGTGATATGATGTAACACACGGAACCTTTGCACCAGGCGAGCAGCGAACGAAGGAGTTGTTTTGTTTGTGTTAACGTTCATGACGCGCTGTGACCGAAGGGTCACGTATGCACTATGCACCGGACTATCATAGTTTTATAATAGGTATTTCGATTAAGCCCACGTTCCCACAGGTATAATAAAATCGCAGCAGGTTTTTTTTTTGGCACTGGAATTTCAACCACGACAAGACACTTCGCTGTTTTTTTTTTAAACTATCTACATCCATACCTAATTTACTGCGGTAAGTACATTAAGTAGCGTTTTCATTACAGCAAAATAAGCCTACAATGTTCTCACTGCTGGGACCCAACCCTCCTCGCAGAGAGAGGGAGTGGGCCGTAATACGCCATGCGGGCACAGGGTTGGTTGATAGATGGCACGTCTTCAAATTTTTGGTTCTAGGACATGCCGGATCCTTTTCTTCATCGTTTTGAGAGCAGGTGATGAAATAATTTGCTAGAAGTAAACCACCTATCTGTGCTAGAACCTACGACCGACAACTCGTAACTCGCGGCCGCGTATTTCCATTTTGTACAAGGCCAAAACGCAACCATAGGAATCTGCTCGCGTATATTTTGTAATGCATTTTTTAAACTTGTGATTACAATGTATACACGAATTTTGCGTACTACTCGTATATAGTTTGTAACGTAGATGCGCACGTGCATCTTTCCAATTTATACAAGGCCAGAATGCCACCATAGGAATTTGGTAGGACTTCTGATTGCAGGGCTTCGATTTAAGGGGTGTTACGGGAGGAGGGGGGAGATGTAGAGCCTCTCCTGTGAAGTAAAGTTTCGAACCCCCCACCCCTATTTTTGAGAAATATGTTTGTTAATATTCTGTGGGGTTGACGAATAAAATGAAGGGGAAGTAGCAACGCTCGACAGGACACTTCGCTGACAGGGCTCGTCAACAGAATCAAGGCGTTTCCATAGGAGGTCACAGTTTTACGTTAACATAACCTCCCCAAACCATGTCGTTTCTGGCACTCGCCGGCCGCTACCGCGGCACCGCTCGCTTCGCTCGCTCGGCTCGTGCGTAGGAGGTCGCAGTTTTAACCTAACCTAACCTCCCCAAACCATGTCGTTTCTCACACTCGTCGGCCGCTCGTCTATACCTACACGTTTAGTTTGCATGCGGACTAGCACTGTATATTATGGAACAATTTAGTTACTTTGGCCACTACAAAGTATACACGAGTTTTTGCGTACTACTCTTGTATAGATTGGAAGACCTTGATTAAAAAGTGATTTCCAATCTATACGCGACTAGTTTCACACCCTTGTGTTCTAGCCTTGTACAGATTGGAAATACGCCTCGCGGCCTTTGCCACTAGGTCACTGTTCTATTTATATTTAATTTTAAAGAAGAAAGTATGAATTATTATGGTTACCTAGTAGAAGTAAAGTATACCACATCTATCACTATTATACATAGGTACTACCACCTAAGCTTTAAAAAATGTGATAAGTACTGAATGAAGGAAAAATCTAGAAGAATTTTCCTAAACAAATAGGAAATTGTTAAATAACAACAAAACAAACATGTTTGTTGTTTTATTCTGCGATAAAGCCCTCTCTGAGTCACTACGAAGGCCTAACGGACCTACCTATTTACATATTTATGAATTGATAAAAGTATTTTTAATATACATATTGGTTCTAAATCAACAAATCTATTAGGCAACTATATCATACGACACCGTACACATACAGTTCGTAACCGATACATAAAAATAAAAAGCTTTTTGAAAAGTTGGTTTGGTTTTATTAGATTATTCGATTTTCAACGCGTTGACATGCACTCTGTTGAATTCTCTACCCTCGGTTCAATACCGAGAGTTGAAAATCCAGTGTACGAAAAAATTACTATTTACGTCCGCGTGGTCGGTCGTCCACTTATGTTTGCTATGTATCGGTGTCTCGTCTAGATTTCTACTCATGACTTAACAGTCTGAATTTCACGCAAAGTAGACAGTTGTTGCGCAGTAGGTAAAAAATTTGTAGGTAAAATGTAAAACAACCAAAAAGGTATGACCATACATTCTATTCCAGCCCATCCCTTGCTGTCCTTTACCAGCAATGCCCTAAGCCGAGGTCCGTTTCCCACAGGGAGTGTCCTTTAGCGAGTGTTTTTAAGCCCTAGCTTTTTTTATGTGGGTGGGAAGTCTTCAAATGACGTCTCCCGCTCTGGGTGAAGCGGAAGGGCGTGTCAGACTTTTACTGACTAAAACCCACCCGTGTTCCTTCAGTTGCCCATATGCCAGGGCCACGGTATTTCTTTCGAACAGATCTCGCGACCCTGGCAGGCATCGGTCCTAGCAGACCCCTTCAGTACTGCTGACATCTCTTTGAGGCGCGCGTGGAACACAATGCGCCGCGTCGTCGCGCGGCGGCTAGGGACGTGAGGGCGCAGAGACTACCACTCCCTCACGCGCCCCGCCTCCTCCTTCGCGATCATTACTGCTTCGCAGAAGGAGGTGACGGCTTCCCATGCCCTCTCGCTCCGTACCATGGCTCGCACTAGGGCCGGACGCGAGAGGTCGCCGCCGCCGATCGCCTCCACGAGAATTAAGCCCTAGCTGGAGGCCTTAATTTATTAAGGTTGCCACAGGCAAGTCCGGTTAAGCAGGCGACAACCTCATAGATTGAGACGTGACTGCGAGACGTGTATCCCAAAAAAATAAAAAGCTATGGTCATGGCAATATCGCTATTAGGTATCAACTATGTTTCATGAATATTGGCAAACGCTTTGAGGGTCGCAATATTAAGTAGGTATCTAAAGTATCTGTATCTTGGTAAGTTGTCCGTGTGGTGCCGGACGTAAAGAATAGTAATATCCCATTTCTTCCCGTGGGTGTCGTGAAAGGCGATTAAGGGACTTAGAGAATGGCTAAGCTGCCAAGGAGCGATCTCTATGCATTTTACCACCATACTGTGATTGTAAACCCGCCTGGCAAGCGTGGCAAAACACCATCATTTTTGTTCAGCAAAGGAGACCCTACAGTATTTTTATCTCACAAAGGCGACGTGCGCTTTACTTGTGGTAACCAAGTGTACAAACACGCTGTGACTGTGTGCGTGAAAAAGAGTCACAGTAAAGAGTAGTCAGCACATAACTCACGCACACACAAACTTCCGAATTCGCCATTTTATCGAAAGGCGAGATCCTTTCCTCCTGCGCTAACACAAACATTGACAGCGTTTTTACACGCTTTATTGTACAGCTAAAGCGCGCGTCACTTCATCATTTCAGCTGTAAGACGTCCACTGCTGGACTTAGGCCTCCCCCAATTTGGGGGGCTATGCTATAATTGCCACGCTTGGCAGGCGGGTTGGCGATCGCAGTATGGTGGTAAAATGCATAGAGAACGCTGCTGCCCATTCTCTTGTAAGTCCGTTAGTCCCCTTTTACGACACCCACAGGAAGAAATGGGGTGGTGTCACTTATTGAGATAAAAATACTATACCCATGTTGATCGTATTAGTTGTTATGTTTAGGTTGTCCTGATATACGATAGTACCTAACTATGATGGTGGCAGATATGATGCTAATGACGTCAGTTAATTTCATTGACGTTCGTTCCGCTATCTCTCGATTCTAGAGCTTATTTATGTGCGTTAGTCAACAAACTGTCGAACTTGTATTTTCAAAATAAAAGTCTAATCGACTCGCTTAGTTGGCTCTTCGGCATCCCAGTCTATCTTAAATCTTAAGCTTCTTATATTATAAGTTCACACAGTTAGTTAATTAGTCTTCTTGTTGTATGCATGGACCAAATAAAATTCTTCTGATTCGAGGTGTGAAGTGATGCAAAAATTATCGAACTCGCGTTGCTCGCTTTTATAATACTACATTCTTTTAATTGTTAAGCTTTTCTGTATAAGTCGATAAAGTCCTCCTTGTCTGAATGGACAAACGATAACCTAACATATCCGAAGTGAAGTGTAAAAAACTTTTTAACAAAAAATTAAACCGCCGAAAAAACAAAAAAGCAAAAATAATAAACCTTAAAATTATGAGTCAGCGCTTTGTTCATTGATTTTTCAGCGCCGACTCAAAATTTTAAGGTTTATTATTTTTTGCTTTTTTGTTTTTTCGGCGGTTTAATTTTTTATTAAAAAGTTTTTATTTTGTAATTTTTTGTGGCTTTAATGTACTAATAATACTTAGCAAGGTTTACCCCATACCCTATCCGATGAAAAAAGAATTATCAAAATCGGACTATGTACAAAGTTATGCGTGGTTATACATTATAATCAATGAGTGAACAGTCATCCCCTGTTTTCCGACCCTTAGGGTTCGATTTTGTTTTCCAAATTTATATGGGACCAACCTCGGAGTATACCCTTTCCAATAAAAAAGGAATTATCACAATCGGACTACTATGTAAAAAGTTATGCGTGGTAATACATTAAAAAAAAAAAAAAAAATACGCCTCGAATTGATAACCTCCTCCGTTTCGGTTAAAAATGATCGAGCTCTCTTGGTGGCTGAAGATGCACCCTTAAAAATAAACTAGGTACTTTAGCCTAGAACTTCTAAATCATCTTCTTTTTCTTGTCTTTCGCACTTCAGGAAAATCAGATGCACAATGCACAGTAACGTAGATTGCGGTAGTTAAAAGATCAGGCGCTTTTAATAGATATCTCTTAGTAATGTATGGATGGTATGGTTTAGTAGTTTAGCTTTAGCCTCATCAAATAAATAAAAGGTACATTATTACCTACTCAACCATAAACACAACCACTTTTAATAATTTTTCGTCTACTTTTACAGCATGTGCCAATGATTCAAGCGCCTAGCCTAAACAGAAGAAACTCAGAAACTCTAAAAAAATAATTACTGCATCTACGTGCTTGCGTTAACCCCTGCATGACACAAGTTCGGAGTTAAAAGAACCCATTAATAATCAGTTATCCGGTTATTTCGGTCCATTAACCGGTAAGCCAACCAGTTTCCGTCGGTAGATTGTGACTTGTGCCTAGATAATAGGTTATCTGCGAATAGCATCCAGGCCGCACGTACGACCCACTTTGAGATCATTGCTTGTTAAATTGATGTTTTATTGTTAACTATTATTTATTGGCATAATTAGCCACATTACGTTATTTCTATTGGTAATGGTTATCGTTCTATTGGGTTCTCAATTTTAACTTCATAGACAAATTGATGTAAGTTAAAAATGGCATCATTTTTAATAGCGCCAACCTAGTTTACATACATACATAAACTCAGGCTATTTTCCCAACCGGGTGTTACCATTGCGTGTATCGCCTAGAGGACACGGTGGAGCATACGGTGGAGGTCTGCTCTGCCTGGGCGGAAAACGCCGTGTCCTCGTGGAGGCGATCGGCAGCGGCAATCTCTCGCGTTCGGCCCTGGTGCAAGCCATGGTGCGGAGCGAGAGGGCATAGGAAGCCGTCACCTCCTTCTGCGAAATAGTAATGCTTGCGAAGGAGGACGAGGAGCGCGTGAGGGAGAGGCAGTCTGTGCGCCTTCACGACCTCAGCAGCCGCAGGAGGAGACGCCCCGGGCGTCGGGACTCCATTCCGGACTCCCGGCCATCATAGGCGCGGGCTTGCGCGGTGAGAACCTCGCTCGGGTCGACGGCACGTTGTGTTCCACGCGCGTCTCAAAGGGATGTCAGCATAAATTGTAGGGGTCCGCTAGGACCGATGCCTGCCAGGATCGCGAGATTTCGAAGGAATTTCCTTTACTCTGGCATAGGCAGCTAAAGGAATATGGGTGGGTTTTAGTCAGTAAAAGTCGACGACGTCATTTGATGACTTCCCACACACAAAAAAAACGCTTCGTTTATGTTCATACATTTAGTCATACACGCATGGCGGTTATCAGTTTAGTTTATACTTATTAGTACCCCTAACCTAAAGTATTTTATAGCTCGATTTAATTCGATTTGTTTACTTTTTCACATATTTTTCTTGGTTAATGGCTAGGTTTAAGTTAGTGAAAACCCGTTACATACATACATAAAGTCACACCTTTTTCCTATGGGGCAAAATTTTGCTGTAATTTTTTTTCTTTTAATTTTAATGAATAAAGAAGAATATAAAAGATAAATTCGTTTGTGAGGAAAGCATCGTGTTTGGTAACTCACTTTCATGTTTCTTTTCTTGTGTCAGATACCTACCATCACGTTGCTTACTTGGCATTTGAGTTTCGTTATTAAATTACTCTATAATACAGCATTCCAACATTATTATTATCCGATTTTCAAAATGATAACCATAGCTATTTCTCATTATTCTAAGTTCAAATCACCGCATAAATATTTTCAATGTTGTGAATGAATCGACCAAAACGAAATGAAATAACCAAACGCAAGCTATCGTTGACCTGCCAAACGTCAATGTTAAATAAGTGACATTGACGACATTGACGTACGTCAACAAAGGCAATAGAATGGAATCAAAAGTAAACAATAACAAAATAATGTAATTCTATCAATTTAAGTAGATAAGATTATTCAGATGACATAAATGTGCGGGTATCACGTGTACTGAGATGCTATAGTGAACTGAAAATGGATGCTGACGACCCTCGGAGACCACTTTTAGGTATGTAAAACATTATTTAATAAACTTAGAACGTTGACTCATCATTTCGTACTTATTCTCTAGTTTATTGAATGAAACAAAATTAAATATAGTAGACACAATGAAATGCATTGTGTCTGCTGTCAAATAAACCTACTCTTTGTCTAACTAGCCTGCATAAATACAATCAAGGTAATGGTTAGAAAAGATAGTTACAGTCCTCTTCTTCGCTGGTATTATACCTTTCGTGAAGGTAATAGGAGCTTTTCAATAAAGATTATGTTATTAGTGTCTATACACAAAAAATATGACATAACAAAGGAATAGACAGCTATACATAGATAGGCTTTAGGTAATAGTGACTTCACTTGCAGGGGACTTATGGCAAGACAATGTTCTTACATATTGCCTATTACTTATACCTGTGTGTAGTCTAAAACATAAGTTCTAGGTGAATATGACCTACATTCAAATGCAATACCTATATTTCCAATACCCGATATTGCTATATTGGAATACCTATTCCTATATTCCTGTACTAGCGGGCGTAACGCGGATGAAATCGCGGGCAGAAGCCCGCGACTTCGTCCGCGTTAAATTTATTGCTCCCCTGACCCACCCCATCGCATCAAATCTCCTGCCTCCTCCTCCAGGTCTTTTTTTGTATTCGAGTCTTTTTATTTATGTTCGGCTCCTATTGGTCATAGTGTGATGTTTTATAGCTGATAGCCTTCCTCGATAAATGGGCTACCTAACATTAAAAGATTTTCAATTCCAATCAGATCAATCAGATCAGAATCTGATCTATGATCTCAGGAACTACTGATTGGAATTGAGTTCAACCAAACAAATAAAAAAACTCTTCAGCTTTATAATATTAGTATAGATAGTATTTAAAAATATATAGTGAGCCAAGCTTAAAAGATAGACATATGCTATTGTGGACACTTTTTTGAACTTTTTAAGAGGAACATTTCCAACATAAATGATTATCACGTTACTTTAACTGTTTACGCAGCGCACCCAATGGAAGCTCTCAAAAGAAATAAATGTTTCCCATTGTTGCCACATATTTCATTAATGCTCCGCTCCGCTTTTTCATAGCGTGATGTTATATAGTCTGTAGCCTTCCTGGATAAATGGGCTAACCAACACTAAAATAACATTTCAATTTAAATCGGCACTTTCTGACATTAGCGCATTCAACTCAAGAAACTAACTCACTTACTTTGCTGTGCCTGACAGGGTCCATATGATCTAATTATAAGTTTATCGCCTAAGAATACATGTGGAATGCAATAAAAGTACTGAGTAAAACAGAAGAAAAATAAACAACAAGGTCTTAAGGCCAAATAAAACTTTAACTCTCGATTGTTAACAGTTATATATTTGGTTATAGTTTTTGTAGTTGTAAATGATAAATGATAAATGATAAATGATTTTATTTCTGTAAGTAGGTTTGTACAAACACTTTTACATGTCAATGATATTTTTTTTTTAAACTAGATGAGTTCGGCGTTTCCTAACTGACTACTCTGAGAAGAAAGGCCGAAACAAACTCAGAGGTCACAGTCTCTTTTAAAAGTCCAGACATAATATTGGTCACAACATGTGAAGACCATGTAGATTGGTGACTGAAATGGTCTTTTGAGGAAAGAACCACACAGATTGAGTGGACCTGTTCAGTCAGTGCAAGCATTTGTCACTAATCGTTTAGCTCAACTCGGAACATAAGGAGCCCAACGCTGTGACGAACAATACCAAAGAAAGGACATTCGGGTAGGCCACATAAATTACTCAAACTGCCAGATCATGATTACTGAGAAAGAAAGAAAACAAAATAAAAAAAAGACCCACATAGTCTTCTCATTCACAATAATTAAAACAATATGATACTTTACAAAGTAAATATTCATGTCATTGTATATATAAAAATGATCAATGTCAATGTGTATATAAAAAAAAAAGAAACGGATATAATTTTGTTGGTCACAACATGTGAAGACCATGTAGATTGGTGACTGAAATGGTCTTTTGAGGAAAGAACCACACAGATTGAGTGGACCTGTCCAGTCAGTGCAAGCATTTGTCACTAATCGTTTAGCTCAACTCGAAACATAAGGAGCCCAACGCTGTGACGAACAATACCAAAGAAAGGACATTCGGGTAGGCCACATAAATTACTCAAACTGCCAGATCATGATTACTGAGAAAGAAAGAAAACAAAATAAAAAAAAGACCCACATAGACTTCACATTCACAATAATTAAAACAATATGATACTTAACAAAGTAAATATTCATGTCATTGTATATATAAAAATTATCAATGTCAATGTGTATATAAAAAAAAAGAAAAGGATATAATTTTGTTGGTCACAACATGTGAAGACCATGTAGATTGGTGACTGAAATGGTCTTTTCAGGAAAGAACCACACAGATTGAGTGGACCTGTCCAGTCAGTGCAGGCATTTGTCACTAATCGTTTAGATCAACACGGAACATAAATTACTCAAACTGCCAGATCATGATTACTGAGAAAGAAAGAAAACAAAATAAGAAAAAGACCCACATAGTCTTCACATTCACAATAATTAAAGCAATATGATACTTTACAAAGTAAATATTCATGTCATTGTATATATGAAAAATTATCACTGTCAATATGTACATAAAAAAAAGAAAAAAAGAGAAACGGATACAATTTTGTTGGTCAGATCAATTGATGACCATGTAGATCGGTGTCTGAAATGGTCTTTTGTGGAAAGAACCACACAGATTTGAGTGGACCTGTCCAGTCAGTGCACGCATTTGTCAATTATCGTAAAACTCAACTCAGAACTTAAGGAGCTCAACGATTCGACGAACAATACCAAAGGACATTTGGGAAGGCCGCACAAACTACTCAAACTGCCAGACCATAATTAAAAGTGATACAATGACCCTCATAGTCCTCAAATTCTCAATAATCAAAGTAATATTCATATAATTAATATTCATGTCATGTAAAATAAAATATAAAAAAAATAAAAAAGAGTACAATAGCAAAATAATAATAAAAAAAACAACATTCAGTGTAGATTTATTGGAGCAGCTCAATCCCAGGCCGTTTTATCCTCAATATAGTCTTTTACAGTATAGTAGGCTTTCTGACATAATTTACGCTTTATAAAAGATTTGAATTTATTTAGGCTTAGTTCTTGAATGAGGCTAGGAAGTTTATTATAAAATCGAATACATTGGCATCTAAACGAGCCACCTATTTTCTTGAGCCTGGTTGTAGGAATAACAAATTTTTGTTTGTTTCTAGTATTTACATTATGGATATCACTGTATCTTTTAAAGAGATTAATATTTTTATGTGCATACAGCAGATTTTCATAAATATACTGAGAAGGCACAGTCATTATATTAATCTCTTTATATTTGTCTCTGAGGGAGTATCTAGGACTTAATTTATAAATCGAACGAATTGCCCTTTTTTGTAAAACAAATATTGTCTGAATATCCGCGGCATTTCCCCACAGCAGAATACCGTATGACATCACGCTATGAAAATAACTAAAGTAAACTAAACGGGCTGTCTCTAAATCAGTTAAATCACGAATTTTTCTAACAGCGTATGCTGCAGAGCTAAGCTTTTTTGACAATTTATCTATATGGGGGCCCCATTGAAGCTTGGCATCTAGAGTTATGCCTAAGAATACTGTTGAATCTTCGGGTTTCAACTCTTCACCCTTTATGAGGACACTAGTTTCGACTTGTCTAACATGAGGTATCGTAAACTTAATACATTTAGTTTTTTTCTCGTTAAGGAGTAGGTTATTAACATTAAACCAGTTAACTACATTAGAAAGGGCTCTATTTACATTGTCAGTAACCAGCTGCTGACGTCTGAGTTTGAATAAAAGTGAAGTGTCGTCTGCAAACAACACTATATCATGTTTATCCTTTATGAGGTAAGGCAAGTCATTTATATAAATAAGAAATAAAAATGGGCCTAAAATTGACCCCTGGGGGACCCCCATTCTAACTATAGATCCAGGTGATCTTTTTCCGTTGACGTCAACTCTCTGAATCTGTATGGTATTTACATATGACAGGTTTCACACCATAGGACGTTATGTGCGTGTGAACTGAGGGACCACACTGGGAATTCGCGAAATGAAAATCCTAGGATTTAGTAGTAGACTTAAAACAATTGTAGAACGAATCTGGGAATTTGTAAACAAATATATTAAAAACTACGACCCATAAAGTGTGGTCCCTCAGTTCTCACAGACGATCACCTAGATCTTGGAAAGTATCTTAAAAAGGAAGATTTTGTGAATACAGACATTTTGTAAAGAATTTGTAAAGATATTTACTAAATAACAGACCACAAAGCATTAAAGATTTAAAAAAAATATGACGCCTGAACTGTGGTCCCACATAACAAAGATAAATATTTTAGTGAATATTATTGATTAAAATTAATAAAACCGTTCTTTTTCTACATACAGTTTTAGTAAAAGTATTAAAACATTTTGTAAAAAAGAAATGGAGTAAAAATATCAAAGCATTTTGAAGATAGCGATGATTAAAACTGGTCCCTCAGGCCTGTCTTCCACTGGCATATGTGCGTGTGCTAGCTGCTAGACGAGAGGAATATCAGAAACTCTAGTGTACTTAACTTTTAGTAATAAGTTTCTACTAAATAACAGGTATCTAAAATAGGGTATTTTCCGTTTTTTTAAAAACAGTTTCTTTTTGAAGACTGGGAAGAAATATTCAACAGAAAAATAAAATTTATCTTATCAATGTCCATTTTACGCGTTAGAAGTGAAAAAAATCTAATTTGTTTTAATGGTTTTGAATTTACCGCCAAAACGCTCGGTGCGCTGACGTTTACCGTGTGACGTCACTTTTGTGTGTATTGAATTTTGACTTAGGTATGTGATCTGTGCTCGATCTGTAAATCTCGGAGTGGATTTAGGATATATTTAGGATTTTTGGAATGGATTAATGGAAATACAATGGAAGCTGGTTTTATAAAAGCCGATAGTGCAAATCTGCCCACAGTAGATGTTTTTATAGTTGGAAATTTCTTTGCAAACAACCCCGATTTTTGTGCTACGGAGTAGGTATAAATAGTTTATGTGGCGCATTTTTAAAAGTATTTGTACACAGAGGCACCACACACCAGTAATAACATTTTCTATCCATTTGAGATACGAAATTACTTGGTCGAAATACTGTTTACAACGTGTTTACACAAAGATGACGTCACGTTATCGTACGGAGCGTTTTGGCGGTAAATTTAAAACCATTGAAAATAAATTAGATTTTAATCACTTCTAATGCAGAAAATGGAGATTAATTACAAAAAAAATATTTTTCTGTTAAATATCCCTTCACAGTCTTCAAAATTAAATAGTTTTAAAAAAAGTGGAAAATACCCTATTGTGTATTTCTTAGCTCTTAGATGAGATAATATTATTTTTCTAATCCTATGAAAATAGATAGAGCAGTGTGACCACACAATAAAACAAAATGTAGACAGTACTATTATATTTTATTTAATGTATCATTATTTAGGCGAAACGAAAACAAGGTTGTACGGTTAATTTGAGGAGGCTTGTATTCATCCACAATTTTTGAATTAAAGTTAGATAAATAAGATCTTTTATGAAATCTTTCATAGGTTTTCTGTACTTTTAAACTGTGCATGTAATAATACACATATGTGGCTGTTGGTATCAAAGATAGCTAAGTCGTTTGATTTTTTATTTTTTTTCGGCTTATTATTAAGTACTCCCAGATAAAGGTAGCCAAAACCAATATTAAATCACATACTCTAAAATCAAAACTGAGAGAGTATGAAAACCCCTGACTCATAAATTAGAGAAACGTTTTTTTCGGTTCCTGAAAATGTGACATAGAGGCACTTAGCTACCTTTGATTCTATATGCCTCATATGGTTCATTGAGACAACTTTTTTGCGATGAAGACATAATATTAAAATCAATTTATTTGTAGAAGTGTACCGAGAAGTTAGCAAATGTGATTTTCAACAGGGAAATTACTAATATTAACAACTGATTTATGACACTAATATCACAAACTGTAATGTTTGTTCTCTGTTGTTGTTATCAAGTGTAATCCCATCTATTTTCAGTTTCCTGTTTTATTTATCATCATAAACACTATGCGTACGTTAAAAACCTCTGAGCTAATACACATTACATTAAATTATATTACATTAAATTTTTAATTTCTGTATTAATAGTATTTTTGTAATTTCTAATTTTATGGATTATTTTTTATCTGAAATAAACTGATTAATAATAATAATTAAACATAAATTTAAAAAATGAGTGTAATTTAATGTTACTTCAAGTTAGCGTTCGGAAACAGTTTGCTAATCAACTTAGTTATTTAAAGTTACGAGTAGCAAAAAAATAATTAAATGCTAAAAAAAATACTAGGACTACATATGATATATATGATAATTATTTCAAAATTATTGTAAGTACTGACAAAAATATTATAATAAGTGATTAGTTAATTTTGTAGTCTACTTTTTATTAAATACACATAAGCCATGGAATATAGCATTAAATTAAACGTACAACTTTTGTTTCGTTTCGTCAAAATAATTATATTAGGTTGGGGAAAAAGTCTTTTCGCATTATAGTATGTATGAACTTGTAATAAAATCTCTTTGGCTATACTATTTGTATCTGGCTGGTTTTGGTATAATTGAAAGTTTAAATTTTAAAGAACATAATTCCAAATTCAAATTAGGAAAATGTGTGATTTTCATTTGTTTTTCGTACCGTCAAGATGAGTGAATCTAATGAAGAAATTCGATACATTTTAAAATTTTACTACAAAAAAGGTAAAAATGCAACGCAAGCCGCGAAAAAAATTTGCGATGTTTATGGACCTAGTGTAGTGTCTGTGAGAGTAGCACAAATTTGGTTTAAGCGTTTTCAATCCGGAAATTTTGATGTCAAAGATGCACGTCGCTCTGGTCGCCCTATTACGGATAAAATGGATGCCATTTTTGAAAAAGTGGAGCAAGATCGGCATACCAGTAGTTACGACGTAGCTGAAGAACTGGAATTTGACCACAAAACAGTTTTGGCGCATTTGAAATAAACTGGGTACACAAAAAAGCTTGACATTTGGGTACCTCACGAGCTCACTGAAAGAAACCTAATGAACCGTGTACTCATTTGTGATTCTTTATTACGACGTAATGAAACCGAACCATTTTTGATGAAGCTTATAACTGGTGATGAAAAGTGGATCCCGTATGACAAGAACGTGCGAAAAAGGTCGTGGTCAAAGGCCGGTCAGGCTTCACAGACTGTGGCGAAACCCGGATTAACTCGCAACAAGGTGATGCTGTGTGTGTGGTGGGATTGGAAGGGCATTATTCATTATGAGCTGTTACCACCAGGCAGGACCATCGATTCTGAACTCTACTGCGAACAACTGATGAGATTAAAGCAAGAAGTTGAGAGAAAGCGGCCGGAATTAATCAACAGAAGGGGTGTGGTTTTTCATCATGATAACGCTAGACCTCACACATCTTTAGCCACCCAACAAAAATTAAGAGAGTTTGGCTGGGAGGTGTTAATGCATCCGCCGTATAGTCCTGACCTTGCACCTTCAGATTTCCACCTGTTTTCGGTCTCTTCAGAATTCTTTAGGCAGTGTCAGGTTAACATCACGAGAGGACTGCCAAAACCACTTGTCGCGGTATTTTGACCAGATGTCCCAAAATTTCTATAGCAATGGGATCATGTCCCTACCTACAAGATGGCAAAAAGTTATCGAACAAAATGGTACCTACATACTTTAGTTAAATGTAAATAAACTTTATTA
This sequence comes from Aporophyla nigra, assembly GCA_947507805.1. NCBI lineage: Eukaryota > Metazoa > Arthropoda > Insecta > Lepidoptera > Noctuidae > Aporophyla > Aporophyla nigra. The sequence continues at coordinate 24,413,466 of OX382297.1, read as the reverse complement.
AAAAATGTTTTGAATTTTCTTAAAAAATGCGAAGAAACTTTTTCCCCAACCTATTATATTAAATAAAATATAGTACTGTCTTCATTTTGTTTTATTGTGTGGTCACACTGCTCTATCTATTTTCATGGGATTAGAAAAATAATATTATATCATCTAAGAGCTAAGAAATACACAATTTTAGATACCTATTATTTAGTAGAAACTTATTACTAAAAGTTAAGTACACTAGACTTTCTGATATTCCTCTCGTCTAGCGGCTAGCACACGCACATATGTCAGTGGAGGACAGGACTGAGGGACCAGTTTTAATCATCGCTATCTTCAAAATGCTTTGATATTTTTACTCCATTTCTTTTTTACAAAATGTTTTAATACTTTTACTAAAACTGTATGTAGAAAAAGAACGGTTTTATTAATTTTAATCAATAATATTCACTAAAATATTTATCTTTGTTATGTGGACTGAGGGACCACAGTTCAGGCGTCATTTTTTTTTTTTATCTTTAATGCTTTGTGGTCTGTATTTAGTAAATATCTTTACAAATTCTTTACAAAATGTCTGTATTCACAAAATCTTCTTTTTTAAGATACTTTCCGAGATCTGGGTGATCGTCTGTGAGAACTGAGGGACCACACTTTATGGGTCGTAGTTTTTAATATATTTGTTTACAAATTCCCAGATTATTTCTACAATTGTTTTAAGTCTACTACTAAATCCTAGGATTTTCATTTCGCGAATTCCCAGTGTGGTCCCTCAGTTCACACGCACATTAGGACGTTATGTATCGGCTAACTTTCCTGTTAAAAAGAAGTGCCATTAGAATCCTTACTAATATTATAAATGTGAAAGTAAGTTTACTTGTTTGTTATCTGGTTACCCTTTTACACTACAATGGCTGAACACAGATAGGCCATGACCTGACCTGGGTAAGGACATAAGATTTTTATGATCCTGAAATGCAGATGAAGTCACAGGTAACAGCTAGTAGATAAATAAAAGAAATGGATAAAAGGAATATCAAATCTTCGAAGAACATGCTGATTCATGAAACCTAAAGCTGTGTTCAATACATGAATTGCATCCCTTAAACCATAACTTGCCTACAAAATTCTTACAGAGAGTGGAACATAATCCACAGGCACAGATTTTTCTGGGTGTGAATTCATCAATTGACGTCTCCCGCTCTGGGCGGAACGTGTGCCCGTGTGAGACTTTTACTGTCTAAAACCCACCCGTGTTCTTTCAGTTGCCTGTGCCAGGGTCACTGTAACTCTTTCGAACGAAATCCAAGACCCTGGCAGGTCAGGCCCAGCCCTGGTTCGTGTAATAACATGCAAGACACATACAATTATTTAAATTAAAACAAACTGAGTCATGTAAGAAATTTTTTAAAGAGGTGAACGCATTAACATTGCCATGTGTATATATATTTGAGACAGCAGTATTTGACAAAAATTATATTGGCATGTATAATTACTACACACGTATACGGCGTAAGGACAAATTGCGCACAGTAGCTAGCAAGACGCATCTAATGCATGAAAGTATCTTTTGTATTGCTTCATCAATCTTTAATACTATTCCGGGGCCTATAAGAACAATCATGGAAATGAGAAAATTTAAAAAGGATGTCCATGACCTACTAGTAAACAAGTGCTATTAGTAAGTTCCCCTCAGTCAAGATGCGTTCAGTGACTTACCTTTATTCGTTCCGTTTTGCATTTATCTTTTTATTTTAATTTTTATTTTTTATGTGACATTTTGAATTTATAATAATTATGTAATTGTAATTATAATTGTATGTAAATTATTGTATGCCCTAAGGGCGGGACGTAGCTGATGTTAATATACATACATACATACATAGAATCACGCCTTTTTCCCATGGGGGTAGGCAGAAACCACAGAACGTTGTTAGCTGATGTTAATTTAATTATTATTTAAGACCTGTGTTATGCACCTACCTATGATCCACAATAAAGTTTGAATTTGATTTGAATTTGAAGGATTTGTACATAAACATAATGTTGTTTCTTTAGAGGAAATAATCTTATCTATAGCAAAAGTTTGTTTGTATGAACCTGCTATTCTCAGGCAATAAAAAAAATTGGTGTGGATGAAGACGCGGGTATAAGTAAGTATACAGATACACCTTCATAGTTGGACACTAAATAAACAAACAGTAAAAGTAAATCTTAACATACACCTTAACCATATAAATTTAAGCTTACTGTAAAATTATCTCTATTTTTTATCTTATATTTACTTAAATCTGTCTGGCAGGTAATACAGATGTAAAATATATCAATAAGCATGACATTGTAGGAAATAATGTCTATGTAATATTTTCATTAAAGATAAGAGCCAGGGTGGTCTTCGAGATTTGAATTTTCTTCTAAAAAAAATATTACAATAGTAATATACTATATATTTTCACTAATTCTTTGGGGGAGGCCTATGTCCAGCAGTGGACGTCTTTCGGCTAAGATGACGATGATGATGATGACTAATTCTTTATTTCAGAAGAAGTAAATGCTAATCTATACTAATATTATAAAGCTGAAAAGTTTGTTTGTTTGAACGTGGTAATCTCAGGAACTACTGGTCCGAATCGAATAATTCTTTTTGTGTTGGGTAGCCTATTTATTGAGGAAGGCTATAGGCTATATAAAATCATGCTACGATCAAAAGGAGCGGAGCAGCAACGAAAAATAGACGAAAACTGGCAGGAAATTTGATGCGAAGGGAAGGGTCAGGGGAGCAAAAAAATTTGACGCAGATGAAGCCGCGGGCAGAAGCTAGTATACTATAAAATGATTTAAGAGACCATTATTTGCTTTCAGTCATCTTACTACCATCGCTGACAATAGCGGTCGACCAATTTTCAACCTTATTGCTTAAGGCATAAGGATGTAAAGTGAACCACAGTTAGTGTTCGCAGTCACACAATTTGCAGGTCAGTGTCAGGCGTAAGTATTTACCTGACCTTGACCTGCAAATTGAAAAAGACCAGAAGAAAATTTGAATTTAATATAAAATGTTAAGGCATATTTTGAGTCATTGCGTAAATCACTAAATACCATAATATGCATCCTATGAGAATTGCCCAAATAATTTAAAATTTGAAAAAAAAAATTATAGACATTTTGTCCCAATGTCCTTTAAAATATAAATGTTTATACATATATAAAAAAATAAGTTACTATTTCTTAAAATTTTAATTTTAGGAAAATGTTATCTTAGGACTTGAAATCAAAGGTTTCAAAATTGTAATTGTTGATATTTACTTAATTTGTCTCAAGGCGATAACCCTCACTGGTTTCCTCAAATCTGTTCAAAGATTGTAAACTTATATGAGGCTAAAAGTCCAAATTATCTTCACTTTATCATACATTTTTACAATGCCATGGTTCTTTCAGTTACGTTTATTATTAAAGTCTGACTGTTGTAACTAACGCCGTGACTTGTATAGAAAACAAACTATTTATATAACACTAGCTTTTGCCAGCTGCTTCGCCCGCGTATTATACGTCACTCTATCTATTAAAAAAAAAAACAGGCCAAGTGCGAGTCGGACACGCGCATCGAGGGTTCCGTACAAATTCATAGATTATGCATACGGTTTATGTTTATGAAATAAAATGGTTTTTTTAAAATTTTTATGTTTGAGTGGATTGAATGAAGTTGGTAAATTGCGGTTTACGATTTATGACGTATTAAAAAAAAACTACTTACTAGATCTCGTTCAAACCAATTATCGGTGGAAGGTTTACATGGTAATGTATACCTATCATATATTTTTTTAAGTTTTATCATTCTCTTATTTTAGAAGTTACAGGGGGGGGGGGGGGGAGCGGGAACACATTTTATCAATTTGGAAGTGTCTCTCGCGCAAACCATACAGTTTAGAAAAAAATGATATCACAAACCTCAATATCATTTTTGAAGACCCATTCATATAGGGTTGCCACCTGTACTTTATAATAAAGTATTGTACGTTATTTCACATAATTGTACTCTATACTTTATGAGAAAAATAAAGTACACGAAAATACTTTATATTGCAAGATTTGATTTCTTTGGGATTTTGAAAATTTAGTCGTAAGTACTTTTTTGTTAAACGAAATTTATGTGATACAAACTGTAAAAAGCAATTAAAAATATGTTTTTAAATATACCTAATAATAAAGACAAATAAATCATACTTTATTTTTATACTATGTACTTTTTTATTCTTACCTATAATAGCCAATGTACTTTAATTGCAAGAAAAAAAGGTGGCAACCCTACATTCATAGGTCATACCCAACACGTATGGGTTTGATGAAAAAAAAAAATGAGTTTCAGTTCTAAGTATGGGGAACCCCAAAATTTATTGTTTTTTTTTTCTGTTTTTGTGTGAATATCTTAATGCGGTTCACAGAATACATCTACTTACCAAGTTTCAACAGCATAGCTCTTAAAAAAGGAAAAAAGTGGCTGTGACAAACAGACGGACAGACAGACATGACGAAGCCATAAGGGTTCCGTTTTTTGCCATTTGGCAACGGAACCCTAAAAACCGCATCAAAATCCTGAAGAAAAAACAACAAAGTAAGTCCAAAACACAAAGTAAGTCCGCGCCTACCTTAGTTCGAATTCACAACCTACAACTCGTGAGTCGGGCGAACTTTACCACTGAGCCATAATTGCTCGGCTATAAACAATGTGTTAACTAATTAAATGTGCCCGGTAATTGGTAATACCCACACCGAGCAGGTTTACTGCCCGTGTATCACATCACAAACCAGAAGTAATTATAATTTATACGATGTGAAGAATTCTATGTATGTTTATTATTTTAGCGTACCTATTACTTACTTGCATGTAAAATATTATGTTTCATCTTTACATAGTATAAAAACGTCGCTTCCCGCGTTTGTACGCTTAGATCTTTTAAACTACGCATCAGAATATAATGCGGTTTTCATCAATAGACGGAGTGATTCAAGAGGAAGATCTATATGTATAATACGCGGGCGAAGACGGTGGTAAAAGCTAGTATAATAATTAGAATGTCCTTGAAAGTTGGGATCCTGCCTTTCATCATCATAATTTCAATCGAAAGACGTCCATAGCTGGACATAGGGCTCCTCCACTTCGACCGGTTCTGGGCTTCCCGCATCCAGCGGATTCTTGCAGCCTTCACAAGGTCATCAGTCCATTCTGCTTTTAGCATTCTGCAATTTCCACGACTTTTTAACCTGGGGAAATACTCCAGCATCCTAATTGTGTAAAGCATACCCTTCAGTCAGAATCAGAATTATTTTGAAGGATATTGCTAATCCATAGGTCAACAAACAACAACAGGAACAATTTGTCTGCTCAACAACGTAAATAACGCAATGAATGTTGTTGAAATTTCAAAATGAAAGCAATTTCTTTTTGTTATTGCTGAATGGGCCTGCTATTGACCTCGATCACGCCTGATGGAAAGCTATTGATGAAGATTATGATGGAACAAGCCTGCCCTGAAGGTACCTGTGCCCTCTTGTTTTGAAGGTTAAATGCGGAACGGAACACAAACGCAGGAAGGGAGTTCCCCTGCCAGAGTCGCGGACTTGTTCGGAAGATATACCGTGGCCCTGGCACAGGGAAATGAAGAAATACGGGTGGGGTACGGGGCACGTAGGGGTAAGGCTGGTTAGTGTCTGGGGTCACCCGATCTTAGACAACAGGCACGCTCGCGACTATGTTCCAAAAGTTTGTCTGCTCACCAACGTAAATAACGCAATGAATGTTGGTGAAATGTAAAAATGAAAGCCATTTCTTTTTTTATTCCTGCTCTTGATCTCGATCACGCCTGATGGAAAGATGAGATGTATGATGGACCGAGCGTGTCCAGAAGATGCCTGTTTACTCTTGTTTTGAAAGCAGACAGGTTATGTGTGGAAAGGAACACAGGAAGGGAGTTCCACACTTTGATTGTGCGTGTATTGAATGTGGAGGAGGTCTGTTAGTGTCTTACGCAATTATCCCGCAGCATTCTTTCCTGAATGTTGTCCTCAATTCTATTCTGTGATGAATGATAGAGGAATCGATGAGAGAGAACGAGAGAAAACGATTTGATCTTAAATAAAATATACCTACACGGGAACAAGCCAGTTTTCAGTGATCTGCAGCAATTTTAATATCATCTCTTGCTTTATTGATAAAGTTACTTAATCGGAATATTATCAAATATCCAATGTCACGGCATTCATTGGCCAGACAGCAATATCTGGCCAATATGACCAATGTAAAGTGCACATCATCCAACGCTGCGTCTGTCTTCAAGTGGTTGGTCAATCAAGTAAGGAATAGTGCAATGGACGTGTGATGACGTTGGTCGACCAACATTTGGACTAAACAAAGGTTGGATAACCAAGACGCGAGGTAACCGGCTTAGTATGTGTTGAACATCTAAAGAAGGTGGTTGTTTATTCCGTCGCGGAGTTTTCTTACGATTTATCGAATTTTTACGACTTGTTGAAAATGTTTGTCGAAATGTAATGCGTTAACAAAGTTACAGTTTCATTTGTGTTCAGTTTAATGTAAAAATGATTGAAGTTATCGGTAATGTGTGCATTATTTCATAAATATTTTTGTTAAAAAAAGTGCGGAAATTTCTGGTTAAGAATACAATGCTTCCATCATCGATTTACATGTCTGTCTTTGATAGATGGATATTTTTTTTGGCTACCTATTTAATTTTTTCAATTAGATGTGGGTAGTTCCACATGGATACATAACAAGCCATATGTTTCTAGTATCAGCAGTCCTCGCATTGGTGAATCAATGTGGGTTGAAGTACAAGAAAATGACAGCTCGTATTGGAAAACTATAGCTAGATAGGTAACTGATATGTGGTCGTGTTTACATACAATGGGCATGGTCAATTTTAACCATAAGGAAATCTTTGATGATAATCTTCCTTCCTGTTGTTTGCCGATGGTTACGGTCGTCTTAGCTTAAATGATCCGTTTACTTTGAAACGATCAATCGCTATTGATCAGTCATCATCATCGTCATTTCAGCCGAACGCTGTCCACTGCTGGAAATAAGCCTCCTCCTCGCATTTAGGGGGGTTTGCCATAATCGCCACGCTAAGCAGGCGGGTTGGCGATCGCAGTATGGTGGTAAATTGTATAGAGAACGCTGCTGTCCATCCTCTAGTAATTCTCTTAGTCGCCTCTTACGACACCCACGGGAAGAAATGGGATGATGCTTTTCTTTGCGTCCGGCACCGCATGCGACAAATTGATCAATGCCTTAATAATATTGTCAATCCTTTCAACTGCTTTTGGTAGACGATCAATTTGCGTATCGAAGTGTATTAATCAAGTAAACATTGACAATTACGATTGATCGTTTGTGCAGTCGTTGCTCGGCTCTCGTAGTGGATAAGAATGATTATTTCTCACCAAGCAACAAGAAATCGCAATGACCTAGGAAGCTGATTTGTCTCAATTAAAACTATTGCAGACTAATGGTCCATAATCAATTCTAAGTAGTCCCGAGCCGACACTAATTATCTGCAACTCTCATAGATACAATAGGTATCACTCGTTTTGTTTGTCTCCCAAATCCAGTTGAAAACCAGCGTCAGGCACTAGTAGTCTCGCATTTTTGCTATACTGGACCTTTTTGGCGCAGCCGTGAGGCGCCTTTTCCTGTTAATTTTTTACATCGCATATTAGTTGTTTTTTTTTTCTGCTTTAAAGTGTGTGCCTTATAGTGTGTGGTAAATTGATGTATTTTCGTTCTTCTTTTTCTTTGATTGAGATCGAAACATCTGTTTGTCAATTGGTCCGTAGGAAAATGTCATCAGGATAGTTTTGAGTACAAATGTGGATGAGCTATAAGAGTTCTGGCAGACTAAATAAACGTTGGGTCCAATAAACTTTGTGGAAGATTTGAAGTTTGAATGGGGATAACTACTGTAATGACGACTAATAGAGCATGAGGTATGGGAGGAGAAATCATGCTGTGCCGACTGCAAATAAATTTGATACAAGCCCAGAGAATGATGGTCTGCCCGTAGGTACTCCACGATTCATCTGGTACCACGTAACAGGTTTGAATAGGGATGCAGAAAATGGCACGAAACTTTGAAAGGGATTTTAACATTGACATGATTTAGTTTGTTGCCAAAAAGGACTCTAATGCGTTAGCTATATTATAATTAAAGATTACGATTATACACAAATTTCCTTTCTTTGGTATTGTTCGTCGAATCGTTGAGCTCCTTAAATTCTTAATTGAGTTTCATGATTACTGATAAATGCGTCCACTCAATCAGTGTGGTTCTTTCCGCAAAATATCATTTCAAACACCAATCTATATGGTCGTCACATGATATGACCAAGATCATATCTGGGCTTTAAAAGAGACTTTGATCTTTGAGTTTGTTTCGGCCTTTCTTTTTAGAGATAGATAGGATGCGCCGACCTCATCTAGTTTTTAAATTTGATTGACGTATTAAAGTGTTTGTACAAACCTGCTTACAGAATTTAAAGTATTCATCATTGACGTGTCCGTGAAAGTTTCATTGAGTTTCATTCCGATTAACGCCTGCATTCCTACTACGTTACATGTATCAAAATTATTTCATTCGTTACAATTTGCTTTTGTTTATACTTATTGAAACCAATCTCTAAAGTATGTTCATATTGCAGACAATACACTTGTAACCACTTCACGTATTCAAATCGTTCTATTGTTTATTCCTCAAGGACTCCATTCCGCATTAGTTTTCGTAAAAATGCTTTGAGAAAACAGACGTTGTGTGATGTAATATTTTTGTTAGTCTGAAACGACGGCATTATTGCAGTTTTTTGTGCTAATCTGGTATTGTATTAAAGCTGTTGAATGGTACGTGGAACTGCCGCCTCGGGGTACGTTTTATACGATGAAAAGTTGAAATGTCTCCCTGAAGGGCGGGCGTTTTGGAGGACTGTCTTATGTAATTTTGGCTTTCAAGTGCTGATTCTTAGCTTGGTTTCAATAAATGTCTTTTGATTCGGATTGATCTTGATTGCGTCGTTGTTCTAGTGATCGCATGCGCTACTATCCAGCAACAGGTTCTGGGGTCTATTCCCAGGTAGGGCAAAATCTTATTGGGTTTTTTCACCAGGAACTTCTCAGTAGCAGCCTGGAGTCTGGATTTGTGCTTGGTTGATGGCAATAGGGTTTCCTTGCCCCCTATTAACATGGGAATTAAACAAAACTGGCGAAATGAGAGCAGTGTACTAGGAATGCAGGCGTGATGTTACAAGCCAGAAAATCACAAATTCTCTATAGTATTATAGGTATGGAAGTCGGTAGAGTGTATAATGCAAGATCGATCATCCCCGTAAAGAGTTCATTTATTATACCGTTTTACAGTATTATAGGTTCCTAGGATTATATTAAATTAATCATCGTCAACATTAAGTATACTACTACAATAGAGTTTTAAAACAATCATAGTTTCTACAATCCCCTTAGATATTGCCCATCTTAGTTAAACACCAGTGTTTAACCTAGTTAAGCCTACGTTTAAACATATACATATATCAGATTAACAATGTTTAAGTTTCCAAGTTGACAGTCACTTTATAGCTAGCTAAGTAAGAAATCTTTCAGTGTGTTTTACTTTGATTTTCATTGCGATAAAAGATAGAAAAAAATACTGATTGTTCACCGTCTCTGTACAATGTACGTGATAAGAGGTTGATCACCTTTTGGAGTTACTAAATAGGGATACCAATGGTTTATGTGTTCCTAGTACGTATATCTAAGAAGTATCCACTTCAGCATGATGCTTCTTTAATCATGAATCTTCAAGAACGACTATTGTTAGTTGTTATCATTGTTATTATCAGTTCGTTTTATTTTATGTAAAGTTAATAGCTAGGAAGTGCACCATCATTGTCCTTGTACGGGAACTTATTATGGTATTAATTAAATACTCGTTACGTAGTATTAAGAAAAATATTAGAATACCAAATTCCCTATACTTTGTAGATATTTTATTCTGTTCTTTTCTAAAATCATTAATTTCTCACTTTCCACCTTTCTGTACCCAGGAAATGGCCAGCAGACAAACAGCAGACTACAACGGCTATCTTCAAAGCTCTGTGGTATGGAGTCATGGAAGAGAAGGTTGCCCGTCACAATATGGCTGCCGAAGTACAGTTTCGAGTTCCTACTCCGAGACGCCATTGCTGGTGAGATACACTTTCTTATGTCTATGATATCCTGGTAGGTACGGCACCTAATGTTTTAGTGAATCTGTTCATCCATCGATGACAATGAGATGAGATTCAGTTGCATCGTGGTGCCGTCATCGTCACTGTCATATATGTGCTGTGTTGTCTATGTGATCCTGGTATACGAACTCAATATCAAGTAAATGTCAGAAGGTCTGCTCCTTAGAATCGTGAAAGAAGACTTGATTCCCGCCGAGGCGTTGGCACGATGACATTGCTAGTAGGATAACCTTCTATTGGTCATTTATTTTGTCCTGGTAGCTCCCAGTGGCGTGCAGTCCATATAGGCAAAAAGACACTGCAGACCCTAGGGTCTAGACCCTAGATAAGGACTAGTTACTAATATTTCAAAAATAAAAGAATTATACTAACAGTAAGTAATAAAACCATTCAAAAAGTTTAAACGCCTAATGTAAATATAATAGCAACGTTCATACCGTTCTATTTACTACGGCAACGCATTCATAACAGATCGCAACGTAAGCAGGCAGCGAACGATCGTGTCTTTATTTCATTCATAAATGTACGCACGTAGTGGTAATTTCTTCTACATTTTCGTGTCTATACATTGCACACATAAAGCGAAGTCCTGCCGCAAGATAACCAATCACAGGCGTCCCTGCGCCATTCAATAATGGCCCATGGACGCCTGTGATTGGTGAGTATTATCACAGCGCGCTGTGAGTATTATGCGATCAAGTTGAATATGTACGTAGCCTCAGCAACATTACGATTCGCAATGATGCAATTTTATTTGTCAACGTTTTAGTTATCAAAATTTAGAAATTGTTTGTTTACGAAAGGATCCATATTGATTTCGTACATGTGAAGCGCGCTGTTTTATGTTTTTATTTTGATTGAGTTTTCTTGTGATTAATTCATTTACAAACGTTAATATTTAGGTAGATTTGTTGCTTATTTCAATTAGTTTTTTGAATTGTTTTAATTTTTACTTACTACGCTGTTTGTTTGTTTTTTTCAAAATGTTGTTCGATTGTGAGGTTTGTGTTGAAAATGTGTGTTTGTTAAAAAGTGTATCTAAATGGAAATGTGTACCTGAGTAACGCGAATTATAACCCAGCAAAGAGGTAATGCAACTCGTAAGTTTCATAGTAATAATTAAGCAACTAAAACCGGCTATGTTGTTGTTTACACACATTAAAAAATTTTTTTTCCTTGCTAGTTTAGTAGTTCGAGTACAGTGTGGAATTGTTCGGGATTTTCAGATTTACATGATTACTATCCCACGGCTTGCTCAAAGATTTTGGTAATTATCGTATTGAGAGAAGTATTACGAAGAAGTTTTTCATTAAAACGTATTCTTACGTACCTATTTAAGAAACACACAAAGTCAACAACAAGTACCTACACATCTTTCACGGAAAAAGAATTATTGGTCGAATGAAGACGCATACCAACTTTTTATGACGAGATGGTTTAAAATCATATTTAAAAAAAGATAGGCGCGTATATGTCATTTATAAATGAGTTTGTTTACTTTATTATTTTTGCTGTTACCCGTACTAAATTTACCTATTAAATATATTTACATATACGAATCACATGAAGGGCCTTTTTCAACTATCACTCACCTGGATCAGATATTTGAGGTGGCCGAAATCATTTATTAGCATTATCAGGAAATCGCCATTTCAAACTTTTAAACCACCTAGTGAGTTTTTCTTCACTAACTTGAGCAATCACGAAAGACGTATTTTTTTTTTGAACTGCCTACCCGATCATAAAACCCTGTGCACGCCACTGGTAGCTCCAACAGGATCTCATTAAATGGATCTTTAAACCGATAGTTCGTAGTCGATCCCCTATTCGGGGGTCTGACCATCGTTAACATTTCTCCAAGGTGCCAAGTACTGCAATAGCGACGCACCGTCATGTGCTTATTAGATCCTGGTAAGGTTTCAGTACTCTCCTTTTTGAGGGGAGTAGGTAATAACAGCCACACGGTTTCATCGATCAGGTTGCCGCAGTTGGTCCGTGGATGAATGACCATCTTTACATACCAACGGCCCACCCTGCCATGGACGAAGCACGTTAAGCCGTTGGTTCCGGTTCTCATTCTCAGATCTTTAACAATCGTTACTGGTGATCAGAAGTCTGCAAGTCTGACAACCAGTATTACCAAGGGGTATCGTTATACCCAGTAACTGGGTTGTGGAGGTCAGATAGGCCGTCGCTCCATGTAAAATACTAGTATTTAGCTGCATCAGGTTAGACTGGAGGCGAACTAGGCAGATGATGAGATGAATAATCTGTGTTTAATTTGTGTACAATAACTTGCCATTATTGACCACGGCTGTAACTAAGAATTTCCTATAAACTGTATAAAACTTGGCATTGTTCTCCCGGATGCATGCTTATCACTGTGTTTTGTTTAGCATACATTTTGTAGCTAAATAGAAATTGAGATTCAGTGGCCGTCCTGTTACGAATTATTCTGAAATGCTAAGTAGGAAGATGTGTTTTAAATATTGCAGACTCCTGACTGAACATTTTGGACAAGGACATACATGTACATCAACAGGGTAGCCGGTTTTTTTACCTTATATGAATTACCTGAATGCTCGAATTCGTTCGCCTGACCGACAAATAAACCGGTTCAATGATGACATAACGTTAGATAACCTGCTCCAATGTTTCCGTTTTTGTAATTAAACAGTGGTTTGTATTTTCGAAAATTGGAGTTAAATTTGCATAAAAGAAAGAAAGAAAATAAAAATTCGACCCACTTAAAGGTTCGGAGATAGCTTTTGCATTTTTTCTGTCTGGCGCATTTTTACCGAATGCAATGAGGGTACGATAAATGCTCCAAGATAATAAAGGTAAAACTTTTTGCTTTTGTAGTTAATTAATTGAATTTTTACCTTATTGGAGATGTTTTTCAACGATCAGGTGCGTAGTACTTCCAACCGACGTGCGTGTATGACCAGATGTATGAAGATAAACGAGGTAAGGAGGTATGCATGGATCGTAACCGCAACAGGTAGTGTTCTGTAGTTTCAGCCTACCCCCATATGAAGAAGGCGTGAGTTGATTTATGCATTTTTGTACCACAAATTGTCCGATCCAGGAACCGGTATGCGCAATACCATACTCTAGCTGTTGAGCTAGTGTTAATATTTTCGTTTTCCATCTGATGTGTACCAGGGTCACAGAAGTTCAAACAACACTGTTTTAGACTAGTGAGAAATAATCAACACGTTACTTCGTTAAGTGCCAACTAATAACCGTAATATCCTGTGCGTTTAGAATTTTAATTGTCTGTTTATGATGTTAAACCTTTACTAGGTAAACATACCGTGGTTGTAAACTAAGCACGTCTCGGATTTATAGGTAATCTCAGAATGAAATAGATGTTATCTTATCTTCCCACGGAATTGTGGAAACAGTGTTCAGGACTGAATTAAATCCGGCTCTTTAGATAAATTCATTCTGGTGTGAAGCGGATCTGAAGGTGTAGGAACATCATTACTTTTGGCACTCAACGTCATGTGTATAAGTAGGTAGATGATCATGTCAATGTGTGTGAGTCAATGACCTCTGTGATTCATGGTTCATGAGTCAGGTTGGGAGGGAGGACATCGGCCTTATGGTAACGATGGGAATTGAGATTTGAAGGACTTAAACTCTTCTGCAAGACCTGATGAAGACTTACAAATAGAATTGCTGTCAATAAAAATCGTTTTTTACTAATATTAATTTGTGTGTGAATTTCTTATACTATACCACTAGCTTTTGGTCGCGAGTTCGTCCGCGTAAATGTCGGTTATCGCAGACGCAGACGAAGTTGCGAAATAAAAAATAGTCTATGTCTTTTCTTGAGGCTCAAACTTACCCCGTACCAAATTTCATCAAAATCGCTTCAGTGATTTAGTCGTGAAAGCGTAACAGATAGACAGAGTTACTTTCGCATTTATAATATTGGTATAGATTAACCAAATATAAGAAGAAACAAAGTGAAGAAAAAATGTAGTAGCTAGTACGGAAAATGCTTATTAAACACTCCAGTCTATGTTGTAGGTACATACTTTAGGTTTAAACAAGTTCTATAAATCTAAACATTGATTCAATTTAGTAGTTTTATGAGCCGTGTCTGAGTGGCTGGTGTACCTACCTTGTTTGATAATATGCTGATATCTAATTGGTTAATGCAAAACCTTGCATGTGTAACAGAACACTCTTATGCATATCATTTGGCGCAGGTTTCCTTTTATTTATACACTAGCTTGTGCCCGCGACTTCGTCCGCGTTAAATTTCTTGTTTCTCCGACCCTTCCCGTCGCGTCGAATTGCCTACCCGTACGATTTTCCCCGTTTTTGCAACATTTTTCATTACTGCTCCGCTCTTCTTGGCTGTAGCGTGATGTTATATAGCCTTCCTCGATAAATAGGCTACTCAACACAAAAATAATTTTTCAATTCGGACCAGTAGTTCGTGAGATTAGCGCGTTCAATCAAACAAACAAACTCTTCAGCTTTATAATATTAGTATAGATACATAAACTCACTCCTTCTCATGGGGGTAAGCAGAAACTCCAGAATTTTTCATAAATCGTATGGTTTTATTAATAACACAAAATATATTTCTCTAGCCGGTGCTAGAGATTTTTTTTTTGCAAACCACCTGTTACTCAAACATACAGGAATTTATTTTAACCCGTGCAATTTTTTTTTTTTGTGGTTCAGTTTCAGTAATAGAACACATTTCGACTATTTTTTCAATATTTTTTTTTTTTAATTTTATCCGACCTTAAATCAGTAAACTGTGGACAACCCTACATATTTCGTAATATGATATCGACAATAGAAATAGGTCAGTAATCGCGCGCTTACTTCGAACGCGTAGGTACTTCGAACTTCTTAGAATTGTGACCGATCGAACAGCTGGTAGGTACTTGTAGTTACGCTCGTTCGTTCAACTTCGCCACCGCGCCGGCGGCGGTGCCGCGCTCAAGTTACCATAAAAACCAGTTTCAAAATAAACATCTTTCGTTAACAATAGCTTAATTTTTTTGTACTAAGATATATCTAAATAAAAATTGCACGGTTATTATAACTCGTTTAAGTTTAATTTGTTAAAATTTGCGCACTGGTTAGAAATTTATTTTTGATTCATTAGAAATTTATCCTGTATATGGAGCCATACACTGTAAGTATTTGTGATATTGGAACTCAAACTCAAAGTAGTTATTTAAACCATTAACAGGCACTTTTGAACTGTCGAAAAGTCAGTTAGTCAGAAAGTTGAAGGCAAAGCCTATTCTAAAACTTAGATCTCTATGGAGAAAAACAGACGAGAACTCCAAGGACATGCTTTTAAATCAAGATTTAACAAAATTCAGAGGGGTAATTGCGGAACTTTTTATCGGTAGGAATTGGTTTTTTTGGTGAATTCGAACAAATGACGCAATGGTTTAGAAATAATCTTCAATCCCATTCAGATTCTGATAAATTGTGCGTTTCGCAATTAGGGTGCTGGTTACATTATTCTTGTTGCTTTTATTATACAATATGTGAACAGAGTAAAAAAGTTAAGAAACAATTAAAAATAAAGTCAGCCCTGCCAGTAACTAGGTGACCAATCTCAACCGACGGCATCCGTTCACGAACTTGACGCGTGGATCAGCACCATCCTGCTCAACCATTTTGTAGGGAACCGAATGATCCAACACACGCGCCACCCTCAGTGAGCCACTTTTTGTGAGCATGACTGAGCACGCTGCGTTTCAAAACGGGTATATCAGACGTAGGAAAAAAGGCTGCCAGGCTCAAATGGGATTGGGCGGGTCACATTAGTCGTATGCAAGATGACCGCTGGGCAAAGGTCTGCACACTGTGTGTGCCTGAAGATGGACGACGCCACCGCGGTCGGCCCAGAAAGCGCTAGCGAGACAACCTAGATGCGTCTGCGACGACTGGTGTAGGCTAGCGTGGCACAAGAGTTCCTGGAAGAAATTGGGGGAGGCCTTTGCCCAGCAGTGGGACAGTATAGGCTTAACAAAAAAAATGACATACTCTCAACTGCCATGCTCTTGCTCTTTCAAGTCCACATATGTATATACATTCACAAAATTTTGAATAGCTTGCAACTGTAGAACATTTTCAATGTATGTAATAGATGAATAAAATTGTGTTAGTAATAAAAACTTTTTTTCAAAAAAAAACAACCGACTTCCTTAAAAACACTACACTGTGAAAAATAACTTTAATTTCGGAAGTCGGTGTCTTAGGATCTGTATTTATGGTTTTTTTGCCACCGACTTCCGAAATTAAAGTTATTTTTCACAGTGTAGTGTTTTTAAGGAAGTCGGTTGTTTTTTTTTGAAAAAAAGTTTTTATTTTTAAATTTTTAGTTGTGGTGTTCACCCCGCACTAATTCCAAACAAAAATGCATATTTATGCGATAGCAGAAATCGCGGTTGATTTGCTATCATTTTTTAAAGAGTTCCGGTGTCTGTCTCCGGAACTCATCATCAGATCTATATGAAAATGATATGGGACCATTTCGGAATAAACCCCTTTCGAACAAAAAAAGAATTTTGCAAATCCATCTATATATGACGGAGTTATGGCCGAACATACATTAAAAAAAAAAAAAAAAAAAAAAAAAACATATAAACATCCGAATTGATAACCTCCTCCTTTTTGAAGTCGGTTAAAAAGTAAGAAACTCATTAATAGTATTTGTTGTTCAGAAAAGTCAGGTGCGTAGTACTCGCAACCGGTTTGCGTATTGACGAGGCAAAGGCGTATGTAAGGATCGTAGCAACTGGCGTTCTGTACTTTCTGCCTACCCTCATGGGAAAATGGCGTGAATTTATGTATGTATCGAAGTATTCAACAATTCATACTAATAAATGGGAAACTATGTGTGTCGGTCTCGGTTTGTCCGTCTTTCATGGCAAAACGGAGCGACGAATTGACGCGATTTTTTAAGTGGAGATAGTTGAAGAGATGGAGAGTGACATAGGCTACTTTTTTTTTCTTTTTAGGTGGCTGGGGTGAGCTTAGAAAAGCCGTGCTTTTCCCATGGACAATTGTATGTAGCATGTTCGCGTGTGTCCAATGCCCAGAATCTTTACATTCTATCCCCAAATGGAAAGACATATAATATCGTCTACAGTAGTGTATTAAAATAACATTATGTTCCGAGTTCTCTTTTGTGTTCTAAATCAGGAAAGGGGACCCTGTTACCCCGAATTTAACTAAACGGGCAAAAGTTAGTAAAATATAAATTGAGATTTCGAATCGGAAATAAATATAAATCAATTACATTTCTTCCCGTGGGCCACGCTTGGCAGGCAGCCTGGTTGTAAAATGCATAGAAAACGCTGCTGCCCGTTCTCTAGTAGGTCCCTAAGTCGTCTCTTACTGTCGTAAGAGATGACTGCGATTCCCAACATGCGCCAAGCATGGCCATTATGGCAAATCCCCCCCAAATTGGAGCTGGCCTATGTCCAGCAGTGGACATCTTTCATCTGCAATGACCATGACACAGTAGTTAGCCTCTTTTGGTGATCAAAATGGACGCTATATAGGCTTGAAAACTAGATGTTGCTCTTTTTAGACTTTTTTCCATACAACCTCAAACCTTTTGCTTGGCTTGATGAGGAAAAGAAATTAGTTATTTATTTGACCTTGTGTGTGTAGAGGAAAAACGGCGTTGAAATCCTTTAGTCATTGCCAAATCTGGTCAGTGAAAAGGAAGTTTGTAAGAAATATATTTATTTTGTTGTTTTCGCTGTCTAAAAGACCTCAATGTTATATTTTGTTTTTGTTTTTTTTGCAGGTATCACAGTGGGTCTGACCTCAATACCTCAGGGCATCGCGTATGCTATGGTCGCCGGTTTGCCTCCACAGGTAATTTCTTCTTATTATCATTATGGCCTTTTCATTTTTGGCTTATTGTAAGGTCATAATTGTTCATATTTTATATCTTTATTTGCATTCCATAATGTTAAAAGTTCTTTCAATGACTTAAAGGTAAGGTACAATTACGGTCCCTGTAGGGCGCAGCAAAAGTATGAAAATAATTATTTTTCTTTACCTTTTTTTTCTGTTTTATACTGGTCTGGTTACGCAGTTTTTAAGGTTTGCTTCACGCAGCATCTTTTTCTGTTTATTCAGTTTTTTTTTTATCAATCCCGTAAACATTAGGGCATATTTTAAATGGTTCGTTGGCCTCAGTACCAATCAAACATAAGGAGGATTAGTTCTGCAAGTTTTTTAATTTGAAGAAGTTAAACAAAAACAATCCGTTTAACAAGTTTCTATGGTTGAGTAATTAAGCGATTGACGAAAAAATTGTACGGATAAAACCCGAGACTTTTTGCACCTCCATCCTCTGTTAATCCTCATCATTCAGCCTAAAGACATTCACTACTGGACCTATGTTAAGTACGGGACTATGCGCTATTGATAAGGTCTATGGAATCCCATACCATGGTGATTATAATTTTGTGCAACATACAGCCTGATAAATTGCAAAAAACTTTAGAAAATTTAAAATTTCGCGGGAACGCACTATCATTCAGAATCTGAATCTTATTGAAGATTATTTGTAATTCATTGCATCATTTGTTCGAATAAAATGTCGGCTCAGCAATGTAAATAACGCAATGAATGTTGTTTAACTATGAAAATGAAACCGATTCCTATTGATAGCAAGTTACGCCATTACCCCTCAGGTTACCTCCAGTTTAACGCCTTTAACTGTTCCAATCTTCTCTCCAGGTTGGGCTGTACTCTAGCATATTCCCTGGCCTCATGTACATGCTGTTCGGTAGCTGTAAGGACGTCACAGTCGGACCTACCGCCATCTTGGCTGCCTTACTGGCCAAGTATGTCGCCCAGTCAGCCGACTTCGCGTACTTGGCGGCTTTCCTATCGGGATGCGTTATCTTATTGCTCGGGATACTACAGTTAGGTGAGTGGAATAATAATGATTCAGGATAAAATTTATCCTACTAGGGTCGCGAGATTTGTTCGAAAAAGTTACCATGGCCCTGGCACAGGCAACGAGGGTTTTCTGAAATGGTCCGGGCACCGGTCAAAAGTGTCAAAGCGCCTATATTTTCCTTAGTTGTGACTGAATGAAGCCGAATGAATGAAATAGTTTTATATTCATTGTCGAAGTGGAGGACCTCTTGTCAAAGTGGCGCCAACTGGTGGCCTGAACTTTCTTGAACAACCTCACTGAAGGAACACGGGTGGGTTTTAGTCAGTAAAAGTCTGACACGCCCTCCCGCTCCACCCAGAGCGGGTCTCCCGCATATAATGATTTCTCACCCACACAAAAAAATAGGATAAAGTTCATTGCACGCTGACTTCATCTGGCTTTGGCGGTTTTTTAAGGAAAATGTCTGAAGATATACTTAATACCTACCCACGCTTGGGACTTGTCAGACATATTTTTATTGCAGTATCATTTTTAGGCGTATTTGTACCCATGTATTCAAAGTGTTCTGCTGCTAGCCCACTCACTCTCACAAAAAGATGCCTGCGAGGACATCATAGTGCAACATTATTGGCTGATAATGTTTTGCTGAAATAAAACTTGTTATGTCCAATCATATAAAAAGTACAAACTATATAGCAATAACACAGGGTTCACTTTAATTTTGATAGTTCCACAACATTCATGGCTTTGTTTACGTTGCTAAGCAGACACATTCGTACATATGAAAGAATTGATCAATATACCTTCAAAATGATTCAGATTCTACATCCTAATTGTGTCACACACACTATTCATCAGAATCTGAATCATTTTGAAGGTTATTTATTGCTAATTCATTATTTCATATGCTTAAAAAAAAAAACTGCCTAACAACGTAACGCCATGAATGTTGTGGAACTGTCTAATTGAAAGTCATCATCATCATCATCAGCAGCCTATAGCAGTCCACTGCTGGACATAGGCCTCCCCAATTGCACGCCATTCAGCTCGATTTTCGGCAACTCTCATCCAGCTGCTACCAGCCACCCTGCGAAGATCGTCGCTCCACCTAGCCTGAGGGCGTCCTACCTTACGTTTGCCGATTCGCGATCTCCACTCAAGAACACGTCTACCTCAACGGTCATCGGTTCGACGGCTAATGTGGCCGGCCCATTGCCACTTCAGCTTGCTAATCCTATGAGCTATGTCGAAATATGTGTTACGCAATCACCCCTCTGATTAATAGTGTGTTACGCAATTAGGGTGTAGAATAACAATACACAAAACCCATCAATCAATTTACTAAAACTAGTCCATTATTTCTGGCGTTTCTGGATATTCAAAAATACTTCAAATGTGGTCTCATTGGTGACTGTCAAATATGTTCTGTGTATTTGTACGACATACTAACACAATTTCTTCATGAATTTGATAACTGTAGCGACTGTTACGGTAACGAATTTCCGTAGTTATCAGCTGGTTATCACTCTGAAAGCAATTGAAGTCAAGTATATTCATATATTGCTGCAAATAATGTTGGCAATATTGTCCTACTATTGCAGTCTTATCAATGGGCGTCCTCTAAGTATTCGAAATAAATTGCTACATTACATCGACATCGCTCAAAGAAAAAAAACAAAGTCATTTTCAAAACGAGATCTTGTGAATTCCTCAATTTATTTTTGAATTTAATTAACTTTAAATTGTTAGTTAAAAAAAGATTTATCTATAAATACGTACTTGATACAGACTTTAAACAAGTTTGGAATTTCCTTGATAAAAAATCTGTACGTTTCCATAGAATTATAGCGTGTGCAGACTAGGCAATCATGTTCGAAAATGTATGATTTATTACGAAGGAATCAGAAACAGAATCAGTACTTTATTTGCTATGAATGTAGGTACGAAGGGAAAGGTCTTTGAACAGCAGTATTAGGTACGCTGATTACCAGGCGTACATATGTTATTAACATTTACGTACTCAAATAAAAACAGTCAATCACTTCTTATCGAGAAGTGCCGATCAAATTCAAATTTCTCTATTAGCATAACATCAATCGCATGTTAACAACTCCTTCGTCATCTGTCGCCCTGTTACGTAAAGAGAAAGTGCTGTTTATGCTAATGTATGCAAGACACTGAACTTCTGGCGTTCATTGTTTTTGTTGAGAAACTGTGTATACTAAAGCATATGGGGACAGTTCTCTAGCATGTATAGGTAGATAGATATGTCTGAATAATAGTATATTAACTAACGATAATGCATTCCTATTGCCCTGGTAGATATGTATTTGCGTTAAGGTTATTCAAAAGAATAGGACCATATATTTTGCCAAGTTTTTTGACTTGTTAAATTTTTGGAATACTTAACATTTTAAGTGACATGCACAAGGTCCTGCAAAATTGGTAGCATCCACTGATGGGTCGTTGAGTTCCCTAAAAACGAGTTGAGCTACTCGATGACGGGACAGGTTATAGTCAGCTAAAAGCTGCAATGATTCTTACTTTAGAAGTACAATTTCAGACATAGCCCTACATTGTTAGACACACATAAAATTCTAAGTAATTGATTGTTGACGCATTTCACTAGATAACTGAGAGCTAGCTTTTGTTAACCTTGCCATGAAATCACAGCAAGAGCAAGGCCGCGCGTTCATCCGTGATGTTACGATGTTTTTCATGACGCATACAAAGGTTTATTGAAAGAGAAACTTTATTTTATTTTGTATTAGTTAATGTTGTTCGGTGTTTTGTTTACTTTCGTCGAAGAAAGGTGTTATGTAAAAAGGACACAACACACATTAGAACCGCACAAACATGTAATCCAACTTTCGAATTGATGCTAATGAATTTGGCTACCATGGAAAAAGCCGTCAGTTTATCTATTTTGCTATCATCATCACCATTATCATAATTTCAGCCAAATAACTATGTTTTGTGTGATTATAATTCTAATAAAATAACACTGTTTCCAGGTTTTCTTTTAGACTTCATATCAAAGCCAGTTATCAGTGGGTTCACGACGGCGGCTGCTCTTCAGATCAGCGCATCGCAACTGAAGTCACTGTTCAGGATAGAAGGTAACAATCCTTATTTATAGGGAGTGCAGAACTGGGGCGTTATCGTTACATTGAGAGACGCGCGTCACAGAGACGATGGTTTTCAAGGCCGAACTTTTACTTAAATTCCATTTGCCATATTAACAGCTGCGTTGATAATGTCCCTATATTTATTCATAGAGAGAAGGTCAATTAAAACGTAGCATATTCGGCTAAAAATGATAAAATGCTACTACACAAAAAGTGAGCCTTGACACAAAGAGAGGACGTTGCGGCAGAACCCGTACAAGATAGCGTGACGTGCTGGGCAAAACAAACGACCGCCTTACCGCTTTAGCCCTGGATCGCCAGAATTAGAAGCCATGTAGAGAGGCTTTTGCCCAGCAGAGGGATGAGACAGGCTGACAGTAAGTTCCATCGTACTCATAGTAAGAAAATAATTATCACGTTTACAGTCGCACGTGATTTAATGAAGTGCATTGTTTACAACTGCCACTTGATGAGACCAGCTCGTAACAGAATAATATCAATGTCTTAGTATAGTTACAATGTATCATTAAGGGCACTTCAGAGGTGTTCTAAAACTGATTATGTATTCATCGTATAACACTTTGTCCAATCTCGGAATCGAACCTAGGACCTAACAGTCTGAAGTCGCGCTTGCAACCATGAGAACAACGAGCAATCAGTGTTATAGGGTTATTCTATTACGAATTTCTTAGTCCAGCCCGGAGTTTGGAAGTTGATGGTGTGATACCCCCGTGCCTCGGAATTCGCGTTAAGCCGTTGTTGGTCCTACGCCTGATCTCTCTCCGGTCGTGTCGGATTGCCGTCCCATCGGACTATGACAGTGAGGGAAAAGTGAGTGCACTTTTGACTCCCGCACCGAAGCTAATATATAGTCTCCGTTGAGATTGGCCAATATGGCCTAACCACGGTCTGGATGACTATATTTATCTTAATTTGAATGGACTGGATTGGACTAGACCTGACACAGTCCAAAAGATCAGAAAAATTGTTACTTAAAACTTTTTACATGGTGTAGCCGATCTTCCTTATGATATGTTAACCGACTGCAAAACAGAAGTGTTTTCAAATTTTAGAGAAATAGAGGATTACTTTAAAATTTGATAATGAGTTTACCCATGATATTATAATGATACTTTACTAAGCCGCCAAAGTGCTACAAGTGTTTTGTCCCTTTTTTCGTATTGAGCGTTTTAACAAATCATCAATGTAACAACGGGAATCGAACGTCACGCTTGTTCTTATCTGGTGCTGGTTGACCTACCCCACTGGGTTCGATTCATAAGCATTGTAGAGAAAAACAATATATAATACGAAAAAATGACAAAGGTTACTTGGTACATTAAACCGGCTAATAGGCCAATTTATCGTGTTGGTCACGTATTGTGTAGGACCAAATACCTACCTACTCATTTTTATTTATTTTTTCCAGGCTCATCGGGTAACACATTCTTTGAAGCCATTATCAACTTCTTCAAAAACATTAAGACGGTACAGCTGTGGGATACGGTGCTAGGCATCAGCACCATAATAGCTTTATTGTTATTAAAAGTGAGTATTGATCAATAGAACATTACCTCTGTATTCTTATGCTAGGCACCTTAATTTTGCCAGTTATAGGTAAGTATCTAAGTTCTGTGAACCAAATCATCTTCTGAGCAAACATGTGCTCCTAGTCTTTCTGTTTGGTTTTTGTTCTCATTTTCCACTTGTTTTATTTTCAGCGAGCCACAATAGCCGTGTCGGACACTACACCTCCGTGCCGAGCACGACTGGCAGGCTGTTGGCTCAACGTTGTGCGCGCACGAAACGCACTCGTTGTGTTCGCAGCCGCCATACTTGCCTTCGTGCTCAATTTGAAAGGAATGACTCCGTTTGCTTTGACAGGTTAGTAAATACACCCTTGTCATTGTTGCAATCCTGGTAACAATCTGCAAATTTGTTCTGGGTTGTGGCCCCCATCTCTTAGGCAAGCTTATTAAGTCTGGTAAATAGAGCAGTTTTTTTTTTAAAATTACTGTGACAGTTGCGATCAGAAGTATTAATGCCATGATTTGGCGTGAGAGAGAGACGGAGCTACAACAAAACAAAACAACAAAAGACATAAAATCTTGGAATTAATGAAAATAACGACCTAATTAAATCCTGGAAATCCCCTAAATATATACAAGAACAAAGAAAAATAAAACTTTTTAAAATCATTTGGACCTATGGATTTCGAGTTCAAAACTGAACAACAGGTTAGACTGCAGCGTAAATCCGCTGCGGACGAAACTTTTTGGTTTCTAAATCAACCTTTTTTTGAAACACTGGCCTTTATATTTTTTGTTCTACCTCAAATTTCGAACCTGTAAAAATTGAAGGCGAAAATTTTCTCTTGTCAACGGGCAGACTGCAGAATGAATCCGAACGAATCAGATGAATTTTTATTTTCGGAACCTCCACGCCAAAATTTCTATTATTGAGCCCTAAAATTTTAAATAAGCCTTAAGTGTAATTGCTGTCCGGTTTGTATTATAAGTTCGAGAATTTCGTAGGAAAGCAGAAAAGAGATTGTCTGCCACTTTCGCATAAATCTCAGCCAGGGAAGTCAGATTCTTCGCGTGTTGTTCCCGACTTTCAGCTAAATTAGTGCTTAGAGTCTGGCTCATGGGCGTACCCAGGGGGGGGCAGAGGGGGGCAGCTGCCCCCCCCTGGAGTTTGTGAATGTTCCTACTAACTATCTACATTTGTCGATAAAAATTAGTAAAAATAACATTTTTCTATTTGTAATACAATTTACAACTTTTGAAAATCATGCGACGCGCCCGTTCTACCTACTCGCAAGCAGCGCTGCATACAAAAATAACTTTAATTTCGGTAGTCGGTGTCTTTGGATCTTTATTTTAGTTTTTTGCCACTGACTACCGAAATTAAACTTATTTTTCACTTTGTAGTGTTTTTTTTTTGGAAGTCCGTTGTTTATTTTTTGCAATAACTTTTTTATCTATTCTGCACTAATTCGTATACCATTACTGGCCTAGTCAATAGCAGTGACAGGAGGTATTAGAATATCATCACGCTGAACAAAGTGAATTAAATACGAAATCTAAGTCAATAAAAATTATATGGTGGTCCCCTGAAGCATAACCTATCCAATAAAAATAATAGTTTGAGACATTTTTTAAATTATTATTTGTTTTTTATTTTTTAGTGTGTTTCGAATTTTGTGACGTATGTCAGCGTAGTTTTTGAAGACAGTTTTTTTGCTATCCTGGTAAGGATAATAGCACAAATTTATAAAATTATTGTATTGTCATCGGTCTTCGATAAGTACGCCAAATTTCGAGTTTATTCAACGTTTTGAAGGGGGTCAAAATCATGTTCAAATTTTCCGTTACATAGGCACATACATATGTTTGAAGCTAATACAAGCGTGTTAAAAAAAGATTTTTATAGAAATGGGTCATAATCGACGGAGAAATTGTTTTGAAAAAAAAAAATACAGTGGAACATAGAACCATCTCCTCTTTTGAAGTCCAATTGATAACCAATACGGATAAGGCGGGAGGAAACTCCCGGGTGTTTCCATTGCGTGAATCGTTTGGAGGACACGGTGGAGCATACGGTGGAGTGCCCTGCCGGAGCTGAGCACCACCGTGACCTCGTGGAGGCGATCGGTGGCGGCCCTGGTACAAGCCATGGTACGGAGATGCCCTCTGGCATGAGAAGCCGTCAACTCCTTATGCGAAGCAGTAATGCTCACGGAGGAGGCGTAGCGCGTGAGGGAGAGCCAGTCTCTGCACCCTCTCGCCCCTTCGTGCTGCAGGAGGAGACGCTCCGGACCTCCCTAGAGTATATATGTTCTGTACCCCGAACGCCCAAGCCCGTGTCGACGGCGCGTTGTGTTCCACGCACACCTCAAAGAGATGTCAGCATAACTGAAGGGGTCGGCTAGAAGCGATGCCTCCAGAGTTGCGAGATTTGTTCGAAAGAGTTATCGTGAAAAAAAACCTCTTTTAATTTATGTTTATTTATTTGCTTATAAAAAGTCTGATTTGCCCCCCCCTGGCCCAGAACCTGGGTACGCCCATGGTCTGGCTACTAGCGCGAAATGAATCCATACAGACCTATCGCCAGAGAAACTAACGTGCCATTTCATAGGTGAGAATCTTTTTTGGGGGTAAGGCGGACAATCTTCAGATTTCATAGGAGATGGAAGACTAGAACCTGGAGTTGCCCTAGGTGGGATCGGTGGTGGTCTAGAAATAATCGGGCTTTGGCGAAGGAGTGTCTCACTAATAGAAGCTTCTTCTGCCATTTTTATAACTCAAAATAAAAATCAGAGATAAATGACAAGTCTGCTGACACTAGCTGGAACACGTTAGATACCGAGTAGTAAGATCGATAGGAAAATAGGACGACAAATAAACGACAAAGGTAACAGCTGGGCTCAGAATCTAAAAAAAGAAAATAGACACTAGCAAACCAACATTCAAAAAAACTACCTTATTATCGCGACGCCTAAACATCCACACATCAAACACACACTACGGGAAACTAACTACAGCTACCTATAGGAATGGAATAAAACACGGGTTAAATATGTATTTCTTTGGGGGAGAAATAAAAGAGATAGATATTGGGTATGGTTACAAAATTATTCTTTGAAATAATAATGCACAAACATCACATTAAAACAAGGAAAATAAACTTCAGTAAGCAGTTCCGTAGTCCACACGCGAATGAGGTATATTCAACGAAGCATCCGAGACAAAATCCTTTCTAGTTCCACACCGGTTTCTGCCGATTGTAAAATCTGAAACTCACAATAAAATTAAAATTTGCTCATATGGAGCAACCACACACAAGGTAACAAAAAAAATTAAATTATTAGTAATGAACTTACCTTTAGTTCGGGCGCCATTTTGTAGCGAGACGGTTGAGAAAAAAAAACCAATTCACCACTTTTAAAAGTTACTGTATAATTTTGAAAAATAAGAAAAACAATAGTATATAAAAAGGTATATGTTAGACTGCAGGTTAAAAAAAAACTTTTTTTTTTTTTAAAGCGAGTAAAACTTAGTGGTTAAACGGGTATAAGCAAAATTATCTTCGAACAAGACCTATTCCTAAAACGATTGCAATCGATTCAAAAATATAGGCCTATGCACGTCGATTAATATGATCCTTTTTGTAACGTACACTAAGTTAAACTGTGAAATACAGGTTATAATTATTAGGATTTGAAGTTAGGTAACAGAATAGAAAATAATATACTACAGTTAAATAAGAAAATAGGTAATGTAAAGAGGTCCCTTAAAACTAGCCGGATGTGACGCTCTGGAAGGATGCCGTTAGTTTTGGTGACGTCGCTGACACCGATCCATTGGCGTCGCTAGACATCGGCACCAACGGCATCCTTCCAGAGCGTCACATCCGGCTAGTTTTAAGGGACCTCTTTACATTACCTATTTTCTTATTTAACTGTAGTATATTATTTTCTATTCTGTTACCTAACTTCAAATCCTAATAATTATAACCTGTGTTTCACAGTTTAACTTAGTGTACGTTACAAAAAGGATCATATTAATCGACGTGCATAGGCCTATATTTTTGAATCGATTGCAATCGTTTTAGGAATAGGTCTTGTTCGAAGATAATTTTGCTTATACCCGTTTAACCACTAAGTTTTACTCGCTTTAAAAAAAAAAAAAGTTTTTTTTTAACCTGCAGTCTAACATATACCTTTTTATATACTATTGTTTTTCTTATTTTTCAAAATTATACAGTAACTTTTAAAAGTGGTGAATTGGTGTTTTTTTCTCAACCGTCTCGCTACAATACCTATAGTGCCATCCCTATCTCGCGACAGGACACGGACACGGCTTCAGGTTTCAGGATTGTTATTCCTGAACTTTCTCAATTTGCCACTTGTATTTGCTGCGCTCCTGGTAGTGTTGTATAGCTTTATGGCTCGGACAGGTGACGTACTAGCGTGATGCGCCAAGTTCGCACTCTTATCAATCTCTTGAAGTTTTAAAATAATATCACTTATTTCTTTTAGCATGTAACACTGTTTTTTAAAACCAATACACTGTAATTTATCGTTATTTAACCAATAACATCTACTACTGGACATTGATTTGTCCATTACACTCCGGAAATTCTTTGAAACTCTATTGTTTTTTCTTTGCCCACAGGTACAATCCATGGCGGGCTGCCTAACTTCGGCCCTCCACCGTTCCGCACAGTGGTCGGTAACGAGACGCTGTACTTCCACGACATGCTCGGCGTGTTCGGGGGGGAGGGAATGGTCATGCCACTCGTCGCCATACTCGAGAGCATCGCCATTGCTAAGGCTTTTGGTAAGATACATTAATTTTGATTGATTACCGAATTAAATTGATATTTATGATAAAATAAAACAAGGGCATAGTAGACTTCAAACGGACTATCATAATTAAATGGATGTATAAAATTTCTAGCCTCTGCTGTAAACCGTTGAGGAGTTCCCTCACTTGGAGATGATCCTGAGTATAGTAGTCAGGTAATGCATCATAAAAATGCATTATCTTCAAAACAGAATCAATATGTAAAAGGAGATGTTTCATTTTCGGCCATCAGATGTACAATTAACGAAAAAGAGGAAAAAATACCACAAATTGGGGAAAAAAATTCTCTGGTGAATTTGAGCCTGATTTGTTGTGTACAAAAAATAATAGTTTTTCAATTATTGCTATGTTTTATTCAACATGGTCTTTCGTTTGCTTGCAGAATTCTGAACTCATGTCTCATCAAATCAATGTTAAGCAGAAAATAATTAAAAAATGTGTGTATTCTTGTGTTAAAAATAAATTACTATTACTCTCTTATACATATTTTTGAGTAAACATAATTAAGTGTGACCATTTCATCGTTACAAAAATCTTTAGTCTCCATTTTTGAAGTGTGTTTCTAAACGAATTCAAAATAACCGCTTGCTAACTCTTAGGACAAATGTCAAACATTTTTAATTTTAATTTTGTACTTAAAAACCATTTGATAATATGAAAAAATGTTACTTTATTCAATTCAGGAGTAAGTTTCCCAGCTTCGCTAAAAGGTACATGTTATGGCCGGAGCCCCATATAAAAATGAAACATCTCCTTTAAACTCCGTAGGATAAAAGGAAGTGATTTTACTTTATCTTGCAAGATTTGATCCATACATACTAACTAACAAGACGGGTTAGATAAAAGCTTGTAATGTTTGTAAAGTAATGTTTTTTGGTCTATCTGTAGCCGGCAGTACGACAGTGGACGCCACGCAGGAGATGCTAGCCATCGGCATGTGCAACTTGGTA
Source organism: Aporophyla nigra (assembly GCA_947507805.1). Taxonomy (NCBI): domain Eukaryota; kingdom Metazoa; phylum Arthropoda; class Insecta; order Lepidoptera; family Noctuidae; genus Aporophyla; species Aporophyla nigra. The sequence goes on along the minus strand of OX382297.1, from coordinate 24,383,828 downwards.
TCGTCGTTCTGCCAGAGCATGCCGTCTACTGGTTCGTTCACTCGCACGGCACTCAACCACGCCAGCGGGGTGGTCACACCGGCCGGCTGCTTCTTTAAAGGTAACATAGGTGGAGCTGCTGTAAAGGAACTATTTCTGAGAAGCGTCACCAACAAACCTACCTATTCCTGCCACCAGGAACTTTAGACCACGTTCGAATGTAAAAAAATATCGCGGAGAGATTTTATCGTGCTCTGGATTTTCAACTCTCGTTGTCGAACCGAACATTGAGAATCCAACGGAGTGCATCCCAGCACGTCGAAAAAAACACACTGTTTGATTATCAACTCTCAGTGCTTCGCAGTTCGGTGAAGATTCACTGCGGGAGAAAATGCCGGTGCGATTTTTTACGTCCGTGCGAATGTTAACTTGTTGTGTTTGTTTGATCTTCCTTAAATGCATAACGTTTCTAACGTATTTAATTGGAAAAGGATGAATACTTATTGTAGCTTCGTAAATCACCTATTATTTTTTATAATATTAGTATGTAAAAAATAAAACTGGTTAGTGTGAGTTATCCTTAGGAGTAAGACATATCATCGCAGACTTTTCTATGGACCGTTTTAAGATATACAATTCCTTAGTACATTATGTTGATCTATCTCCTAAGGTGTAGCGTTAACAATGTGAGCGCCCAAAAATACGTTTTTTTACGATATTATTACAAAAATTTGAAAACCTTGGCTTTTTTCTATAATATGAATGTAATGTAGGAGAACCAAGGTAACCGACATAGCCCGAAGAATTGCTAAACTGAAGTGGCAGTGGGCAGGGCACATTGCTCGCAGAACAGATGGCCGATGGGGTCGAAAGGTTCTGGAGTGGCGACCGCGTACCGGAAGACGTACAGTTGGAAGGCCTCCAACAAGGTGGACCGATGACCTTGTGAAGGCCGCAGGAACCCGCTGGATGCGGGAAGCACAAAACCGGTCGAAGTGGCGGAGCTTGGGGGAGGCCTATGTCCAGCAGTGGACGTCTTTCGGCTGAAATGATGATGATGATGATGAATGTACAGTCTGTGATAGCTGTTACCTGACCCACGCTTTTTTTTGTGGATGGGATATCATCAAATGACATCTCCCGCTCTGGGTGGAGCAGAAGGGCGTGTCAGACTTTTACTGACTAAAACCCACCCGTGTTCCTTCAGTTGCCCATATGCCAGGGCCACGGTACCTGTACTGTTTCGAACTGATTTCGCGGCCCTGGCAGGTCTGACTCACCCTGCCGTTGGCATGCCATTCGTAACAGCTATCACAGACTGTACATTTAAACCTTCCGGACAAAGTTCTACAAGATGATGTCGTTCCGCAGCGATGTTGGTCCTGCTGGCGGTGACGTTACTGGCGGACGCGTTCTACTTCATCCCGCGCGCCACGCTGGCCGGCATCATCGTCGTGGCCATGTTCTCGCTCATGGAGCTCGCCATCGTCACCAGGCTGTGGCGGAATAGCAGTGAGTTGCCAAGTCATGTTACTTATAAAATTAGTCGACCACAAAAAAATAAAATTGCTTTCTCCATTTCTCCATATAAACGTTAACTGTGCCTAATTTCATTCTCCTCCGTCTGCGTAATTTTCATAAAAAGCGGTACAAAGATAAGAATAAATAGATTAATTGATAATGAAACCAAATGTTGAAGGTTGATGTATGAATTTACGTAGATCTTAGACAGTCGTTACCGGTCGTCAGAAGTCAGTAAGTCTGATAACCAGTCTTACCAAAGGGTATCGTATTACCCAGTAACTGGGTTGTGGAGGTCAGATTCGCTCCATGTAAAATACTGGTACTCAGCTGCATCCGGTTAGACTGGAGGCCGACCCCAACATAGTTGGGAAAAGGCTAGGTAGATGACGACCTAAGTTTGAGTTGTGATGAATAAGACTCGTACCAGGGAACCATAACACAAAGGAGGGGCTTGCGATTGTGGCAAACCCAGTGGACATCGACTGGTTAGGTTTATCAAGGCCATGTGATGTCCGCAGAGATAGAGCTGCTGGTGTACTGCGTGACGGTGGTGACGGGCGCGGCGGCGGGGCTGGAGTACGGCATCGTGTGCGGCGCCGCCGCCGACGTGGCGCGCGCGCTGGCGCACGCCGCGCGCCCGCCCCTGCGCGCCGCCGCCTTCAAGGTAACGTGGTTATCCCAGCTGCTAATAACGTTTTTTCAAGTGACAACTTCTCTGCCAGGGTCGTGAGATCTCTTCGAAAGAGTTACCGTGGCCCTGGCATTTATGGACAACTGAAGGAACATTGTTGGGTTTTAGTCAGTACAAGTCTGACACGCCCTTCCGCTCCACCCTAGAGCGGGAAACGTCATTTGATGATTTCTCACCAACACAAAAAAAAGGTGATAACTTCTTATGGGAGGCTAAACCGCTTCGTTACGTAACACGTTACGGCGACAGACTGTCTGGCTTCCCTTTCTCTCACGCATACGACAGCGGTAAGCAGGCTCTTACTCTCTCACTCTAACCCACAGCACGAGCCGTTTTTCGGACAGACGCTTCTCTCTCTACTCAGTGTTTAGTGTGCGATTGACATATACTGTTGATAGTGAGCATATAACCTAAAACTATCACCGTTTCAATATTAAATAGTTCAACTTAGATTAGTTTAGTTTAAGTTATCACTTCTATCGGGCGTCCCGTGACGAACACGTTTTTTTTCATCACTTTTCAGCTAACTATATGTTGAACAAACCCTCACCTAAAGTAACTTGAACTAACCGGGTAATCATTTTGTACTGAATTTCAGTTTAGCTCTCTAGTCATTAATGTGATTTGAATTTGATACCTTTATTAAAAATAAACTAGTGAATAGGGTCGGATCTTTCAAGAACCAATTTAATGTCGAAATAATTAACGACTTGTATGTTCATCTTTATCATCACGGAAACATAACGCTGGCATACGTATGTTTCATCATTCAAACCGATAACCAACAAAAATCTTGGTTTTGATTATTTAGCTAAGTGAGAATAGTTAATATTTCTTCTGCCCTTATTTATTTGGGGTCGGCGCAACATGTCTTTTTAACCGACGAAAAAAAAACGGAGGAGGTTATCAATTCGACGCGTATATTTTTTTTTTGTTTTTTTTTTATGTATGACCGCGCATAACTTTTTACATAGTAGTCCGATTGTGATAACTCTTTTTTTATTGGAAAGGGTATACTCCGAGGGTAGTCCCATATAAATTTGGAAAACAAAATCGAACCCTCGGGTCGGAAAACAGGGGATGATTGATTGTTCACTCATTGATTGTAATGTATAACTTAGACTGGCCTGTTAGTCTAGTGGTTAGTGACCCTGACTGCAAAGACTGAGGTCGTGGGTTCGATTCCCACCCAGGACAAATCTTTGTGTGATGAGCACAATCATTTGTTCTGTGTCTGGGTGTAATTTATCTATAATATGTATGTATTTAGAAATATTTAAGTATATTTATCAGTTGTCTGGTTACCATAGTACAGGCTCTGCCTAGTTTGGGATCAGATAACAGTGTGTTGGTTGTCCTAAGATATTTATTTTATAACCACGCATAAGTTTGTACAGAGTAGTCCGATTTTGATAATTCTTTTTTCATTGGATAGGGTACACTTTGCCAAGTATTATTAGTACATTAAAGCCACAAAAAATTACAAAATAAAAAACAGAAAAGCAAAAAATAATAAACCTTAAAATTATGAGTCGGCGCTGAAAAATCAATGAATAAAGATCACTCAAAGCGCCGACTCATAATTTTAAGGTTTATTATTTTTTGCTTTTCTGTTTTTTTCGGCGGTTTAATTTTTTGTTAAAAAGTTTTTTTCTTCCACACTTCTCAATTAGTCATCATTTTGGTAGTCAAAGTTTTGAGTATGAATATCGATGGCTAGAAGAATAGGGGGACACCAAAGAAACGATGGATGGACCGTGTGAATGATGATATGGATAGAAAAGGGGGTTTCTATCCATATCATCATTCACACGGTCAAAACTTTCCTCCCGACATTTTCCTCATTGCTCCATATCACATGCCCATACAAGTGAACATAATTGTTGCCCTTTATTGTATAGTCAACCTCATAATTGGTCCGACCTTAAATTAAATGTCACTTGCGCGTCATAACACTACAAGGTCTATTAAAGTTCGTTTTTTTAACCCAGGTAAATTATATGACATTTCAAGTCTTTGTGTTAATGCTTTGTATTACACCTCTCAAATTATAATCTGGGTTTAAAGAACAAACTTTACATGACAATTGGATAGTTTCAAAATTTAGTCAAGTTCCAATTTACTGGGAATTTCTGCCGTATGTAACTCAGTACTGGGGCTATTTACTGCCATCTGGCGCCAATCATTAATAAACTTTTCTAAAATCTTCCCGCTCCTCCCACAGGTGGGCAACCAAGACTGCGTATCCATCACATTGTCGGGCGCGCTGTCGTACTCCAGTTCGGAACACATACAGAACAAGATCCGCCGCCACGTGCCCACATACATCGCCGTAGTAGTGATCGATGCAAGGCAGCTGTACTCCATGGATCTTGGAGTTGCTGAGGTAAGAACTAACGATAAGTAATAGAGATACGCACATACTTAAATAAACCTTTTGAGTTAGTGTAGTGCAGTGTAAGTGAACACGAACTGCAGTGAAAGTGCTAACTTTTATAAAGAACACGATAATCAAGTGTCTTCCCCTTAACTGTCAGTGAATAAGATTTCTTAGTTTTATAGTTACTTAGCAGTTTAAGTTATATTTAAATTACTTATTAGCTAATAGGCTAGATTGTAATGTGAATAAAGTATCATCTATTGTGATACTTTATTTAGCAAAAAAAAAAAAACATACTTATAACAATGTTTTCTTTTCAATAAGGTACCCATCACACCTGTAAAGTTTCTCCAACTAAAAAGAAAGACCAAGAAGATTAAAATGATGGGATCCTAACGAACTCCGAGTTTGTTTTGGTGTTTTTTCTTAGAATATTTGGCTAGGAAACACGACCTCGTCTAGTTAAAATAAGAAAAAAATACATGTAGAAATAAATATATAAATTATATATAATCATTTACAGAAGATCATTTAGAGAAGTAAACAATAGCACCATCCCAGTTCTTCCCGTGGGTAAGGGACTGACTAGAAAATGGGCAGCAGCGTTCTCTATGAATTATACCAAAATACTGCGATCGCCAACCCGCCTGCCAACCGTGGTGCAAATTCCCCCTTGACTTATGTCCGGCAGTGGACGTGTTACGGATGAAATGAATGATGATTCATTGATACTGTCAAACACCGAATAAAACTAAATCAGTATTTTTCTCTCTCTTTCCAGAACTTAATATCTGTGATATTAGATCTAGAGAAGGCGGGCCACAAGTTCCTGTGCTGGAACTTCAAGGAGGGCCATCAGAAGTTGATGGAGGACATCCATCGAGGCTTCGAAAGCCGCTTTGTGGACGGACCCAGTATTGACCAACATGTATTAGGTAAATATTTCGTTTAAATTGTAAATATTGTAAACATTTCTGTGGTCAAATGGCTAGGCTATTTACCGGTTGAAATTAATAATGTATCTCAATTCCTATATTTTTTTAAAAGCTATTTTTCATCAAGGTTGGGATTGAGTTTTTTGCGTTTATCAATGTTTTCACCATCGCTTTTTTTATAAAAAAGTACTAGGAACACATAAAACCGTAAGATGTGTTACAAACTTATGTCACGACTGAGATAAACTGTGAATCCCTTCAACTTAAGAACATTCATTGTAATAATTTTCTGTTCCCCTAGCTAGTTTTATGAGTATTCGTGTTCGTTAAACACGGTAATGGAGCAAAAATACTTGCTTACTGCCTTTAAGCAAACAATCAAAGTAACATGACAAATTCCTTACAACATTATACTCCCTTTTACAGTGGCCCCACGTAACTGCAACGGACACACCGAGGTCCCGCCAGCTATATCGAGGCTGTGATAGTACTAGGTTAACCCTTATGTCTGGGTGGGCACCTAGTGATACCAGGATATCAGATACAGCAAGGACTGGGTAAGTGTGGAGAGTGGGTAGCGGAGTTTTTCAGATTCAATACTTTGTTTAACTAATAATAATAATAAATAAATAGACCCATAACTTGTTTACCGACGGTCTATAAAGTTCTTACATCCATTCTTAGAGCAAAAATTTCACACCACATTCAAAGTAACGCAATTATGTCGGTGTCTCAGAATGGATGTAAGAATGGGTCCCGTGGTACTAAGGAGCTGCTCCTTATAGACATGACCATTAGCCAACAGGTTCGTAGATCCCGGAAGGATTTGTCGACATGTTGGATAGATTATAAGAAGGCCTATGACTCGGTGCCACATACATGGCTCATGAGGGTGCTGGAATTGTACAAAATAGATGCAACTCTACGCACCTTCTTGATGTCGTGTATGAGGCAGTGGAGGACGGTCCTCCTCTATCCAGGATGTCCACAAATCCAGCAGATCAATGAACCGATCAGGATTGAGCGAGGAATATTTCAGGGCGACAGTTTGAGTCCGCTTTGGTTTTGCTTAGCCTTGAATCCTCTAAGCACACTGCTGGAGGATTCAGGTCTAGGCTATCGATTGAGAAGAGGTGGTCAGTTGATATCACACCTCCTTTACATGGATGATCTGAAACTCTTTGCCCCCAACAATTTGCGACTGATGGAGCTACTGAAGGTAACAGAAACGTTCAGTAGCGCCATCAGGATGGAATTTGGTGTGGACAAATGTGCAGTCATGCATGTAAAGCAAGGGGAGATTGTAGAATCCGTGGGTACCGAACTTACGGATTCTATACACCTTAGATCCCTCTCCTCAACCGAAACCTACAAATATTTGGGTATGTCGGAAGCATTAGGCATCAATGCTACCGACATGAAACAATCGCTGAGGGAACGTTTCTTTGGCCGCCTGAAAAAGGTATTTAATAGTCTTTTATCAGGCGGCAACAAGGTGCGTGCCTTCAACGGTTGGGTCATGCCGGTTTTGATGTATTCTTTCGGCATACTCAAATGGACTCAGACGGAACTTGGCGCTCTGGATAGGAAGGTCCGTACATTGCTGACGGCAGATCGGATGCATCACCCACGGTCATCAGTGATGAGACTGTACATCCCGCGGAAGTGTGGGGGTCGAGGTTTCTTAAACGCTAAAACCCTCCACAATCGCGAGATCTGCAGTCTCAGGGAATATTTTCTTCAAACTGACGTGGGGATGCACCGAGATGTGGTCGCAGTGGACAAGGGCCTCACCCCGCTCTCCTTGGCGAACGAGAACTGGCGCAAACCTGCAGTACTGGATACTAAGGATCGTAAGGAAGTATGGCAAAGCAAAGAGCTTCACGGTCGCTTTTTCCGGGCTCTCCATGGGCCTGATGTAGACTTTTTGACGTCCGTATCCTGGCTGCGTTTCGGCGACCTCTTTGGGGAAACCGAAGGTTTTGTCTGTGCGATTATGGATGAAGTTATCATGACGAATAACTATCGGAAATACATTGTCAAGGATGGTACGGTTGACATCTGTCGGGCATGCCACCGTCCCGGTGAATCAATCCGACATATTGTTTCCGGTTGTTCTCGTCTCGCTAACGGCGAGTACTTGCACAGACACAATCTAGTAGCTAGGATCATCCACCAGCAACTTGCTTTGCAGTACAACCTTGTGGAATCTGAAGTACCATACTACAGGTATGTGCCCGACCCAGTTCTCGAGAATGGTCACGCCACATTGTACTGGGATCGATCTATCATCACAGACAGGACTATTGTAGCCAATAAACCTGATATTGTAGTGATAGATCGACGAGAGCGTCGTGCAATGATTGTTGATATCGCTGTACCTCATGACGAGAATCTCGTGAAAGCTGAGCAAGATAAAAAAATCAAGTATCTTGACTTAGCACACGAGGTTGTCGACATGTGGGACGTGGATTCTGCAATCATTGTACCGATAATCGTTACAGTCAATGGCCTAATAGCGAAGAGCCTCGACCAGCACCTCAGGAGGCTCTCATTACACGGCTGGATCAAGGGCTTGATTCAGAAGGCGGTACTCCTGGATACGGCACGCATAGTCAGGAGGTTCCTCTCTCTAGAGCCCTGACCACCGGCAGCTTGGACCCTGTTCCCGATGCCGATGGATCACTATTTTTTATATTTTTAAATGTTTTTTTTTTTTTAGATTTTTGTTAAAATATTTAAAAATATACTTAATATGTTAAAAAATGAATAAATGATAATAATAAACCCGCAGGGCAGCTTGTGGCGAGCTGTTGGGCAGTAGCGACCCCACGGACCCTATCTCCTGGGAGAATTCTTGTTCCTCATCTCTGGCTTGCCTTTATTGGCCGGCTGGAGTGAAAACTGATGAGGTTCAGAGCTCCCGCCTCATTCTTGCCTTTATTGGCTGGTTTGAGTGGAGATTCGCAAGAGCAAACGTGCTCGGGGAAAGGAAGTATTCCAGTAAGTGCTCGTAGGGATCTTGACCATCTTCCGGGCTCTGGGATTGTTCTGAAAGCCATGGAATACCTCTCCACTTCTCAAGCACCTCAGGAAGTGTTGCCCCCTTGTCGCTACGTCACTATGTGCTAGCGACGTTTCCCGGGGGCCCATTATTGAGTATGCAAGTCACCCCCTGCCATTTTATCCGTGTATACAAAACATTGATCAGGCAGGGGCCATAGTCCCTCCATAGTTGCGGTTACCAATCCACTATAGCCATCCAAACCTATAGCCTAATTTGCTTTGTTTCCATATTCTGTAATAGTTCTGCTCCAACCGGGGATTGTCTTTGAATGCACTTGCATAGTGCATACAGGGATAATCGTCGGTTGCTGCCCCCTCATCATTTAAAATTGTCAAAGGGGCCTCTGCGAGTTGGCTTCGGCCCCTCGTACGCCTTCCAAAAGACCGGGATCCTAGGGTCCCGAGATATGTTAACATAAATAATAATAATAATATTTATTTAGGTACATAAAGGTTTTGTAGTACATAAGGGACTTAAAAAGTAAGCAATATTAGTAAGGTACATGGTACAACGAATTCTTGGGTGAATCGCTACTCTCCTAGCTAGATCACTGAGTAATCTGTATTTAGGAGAGACAGTTTCCACTCCCAGTTTGAGTAGCACAATAATCATGTTAGTAAGCTTTAGAGCTTATAATGTAGAACAAAACAAAAGGAAAAATCTTAAAATTAAAATGACTAAACATCAAAAACTAAAATTAAATAAAACAATTACAATAAGGAGTATTGGTGTGGTCAGTCCAGTGAATGTGTGTATGTGTTAGTGTAGGGGTGGGTGAGTAAGTGTGTAAGGGTGAATTTATGTGTGTGTAAATGAAAAATAGGAAATATGGTAACTTTCATGTAACTGTCAATAAATACTTTTCAGTCTCGTCATAGGTTTTATTCAGGAGAAATGCACGTAAGGTGACTTTGCATTTGCTGTGTGGTAAATTATAGATATAAGGACGCATTAATTTTATTGTACAAGCAAGGGCCAAGATAGTAGAAAAATCTCTTAGTGTATTTAAACTTAGTTTGTGGAACAGTACAAATAATATCTTTCCTTCGTTTGGTAATAGTAGTAAGAGGAGTTTTTTGGTGTTGGAGAAGAACGGTTTGCAGAATGAAATGTTGCCTTACGTTGAGGACACTACAACTTTTGTAAAGTTCTGTGGTTGGAAACAGAATAGGTCTAAATGTTGCAATTTTTAGTATAGCTCTGTGGGACACTTCCAAAGGTTTAAGGGCAGTTTTTGTGGCCCCACCCCAGCACATAATACAATAAGAAATAATAGATTGGCATAAGGCGTAATATACATTGCGAATAATAGGCTGCTTCGCGACGTGTCGAAGAGTTTTAAAAATATAAATGAGTTTTCTCACTCTGCATGTAAGTAAGTTAATATGTATTTTATAATTCAGGTACTGATCTAGAGTTATACCTAGGTACTTAATATGATCAACTGTGTCAATAAGTGGACATTGACATGTGTATAAATGAGTACTGTTACAGGAGTGAGCTTTTATAGTGATGGGAATATCAGGTTGTGAGGTCGGTGAGATAGAGAATGTCATTAATTTCGTCTTTGAAGTGTTAAGTGTTAAAGCGTGGGTACAAAGCCAGTTAAAGGCAGAATTAAAACAATTCTGTGCAATTGTCTGAAGTTCTGACCACGAATTAGCAAAAAAGGTAATAGCTGTATCATCTGCAACTGTTTGTCTTTGTCTCTTTTCGGCTTATCTGAACGCTAATTTCCGTAATTAAAAACGCTCGAAATCCAGTCGCAGTCTCATCTCGGCGACAATTGAATGTCAAAAACTTGTCAAAATTGTATGGAATTAAGACTGAGATCAGACTGTGAACGTTCTTAAAATTACGAGAACTGTCCCTCTGTATTATTTTATTTTTACGAAAAACTAAAATAAAAAGTCTAACCTATTTCACAAACTTCCAATCCAGATTCCTCAATCCCAAGAATCACCATATCATCATCCTTCTCCTGCTCTTATCCCAATTTATTTGTGGTCGGCGCAACATGTCTGTTTCTTCCACACTTCTCTATTAGTCGTCATCTCAATAGTCACCTTCTTTCTATCCATATCATAAATTACACATTCCATCCATCGTTTCTTTGGTCTCCCTCTACTCTTATAGACATTCATACTCAATACTCTCCTCACGACATTTTCCTCATTCCTCCGTATCACGTGACCTTACCAGGGCAACCGATTCCCACACAACTTTTCAGTTATCGGTGCTAGTTTCAGACTCCCAAGAATCATCATAATATTTGCCGAAGTATACAGAAACTGCAAAGTTTAGCTAATTTAATTTGATCCTGTATAACTCTTACGTTCGCAATTTCATTTTGAAACATATAGGTACATAAATACATGTGTTTTTGGAAAAAGCTACTTTAAAACCTGCACATAAAGTTCAATTTGCAGAACAACATTTAAATGTTTTATTTTTTTCATTCTAAAATTAATTTTCACTCTCATTAAGTTGATATTTGTTTAACGACAACGATGACGTTTTCGTTTTTCTATGGAAATAACATTAATTGGAAAATCCTCTGAATAGACTTTAGATATTTTCCGATTCCTGCTCTCCACCCTTTCCTTCCTTCTCCTAGTATCCTTTTATATGACAATAAGAAAAATACTCTACAACTTTTAAAATAACGTATACTTTTCTTTGCAGGTTTGGATATCATCCGATAAGCATAGTTCGATCAAGAAGTACTGATGTTCATGCGAAATATGGACAGCTTCTCGTCATTTGACCGGCAAAAATAGTCCTTATTGCTAAATAATAAGGACGCTGCCAAAGTCACAACGGTTACTATGTTTAAGTAAATGATCTTTGTAAAAGTCTTTTTCACCAGTGATATTCCTTTTCAAGAATATGAAGGATGATACGCCCTTTCTTAGCTGTTAGACTTATTTTTTATTAAGATGGGATCGTCAGGGTAACTCGCAAAATTCAAATATTCTTGCGTTTTTTTTTTTAAATTTGCAAGTCCGTGTTAGAATGTCTGTTGATTAAAATATGATTCGCCACCGTAAAACGTACATATCAACATAATTATCAGGGTTTTAGAGTGGTGAGAGGCTGTAAATGACTTTTTCATTCGAAATAGTCATCATCATAATTTCAGCCGAAAGAATTCCACTGCTGGACATAGACAAAGGTCCTCCTCCAAAAGGGGGGGGGGGGGGGGTTGCCGTAAGCTCCACGATTTGCAGGCAGTTTGACGATCGAAGTATGGTGGTATGCATAGAGAAACCTGCTGCCCGTTCTTTAGTAAGTCGTCCTTATGTCGCCGTTTGCGACTCATGGGATGAAAACAATTAAAATTAATTTCGAAATAGTCATAAAGTAGTACTAATTTTGTAAAGCCATTGGAAATAATCATCCTATAAAGCCATATTTGTTACGTTAGCTAATAATATTTTAATCAACATACACGCTCTTTTTTACGTTTTTTTTCTGACTTGCAAATTGCAAAAAATCTTAAGAAAACTCGAATTTGGCGGGATATATTGGCTAGGAACCATCGTAAGTTCCCGTATTATAATTGTAGGAAGTGCTCAATTGTTTACATTCTATTTATCATCATGATCTTCTGGCCTTATCCCAGTTTATTTGGGGTCGGTGCAACATGTTGTCTTCCTTCATTTCCATTGATAGTAGAGAATTAATAGTCAAATTTTTGTGGGAAAAATTTCACAGACATGATGGGTACCAGTCCATTACTGTCCTATTACTGCTTGGCAAGATTAGTTGATACGTATATTTACTACTAGCCATGCCCGAGATTAGCCAGAACAAACAAATAGACAGAAGATTCATTTGTTTAGATTTTTACTTTGGATTTTTTGCCTAAATAAGTACGTTGATTTCGTCACTCACTCATCAAAAGCCTAGGCTAGGACTTACACAGAAACACCATGAAATCATAAAGAACTTAACTTTTACCCCCACTCCCCATGTAACCCCTAGGGTATTTCCGAAGTCTTAAAAAGCTGAAATTTGGAATGTAGGCTAGGATTCGCTGGACATTTTAATCAAGATGTAAGATTTTTAGTATTAGGGGTGTGGCTCTACATTTGATCTGATAACTTTTTAACACAACAGTGAAAGCGTTATATAAGACTTGCCAACCTGAGAGTATGATTTTCTAATCTCATAATTTGAAGTTACTATCCATCACGTCTATGAAGTCTTAGTACCAATGTATTCAATCAGACCTTTTATACGAGTCTGAAGTTTCCGACTTGTATCGGATTACGATTTTGTATCGTAAATAATTTTAATATTTGAAATTAATGTAAGTGATAACTAAATGTGATAAAGTTATGAATCATTATGAAAAGTTACTTAAATCTGATTGTTAATAATTATCCATATTTTTAGTGTACTGTTTGATTAAAACTATTATAATATAGTGTTAGGGAACTACACAATTGTTCTTCTCAGCATGTTTCTGCACAACGGCGGATAAATCGAAAATATGCAGTAACTAGCTTCTGTTCACGATTTCTTTCGCGTGGAAGTCGTAAGAAACCATAATATATGTAGTAATTAGCTTCTGCTCGCGACTTCTTCAGTGCGGAAGTCGTCAGACACTACAATATAAATATTCGAGAAAAGCCTCACGGCTTAACTCGAATAGTAGGTATCGAGCCGACCCGAACATTATTCAGCGAGGCTAGATGCCGAATGAAGTTTGCCGATCAGCATAAGCTTAGTTTGATCAGCAAAATTATGAGAAAGTAATTGCTTCGGGTCGGCTTTACTGTTCAACAAATTCTGCCGACCCGAACACGTGTAGCACCTTAAAATCGACGGGGCGCGCTATGGATAAAACTATTTCTATATTTTTGGATTTGATAATTATTATAATTTAGTACAATTTGTTGATATTTTGTAAATATGGTTATTTTATTATGAAGTTTTAATAAATATTTTATTAATCATTTGGTGTATTATTGTATTTGTATTTATGCTTATTTTGATTTAAAAAAAAACAACAGGTAAGTATTTAGGAAAATGGAAGATAAGGAAAAAAAGTGACATACAATACGATCGTCCACACCGGACGATATTTTGGATCGGCTCTTTACGATCCACGATCATGGAGCGCAGATCATGGATCGGAGATTCTTTCTTCAATTGAACACGCTCGATATGGAGCCGAAAGTACAGCAGTGTTTTCAGCTGTAACCTATATTCTGCTCTTAAGTATTTTCGCAAAATAAATATTGTAAAGACAGTTCTAGATGAGAAATCCTATAGACACCCCGGTTGGTGATTTTGGCTCAGCTTTACAAGGAATTGCCTTCTTCACACACAGTCGTCCACTCCGAGCACGCCAAACGACTGAGGCGCTCTGAAGCACTGTCAAAGAACCGACACCCTTCGGAGCGGCGTGTGTTCTGTTCTGGCTCAGCCACGATGCCACACAAGGTCAAGGTTATGGCACTAGACTGTAGGGATATGTACCGTTTGGTACTGGAAAGAGAAATAGTAGTATCACATTATCTCATGACAGAAGTTTTTCAGTGGCCAGGCTACAGCGTATCCGTCCTAGCACGGCCACGATTAGATCGGATGAAATCCACCACTTTAATTAATGATTCGTGTCTGAGATAAATATACGTGTTATGTAGGTAGGTACTTTAGAATATATCTACTTGTATAAAAAACCTTTTGAATCTTTTTAATATGTCATTTCAATTATTCAGATAGAAAACGCCTGGCAGTTATTCAATAGCAATATTATAACTTGACAACTTATAATAAGTAGTCAAGTGTCTCAGGCGCAGAATATGTAAAAGAGGATGGATCGCGCTCAGCACGTCCACACGCATCGCGCATTTGGATCGCACTCATACGACACCGGCTCGATCGGATCGCACCGGATCGTCCAGTGTGGACCCATTAGCTAATCGTAACTTGTGCTCCCTGATTTTGTAAAGAGACATAGTTTGACAAAGTATCTAGTGAAAATGCTAAACAGATGGATCAGAAAACGTGGATGCCAGTTTGTAGCGCAGCTTACAAATTGACTGCTTTCTTTTTTGGGGTTTGGTAATATTCATGATAATTATACTTTTGGAACAGATCATAGGTAAGTAAATGTTTCGTTGCTCTTGTGGCCGCAAGTGTGACTGCAGAGCAGAGTACTGGGTTCTGATTTCGATCCTCAGGTTGGACAAACTGTTCCTCGATTTTCCATTCTATTCTGAGTAGCACCGAGCGGTGGAGTCTGGATTCGTGTCCTATGGAAGACAAATTAGCAATCGGCTAGCAGTTTAATATTCAAGCACCTTTTTTTTTTGGATGTGATATCATCAAATGACGTCTCCAGCTCTTGGGCGGAACGGGAGGGCGTGTCAGACTTTTATTGACTAAAACCCACCCGTGTTCCTTGAGTTGCCCATGTGCCAACAATCTCGCAACCCTGGCAGGCATCGATCCTGGCAGACCCCTTCAGTTCTGCAGACATCTCTTTGAGACGCGCGTGGAACACTACGCGCCGTCGACCCGAGCCTGGTCCTTACCGCGCAAACCCGCGCCTACGGTGGCCGGGAGTCCGCTATTACTCCCGACGCCCGGGGCGTCTCCTCCTGCGGCGGCTAGGGACGTGAGGGCGCAGAGACTGCCACTCCCTCATGCGCCCAGCCTCCTCCTTCGCGAGCATTACTGCTTCGCAGAAGGAGGTGACGGCTTCCCATGCCTTCTCGCTCCGTACCATGGCTTGCACCAAGGCGGGACGCGAGAGGTCGTCGCCGCCGATCGCCTCCGTGAGGCCACGGCGGTGCTCCGCCAAGGCAGGGCACACCTCCACCGTATGCTACACCGTGTCCACCCTTACATGAGAAATCAGTAAACGCAATCAATAATATCATTATATTTCGTCGTTACGGGTCATCAGAAGCCCGAAAATCTGACAACCAGATTTACAAAGGAGTATCGTATAACCACTACAGACACTGAGTTTTGGATGTCAGATATACAGTCGAACCTGTAAAACACTGTTATTCAGCCACGTCTGGTTAGACTGGAAGCCGACCCCAACATAGTTGAGAAAAAGCTGGGCAGACTGATTGATTCTATCTCTTTCATCTTCAAACGATTGACAGAAATGGAATGATGTTTTAGATTCATTTAGATGTGTGTTGCAAGTTGAGGCTTGGAACTTAAACATAATTTATTGGCAAAATGTGATTCCATTAAGTACGCAGCTCTGTTTACCCCATCGGAAAAAAACAGGCGTGATATTGTGTAGGTAGAAAGTAATGGTGTTGAATTCGAGATGGGAACAATGTCTGTATCGTCTCATCGCTAGGTCGGAGTAAGCCGCCGTCGTCGCGGGGCCTTAGCCGCCAATCCCAACCATTTATTTTAAATCGTAAATACCGAAGCAAAGCTTTCGTCTCGGTGCCTCGTTTATACGGATCACTTAATTATAACAAACGTTAATACACAACAAACGTTCAATATATTTAGTAAATAAATTAAGTGTGCTTAAATTAACTACTATGTATGGGTAGTTGTTTCCGTGTGGTGTCGGACGTAAAGAATGGAACCAACCCATTTCTTCCCGTGGGTGTTATAGAAGGCGAATAAGGAGTCCCTTGCGAGTAAGTCTACTAGAGAATGGGCAGCAGCGTTCTCTATGCATTTTACCACGGTTGGCAGGCGGGTGGGTGATCGCAATATGGTGGTATTACCACCAAGCGTGATGATTATGGCAAACTCCCGCACATTAGGGGAGGCCTATGTCCAGCTGTGGACATCTTTCGGCTGAAAGTGGGTTGATGATGATGGGTAGTTGGTACCTACTAGCGTCTACAATCATTTCTAGACTAGAACAAAAATGTCACAGCATTTGCAAGGCCTCATCGGCTTCTTTACTTATTTGTCACGTTAACCGTAGTAGTTAGGTATGTACCTACTTACCGCCAACTGACGACCGCAATTGTGTAACGCACTTATCTAAAACATTCCAAATTCGTAAGCTTTTGTTGAGAAAATCGTCTGGTCGACGACGCAATGAATGGTTATTGTATGTATAGCTGAATTTTTAAAATGGGATTGCCGATGTTTGATATTTTGAATAAAGAATTTCTTCTTTACAAAATTATAGTAATCTTTGTTATGTCGCCGGTAATCAGTGAATCTCCAAAATCTACTTGCTCAAGTAACTGGCATACAGTCAGCATGAACGTGAACGAGCCTTGAAACTAAATCCCAGTTAAAATTCAGCGAGTTAAGCCTATCTGAGTAATGGCCGACGATTTCGATGTCACATAGCTCTAAGTAAATAAACAGACAAATGTACATCATTTACGCATTACTAATTAGTTGGTAATCCCAGTTGATTGGAGCCTAAAAATATCACAATCGTTCATTTGCGGCTCTTCCGATCAATTCTATTTAAATTACGACGTACCTGAATAACCTACTCAGTGAGATCTTCCAATATATATTTTTTTGGATCCTTCTTCGCTGCCTGAATTTGTGCCCAGTTAACCGGAATTCTCGGTGGGCTGGTCTTGTTTTTCGAAGGACCGATAGCTGATGGAGCAGACGACACCTTTACCGAAAATTTACGAAGTGGAAAGTGCGTAGATACAGGACAGTATAGCGTAGGTAGTGCCCTTTTTTTTGTGGGTGGGAAATCATCAAATGACGTCTCCCGCTCTGGGTGGAGCGCAGGGCGTGTCAGGCTTTTACTGACTAAAACCCTTCCTTCAGTTGCCCATATGCCAGGGCCACGGTATCTCTTTCGAACAAATCTCGCGACCCTGGCAGGCTTCAGTCCTAGCAGACCTCTTCAGTACTGCTGGCAAATCTCTTTGAGGCACGCGTGGAACACTACGCGTCGTCGACACGGGCCCGGTCCTTACCGGGCGGCGAGCTACCCATTGCTCGCCGCCCGCAAACCCGCGCCTACGGTGGCCGGTAGTCCGCGATCGACTCCCGACGCCCGGGGCGTCTCCTCCTGCGGCGGCTAGGGACATAAGGGCGCAGAGACTGCCACTCCCTCACGCGCCCCGCCTCCTCCTTCTCGAGCATTACTGCTTCGCAGAAGGAGGTGACGGCTTCCCATGCCCTCTCGCTCCGTACCATGGCTCACACCAGCAGACGACACCTGGAGTGGAGATCGCGTATGGGCAAGCGTAGAGTGCCCCCCAGCTAGATGGACCGACGACTTCAAAAATGTGGCAGAGAGAGACTAGATACGGAAGGCGGAGAATAGGGTGGGCCCATGTCGAGCAGTGGATTGCGATATCCTGACTTGATAACGTGAATTAGCTTGCGACGTATCAGGTAAATAAGGACTTCTATACATCTCATTATACATTGAAAGACGCTTTTCGTGTAGTTGTTCTAAACTACGCCATGGAAGATGGAACATGATGCGTTTTCCACCAACATGTAGAGAATTAATTACGGAAGGTTAATGTGCATAACACATTAATATATAACTTCAGTACTTAAAATAATGAAATTTCGATGTTTTGTCAGTAAAACGGCTCGATAATTTTCCATAAAAAAAGTACAAGTATAAAAATTTTATTATTATAATATGAAAAACTTAAGATTTAAATTATTAAAAAAAAAAACAAAATTATAATTTAAATCAATTCAAAGTATTTACAAATGAAAATATAGCGTCGAAAAATTCATCCGCATTGCAGTCGACTGGTAATGTACCCAAGAGACTGGCGGCATTACCACGTTGTATAGCAATGCTTAGCCTCTGGCCAAGGTATAAATTAGACCTTGGGTTACGGAAAGTGTCAACCAGCCGTTTCGAGATTTGCGTAAATAGGCCAAAAGCACTCAGACTCCAACGGTCCGAGGGTTTCAACCCCAAACGGCTCGAAAATATAATGACCAATAAGGTTATTATACTTACGCCTCTTGAGGTTTTCCAGCACAGCACGCCGTGCCAGGAAGATGAGATGGCGCAAGAGTATCGATGCACGTTGCATCCCATACTAGAGGCCTACCCACCCACCTTCCATGGAAATAAAGACATGCCGTCCGGTCTATAAATAAATTACGCTGATTTTAAACAAATGAAGCGTAATGTGTGTACCAATAAGTTCTGCATACCTACCAGGACAGCAAAAACTCAAGGAGCATCCTTTTGTTTGGGGTGGCTGAACGGCATTAGATGCAAATTTGTTATTTATATTACTTAGTTGCTATGCTCACTGTTTGGGTAATAAGCTTCAACTAATCTGTGATATCCTGGTATCTTAATATAATAGGTCATATTTTTTTAGAATGAAGATGATTTTAATGTGAAAAAGTCAGTCCATGAGATTTTGTGAGCTGAGAGCGTTGTATTAATGATTATAATGTTCTGTATTATTTATTTATTTTCCAAGAATTATCCCACAAAATCTCAGTCAATAAACGTGTAGTTTTACCGTTTTTTGGCAACAAGATCATCCAGTGTAATTAACGATGCTGCCATCCATCCATCAATCAGGTTCAGCTCGATTTCCCAACTTAATCAGATGACATGGCGTAAATATGGCACTAGCGTGCGAGCGTAACGACGGCTATCCGGTTGCCGTGAAATATGATGCGCAATAAAAGAGATACAGGGCTTTTTGTGTTACAGTTAGCAGGGGAGATAATGGTACCGATTCCCTTGTTCACAAACTAAACTAAATTTAAGTTCAGTGCATCTTTTTCTTTGTATTTCATTAAGAAGAGGACAAAAGATAAATTTTAGTTTAGTCCTGTCAAATTAATCAGCGCCTGTCACTACTCCATACAAGTTTAGACGTGATTAAAAACTTGCCTACTAAAATTACGTCAATTTACGTCAAGCGCTGATTAATTTGACAGGACTAAACTAAAATTTATCTTCTGTCCTTTCCTTAATGAAATAGATAGAAAAAGATGCACTGAACTTAAATTTAGTTTAGTTTGTGAATAAGGGAATCGGCACCATTACCTATGTGCGCAGAATATTTAATTTGTGGGTAGCTAAAATGTGGACGTAAAAACATCGCGATGAGATTTTATTGTGCACTGGATTTTCAACTCTCGGTGTTAACCCGAGCATTGTAAATCCAACAGAGTTCTAGGCAGTGTGCAGTGTACGCAAATAAAATATCCTGCGATTTTTCGTATGAGCGGACATGTACTTTTTAGTTACATATTTCGCGTGTGCGTATGACCAATTGTATGAACTTAAACGAGGCAAAAGGAGTAGGTGAAGATCGTAGCAGGTGGCATTCCGTAGTTTCTGTCTACCCCCATGGGAAAAAGGCGTGAGTATGAAGTATTTTATAATCTCATTGCATTTAAACGCTGCGCTTTCGCGTTAAGGCTCGTGCAGACTAGCGCGACGCGAAGGTCACGCGCGATTCGGCGATTTATAGCCGTAGAACAATTTCTATGAAAACGCGCGCGACACTTCACACAGGGCGATACTTTACGGTGATTGAGGCTCAGTAGTGCTATTCTGTAAAAATCATACCGTGATAACTTGGGTGAAGTGAGCTTAAGGTGAGCCGTCATTAGTGTCAATCCCTAGCATCAGATGAAATGACAGCTCCTTTTTAGATCACTTCACCTGAGTTGTCACGGTGAGATTTTTACAGAATAGACCGGCTGTTAACTTAGTCTCATTTTGGAAAATAAACGAGGTTTTTAAAATTAACTTCGTTTTTTGTGGACAGTCAGGAAAGGTGGCTTTGCCGGTATATTCAGAACCAGTAGTACCAGATACAGGCTAAGCGGGTCCTTGGGAATCCTTGAATATATAATGTTTAATTAGAAAACTCATGAGTATCTCCCGCATCATTGTTTTAGTACCTCCATTTATGTACCAGGAAAACATAACATCAAACAAGTTATCGGCCGGCCCAGCCGATATACTTACATTGGGCGATAGGTACGAGTATATACTGGCTGGGCTGCACTATTATGAATTTGGTATGCATGAAGTACTATTACGTTGTTTACACGAAAAACTCGATTGCCAATTAAAAGGGGTAGATATGGTAGGGGAAGCAATGTAAACCAATTAGCGACGTTAAAATATTCACGGCAGAAGTGCTTGTGAAAGGTTCTTTTGAACCACTAGCGTAGTATCATCAGTTTGTATTAGTATGCCGAGACACGACAGCGTGGCACCCGGTAAGTGGCAAATATCGATCTAAGGCTAACGTAATTGAAAATTTCTTGTGTTTAAAATAAATATCTTTCAAGAACAATTGTTTTTTTGCTGTGCTTATTTTCAGCATTTTTGTTCTACTGGACAACTGAATATTGTTGGACATTTGGGCTACATGTGCAACTCAATATCACTTGATGTTTCTTTAAAAACTAGTACGAGTCCAATCAAAGTTACAGTGGTCCAAATAAGGCGACCATATTATATTTACTTTTTGCTCTTTTGACGCTATAAAATTTGTTTGAAAAATCTGAAACAATAGCTGCGGATACTTCATCAATAAAAGATCTATTAATTTAACCAATTTCTATATTCCATTCTGCTATAGTAAAGATTTTATGCCCGTTGAAAGTTAAGTGGTCCAACTAATAAGTGGGGCTTGTGGCTAAGTAATAACAGCCACACGGATCGATCAATCAGGTTAAGTTGCGCTTACTGCGGTTGGTTAGTGGATGGAAAACCATTTTAATAAGTACGTTAAGCCGTTGGTCTTCTGTCATTTGTGTATTTTCTGACAGTTGCTACGGGTCGTCAGAACTCTGACAACCAGTCTTACCAAGAGGTATCGTATTACACAGTAACTGGGTCGTTGAGGTCAGATAGGAAGACGCTCTATCTAAAATACTGGTATTTAATTGCATCCAGTTAGAATGAAAGCCGACCCCAACATAGTTGCGAAAAGGCTAGGTAGACAGAGAGGTGATATTTGGTTAAAAACTAAAAGATAAAATCAGTAAACTATTGGAGACGTTCTCAAGATTAATTTTCTTCGCAAAGACAACCTACTTTAATGGTTCTGCTACTATGACATTAATTTCTTAGCGTTTCCCGGCAAAATAGAATAGAATGAAGTTTAATTTTCTTTAAAAAATTGTTAACTTTGTCGTTTTGTTAATTATTAGAAACATTCGATTTTATTTAAGTGGTCAGCTAATAATGTATATACATGCATATTAGACTAGATAAATAAGTTATAGTACCTACCACTTTTAGCGTGTAGTAGTTTAGTTGGTATTCTGATAGACGTACTATTAAATTAATCTTCCAGTTTTAGCGCGTGCAGTTCCCTGTGCATGTATGCTTCGCGATGACAATGGTCATCTGACAACTGTATGTACCTTGCTCCCGCGTCACCAGTCCTGACTCTTTGTGTCTGTGTCTCTCTCTGTATTTTTACTGCTGACACCAAAACTACAAACGTAATATATAGAGTGGAAAGGACATCAAAACGCAAAATAATGGTTGAAATGTTGACCACGTAGGTAGTGCATTTTTGTAGGAAATAGCAGTTTTGTTTGTCATAATCGACGAATATTTTGGACGCTAGAGGGTTTAAAATCATGTGCTGAATTCATGCTTTTCGTGTCAATGTCCCTGCCACCCTGTATAGGGAAGTTTATAAAAATGTGGCTGTTATTGTGATATATTGTGGTGTCTTACGACCTAAACGCAAACGAAGTCGCGGGCAGACAGTAGTACCTACGATAATGAAAACATAGTTCAACTGTTTCTTATAAATACCACGTACCTATTAAAACAACAAGCGCTTTGCAAATTGCAGTACCTTCCCCACTGGAGTAGTTCATAAAACCGCAATATTATTGAATTCTCTATTGGCTGGCGTTGCGTGAAATTTCCAATAGTCTGTGAATGAGGGGCTTGTAATGAGCTCCTTGCATTCTGTTACGTTTGACATAGATGCTGGCTGCATCTCTATTATTCCACGAGCTATTGTGGGAAGGAACGGCTCAATTTTATTGAATTATCTCTGTGTTTTATTTGGTGTTGTAAGAATTTGTAAGGTTTTTGTGTTAAACACACAAGTTTGCTTTGAGATAAATAAAAGTGCAAAGAGTAGGCTCTTTTTGAAAACTGCCTTGTAATGTTTCTTTTTTTTTGTTGGAAAATTTGTAAAAATAGCGTTAAAATATAATAAGCCCATACCGCAATCCAAAATTAAAATGGCTTTATAGTCGTACGCACGAATTTACTTGCCAAGATCGGTACTTTAAAAAAATGCATTATTTTCTGTACTGTCTCGTTGGTGTAGTGGTTGCAAGCGGTACTGCTGAGCATGATGTACTTGGTTCGATTCTCAGGTCGGGCACTGTTATTGGGTTTTTTATATGGAATTTCTAGGTTCGTCAATTAGCCCACAAATAAATTAACTCAATACTCAATATCTTTATTGCTTTACCATAATGTGAACTTAGGTGGTACTTATATAATTTAGATCATTATGGACCCTGTAGGGCACAGCAAAAGGAATTAACTTCGTGCATATCACCAACAGAAAATAAAGTAATGTATATTATTTAAAAGTGTCGATTCGCTCGCCTTGGGCGCTTTGGGAGTGGGGAATACATGTCTGACGTAGATAGACACATCAAAGTTATTTCTTCACTTACCTGCCTACATATCGAAAGCATTAAAACTATAGTTTGGAACTACGTCACAAAGTAATGTTAGTTGTGAAGGTAAGTCAGAAGCTTTTAAGGCACTCCGAAGGGAAAAGTAGTTCCAAGTTGCCTGTTGTGTCGAACTTTCTGGAATGATGTCACGCGGAAACCTGTATTGTCGTTTGTGTTGTAATGTTGAGCAGCTAACTAGGGATATTCACGGAAAATTAAGGGAAATAGATCATAGTAGGAATAAGACTGCAGATATCGGGAGAAGTGTTAATGTCATTATTGTTCTAGACTTTCCATAACGTATTGTGTATTAGAAAAATGTGACACTGCCTGATAGGGTCCCAATTATTAATACGACTAAATCGACGTTCACAAAAACGTAATAATATCGCGGCGGAAATTTTTCACGCGTTGGTTCTACATCGCACTACTTAGCGTCGAGCGTTAGAAAATCGAACAATGTGTGTCTTTTCGGCACGCTGAGACACTTTGTTGGATTCTCCAGGCTCGGTTCAACACCGAATGTAGAAAATCCAGTGCCCGATAAAAACCAGCCGCGATATTTTTACGACCATGTAAACGTTTCTAACCTGCCGCGTTCAATCTAACTTAGTACCAGGATGGCAGCAAACCGAAGTAGTTCACAGATGCATAAACAAATCAAAATGAAGTCGTATTATTGAAGTTATAGAACTTACACAAGAAATACACGAGTACTATCGTAAACAAAAAGCCCGAGGCGAAGTGGCTGTTTAAGTACTGGTTAACTTTCTCGTTAGTTGGTTAGTTAGTAGATAATTGTGCACGTTCTGAACTGGGTTCGAGTTCAACTTGTGATTGAGTGTAGCTCGCGAGTGCGAGCTAGCCGCGGCGAAAGAGTTGCGGAGAAGCGAATTTGATGAGGAAAATTAAAAAAGTTGAAATTAAAAACATCTAATATTATTCTGCTAGTTTGCTCTTTGGAGTTCTAGTTTCCTGGTATGTACGTGCTCACGTACATTGTAACTATAAATAATACAACAACGGTTTGGTCTGACAGTTAGATATTAGGTTGTCAACCAAAGTAAATAAATTATAGTGCTTATGCATAGGCGTGGTCTATTTCCTAAAACAAATTGGATTTCATGGGTTTTAAATTTTCTTTGTGAAACCAAATTAAGAAAAAAGTAGCCTAAGTTATAAATTATACACTTTTTGACATCATCTATCTGTTAGTTCCGTCGTAAATCGACACTATCGTTTCGGAGATAAGCCGGTATAATTATAATATATGAATATAACTACTTTTTTATACATTTAATAGAAAAGATCTAATTCTATTTTGTACAGATGTATAGTTACTGCTAAGCTGTAAATTGATAGCAAATTGTGATGAGATAGATGCCTTTGAATAAAAACGGAATACCTACTCTTCTTCATACAGAATCTAGATAAATAAAGTCCTTTTCAGGATTTTGTGTAAATAATAGCTAGACAATTATCTTAAACATTTATTCTGTTCACTAATTTCATCGTCAAGAAGGCAAATATCGTTGCCGCATATTTCACAAATTACATGAATTCATATAACTCAAATGACAAATAATTTAATTCTGTTGTAACTACAGAGACTGTCTACAGTCTTTCTACATTTTACCCACTCCTCCATTACTTGAATCACATTTATTGAGTCTGAAAAGAAAATCTACTGAATTGTACCTACATATTCATATCGAAGGCAACATTCCCCTTATTTTTAATATACTAAACTATTACATCGACAACGTTCCGAGCTTCTGTATGAAATATACAATACTCTCATATGAAAACTTGTATTTTCCTCTTCAACAGTTTGAGGGGCACAGTCATTTCATGAAAGAAATATTGTATTTTTTCCTCTCTGCCCGCGCTCTGTCATAAAAGGGATAAAGATAGCGCGCGAGGCAGGTTTTATTTTCTCTGAGAATTTCATATGATACGTTTTATGGAGGGCAAAGTCTCTGTTGGAAAAATGTCTTCGCTGTTTGTGATGCGGTGTCACAGATTGTGTGGTTCAATGTCAGCTTTCGGATATTAAGTGTTCTTTGTTCTTTCACTTTTGCACAACGAGGCGATGAAAAAGGCCTGAAAAGGGTAAAAATCCTAGAACCTAATCTACCAGGGTATCATGACTGTTAGAAAGTGGAATAAAATGCTAATTCAAACATTTGCTTGCCAGTTAAATGAATAAGGCCTGAAACCCGCTCCGTCCAGAGCGAGAGAAGTAATTTGATGATTTCCCATCCAAAAAAAAGGCCTGAAAACGTTAATGATCCTAGAACCCGATCTACCAGGGTCTCATAACACATAGAAAGTAGAATGACCTGCTAATTCAAAAACTTGCTCGCCAACTAAAGATTAGTAGTACAGCAACTGTACTTCATCTAAAAAAGCAAAACGGAAGAAAGAAAATACGAGAAAAATCTACTTATATTACAGAAGTAAACATCGCACAAAATACCGTAGGTATAACGGGACTGTACTTAAAATATATATCATCAAATAGAAACGCGTAGGTATATTATATTTCTATTCAACCGAAAGTAATGAACTGTACAAGTTTCTTTGAAGTATTTTTCCAATGTTGCCTCCATTACAACTGTCGGCATTTTCCTCGCAAATCTAGACGACTACTTGTAAATTGTGTTGCCATCCGTAAAATTAGGTTTATGATATTGAATTGTGGGACTCGAAATGAGAAGAAATGTTGCGCCTAAGGGCTCACGAAATGTTTTGATCGATCGGTTAGTTTTCTGAAAGAACTTGCTTCAATAAATGAGTTCATCTAGAGCCGAACATAGTTCTAACAAGTATTGAGTGAATTATAATTGAAATTCCTAAGATTGTTCTAATGGAATTTCGACTGCTGTAAGTTTTAATTATTGCAGAAGTATTCTACGAAAATTAAGTAGCCGCGCCCATTGCATGACCTACGAAACATCACGGCAGTATTCTCCAAGGGAGAGGGCAGATATGTAAAGATAGTTTAATGCTCACCAAAAGAGATGAGTAACTAGGGTCGCAGGGTATAGTTGAAGTTAAGTATGGAATAAACCGTATAACCGTACCGTGTGGTGCCGGACGTAAAGAATAACACCACCCCATTTCTTCCTGTGGGTGTCGTAAAAGGCGACTAAGGGACTTACTAGAGAATGGGCAGCAGCGTTCTCTATGCATTTTACCACCATACTGCGATCGCCAACCCGCCTGCCAAGCGTGGCGATTATGGCAAAGCCCCCCAAATTGGGGGAGGTCTAAGTCCAGCAGTGGACGTATTACGGCTGAAATGATGATGATGGAATAAATGAATAAAATAATTTTAAAAATAGAAAACAAACAGTTTCTTTATCAAATCAAATGTCTTTCGAAAGCATCCATGGGTTTGTTACTAAACTTCAACTATATCCTGCGACCCTGGTTACTTATATCATTTGGTGACCGTATGCAATTTATAATTTATGTTTCAGATCCATGTAACGTAACATAAACTAGAATAGTATCTTAAAAATCAGCAGAATGTGCAGCTAAAATAACAAAATCCTCTTTGTTTCCAAATCCTAACTGAAATCCAAAATAACAAGTAGGAACACCGAACAGTTACCGACTCTGTTCGCCCCCACAGACATTACACAGATCTATACAAGTACATATTTATGGGAGTGCCATTCAAGGGTTGTTGAAATGCGAGTTGAGATACACTGGGGGTCCTTCACAATTGTCATTGTAAGTAGGTAAGAGGGGGCCGTCGAGAGCTGAGGGCTTAAACTCCTCTAAGGTCATAACATCACAAGGTTATATGAAAAGGAATGAGTATTGATAAACCAGTTCTTGCCATCTGCTGCAGTTCAGACTATTTATAGCCCAAATCTTCTTATTTCCTTTCAACTGAAAAGAAGGTCATTTAAAACCGTTTCTTTTTTCAAAATATGTTTTTTTCTAGAATTCAGCAGTATCTCAATCCTAGGACATGGATTAAAGTTTCATTCTGTCAAAAATACCTCGAATTTCCATACTTTTTTGACATGTTTTTGACGTTTGATTGTCGCTGAAATGCGACTAGATTTTAAACGTTTTTAATTACAAGAATTGACTTTCTGGAGTCGTGACTGAGTCCGACGAAAAGCTGATAGGGACAGGGACATTATTCCAAACAAGTAGCGTGAAAATTATTGTAGGTTATAGAAAGAAATCAGCTTTTTCATTGAAAAAGCGTTCAAAATGTGTGGTGCAGCAATTTTTTTTTTAAAGAACCGACGAAACATTTTAATGTAGCGGGTTCAAAATCATGTAATAAATCGATGGTAACAGGTTGCGCATCGCTGTCCTTGCCATCCTGTATAGAGGATACTCAACTGTACACCAGAATTGTAACACAGCTCTTACTTGGGCTTTAAACTCGAGGAACTCGAACTTAAGTCGAGGGTAGGTGTAAGAAAAGTTAACACATTATTTTGCAATTCTATTTTAATTAAAAATAATATTCAGTATTTTTTCTTGCTTTTGCGTACAGTATTTGTGTTATAAACGTCTAAACACACAGTACTTACATTGGTGAAACAATCCATGTAATAGAAGCACTTAAAACTGCACCACCTGCCAGTTCTCACTAGTACTGTTATAGTCACTACAAGTTCTACACACTTCATGATGGCATCTCAACTGGATGATATCCAATCGGCTCAGAAGAACCTTGAGGAGTGCTTTCTAAGAAAGATGGGTGAGCTTGAGGCACAGATCCAAAGTGCTGGACCCGCAAAGGATACCGTAGCAAAGCTTGCTGATGAGTTTCGTTCGTTTCGTGAGCTTATGTTCGGCATGCTGGGTCTTCTTAGGAAGCAGATAATCGAGTGCTCTAGAGTGGCCGATGGACTGGAGACAAGATCTCGTCGGAAAGCTCTAATTTTCACCGGATTTGCTGAAGCGGAGAATGAAGATTGCAAGGCTCTTGTGTTGGATGTTTTAAAGAACAAACTAGCCCTAAAGGACATCACTGCTTCGTCTATCAAAGTCTGTCATAGACTTGGGACATCCGGCAAAGGACCAGCAACCAGCAGACCTATTTTGGTAAGGTTCTCCAATATTGACCAGAAGTCCTTTGTTTGGAAGGGCAAGAAAGCGTTGAAAGGATCCCCAGTCACGGTAAAGGAGTTCTTGACCCGCTCCAGGCAAACTGTATTCAGCAGGGCGCGCGTACACTTTGGAATGACGGCATGCTGGACTCAGGATGGGGTTATTGTGATCAGATCATCCGACGGAAAACGACATAAAATCTGTTGTTTAGAGGAACTCAATCCCTTGTTAGCTAAGTACCCAAAGATGACCGGGGAATCGTCATCATCCGCTGGAACTGGAGGCAAGTCTGATAACTCAGTGCGGAAAATCTAAGCATTTTGAACTTAGTCGTGTTTGTGGTTATCAACCGTCAGTTTTTGTGCTCGGGACGTCATTTCAGGTATTTTTAATATTTATTGTACACGTCTACCTGCTTACTATTTCTTATTTTCCACTCAAAACCACATAAATCTCACTGTGTTGTTTTTTCGTAAGTTGTGGTTAGATTATTGTCATTACTTCATTTGTTGTCACTGTCATCTGTCATTCCTGTCAATCTTGAATTTGCCTACATTTTGACGTCCAATTTTCCGTGTTCCACGTATGTATTGTGTTTCGTAATTGCGTTTCGTTTCTGCTACCTAATGTAACTTTGTCTTGATTGTACCGTTTTGTGCTTTGCTTGTACATAATATTTTGTTTAATGTTGGTGATGTTATTTCCTGTTCTAAATTAATTTTCACTACTGATTTTTATGTATCTACTTTTGTACAGTACTACATGGATCTTTTGCCGCTTAGAACGCTTTTTTTAACTTTGTCAATTTTGGAAAACAAAACGCCTTAGTACTGATTTTGGATATGCTCCAAAGGATCCATGTACAACTATACTGGTGCTGCTGGTGGGTGGTGCACAGATAGTGGTGTTGCACCAAAAGCGAGAGCAATTTTAGCTGTTAGTTTATTTGCATTTTTATTAGTTATTTATATTTATATTATTATTTGTATTTTATGTTATCAGATGATGATTCTTTTTACTCTGCCATTGATTCCTCTAGCTCATCCGCTAATGCTAGTTTCACCTCTTTGACTGATACCGTTGGTGACTTTGTGCGTCGGTGCTTCAGCCAACAGAAAGGTCATTTGTTCAATGTCTGCCATATAAACGCGCAAAGTGTCCCAAGTCACCACAGTGATCTGTTGGACACCTTTACCGACGCCAATACTCATGCCGTTCTGATTTCTGAGAGTTGGCTCAAACCTCATCTTCTCTCCGCTACCTACTCTCTCCCAGGTTTCACTCTTATCCGCAATGATAGAGTTGGAAAGGGAGGGGGCGGTGTAGCTATCTATCTACGTGACGATTTCCCTTTTAAAATCATTACCTCATCTCCCGCACAATATCATGCTTCAGCTGAATACCTCTTTTTGGAGGTCGACATCAAGGGCGTCAAGACATTACTTGGTGTTGTGTATTGTCCACCTGCCGTCGACTATTTCTCCGAACTCGAATTGGCGCTGGAATCCGTAGCGTCAGAATATGCACATTGCGTCATCATGGGCGATTTCAATACTGACCTAGCTCACCCCTCTCCTCGATCCCGCAAACTCCATCACATCATTGAGTCCGTGAGTCTTCATATTCTTTCATTGCAACCTACCCATTTTAACATCTCAGGTGATGACACTTGGCTCGACTTAATCCTTACATCCGCACCTTCTCTTGTTTCCTCTCATGGTCAGTGTCCCGCTCCTGGATTTTCCCATCACGACCTCATTTTCCTCTCTTATGTTCTTAAACCACCTAAACCTGTCCCAAAAGTTCTGCACATGCGGAGTTTTGCGCGCATGGACGTTGAGAAGCTTCGTCAAGATGCGTCTGATATCTGTTGGGAACACCTGGCAGCGGCAACAACTGTAGACGAAAAACTGCACATTTTCAATCGGACGGTCCTTGCACTCTACGACAGACACGCTCCTGTTAAGAAGATTAAACTTCGGCGTCCACCTGCTCCTTGGATGACGACAGGGGTTCGTATGGCGATGAGGCGCAGGGATCGGGCCTTTCGTAAATTTAAGAGGGATCGTTGTGAAGAAAATCGGAACTTTTTCAAAGCTGCTAGAAATCGGTGTAATCAGATGATACGTAACGCCAAACGCCGCCATATTCTTGAAAACATATCTTCTTCTTCACCTGCTGATATCTGGAAGTTCCTCGGTACTCTTGGTATCGGCAGACCACGTCATGTGGATTTTCCTAATACCATTGGCCTGGATGATATCAACCGTCACTTCACAACCACTTGTCATGTGGACGCCCAAATGTTGTCCCAGACGGTTGATTTCATTACTGGCCTAGGTAGTCCCATCATAGAACCATTCCACTTCGCTCCGGTCACCTTGGACGAAATTAATAAGATCATCCTTTCCATAAAATCTAAGGCTGTCGGCTACGACGACATCTGTCGTAGTATGGTTGTTTGGATCCTTGATAGCCTTCTCCCCCCGATTACCCACATCATCAACTTTTCTCTAGATTCCGGACAATTCCCATCCCTGTGGCGTATGGCCTATGTCCGCCCACTTCCTAAAATTTCCAATCCCTCCCTCCCCAGTCACTTTCGACCCATCTCCATTCTCCCCTTCCTCTCTAAAGTGCTTGAGGCCTGCGTACACAAGCAGTTTACGGGATTTGTTCACCGGAACAACCTTGTCAGCTCTTTCCAGTCTGGATTCAGGCCTGGGCACAGTACTTCCTCTGCGCTTCTTAAAGTGACTGGTGACATTAGAGAAGCCATGGAGGATACCAAGGTTACCGTTCTGGTATTAATTGATTTCTCTAATGCCTTTAACGCTGTCAGCCACGATATTCTTCTTTCTATCCTTTCTCATCTTATGGTTTCGCCCGAGGCTCTGGAATGGTTCTCTTCTTATCTTCGGGGACGTCAGCAGTCAGTTCGCGTTGATGAGAGTTCGTCGAGTTGGCGTGATCTGGAGGCTGGTGTTCCACAAGGCGGTATTCTTTCTCCATTGTTATTCTCCATCTTCATTAATTTTATAACTCATTGCCTTCGGTGTTCGTATCATCTTTATGCTGATGATCTACAATTGTATACAGCTGTGCGGGTAGAAGGTTTACCAGACGCTATAGCGGATATAAACCGAGACCTGGATGCAATAAAAAAGTGGTCTGATCGTTTTGGAGTGTCAGTAAACCCTTCAAAGTGTCAGGCCATTGTTATTGGAAGCTTGCGCATGATGGGTAGGGTGACGCCTAGCTCTCTTCCTCCTCTCATGTTCAATGGTACCGTCATACCCATGACCTCTACGGTGAAAGATCTCGGTTTGCATCTTGACTCGACACTGAGCTGGCAACGCCAGGTGTCTAGTGTCAGTCAAAGAGTCAACGGGACTCTGCGATCCCTGTATCGTCTGAGGAACTTTTTGCCCGTTAAAACGAAGACCATGCTTGTGCAGACTTTGATTTTCCCAATCATCGACTATGGTGACGTGTGCTACTTTGACTTGAATGCGGTTTTGCTGGATAAACTCGACAGATTGCTCAATAATTGTATCCGATTCATATTTAATCTTAGGAAGTATGACCATGTGTCGAGCTATAGGTCTGAGCTCAAATGGATGTCTATTCGCCAAAGAAGAAGTTTGCGCGCTTTGACTACGCTTTTCTCCCTTCTCAACTCTCCAAATCCTCCTTCTTATCTTATTTCTAACTTCCAATATCTATGTTCTTCTCACACTAAGAATCTGCGTTCATCTAACAATCTTCTTCTACTTTGTCCTTCTCATTCTTCTGACTTTGTTCATTCTTCCTTTCATATTCAGTCCATTCTTCTTTGGAATGCGCTTCCTCTCGATATTAGGACGGCCACCAGTCGGTTTGCATTTAAGCGGAAATTGCAGAGTTATTTTCATAACAAATAGCGTAGAGTCATCTCAACACTTCTCTACCTTGAATTTGTATCTGTAGATTTATATATATATATATATATATATATATATATATTATAAGTATGTATTATAGCAAATATGTATGTGTATAATTAGTTTATAACCTATTTTAGTACTAGTACTAGTTTTTCTCTTATTTATAATTCATTATTATAGATTTTTCACTATTGTTCCTCTCAAACAAAGCACCTGCCATGTAATCTCTTCACCACCCTTGGTTGACTGGTAGAGAATGCCTAAGGCATTAAGTCCGCCTTTGTACCTTTTTTTTGTGTGCGAAAAGTTTAAATAAATAAATAAATAAATAAACTGACACCTCTGCCTACCCCTGTCGCT
This sequence comes from Aporophyla nigra, assembly GCA_947507805.1. Classification (NCBI taxonomy): domain Eukaryota; kingdom Metazoa; phylum Arthropoda; class Insecta; order Lepidoptera; family Noctuidae; genus Aporophyla; species Aporophyla nigra. The sequence goes on along the minus strand of OX382297.1, from coordinate 24,351,265 downwards.
GTTTTCAGTTATGTTTATGTATAAGTAACACTACACGATACCGTACAGAGGCGTCACGTAGCCGTTCATAATTGTGTCGAGTGTTGGTACGTGTCACGGGCGAATCCGTGACCGAATTATGGCCCACAATGGAAGGCCTACCGATGCCTCCCTCCAAGCTTATACCTATGTTTATTACAAGGATTTTCAGACAAAGCATTCAGGACACTACACTACTTTTGTTTTGTTACAATAGGCCGTGCAATATAATGGGGCCGATTCTTTTGTTGACTACTTAAACTAAAATAAAAGTGTTGCTATCTCTTATTGATAGACCGCGAAAGAAAAAGACTAGTGACACTCTACAACTGTCAAACTAAATTACGTGTCGTTTGGCTTGAATTTAGTTCGTTGTAGTTGCGTCGAAGAAAATCTTAGTTAAAATAAATTTGACAGTTTTTAATTATATTCGTCTCTTTCTTGCATCATTAGGAAGAAAAAGATAGCAATAGCCTTAATTAAGTTAAGTTGGTGCACAACAGAATCATCACCAATACCTATTTTTGGTAAGTTTAATAAATGCTGACATCAAATCAGCTCGTGTCCAATTAGGAGATTTTTCATCCGGTCGAATGGGATGAGTAAGCACTGTCGAGTTTATAGTTTTAAACGATCGTCATCATTATTACAGGCGAAAGACGTCTACTGCTGGACATAAAAGCACCACCTCTTCGACCGGTTCTGTGCTTCTCACATCCACCGGACCCTGCAATGCAAACATTTTATTCCGACGTTTCATTTACCATCCTAATATCGACAACAATGCAGAGAAAATGTAAAATACGTAGAGAAACGAAGTAAAAAGAACAACAATTGTATGTAACAACGATAATTTTTAGTACAAACTTTAGTTTCGCAACAGTGCCCCTAACATTTACAACTAGTTTAAACTGGCTCGGACCGGTGTGCAACTTTAAGCGGGAATGCTATTTACACATTTTGTCGGCAGCCAGCAGCCAGCAGGGGTACCGGGGTGTAGTTGTAATCACGTTTCTTGTTTCACTATCTGGCTAGATGGACTTTTTGCTTAGACATGATTATTGAGGGAAGGGAAGGTCTTTAATAAATATTAATTTAAATAGTACCAACGTTACCAATTTATCAGAAAATCTCTGAAAATCGGGCAGCAACCACCACCATTAAAATAGGGAATGTACATGTAATTTAAAACTTTTTCATTAATCCATACTAATATTATAAATGGGAAAGTGTGTGTGTCTGTTTGTCCGTCTTTCACGGCAAAACGGAGCGACGAATTGACGTGATTTTTTAAGTGGAGATAGTTGAAGGGATGGAGAGTGACATAGGCTACTTTTTGTTTCTTTCTAACCCCGACTTCCCTAAAATGGCGGGTGGAACGCAGGAACTCAGGAACTACTGGTTTTTTTATGTTAGCCTACACTATCCCAATGCTGAGCAAAGGCCTCCCCCAAATCCCTCCAAGTATCCTTTTCCCGAGCCACCTCGATCCAACCCTTGGAGTACGCATTGAAAAAATATTTTTGAGTCGGGTAGCCTATTTATTGAGGAAGGCTATATAACATCACGCTACGATCAAAAGGAGCGGAGCACCAACAAAAAATTGGACGAAAACTGGCAGGCTACGATGCGACGGGAAGGGTCAAGCGAGCAAATATTTGACGCGAATTAAATATATATTGTATAGGAGTCAAGAAACAAATTGCAAATTTTTAATGCATAACTTATTTTACAAATTTTTGTTTTATGTACCGTTTTTCTGGTGGAACGGAACGGAAGCTAGAAATGCGTCGCCTTTGAAAAATTTGAATGGACATCAAAACTTCAAAAGCCATGTGAATAAATATATTTACTTAGCAAACTGGTTGAATTCTCAACAACCTAAGTTAGTAAGTGATATTTCTGATTGAATAAATCACAAAGAAATAATTTAATTTACATGGGTGAGACTAAAATAGAGATCAAAGCCAGCAGAGCGTACTCACTGCTTTGCAACTAGACAAAGTTTACGTAGGTTATCAATAACATCCCGCGTAAGGTTTGTCTAGTTATCTAGTTTGTTTGTTGAGGGTCTAGAATCACGTGCTAAATTCATGGAGTCCGTTTGCTCGTCGACATCCCGCCATCTTATATATTATCATCTAGGACCCTAAGTAAACTGCTAGATCTTTTGTTATTCCAAACACGTTAATTATAGAAACAACAAGAAGTTACTTTTATAGGTACTTGGTAGATAAGTAAGCAATAAAGCATATATAAATAAATAATAAGTTTCGCAAAGAGAAAATATCTACGTATAATATTTCTTGGTACTTGAATCATAGCGGCCGCGGCCTTGTGATGAACAGAAGAACCAATCTTTTTGGTCAGTGGTCTATAAAATATCGTGTCATCACAAAAACTATCCTTCCGTGAAATTTCATCTGAATCAATGGCAATTTTGAAGTACTAGGAGAACATGAAACAGGGAGATACGATAAATCTACAGAAATAGGAAGCTTGGTTATTTTCTAAAATCTCGAAGAAAATGTACCTGAAATATGTAAAGAGGTCAGACTAAACAACATAAATTTTTTTGAAACATGGTCGCCCGTTTCCAATTATACAAGCTATCAGATTAATTGATTTTTCGACAAACCTTAAAATCCGGAAGCGAAATAATTATATTTGACAATTTGTATATTTTTTATTTGTCCGGTTTATAGTATGATAAACGATGGTATTTACAAAAAGCTATTTACTTGTATATGCGGAAATGTGAATACATCAGTCACACGTGATGGAAAAGTGGGAAGTACGCGGTACAACTATCGTGATGTCTGTTCATTTTTATCTGTCAGGGTGGATAATGCACTGACAAACATTTTTATATGAGCGTAAGAGGTTTTGCATTGTAAGGCGACTATGGTTAATTCAACCAGTAAATATCCTACTAATATTATAAATGCGAAAGTTTGTGAGGATGGATGTATGTGTATAGGTATGTATGTTTGTTACCCTTTCACGAAAAAACTACTGGACGGGTTTGGATGAAATTTGGCACACAGATAGTTTATAACCTGGAATAACATATAGGGTACTTTTTATCCCGGTAGTATGTTCCCGCGGGATAATTTCCGACCTCCACGCAGGCGAAGCCGCTGGCAAAAGCTAGTCTCATATAAAAGTATCACATTTGTCTAACGAAATATTACCACAAATTGTGGCGTAAATTATCCGGATTCTATCGCATGCATTGAATTTATTGTTTGTAACCGCGATTGGTATGACAAAACGTGTGCGTGGGCAGATTTACATTCCAGAAGTACTTGGCTAACATAATGCACAAACATTATACGCTAGGTGTAGAGATGTGGTGTGGACTGTGGAGCACTCGACTCGCAAGGTTGTGTGCAGACTGAATCGTAAATATTACGGTTACCAAGGCGACATGAACAGACGGAGATAATAATGGAGTACATTGCGTGGAACTGCAATGCACCCAACAGGTGTATCGGGGCGCTTGACGTAGCGTTAATCCGTTCAGTGACGTGCCCGACTTGTACGTAGATAGCACGTAAATGGTTTGTCATTTTGTAGTACCTATTAAACAATGTTTTGTAAAGGTGCGTAAAACTGAATCTCTTTTTTACACGCTTTATATTAGCTTCACTTGTATGTTTGTATATTTGTATGTTTGTTTGTAACCGACTCCTTATACCATCATTCAAACTTTGCACACCTGTCAAGGACCGATGACAATGCAATAATTTCATAAATTTGTGCCATTATCCTTGCCAGGGTTACCAGGACAGCAAAAAAACCGTCACAAACTACGCTGACATACGTCTCAAAATTCGAAACACCCTAAAAAATTTAAAATAAATAATAGTTTAAAAAACTAGTTTGGTTTTCAATGGAAGCGTGTTTTTAGTTTTTTTAAACTATTATTTTATAATTAAAAATATATCAATCGCAATGGTGTGCACGTTTCGCTTTATATCCGACTACAAAAAAGGGATTATTAACGCACGCGTTTTTCACGCGTCTTTTCAAGATATTTAATTATGGTTTTTCACGCTCGTTATTAAATATTATTTAAATATTCATTGGTCGAAGTGGCGGTGCTTGGCAGTGGATGTTTTTCAGCAGAAATTATAAAGATGTTGATAATGATTTAACATCCAAAAAAAAAAAAAAAAAAAAAAAAAAAAAAAAAAAAAAAAAAAAAAAAAAAAAAAAAAAAAAAAAGGCCGTCCCCAGAAAAATTGGAGATCACAAAAAGTGAATATGTATGAATCAAGACTGTTCTTCGAATAAGGATTCGTTGACTCTAATCTATTTAGAAATGATTTAAGTAATGTGACCTTTCAATACGTGAAAAACTCTGATCATATTTGAACACTATCATTTGTTAAATATTAATAAAACAACCAAAATAGCACATAAAGTTACGTTCTCAACCCGTGGGTCGGGATGCCTCTCGGATGTCGGCGACAGGCTACAGACAGGCGCAGGCTATCTAAAATACCCCAATGTTCACAATATAGCTTACATTTATTTACCCTCCACAAAATACAGGGTACACACTGTAGTCCAGTGTTCAATATGAGACCGATGTTCACTTTGCTTGTTTTCGGAAACATTTTCAGTTTTCTATGACCTGTAAATGTGTTTTTCTTGGGTTAATAGATTTTGTAGTAACATTGTAAATTTAATAATTTTGAGAGCGTGAGTTTGGATGGTTATAGAAAAGCGTAGCTAAAAGGAAGACATCAACGTGGATATTATTTGTTGGTTTGAAAATGGTGAAAAGGAACACAATGGCAAGGAAGGTTGATAACAAGAAGACGAAAGCTGATAAATAAATACTTTGTAGAAATATAATGAATGTACGTTATTATGCTAGGACCTCTGTATGATTAAACGCAGTGAAAGCGTTTTTGGGGGCTTGTTGTGTTTTATCGATCAGGTTAAGCTACGCTTACTGCAGTTGGTTGATGGATGGGTGACCATCTTTTCATACCCCTCCGTGCCTCGGAAAGACCGATGGTCCCGGCAGTCATTCGTAGATCTTTGACTGGCTATACTGATCGTCAGAAGCTGGAAAGTCTGATAATCAGTTTAAGCAAGGGGTTAACTGAGTAATACGAAATACCTACTCAGTAACTGTATTGTGGAAATCACACAGGTATTTCCTCCAAGTAAAATACTAAAAAAAGCAAGGGAGATGAGTTAAAGCGTTTTTTTTTGTTTCCTTGAAAAGTCATGTTCGATTATGATAAAAGTTATAACATCATAATTTCAGTCAAAGAACGTCCACTGCTGGACATAGGCCTCCCCCAAAATGAGGGGGGTATGCCATAATTGTCACGGGTTGGCGATCGGAAAGATATTTTATTTATCCGTCGTAAAATCTTCAATGAAAATTACTAAAATATCAGTCAGCGGCTACCAGGCCGTCATAACTAACAGTCGTTAATTTTAAGCGGGGCTTACATCCGTGGTATAAAATTACACCCATTTATATCCATGGCCGTGTGAAATTGGATTGCTTTACTTAAATTGAAATCTCTTTGTTAAGGCCCTGTGAACGTGGACAAATAGTTTGTGGTTTTGTTATGTTTTATTTGTACACGATCCTTCAATGAAAGGGTTCGTGGAAAATTTAAACCGAGACATGTTTATTAAAGTTGTTTAATTTAGGGTTTCAATTTAGAAATCCAGTAATAACCTGTATCTAGATAACAAGAATTCTGCTATTGTGGAGTACGTAATGACATCAATTTCACAGTACCAATTTAACTCTCTATTTTGCTATGAACTTTTGACAATCAAGTTTTTATACAAAAACTTACTGACAGCTGTGCTGCTGGGGAGTTTTTTGCGCCAGTTCTTCCCAACTAAAACACCAGAAAGTGGTGATGGACGGGGCCTCTTGTGGGGGCTGTCTTATATTATTTTGCACGCACAAAGAGATAAAGATTATTTCTTTGTCCAAAACATGACTTGCTCAATACTGATTCTCAACCTAGTTTCCATGAAATGTCTTTTGATTTTGACATTCACGCTTTCCAACAAGTAGAAAGACACAAATGTTTATAGGTACTCATTCTCATTAAAGTTAAGAAGGGGATCGCAGCCTTAATTACAAAAGTTAGGACCTCTGACATTCGTTACTCGGGTATTAATATTCACAAATCAAAGTGGGTCGAGTTCGCGAAGAACGCGATAACTTCAGACAGATTTAATTGACTTCCGAGAAACTCTTACAATCTTCTCTTTTTTAACACTAACGTACTTTGAAACGGAGGAAATTGATTACTAAGGAGATGGATTCAAGGTGTTCAGACGTGGCAGAGAGAAATTATGGTTACTGTTTATTAGCTGTTGTCAATATTATTTGATTTTGTCTATAAAAATCTCTAAAGTGGGCTTGGTTTTCATACGTCGGCGTCGTTTCGGGTGACCATTGAAAATCAGCGCTGTGCTCTGGGTCCCTAAGCACAGCATCATGCTGAGTCTTATCAGCACCCCTAGCCAAGTTGATAATCTGCAATCGTTAACGCTAGTCGCTCAACGTTAAGTCACGTGGTTAGAACAAACGAATAGAAAATTCGTAGCCAAGATCACATCGTTCAAATGATAGAATGATTTTTTATCGTTTCTACAATGATCAACGCTACATCCTTTGTTATAATGTGTCGTTTTTCTAAAGACATTGTAGAACGAGCGGCCGACTCAGGCGTATCAACATGGCTACCAACTTATCGTTTTCTACAATTGCTGACACCGAGGCGTTACCGGTTGGAGAACAGAATTCGACACGAAACGGTTGTAACTTGGCTAGGGGGGCAGAAGCCTTCTTGTCACATTTACGGTGCGCTGCTACTGACTATTATATTATGTTATGTGTACGTAAGTATGAATCTGTTTTGTTTTCACGTTTTATATTCGAGTCATCATCATCATCAGCCTATAGCAGTCCACTGCTGGACATAGGCCTCTCCAATTGCACGCCATTCAGCTCAATTCTCGGCAACTCTCATCCAGCATTATATTCGAGTGATCTTTTCTTTTAGTATGCACGTGTTACTGTGACATTTTTTTTTTTTGGTTATGTCTAGGATTACTTTCGTGGTCTGCGTGAAGGTATACTAAGTCCTATGAGCTGTTGTGCTTGTTTTGCTTGGATGTCCACACCTACCTTGTATTAGTCGTGGATAATCGCTTTAGCTGGAGTTACCACGTGGACTCAGTCTGTGATAAGTTGCGAGCTGTACTGGCGAAATTTTACATCCTAAAACCAAAAGTTCCGTTCAAAGTGCTGCTAAACATGTACATTGCTTTAGCAAAATCGATTGTAGCATACGGACTTACAAGCTATGGGCGAACATTTAAAACTTATGTTGAAAGAATTTCCAACCTGCAAGTAAAACTACTAAAACTCATTGCACCAAGAAAAATAAAAGACAAATATAAAGATAACGTCATCGAACTATTTAAATATTGTGCAATTTTGCCAGTGCAGACTAGACTCAAAATGGCCCTCGTGATCGAGCAATTTGAAAACAAAAGCATCCAGATACCTATATCACATAAAATAATCACGAGAAGTATCAGCCAAAATAAATTAACAGTACCTCAGGCTAGAAATTATTATGGCAGGCGAATGGTAAAATTTTTAATTCCCACCATAATGAATGAAATACCAAAATACATAAAAAAAGAAATAAACTTGAAAAACTATAAACAAAGATACAAAAAATACTATTACAACTGCATATTAAATACTTAGTTAATCAAAATAAAAAAGAAATGAAAAAAATAATAATTTAAAAACCCTAATAAAAATGAATAAAAAGTGAAGCAACCTGTATCAAAATATTGTCGTTGACTAGGATCGGTCTTCTAATGAGTGGTAATGAGCCACCTCACGTAGGTTAGGTACTTACCTACTTGCTAATAGATGTTTACGACTAGCATAGTTACGAGTAAAATATTTTTGATGTACCCACATTGTTTACATATATTACCTATTAGTGATTAAGCAGTGTTGTTAATGTTATGCGAATGTGAGTATCAATACAAACCATTTCTGGTTTAATGGTACTAAACAAAAACGAACCTGTGTTAAAACTATATGTATGAATAAATAAATAAATAAAATAATGTGACGCATGTTTTTCTCCAGCTTTTTCTTTTAATTTTGTTGTGTTTGCTCTTTCCTTGCGTCATGTTTACAGCAAATAATCGTATTTTCTTTCTTCTTTATTACTGAATGAAACTTTCAACGGCTAACTGCTAGTAGGTATGGCGATACGGCGGCGTGTGAATGTTAAAAAGATTTATATCTGACAAACTACGGAGGCGCTACGATACGATCCTACCAGCCTATGTCGAGAAACTATTCTACTATTTAATCGTGAAACCTGAATTTTGTATACAAATGTTGATATTCTGTGGCCCAACTGGAAATCCAAAACCTGCCCTTTTCAAAGTGAAATAAGTTCCACATGCTAAAAAGGCATCATTAGCCACCGCGAAAATTTTGTGGAAAAAAAAACTCTATGCATTGTCAAAATCAGTCTGCGATGTTCACACTGCTGGGACACAGGCCTCCTCTCTGTGGGACGGAGAAGACCGTAATCCACCACGCTGGCCCAGGTTACCAGATTTCACATGTCTTCAAAATTTCGGATCTAGGACATGCCAGTTTCCTCAAGATGTTTGTTTTCCTTCACCGTTTTGACAGCAATAGTGATGAAATAATTTACACAAAGTCAAACACCTGCCTGAGTTCGACCCTACGACCAACAACTCGTAAGTTGCGGCCAGTTCCACTAGGTCACCAGTGTTCTGTTTGTTTTGATATTGGCCGTATAAAATGAAACATGAAACTGTAGAAGCGCTGAATGAAACCGCGTAGTTAATAGTTATTGAGAATGTTCAATACTACCGCGTTCCGATAACAAGCCTTGTTATCGGTTTTATTTTATGGAGAAAATCAATGTTTGGTATGAAATCTGTTTTATGCAATAAATTATGGATATTTTATCCAGAGGACTTGGACAAATTTGACATTCTATCAGCAATAACGATGATGGAAATGTCAAAAATACACAGGATGGCAATACTGAATTCAGCACTCCATGATTAGGAATTCCTCGTCAGATATAAAAAATAAATCTGTTGTTTCATGGAAAAGTGCAATACCTATGTGTGGAACAAACAGCTAATATTAGATGGGCCCGTATCTTCGTTAACGGAGTTAGAGAGGGCTATTTAGGTCCCCTGTAGTAAGTAGCAACACCTACATTTCGCCAGTTCTGTTCAAACCGTGTACGTGTGAAATAGCGGGGGAGAGGCTGTTAGCATCAACCGGGTACAAATCCAAATACTGGGCTTTTTTTGCTGCTTTTGAGAAATTCCCGTACAAAAATCCCAATAATACAACTTAGAACGCTCTCGTTGTTCTCATCTACCTCCCAATTTCCTGACTACCTGGTCATCGGTATTCAAAAAATAGACACAAACTGAACCTATATTTTGCAATCAGAATTGCGGTTACAAACACAATCAACGCGGCAGTGTCAATACGAACAGTTGGGATGAATTTACACAGTTCATTCCTATTGTTTTAATAGCGAAACGATTAATCTAGAATTGGTGTCACTTGATCTGAAATGGAAAGCTGGATAATGTTGAATTGAATTATTAATATCACTGATGTCATCCGTATGATCCTCTCTGGTACTCATGTGGTCCTGGTAGCTTGTGAGACGAAATAAGACCACGTTACTGAAGATAGAAAAACCGGCTCGAAATTATATTTATCTAGAGAGAGCATATTTAATATCCAGGCAAATACAAATTAGTACGACAAGAAAAAAAACTAGAATGACTAAGAAGTTTACAGTGCATATTTTATTTAAAACCAGTTTATCAGCTAACGCACTTAAGTGTCTAGGAGTATACCCACTGTAATATAAATCTACTTGGCGTCAAACTAAAAGTTAATAAATAAAAATTATGTTCAAAAAGCTACTCGACGAATGACTTGCCTCCCAGAAACTCCCAATGGTCGCAACTAGTGAACTACTCTAACTTTTTATTAATTCAACACCCTACATTATTATAAAGTGGAAACTTGGTAAAATTTCAACCCTCTGCGTGGTTCGCCTCGTACGTAATTAAGTTACTTAATTAAAAACTGAATATTATTTTCTTGTAAGTTTCTGTTTTAAATATTGTGTGATATTACGAACGTTGTAGTTAAAGAGACATAATATTATATAGTAGGTAAGAATGGCAGCTGCCCAAACCATAGATCAAATCTAAGTATATAAAATTACCTAAGTACTGTAGAATGTCAAAGTATTTTGTCTTTTGCCCGACGCGCGCTTTGCTTGTGGTTTTGGAACACACATTTATAGCATGTACATACATGCTATAAATGTGTGTGTAAGCGCAAGAGGAACCCAAGCTGGCGTTTTACTTTGTGTAAATAATTTCATTACCACTACTTTCAAAATGGCTAAAGAAAACATCGTGAGGAAACCTGCATGTCCTAGAATAAAAAATTCGAAGACATGTGACGTTTACCAATCCGCACTGGGCTCGTGGTATATTACGGCCCACTTCCTCTCACTGAGAGGCCTGTAGCCCAGCAGTGGGAACAAAATAGGCTCATAATGAAAAGAAAATAAATCTATCAATATCAAAATTTTAATGCTAAAGATACACATATTATGTCACAAATTAAACAAGCCACTCTCCTATTTCCACTATTGAATGATTCTTACTAAAAATACTAAAATGTTTAGTGGAATTGTAATCTCACGTAATTCACAATTTCAAATAGTCTTCATAGTCAAACATAAAAAAAAAACATGAATAAAATCGACGCCTCCCATAAGGTCGTAAGGCTAAAAAATCTTTTTCTCAGGAGAACATTTTTCGTATACGTTTATGCGCAGGAGCGTTTAAATATTAAGACCATTATCCATTAAAAAACTCATTATTTATATAAGATATTAAAATTTGGATTTTAATAATAGATAATACTATACAAGATTGTTGTAATGGCACAAAAAAACGGTTTTAGTCAAAAACAATGTTCCGACCATCTGCGTGGGAGCCATTGAAATGTTTGCATTCCATATATTTTGGCCCACCGCACCGTTACAGCAACGTGTAGTGGCGCAACAGAGGCGTTACGTCGGAGAGGTTACGGGCCAAAAATGGAAGGCAAACATTTTATTTAACTTTTTTAAATTATAGTTTACTCATTAGGTAATGATTTATTGGCGTGATTGATTGCGGAACAAATACACCGTTAAAAGCTGACATTTTGACAATACAGGATGGCACCTTAAATAATCACTTTCCTAAATATTATTCTCTCTTCTGAAATTTGACCCAAGTTCCATCCAAGGCCTTGATGCTAAAGTTATGAGGCTTCAACTTGATCGGGTCCAAAGTCTTCTCAGTCTTCACGATGGTAAAGTTCAGCATTATTTGGTAAATCAGGACTTTTATCTCCAGCATCGCGAACCTCATTCCTGTGAAACAGACCTCCCGTTAATTTATGTATGCCTGGTACAATTTTATGCTAAAAAAATATGTTTTGACACACTAGTTATCGTCGGAGGCTGCCATGGCCATTTCTATTCCCGATTTCATAAATAGAGATAGAATATACTTAAGCGGTTCAAATATAAACAGGAAATTTCATGTTCCGCGTTTCCTATAGGCAGGAACTACGCATTTATTATTGGGAAGGAGAGGTGCATGTCTGAACTTGTCATCGGCAGTGTTGTTTGTTTTTTACCTCATCTGCGTCATTCGAAATCATGTCTGAACAAACGGTACATAGTAACGTTGCACAGCGAATAATCATCAAATTTCTATTAAAAGAAGGAGTGATTCCGTCTGCTATTTTTGTAAGACTTAAAAAACAGTTCGGAGATGAGTGCCTTTCTCAGTCCAGAGTGTATGAATGGTGCAAGTTGTTTAGAGAGGATCGGGAAAACATTGAAAATGAACATCCCGCCCGTCGGCCAAGAACTTCGGTGAATAAAGAGAACACAATGCATGTTGAAGCACATATTCTTGAAAATCGACGAATAACAGTGAAAGAAATAGCTGAAAATCTCAGAATAAGCATCGGGAGTGTAGAAAAAATCATAAAAAATGTCTGAAATTTAAAAAAGTGTGTGCTAGGTGGATTCCTCATGTTTTGAAACCTGAAAACAAAGAATCAAGATTAGTCGCTGTAACACAACTTTTACAACGATTTGAAAGGGATGGAGATAAGTTTTTGAATTGTATAATAACCTGCGATGAAACATGGGTACATTATTTTATTCCTGAATCCAAACGAAAGAGTAAGGAGTGGCGTTGGTCTGGATCACCTCCGCCCCGAAAACCGAAAAAAACAATCTCAGTAGGCAAAATCTTAGCAACATTTTTCTGGGATTATAAAGGAATACTGACCATCGACTTCCTCACAGAACAAAGACATATAACCGCTGAATATTATGCAAAAATTTTGGAACAAAATGTGAAGTCGGCTATTCGTTCGAAGAGAAGAATCGCACAGTCCTCTGTTTGTTTTCTCCAAGACAATGCTCGTCCTCACACCGCCGCTTTGACGCTGGAAACACTACGTAAGCTCAAGTGGGAAGTGCTACCACACCCTCCATATAGTCCTGATTTAGCGCCATCGGACTTTCATCTCTTTGGGCCACTTAAAGAATTTTTAGGAGGAAAAAAAATCGAATCAAATGATGCCGTCATTGAAGCTGTGCAAGAGTGGCTTAACATTCAACCTAAAGAATTTTTTTCTTCCGGTATAAAAAAACTTCCCGAACGATGGAATAAGTGCATTGAATTAGCAGGAGACTATATTGAAAAATAGTGTATTTTTTAATTTGTAATAGTCATGTATTAAAAAAATAAATATAAATTCCTGTTTATATTTGAACCGCCTACGTATGTATACGTGAATATATGAAAACTGATATGTGACTCACAGTAATTTACATCAGTTAGAGAGTTTTTTACGGAAATTTGAATTTGTTACAAACTCATAAAATTGCAGTATTTCCAATCATTTCAGGACAGGGAATGACTTCCCCCACGGTTCTTATTTTATTTTTATTTTTCATTACTTTTTTTGTGTCGGATGGTTTTCCAAAAATTTTAAACACATATTCACATAGATTAAAACCATACATCGATAAAAAGTAAAGTACGTACACTGTCCATCTAAATCTTTGTTGTTGAGAATTTGAGGACTATGTGGGCCATCGTATCACTTTTGATTATGGTCTGACAGTTTGAGTAGTTTATGCGGCGTACCCAAATGTTCTTTCTTTGGTATTGTTCGTCAAATCTTTGAGCTCATTAAGTTCCAAGTTGAGCTGCACGAAAACTGACAATTGCATGCACTGACTGGACAGGTCCACTCAAATCTGTGTGGTTCTTTCCTCAAAAGACCATTTCAGACACCGATCTACATGGTCATCAAATGATCTGACCAACAAAATTATATCCATTTTTTTTTAAATATACACAATTACATTAATATTTTTTATATAAACAATGACATGAATATTTACATGTAAAGTATCATATTGTTTTAATTATTGTGAATATGTAGACTATGTGGGTCCTTTTTTAATTTTGTTTTCTTTTTTTCTCAGTAATAATTATCTGGCAGATTGAGTAATTTATGTGGCCTACCCAAATGTCCTTTCTTTGGTATTGTTCGTCGAAGCGTGGGGCTCTTTTAGACCCCACCTTGAAAATAAATGATAGTTGGATTGTTTCCCCCGCACGCGGGGAGTGGCGGATCTATCTTCATTGGTCGGCCGACACGTCATCGTCACAAACTTTAATGACTTATTTTACCAGTGGCCAAAAGTGGAACGAAGGAATTATCACTGACCGAAATTTAAAAACGTTACTTAGCATGGCCTTTCGCTAAGAATTATTCTTGTCACCGTCGCACAACTGTTTAAATAAAAGTGCAAGATAAAGACGGCAACATATTTAAAAAAAAAATAGCATGCCAAGTGACGTTAATTTGTCTCGGTCTTTGAAATTTTTGCGCATAGTAAACTATGGAGTAGACAACTAATACAAAATATTTACAAACCTGAAACTTAAATTTTTGTTAATGATATGCATGGGTAAAATTAATTGAAATCGAATAATGGTTTCTTATACAATCAGGACCTTCGCCTGGAAATCAGGACCTCACAAAATAAAGAAAAAATTCCATCACGTAAGGTTTTGTAGAAATCTTCATAAATGCTACCATAGTACAGATATGATAGGATAACAATTATTATTTTCGGAAGGGCTTGTGGCTAATTTAAAACAGCTGCACGGGTCGGTCATTCAGGTTAAGCTACGCTTGCCGTAGCTCCGTAGATGGGTGACTATCTTTACAAACCCTTCCATGCCTCGGAAAGCACGTTAACCCGTTGGTCCGCCTGCCAGCGTCGCGAGATTAGTTCGAAAGAGGTACCGTGGCCCTGGCATATGGGCAACTGAAGGAACACGGGTGGGTTTTAGTCAGTAAAAGTCTGACACGCCCATCCGCTGCATCTACAGCGGGACACGTCATTTGATGATCCACCATCCAAAAAAAAAAAGCAGTTGGGCCCGACTGTCTTTCGTAGATCTTAGACAGTCGTTACGGGTCGTCAAAAGTCTGACAACCAGTCTTACCAAAGGGCAATACGATACGCCCAGGAACAGGGTTGTGGAAGTCAGATAGGCAGTCGCTCCATGTAAAATACCGGTACTCAACTGCATCCGGTTAGACTGGAAGCCGACTCCAAAATAGTTGGGAAAAGGCTAGGCAGATGATGAACAATTATTATTTTCGACTGTTATTTTACTTGTTGGTAGTTATTAAAAATATTTAGTAAATGTGACTGACTGTCGACTGATTGATTTCTCTATCGACAAAACCGAGCCACAGCTATTTACAGAACCAGAATTAAACAACTTAGTGCGTAAATCAGATCTTTCTAAAATTGCAGCAGAACTTTTAGGATCTCGACTCAAAGAAAAAAAAAATTGGCTACGGGCACTACTTTTCCATATTATATAGAGAAATAGATGTAAAGAAAAAGCTTTTGTCCCAATTTTTGCTCAAAACGGTGATTCAGTTTTACTGTAAAGATATAAACGGGCGAATGAAAATGTTTAATGTCAAATATGATAAAGAAGCTTCAGGGACAAGCAAATAAGGTATTACAAGGATTTATAATAGTTTATTTTGTGAGTCAAGTCAATGCTAAACGTCATGAAAATCGAAATGTGTAAGTAGTAGCTTTGTTTATAATTTTCAAAAAGGTAAATTTTGCATACCATTGTTATTTACGACATGAAATTAAAAATATCGAACTAATCTTCTAGAGGTATATAAATAAAATGGATGTTGGTATATAAGAGATTGATAAACTCCAACTTCGTTTCACCGATCACCATACATTTGCGTGGTAAAATCATTACCCTCTTTTGAGCCGCAGTCAGTTATAAAACCTCACCTTTTTCACACTTGTAATGCTACTCTATTCCTTCGTTGTGCTCTTGTATTTATAGTGTCAGTACTTGACATAAAGATATATTGTTGACGTACTTCAAACCTAAAAACTATTAATCATATATTTTAATTTATTTCTAAATGAACGATTATTATAAGTTTTTGGGATAAAAAAAACATCCTTCTCTAAAAAAATAGGGTGTTAACTCAATATTACTTTACAAAGTGAGAATAGATTGTTGCTGTAATGCTTTAGTGAAGGTGGTGAATTCCTCTTACTATTATGATCATCTTATTGGTATTGAATTCCTGCAAAATGAATTAATTAATTGCCCTGTGCAGGTACTTCTAACCTTGAAGGTACTGTTCAATTTTGGTTTATGGTTCTTCCCATTGTCATACATAATTTAAGTCGTCACTAAATAGTAATAGAAAAAGTATGTTATTTTATTCACAGTCACAAAAATAGACACATACGAGTATACAGTCTAAATATAAAGTTTTTGGAAAGCCAACATTTATTATATTAAATATTTACAGCAAAATACTTCACTACTACCTTTTTCTGTGGACATAAATATTTAAAAAACGTAATTTTGATCGCACCGATTTGTAAGAAAGTGACATAGATCCGTCGTCGATGAGCCCTACTGGGCGACTGATTTATGAACGAACAAGAGTGATGAGACTACTTATTATAGGCAAAAAAAGAGATGGCGATAATGTGTATGCGCCTGGAATAAAATAACGTATGTGCCAAAACGAATCGCCGTCTTTTATTGATGAAAAGTGTTATTAAAACGAAAACTGTTTTACAAAAACTTAGATAAGATTATTATCAATGTTTTAAAGTAAACTATGTTTAATAAATCTAACGCATTGCGCCTTGAGGCTAAAAAAATCATAAACATGGATAGAACTTTGCGATTTTTTTGTATCGAGAAAATTTTATCGTATCGTGTATTCCTTTTACAGGATACTAGATCATATAGTCAAAAATCATATACTTTAATATTTAGTTCTGCTATTAAACGGTAAGAAAGATACACTTAAAAGAAAAAGCATGGTTTTCTCAATGTGTCACCTTAAGTTCCAAGTTGAGCCAAACGGTTAGTGAGAAATGCTTGCACTACTGACTGGACAGGTCAACTCAATCTGTGTGGTTCATTCTTCGAATGATCATTTCAGTCACCAATCTACATGGTCTTCACATGTTGTGAACAAGATTATGTCTGGACTTTAAAAGAGACTGTGACCTCTGAGTTTGTTTCGGCCTTTCTTCTCAGAGTAGTCAGTTAGGAAACGCCAACCTCATTTAGTTTAAAAAATATTTAATTGACGTTTAAAAGTGTTTGTACAAACTTACTTACAGAAATAAAATCATTTATCATAAATCGGTCAAACCGTTTTGGAGATAAATGGGAATATACGTATTTGCGTACAACCCACCATAAACGCACTCACCTTCTCTCTCATCGTGGTAAAATGTAGTGCAATGATAATGTAAACTGTCACGCTCTTTATGCCAAGAGGCTTTTATTTTAGTATTATGCTATACTTACATTTCATATTTTTTTACTTGAGTATAGTTTTCATTTTATTTGTTGGTATGTTGGCATGGCTAGCTGACATATGGCAAACAGTTTTTTAAAATGTTCTGTGTTTCGTAAATTTAATTACTTTCCTTACCTACTATTGTATATAATCATGTTTAACAGACAGCTGTGCTGCTGGGGAGTTAGTTGCGCCACTTCTTCTTCCAGGCTAAAGCACCGGGAAGTGTTGAAGGGCGGGCGTTTTGGAGGACTGTCTTATATTATTTTGAAGTTCTAAAAGTGCTGCTCCTCAGCCTAATTTGAACCTCTCGAATGTCTTATGTTACACAGTGCGACATAAGCAATTGTCTTTCTATTGTGTCTCTAATTAAGACATTCGACGAGTTAAATGAGTTTTGATTTTGAATGGATGACTTACCGATACAAATTCTTGGGCCCCCACCGAAGGGCGAGAAGGTGAATGGTTTAATATTGTGCTTGTTCTCCTCAGTAAACCTCTCAGGATCAAACTTATGTGGGTCAGGGAAGTACTTCGGATCCATTTGGAGCGTGTTCACCATATTGTAGACGACGTCACCGGGGTTCAACTATCAAAAGTAATAAATTATTTAAACAAAATAATTATTAAACCACATAGGGTACGTTTTTCAGTCAATAAGTATTCATTGTATTAGGAACCCAAGAGAAAAAAAGGCATGGTCAATTGTACATTAAACTTACAGTGTAAGGCTGTGCCCCCTCCCTCGGTGGAGGTAGTTCATAAGTCTTCACGCAGGTCCTGTCCATAAATATAGCAGGAGTCCACTTCCTTAGGGTTTCTGAAAATCCAGAGAATATAACGACAAGAAAATCATGAAGTTTGCTAATTTACTTAAATTGATATTTGCTTCGTATAAAATTCGCTTAAATTTTTTTTGACTCGACACAAAATTGCAAATTAAGCTACCGTGTATCACACAGTCCAAATATTTGAGTTCGCTGAGACCATCGAACGTAAGTCCTTTGTCCTCTTTTAATCGTCTGCACTCCTGGTACAACCTTTCTTGGATTTCGGAGTTTATGGCAAGCTCGTGGATAGTCATTACCAGTACCGATGCTGTTGTGTCAAAACCTGCCGCGAAGAAGATGAACACTTGCCCAGTCAATTCGTCTGGAGACCATTCTGCGAAGAGTAATAGGAATTAATTAAGAATAACATGCCACCACACTGTTCAGCTTGCTTGATGTGGATGTCGGTGATTCAAGGTTTTTTCTGAATAATAGTTGAGCATATCTCACTCTACGTGTATCAACCTGAGCGATTTTGGATATGTAGCCAGCTTAGCCCAAGTGGTCACCGTATGTTGAGCAAGGCGCTCTGGTAGAAGACCAGACTGTGGTTGGATAGGCAACGTAAAAAGACTTGCCTTATTTATATTTTCTGCCAGTATTTTCACTTACTCGCATATTTTAATCATGGCAGATTGTCATGCAGATACTTACCTCCCTTAGCCTCCATGAGCAGTTGAATCATATCAGGACGCTCCACGCGTTCTTTCTTCCTATATTCTATGGTAGAAGTCACAAGGTTTCTGAAGAAGTTGTGCGTCTTGTCGGGGAATATACGTATGCCTAGTTTCTGGATAATTTAAAAATACATTACTTATGACAATAATTGTTGAACCCATAGGTATTACCTTCTGTTGATCAATCTGCAAATGGCACTAACCTTAGTAAATTCAGGGAACAAAGTAGCTAAAATAAATAACGTTTTCTGTTTCAGGTTGAAGTCAAAGATTTTGTGGCCAATTTTGTAGAACTCATTGTCCCGGTCCTCTAGAGAGTTGAGCTTGAGGCCGAAGCCAGCTGATGCAATGACGTCATTGGTGTACCGACGCATTAGGTCATCAACTTCAATGTTTTCAGATTGATGATCTGAAACATAGTTAGAAACTACTTGATCATTCAAGAAAATTTAACGTTCTGTGGTTCTGTCTGAAGTTTTAATAAACCTTGTTACAAATACCTCGCTGCCTCATTGATCTAGTGGTCGCCAGTGCCACTGCTGAGCGTGGTCCTAGGTCCACGGCAATTTTTTTTGGGTTTTTACATTAGGAATTTCTTAGTAGCAGGTTCTTAGGCCCAGAGTCTGAATGGGTCGGGTCTGCCCAGTCGCCATCGACTGCAGCTCGCTGCCAATAGACATCCCATTTTATAAAATGTTTAAGTCATGCAGGCCTGCAAAATGTGGGTGCACTTATAAGTGCACCACTGCTTTACCCTTCTGTCATTACAATCGTGATGTGATGTTGTTACAAATTCCGTTGATTATTAACTCCTGTTATAATTATACTAGCTTCTGCCCGTGACTTCATCTGCGTCAAATTTTTGCTCCCCTGACCCTTCCCGTCGCATCGAATTGCCTACCAGTTTCGGCCATTTTTCGTTGCCACTCCGCTCCTTTTTATCGTAGCGTGATGTTATATAGCCTACAGCTTTCCTCAATAAATTTAATTCGGGCCAGTACTTCTTGAGATTACCGCGTTCAACCAAACAAACAAACAAACTCTTCAGCTTTATAATATTAGTATACATTTGTACATACCATGAAGGTACTCGATGATATTATCACCGATTTCTACCATTAAGGGTAGCATCATCTTCATCTTGGAACCAGTGAATGCTGGGCTCAAAGTAGTCCTCATCGCTCGCCATCTCTCACCTGAAAACACACATTTTTTTCTATTAAAAACATTCTACCATACAAGCTGGTAAGAGGACACCCGTCTCATAGTATAGAAAGATTCATATAATAGGTCTCCTGCTCCGAAAGCGTTCCAAATAGGTCAATTAGGGACCCATCGTTTTTTACGGGTTTAATATTGTATCGAGAGCTATTTTCGGGTATCCGGGTACAATCAAGTCGATCATATAACTCCGCAATTTATGACAATCTGACATTGACGCAGTTTAGGACTTGGTATAAATGACCCATAATTGGAGGGGAGCTACAATAACTCGACCATGCAGACGATACATGCGTGGACGGCGCACCCAAATAGGTCAAAGTCACGTGGGATATATATGGTTATGTAATTCACTGAGCGTTTGGGTTTGCGTCTAGGGTGGTACAGACACAAAAATAAACAATATATTTTCGTAGATAATTGTTTGTTACCTTTTCCCGCCTAAAGTACTGAACCGATCGTCGTCTTTTACACATAGGTTGTCAGGAATGTATAGAAATCGACAAAGAGTACCTTTCATATCGAAAAAAAAGTACTGTCCCCGAAGAAAACAACAATAAACGTTCTTGTAGTTTATAAATAGCAAACAAAAAAGCAAGCAAATTTTCAAAAAAAGCCTATGCCAAAACTTTCCACAGGATAAATCCCAAAGCTCTACTCCGTTCTTATTGATCTAAATCTCCATTAATTATAGAGCCAATCTTGACTATCTTCTTGGTCTTTAACCGCCAGCTGAACCAATTGTGTCAACCAAGCATTTATTTATTTAGTTACTCCGTTAAAGTTGGACTCAGTCTAGACCGAGTGCCACTCCCCAGTATGAGAGACTATAGTTTTCAAAACTATAAAGCAATATTTAGTTTATTTTAGTTTATCAGTGACAAAACTAATATTGTTATTTATTATATTACCTTTCATTAGTAGCAGACTGCCAGCGAACAGAGGATCCGACTCCTCGGTGAAGAACTCCCTGTGATCAGTGAAGTGGTCGAAGTCTTTGACGGTGATGGTCTTGATCAGGTCAGGGTCACGGATCAGGAGTATAGGCATCGTGAACTCCAGGAAACCCACGTATCTGAAAATATATGACCATGATTATGTTGCGCAGGTACCAGGCAAGCATGGCACAGAAGGAAGCAAGGTTATATGTAGCAGTAGGTGTAACCTTGCTCCAATGCTGATGAAAATGAATGGTCTGAACATACTAAAGATTTTGGACTTTAAATGAAGATTGCTGAATAACTTTAAATTAACAGTTTAGAAAATGTTGTTTAAAACATACAAGGGAAACACACCTTAGAAGGGCATGCCGTTTATCCTTGAAAAAATATCCTTAAAAAGAGGCGGTGTGCGTGTATGACCATATTATATACCAGTGGCGTAGCTTCAATTATAATAAGAGCGAAGCTCAAGAAAATAAATGTTCTGTTCTCATAAACTCTAGATAACATCAAAATGAGAAAATTTAAGTAATTCCTTAACTTTTCTTAATTTGACGCCATCACTACAGAAAAGAAATCGTAAAGTTTTTCGGAAATAATACTATACTGTAAATATACACAAGTTCAACTTTAATTAGGTGGCAATAATTTATCCACGTGTACGATATCGATATAGAAATCCAAAAATAAAAGTTCAACATAAAATTCTCTTTTTGTTCATTCTGTGGGCGAAATAAATAGCCCGTACCAGATCGCCTGTTTTTGTAATTTTTCGTGGCACAATGAATATTTTTTTAAGAATTTCCAAAAACCAAAACATAACAGTCTTTTTTGTTTGTCAGTGTCTCTTAAAGATGTGAACAAAGGCGGAATGAAGAAAAAATAATTCTGTTTAGGGTTCCGTACCCAAAGGGTAAAACGAGACCCTATTACTAAGACCGCCCGCTATCCGTCGATCGTCTGTCACGATGCTGTATCTCATGAACCGTGATAGTTAGAGAGTTGAAATTTTCAAAAATGATGTATTTCTGTTGCCGCTATAACAACAAATACTAAAAAAATTGAATAAAGCAAATAATTAAAAGGGCTCCCGGACAACAAACGTGATTTTTTTTGCCGTTTTTGGAGATAATGGTACGGAACCCTTCGTGTGCGAGTCCAACTCGCACTTGGCCGGTTTTTTCAATATCAAAGTCAAAGTCAAAGCATTTATTTCAAATAGGCCCAAAAAGGCACTTTTGAACGTAAACAGTTACATGAAAATAGAATTGATTCTAGTTGCCCCTTCCAAAAGATAGATTCGTATGGAGAAGAATGGGCAGGAAACTCCACCGTTACTCTTTTAAAATGTTTTCAATATTTGTATGCAATATTTATGTAATTATATGTGAAGACGATGCACCTACAATAAAATTACCATACCACAATAGGTAAAAATAAATAAAAAGAAGCAAAGAGAGATAAATTAATTATATGATAGATACATGGTCCCCACATACTTACAAACCTTGCAAAGGCAAGAATACAAATTTCCTAATATTTTACAAGTTACAAATCAGTGTATGAGTTATAGTAATCATAGAATGTAAATCAGTGTCATAGGGGAAAAATAAATCTAATACAATTAAGTTAGCAACCAGTTTGATAAACTCTAAGACTGTCATATCGAGCGAGACCAGCATTTTCCAAGCGTTCTTACCTTGGATGTAATCCTCTAATTTGTAATAAGTTTGTTTACAAAGTGTACTTTTAACATGATTTTTAAACCTCCTTTCATTTAATTGCAATATATCAGAAGGAATTTTGTTGTAGCATTTAACACAGTACCCCATAAAAGATGTATGTACTTTTGGTAATCTGAAAAATGGTTGATCTATCTTGTCTTTATTTCTAGTATTAAAATTATGTCTATCGCTTATTTCATTGAAAAGATGTAGATTTTTTCTTACATACATAATATTTTCATAAGTAAAGTATTTCTAACTAATTTAATTTCGTGGAAGTGGTACAACAAGGGAGTAATAACCACGAGCTTTATAAGATCCCGCAGAAATAGAAAAATACGTAGGCGAGAAAGTCATAGAATTATAATCATGTTATGTCAAAGAAAACAAAGAAAATACTTATGCTTAATATAATACATATTATGTTATTCAGAAATAAAACTAAAATAATATAGAAAGAACCGGTCTTAACTTAATTACATAAAAGGCGCGATAATTTTTTGTGTGTTATATTTTGGTATTGTAAACATAGTATTTTTGCGTATTATGCAGTAGGTATTTCTTCAACAGTATTCAGTACGCAGACAATACTTTATATTTTATTAAAGTTGCCAACCCTAGTTGCGCCCCTGATATTATCTACACGTGGACTACGGACGTGGACGAACCAAGGAAGACGATAATCGCCTTTCCAAGGATTTAAGGATCGTTACACGTGGGTTTCTGTAGTTCCGTCTATTCCCATAGGACAAGGCTGGATTACTTGCAAATATCCTTATTATATCGTGGTGGTAAAGTGTTTGACGCCTTCTTGCAGCTAAGAAATCTTTATAAAGCGGAAAAAAATAGAACAATATATAAAATTAGCACCATTTTTTTTTTTTTCTGGATGGGAAATCATCAAATGAATTCTCCCGCTCTGGGCGGAGCGGGAGGGCGTGTCAGACTTTTACTGACTAAAATCCACCCGTGTTCCTTCAGTTGCCCATGTGCCAGGGTCACGGTATCTCTTTCGAACAATCTCGCGACCCTGGCAGGCGTCGGTCCTGGCAGACCCCTTCAGTATTGCTGACATCTCTTTGAGGCGCGCGTGGAACACTACGCGCCGTCGACCCGAGCCTGGTCCTTACCGGGCGGCGAGCTACCCATTGCTCGCCGCCCGCAAGCTCAAAATTAGCACCATCCCATTTGTTCCCGTGGGTGTTGTAGAAGGCGACTATGTCTAAGAGAAATGGAAGCAGCGTTCTCTAAGCCTTTTACCACCATACTGTGGTCACCAACCCGCCTGTCAAGTGTGGCGATTATGCCAAACACCCCCCTTTGTGGGAGGCTTTAGTCCAGCAGTGGACCTCTTTCGGCTGAAATTATGATGATGACCGTGTTTTTCTTATTTCCATGCCGGAAATAAGGTAAACAAAATACGGTATAATTCTTTTTGGTTTTCACTACCGCGTGTCTTCCAATTAACAAATAAGGAAAGTGTATCTCTATTTTCATATGCTACATTATCCTCATTACTTCCTAACTCTTAGGTAATTTATTTCCTCTTGGAGGAAAAATAAGTAATATAATAGAAAATATACAGGATGGGATGGGGTAAGGATGATCCAACTGTAAGCATGAATTTAGAACATGATTTTAGAACCTCTAGCGTGGAAACTTTTTGTAGGTTATAAAAAAGAAATCAGTTGTTTCATAGAAAAGTGCAAAAAAAATTCAATTCCGACCAGTAGTTCCGCCGATTCTTGTCATTCCCCTTTTCGTACAAACTTGCATACCCTATTCCCTATTTTTATTCTACCCCCTTAAGGGTAAAAATTTAACAAACTATAAATATAATTCATAAATAATGTAATAAAAGCCAAATAAAAAAGTTTCATCATTCTAGCTTTAAAAATGACGATACTTCCCTACAACCTTTCATCTTCCTTTTCAACCCCTTTAAACCCCTTTTCCGCAATAAAAAGTAGCCTGTGCCCTTTCTCAGGCTCTTAAATATCTGTGTACCAAATTTCATTTAAATCGGTTCAGTAGTTTTAGCAGGAAAGCGAGACAGACAGTCAGACAGAGTTACTTTTGCATTTATAATAATATATTAAGTGTGGATATTTGAGGATACGGTAGTGTCCTCAGCGCCAAACTCATAAATTGAAAAACAATTACCTACGACGAATAGGGTCTTACAATTAATTAAAAATCGAAAAGAGAACCAACATAGGTTCTCAGTCGTATAAAACGTGTGTAACACAATTAACACAAGACCTCATACACCCTAAATAGAGTATTGAGTTAAAAAGCAAAATACAATGACCAAAACTTTATTTCTTTAAAACTGACTGTTATTATTAAGAAAGACGTGTTGACCCCAGCATTACTTCATGCATTTAAAATTGAGTCAGCCTTGAAATAAGATTTTATTTTAGTGCCACAGCTGGGCAAAGGCCTCCTCTTCTTCCTTCCAAATCTCTCTGTCTTGTGCGTTCTCTGGCCATGTCGCCACTGCAAACTTAATTCGATCGTCACGATACTTTCCCTGTTGCGTACCTCAATGGCGTCCTTGATCAAGCCTAGCAAGTGACGATCTTTGCCCAATTCAACAAAAGTAAAATTACTCACTTATCATCCGGAAACGCGTCATGTATGGCTTGCAGTTCATCCAGAAAATGTTTCTTCAGGAACGTTGTATTGTACATATTACCGAAGAACGGTACGCCTGGGAAATGTTTCACGCCACGATTTTTGAAGAAGTTGTTTACGTGTTTATAACTGTAGATCCAGTACCCTACTAGGGTAGTTAGCAGGAATAATAATATTTCGAGAATCATGTTGTCGTATCGCGCGTCGGGAGCCGACTGTGATTGAGGACTGCGCAGGGGCACACAGCCGTTAGTTAAGAGGAAATGGAGGGATATATAACAGTGCGTCATAGATACTATGATATTTATAGCTAATATAATACATAGTCTATTAAACTTGCGAATTCTTTCACGAATAGGCCTATTGTCCAAGACGCTACTCCAAAGTAGTTCAAGTAATAACGCGGGCAGGCGATGCGATGCGACGTGACGCGGTGGGAACAAGAAAATTCACGCGGATGACGTCGCGACTAGAAACTAGTTATTATTAA
This sequence comes from Aporophyla nigra, assembly GCA_947507805.1. Lineage (NCBI taxonomy): Eukaryota > Metazoa > Arthropoda > Insecta > Lepidoptera > Noctuidae > Aporophyla > Aporophyla nigra. The sequence goes on along the minus strand of OX382297.1, from coordinate 24,325,629 downwards.
AAAACCAAAAGTAGGTTTGTAACATATCGCCTTTTATAATTGGCACCGACAATGATAATTTCTTCAATTGATTCAGTGCACGATTTCAAGGTTCAATCTCAAATAACCAAGCAATTGACCCTTTTATTCTTAAACACACAGAATACATTTTTGATCGTCCATTACAGGGCAGATATTATTTAAACCTTCGAATTGATAACGAGGGCATTGCTCGTGAATGTAGTAATAATAGAACATAATCTGTTTGTAAACAGGGTTTGTGATAAGTATCTTTTATTCCTCAACACGATAGATATTGCTTTGTCATTGTTATTGTTAAAATAAGGCTATGTAACAACAATGAAGTGGACTGATTATATAAAATCTGCGTTCGGGGGCTCAGTTAATGAATGCGTCAATTTGTCATCTAACAGAACTAGACAAAGAGAGAGCGTGAAGTGAGCTAGGAATACTCCTGTGATTGAACACAGTTCATCCTGATTACGACTGCTCCGAGCGAAGCAAAGAAGACACGATTAGACACAGTTCGTCCCGACTACGTCTGCTACGAACGAGTGAAGCGAAGAAGATGCCATTTGACACAGTCCATCCTGATTACGTCTGATCCGAGCGAAGCGAAAAAGATGCCATTGGACACAGTTCAACCTGATTACAACTGCTCCGAGCGAAGCGAAGAAGCTGCAGTTGGACACAATTCATCCTGACTATGACTGTTCCGAGCGAAGTGAAGAAGAAGATAACTCGTTTACAAATGGGAATGCATCGTTGTTCTATTGCTCAGCAAAGGCTTTTCATTCGATTTCGAAGGAAAATGGTATTATATCTTTCCTTTAGGAATTTCTCGGTAACACCTAGGAGATTGTGATTTATGGTCGGTTGGAAATAGATTCATCAGGAAATAGATCAGATCAGACGACCTTATCTATCAGACTTATTTTCAATGTGTGGTTTAATTGCTAGTCGCTTACAATAACTTGAAGCGATATTAATATGGCACCGCCTTAATATTGTTTAGACTTAAGATTATGCAAGTCATTTGTTGATTCAATTTGTAAATATTTCTTGCACCTATGAAAATATTTCATTTACTGAACGTTATTATCGTCTTAGATATATTTAATTATTAGTTCATAAGGTTCGTAAGTCAATGAGATCGATTGACCTTTTAATTGCGAGTTCACACTCCATAGTTTAAGATCTGGCTGGAAGGTGGCCACGTTCATGGAATATTTGTAGAAAATATTTTTTTATACGCAGTTATAAAAGGGGCAACATGCTTTGGTCTGGGTTGTTAATTAAAATATGCCCACCAATATTTATTTATTTTAATTAAGTTCAGATTAATTGACTTTTTGGAAAATATTTGATTCGCTAGTTATTCAAATGAACAATACCTACTCCATTTCATAGAAATTTACGTAGAGAACTTGAAGATTGAGGCCCTTGAGTTAAACACGCATCAGGGCCGCAATCTCTTCGTGGCCAGGTGTCAGCAGGTAATGTTTTGTTACATTTATAAGTCCATTACGTATATTTAAACTGACATAATAATACATGGACACCTATTAAACGTCAGAAACTAGATGCAATCGCCAACCAGAAACTACGCGGTTAATCTTTCAAAAATAATTGGCTTTTACAAGGTTTTCAAATTTCAGTGAAAATATGTATGGGAGGACTGTGTAGGCCTGTCAAAAAGTAACAGGTACTTAATAAAATAGAAAATAATCTACATATCTACTGTATGCATGGGCTACAACATTCTTACATTCACATGCATTCAGTCTACATAACATAAAAGACTAATCACTACATAGTATCAAACAGTCGTTTCCCTCTGTCTGTCCATATGTATGCTTAAATCTTTAAAAATACACAACCGATTTTGATGCGGTTTTTTTAATACATAGAGTGATTCAAGACGAAGGTTTATACGTATAATACGCGGGCGAAGCCGCTGGAAAAAGCTAGTATGAAATATAATGCACAGGTAATGACAAAAATGCTATTATATAGCGGGCTGCACGAACTCAAGCTGTGTTCTATGGGCATCCTGTACTATACAATAGACTATTATGTGACTACATGTCTATGAACAGACATGCTTTTATCGCCAATGTATAGGTATAACTACAATTAGTTAATTAGTGTCGGAACTAATTGAAACCAACAGACATAATAAATAGTTAGCGATTGAATCTGATGTCAAGTTATCTGAAGTAGTTTATCTATGTTTATTATTTTACTAGCTTCTGCTCGCGACTTCGTCCGCGTCAAATCTTGCTCCCCTGATCTTCCCATCGCATCGAATTGCCTGCCAGCTTTCGTTCATTTTTCGTTGCTGCTCCGCTCCTTTTGATTGTAGCGTGAGGTTTTTTTGGATGATACAATGTTGAACCTGTCGGATCGAGTAGTCGAAGTTTCAGAAATGGTGTCTTTTATCATCGTAATCATCACTGTCAGCCTTGTTCCACCCTCTACTTAGTACAGACCTCCTCTCTTTTGTTCTATGTTTCGCTGGTCCACCGGAGTTATGTTTTTCCGCATGGTCGCATGATAGTGCTAATAATTTAAATAAAAGATCGAGAGAGAATATCCTACCAGTCTCATCAGCACCCAGAAGTATACCATAATTATTCATTTGTAGGGCAGTTGATGTTAGGCAAGTCAAGATAACAGGTAACAGTTGCACCGTACGTGCTATAAAATCGCATGACACTTCATTTTTCTTATAACTGGTCTTTATTAGACAAATTGAACTGCTGTAAGCTTATGGTGCCTTGGTAACCCCTCGAGCGCGATATTATACTGTATAACCAGGGGAGAGGGGGGGCTTCCTTTTACTAACTATTGACGTAAAATATTTGTTAGTTTAACTAACCGGAGCGGAGTTTACCCTGCTTCATTATACTCCGCCGAACGGCTGTTTATACAGAGTTACCAAGTTAAACCATGAAAGAGTAAGTCCCGGGCCCTTCGCTGAAGTTTTGCCACAATGTATGTTGGGCCAACACTTCCTTGGCATTATATGACAATCATACGCACTTTGTGGTCGTAAATTAGACTTTGTGTTATGTTGGTTAATTTGTGGTTCATTAAAAGGAAAGTATACCTACCTAACCTACAATTACAGGAAATGGTATTAAACGTAAAGATTTTTATTGTTTAACAATGATTTGGACTTATAAAATGAATGGAAGGCTTACGAATAATTATTTGATTACCTCAAGAGACGTAATGAAATAATTACTTGTCAGCCGACGGCGACGTCATTACGAGCGAGACGTCATCTGAAATTTTTTATAAAATAAAAAAGACGTGCAGTGGGTAAGCCCGTAACTTACGAGTTTTAGGTCGCAGATTCGAACCCAGATGCGCTTCACTTTGAGTCAAAATCAAAAAGTCATTTATTCAAACTAGTCATAGAGTCAGCACTTTTTGAACGTCAAAGTTACATAAGACAGTCCCCCAAAACGCCCGCCCTTCGACACTTCCTAGTACTTTAGCTGGGAAGAAGAAGAAGTGGCGGAACAAACTCCCCAGCAGCACAGCTGTCTGTTAAGTTAGAAAAACTCGATTCTATACAGTATTATAATAAGTAATTAATATTATAAAACAAAACATACATCAAATTATTCGCCATAATATGTCAGCTAGCACACGCCAATATACCAACAAAACATTGAAAACTAAAGTCAAGCTGAAATAATAAAATCGTAAATAGAACTTAAAACCTAAATAAGAGCCTCCAGGCATAAAGGGCGTGCCCGCATACATACACAACGATGCATAATGTTACATGTAAATATATACATTGATGCATATAGTAAGAGTACACATCACTACTCTCCAAACGGTGTAGAAAAACGACGTGACGAAACCGGCATGTCCTAGAACCAAACATTAGAAGACATGTGACATCCATGAACCCGCACCGAGATGAAGGTCGTCTCGGTCCCAGCTGGGACCATTATAGTTTGATTATGATAATGGACCTTCTGAAGTGACTAGTAAACTTTTAACAACATAACCATTTAACGTAAATAATAATATCTCCAACACAACGTTATCTGATCCCAAACTAGGCAGAGCCTGTACTATGGCAACCAGACAACTGATAAACATACTTATATATTTCTAAATACATACATATTATAGATAAATTACACCCAGACACATAACAAATGATTGTGCTCATCACACAAAGATTTGTCCTGGGTGAGAATCGAACCCACTACCTCAGTCTTAGCAGTCATGGTCACTAACCACTAGACTAACAGGCCAGTCAAAGTTAATATCAACTTGTCAAACAAAATTTTTATCTTAGACAATTATATAAGAGTTTATGGACTTTTAGCTTTAAAGTACATATTCACATGATAAAGGGCCTTTATTACACAAAAAAAAAAAAAAACAACTATTTATAAGTTTTGTAGCTGTTTTTAGTACATTTTTTAGGCGTCTAGCTCTTAGCTAACTTACTTAGAATTTCTTAGGTCTCAGGTTATTTTAGATGTATTTTATTTGTTAAAAGCTTTGGGAGTTTGTTAGCTACCTACAGTTTTTTGACGGTGTTATTAATTAATACCCTTGGTACTGAGGCAAAGGTCTTAATTGAGTATTCTTAAAATTGTATAACTGCTGGTCTTAATATTTTGTGATGATTGTGATGAAGACGAGTGGTAGGTATGCAAAGAATTCTATTAATCTACATTATTTTATAAAGAGGAAACATTTGATTGTTTGTAATGGATAAACTCTAAAACTGCTGATCCGATTATCATATACCTTCCACCTATAGAAAGGTACATTATTGTAGAATAAAGTCGGGCTTGTGGGTAGTTGTAATAGTCACACTAAGAAAAATTTGCTCCCATTTGAAATTGAATATATTTTAATAAACACATTATTAATTATTATTTATGCAATTATATTAAAGTTCATAGTTTGTACCTGCTGGTGTAGCGTTATCACATCATAATTTTACTTTTAAAATCCACATCACTTCACTGACATCACAATGGAGTCACTAGCAAACACTCTGAGTGAATTAAAGGAGTTGTTTCACACCAAGATGTCCGCATTTGAGGACGAACTACAGAAGGCCCCTCCATCACCTGTCACAACTTCAAGCCTGGCTGCGGACTTCATTATGTTCCGGACATTCATCACCCAGGCTCTCAACAGCGTACAGCAACAGGTGGAGCTACTAGCTCGTAGTGTCGACCAAATTGAGATGCGGGGACGGAGGAAGATCTTGCTGTTGCATGGTGTTGATGAGGCGCAGGAGGAAGACACCGCCAAGGTGATTGCAGAGGTGATATGTAATAAATTACAGTTGAGTGACTTCACAGTTGCGGACATCAGCCGATGTCACAGGATGGGGCGAGCGGTTGCTAATAAAACCAGGCCTATACTGTTCAAGGTGGGCAGTCTTGCGGTCCGAGATAAAATTTGGTTTTCCAAAGCCAAATTAAAGGCAACAGGGGTCACTATGTCCGAATTCCTGACAAAGGGGCGGCATGATGTGTTCCTGGCTGCGAGGGAACGATGTGGTGTCACCAAGAGCTGGACTAAGGCTGGCTGCGTGTATGTCCTTGGTCCCAATGATACGCGGCATCGGGTTGAGTCCCTCGCTGAATTGGACAGGATTGCGCCGAATCCCAGTGGGCCCGAGCAGGGTGAACCTGAATCGGCTGCATTGGTACCGGCTGTGCCAGTCTCTGTCCCGGTCGTAGCTGCTGCGAGAACCGCAAGGTTAAAGCGTTCTGCTGCTTTAAAAAGTGATGTTATGTGAATGTTTTCTTCAAAGTCCGGGTAATATCGTGTTTTTTGTTTATACCTTCCGTTTATTATTTATCAAGCTTCGTCAATTTTATTAGTTCTAAGTCCTGACTTGACATTTTCTAAAACTGTCACACTAAATTCACAATGTTGACACTGTCAGTGTCAGTCATCTGTCAATCAACACACATGTCAGTTCGTAATGGTGCGTTTCGTTTTACGTAACGGTGTAAAGGCAGAATGAGACTGGCAGGTTTTGGATTTGTTGTCAAATGATTTGTTTTTTATTTACTTTTATCTTTTTGTGTTATGTTTTATTGTTAAGCAATTTTGTTTTTTTATTTTGCTACCCGGACTGCATACAAATTTTTAATTCATCTATTATTAACGCCACCGGCAGGTGGACCTGATATTTAAGTAACCTTTTACAAGGTTTATATTATTTTTATTGTTTTGGTATTTTATATTTATATTATTTTATTATATTAGGTAATATTTATGTCTATAGATAAAAGCAGTGATAGTAATAGTTTTTACTCTTTACCAAGTAGCGACGACAGTTTTGTGAGTATTCCTTCTCTAGCAGAGACTCTAACAGCGCAGTTTTCTGATGTTCCCAAGAATTTTAACGTTATACATATTAATGCTCAGAGCATTCCGGCTCATTTCCATGATATGCTGGCAAGCTTTGACTGTAAAAACATTCATGCTATTCTTATTTCCGAGTCTTGGCTTAAACCTTGTCTCCCTTCAACTAGTTACTCTCTTCCTGGCTTCCAGCTTATAAGAAACGACCGGTCAGTTGGTGCTGGTGGTGGTGTTGCTATTTATCTCCGCACACATATTCCCTTCTCAGTTATCAATGTGTCAGCACAGCCGCCTCCATCAGGTGCCGGTGAACATCTCTTTCTTGAAGTTGAACTGCACCATTCGAAATTACTTCTTGGAGTCTACTACTGTCCCTCATTACGTGTTAATTTCTTCTCATCTTTTGAAAAACTTTTAGAAATGCTTCTCCCTTCTTACAGTCATAGTATAATCATGGGTGACTTTAATACTTGTCTTCTGAAAAAAGACCATCGCTCTTCTTCTCTGACTAATATTTCGGGTTCCAGTAACCTTTCCATTCTTCCGCTGAGTGCCACTCACCATTTCCCTAACTCTACTCCTTCACTTCTCGACTTGATCTTCGTTTCATCCTCTGATCGCGTCGCTAAGCATGGCCAATGCTCAGCTGATGCCTTTTCGTATCATGACCTGATCTTTCTTTCATACAAAATTCGCCCACCAAAGGCGAAAGCTAGGATTCTCATGCAACGTAATTTCAGTGGTATGAATGTTGATGATCTCTACAAGGATGCCAATAATATAGATTGGTCTACTTTATTTGCTTCCACTTCTGTCGATGAGAAAGTCAACATTTTTGCGTCTAAGCTTATTGAGCTTTATGATCATCACGCACCTGTTCGGGCAGTAAAACTTAAACATTTGCCAGCACCGTGGCTCACAGATGAAATAAAAACAATAATGCATAAAAAGGTGACGGCAAAGTCTAAGTTTAAGCGTAGACCTAATGATGCTAACAGGGAAAGCTATGTCTCAATCCGTACTCACTGCAATAAGGTGTGTAGGAATGCTAATCGCCAACACATTCATACGTCTGTCCAAAATGGGGACACATCCAAAGTTTGGAAATTTCTTAGGTCATTGGGGGTCGGTAAAACCCGACAAGAGACAATCTCAAAAGATTTAGACATTGATGCAATGAATAAACATTTTACTGCTTCGTCCGATTTTGATAGGACAATTAAATGTAATACACTGAATTATCTTTCTTCTCTTCCGACTCCCAGTTTTTCTCCATTTGTTTTTGGTCAATTCTCCGCATGTGATGTTAAGAAGAGCATACTATCAATTACTTCCAATGCAGTAGGAAGTGACTGTATCAGTCGTAATATGTTAGTCCCTGTGCTGGATGTAATCCTTCCCGTCATCTGTCATATCCTAAATTTTTCAGCATCTAGTGGTGTCTTTCCATGTTCATGGAAGGATGCTCAAATAATTCCTTTACCTAAAAAGTCAAATCCCTCATCCTTTTCTGAATATCGTCCAATATCCGTCTTACCATTTCTATCCAAAGTCCTTGAACGGTTAATCCACGATCAATTAAGCACTTTCCTTTCCAAAAATAATCTCCTCAACCCTTTCCAGTCTGGCTTCCGTCCTGGTCACAGTACCACCACAGCGCTTCTGAATATTACGGATGATATAAGGTCAGCCATGGAAAACGGTAATCTAATGGTCTTAGCTTTGCTTGATTTCAGCAATGCTTTTAATACCGTTGATTTCGATGTTTTGCTTGGAATTCTATGCTCTCTTAATGTATCTCCATTAGTAATTGACTGGTTTCGTAGTTACCTGTTCGGACGTCGGCAACGTATTTGCATCGGTGAGATTTTGTCTTCCTGGAGTAATACTTCTGCCGGTGTACCACAGGGTGGCGTTCTATCTCCATTACTTTTCGCAGTTTTTATTAACTCTATCTCCGATGAACTAATTTCTTCCTACCATCTTTATGCAGATGATTTACAAATATACTCTCGAGCTCCTCTTGGAAATCTGTCCGAGGCTATTTTGGTGATTAATCGCGATCTAGCCCGGATATGCGGTTGGAGCAAGAGGTATGGACTCATGGTCAACCCGATTAAGACGCAGGTTATTGTGGTAGGCAGTTCTAGAACTGTCTCAAGAATTGACTGGACGGCTCTTCCCCAAGTTTCCTTTGACAACTCTATTATCCCTTTCAGTGAAAAAGTTAAAAACTTGGGGATTTTCATAGACAAGAACTTCTCTTGGACTGCCCAGCTACAAGAAGTTAGCCGCAAGCTATTTGCATCCGCTGCATCTTTGAAGAGACTGCGTAATTTTCTGCCGACTGCCACCAAGATTGCGCTTGCACAATCACTTCTTTTACCCATCCTTGATTATGCTGATGCCAGCTATCTTGACCTTACCCAGGACCAACTCGATAAACTTGAGCGGCTTCAAAATGTCTGTATAAGGTTCATATTCGGTTTGCGCAAATATGACCATGTATCCGAATTTCGTGTGAAGCTCAAGTGGTTACCAATTCGCCTTCGCCGGAACGCTCATATTCTTTCCCTTTTATATAATGTGCTGTTTTCTCCTTACACTCCTCTCTATCTTAAGAATCGTTTCCAGTATCTTTGTGACTCCCACACAAAGTTGTTAAGGTCATCAGATAACTTAAAGCTTAAAATGCCAATGCATTCTACAACTTTCTTCGATAAATCCTTTACTGTTCAGGCTGCTCGTTTGTGGAATGCATTGCCAATTCATATAAAACGCGCACAATCTTTACCGGTATTTAAAAGACTCGTGAAGGAGCATTACTTGTTGTCGTGATCTTGTTTCCGTAGCTGTGATAATCTGTAGTCGTCTTTTATTTTCTTAGCTCATATATTTAGTATGTATGTATATAAGTATCTATTATACAGGATATATATGATTATTCTATGTATTTATTAAAGTAAATTGTATTTTGCACCAGTGACAACCCCATTTTAATGTCCACGCAATCACTGTCCATTCCAAGGTTGCCTGGAAGAGATCGCAGAAAGCGATAAGGCCGCCCATTGTATGTTTTTTTTGTGTTAAATGTTCTTGTTGTTATGTATTTTCTGGTGTACAATAAAGCATATATAAATAAATAAATAAATAAAGTCGCAGGCGAAGAGCTAGTACATGATAAAGTAAAAGTTTGTATGTTTGAATTAGGTTTGTTTTGTGAGTATGTTTGGTTCTCAATCACGCAAAAACAGTCGAACGAATTTGTCTGAAATTTGGCACATTTGGATGAGTTTATAACGTGGGTTACCTACTCCTTAATACTTTTTTCCCAGAAGTACCTTCGTACCTACTAGTGGGATAATTTCCGACCTGTACGCGGGCGAAGCCGCTGCCAAAAGCTAGTAACTGTTGAAATTGACATTAAAATTTTATAGGTTTACATTTTTGGATCATTAAAAAGTGTGTATGAATAGAGTGCCCAAATATCTATATCTTACAATGTTAGATTATTCTTTTATATCTTTCCTATACGGTCATAAACATTGCATGCATGTCTAACTCAAATAAAACGCGAAACAAACTAAGTTTCGTAGATTTAGTGACATTAAAACAATGAGTCAACAACAGTCATAAATACTACAATAAAACTTTACCCAACTTGGTCGGCTCGTAGTTCCCAACGAAATATTTTGACAAGACTTCAAAAGTCGCCGACTTTGGAAGTCGAAGTCTTTAAGTCTGGCCTATGGAGTGTTAAGAGTTTCTTGTTCTGTATTTAATTTGAAAGAATAATGTTTCCGTTTGAGTAATATTGTCGGGAAATTATAAAGTAAAATGGGGGAATTTAACCTCAGCATATTTTGGGAACAGGGATTGTGGGAGATGGTGACGTAACTTAGAGTTTAAAACTGTGAACTTAGTCGATGAAAATTATTAAGTTGGTACACAATATGGTTAAGTTGCGCTATAAGTTTAGGTCCAACTTTTAACTACTATTATCACCACATTTATAGACTTACCCCTTTTAGCTATGGCATTAGGCAGAAACTATGGTACGATCCTTAAATAGTCCTCTTGATTTGTTTACGTTCATATATAAAATTATCTGGACATATACGCACGCCGGTGCGAGTACCTCCTGACCTTATTGATGAACTTCACTATTCACCAAGCAATGAGGTCTCTATGTGTATAGGGTGGTTGGAAATCCAACGCACAAACTGAATTTAGCACATGATTCTAAGCCGTTGTAGAAAACAGTCAGCTGTTTCTTAGAAAACTGCAATACCTACGCGGTTAATGGAACAGCGAATTTTTTTTGCAATAACCGACGAAACATTTCATTATCATTTTCTGAATCCATGAAAACAGGACTAACGGGTTGTGCATCGATGTCCCGGCCACCCTGAATGTATGTCCTTCTAGGGTGTCCTGTCCTCTCCCGGCGTTTCCAACTCCGTCTTGTAAATATATATTTTTAACCATTATTGTGTTACCTAAAAGTTACATACAGTTTTAGATCACCGGTGTATGCAACACATAACATTATACAACACATAACATCACACCTGTAATCTTCAAGGGGTAAGACAGAGGTATACATATAGTAAACCCACATTTCGTCAATTATGTTTAAGTCCCATGTACAATAATAGGCGTCAAGCCATTGTCATCATCCGGGCCACAAGTGCAGACTCCGGGGTGCTGCTAAGAAATTCCAGATGGAAAAATCCAATTTGCACGGCCAGGGAAGCGAACCCAAGACCTCATCCTCAGCAGTAGCGGTTAGACCAAAGAGGCACAACGAGGCGACTAAAAATAATCGAAAAAAACTAATTTATTGCAATGTAACTCATCTTTCACCCCTTACAAAGCACGCCTCTTTCAGATGTCCTACATTGTTACATCACAAGCTATACAAATCGTCCCTTCTATGTTCCGCCCCTCTTTTTATCCTCCACAAGAGTTACAACGTCATCCCATTGATTTTATTAGCAGCACTGATCGGCATTCGAGCTTCCTTTGAATCGGCTTAGTTGTGATTTACAAAACCCTTTGAACAATGAACGAAGAAGAATTTTATGGGGTTCCGTACCCAAAGGGTACCAACGGGAGCCTTTTACTAATTGTAAGACTTTGTTGTCCGGCCGTCCGTCTGCCACAGGGCGCTTCCTTCTGAATTGTAATAACCAAAGGTAGAGAGTGAAATATGAAATTTTTACCGAGTGTGTTTTTACTGCTGTGGTCGCTATAACAAAAATCAGTACTGTAAACTACAAAAATTAAGGGAACCCCCTTTCCCTTACAAGAAACGTGTCTTTTTAGCTTAAGTATTAAAAAATATTATGGTGTTAAACACTGCACGGAATCCTCTTCGTGTACGAGTCAGACTCGCAGTTGACAGTTTTTTTACTCGAAATACCTAGGTTTTTGTATGATGTAAGGTCAATTGGTATGATAAGCAGTGGCTTTACACGGATTTTTTTTGTATACAATTTGCAATGCATGGCATGTATTTTTTTATTTCTCTTAATCAATGATGCACGCTCATATAAACCCAAGCAAAGCATTTCAAGTCAAATTTTTCTACGGTTTGTTACTCAAAAATATTAATAAATTAAACAATTTTTCAAACGTGCGTTATTGTCGCGGCCACATTATGACGTCACTTACCACGATTCTGTTTTACTTAGATCTCTGTTTTAGCCGAAATCATGTAATTAAATTTTTTTGTGCTCCGTTCGTGCAGAAATGGCACTTACTAACTTATCTTGGTGAGAATTCAAGCAGTTTTCTAAGAAAAGATATTTATTCACTTGCCTTTTGAGGTTACTTCCAGCATTCTCGAATACGATGCGTTCCTAGCTTGCATTCCGTTCCACCAGAAAAACTTAGCATAAAATAAGAAATTATGAAATAAATATTGCATTGAGAAATGTAAAAAATATAATAGCAATTTGTTACTTGACCCCTATACAATGTATATTTAATTAATAAAAGAGTTTTAAATTATACGCATATTCCCATTTAACATTCAAAGGAAAAGCTTGGCTTCTGAGAAAAGTGTTAGGTGAATTTTGTTTTTTGGAATAACATTTCGCTGATAATTTTATGAAGTTGTCGGCTGCTTAACCGGACTTGCCTGTAAGAAATTAAGGACTCCAGCCATGGTTTAAAAAAACTTAAAACTAGAGGGACTACTCGCTAAGGGCACCCCCTGTTGGGTATGGACTTAGGCTTAGGGCATCGCTGGTAGAGGGGACGAATTCAACGCTACAAGTTCACCGGCACGGGTTCGAGCCAGGGTCGGGGCGGTCGGTAAAAATTATAAAGGGTTTTATTTTTAAAGCTTCTTGTTTTATTAGATCAATTCTTCTCAAAAGTTTAATCTAACGTAATGGCAAACTCCACTCTTGCAAATCTTTGACATCAAAAAAGAAATAATAAAATAAGGTTTAAGGTAATGTTTGCAAAACACGAATCTGGCTCAAGTACCTGCCCTGAAATTAGCTTAAAAAGGCATTAGAAAATACCTTTTTATTTAAGATCTCATTCAGGCTAAAAAATAATGGTTTATTTACATTTAAACCACAAATCCTCTTCAAACAAATAAAAGCCTTCACAGACAAAGGTTAATGTTACCGAACCGTTATGCACAGCGTTTTATCGAAAGTCAAGTAATTTTTTAAATGAAAAGTATAACAAAAAACGTATAATTCAGGCAGAGAGGCGTGCAAACGACAAAACATTCGCTCATCATAATAGAGTAATGGAAGGGTAACGTGGGGAAAAGTGGAACACAGGCGGATTTCCGTTCTTGATCGCGTATTGTGTCCGGGGGGTCCAGGGTCTCATGGCTAAATAATACTCAAATCCATAAAAACAGAAAAGCAAAATTTTGAGTCGGCGCTGAAAAATCAATGAACAAAATCACTCAAAGCGCCGACTCATAATTTAAAGGTTTATAATTTTTTGCTTTTCTGTTTTTTCGGCGGTTTAATTTTTTGTTAAAAAGTTTTTATTTTGTAATTTTTTGTGCCTTTAATGTACCAATAATACTTGGCAAGGTATACCCTATCCAATGAAAAAAGAATTATCAAAATCGGACTACTCTGTACAAAGTTATGCGTGCTTATACATTACAATCAATGAATGAACAATCAATCATCCCCTGTTTTCCGACCCTTAGGGTTCGATTTTGTTTGTTGTGATCATTTTCACATACCTAATCTCGGCTGTTATTTGTAGATCATTTATTAGTGACTTCTCATTTTCATATTTTTACACTGTTAATGACATTTTATTCTTTTCTGTTGCAGCTTTGTGAAATTTTATCTTATTGTTTGTAATATGGGTTTCACCAGAAATTACATATTATTGTTTTTTTATTTATTAAAAAAATCATGAGGTCGCTAGGGGATCGGTTCCAATAAAAAAGTCGTACAAAATTTAACTCAATAATGTAAGAAAATTAAAAACATGGTACCAGACATAAAACTTTTTTTTCAGTTTGTAACAGAACCACTTTGTATTGAGTCAAAACATTTTTTTTCTGTAATTTTGAGACAGTTTAGCTATTTTATGGTTTTCTTGCGAGAGCGCGGGCTAGTATTATTATGATAGTTCTATTACAGCGTCACATTAGGTACTTCGCCAGTATAACTCATCGTGAGTGCTTTGTTTCAATTTAGGTTAATTTGGGTTTAGCTTAAGTTTATTTCAGAAGATTACCTCTCTGAACTTTTGCTTATACTTGCTTTTACCCGCAGCTTCGTCCACGTGGATGTCGGTTTACCGGGTTAAAAAAAAACCTGTGTTATAAACTATCTGTATGCCAAATTTCATGCAAATTCTCTCAGCCATTTTAGCCTAATTGAGTAAAAACATCCAAAATTTCATGTTTATAATATTATTAGCTTTTGCCAGCGTCTTCACCCCCTTATCTATACTAATATTATAAAGGTGAAGAGTTTGTTTGTTTGTATGTTTGTTTGGTTGAACGCGCTAATCTCAGGAACTACTCGTTTGAATTGAAAAATTTTTCTTGTGTTGGGTTGCCTATTTATTGAGAAAGACTATAGGCTATATAACATCACGTTACAATTAATAGGAGCGGAGCAGTAACGAAAAATAGACGAATACTGGCTGGCAATTCGATGTGACGGGAAGGGTCACGGGAGCAAAAATTTGACGCAGTCGAAGTCGCAGGCAGAAGCTAGTTACGCATATAAACCTTCCTCTTGAACCACTCGGTCTCTTGATCAAAACCGCGTTAAAATTTATTGTGTAGTTTCAAAAGATCTAAGCGTACAGATGCGGAAATTGACTTTGTGTATAACCAACTTAAAAAAAGGAGGAGGTTATCAATTCGACTATATTTAATTTTTTTTATGTTTGTTACCTCATAACTTTTGACTTGATGAACCGATTTTGATGATTCTTTTTTTATTTGAAAGCTGGTACTTCCCAAATAGTTTCATTTTAATTTGGTTCCATTTGGACAATGGAGTCCATGTGAAATCATATGTCTTAAATTTGCATTAAGTATTTGCGCGACAAATGAACGAATAACGCGATGAGATTAGTGCGGGGTATCTACCATAACTAAAAAGTTAAAAATAAAACCTTTTTTCAAAAAAAAAAAAAAAATAACAACCGACTTCCTTAAATAAACACTACAAAGTGAAAAATATTTTTTTCAATTTAATTTCGGAAGTCGGTGGCAAAAAAACCTTAAATAAAGATACCGACTTTCGAAATTAAAGTTATTTTTCACTTTGTAGTGTTTTTTTAGGAAGTCGGTTGTAATTTTTTTAGTAAAAGTTTTATACAATTATTTACAGGATGTAATGTAATGTAAAGAAAAAGTAGTATTTGACTATATTTTCTTTAAAATAATGATTTTTATTTGAAGCTGACGCAAGATATCAATTAAAAAGAATTCTAAGTACATACATACATAACTAAATGAACTAAATAAACGGAAAATAAATTACAAAGCAGAGACACCCGGAAAAATCCATTATTTAATACTAATCTTGATAATATGGCTTTAAATCTGTTCGATTGAGATCTTTTCAAGACATAATTTTCTCTTTGAAAATTGGTAGATAGGGGAGACAAGCTTCTGTGTAGTTAAGATATATTTTAGAGCTGGCAATAAATTTTATCTTGACTCTTAGCGGACGGTGGTGGGGCAAATTGCAATGAGTTTGAAACTTTTGTGATATCGGTCAGTAATAATTATAACTGATTTGATTAATGACCTTTAACAAAGCTGGGGACAAGACCGTTAATTGTTCATTAACAATTTTACATTTCGATTAATGGATTATCTCTTGAGATAACTTTAAAAAAATAAGGGTTTCGTAAATTTCCGTTAACTATTCTTAAGTCTATTAACCGTTTATTAAGTATCTATTACTTACCAAAAGGACACCAGGTGAAAAACACGTTTTAAACTTTATTTCGATTTTAAAGGAGACGGATACGCTTTCATACAATCTTGGGCCTGGATGTAAAAAGATGAAATTGGTGTCTATTGATAGGTACTATATTATTAAACAATCACTGAAAATTTTGCAGGTTTTGGCAATCTGAGAACCGAGTTAAATAAGATTTAGGAAAAGTGAGGTTACGTAACAATCTACACTTAACAGCTGATTTTTGAAGTGCGATTCTCATTCTTTAAAATACAGTTGGGGTGTTAAATATAAAGAATATTATTATAATTCATCATCATCATCATCATTTCAGCCGAAAGACGTCCACTGCTGGTCATAAGTCTTCCCCGATTCGGGGGGGTTTGCCATAATCGCAACGCTTAGCAGGCGGGTTGGCGATCGCAGTGTGGTCGCAAAATGCATGAGAAGGCTGTTGCCAATTCTAAGTCCCTTAGTCGCCTCTTACGACATCCACAGGAAGAAATAGGGTGGTGCTATTCTTTACTGTTCTCTCTATTCTTAATCATTATATAAGTATTTGTAGAAGGGCTGGTGGCTAAGTAATAACAGCCGCACGGGTTAACCGATCAGGTTAAGCTACGCTTGTCGCGGTTGGTCCGTGGATGGGTCTCGATCTTTACATACCAAGACCCTTCCGTGCCTCGGAAAGCATGTTAAGCCGTTGGTCCCAGCTATCTTTCGTAGATCTTAGACAGTCGTTACGGGTCATCAGAAGCCCAGTCTGACAACCAGTCTTACCAAGGGATATCATATTACCCAGTAACTGGATTGTGGAACTCAGATAGGCAGTCACTCCGTGTAAAATACTGGTACCCAGCTGCATCCGGTTAGAAAGGCGCCGACCTCAACATAATTGGGGAAAGGCTAAGCAGATGATAATTTATATAGGTATTTCTAGAGTGAGGGAGAGAAAGTAAAAATGTTCTTTAGTAATATTTTTTATTTATCTTCAATTATGATTAAATTGTCATCTAGAAACTGTGCAGGTGGTACTATATTGTCTTGGTACCTAGCCCAACTAAGGTACCATATTATTTTCATAACAAGAGGTGGTCTTTGATCCAACTATCAGCAAGCTTGGCAAACATGGTCACTGTATTTTACCTGAAAGATGTAAAAAGTGGTTAATAGCAGATAACATGATTAAGTACTTTTAAAAATATTGGTCCGATAGTTACTTAGTTCTATATAATGTATCTACATGGGCCTTTTAAATGTTTACCTATACTTTATTATATTAATTAATACCGAACTACCTGCTAAATATCTCAAATATTATGTTCACTGATAACATGTGTGATTATTGGAGAGCGAGGAATACTGTCCTACCGTGATACAGTTTATACTATGATGTAGTACAGAGGTCAGTGTGAATTACTCTCTGACAACCAAACAACCATTTACGTTTGATATAAGATCTAATTTGTTTGTTTTTTATACGTACATATAACTCATTGTACCTAAGGTTGTTATTGTGCTACTAGAAATAAGAATGTTGCCCCTAAAACGACCCACTGACCTTTTATTTTTTATTATTATTTTGTTAGTATAACGGTGAAGGAAAAAATATTGTAAAGATTGCAAGCCAGCGTGGTAGACGTTGGTGAGGTAAACAAGAAGTGAGTAAATACTTACAGATTGTGGTGTACGCCATTGACGAATTACTGCTAATATCATTTCGTCATCCAAATCTCGACGATCTGTTGTATTACAGCGATTAGTCGCTATGCGACAATTTACACAACGATCCATGGTGTCGCTTTCCAATCGGTAGGCTGTTCGTAGAATCCAAAATGACAAGTCCAAGTCCAACGTTTAAGCGGGGTTCTCCGTGTTGGGTATGGTAGCAAGGCAAGGGTTATACAAGAAAGTAGCTCCGAAGTCCGTAGAATGAAAGCAGGGGTTGAGGAAACATCAATAAAACTATGGGTGGAAACACGATACGCACATGCAATAAACAATATGGAACGAGTGAGTGTCAGCGTTATGTCATGCATGTCATGTCAGAGTTAGCACAGACTAAACATACATTAATCGATTAACAAACGTGGATCAATTTATGTTAATTATATAAATATTTAATTGGTTTAAGCTGTGCAGTATGTTATTTCTAATAGATTTAATTATTTTAATTGAATTAATCATCTGGTGAAGGCATCTTCTTAAATAGTATGAACGTTAATCGATTATAATTTAATCGATATTCCATTTACTTGGGAACCTTAACTTAATTTTAGGATTTCTCATTTTCCAGATTGTAAATTGAGTTGATTTTTCAGATTTTGATATAGAAAAATATAAGCTTTTTTTTAAACCATTTCTCCACTTATTACATTTTGGCCCAGAAATGCCCGTCTCCTTTTTAATTCGAACTCTAAAGATAACTATTCTTTTATAAATTATTCACGGCATGTCTTAACTTTCTTCATATCACTTCTATCATTTTTTATTTTTGTAAATCAATCACTAATGCAACGACATATAAAATGCAATATCTGCCACGAGTTAACGATTAAATGTTACTTATCGTCGGTTAAATCTTGCCAAATATAAACACACTAGCTTTTGCTCGCAGCTTCGTCCGCGTGAATGTCGGTTATCTATCACGGACGCAGACGAAACCGCGGAATATAAGGCAGCGAATGTCCTTTTTTGGGTTCAAACTTACCCCGAACCAAATTTAATCAAAATCGGTTCAGTGGTTTAGTCATGAAAGCGTAACAAACAGACAGAGTTACTTTTGCATTTATAATATTAAGTATAGAATTAACAAAGTTAACTTTTGTAGTTACGTATTAGCGATTAACGAAGTTGACTCTTAGATTAATGCTTTTTATAATGTGATTGAAATTAAAATTTCAGGTAGCGATTAACTAAAGTATAGATAAGAAGTTTAGAATAAAGCGTCGGTAGGTAATTTACTATAATTTTCCACTAGTTATTTTTGACCTTTCAAGGAACATAAATGTAAGATTTTAGAACAAAAATTATTTTGTTCAAAATAACATCATCATTGCAGCCGTAAGACGTCCACTTAGGCCTCCCCCAATTTGGGGGGCTTTGCCATAATCGCCATGCTTGGCAGGCGGGTTGGCGATCGCAGTATGGTGGTAAAATACAAAATAACATAATAACTATTTAAACAGCGTCTAACGTTTTTGCATTAATCAGAATACCGCATAACCGACATACTAGCATAAAAAACCCGGTAGGTGGGAAAAATGCAGGAAAAACTGTAAGTGGGGACGCAGATGCGAGCCGACAATGTTACACCTGTCTCTTTCACACATATGCAGTTTTGCATGGAGTGAATGAAAAGGCAATCAACTTTTTGTATTAAAAAGTGGTTGTTAATTGCAGTTGCTTAGGTATTCTTTTTAGTACACTGTCTGGAACGTTCTGAGTGTGTGCTTAAAGAATATTGTGTTACTAGATTTTTTGTTTTATTTTTGTGTTGGTTTTATAGGTATAACGATTATTTTATTTTTTTTGCATAATACCTACAATAACTGTCCATCGGGATCGGTTGTTGTAACTTTGTTTTATGACCACATTTTCTTTCAGTTCCAGTCTTGAATTAATTCTGCTTCAAGTACTGACCCTGATGTTATTTCTAAATTTTAGAAGCTTTTAAATCCCAGAATGGTAATCCTTATTATTTCGGAAAGTTTTAATTCTTAATTCTTCTTAAGTTTAAAGATTGCGAACTAACTTATTTAGAATTCGGGTTTTGAAGCCTCGTTAAATTTTACAATTACTAGGTTAGCGTATGTAATGTAGGAGATGTCTACGACACTCGAGTTCGATAATCATATACTTAGTTTTCCACAATATGATAAGAGGTATTTGTCTTGCACTTGTGAAGTCATTCATTATAGTGTTATCATCAATCAGGGCACTTACAAATGGTGGCAGGGACACCGACGCGCATCCTGTTAAGCTGTTACCATGAAGTCAAGCCTTTTCCTTTGGGAAGAAACTACAGAACACCACCTGTTCCGTTCCTTACATACTCTTTTTGTTTCATTTATGTTCATATATCTGGTCATACATGCACGCTGGTTACCAGTACTACGCACCTGACCTTTCTGAAGAACATCACCAATAAGGTCACTAGGGTGTACCGTTTCGGCATGTCCATTCAGTTGCCTTGCCTTGCCATGTACGTACATATACTTTTTGTTTGTAAAGTATTGCCAGATTATTCAATTGGACCCTATTTTAACCGCATAGGTAGGTATTGCACAAAGTCCCGGCCACCCAATATATGTATCATCTTTTTCATAATATATTGTAGGTATATTCCTAATACCCTAGTACCTAATGCAAATTTTGTTCAGTATAATTACCATAGATGCAATTCCAGACGTGTACAGCATAATTCCGTGCTATCTATCTACATATGCCATTCAATTACCAACATTATGGCACTAATGACTTGTGCCAGCTATCGGAATCCACTAAAATATTATTACATTACCATCTAAATGGTAAACGTTAGTGGTTCCATAACAATCTATGTAGATTTCCATTATATTGCATATCCTCATCCTTTTTTTTTGTGGGTGGGAAATCATCAACAGACGTCTCCCGCTCCGAGTGGAGCGGGAGGGCGTGTCAAACTTTTACTGACTAAAACCCACCCGTGTTCCTTCAGTTGCATATATGCCAGGGCCCCGGTAACTCCTCCGAACAAATCTCGCGACCTTGGTAGCGTATCCTCATACTGAGGTGCTTGTGGCTAAGTCACACCAGCCGCAAGCATCGATCGGCCAGGTTAAGCGACGCTTGCCGCGGTTGCTCCGTTGATGGGTAACCATCTTTACATGCCAAGATCTCTCAATTCCTTGGAAAGCACGTTAAGGCGTTGGTCCCGGCTGTCATTTGTGGATGGTCTCTTTGACAGTCGTTACGGGTCGTCAGAAGCCCGAAAGTCTGACAACAAGTCTTAGTCTGCCTGTCCATCAGGGCGGAGAAGAGCGGAGCTGTGCCAATATTAACTAATATAATTCATACTCCGCTCCGCTCCGTATGAATGCAAAAAAATCTGTTAGTTAATATAGGCTCAGCTACGCTCTTCTCAGCTCTTTTCCGCTCCAATGGACAGGCAGCTTTACCAAAGGGTGGTACTTACCCAGTAACTGGGTTGTCGATATCAGATAAGCAGTCGCTATTCTAATTTATGTATAGAACTAATTTTATTGCATTTGTTGTAAACAGGTCCGATAGTCAGTGGTGGCCCAGTGGTATCAGCTCCGACTTACGAGTTGTAGGTCGTGAGTTCGAACCCAGGCAGGCGTTTAACTTTGTGTAAATAATTTCATCACCATTGCTCTCAAAACGGTGAAGGAAAACATCGTGAGGAAACCGGTATGTCTTTTTTTTTTTTTTTTTTTTGGATGGGAAATCATCAAATGACTTCTCCCGCTCTGGGCGGAGCGGGAGGGCGTGTCAGACTTTTACTGACTAAAACCCACCCGTGTTCCTTTAGTTGCCCATGTGCCAGGGTCACGGTATCTCTTTAGAACAATCACGTGACCCCGGCAGGCATCGGTCCTAGCAGACCCCTTCAGTACTGCTGACATCTCTTTGAGGCGCGCGTGGAACACTACGCGCCGTTGACCCGAGCTTGGTCCTTACCGGGCGGCGAGCTACCCATTGCTCGCCACCCGCAAGCTCGCGCCTACGGTGGCCGGGAGTCCAATCCGGTATGTCTTAGAACCAAAAATTCGAAGACATGTGACATCTACCAACCCGCACTAGGCCCGCGTAGTAGATTCACCGAGAGGAGGCCTGTGTCCCAGCAGTGGGAATAATATAGGCTGTTGATGATGATGAGGTTCGATAGGCAGTAAGTTCATGTAAACTACTGGTATTCAGCTGCGTCTAGTTAAACTGGAAGCAGATTCTAACATAGTTGAAAAAAAGGCAGGCAGGATGAAGAAGAAAGAAGAAGATATGATAGAAGCAAAGTGTAGTAAAAAAACCACATATGGTCGTTTCATTGCTAAAACTATTGTATACTAGCTGACCCGACAGACGTTGTCCTGTCTCTTTGATGATATTTGAGCACGCATTCTGTCAATTCTGTGTCAAATGTCATAATGTTACATTTAAAAAGTTTACATTGTCCTATTATATGCTTGTTAAGTATTCTTAAATAAGTGTTCTTAAATTTTTTAATTTCCCACGCACTTTTTAAATTTTTTTCTTTCATAAGAACCTTCTCCTGACAATTACAAACACAACAACAACAAAAAAAGTGAAATCGGTCCAGCCGTTCACGCGTGATGTCGTGACCAAGGGAAATAGGGATTCATTTTTATTACACGCTTTATATTAGCTTCACTTGTATGTTTGTATGTTTGTATATTTGTATGTTTGTATATTTGTATGTTTGTTTGTAACCGACTCCTTATAGTGCGATTTTGACCCACTTTAATCGACCAGATTTCATTCAAACTTTGCACACCTGTCAAGGACTGATGACAATGCAATAATTTCATAAATTTGTGCCATTATCCTTGCCAGGGTTACCAGGACAGCAAAAAAAAAAGTCACAAACTACGCTAACATACGTCTCAAAATTCGAAATACCCTAAAAAATAGAAAATAAATAATAGTTTAAAAAAACTAAAAAACACGCTTCCATGGAAAACCAAACTAAAAAGTACAAAATAATGGAAAATAAGCGTGGGGTGCCTGATATCAATAAAAAAATACCTTAAAAGCACCCCACGCTTTTTTTCCATTATTTTGTACTTTTTAGTTTGGTTTTCCATGGAAGCGTGTTTTTTAGTTTTTTTAAACTATTATTTTTATATATATAGATTTTCTTAAAATTCAGCTTAAGAATAAATATGTAAACGAAATAGGTACTAATAGATCAAAATACAGTCAACGCGTCCTGGCTGGCAAACTGCACTGCTGTGGTGCGCGTATTGTCAAATTACTGCAAAAATAATGTACTGTTTTATACCGCGTTATTTGGCGAGCGCTGAGCCAAACTAGACTTTATTTTAATATATGAGCTCTCGTAGACATAACATACGTCAGCTTAAGATGTAAGTGGCGGAGCGTTATATTTTTTATTTTGTAGGAGTTATGTGATGGGATGGCGCATATTTGGCTTTATTCAGCGTGCGAATAATTGAACACGACAACAAATATTTAGTAAACAGATTGATTGCAGTAATAATATTGTGCTAGTATTTAAAAAAGAAAAGAATCTTAAAGCATAAAAAAAATCGTCCATATCTTTGTCAGCATCCCACGTTGTATGGCAATGTTGGCTTTAGCCTAAAAATAGGCTATCCCTCTGGTCACATGAAGAGTCGACCAACCGCTTGCCAGTATGTTGAGAAACTAAGTGGACACTCGGACCCCATGGCCAGCGAGCCTTTTTAAACCCAAACGGCTCGAACTTATAATTCTATAATACTTAGAGTTTTATTTAATTTTAAGTGTAATTAAGGTGTAATAAAATAATAACTATATGTAAAATAACTGCCTAACTACTAAGGATTATTGTTTTCGTGCAAATTAACAAAGTAAAACACAGTGTTTGGTTACTTGTCGATACCGGTAACCTATCACGAACAGCTGGTGTTCGATCTGCGGATTTAAACGGGGAGTATTGTTTATTTTGTTTTATAATTAGCATACAGTCGTCACTTAAACTTAGTAACACATTTATCCAGTCTTAGTCTATTAGTTAAATTGCAATCTTTAAATATGCAAAACTAGAACTAAACTTTTAATCTAGGCATCCTACCCACTTATGTAAAAGTAAAATTAAGGCAATAAAATCAATATATCTTGTACTTAATCTAATCTCAATAGTTGCATTTGGATAAGATACACCAGCCTATCTCATTACCATTACCACTAACATTAACTATTATCTATTATCTTTAATTTCTCCCATTTTCCCTTTCACTTCTAGCTTTCCATTTTTTTGTTTGTCTTTCTAATTAGTTCTCACTGTTCCTTTAATTATCCTTTCAGTACTTACTCTTGAAACCATGCCTGTGATGACCCGTAAAGCTGCTGCTCAGGAACTGGAGCTTAAGTTGAGAACGACCCTTCACGAACTACAGGCTTCCAAAAATCAATGTCAAGAGCTATTAGACGAGAGAGAGGAAAGTGAGAAGGAAGTCGAGAAAGTTGTCTACAAAAACTCAAGCTTAAAACAGGAGCTAGTAGACCTACATCTTCAATACCTCAGTGTTGTTGCTGAACGGGATCAATTAAGGGTGGTTACAGATGGTTTCAACAACTGTAGTAATTTGTATGAGGAGGCTTTATGTAAGGTTAGGGACCTAGAGGATGAATTAATCCATGCAAATGTCAAAATTCAACAGTTAGAAAAGGATAAAGAACGTAATCAGGTCAAAGAAACTGACCATTTGTTTAACGAATTGTTTAATACAAATTGTAACCCACACTCCATAACGACAATTGACCTTACCGAGAATTCCTTACTGAAACATAACTGTAGTCATAAAATAAGTCAAAATAAAATAAAAAAATATGCAAGACTGAATAAAATTATTAAAAAATGTAATAAATTCAAGAAACATCAGAAACATTATTCCAAAAATATTCAATTAAGGAAAGAACGTGTTTCTCTTGTCAACAAATTGAAAAATTATCAAATTAAATTAGAAGATAGCATAAATATATATGAAATAGACACTCAGCGCTTACAGTCTGAAATTCAAGTTCTTGATGAATCCCTTAAGTCACTTTATAATAAATATGTATGCTCTAAGCACCAAATTAAGGAACATATCCTTGCTACAAATGAATTGGTAGACAGAGTGGATTTGCTGACTCTCAATAATACTCAGTGCACTTGTCAAAGGGTATCCAACCTTGATGCCCTCCAGCCTGAGGCAACGGTGGACCCGTCCCAAGTTGTGAGTAGTCTGCACTGTATCTCCATTCAAAATATACCTGATACTGTGCATGAACAATCTCAAGGGGTACAGTCAGTAGCTAGTAGTGTTACCCCTTGTTGCAGTCATCTTGGTTTTCAGTCCGTTATGTTTTCAGATAGTATAGGAAGAGGTTTAGGAAAATTAGTTAGTAACAAGTTGAATATTTCTAATCAAAATAATTGTTTGCCTGGGAAATCCTTTACAGAAATAATGTCATCAATTATGAGATATCAATATGATTGTAATACCAACATAACTGTGTTTGTAGGTAATAGTTCACAGGTCAAACGTGATGATATTACTGACAGTGTTACTGAGATTTTAAAGATTAATTGTAACAAAATTATTTTGTGTGCTTTTCCATATTTTGAGAAATTATCTAGTAGAAAAAACAAATATATTCATATGCTTAATAATCATATGCAGTTTTTGGTCAGTCACTACAGTGATAAACTTATATTTTTTGATACCAACATTTTTGTTGATAAGTTAAAATCAACTAGGAACTCAGTGTATCTGCCCCTTATGTTTAGACATAAAATAGCGAGGCTATTAGCTTATATTAACTCAGACATAAGTAGTATGTCGAAGTCTTGTTTATTTACTGTTGGTACTTATATTAACTCAGACATAAGTAGTATGTCGAAGTCGTGTTTATTTACTGTTGGTAGTGATACTAACACTACTATTGATACGCCTAGTAGTTTAAACTAGTAGGTGCGACAACGGATGAGCCGCATATGTTGAATGTTGTTCATCAAAATATGCAGGGTCTGTCCGGCAAAGAGTTAGAGTTAAGCTTATTTATAGAGAATCATGATGTTCAGGTGTTATGTTTAACTGAACATTGGTTGAAAGAACATGAAGTAGTGTTTATCAATGATGATAATTTTACTGTACAAAGTTCATTTGCGAGAAAAAGGGCCATCCGCGGTGGTTCTTTAGTTCTTGTTTCAAACAAGCTGAAATGTAAGCAACGTTTAGATTTAGTTAATCTTTCTATTGAGCGCACTATTGAGTTGTCTTGTGTTGAACTCGAGCGATACGTTATAATTTGCGTTTATCGACCCCCCTCTGGGGATTTCATTTGTTTCGAATCAGTCATGGAGGATTTACTCAATAAGTTAAAATCAAGTAATAAAAGTATAGTTGTATGTGGAGATTTTAATATTAATATTCTAGAAGTTACTCCATTAAGTATTAGACTTCTCAATCTGTTTAGGTCATTTAATTTATTTAACTTGTTTTTTGAACCAACCAGGATCACGGCATGTTCGTCAACTTGTCTTGATAATATATTTAGTGATTGTGATGCCAAAAATAAATTAGTGTTAACTGATTTAACGTCCGACCACTGTGGTTTGCTATCCAGTTTCCCTATGCCATTGTTTAAAAAGGCGCGTAAACTTGAATGCAGGCCTTATACAGCTAGTCGTTGCACCAAGTTTAAAAATAATATAGCTCGCAGAATTGCACCATCTATAGTAGAACACGATAATCCTAATGCAATTTATGAAGCCCTCTTTGATGTAGTGCAAAAAGAGTACAAATCTACTTTCAAGACCAAAACCATTGACATTAATGGCACCTCCGTTGGCTTTAACCAATGGGCTACTCCAGGTATTTACAAAAGTAGAGCGAGGCTTTACGAGTTATATGGTTTAAAAAAATACAGGTTTGATACTCCTTTCCTAGAGTATGTAAAAAAATATTCAAAATTATTTAAACAGATTAGTGCTTTTGCTAAATCCAAATTTTTAAGCGATCAAATTAAAAATTCAAATAACAAAATAAAAACTACTTGGAAAATCATTAACAATGAGACGGGTAAATCGGTTAAACAAGAAAAACAACTTGAAATTTTGGTCGACAACAAATTAGTTAATACGCCAGCTGACGTAGCACAGGCATTTAATGAGTTTTTTGCCAACATACCTGTAACTACGACTCGCTCCTTAAATTCGTCCCCGTCTAAAGCTGATAATCTTTTGCATAGTAGTGTGCCAAAAAGTAGTTGCCTATTCAATTTTGAACATGTAACGCCTCGTGATGTAGTTAATGTTTTTAACACACTTAAGTCTAAAAACACTGGTGATTTCTGGGGCATTTCCATCAAACTATTAAGTAATATAATAGACATCGTAGCCCCCTATTTAGCTGTTACTTTTAATAAATGTGTTGATGTCGGAACTTTTCCTGACCTCATGAAGAGTAGCAAAGTCATACCATTATTTAAATCAGGTAATAAAAATGACGTTTCTAATTTTAGGCCTATTTCTATCTTACCTGCATTTAGCAAAATATTTGAAAAGTTAATCCTCAAGCAGTTGCTAAGACATTTTAATTTAAATAGCCTCCTTCATAATGAGCAATATGGCTTTACAAAAGGTCGTTCAACTACAGATGCGGGTGTTGCTCTCTTGAAACACATTTTTAACGCATGGGAGAAGTCGCAAAATGCTATCGGAGTATTCTGTGATCTCTCCAAAGCCTTTGATTGCGTGCACCATGACACGCTTTTGCGTAAACTACGTCATTACGGTGTCCATAACGAAGCTATAAACGTAATAAATTCTTATTTACATAATAGGTTCCAATGTGTAGATATTAATGGTGTAAAATCTGCCGGGCTACCGGTTCAGTTAGGTGTGCCTCAAGGCTCTATACTCGGCCCATTCTTGTTTTTGGTGTATATCAATGACTTACCATTCTTTTTAAAGGGTATTTGTGACGTTGTACTGTTTGCAGATGATACATCTCTTATTTTTAAAGTAGACAGGAACAGACCAGATTTTGACGACGTGAACAGTGCACTCTCAATGGTTACCGATTGGTTTACGGCAAATAACCTAGTTCTCAATGCCAAGAAAACCAAATGTGTAAAGTTCGCCTTACCGAATGTTAGAAATCTAGGTCCCAACATCGTCTTAGATAAAGAGGTGCTTAAAACTGTAGACTCGGCAGTTTTTCTGGGCATAACAGTGGATGGCAAACTTCAGTGGGGCCCTCATATTTCAAGCCTAGCGGGAAGGCTCAGTTCAGCTGCCTACGCCGTCAGAAAAGTAAGACAATATACTGACGTTGATACAGCTCGGTTAGTCTATTTTAGTTATTTCCACAGCGTTATGTCTTACGGTATTCTACTGTGGGGTACAGCAGCTGATATTCAAAATATTTTTGTCCTTCAGAAACGAGCTGTTCGAGCAATTTACCAGCTAGGTGCCAGAGTTTCCCTAAGGGACTTTTTTAAAGATATTGGTATTCTTACGGTGTCATCACAATTCATTTTCGCCAACATCTTATATATTAGGCAAAATATACACTTATACGCTAAAAATAGTGATATTCACACTGTTAACACTAGAAGTAAGGACAAACTACGTGTTCCCTTTCACCGGCTTCATAAGGTGCATAACTCATTTGTTGGGCTTGGTATAACATTTTACAACAAGCTACCACCTTCTTTACTAGAATTACCTTTTAATGCGTTTAAAGCTCAAGTAAAATTCAACCTTTGTCAAAAGGCGTACTATTCCATCAACGATTATTTAAATGATAAGAATAGTTGGTCGCTGTGATTAACTCAAGACAATGTTTATGTTCTTTCTCCAGTATTAGCGTACCTAGTGATAGGTTCAATATAATTGTTTTCATATTTTTTTCCTGTTTATGCCAATTTTATTTTATTAGTATTGCATAATGTGGTTTGCTAGCGACCTCGACAAGTAATCATTCAATTCTTGCTTGAGCAACCGGCAGCAAGTTCGTCATGCTCCCTTAGATGTCAATGCTTGCGGTAGCGTCGGGGGTCGGGTTACCCCCTTCCCTCAAATATGGCGAGGGGGGCAATGGCTGATCTTTGCGTTATGCTCGTGAACGGGTGCTGCTTGTGGTGACTGGTCGTCTTGCTGACTTTGATGTTGATATTATTATTAATATTACTTACCTGTTTAATTTATTTTACGTCGAAGGTCCTAGTTTATCATTTGTGGCCTCGAGTTGTAACTCAGGTCGTAACAGCTATGTAAACATTCAGCATTGCATATGTAAGCTGTCACGCCCTTTATGCCAGTTTTTTTATTTTTGCAGCCATGTTTCTATATACATATTTTTTTCTGCTTATGCTTGAGTATAGTTTTCATTTTATTTGTTGGTATATTGGGTTGGCTAGCTGGCATATAGCAAATCATTTAATTTAATTTGTGTCTCTTAATGTTTTACTATATACCATTGTATAGAATCAAGTTCTTCTAACTGGACAGACAGCTGTGCTGCTGGGGAGTTTGTTGGCCACTTCTTCTTCCCAGCTAAAGCACTAGGAAGTGCGCGACGGGTGGGCGTTTTGGGGGGACTGTCTTTTGTAATTTTGACGTTCGAAAAGTGCTGATCCTCAGCCTAATTTGAATAAATGACTTTTGATTTTGATTTTGATTGATTCAAATTTGCTCAATGTTTTAGTAAATTTTGATATATTTTATAAAATAGTGCATTGTTTGACATGGTCTCATTAATATTCTAGAGATATGGAATATCAATAGCATAATAGCGTAGATATATAAGTACCTCTTCTTATATCAATACCATCAAAATTCTTCCTCAAAGTATACAATTGGAAGAAAACGCCTACAGCGCATTTAAGTTTTTACCTACGCAATTTGCTATAGTCCACGAAATCCCCATAGATCGCTCCAATAATGGCTAATGGATTGCTGCGATGGTCTTAAGGGGCTTTTACGCAGGTTCTACATTTGCAATAAATATTCGAGTTTCATAAAAAAATGATGAAGTTGGCATTCGTTTTTACGATATGCACGAGAAGTATATTTGTTTCAGAGCCAACTCCACACGGCATATTGTATATACCGCAAGCCACATTTATCACTGTGTGTTGTTAAAATACGGTACAACTAATGGAAGCAAGCTTTTATAATATTTAGTGCGCTGACTCCAATTAGGCTTTATTATAAAATATGTCCGTTGGCATGTTGGGAGCATACGGTATAGTGCATGTCAACTGCTTTTGTACTTTAGCGAGAGAGATGGCTTCAAAATGTATAAATTAATTTCCACTAGGTCTGGTTTGCGAGTGAATACAGCTTTTCTAATTAGTTTTTCTGCGTACTTACTTAATTAGTTCTTTTTGTGTAGTAATGAAAGTTTTGCGTGGTTGAGATTTCTAATTGTTGAAAAACATATTTTATTCACGACTTTCGTTAACTAGTTTAGGTCTTTTGTGTAACTGAAGACATTTTTATTTTCAGTTTTAATTGATAATAAAAACTCAAATGAATTTTCTGTGTGTCTTTGTAATTCATGTTTTCCAAATGTAATCAAATGGGGTACCCTTGCTCTAAAACAACTTATTGAATACCTAATATATTTAACATCAAGGTAGAAGCTTATGGATGGGTACCCAAATGCATCTAATCGTCATTACTCGATAATCTCAAACTATAACTGACTAGTAGGTATTACAGGGTAAGGAAAATAACACGTAACACATTGTATCATTTAAAGGTACACCATACACCTCATTTATTTCAAATAGGCACACCTTTAAATAGAATTGACTCTAGTTGTCCGTTCCAAGGAGTAATCACACGGTTGGAGAAGAAGGACAAGAAACTCCATCGCTACTTTTTAACCGACTTCAAAAAAAGGAGGAGGTTATATGTTCGACTGTATGTATTTTTTTTTTTTTTTTTTTTTTTATGTATGTTCACCGATTTCTCCGCCAATTGTCAACCGATTTTGAAAATTCTTTTTTTATTCGTAAGGGTATACTCCTGAGGTGGTCCCATATTAATTTTGTGAAGATTTGATGTATACTTTGGGAGATAAACGAAGGAACTCCTCAAAAACAAACAGTACACGTAATGTGATTTGGATATTGTACTAAAGATCAAAAATAATTGCTGGTTCTATCTATCCATCCGTGTTGAACTAATTATAGTCTTCGAAGATACCGCATGGAACTCCTCATCGGTGAACAGTACATATAGGAACTTACAGTGAAAGGTTAGAAGGTTAGGGGATAATTCTTTGAATATTATAGGCACGTTTAGACCGTTACTTGTATTCTTATATTCCGTTGAGCTGATGATGGAAGGTACAACTCCTTATCGATCAGGAGTTAGAAGATATCTTGTCCTAGATAGACATACTCGTTGACATCGAGAATTGATTCCTCAGCAGACACTAGAGATGGACTACTGATGATGAGTTCGGGAGACAGACACCGGAACTCTTTAAAAAATGACAGGAAATCAACCACGATTTCTGCTATCGCATAAATATGCATTGTTTGTTTGGAATTAGTGCAGGGTGAATACCACAACTAAAAATTTAAAAATAAAAACTTTTTTACAAAAAAAAAACAACCGACTTCCTTAAAAACACTACAAAGTGAAAAATAACTTTAATTTCGGAAGTCGGTGGCAAAAAAACCATAAATACAGATCCTAAGACACCGACTACCGAAATTAAAGTTATTTTTCACTTTGTAGTGTTTTTAAGGAAGTCGGTTGTTTTTTTTTTGTAAAAAAGTTTTTTTAATAAATGTTTTACAATGTTATAAGTACTTAATGTTTAAGAATATTATAGTAACAAAACTTACGTCCGTCTTCGATGCTGGCCCCGAGCGAATTGCCCGGAGTGCCACCCCGTGTTCCCAAGCGTTGTCTCAAAACCGCGCCATTTCAAAACTGGTGTTGCCAGTATTATAAATTAAAAGTCTCAATAATCGACTAAGACAATATTATAATTTAGTATATTATTTTAAAACCTAACACAAATAATAAGATTCGTAGTGGTTCGTTGAGTATCTAATTAAATAGTTTGTGAAATATTACTATAGATCAGGTTATGTCAGAAAGAATTTAAATACAGAAATATTTATTTTGCTGTAAAAGTTATAAATTTTAGTTTCGAGTTTAGCTTTTCATACAAACAATTTGCTCTAACAAAGCGAACACATTTACAAATCACCATTTATCACGAGCAAAACACGAAACTGTAAACGATAGTTTACATGCATATTGTAAAAAAGTTTACCAACGATTTTTCACCTTTTTGCCGTTGCAATTCGTTCATAATATGTCAAATATCGTGAGTTCGTGACAAATCGTTGTATGGGGACAATTTCAGATTTATTTACGGGAACAGACAACAACGCGTAAATTATGCTTGTTTATGTTTACTGTAGTGGAAAAATGTTTGAAACTAACTATATGTTTTGTCATATCGTTATTTTGACGAAAGATTTGTGAAATAAATTTGGGATTCAATAAAGAATGGTTTTGAACATGTTATTTATGTATTTTATGTAGTTCAAACAAATGTTAACAGACAAACAAACCATTCAGAAAATTCTTCGCAAAAAATGTTATTATGCCTCTCATACAGGTGTTGATTCTCACCTTATAAAAAGCTCATGAAAATCTCGAATTTGATACAAAAAGGTGTACAACGTATATTAATCGTAGGGGAAGGAAAACAGCCAGATAAGATGTTTATAATACATTTTGTAAGAAAAGGAAGCACAGTAAATTGATATTTTCCTAAAAATTTTTCGACGTAAAGAAAATACTTGTTTACATCATTAACTAATAGAAGGAGCTACGCGTTTACTGAGTAAGTCAATATATGCAGACCTACATAGAAGCAGATTTTTTCTCGGATTTGTTAAAAGTTATCGTCTAGAATCATAAAAGTAGTAAATAAGTGAGATGCTCGTGGCTAAGTTATAATAGCCGGATAGGTCGATCCATCAGGTTAAGCTACGCTTGCCGGAGTTGGTCGGCGGATGGGTGACCATCTTTACATACGGAGACCAGGCCTCGGAAAGAACGCTAAGCCGCTGGTGCCGTCTTTGACAGTCATTACGAGTCGCCAGAAACTTGCAAGTCTGACAACCAGTTTTACCAAGGGGCATCGTCTTACACAGTTACTGGATTACGGAGGTCAGATAGGCAGTCACTCCATGTGTAATACGATTCAGCTGCATCCGGTTAGACTGGAAGCCGACCCCAACATGATAAGTAAAAAATTGTTTAAACAGCTGTTTCTTCCTTACCCTCAAACTTTGAAGGGTGGGAGCATAACTTACGACGATCGCTCTGTGTTTTGCGGCCGATTGTCAGTTAGAAAACAGGGATCGCCTTATCTATTCAATTGAAATTAAACTTTACTATTTTACAAGAACGGCAAGTCCGCTGTCATTATCTTCATATTTCAGAAAAAGTTACGATTGCCAACTCTGCTAACAGTTCCTCAATGAAAGCCAAGCTACCCTCAGCTCAGTTCAGCTCATAAAGAACTGTTGAAATGTTGCACGTGCAGCAAAATTATGTGTTCTGTACCTACACCTACCAGGACGACAGCACGGCACATTAGTTACGCGGCTGCAGATGGAGACATAAATCTTTGGCGGTTACCTTAGGGTTGCCTCTGTACCATGTGCAACAATAACTAGATCGCAATCTATAGTCTTTTCGCCATAAGATGAGTTCCCTGACAGTTCATTTTTTTCCGTGGCACGCATACTACTTTAGACGAATAAAAAATTAACTGGCAAAAAAAAAATTAAAAAAGAAATGATAAAAAAAATATTGCCTTTCGTAAATTACTAAGTCAATTATTGTAGTTATAATTAACTGTTAATAAATTAAGTAAATAAAATAAAAAAGTATAAATCTTAAAAATGTCTAATGCGTTGAACGGAACGTCGGCCAATAGAGATTGCCACTACTCAATACACTAATCGACAAAAAAATTGATGAATCGGAGTGGCCATTTTGTAATCGCGATCGCGTCGCGTCAGTACGAGTGCGTTATGTCAGGTTTTTGCTCTGCTCCCGTGATGTTATGTAGCCTATGTCTTATTCTGATGTATGTATAAACTATATTACTGTAAAGTTTTATCAAAATCCGTACAGTACTTTATGCGTGAAAGAGTAAGAAACATCCACACAGACACACATACTAACTTTCACATTTATAATATTAGTAGGAAGTAGGATAACCAGTTTATTAAAAAAATATTTTGAAAATCTGGAATCGATAATCCGATTCCATTTTCTTTGCCAACTGAATTGATATTATAAAAAAATCTATTATATTTCGTTAGGTCACGTCACTACAATTGTCAGACAAGAACTGTCAGGGAACTCATCTTATGGCGAAAAGACTATAGTAGCACCTTATTTTTTACTAGCAAGCTACTGGCTGATCATGACGCCCTGGTAGGGCAACATTTTATCAGGATTTTTTCCGTAGCAGGCCGGAGTCTTGATTATGCCCGATTGATAGCAATAGGCTCGCCCCTATACTATGGCGCCGACTATTATATGGTGTTACTATTGAAACACCTCTGCCAAACGTTTTGAGATTATAGGCGTGATGTTAGTATGGTATGGATTCAAGGTTTTATGGCTTATCAAGAGTACATATAACTTCTGTTTGCCCCCAGCCTCTTTTATTTAGTGTGTTCCTAAACAATAGTAACCTTGTTGAAAAAAAAAACTGCATAAAATACAGGTAGCTATGTAGTGCTAAAGGTAAGGTATTACAGGCTAGCAGCCCTATGCTCACAAACCGGTAGCACACGGCAGGTAATCCGCGCCCGTGAGTCGGCTACACACGTGTTGCGCTGAACGATTTCATTCAAGCTTTCGCACTTTCTTATAAAGGCCACCACCGCGTTCAGTCAGATCCGATTGATTTGAATGAAATCCTTCCTATGTATGTGTCCCTGGTAGTCTACCAACAATCATCGGGGAAAAGAAGCAGAGAGCTTATACGAGATTCTTATAGTCTAAAATCCCACATAGCAGAAACCATATAATATGTGGGCTATGTGGCATGGACTAATTTCCATCAGGTAGACCACTGTTTATAATATCATTTACTCCTAAATAATTTAATTAACTACTAATTAATAAGTGAAAACATGAAAATACCGACCAAAATCATACCCCTCCTTCTTGGTTTGCCGTAGTAGGATAAAAAAGGCATTATTTTACATCTTACATAAAACTGCCTTATGAACCGTAACTTTACTTAAAAATAATCCCATAAAATCTTATCCTAACATAGTTTCTGGTTCCGCAACTGTAATATAAATAATAATCTAACGCGCTACTGGGAGTGTAATCAAAACAGATGACGCGCGTATGGCGGATAACGCCGAGGTTTACCGCAGGGCTGAAACAATGGCGGCCAAAGTGCCTTATACAACTGCTATATTACTTACTTCTCACTGGAGTTTTCTTCCTGTAAGGTCAGAGAATATTGGGGTAACATAAAGCTTTATGATGACTACGTCATTAGGTGTAGCCATTTATGGCCTGTAGGGATATCGTTGACTACAGTGTAGTTTGTATATTCCTGTATGATCAAGTTATTTTTACCTCAAACAAAAATGGTGTTGAATGTTTAGATATAATTTGAATCTAAGTAAACAAAAAAGGTAACAATATCGATTGTTAAGAGTAAGAAAGTAGAACTTCAAACATTAGGTCCTACTGGTAGTAATGAACTTTGTTTGATCTCATGTTTCATGAAAGTGAAAATTAATCCCTATTGCTTCTGCTTTCCTGGTAACTCATAGTTACTCGGCAGAGGGATTTACTTAATTACTTTAATAATTATGACTTTCATGAAATAAACTTCCTAATTGGTTTCGTTTTTAGTGATATTGTTAACACTGGAATTTTTACGAATCTACAACTATTCAAACAGCCAAATTCAGACATTTAGTACAATTTTATAAACAGTTTTCACAGCTGTTCAGCAATTCGCAAGGAAAATAAAATGCATCCGCAGCCTTGTTGCGTATTATTTAATCTTCGTGAAAG
Source organism: Aporophyla nigra (assembly GCA_947507805.1). Lineage (NCBI taxonomy): Eukaryota > Metazoa > Arthropoda > Insecta > Lepidoptera > Noctuidae > Aporophyla > Aporophyla nigra. The sequence continues at coordinate 24,289,992 of OX382297.1, read as the reverse complement.
TCCTTCGCTTTGTGAGTGCGACAGATGAATGGCAATGCAACGTTTTACATATTAAGTACTTACTCATAACTCAACATTTTTGTCTGATTGTGATGCAGATAAAAGCGTTCTGCAATTTTATGTTATTCGTTATGCGTTTGCAAAATTATCTTATTTGAATTTGAAACATCCTTTTGTATTCAGTTTCACATCCAAAGGCAGATGTTATATTATTTTTTTTGTCCCCATTGCCGACCATAATAATTCTCAGTCTTTGTGTACAGTTTTTCTTGCATCACACTGTCCCTCTGATATAATCTTTTTCGTTGTGTCATTCGCTTTGTTCTTCGCACAGCGTTGATTATGAGCGATGGTATGTTACTTTTTTATCTCCTTGTGTGTTCTTGTCGCCTGGTAGTTTCTGGGCGCAGACAGGCCCTTTAAGGGATTTCCCTGTCCACCCGTATTGTTGTTTACTGACTATTTTTATACGGAGGTCTTTTTTAAAAAGCCCATTGTTCTGATGTTAATTATGTTTGTCTTTGTTTAATGGTTTTGTTTGTATTTTTATGCCTTTATGGCTTCCTTTGAAGGTTGAAAAATACGGTTACACGTCATTATTATTGTAAAACTATGTTGTGCCGAAGCCGCGGCTTTACTCGCATTGAGGTCAGAAATAATAGGTTGGGGAAAAAGTTTCTTCGCATTTTTTAAGAAAATTCAAAACATTGTTTAATAAAGTTTATTTACATTTAACTAAAGTATGTAGGTACCATTTTGTTAGATAACTTTTTGCCATCTTGTAGGTAGGGACATGATCCCATTGCTATAGAAATTTTGGGACTTCTGGTCAAAATACCGCGACAAGTGGTTTTGGCAGTCCTCTCGTGATGTTAACCTGACACTGCCTAAAGAATTCTGAAGAGACCGAAACAGATGGAAATCTGAAGGTGCAAGGTCAGGACTATACGGCGGATGCATTAACACCTCCCAGCCAAACTCTCTTAATTTTTGTTGGGTGGAAAGATGTGTGAGGTCTAGCGTTATCATGATGAAAAACCACACCCCTCCCCCACCCCATCCCTTCTGTTTGATTAATTCCGGCCGCTTTCTCTCAACTTCTTGCTTTAATCTCATCAGTTGTTCGCAGTAGAGTTCAGAATCGATGGTCCTGCCTGGTGGTAACAGCTCATAATGAATAATGCCCTTTCAATCCCACCACACACACAGCATCACCTTGTTGCGAGTTAACCCGGGTTTCGCCACAGTCTGTGAAGCCTGACCGGCCTTTGAACACGACCTTTTTCGCACGTTCTTGTCATACGTGATCCATTTTTCATCACCAGTTATCAGCTTCTTCAAAAATAGTTCGGTTTCATTACGTCGTAATAAAGAATCACAAATGAGTACACGGTTCATTAGGTTTCTTTCAGTGAGCTCGTGAGGTACCCAAATGTCGAGCTTTTTTGTGTACTAATTTTTTTTCAAATGCGCCAAAACTGTTTTGTAGTCAATTTCCAGTTCTTCAGCTACGTCGTAACTACTGGTATGCCGATCTTGATCCACTTTTTCAAAAATGGCATCCATTTTATCCGTAATAGGGCGACCAGAGCGACGTGCATCTTTGACATCAAAATTTCCGGATTGAAAACGCTTAAACTAAATTTGTGCTACTCTCACAGACTCTACACTAGGTCCATAAACATCGCAAATTTTTTTCGCGGCTTGCGTTGCATTTTTACCTTTTTTGTAGTAAAATTTTAAAATGTATCGAATTTCTTCATTAGATTCACTCATCTTGACGGTACGAAAAACAAATGAAAATCACACATTTTCCTAATTTGAATTTGGAATTATGTTCTTTAAAATTTAAACTTTCATTGATACCAAAACCAGCCAGATACAAATAGTATTGCCAAAGAGATTTTATTACAAGTTCATACATACTATAATGCGAAAAGACTTTTTCCCCAACCTAATAATATCACGAAAACGTACTACCGGGATTAAAAGTACCTTATGTGTTTACAGACTGTGTGCCAAATTTTATCCAAAACTTTTCAGCCGTTTTTGCGTGATTTTGTTACTCAATCACGCAAAAACGGCTGAAAGGTTCAAAGGAACATCCAACCACACAAACTTTCACATTTATAATATTAGCAGGATAGTAGGATGGTTGTTTATGAATTACCGACATAAAGAAACTGGGTTATTTTAGCTGATTTTAACTTAAATGCTGGGCTAAAATTTGGCTTTTGACATTCCTCATCATTCAAGTGATGTTCTACTAAGTAATATATTTGCACCTGCATAGCCTACCACATTTGAGCATACAATGATTATTCTGATACAAATGTACACATTGAACACGAACATGAACTTGCAACGAAGCAAATACAAAACTAGCCACAAACCTACACACCACAGTTACAAGACGGGCTTTAGCTCACGTCAGCTTATCAGGGTTTAACTCGCTGCCATTTATTATTTCAACCAAGACTTTGATCCTGGCTGGTTTAGTGGTTGTATATCTATATGCGTCCGCTGTAAAGCCAATGACCGCTGCCGATTGGAAAAGTATTAGAGAAAATAAAATGGGAAATATAAATACTAAACTAGGAACTCCTGAATTATCATCGAACCTAAGTACGTCAAAAAATATTATTACTTAAAAAAAAATGTGTACCTATATCAGCTCCGACGCACGACTGGAGGCCACTCCTTACGAACGATTATAAAATATATACATAGATTAGTAAACATAACATAACGCATTATGTAATGTAACGCATAACGTACGAAACGTTATGCGTTACGTTACGTAACGGAGGAAGTTTGATTTTTCTCCCCATATATTTTCATACCCCACGCTTACATAAGAAAATATGATATGAATACGATTCTTAAGGAGTAAACTCAACTCCAAAAAAAAAACAGACTTCCAAATATAAAAACACCGTGTACCAGCAGGATCGTACTTCAGTGGATCCTGGGCGGGTTATTCGCAAGGGAAATAAAGTTAAATCTAACTCCAAAAACAAAACGTACGCTTCGAATTTATAAACAAACGAAAACGTACCTGAAACTCTTAAACTGTGTACAAATAATAAAAAAAATCAATACAAAAAAAAAACAAATTTCATTCATCACAGACTACACAAATTAAAATTCAGAGGTATCACTCTGGTAACAGCTAAGCGACTGCGAAGACGATATTTTCCGCGGAGAAAAAAAACGTGCCCGGATAAGTCAGCCGGGTATAAGCCACGGGCCGATGACGTCACGGGATTCGACGTAATCCCGGGACAATCCCCCGCCACGGACGGAGCCAGTGTTGAATTTGAACGAGCCTCCGCCCCTGTCGATGAGTAAGCGGTAAGTCAACTGTAATAAATTCGTTAGTGCGTGAATTTTTGAGGCTGTCGAGATGATTTCATTTTATGTTGAATGTTAAAATAGATGAATTCAATTATGGTGCTTAAAGAGATTTGTAAAATAATGGATTTTGATATTTCATCTTGATGAACTAAGTAGATACTTACCTAATTGTTTTAATTGGTCTCTCAAATATCTCACTCCTGTAGGCGTAGAATAATGACCAATACTATCATTATTCTACCAAGAATAGACAAAGTTCTTTCTATCCAACTTGACATCTCTTCTGTCCAAGCACGGGGCGACCGTAGACTCGCGTTTCTATGAAGACAAATATATGTATAGTTATTCGCTGTATAGCAACGAGGAGTTAGCTAGTGATGTAGTAAATAAAGGTGTAACTAAGGTTTAAATTTTTACATTAAATAGTCATTTTGTGGGATAAAATGGACAAAAAGGGTGATTGTCCATCGTGATTTTAATTATTATAATTGTAATAAAATATGTCAAATGTAGAGAAATCTTTGTGGTCATGCTTGATATAGTAGATTTTTTTCGACTGAAGAATAGATACATTTCTTCACTTAAGTTTCATCGCCATGCTTAAGACGGTAAAATCCTTCTACAATATGTAATTTTGTCTATTTTTTCGTCGATAAAACCTGTTTCAACGTGTATCACAATACGCATGCTGAAAATGTTTCCTTAAATATAAAATTGTGCGGATATTATTCTTCTTCATTATCATTTTGGATACAACATTTACTTATCTTAGAAAATCTTACTAGGTCAGGATTGAAATTGGCCTTACCTTCATGTATCGCACGTAAACTTCACCCACTGTTTTCTTCATCGTGTGGTTCCAGGTACGTGTTTAATTCATTTCAGTGCGTGGCAGGTAACGGGCGGCAATCGATGCCTCCTGCCTGTGCTGTACTCCTGGTTAGTAAGAAACTTTCCCATCTTGTTTATTATTTACAAAATCATACGAAATAATTAAAACGATCCAACACCAATTACAAACAGATAAAAGGTTGACAGTGAATCAGTTAAATAATTACCTAAATAAATAAGCAACATGGAACAGTGGACTTCCATGCGTACTTTCTCTCACCTGGATTATACCCATGGGTAATTTTGTTCCATATATCCACAAAAACATCTCATTCAGGGTTGGTAGTCAGAAAATGGCTAAAAGCATCTTTAGAGTATGACAGACTTGGGATGGGGGTTTGTATGCCCAAAGGCACGAGATATTCTTTTCCCATTCCAATGTTAGCGGAGGAAATTTTTATACTCGTTACCTATTTATTTTTAAAAGCAACTAGATATATTATTATGACACCGAATAACCTCTTTAATAATCAAACAATTTACCGCACCTTTTCCCAACTTTGTTGGGATTGGCTTCCACTCTAAGTTACCGGATGCAGTTCAATACTACTTCCACAATCCTGTTACTAAGTTTCACGGAGACCTCTTGGTAAGACTGACCAAACTTCTACGAATTTCGTTAATCACTAATCTACAAATAAAATATGATATCAAGAAGAGCAGTGGTGGCCTAGTGGTATCGGCCCCAACTTACCATTACTTCGAACCCAGGCAGACATTTCACTTTGCGTGTTTAACGTCATCATTACTGCCCACAAAACGGTAAAACAAAACATCGTGAGGAAACCAGCATGACAATTCGAAGGTATGTGACTTCCAACAGCCCGGACTGAGACCGCGTGGTGGATTACAGTCTACTCCCTCCCTCTCAAAGAGGGGAGACCTGTAACCCAGCAGTGGGAACTTTATAGGCTGACTATACTATGCTATAATGCTACCAATAACCAATCCACTATTTTACAAATACTCTTGGCAAAATCCGATCGAAAAAAAAACGCTGTACAATTTAGTAGCAATTTGTACCAGGGGTTCAGAGATAACGTGGATATGTTATGCAGGATATAAAGTTGTGGTATACAGCATGCAACTGCGTGGCGTCATTGGTTCTGGTTAATTGGTAAAACTTTTAATTGGCCACGCTGCCGCCGCCGCTGCGCCGTTTAGAGTTTTCTGAGGCCAAAAAACTAGCGTTGTGGGGGGTTTTGGATTAATTTGTGCTTACTCCTGATTGGTTGCCATACTCTTGAATTAACGGTTGGAATGTGCTTAAGAGTTTCAGGTGTTAATAGTTAAGCTTGTTTGGGCAAATATAGTTTGATTTCAATGATTCGAGAGATTTGTTATAAGTACACTCTATCATCATCATTCATAATTTGTCTGGACTTTTCCCAATATGTTGAGGGAATTTTTCAGTCTAACCGGGTGCGGCTGAGTATCAGTATTTTACATGGAGCAATTGCCTATCTGACCTGAACAACCAAGTTTCTGGGGGTATTACGATAACCCTTGCCTGTCTGACTTTCGGGCTTCTGAAGACCTATAATGACGGTCAAAGATCTACGAGTGACAGCGGAGACCAACGGTTTAACGTGCTGTTTGAGGCACGGAGGGGTCTTGATATGTAAAGATGGTCACTCCATCCACAGAGATAGTCGCCGGTAGCTTAACCTAATCGATCGACCCGTGCGGCTGATTACTTAGCCAAGCTTCTGGAGGATTACGGAGAGTTATGATTTTGACCGGTATGTATGTATGTTTGCATGTTCATGAGTTCCCTCATAACTTCTAAACTAATTTGACAAATGAGGTATTGTTAGAGCTTTTTGATCATCGGCTGGTTTAACGCATACAACCACGGCTTTTAGAGGAGAGTATTTTGAGTTTCAAACTTTTTAGAGTGATTTTTCAGTAGTATTTAAGGTGAATGCTCCAACCAGCCCGCGAAATTCAAATTTTCTTACGTTTTTTGCAATTTGCATGCCAGTGCTAGGTTGTATGTTGATTAAAATATTATCCGCGACTGTAAGACATATGTAGTTATAGAATTATAATCATCAAAATCATCAATACAACGCTCTAAGTTCATAAAGCTGTAGGAATGACTTTTTCTGTTTTTTTTTTGTTCTTAGGCCTTTATGAACTTGGAGGGTTGTATTGGTGATTTTGATGATTATAATTCTGTAACTACATACGTCAACCTAGCATTGGCCTGCAAATTGCAAAAACCGCAAGAAATTTTGAATTTCGCGGGCTGGTTGGAGCATTTCCCTTAACCAGTCAGGTTAATGTTGATGGTTGAAAACAGTCTTAGAACTAACTAATCTCAGCAGAAAATCGTAAATTATAGATAAAAATCCATTAAAAACCTTTAACTGCCGCTCAAGATCCCGACAAACATACATTGGCAAAGAGAAGCGTATCGTGCTATACCGCAGGCTTCATGGCCTAGACCATTCAAATAAAGAACCGCGAAATCAATCACTACAATACCTACCTTATCACTATAACATTAAAGTTTTGTATTGTTTAACAAGTCCTGTAATAAATTCAGTGATAAATTTTACCGGGGTTCTGTAGTATAGAGCCCAGCACATCAAGCAACTACAATCTGCCAAATGGCTTTAATAGATTTTCAACTTTATCGCCAAAGTACGTAAGTTCAAGGTTGATTGACAGAATTTGTCAGTTTCGGGCAACTTAATGTGCTGGCGTCCTTTGCGACGACGGTCGGTCATTGGTCAGTATAATTTTAAATTAAAAGCAGACTCCGTGTAGGTTCCCTGCAATATTGAAATTGTTAGCAACGCATGCAATATTATCGATATCAAACACCATTTGGTTCTATTTGTGTGAGGATATCAAAGCTTTGGTAGCCTATCGATAGTTCTCTTTTGTTTCCATGTGGACAATTTTGTGTTCCACTCATTTATATGCAATTTTATGTGAACAATGCTGGTTTTGTAAGCTTTTGAAGTCTAATAGCCCGTCCAACCGTTTTCGTGTATAGATAAAAAAAGTAATAAAAATTTGGATATAATTTATTTGGGGTCGACGCAACATGTCTTTCATTGTCATTGTTTGTTCTACATAAAATCTCTAATTTCTGTTTGTCTGATAAATGATCTTATTTTTGAAAGTAGGTTTATACAAACAATTTTACACGTCAATCACACTTTTTAGGATTCCGTTGCCAAATGGCAAAAAACGGAACCCTTATAGATTCGTCATGTCTGTCTGTCGGTCTGTCTGTCTGTCTGTCCGTGTATGTCACAGCTACTTTTTTCCGAAACTATAAAAGCTATGCTGTTGAAACTTGGTAAGTAGATGTATTCTGTGAACCGCATTAAGATTCTCACACAAAAATAGAAAAAAAAACCCCCATACTTAGAACTGAAACTCAAATTTTTTTTTTCATCAAACCTATACGTTTGGGGTATCTATGGATAGGTCTTCAAAAATGATATTGAGGTTTCTAATATCAATTTTTTTCTAAACTGAATGGTTTGCGCGAGAGACACTTCCAAAGTGGTAAAATGTGTGTCCCCCCCTGTAACTTCTAAAATAAGAGAATGATAAAACTGAAAAAATATATGATGTACATTACCATGTAAACTTCCACCGAAAATTGGTTTGAACGAGATCTAGTAAGTAGTTTTTTTTTTAATACGTCATAAATCGTAAACCGCAATTTACCTTTCATTCAATCAACTAAAATATAAAAATTAAAAAAAAAAAACATTTAATTTCATAAACATAAACCTTATGCATAAACCGTGAATACCTACAGGTTTGTATGGAACCCTCGGTGCGCGAGTCCGACTCGCACTTGGCCGGTTTTTTTAAACTTGATGAGGTCGGCGTTTCCTATCCGACTACTCTGAGAAGAAAGGCCGAAACAAACTCAGAGGTCACAGTCTCTTTTAAAGTCTAGACATAATCTTGGTCAGAAGGGCTTGTGGCTAAGTAATAACAGCCGCACAGGTTGATCGTTCAGGTTAAGCTACGCTTGCCGCGGTTGGTCTGTGGATGGGTGACCATCTTTACATACCAAGACCCTTCCGTGCCTTGGAAAGCACGTTAAACCGTTGGTCCCGGCTGTCTTTCGTAGATCTTAGACAGTCGTTACGGGTCGTCAGAAGCCCGAAAGTCTGACAACCAGTCTTACCAAGGGGTATCGTATTACCCAGTTACTGGGTTGTGAAGGTCAGATCGGCAGTCGCTCCATGTAAAATACTGGTACTCAGCTGCATCCGGTTAGACTGAAAGCCGACGCCAACGTTGTTGGGAAAAGGCTAGGCAGATTACGACATAATCTTGGTCAGATCATGTGAAGACCATGTGGATTGGTGTCTAATGACAGTCAGTCACATTCTACAAACTCTAGAGACGTATCAAGAAACACACCTTAATTATACCGTAATATTATAATAATTCAAGAACCCTGTAATATTTCCTACGTCCTAATTTAAAAAAGTAAAAGATTTTACACACAGACTTCCTATTCATAAGATCATAAAAAATCCTTACAAATTGTACACATTCAACCCATTGCCGTGATTACCCTCTTTTCCACGGCGATATTTCCCACAAACATTTCCACGACGATTTTTCCACGACGGTGTTTCCACGGCGTATTTTGCACACGTAAGTGAGGGCACGACTCATTCATAACAAACTTTGTATTCATTTCGTCTGATACGACAGCTCTGTGGGAGGTGTCGGGCGCGTCATAAATTCAGATTAAGCGAGAGTTGAATGATATTCTTGGTGTTGTCGCTGATTTTGATGCTTCTTTATTATATTTTGCAGATGGGGCCAAAAATTTGCGAAGTGGCACAGAAATGTGCAGCGTGGTAAGTGACCATTCAAGTGCACCCTAATTGCGTAATACACTATGAATCAGAATCTGAAACATTTTGAAGGTTATTGTCAATCTATTTTTTTTTTTATATTAGCCTACACTATCCCACTGCTGAGCAAAGGCCTCCCCCAAATCCTTACAGGCATCCTTTTCCAGGGCCACCTCGATCCAACCCCTGCAGTAAGCGTCTAGGTCATCTCGTCACCTCTTTTTGGCATTCTTTCATATGTTTGAAAAATTTGTCTGCTTAGCAACGTAAACAACGCCATCAATGTTGTGGCACTGCCACAAAATGGAAGCGATTCCTAAAGAAGTCTCTTATGCCCGGTTTCTGAAGTTCCAAGATAAACTCTCAACAACTATTCATTCAATAAAGTTATGCATAAGATAAACGTCGGCTAACTGTCACTGCGTTTCTGAGTACAAAACAAACCATTCAATAACTATGAAACTGTCAACTAGTTTTTTAGATGCCGCTAGATGGGTCTGTTTATGAGATTGCATCTAAAATTGATTTTTATTATTTAAATGGTCTTTAAAACTAGTTTAATAAACAATTTAAAAAAAATCTAAGGTAAATAACTGGCTTTATATTATTTTAGTTAAAAATATGTAAAGTCGTTATTTTATATTTATGGGTAAAACCTTTTTTTCTATTGTCAGTACTCAGTTCATTGTTTATGATTCCTGATATTAATTTTACTTCGCTGTCGGTTACATGTCTTTCGAATCGTTTGCGCTTAGTCTATTCTTTTATATAATAACATAATGGAATCTGGAAAACGTAGTAAATATTTTACTGAAAGAGAGAAGATGCTTCTTACCGAAGTGCATTTTTAACTTGAAATATAAATGAATAGCCAATTTCATGTTTTTTTTTTATTTGTGTCCCCATTATACGTACATAATTGTACAATATGACAATTTTCCAGTTTGAAATATTTATAAAAGAGAAAGATAGCAACCTAAAATATTGCTCCAACAATAGCCGACGGAAATGGTTTCCTTCAGAGGAAAGGGGTTGATCAACAGAGTCTATTACGATTTCTTGTTCAGAAGCAGAATCAATTACAATTGATTAATTATCAGTGAATCATTTTGCTTTAGAGTTATATAATGTAACACAACTGTTGCAACAATTACAGCTAATGTGTGATCTAATTTTCACCGTAATTTTAGAGAGGCATTTAAATCTTCTTTTCCACACACCAAATGTTCTTTCAACTGTGTTTCTGGTCTTTATTTGCGCTTCATTGTAACGTTCTACCGCATTTGTTGTTGGATTTAAGAATAGTGTCATCATGAACTTTCTACAAGGATAAGCACTGTCTCCCATGAGGTGACCATCTATCTCATTATTATCGAGTCGCGCTCGTAGGATTCACGGTAATGTCATGCAACGAGCATCTATATCACGAATGTATAACTTTGCATCACATACAACTTGTACAGTAATAGAAAAGAAACTGTTGGTGGTTTATATCCAGAATTATTTTGAATAAAAAGCTTCCGATAATTTAATAGCTGTATTCCATGCAAAAACAAGATGAAGAAGAAAAAAATAACATAAAGTGTACTACGTGGTAGGTACTTATAAAATAAATTCTTAAAAACTAAATGTTCATGCAATGAGCCGTATTTGTGTATTATTGCTCAACAAACTTGATTAGGCGTTTGATTCTAAACAGAAGCCTTTTCTATTTCTAAATAATTCTGCTCGGTCACCCCCAGGAGATTGAATTGGTATGTGTGATCCATCTACACAACCAATTACATTTGGAAATCCAGCTATATTAAAAAATTGTGCCTTGACTTCTCTCCCGTCTTCGAAATTTGGCATAGGTACCTATATAACTTGTAGCCAGCTTGGCTATTTCCTTGTTTAATTTATAAAGAACTCTTGAAACAGTGGTTTTATGAACCACTGAATACTTGGAATGTACCTGTCGCGTAAAATCGTTAAATTTTTATCAAAACAAACAATGGATTTTTGCGATGCGTAACGGGAGCTAGAGCAGGGCAGATAATTTCGCTTTATAGGTGTAATCACGGATATCTATGGGTGTAATGGTACAGTGTTCTTATCAAAACGATATCTCAATTTAAATTCTTCATCCGTAAATATTTCGAATGGATTTCTCCTGCATCTTAAGTTCCTTGGTACTGATACATTAGAAATAAGCTCCAGTACTTCCAAATCTAAATGATATTAATATTTAACATTCACTGGCAACTTAATTCCCAGGACACAAACGTATTACAAATATAATATGTTTAAATAAGTATAACCTAAAAGTTGATGTAGTTTGAAATAAAACGTCAAATAAAGTTATGGAACCGATAAACGCCACACATTGGTCAGATAAAATAATCTAAGTTTAAACGGAGTTTATCTTTCATTGCGGTGTTTGGAAACGCAAACTGTCAAGTTATCGAACCAATAGCGCTAATGAACAGATAAACTACCGATACGAGTACCTCAGAAACCGGGCATATTACACAATTACACCTCAGATTAAAGTTGCATAAATCCGCTAGATTCGGGTGGTAGTCGTTACGACGATTATCGTTGGAAGCCTATGTCCAGAAGGGTAATTCCATTACATAAAAAAATAAATGGCTTTTATTTTGTCAGTTCAACAACATTCGTTGCGTTAATTACGTTGTTGAGCAGACAAACTTACAAACATAACAAGCAATGGATTAGTAATATTTTTCATTTTTTTCTGATTCTGACTGATAGTGTGTTACGCAATCAGGATGCAGGAGTGGATGTCTTTCGGTTGAACGATGATAGTGACAATATTGTGGCACGTTTCGGTTTCAACAGTCCTGAAAATGTTGTGGACATCTAGTGCACTTGTAAAAGTTGTCACATAGTTTTTTTTTTTTGTCAGCCTCTACTGTCTCACTCCTGGACAAAGGCCTCCCTCCACTCCTGCTATCTTTCGCGAGCCCGCGCGTCCTCCTTCAAGTTTCCACGGAATCTGTCCAGCTCGTCTCGCCATCTCCTACGTGTTCTGTCGCGACTCCGCCTTACTTAGTTATACTGCCATAAAAAAAAACATTATAAGACCTCCTTGTATGAGACCTCTATTTACTCTCTCTTTTTAAATTTTTTCACCAATACAAAACTTAGGTTCTGCTTAAACCTTCGGGGATGTTATGTGAGCGTTTCTTTAAATATTTGTGTGTTGAAATAAAATTGCAGATTGTGCCAAAAGAAAAAAAACTACTTTTCCTTTTTATTTCACCAGTATCCAACGCCCCGTACTTTCATGAACTACCCCAAGCAACTAGGAGCAGTTTATACAGTAACATGTTCCCACACGTCTCAGGAACTAACTTCCATCAACTGTGATTTAAGCGAATTTTGATTAAACGCTCTCATACACAGCGTGATTTATTCACCGCCGTGTCTTTCATCACCTCTACTCCTTTTATTTGATCCTGGTATATGAAGGGAACGTTTGTATACTCTACTTGAGAAAAGGGTCGGTTTTAAATGAATGTGTAGGTTTTGGGAACTACATATTTCTCCCTGTTTTAGCTCCATTTTGTCGTTGTATTTTCATTTCGCGATTTTTTATGTTAATTTTATTTTCATCTCTAGAAAGTAAGGCGACACTTTTATCATAATGAAAACATAATTTCACCTACGATTTTATAATAATATTATTTGCTTACAAACTGTTTTATATGAAGGCAGAGAGTCATATTGTAAAATAAAAGAGGTTCTTTCAATATTAAGGAATTATTTAATCAATAGACCTTACACGAAACTGCACTTAATCAGTTTCCATTATTATTAATTTAACACCTTATTAAAATAGTCATGACGCCCAGTAATACAGTTACAGTATTACAGTTCATATAAAAGAGTATCAATGTACAGTGAGGCAGAGTTATAATAATTGAGAGCAATACGACCTGTGCACCGGGCCACGCCTGAACTTAGAATGCCAATTCGCCGCCGTGCGGCGTCTTTTATACGGAAGTATTGGAGGTGGGGCAACGACGTAGCACGCTACGACGTAGCGTGCTCTAACTCCGCCCACCAGTAATGAGGTGGGAGAATGGCGTAGCGTGCTACGACGCTACGGCGCTATCGCGTAGCCCAATGCACGAGCCGCTCACAATATGACGCCGACACGGCCATACTGACGTGCGGACGTCCTCGTACGCTCAGCTGATAATGTCTCATCTAGAACTTGAAAAACTGATTAAGTACCGTTTGGTCATCCTGATTGTTTCTGGTCCGGTCTACTTAGACCCTTCAGATATTTAACCACTTGGTCCAGTCTATTATGACTCTTCAAGGGTTATTTCTTGGTCCGGTCAACTTTTGACCCTACAAGATCAGCCCCCTGGTCCGGCAATTGTTTTGCCCTTCAGGTGTATCCCTTCAGTTAAACTGGACCGGATCTAGCCAGGCCGAACAAGTATCGTTCCTCTAGCTTAATTAATAAATAGCTCAATACTTTGGTTGATTTACAAGTGCTTCTGTTACAATATTAACTGATTCAGGGCCAATAGATTCTACTGAAACAGCACGTTAACCACGGTTTCTACAACTTGCATTATAGTGTCACTTTTGGCAGACATGGTATCATTATTGGCAGAGATAGTACCACCATTAGGAGACTGAATATCATCATTGATAATCTGTTCTCTAGTCTCGTGGACAAGAACATCTATGTTATTCTTCGCCGACACGTCATCCTCATCATAACATTCTGCGAATTCCAGAAAGAATGACTGAGACTATTCTTTCCATTAATGTGTTACAATTCGTACCTATCGTTTTCTTCCAAAATAGCGGTGATTTTAAAGGGGCCTTTGTATTTACGGTCCTGTTTCATTTGGTGTCTTTTTTCGAATTTAACAAAGGCAAAATCACGTACTGCATTTTACCATAGCTTTATCCTTGTTAAATGATAAATGACTTTATTTTTGCAATTAGGTTTGTACAAACACTTTTACACGTCAATCATATTTTTTTTTTTTTTAACTAGATGTGGTCGGCGTTTCCTATCTGACTACTCTGAGAAGAAAGGCCGAAACAAACTCAGAGGTCACAGTCTCTTTTGAAGTCCAGACATAATCTTAGTCAGGTCATGTGAAGACCATGTGGATTGGTGTCTGAAGTGGTCTTTTAAGGAAAGAACCACTCAGATTGAGTGGACATGTGCCTTTTAGTGCACGCATTTGTCAGTAAATCGACTTGTGTCGTATTGGGCCAGCTTTTTATACAAGCAGAAGAATTGGATCGAATGGTTTTGACATTTAAACTATCTTGAATGAACTCTAATGAACCCTTAATATCAAATATTAATTCCAAGGGTGTGAACCCTGTTACTCTATAACGAGTACTATTGAGACCTAATTGGATATCACCTACATGATCTTACCATAAGCCATCCGAATCTATAGTGAGCATACTTTTTTAAGGTCCTCATGACGCGCTTGACCTGACCATTGGCCAGACGAACCAGTGGATATTAAATGTAAATCGATACGATTTTCTTTACAAAAATTCTTAAATTCAGTATTGTCATATGATCTACCACGATCTGCAACTATGTTTTTTTTTTTTTTAGCAGCGCCAAACGAATTCACAGCATTTTTTTCTTGTGATTTAATAGTATCGGATGCATTTAGTGTTAAGGTATGTTCTAACACGACATTTTTTTTTTGTAAGACATCAATTATCACGGAAAAATACTCCTTGCGCTCGCTTTTTAACACGCTTTTTCCTGTGAGTTTACCAGTTAAATCTAAATGAATTATATGCCATGAAACGGCAAATTTAGGGATTGGATGTTGACCGACCTGCTGGGCATACGGGGGACCTTTGGAAGCCTTACAAGCGACGCACGAACCTCCATAGGTTTTGACAAGTATTGACATATTTTGAAACCAATAAAGATTGTATAATTTATCGAAGGTTTTTTTTTATAACCAAGGTGTGTTATTTCGCTGTGTACTCGATTAATCATTTACCATGTTAAAGGGTGTGGCAATATCGGTGACCATTTAGTGGTTTTATAACATTCGATTTTACGATGCCCTGTCTAATATCGATAATGTGCGTGATATTTCAGACAGCAAGTCATTTGAGCGTAATTTGGATATAATGTGTCATATTTCGGAATCACGTTATCTACAGATAACCAAATCCTCTCCAGTTCAGACAAATTTACAAGTTTGGCTGCCTTATGAATAAAATATGTGTCAGCATGATTACGTGAAAGGAAGTCTAGATGTGCCATATTTTTCCCCTCTTTATAGATGATATCAAAGTCATATGACTGCAAAATTGTCCACCTATGTACTCAGGGGTTAGGTCCTTTTTGTACTGAGAGGCCTTTAAGGCGTTACAGTCAATAAAAACCGTAAGTTTACGCCCATATAGGTTATATTGAAAATATGTGGCTAGGCCATATAAATTGTTGGTACTGAGCAGCAGTGCTTGGAGGAGGGATATTTTTAATCTTATGGGGATTTGGTCTAATTTTTCCAGGGGATATTCCGAAACCCAGATATTCAATTTTCGGCTTTATATATGAACATTTTTTTTAAAGTTATGTCTAGCAATCTATTTAAACGAGACAACTTTTTTGAACGGTCTCTAATGCAGAAAGTACGTCATCCATGTAGATCAGTATTTTATCGTCATTTAGAGGTTTAAGTCCAATATTTATAGCTCTTTGAAAAACCTGTGAAGCATTTCATAAACCAAATGGCATAGTGAGGTACTCAGACTGACCCGTTATGGACGCAAATTTGGTGATCGATTCGATCACTAACTAGTAGTAAAGGATAGCTGTCTAGTCGAGTATTGCTATTGAGTTCCCGGTAATCAACGCACATACGATCGGTACCGACCCTTTTTTTTTTAATTAATGATGTAGGACTCGCGAAAGGCGAAGAACTTTCACGAATTATGTTAGCATCTAGTAATTCTTGTACTTTGTCATTAACGATTCGTAACTCGAGATATGAGGAGTATTTAGTGAGTATTTCAATCAAAACTTCATTTTCTTTACCGGTAAGATCTGTGTCAATAGAATTAATGTCAAGAGGCATTTCTAATATAGAGCTAAGATTTGCTTTTTTAAGTTAAGGCAGCTTTATTATCCACAACGGATATTGTTTGTCTAAAATGTCGTGACCTATTAATAAGGTAACGTTTTCATTGAAACATTCGTCAGACAATACTTGATATGTAACGTCGAGAAGAAAGTTTTGTAACACGGTTGGGCATTGTATTTTGATTGAGCAATTAACATCATCATCAGGAGAGTCTCGTCTGAGTGACTATCGGGAGATACCAGCCTGACGGTACATTTAAATGACCATCAACTTAGATCAGCTTGACGAGAACTGACTTCTCTCGAGAACATTGGACCAATTAACATTATTACAATCAATCCCCTTTAAAGGTTCATGAAACTTTTCACCAGTAAGAAGACCACAGTTACCTTCATGAAGATACACTCAGACCCAGAGTCAAATATGAAAGGAATTGCATACCACTTATTTCCAAAACACCACGTGCTGCTCTGCACGCAGGTTCACTTGTTTGCTGGTGTTGCTGGGTGTGGGGATCTCTTTTCTTTTTCCAGCGTTTAAGGCAAGTGGTGACCACGTGGCTAGCCTCACCACACTTGAAGCATTCCAGATATTCCAGAGTTCGTCTGTGGAGTTTTTGCTAAAACAGGTACCTTTTGAAGCAACGTGCCGACATTCCTGCCCTCGTTGACCGACCTTCCCGCAGAAATTGCAGTTTCCCCGAAATTGAGTAGATGGACAGGACTTTTTCGTGTCTGATTCGGACGTGCCCGGTTCTTCGTTTCTTTCACGGTGAATTTTGTCATCGCACCATAATAGGACAGATAGCAGAACTGGTTATTACATTGTCCGGTAAATTTGCATCACGAAACTTTTCAACAAGTTTTCCTAACTCGGCTGGGGTTTCTTTGTTATCAATTTATGATTGTGATTAAATTCAAATTATCCTGCATTGTCATGGGTTTGGAAAATTTAGAGACCAGCATTTTCTTAATAGTATCTCATGAAATATTATCTGGATTAATTCTTGTAAAACACATGGCGGCGCGAGCCTTTAGAGAGTGAGCGAGGGCTAAAATAAGGTCTACACCTTCTGGCTTCTAACTGTCGATTACAATCTCACTTAATGCACACCAGTTGATAATGTTGGTTTCAGTTACATCAGGATCGAAAGGAACCAACATCGATTGCATACTGGGTGTCATGTGGCAAGGTGTCAAATTATCTGCACTTATTAGTCCCAGATAAAGGTGGGAGTGGGTTTCATCCCACTTCTGATGAAGGCAGAGAGTCATATTGTAAAATAAAAGAGGTTCTTTCAATATTAAGGAATTATTTAATCAATAGACCTTACACGAAACTGCACTTAATCAGTTTCCATTATTATTAATTTAACACCTTATTAAAATAGTCATGACGCCCAGTAATACAGTTACAGTATTACAGTTCATATAAAAGAGTATCAATGTACAGTGAGGCAGAGTTATAATAATTGAGAGCAATACGACCTGTGCACCGGGCCACGCCTGAACTTAGAATGCCAATTCGCCGCCGTGCGGCGTCTTTTATACGGAAGTATTGGAGGTGGGGCAACGACGTAGCACGCTACGACGTAGCGTGCTCTAACTCCGCCCACCAGTAATGAGGTGGGAGAATGGCGTAGCGTGCTACGACGCTACGGCGCTATCGCGTAGCCCAATGCACGAGCCGCTCACAATATGACGCCGACATATATAAATAAGAAAGGGTTATCTAAACAAGCTGTATAAATCGTCTCCTCGCAGACCCTATCGATCTTAAACGTCCTGAGTAATCAAGACGTATTTCCTTAAGTAATCTTACTGGATAACTTTGTCAATAGCATCTGAGAATTGAACCAACTTGAGAGTTTGTGGCAACTGGACTGGCGTTCAGTCAGATGGACATAATGTAATATTGAGTTCCTTGCTGCTATGATACCCTGGTATCTTTATCTATATTTACTACGTAGTATGAATAAACTAACCTAGTAACTCAATTTGTTTCTAGGATGGTAGTTTAAATGGATATTTCCTGTACAATTGGGCTATTTTGGTAGCGATTCATCAATTTAAAGGTGACAGCGCAGTCATTAACCAAGTAGAATGGCGCAGTTATGCCAGGAGGGGCTTGAAGCTAAACCGAGCCAAGTCAATTCGAACTGGAGACTCCGGATCGAAATCCCCTCCTTCTTGCTATGTGAACCTGGCTGTTTGTTATGTCAATATTATGCACTTGCTTGCATTTTCTTTACTCACCTATGAATATCCAATTCCGCCTAGTACATTTTTTTTAACGCGCTACAAATTTAGTGAAATTTGTAAAACCGAAATGTTCTAGAACCAAAAATTCGAAGACATGTGACAGCTATCAAACCGCACTGAGCCTGTGTGGTAGATTACGGCCCACTCCCTCTCACCACTCTACTCCAATCCCAGTAGTGGGAACATTATAGGCTGATTATGCTATGCATGCTTAAGTTTATAAAGGAGTCTACTCACTACACCGTACTCACTACCCCATGACCATGCTATGAACAGATCAGGTTCGGAAATACACATGAATCGGACTAGTATGCCCACTAGAATGTATCAACAGCGTATCATACACGCTCGCTTTACTTTGTGTAAATATTCTTGTTGACAATTGTTAACGCTCCGTGCGTGGCACGCGACTGTGTTGGTCGGTGATGAAACGGCCTAGTGAGCACAGCCTCATACTTCTCAATACAAAGATATTTTTTTACGTTCGTAAATGTGTGGACGTGGCTAAATAATAATAGCCGTACGGGTTGATCGATTAAGCAATGCTTGCATCCATTACATATCGAGATCTCACCGTGCTTCGGAAGGCACGTAAGCCGTTGGTCCCAGTTGTTATTTGTAGATCATTGACAGTCGTTACGTGTATTCAGAAGCCCGACGGTCTGCCCAACCAGTCTCGCCAAGAGTACCGTGTTACCTTATTAATCGGTTCTGGAGGTCAGATAGCCAGTCGGTCCATGTAAAACATTGGTATCCAGTTAGACTTGAAGTCGACCCCAACATAGTTGGGACAAGGCTAGGTAGATTGATTGATAGTCCTAGCACGATCATTCTATCATACAGTGTAGTGGGCAATCTCCTTTGCAACACAGATGTCTCAGTTTTAGGTATTTAGTCAAAAAAAAAAACAATCTAATTATTTTCTAAGTTGATTAATTGGCAGGGAATAGATACAATTAAATAAAAAAATATTATAAAGGTTTTCTAAACGGGAAAATGGGCTTTTCTGTCCTACGTAACGCCCGGTAGTTCCCAACTAAGACGGTAGGTGTCGTTACCGGTAACTGTCGCGACATTTACATATTTACACCATCCTGGAGGAACGGGATACCTCGTTATAAAGTTCAGCTCATGATACTGCGTCGCTCGTAAAACTCACTTCATTACCTTGAGAGGTCGACAAAGGTCTGAGGTAAGTAATACGTACGTATTTTAAACATAATATCACGGTGGTATTCTCTGAAAGGGTAAACAGAAGTGTGCAGGATCACTTTTCGCCGGTTATGTTTATGTCCCAAGTTATGCACATCATCATCATCATCATCATCATCATCATCATTTCAGCCGAAACACGTCCACTGCTGGACATAGGCCTCCCCCAAGCTCCGCCACTTCAACCGGTTTTGTGCTTCCCGCATCCAGCGGATTCCTGCGGCCTTCACAAGGTCATCGGTCCACCTTGTGGGAGGCCTTCCAACTTTACGTCTATAATAGGCATATACAGAGTTATTTAAGTTGGCTAGATAAACTTCCCAGACGCAATTAATATTTAAACAAGGTACAATAAAAAGATATTGATAATTTTTTCGGAAGGTCAACGATAGCTGTTAGTGTTTTTACTTGAAGAATTAGTTGATAATCGTCTGTGAAGTTTGTACAAAGAAAAAACCGGCCAAATGCGAGTCGGACTCGCGCACCGAGGGTTCCGTACAAACCTGTAGGTATATAAGTAAAAGTTCACCCATCACGACAATCGAGTCGTAGTTCTGTTCTCTGTCTGTGTTTTGTTCTGTTTATTATATATGATGGAACTAAAAATTTACGGTTTTCGCAATTTTTCCTTTATCTGTGCTATAAGACGTTGCTTCGTACCAACTTTCAAAATTCTAGATCGACTGGAAGTACCCAGAAGGTTTTGATTCCCTTGCGAGTTTCGAAAATTTGTGGAAATTTGCGGCATAAACGGCTATATCTTTTGATTACGTTAGCTTAGAAGTTTGATTTTTTCACAGCTCCAAGGGACAGTAGTCTTGAGTATTAGATATAAATTTCAGCTTGATATCTCCACGCGTTCCTGAGAAAAAGGGTCTTGACAGACGGACGGACGGACGGACGGACGGACAACAAAGTGATCCTATAAGGGTTCCGCTTTTTCCTTTTGAGGTGCGGAACCCTAAAAAGTGATCAAAAAGACATGAAAAGTGAAATTAGTTATTTTTATTTTTTATTTTATCAGCTATAATACTAATATTATAAAGCTGAAGAGTTTGTTTGGTTGAAGGCGCTAATCTCAGGAACTACTGGTGTGAATTGAAAAAATATTTTTGTGTTGGTAGCCTATTTATTGAGAAAGGCTATAGGTTATATAACATCACGCTTCAGTCAAAAAGACCCGAGCAGCAACGAAAAATGGACGAAAACTGGCAGGCAATTCGATGCGACGGCAAGGGTCACGGGTGCAAAAATTTTTGACGCGGACGAAGTCGCGGGCAGAAGCTAGATGCCCATAGTATCTACGGAGTTTACCTCTTCAATTAAGAATAAGTCAATATTATAGATGCCAACTTTTAAGAAATTGCTAATAGAAACATCCAATTCCACTTTACCCGATTTAGAGATCGAACGCATACATACCTTAAGCACAACTTCTAACAAATTCATGTGTTCTAACTATTTGTATGGAGTATGTATGTCATAATCTTATGTCCTTATATGGATACAAGAGGAATTCCTTTTCTTCCCTTCCTTTGCCCAAAGTAAGATATAGTCTTTTTGGCTTAAAAGAGTAACCATGGAGTTTTATCTCCATACAAAACTAATT
The DNA here is from genome assembly GCA_947507805.1 of Aporophyla nigra. Lineage (NCBI taxonomy): Eukaryota > Metazoa > Arthropoda > Insecta > Lepidoptera > Noctuidae > Aporophyla > Aporophyla nigra. The sequence goes on along the minus strand of OX382297.1, from coordinate 24,268,706 downwards.
TTGGAAGGGACGAAACATAGAATCATTTCTATTTTCTTGTTTTTTACGGTTCCGTTGCCAAATGGCAAAAAAACGGAACCCTTATAGATTCGTCATGTCTGTCTGTCTGTCCGAGTATGTCACAGCCACTTTTTTCCGAAACTATAAGAGCTATGCTGTTGAAACTTGGTAAGTAAATGTATTCTGTGAACCGCATTAAGATTTTCACACAAAAATAGAAAAAAAAAACAATAATATTTGGGGTTCCCCATACTTAGAACTGAAACTCAAAAAAAAAATTTTCATCAAACCCATACGTGTGGGGTATTTATAGATAGGTCTTCAAAAATGACATTGAGGTTTCTAATATCATTTTTTTCTAAACCGAATAGTTTGCGCGAGAGACACTTCCAAAGTGGTAAAATGTGTCCCCCCCCTCGTAACTTCTAAAATAAGGGAATGATAATACTAAAAAAAATATATGATGTACATTACCATGTAAACTTCCACCGAAAATTGGTTTGAACGAGATTTAGTAAGTAGTTTTTTTTTAATACGTCATAAATCGTAAACCACAATTTACCTTTCATTCAGTCAACTCAAATATAAAAAAAAAAACATTTAATTTCATAAACATTAACCTTATGCATAAACCATGAATACCTGCAGGTTTGTACGGAACCCTCGGTTTCAGTCCGACTCGCACTTGGCCGGTTTTTTTTTAACGTATACAGTACGCAAACTTGGGCAGCTTTGGCAACTTTATTACTGAGAGTCAGCATATATATATACATAGTCAGCCCATCTGTACTTAAGAATCCAACCAAGTTAATATATGTATCGAAGATGAGCAATTTATCGCTTAAAGTAGCCAAAGTAAATTTTCTAGTGTATAAACAACGCAACAGATGACGGAGCTCGACGAGAGTCAACAGCAACTACCAAGTCATTTAAATATTCTACACTTGCCTAAGGAAGAGAACTGGCTACTTGTTATGGACTCATGTTTCCTTAGTACTTTGTTGCTCGTTAACTGAACTTTATTACCAAGGGTCCATGAACTAGTAAGAGATAGTTTATAAAGGACTGTGTGCACAATCAGTGATACTGATAACAATGAGAGCACTGGTGGATCAGTGGTTATGGCCGTGACTTACGAGTTGTAGGTTCAAACCCAGACAGTAGCTTTACTTTTTATAAAATGTTCCATCACCACTGCTCTCAAAACGGTGAAGGAAAACATCGTGAGGAAACCGGCATGTCCTAGAACCAAAAATTCCAAGACATGTGACATCCACTAACATGCACTGGACCCGCGTGATGCATTACGGCCCATCACTCCCTCTCACTGCGAGAAGGCATTTTTGTTCCAGTAGTGGGAACATTATTTGCTGATTGCGATGTGTAAAATCTGGGTCAGGTGTTCAGTTTAATTGGTAATATGAGCGGTGGAGCACTTTGAGTTTTTTTTTAATTTTTTTTCTTTAACTCGAAAATGTCTCGACCGATTGTGATGAAATTTTGGTAAGTTGTTTTGTGCCCGCAGAAGAAGCTTCCCAAACAAAAGGTATTACCTAGTATAAGATAAAAAAAAAAAAAAAAAATTTGACGTTCATGCGGACGTAAAAAAACCGTGGCGTTTTTCGCGCACTGGAATTTCAACTGTCGGTGTTGAACCGAGCATTGGGAATCCAACAGAGAGCATCTTATTTGAAACCGAACATTGTGTTTTACTGTTCGATTTTGTACTCTCTGCGCTAGGCAGTGAAGTTCCAGTGCGCGAATAAATCCAACCGCAATTTTATTACGACCTTATATACGTCGAATAAAAGTTAACAATAGCACTAAGAAATGCAATACGAACACGAACACAAGATAGGGTGAAGTGTACAATTGCCGTCTCAAGTCTAAATGGATAAGTAACTCGCAGAGTTGGAATTAGCGTTCGGCGATTGGTCGAAAGTTTTAATTAGTACAAGATCCAGTTGCAGCACAGTTGGAGCTTTTGATGCTCTGCCGAGACCTCGAGAGAGGATTTTGTAAGTCCCTCCATATTGAGACCACTTTGGAAATGGGATTAGTTAATTATAATTACTATAATTTCGTTGAATGGTCTTTGAAACAATGGAATTTGAAGTGAAGTTTAGATAAAGTTTTGGATATGTGGTTTTTGCTTTCGTGTTTTATATATGTTTTTTATTCATGGTGCGGTGAATATAACTAAAAAAATTGAAATAAAACATCACCGTGAAATAAAAATGTTAAGTAATTAACAAACTTTTTTTCCAATTTAAACAAACAGAGAGAAAACTATGTTTTTCTTTACTTAAACAAAACTTGAAGCCAACCACAATAATACTCAAGTCAAAACAATAGAATTAAAAAGGCAAAGTGGCTCCAGTTTAAAGCCGAAAGTCTTTAATAAAAATAAATCACGTTTAAGTGGAGCAAATTAGGAGCATTCACTCTTTTTATTGCTCACTATCGACATTGAGAGAAAAAAAATCTATTTGTAAGGTCTGGCGAGATTGTAAAAAATCTGTTAAGTTCGTGACGAACATACTTTTGTAGGGTTCTGTACAAAGTTTAAATATTTAAGTGTTATATTTCTTTTGTATCAGCATGCACCCCATTTCTTCCCGTGGGTGTCGTAAAAGGCGACTAAGATTTACTAGAGAATGGGCAGCAGCGTTCTCTATGCATTTTACCACCATACTGCGATCGCCGACCCGCCTGTCAAGCGTGGCGATTATGGCAAAGCCCCCCAAATTGGGGGAGGCCTAAGTCCAGCAGTGGACGTCTTACGGCTGAAATGATGATGATAATCGGCGCGCACGCATTTCGCTAGAATATTTGATCGCTTACGCTGTAAACAAAAGTTACTTTTACCAAATGTGTATAACTAGCTTTTGCCCGTGACTTCGTCCGCGTAAATGTCGGTTATCGCTGATGTAGACGAAGCCTCGGAATAAAAAGTAGCGTATATCCTTTCTTGGGGTTTACACTTACCCCGTAACAAATTTCATCAAAATTGGTTCAGCAATTTAGTCGTGAAAGCGTAACAGGCAGACAGAGTTCCTTTCGCATTTATATTATTATTAAGTTTAGATATAGATTTGTTCATCAGTCGGTTAGCAGTCCATAGCATAATCAACATAGTTAGTTCACACTGCTGGGCAAAAGCCTTCTCTATGGGAGAGGGAATGAGTTATAATCTACCACGTGCCCAGTGTGGGTTGGCTGAGCAGTAATATAATAACCACTGAAATAATTTACACAAAGTATAGCGCTTGCTTGGGCTTGAATCCACGATCTACAATCTTAAGTAGGGGTTACCGTTACCACTTGGCCACCACTGTTCCTTTCCATTAGCACATAGTTCATTGCTGGCACTAATTTAGTAGATCTTCGGCTATTCTCATACAGTTACCTCCAGCCAACCTGGGAAAATCAACACTTCAAAATATTCTTAGGGCATCTTATCAAACATTTGCGTATTCAGTCTTCATAAAACTTGCAAAAAAATGCCGTCACTAGAACACCAAGTCAATGAACTGGAGACAAAAAAAAACAGTGCATAAAACCTGAGAACGATAACAATATAGTATAATCCTTCAAAGATTTCCTATTAATAGATTGATTGTACTAGGGGAGCAGTGTCATCGACACAAGATCAAACGGACGAATGACAAACCCATTATTCTATTCAAGGCGCCCAGTTACTAAGGAACGCTAAAATGAGGTCTTTAAGACCTATCATTTGAATCTCCAATATCTGAAGTCCTAGTACGACCATTGTTCCAGCTAGGCTATAAAGTAGTGACGTAGTGAGGTTATTAGTTGGGTAACTTAGGACTTATTTCGTAGAGACGGAGTAAAGAAAATCGTTGGAAATAAATTGACAGTAGGGATTCTTTTTGATAACATAGTCTATTTTAAAAACCATTTAGAAGTAAGTAGTCTCCTTGCAAAGGAATTCTACCTCCTTTTCTGCCACCAAGCAGCTTACAGTGTTCCGGCTTTTAAGGCACGGGCGGTGGAAATCCAGGCATAAAACTAGACAACGACCGGAAACGCATCCGTGCCTCTTGAGAAAGCGATTCAACATTATAAAGTGTTTTGGAAATTGTCTGAAATTCCAACATTATGTTCCCCCAATAAAATGTTATTTTTTCTCAGACTATTTTGGGCTACTTAAACTCATGTTTTATGCTTCTCGCATCCAACGGAATCCAGCAGCGTTCACCAGGTCATCGGTCTGCCTTGTGGAAGGCCTTCTAACGCTACGAATCACAGAACTGGTCCAAGTGGAGGTGCTTGGGGCAGGCCTAAGTCCAGCAGTGGACGTTTTTCGACTAAAATAATTATTATGATGAAACTTATGCTTAATTCCTATTTTGCTATCTTGGATTACTGCCGTATTCTTAACAAAATAAAATAAATATTGCTTTAAAACACGAAATACGATCTAAGACCTTTACAATTCACTTTAAGGGACGCAATTTCCTGTAATTTTTTTCGCAAAAGTGACGCAAAGGCATTCAGAGGCGTTACTTCAAGAATCGCTTCCATAGTTTAAGTCCATGGGATTCGGCTAACGATCCGCGTTTAAGTTATGAACTTATAGCGAAACGGGGATTTTTTGTATACATTATGTTCTGTGGGCTTATTTTTGTATTATTTTTCAATTATTGTGGCTTGGAAATACTCCTACAACTTTTGGGTACACATTGTAATGTTTTCGAGGTGAGTACATATTTTTTTATTCATTTGCTCGTAATAAAAAACTAGTAGGAATGCTCTTGATTATGACAGTTCAACAGCATTCGTTTCATTATTTACGTCGTGGGGAAGATAGTTTTTTTTCCAACCTATGAAGAAATATTCTTAAAAAAAAAAAAAAAAATAGTTTAAAAAAACTAAAAAACACGCTTCCATTGAAAACCAAACTAAAAAGTACAAAATAATGGAAAAAAAGCGTGGGGTGCTTTTTAAGGTATTTTTTTGTTGATATCAGGCACCCCACGCTTTTTTTTCCATTATTTTGTACTTTTTAGTTTGGTTTTCAATGGAAGCGTGTTTTTTAGTTTTTTTAAACTATTATTTATTTTCTATTTTTTAGGGTGTTTCGAATTTTGAGACGTATGTCAGCGTAGTTTGTGACGTATGTCAGAGTAGTTTTCGAAGACAGTTTTTTTGTTGTCCTGGTAACCCTGGCAAGGATAATGGCACAAATTTATGAAATTATTGCATTGTCATCGGTCCTTGACAGGAGTGCAAAGTTTGAATGAAATCTGGTCGTTTAAAGTGGGTCAAAATCGCGCTTAAGGAGTCGGTTACAAACAAACATACAAATATACAAACATACAAACATACAAGTGAAGCTAATATAAAGCGTGTAATGATTCACATTGTTATTGACAGTGTGTTAAGTGATATAATCATTCTGGTTTCTGAAAGACTAGTTAATATAATTTGTTAACAGATAGGTAAGCACATGTCATTCGCTATGTAATAGGCTGTGTTATTTCAGTGATCAGACATTAGCTACCATAAGATTGACAAACTGTGAATATTATGTTACGCTGCACCCTAATTGCCTGCTTAACAACGTAAACAACATCATGAATGTTGCTGAACTGTCAAAATGAATGCTCCTTCTTCTTAGCATATCGAAGGCAATCTAAGTGGACCCAGCCCCCAATTCAGCTACGTGTTAGTGATAGTGTATGAGTTTTGATACCGATTTTCTTCTTAAAAGCCGAATTGAAATCGCTCAATACTATGCCCGCTTCCGCCCCCGCTTTCTTCCTACTCTCCACACCGACCGTGCGCACTTTAATGGCGAGAGCTCCGGACGTCGATCGTTCGGTCTTTTTTACGATACGGACCCCCAACTGCCTTACTTCGCGTTATAGTGCCATCTCTCACTGCCTCTGCCGCCCTGGTACCTAACGTTTGATTTCTGTTCAGATCATTGGCTATGATGTCTTGATTTGATTGCCGATGCGCGCTTTGTTTTCCTTGAGCAAACGACTTAGTATATAAATGTAATGTTTATTATATGCTTCTTATGTATTCATAGATATTTGCTATAAATTTATCGAATGAACTTGTGTTGATAACGTCGTACTAGTAGCAGTTTTCGTAATAAGTTTGACAGAGCTAATTCGGTTTATTTTTTGCCTATCCGTACATTTTGGAACAAAATCTGTAGGTAATTCGAATCAAATTTATAAATCACGTAAAACATAATAAACCAGTACGATAAAAAAGTTTAAATTCCAAAAAAATAAATATCCTTTTGTAATAAAAATAATATGAGAAATGGATTTAGCAGAGCTCTGCTCACCTTGTTGCTAAGTACACTTGAAGGTTTTATACACGGAGCAAGTCAATTAAACTAGTTTAAATGAATCAGCCTCGGGCTATTGACATTACATACAGTACCAACTGACTTACTTATTTTGATTATGTATGTGTCACATGTTGCTACCCATGCGAAGGCTAGTGAAAGTACTCTACATACCCACTCATTCAAAACCGTGTTGTGTAGTTCGGAAATCAAACCGCGGACATGGAACCGTTATTTCATCAAAGATTTCATCGGGGATGTAACTCAGTGGTAGAGTGTCTGCTTCGCATGCTGAAAGTCCTGGGTTCAAATCCCAGCATCTCCAAAGTACTTTTTTGGGTTTTTGTAGATTGTCGAAATTATTTTACCGTTTTAAATAATAAACATCATTAAATATTATGGCCATGCTTCTAAAATATATGTAACAAGTATTAGTATTCTTTTTTCTATTGAAAATTATTTTTTGTGCGACGTCAGGGTATCCAGCCTACCCCATTTCGTAGAATCACCATCATCACCATTTCAGCCGTATGACGTCCACTGCTGGAAACAAGCCTTACCTAATTTGGGGGGCTTTTTTCATGGAATTCAGGCGTAATATTATGTAAATGTATTCCACTGAATTCTAGTCAAAGTCTAGACAATTAGAGGGTCACACAAGTCTATTAGAATAGTTAGTAATTACAGTACCTTCTAATTGGAGGACTGATTGACGTCGGCTGGCCAACGTGTGGATTAGAACCGAATACACAGCTTAACTGGTTTACAAGAAACAATTAGTGGTCGGTAATCTAATTTTGTTTGGGTCGCTACCTAGGTGTAGTTTGAGTATTTATTGATTTAACTATACGTAAGTGGATTAGGCTATAACTGGTCCAGTTTGACTATACTTCGAATTTTAATCGTATTCGTATCGTAACTTGACTGTTGAAGCGGTAACCAGATTTTGACAAAATAAAGATAGTGACGTGGTGTAAGAATGAACGAAATTGAATCACCTTTAAATAACGTACTTACATACATACTTAAAAAAATAGTTAATCGATTTTAGTGAATTATAATAGTTTAAAAATATTAAAAACACGCTTCCATAGAAAACCTAACTTAGAAGTAGAAAATAATGGAAAACAAGCGTGGGGTGCGTGATATCAATTAAAAAATACCTTACGCTTTTTTTCCATTATTTTTTACTTTTTAGTTAGGTTTTCTATGGAAGCGTGTTTTTTAGTTTTTTTTAAACTATTATTTATTCTTATTCGTAATCATTTGGTTTGAAAAAAATAAATACAAAATTGTTTGGGTCATTGTGTTATGCTTTTAACTTAATTCTCTAATTGGAGTGTATGAGGTTTAGCGTTAATTATGTTACACGTTGTAACAACTTTCAGTGAAATGTACGAGTATGTGTAAATGAAACATAGAAACAAGCTAACACTTTAGATTGAAATTACTTAATTAATCTTAAAGACTAGATGTTACTTAGACATTAAGAACTTGCACCTTAATTGAGTAACACACACAATTTGAATCATTTTGAATGATATTGCTTATCCATTAAAATAATTTATTTCAAATAAACCAATTATACCGTATATTGTACCGTGTGGAGCCGGACGTAAAGAATAACACCACCCCATTTCTTCCCGTGGGTGTCGTAAAAGGCGACTAAGGGACTTACTAGAGAATGGGCAGCAGCGTTCTCTATGCCTTTTACCACCATACTGCGATCGCCAACCCGCCTGCCAAGCGTGGCGATTATGGCAAAGCCCCCCAAATTGGGGGAGGCCTAAGTCCAGCAGTGGACGTCTTACGGCTGAAATGATGATGATGAATTATACCCACTTTTGAATTGTCAAGGGGCGGTGAGTCCTGCTAGGGTCGCGAGATCTGTTCGAAAGAGACACCGTGACCCTGGCACATGGGCAACTGAAGGAACACGGATGGGTTTTTGTCAGTAAAAGTCTGACACGCCCTCCCGCTCCGCCTAAGAGCGAGAGATGTCATTTGATGATTTCCCACCCACAAAAAAAAGGGGCGGTGAGTCAGAAACGTGAAGCTAGTTACCTATTACAAAGCGTAGTAGGTGCCCTATGGAGAAGAACGGGCAAGACACTCGACGGACGCTCTTTTAAATCAAAATTTTGTTACAAAAACTGACCAAGTGCGAGACGGACTCGCGCACGAAGAGCTCCGTACCATTATCTGCAAAAAAAACACGTTTGTTGTATGGGATATTTGTTTTATAAATCCATAAATATTTGTTTTATTTTAATTTAATCATTTATTTTTAAAGTGAATTTATAACATAATATTCTGTGAATATTTCGAGCGTCTGCCTGTTGCCGTTATCAATATCGAGCAAAAACGAGCAAAAACAAGCAAAAAAAAAATCACGTTTTTTTGAATGGGAGCCCCCTTAAAAATTTATTTCTGTGAAAATTTCAACTCTTTAATTATCACGGTTCATGAGATACAGCCTGGTGACAGACGGATGGAAGGACACCGGAGTCTTAGTAATATGGTCCCGTTTTACCCTTTGGGTTCGGAACCCTAAAAATTAGTTACATCTTATATGTTGGGCTGGGGTAGCCCACGTAATTCAAATTTACAGTGTCAGGCTATATTTTGAACCAAATATGATTTACAACCGTAACATTAATGCATGTAGAGAAATGTAATAGTTAAATCATCAATCCTACCCTCTAAGTACATATACAATTGAATCACTTTTTGATGGTTTAAATGCAATTGCAGAAAACGTTACAAAAAATGAATTTCGTGGACTGCTTTAACGTATCTTACATAAACCTGCACGTTTCTGTGTTGCCATATCGATTTATTAATAACATTGATACTGCCTGCCTGGTGCCTGCTTCACATGCAGGTCGCGTCTCGTGAGAAGCAGGTGTTCATCACAGGCACGGAAACAAGTCGTCAATAAGTAAGTACTTATCAGATTTAAAACGAATACGGTGCGCTTATGATTTTTGACTTCAGAACCTAATGCATATTTTTAGGGTTCCGTACTCGAAAGTTGCCAACGGACAGATGACAGATGACGTAGGTTTTGAGTAATATGGCTCTGTTACTAAGCCCTCGAAGTCCTGTTTGTCACATGCTGCATCTCTTTAATCGAAATAGGTTTACATTTTCAGATAAACGTATAACTCCGGCGTCTTGGTATATCATTAAAAAGTTTTATCATCATCATCATCATCATTGCAGCCGTAAGAAGTCCACTGCTGCACATAGGCTTCCCCCAATTTGCCATAATCGCCACGTTTGGCAGGCGGGTTGGCGATCGCAGTATGGTGTTAAAATGCATAGAGAACGCTGCTGCTTATTCTCTAGTAAGTCCCTTAGTCGCTTTTTATGACAGCCGCGGGGAGAAATGGGGTGATCCTATTCTTTATCATATGACACTTTTACGTGTCAAAATTTTAAAACTAAATGGCATCGACATTTCTTAGCTGACTAATCCCTGAGACGAAATGCCGGAACAAACTCAGAAGTCATGCTCACTATTAGAGTCCAAATATTTTGATACTAGGAATTTTTGGGAGTGAGTCTACCAATGCAGGGCCAGTCTGAAAGGGTCTTTTGAAGAAAATTCCATCGCAGCTTTGAGCTAACCTGTCCTATCAGACGGCCCAATAACAATTGTATTTCCTGGAAATCCCAATCACTTGGTAACAAAATTAATCCTTCCTTCAATTCCAATATATTCCCGCATCAATACACAGTCGCAGAAAATCCGATAAGAAAAAACCCACCTACTCGTATATCCTGATACCCTAGTACCGTGGTTATAGCGAGCAGTTTGATCGCGGGTGTTAAATGAAATTGTTGAAACGCGACGACGGCTCGCACCTGCCCGCCCGGAAACCGATTAAAATGATAAAGCGATGCGCCCAGGATTTCGTACGCAGAACTTGCTGTTCGTACTAGATGTGCCTAGGAGTGTATAGGTCATTTATCTCCTATCGATGATGGGACATTATTCACGGTGCTACGTCAGAGGAGACCAAATAATTATTTTAAGAGATTTTAGGTACGATGTCTGATCTATCTATTTATCTATCTACATATCTTTTAGCGTTGCGGTGAGCTTTTGGTGTCTGTCTGTGCGACAGCGTTGATCTTCTAAACTGCGCCGCGTATTTTGATGCAGTTTTCAATCACGCTTGGCGAGGTTGGTCCGATGTTGGGACCATATTTACATACTAAGACCTTTCCGTGCCCCGGAAACTACGTTAAGCCGTTGGTCACGGTTGTCATTTGTGGATTCTTGACAGCCGTTATGAGTCGTCACACCCCCGAAAGTCAGACAAGCAATCTTATAAACTGGTATCGTATTACGTAGTATTAGAGGTCAAATTTTTCAAGCGTTCCGTTCGCTTTGACAAAATATGTTTTGGGTGCCAGCAAATACCCTTCCATGCCTCGGAAAGTGCGTTAAGCCGTTGGTCCCGGTTGTCATTAGTGTATCAGACAATAGTCACGGGTCGTCAGGAGCCCTGACAATCAGTCTTACCCAAAGGATATCGTAGTACCCAATGATTGTGTCGGAGAGGTCTGATTGGCAATCGCTCCATGTAAAATATTGGTATTGAGCTATATCCGCTTAGACTGGAAGCCAACCCCAACATAGTTGGGAAAAGGCTAGACAGATGATGATGATGATGACAATATTAAAGATAGCATGGAAAAATAATATCAAAAATAATAGTTTAAAAAAACTAAAAAACACGCTTCCATTGAAAACCAAACTAAAAAGTACAAAATAATGGAAAAAAAGCGTGGGGTGCTTTTTAAGGTATTTTTTATTGATATCAGGTACTTTTTAGTTTGGTTTTCAATGGAAGCGTGTTTTTTAGTTTTTTTAAACTATTATTTATTTTCTATTTTTTAGGGTGTTTCGAATTTTGAGACGTATGTCAACGTAGTTTGTGACAGTTTTTTGCTGTACTGGTAACCCTGGCAAGGATAATTACACAAATTTATGAAATTATTGCATTGTCATCGGTCCTTGACAGGTGTGCAAAGTTTGAATGAAATCTGGTCGTTTAAAGTAGGTCAAAATCACGCTATAAGGAGTCGGTTACAAACAAACATACAAATATACAAACATACAAGTGAAGCTAATATAAAGCGTGTAAAAATGAAATTAGTGAGATTTACTATGGCATGTCATTCAAGACTTTTGTCATGAGAATCTTATGCAAGAAGCTATATAGCTAATAGATTAACCTACCGAAAATATGTGCAAAAAAATATCAGTTTACTGAAACGATTTGCTCATGTCGTGTCTCAACAAAATCACGTTAAATCCGATCAAATATGGACACGTTCAATTTTTCCGTGTCTCTCAAAAGGGTGAATTATTTACAAAGTACGTAAATAAAGGAAATGAAATTCCTTTTACTGCGTCCTTGAATTATTCCTTTGTTTAGTGAAACCTTGTTTTTCGGAAAGCGCTGCTTGTGACGGTAGTCTTCTGTTCTGTGTTAGATCGACAAAAGAAATGATATCGCATAATTTTTTCTAATCTTTCGTATCGATTCGATGTTCATTTAGAGACTATTCATTATCATCTGTGTAACATTTTCAGAGCAGTGGTGGCCCAGTGGTAACTGCCGCGACTTACGAGTAGTAGGTCGTGAGTTCGAACCCAAGCAAGCGCTTTACTTTGTGTAAATTATTTACATCACCACTGCTCTCAAAACGGTGAAGGAAAACATCGCGAGGAAAATGTCTTAGAACTAAAAATTTGAAGGCATATGATATCTACCAACCCGCACTGGGCCCGTGTGGTGGATTATGGCCCGCTCTCTCTCACCGAGAGGAGGCCTATGTCCCAGCTGTGGGAACGTTATAAGCTGATGATGATGTAGATGAACCTTTTCAAACCGCTGTTGGGGGTGGCTTCCAGTCTAACTGGATGCAGCAACATGGAGTGACTGCATGGATCGATCGATCAGGTTAAGCTACGTTTGCCGCGGTAGCACCGTGGGTGTGTGACCATTGACCACCTTTATATACCAAGATCCCTCCATGGCTCGATAAGCCGTTGGTCCCGGCTGTAATTAGTATATCAGACAGTCGTTACGGGTCGTCAGGAGCCCTGACAATCAGTCTTACCGAAAGGGTATCGTAGTACCCAATGATTGTGTCGGAGAGGTCAGATAGGCAGGCGCTCTATGTAAAAAATTGGTATTTAGCTGCATTCGGTTAGACTGAAAGTGGACCTCAACATAGTTAGGAAAAGGCTAGGCAGATGATAAATTAAATAAAAAATATAATCAATAGCTACATATTGAAAAATCACGCTAGGCGCTTCCATCAACTTTAAGTCTTCGTCAACTCCGATTTAATCTTTCATTCGTGCCGTATTGCCCCAGTTGAAATTTTTCAAGCGTTCCGTTCACTTTGACAAATGTTTTGGGTGCCAGCAAATACCATTCTGTCCCGCACCATGATTTAATTGGCGTGATGTGTGCCTTTAGAATCACAATCCAATGAGTTATTGTTGCCTTATGTAGGTAGACAGATCATTTTTCCAATGTTTCTGTTTTTAAAACTGTTTTTGTTAAAAAGGGTTTGTTTGTCGTGTTTTTTTTTTGCGTAAATGTTTTCAAACAGATTTTTTTTAATTTTTGTTCGCTTATCGTGGGCAATTTGTTAATTATAACAACCTTTGTGGTAATTTTGTCTAACACCGCTTCTCTTTCAACTTTCTGAGATCCTAAACTAAGAACGCTTTGAGCAACGATAAGACTGAGTATATTTTAATCAATAACGGTCGGTAAGACGGGGCAATAACCGTCCTTGAAAATTTATCTTAAAGTAACTTACCAAAAGCGGTATTAAAGTCACGTCCGATAGTTTGATTCTAGCAGAATTCTCATTTACTCAGTATACAGTCGTAATTTCAGATCAAACATTAGAAGCTTAAACTCTTAGAAGATGCTGAACTCCTGGTGAAATGATAAAATAATAATTAAATTAAATAATTGATAAAATGAAGAACTCACGCAAAAAAGAAAACAAAATTACAGCTCTTAGTAGATGCTGAACTCCTGGTAGGTACTTGATAAAATGAAGAGCTCAACAAAACAGAAAGTATAATATGTATAAAAACATAATTAAAATATCATCGCAATCACCACCAAATTACAGCATCATAAAAATATCATCAATTACAGCAATATTTTCGCAAGCCGGGCGATCCGTTTGTATATCATTAACAGAGTATCTCGTTTTTTAATTGACAACCCCGGGGACTGCAAACAATCCTCGCTGGGTTCATTAGTAGGATGCCTGTCGGTAATGTAGGGAAAACGAGATGGTTTATGTCTATTTAGCAAGTATGAATAGGTTATAAGTTTTAACAGGGTGTTGAAAATAGAAAATTGAACCCTAGTTTAACAACTCATAATGAGGTTCTACTTCATACTTACCATAAATGACATCAAGCTGTCATTCTGTGTCTTTGATAATCTCTCAAAATAAAACTACGTTTTGTAAAGCAAAAGCTCTTTATTTTCATTTAATACAACAGGTTATGGGCCCAGGCCGCCTGTTTTTCGCTTAAAACTAAAAAGAAAGCAAGAGTGAAAGTGAAAAGTGCTAAATTGCTAAAATCAATAAAAAACAAAAGCAGTTCAGTATAACCTCAGTACTCGGCACACGTTTTCAGTATTCTTCATCAGCAATAATGTCGTCAAATAATACGATGGCACTGATTGAAAAGCTGACTGGAAGAGAAAACTATCCTACGTGGAGATTTGCAGTACAAACCTACCTCGAACATGAAGAATTATGGAGTTGTGTCACGGCGAAAGACAATGAAACAATTGAATCCAAACTCGATACAAAAGCGAAGTCGAAAATTATTTTATTGGTTCATCCCATCAATTATGTACATATACAAGAAGCCAAAACAGCTAAAGAAGTTTGGAATAATTTAGCCAAAGCTTTCGATGACAAAGGTTTGACACGCCGAGTTGGTCTGTTGAGAGATCTGATCAATACATCGCTTGAAAATTGTCTGAACATAGAAGATTATGTTAACAAGATCATGACCACTGCTCATAAGTTAAGGAACATTGGTTTTGAGGTCAATGACGAATGGCTCGGGACTTTATTACTTGCCGGTTTACCAGAAATGTATCAGCCAATGATCATGGCACTTGAAAGCTCCGGTGTGACAATAACAGCTGATTCCGTGAAGACTAAGCTTCTTCAAGATGTGAGAAACTCTGAGTCTAGTGCTTTGTATGTTAAAAACCAGGGGAATCATTTTGTCAAACAAGCTCAAGATAAAAATAAAACTGGTAAAGGTCCAAGGTGCTATGTGTGCAATAAATATGGGCACATAAGTAAAAATTGCCGCAATAAGAAAAAGGAACAAAAGTCTAAAGAGATCACCGATACTGGTTATGTCGCCGTGTTTTCTGCAACAACAAACAACGACAATAATTGGTACATTGATTCTGGAGCGTCTATGCATATGACAATGAACCACGACTTACTTTATGATGAAATTACACCTCCAATTTCCACAATAAGAGTAGCTAATGACAAGAAGCTAGTTGTGAAGGCCTGTGGAAAGGTAAATCTTAATGTTGTCAACCTGCAAGGCCAGTTGGAAACTATCAAGGTACAAAATGTTCTCTATGTTCCTGAGTTGGCTACCAACCTTCTCTCTGTCAGTCAAATAATAAATAGTGGCTGTCAAGTACAATTTGACAAGCAAGGCTGTAAAATCTTGAATAAAACAAACAAGCAAGTTGCAGCTGCTAAAAAGATAAATAATATGTACAGGCTAGTTACACACAGTACTCTAGCATACATATCTGCTTCAACAGAGAATGATTCTTATTTATGGCATCAGAGAATGGCACATTTAAATTTTGAAGACTTGAATAGACTGTCAGAAAGTGCAGGAGTCCAACTAGAAAATACAGATAAAGTGATATGCATCTTAGCGGAAAGGATGAACCGTACATTGTTAGAAAGAGCCAGATGTATGCTCTTAAATGCAAAACTACAGAAGCATTATTGGGCAGAAGCTGTGTCAACTGCAGCTTACATTACAAATAGATGCCCAACAAGAGCTTTAGCCTTTTTAACACCGGAAGAGATGTGGAATGGTAAAAAGCCAGATATCAAACATATGAAAATCTTTGGCTGTGAAGCATTGGTACACGTTCCAAAAGAAAAAGCTAAGAAGTGGGACTCAAAGACAAATAAAATGATATTCATTGGTTACAGTGAACAAACCAAAGGATACAGGCTAATAGATCCCAAAACAAGAAAAGTCACAATAAGTAGAGACGTGATTTTTCTAGAAAGCTCAGTAAAAAGAAATTATGCTGTGGTACCATTATTAGAGTCAGCCCCAAATACCTGTGAAGATAATTCTATAGCTGTAGAAAGTGTTTCTGACAGTGATACAACTTTACAGAATTTATCTGAAAGCATTGAAGATACTAAAGATGAATCCAGTGATGATTTTTACTCAGATGAAGGATCTTTGTATGATCCAGAGGTAAACATAGATCATACGGAATTAATGTCAAATGTAACTACAAGATCTAAAGCAAGATTGTGTAAAATGCAAGGAAATACCTATATGTGTACAGAAGAAATTGCAGGACAGGAAAATGTCCCACAAACATATGATGAAGCACTATCTAATGAAAATGTTAATGCTACCAAATGGAAGCAATCAATTGAGGAAGAGCTACAGGCACATGCAAAGAATAAAACTTGGCAATTGATTGAGAAACCTGAACGGGTGCGGGTGATTGGCTGTAAATGGGTCTTCAGAATAAAAGATGAGCCATCCGGTCCGCGTTATAAGTCAAGATTATGTGCTAAAGGGTGTAGTCAGAAACAAGGCATTGATTATAAAGAGATATACTCTCCTACAGTAAGGTACGATTCAGTACGAGTTTTACTTTCAGAAGCAGCGCAACATAATTTGAATATTATTCAATTTGATGTCAAAACTGCATTCTTATATGGTGATGTTAAAGAAGACATATATATGTCACCGCCTGAAGGTTTGGATGCTAATCCAAATATGGTATGTAAACTCAATCGTTCTCTTTATGGCCTTAAACAAGCACCACGGTGTTGGAACCAGAAGTTTGACACCACACTGAAGAAATTTGGTTTCAACAATAGTCATGCAGATAGGTGTTTGTATGTTGGAAATGTAAACAACAACAAAGTTTATTTATTATTGTATGTTGATGATGGGCTTCTGCTTTCTAAGTCAAAGGATTCATTGGATACAGTAATGCATGAACTAAAGCAACATTTCGAAATGAAACAGAGTGATGCAAAGAACTTTGTGGGATTACAATTTGAGAAATCTAAAGGACATATTTTTATTCATCAGTCAAAATATATTGAGAGACTGTTGTATAAATATAACATGCAAGAAGCTAACTGCAATAATATCCCAGTAGACCCACACACCACACTGGAGAAGAGCACTGAATCTATGGATAAGAATATTCCATACCGAGAGGCAGTAGGATCATTAATGCATTTAGCTGTGGTAAGCAGACCTGACATCATGTATGGAGTTAGTTTGGTGAGCAGATATCTCAATTGTTTTAATCACACTCATTGGAACGTTGTCAAGAAAATAATGAAATATTTAAAGGAAACCAAAGACTATGGCCTGTGTTATACATCATCTAAGCACAATAAAATTGAAGCTTATAGTGATGCAGACTTTGCTAAAGACACTGCCACTCGAAAGTCATTAACTGGGTATGTGTTCATTAAAAATGGAGCCGCCATAACATGGGCAACACAACGTCAGCAAAGCGTCGCTTTATCCACCACAGAGGCAGAATTTATGGCTGCTTGTTCTGCGACAAAAGAAGCTTTGTGGTTAAAAAGAATGTTACTAGATATTGGTGAATTTAATCAGGATTCTATATGCTTAAATATTGATAATCAAAGTGCGATCTGTTTAATTAAAAATGTGGACTATCACAAACGTTGTAAGCACATTGATGTCAAGTATAATTTCATTAAAGAAAAATATAATGAAAAACATATAGATTTAAATTATGTTTGTACTAAAGAACAATATGCTGATATATTTACTAAAGCTCTGCCTAGAGATAAGTTTCAGTATCTTAGAAGTAAAATTGGTATTAAGAAATTAAAATAGTTTTGTGACTACTGTATTAAACTTAATATTAATTTTGGTCAGAGTTTGGTAACTTAGTTGTGTTTTAAGTCTAGATTTTTGAGTTCAGATTGTTGTTTATGTTCTAAAGTTAAGTATGTATTTAAGTGAAAGGGTTCAAATTTGGTGAGAGTGTTGAAAATAGAAAATTGAACCCTAGTTTAACAACTCATAATGAGGTTCTACTTCATACTTACCATAAATGACATCAAGCTGTCATTCTGTGTCTTTGATAATCTCTCAAAATAAAACTACGTTTTGTAAAGCAAAAGCTCTTTATTTTCATTTAATACAACACAGGGACAAACACAACAATGACATAACATCAAGTTTATATTTTGAAAAAAAAAAAAAAAAAAAAAACAATTTGGAGAGGTGTAAAATACATCCCATATTACGCCAATTACGTTTAAGTCCTTTGTATTAGGACTATTTACTTTTATTTATTTTACTTTTTTTACTTAGTATTATTTACGTCCAGCTTTACTTCTTTACTCCGATAACTTAGATATTAACGATGGGAAAATCGGTAAACCAACTATGCAATCAAGAATATTTAACTGTTTCATGTATTTTTAACTGCTTCAAAATACTGGTAAACAATGACATCGGTAGCCTAAGAAATACCGATTTTCTTATTTCATTATTGCAATATATCAAACATAAGGTATCAGGTTAGGAAACACTGATATAATATCCTACAAGAGCTACTAATTACTACGAATGTTCGGAATTTATCACAGTTTCAACAGCTGAAATAGATGAAAAACTATCGGAATCTGAAGAGAGAGCGAAACAATATTTTGTTTGATTTCGTATCCGAGTCGCGACTGTATCGGGTGTGGTCGGGTCCAAGTTGTAAAGTTTTAGCGTGTTAATAACTATGGGTGATTAGGAATACAAATAAAATTGAAGTATCTGTTTGTAAAGACAAAATAAAAGCTGTTTATCGAATGCATATGCAAGGTTACATGGTAAAAGCCAGAAAAAAAAAATTGTCTGTCTGACTGTCCGTTTGTTCCGGCTAATCTGCGAAATGTTTAAAACGATTTTGACGGGGCTTTCACTGGCATATAGCTGATGTTATAGGGAGTAACAGTACTACTTTTGTCACGGTAGTACGTTCCCGTGAGATTATTTCCGGCTTCCACGCGGGCGATGCCGCGGCAACAGCTAGTTAGGAATATGAGCTATCCGGCATTTAGCCCGCGTGGTTGTTTTCGTCCCAGCTGCAGAGTTCCGGAACATTATAGGCTGATTGTGTATAGGTTTTATTTTGATGATATACTTACGTTGATGTGTTTTGGTTTCATACGTTCATCGCAATCAAAAATCGATATAGAAAAAGATTCTGTTACTATGTTTTTAATTGCGTATGGGAGGCCCTTCAAAATACCATCCATACTCATTTTATAAATGGGAAAGTGTGTGTCTGTTTGTCCGTCTTTCACGGCAAAACGGAGCAACGAATTGACGTGATTTTTTAAGTGGAGATAGTTTAACAGATGGAAAGTGACATAGGCTACTTTTTGTCTCTTTCTAACCCCCCACTTCCCTAAAATGGGGGGTGGAAGTTTGTATGGAGCAAAAAAGGGGATGGAAATTTGTGTGAGACTGCTCTCTTATTACCTATGTAACCTAGATTAATGCATTCTTAATGCATTAACCGCGGTAGTACGTCCTCTTGTGATAATTTCCGACATCCACGCGGGCGAAGCCGCGGGCAAAAGGTAGTTTTGTATAAAAAAATAAGTGTAAAAACAATTGTACTTACTGAAGATTTGAAGGTCCGCTGTTAAATAGGTAATATAAGCTCTGATGAGAATATTGTAAAAAAAAAAAACGTTCTAGCTACATTCTCATAACTCGCGTCTCGCACCTCGCCACCTAACCAGTCCGGTCACGCTCGCACCCTGTGGAGAGTTAACGTGCGTCGAACTCCCGGCCCAATACTGATTTCTGTTACCCTGGTTGTTGAATTATACAATTTATGGCCGGCCTGCAAGTTTGCCGAGCCAAGAGTCATCGCTTGCTCGCTGCATTGTATTCTTAAAATTTTGGAAATACATTTTGAGATCTTTAGGGTTATGTTATCCTGGTACCTATATATTAAATATCCTTATGCATAAATCACTAACACCTTGTGGACAAATTCGTGACTGTCATAATTATGTTGTGATGATTTATGGAAGAACTTTGGCCGTTTGTTATAAAATCTACGTAATGCAAAAACTTTGTACCCCTTTTTACGAAAATTACGCAGATGGAAGAATATTAAAGGCCCACTTAAAGTGTATGTGGAGGGTAACCTAATATTTCAGTTTAACAAATACAACAATGCGTTAATAATACATTATGTTAGTAAAACGTATATGGTCTAATTTCGACCACTGGGCGACCACTAGTAAAAATAAATATGTGTCGCGTAATGTCTAAAAGCCAAATGATTATCTACAATATTAAAAGCACGGTAATTACAGTACCATCATCATCTTTACAGCCTACATTACTAACTAAAATATACTTCTAATTAAGCACCCAGTGTTCTTCCTCCTCTCTCCTACTTGATCTTGCTGTGCCCGACAGGGTCCATAATTGTGACTTAAATAATGATGTCCCTTCCAAATATGCTTTAACATTATGGTACGCAATAAAGAATTGAGAATTGAGCCGAAAGACGACCACTGCTAGATATAGGTCTCCCCCAATGGGCCGGTTTACCATAATCGCCACGCTTGGCAGGCGGGTTGGCGATCGCAGTATGGTGGTAAAATGCATAGAGAACGTCCATTCTCTAGAAAGATCCTTAGTCACTTCTTATCATCATCGTTCACGGCATAAAGTGAGATGTTGCTATTCTTTATGTCCGGCACCACACATTATCAGCAGCATATAATGTTCCCACTGCTGGGACACAGCTCCTCTTGGTGAGAGGGAGTGGGCCGTAATCCACCACGCGGGCCCAGTGCGGGTTGGTAGATGTCACATGTCTTTGAATTTTTGGTTCTAAGACATGCCGGTTTCCTCACGATGTTTTCCTTCACCGTTTTGAGAGCAGTGGCGATGAAATAATTTTCACAAAGTAAAGTGCTTGCTTGGGATTGAACTCACGACCTACTTACTACTAGTAAGTCGCGGCCGTTACCACTGAGCCACCACTGCTTGTCGCCCAGCACCACACGGAACATACAAATTCCAAATTCAGAAATAGGGGGCTTTAAGATCACATATTTATTTCATACTAGCTGTTCCCCGCGACTTCGTCAGCGTGGTATTTTTAACAAAAAAGTTTTTCGTTCGTTTTTTTTTTCGTGAGATTCTGTATTTTTTTTCTAAAATAAAAGTAGCCTAAGTTACTCCTTGTTAGATCAACTATCTGCCAGTGAAAGTCCAGTCAAAATCGGTCTAGCCATTTAGAGATTAGCCGGAACCAACAGACAGACAGACAAAAATTGTAAAAATGTCGTTTTGGTATATGACCCGTGTATACATCCATATATATTTAGTAAAAAGCGGTTATTTTAATATTACAAACAGACACTCCAATTTTATTTATTTGTCTAGATACATTAAATGCTTTGATAAGTACAACATACATTTGTATAACACAGGTAACCATTTACACAAGGTATTAAATTAAATCGAAAACAAAAGGTCAGATTGATTAATTTAGTAATTCCTAATCCAGTTACATATTTCTGGCAATCGGCTTACCATTTCAAATATATTTGGTTAATATTTTCACATGAATTTATACACGGTTTCATGCACAAATTCATTTCAGTGGCGTTAATTAAAATTTTGTTATACATAATACCTTTTTTTCAGTAAATCCACTGAGACTGTAGTAGACTGAATTATGGTTCAATATATGATAATTATAATCTGAATTGAAACTGCCAACATAATAATCTAAATCGGTCTGTTACCCGCACTTTTGAAGGATTTGATTGGTAGATTTTGAGTTTTAAACTACTTTAGATTATTCCGGGCACAATGATGACCGTCTTAGAATACAATAAAAAACAATAATATTGCCAGCCACCGCTTAGGCATACCATACTACGTCATTTTGCCGGCTTATAACCATTTCATACAACTGTCTAAGAATGGCAGTTGTGATCTGACTACACGAGCAATTTCAGTGGCTTATTAGTCGAGTCACACGTATTAACTCGCTCAAATCGGATGAATCGTTTTTTATATATCGCCTTATAGGAATAATTGGAATTGTGGATTTGCCCACAAATAAATTAAAGTCTTGCGAATCGCCTGTTGAAAATATTATACTGTTTAAAAATGACGATCCACCGATTCAGGTGAGTTACCCGACAAATTTGTATACCCTCACTAGCTAAGTAAATATCAGTGACAGAAAGTTGTTATTATTATAAGAACAACGCTAAGTGGATGATACACGTATTATTGAAGCTAACTCAAAGACCATTCATCAGAATTTGATCAAAATATGAGATCATTCGATTAATACACCATATCAAACAAAATAAGAGTTCTTAAAATCAAGTGAAAGTAAAAAATTCTGAGGAACAATCATAAAAAAATACATTCGAATGGAGAGGCTTTTTTGAAGTCGATTAAAAATGCACAATCAATCGACTTGAAACGTTAATTACTTTAATATAACTATATTTGCTATCACTATATCCTAAAAGTATACTACATATAGATCCATTTCTCCTGATTGTCAGAGGTTAAGGTTCCCAAAATATGAGATCACGAAAATATTTGCCCATCTGACCGAACTGTTTATTCAATATCTTACGTATCACGTTTCGCCCAAATGTGATAGGGGATAGAAAATATATATTGGGAAAAATTATTTTGTGGAGCAGATAAATATGTCTCATCTCCCCCGGCCCGGCTTGGTCGCGAACATCTATCAAAAATCTAACAGTCATTCCTGAAGGAAATCTCAGCTGAAACTACGAAGAAAACGGTGCGGCATGCTTGCCTTTTTTACTTTAGTATAAAGACTACGAAATGTTAAAATTTAAGTTTTTTTTTAACCCTTATTTCGAATTTGTCCGGTAGGATGGACAAGTACTTTTGATAAATCTGTTGCTGTACGAGAGTCTAACATGTCACAGAAACCCAATTTTTATCATAAATTTGTAAAATGTGCGTTTTAAGAACTCCGTCGAAATAAGGGTTAATATGAACTTCAGTTAGTTCATACGCTTACAGTCAGACGCCGAATTTCAGCTAGTGTTACTCGGCTTCCATAATATTCGTACAAAATTTTCAACTTAACGTTCACATGCAACATATAATTAGTGAGACAAGTAATAAAAAACTTTTTTACAAAAAAAAAAACCGACTTCTTTAAAAACACTACAAAGTGAAAAAACTTTTTTACAAAAAAAAAAACAACCGACTTCCTTAAAAACACTACAAAGTGAAAAATAACTTTAATTTCGGAAGTCGGTGTCTTAGGATCTGTATTTATGGTTTTTTTGCCACCGACTTCCGAAATTAAAGTTATTTTTCACTTTGTAGTGTTTTTAAGGAAGTCGGTTGTTTTTTTTTTTGTAAAAAAGTTTTTATTTTTAAATTTTTAGTTGTGGTATTCACC
The DNA here is from genome assembly GCA_947507805.1 of Aporophyla nigra. Taxonomy (NCBI): domain Eukaryota; kingdom Metazoa; phylum Arthropoda; class Insecta; order Lepidoptera; family Noctuidae; genus Aporophyla; species Aporophyla nigra. Next base: position 24,245,561 of record OX382297.1, on the reverse strand, counting down.
CTGCACTAATTCCAAACAAACAATGCATATTTATGCGATAGCAGAAATCGCGGTTGATTTGCTGTCATTTTTTAAAGAGTTCCGGTGTCTGTCTCCCGAACTCATCATCAGATCTATATGAAAATTATATGGGACCATTTCAGAATAAACCCCTTTCGAACAAAAAAAGAATTTTGCAAATCCATCTACACATGACGGAGTTATGGCCGAACATACATAAAAAAAAAAAACATATAAACATCCGAATTGAGAACCTCCTTTTTGAAGTCGGTTAAAAATATAATAAATGGCCAGGCCAAAATGATTAAGGCTGCTTTTTTTTTATTAAGCAGACAGTAGAGTGGGTAAGAGCCCACTCTAGTGTCTGCTGAGGAATCAATTCTCGATGTCAACGAGTATGTCTATCTAGGACAAGATATCTTCTAACTCCTGATCGATAAGGAGTTGTACCTTCCATCATCAGCTCAACGGAATATAAGAATACAAGTAACGGTCTAAACGTGCCTATAATATTCAAAGAATTATCCCCTAACCTTCTAACCTTTCACTGTAAGTTCCTATATGTACTGTTCACCGATGAGGAGTTCCATGCGGTATCTTCGAAGACTATAATTAGTTCACCACGGATGGATAGATAGAACCAGCAATTATTTTTGATCTTTAGTACAATATCCAAATCACATTACGTGTACTGTTTGTTTTTGAGGAGTTCCTTCGTTTATCTCCCAAAGTATACATCAAATCTTCACAAAATTAATATGGGACCACCTCAGGAGTATACCCTTACGAATAAAAAAAGAATTTTCAAAATCGGTTGACAATTGGCGGAGAAATCGGTGAACATACATAAAAAAAAAAAAAAAAAATACATACAGTCGAACATATAACCTCCTCCTTTTTTTGAAGTCGGTTAAATATGGCAACGAACATCCTAAGTACCATACATACAATAAAGAGTACGATACCTACTAACTACTTATCTATCGTACCGTGTCGTGCCGGACGTAAAGAATAGCACCACCCTATTTCTTCTCGTGGGTGTCGTAAGAAGCGACTAAGGGACTTACCAGAGAATGGGCAGCAGCGTTCTCTATGCATTTTACCATCATACTGCGATCGCCAACCCTCCTGCCAAGCGTGGCGATTATGGCAAATCCCTCACAAATCGGGGGAGGCTTAATTCCAGCAGTGGATGTCTTTCGGCTGAAATGATGACTTATCTATCTAAAATGTAATCATGCAACTTGGTGCTGATGAAGCAGATTTTTAAACCATCACAATTGATACTTTTTTGTCCAAAAATTATCTTACCAACCGGACAGGTCCAAACCGGACCTTATAACTGAGGAGTTCCGCTGTCCATCCGTCTGTGATAGGTATGTACGTATCTTTTGTATCGTATTAGGTGGCACTTTTTAGAGCATGTGAAACTATGGCTGTTAAAACAACAAATATAATCCATACTTCCATACTAATATTATAAATGGGAAAGTGTGTGTGTCTGTTTGTCCGTCTTTCACGGCAAAACGGAGCTATGAATTGACGTGATTTAGATAGTTGAAGGGATGGAGAGTGACATAGGCTGCTTTTGTCTCTTTCTAACCCCACACTTCCCTAAAATGGGGGGGGGGGGGGGGTGGAATTTAACGAGAGCGAAGCCACGGACAAAAGCTAGTGAAGTTATAAATTAAAGACCCACGTTTCTCTTATGGAGACCCCCCTACAAGATGCGTGTTCTTTTTATGATGGATTTACTTTAACAAAATAGTCTTCACTACATAGTATAAAACAAAGTCACTTCCGCCTGTCTGTCCCTATGTATGCTTAGATCTTTAAAACTACGCAACGGATTTCGATGCGGTTTTTTTAATAGATTCAAGAGGAAGGTTTATACGTATAATATTCGGGCGAAGCCGCTGGAAAAAGCTAATAAATAATATACGGTAGTACGGAACCCTTCGTGTGGTCACTTATTGTCTTCATAATTTCGTATTAAAGCCCTCCACACTACTAAGGCCACAAAATGTTATGCCTCGTTAGTCTAGTAGTCGTAAAATCTTATGCCTCGTTAGTCTAGTAGTCGCAAAATGTTATTTATTTACTCAAAACAAAGGATTATGGTACACGTTAGAAATACAGTTATACAAAATAAGAACTATTTATACAAACGTGTGGGTGAGCACTGCTCTCCTAGCTAGGTTATGAAAACCTGTGTTAAGGAGAAGCAGTCCGGTCCGGACACAGAACAAATGATTGTGTTCATCACACAAACATTTGTCCCGGGTGGAAATCGAACCTACGACCTCAGTCTTAGCAGTCAGGGTCACTAACCACTAGACTAACAGGTAAACAATATGGAATATAACTGGGAAAATGTCGGTATACACACCTCTACAGCCCTTCGGGGTAGCAAGGCGTCAAGTTATGTTACATTAGCTTCTGCCCGCGACTTCGTCCGCGTTAAATTTCTTGTTCTCCCGACCCTTCCCGCGCGTCGAATCGCCTACCCGTGCGATTTTCCCCGTTTTTGCAACATTTTTCATTACTGCTCCGCTCCTCTTGGTTGTAGCGTAATGTTATATAACCTATAGCCTTCCTCGATAAATAGGCTACCCAACACAAAAATATATTTTCAATTCGAACCAGTAGTTCTTGAGATTAGCGCGTTCAATCAAACAAACAAACTCTTCAGCTTTATAATATTAGTATAGATAAAACAACCTCGGTACAACGTAGGTACATAAATATATTACTTTTACGAACTTCAAACGATCAAGTTTCCCATTTGATATTCCATCAATGTTTATTTTAAGAAAAAAGGAAAAACATTGCCTTTATTATTTCAGAATTGATAAAAATCTCTATTAAAATATTGTTTGAACTTAGGTTTGTGGTTAAAAAGAAATACTTTTGAATTCGGAAAAGTAAAAAAGCAGTTTATTTTCTGTTTTGGAACCAGTTTGGATACATGGAAAACTCAAATTCTATATTGGTTGCTATTTGCCACGATCCCGCAAAGGGGTTAGGTTAGAACTTTCCAAGAAATAAACATTCAATGGAATAATGAACTTAGAAGGTTTTAATGATTATAATTCTGTGAATTCATACGTTCTACGGTCACGAATCATATTTTAATCGCCATACAACCAGACACTGACCTGCAAAATGGAAAAACCATAAGAAAAATGTGAATTTCGCGGGCTACCCCTGAGCTTTCACTTTCGACGACATCATTATTATTTCGGCCGAAAGACGTTCACTGACATAGGCCTCCTCCAAGCACCGCCACTTCACTGGATTCCATCTTAAAACGTGTTTCTTGAGGCACGGCGAGGCCTTAGTTTATAAAGATGGTCCACGAAGCAACCGCGGCAAGCGTAGCTTAACCTGGTCAATCTGTGCGGCTATTATTGCTTAGCTACAAACCCCTCCCTCAGAAAAAAAAAATGTAGTAGAATCAAATATTTTGCCGCATCTACACATGTAGGCGCTCGCACTCCGCAGCAAACTAACCGGCTGAACGGATTACCGCATCGATGCGCCCGCGTCATTGCGGCTAACGACTATATGTCGTCTAGCTATCTCCTGCCTCATACGATACCACTTAAACTCCGCGTATTCCGTAGATTATATTCGAAATATTTTTAGAGAAAAAACAAAAATGTGGGTATCTTATCTGATCTCTAGAATAATCATTAGAATCTTGTAAAAAGTCAGTTAATGTCATCTACATGGACACACATAATTTTTAAAGGCGAATACTTATAGTTACTCCAACCACATTTAGTGGTAGCCCTCGATGCCCAAAGTAAACTTAGCTAATCCGGAACACATAGTTATATCACAATATGCCGTAGTATTTCAAGGAAAAAAAAAAAAAACAAAAAAAAAAAAAAATGTTGCACGTGCTCTATTACGACTATTTTTGTTGACTTCATGAATCCAATTATGGAGTAAACAATAATGGTTGGAACTTAAACATATCTAGCGAAGTAATTAATTGGGTGTGCTTTAAACACACTTCTTACCAACCTCTTGGTCCAAACAAACAAACAAGTGAACAGAACAATTGTTGACTAAAAAATTAACTCATTACCGTCCTTCATTAGAATTTACATCTAGTGACTCGAAGTAAAAAAAAAAACAGACTCTAAATAAAATCTCATCACACAATCTAGGCTCCACAAAAGTGCCTTTTTACCTAAAAAGAGCTCCAATTATCACAAAAAGTCGTCCTTATTATAACGACCTTATTACAAGATTCATTATGGAAGTCGCGTCAAAGTGGAGAAGAATATTCTCGATCAAAGCCTCCGTTCGTTTCATAGTCAGTCCTCAGCAGTTTTCGGTCGAACGGTCACCGTTCATTATGCTAATGAATTTTAACCTTCTTAGGTTGAAAACTAGTTGCTGTGTATGGGTTTGTTCAATTCTTATATTTTTTACAGTTGGACGATGAGGTAAATCCATGATCACTAGATATAAGGTAGGTACAGTAAGTACGTCACACGTCAGTGGTAACATTAACACAATCCTTTTTTTTTGTTGGTTGGAAATCATTAAATAACGTCTCACGCTCTGGGTGGAGCGGAAGGGCGTGTCAGACTTTTACTGACTAAAACCCACCCGTGTTCCTGCATGCGTAACATGACCACCGTAGAAAGGGGTTTTGTCGACAGAAGAGTAGATAAGATTACAGATTGTAGAAAGATTAAAGACAGAATTAAAGATTGTAAAAGTATTTGTACAGCTTTATGCTGGCGTAGCATGACTATTCTATTTCTATTCTACCAAGAATAGACAAAGTTCTTTCTATGGTCGTCATGCTACACGCGCGCGTGGAACACTACGCGCCGTTGAACCGAGCCTGGTCCTTACCGGGCAGCGAGCTACCCATTGCTCGCTGCCCGGTCAGTATAGAAACAAGTAAATTGGCTGTTGAAGAGGTTGGCTGTTATACTTAACTAGCTTTTGCCAGCGGCTTCCCCTTGAACCTTCCTCTTGAATCACTCTGACTATCGATGAAAATCGCATTCAAATCAAATCAAAATATTTTTATTTCACATAAACCAACATGGGCACTTATGAAACGTAAGAAGCGAGGTGCACGGTTCCAAATAGTTGATTCCTATGGAGAAGAGCCGGCAAGAAACTCCGCGGTTACTCTTTTAAAAATAATTGGCTTTTACAGTGGTTTTAAATGACATTAAAATGCGTTGTGGAGTTTAAAAGATTTAAGCGTACAAACGCGGGAAGCGACTTTGTTTTATACTATGTAAACTTGTAAAGATACTAAATCTCATTCAGTCGTAAGAATTTTTTCAAATCCGATTTAAGATATTTTAAATTTACTCTATTAACATCCTGTACATACTGCGTGCTTTGCAATCAATACTAATATTATAAAGCTGAATAGTTTGTTTGTTTGATTGAACGCGGTAATCTCAGGAACTACTGGGCCAATTGAAAAATTCTTTTTGTGTTAGGTAGTCTATTTATCGTGGATGGTTATAGGCTATATAACATCATGCTACAACCAAGAGGATCGGAGCAGTAATGGAAAATGTTGCAAAAACGGGGAAATTCGCACGGGTAGGCGATTCGACGCGACGGGAAGGGTCGGGAGAACAAGAAATTTAACGCGGACGAAGTCGTGGGCAGAAGCTAGTTAAATATAAATTAATATCAAAACAATTAACATAGATAAACAGTTAAACAGCAGATACAATCGCTAACTATTTATTATGTCTGTCGGTTTCAATTAGTTCCGACACTAATGAACTAATTGTAGCTGTATTTACTCATTGGAGATCAAAGCATGTCTATATATAGGGATCTATATAGATAATTGTATTGTAAATACGTGTAGTAAGTCCTGGAGTGTGAACTCACAATTGGAAGGTCAATAGAACTCATTGACTTACGAACCTGATACTACTTGTCATTTTGTTCATTGATTTCATTTTAGCGTTGTTTATTAAATATCAAATTAAAATAAGTTGGAAATACTTTACTCATGTGTTATGGGTACCAATATAAAAAAAACATTGGTTTGATCATGCATTGGCATAGAAAAAAAATACAAACTATTTCGGACGTCAGTGTGTTTGTAATGTTATTGTTGGAAGTCGATATTTTTATCTTTAGATACAATCAAATGGTCTTGTTGGGATGGCCCAGTGTTGAAGGCCTCGCCTCTGATGCAGAAGGATTTGGGTTGAAATCCGGCAAGTATCAAAGTGACATTTTTGATTTATAGTGTACTTACTCGTATTAAGTTTGTTTTGGACATCACTGACATCGATGAAGGAATAAATGGTGTATAATCCTACTTCTCGAGAGCAGTGGTGGCCCAGTGGTATTGGCCCCAGCTTTCGAGTTCGAGGTCGTGGGTTCGAACCCACACAGGCGCATTATTTTGTGTAAATAATTTCATCACCACTGCTTTCAAAACGGTGAAGGAAAACATCGTGAGGAAACCGGCATGTCCTAGAACCAAAAAATTCGAGAACATTTGACATCTACCAACCCGCACCAAGCCCGCGTGGTAGATTACGGCCCACTCCCTCTCACCGTGAGGAGGCCTGTGTCCCAGCAGTGGGAACAATTTAGGCTGATGATGAATCCTATTTATTACTAATCCTATTCATGTGAAGGTTTTTGAGCATGTTTGTATATTTGTTACTCTGTCACGTAAGATCTGCAGCACGGGTTTGGATGAAATTTGGAATTTGGTTTGAAAGTGTACTTTTTTTCTCGGTAGCACGTCCCCTTGAGAAGATTTTTAACATCCACACCGAAGGAACCGCGGGCAAAAGCTGATAATGAATATAAGTCTAAACCCAGCAACCAGTCTTGAGCAGGTGTGGAGGCCTTCACCCTTCAGTGGGAAAATAGGCCTATGCCTATTCTGATGAGTCCTTTGTAATCCTGCCTATTGTCCTACTGCAGGCAGGGCGTGCGCCAGTGACCGATAGTGAACATTGCTTTCAACAGAATTCACAAAAGGATAGAATAAGAAATTAGTACAGAAGAGGAACTCTGAAAGTGGCACCGGTAGCTGAAAACTTTTTTTGGAAATCGATTGTCTTGGTGGAATAAGGAAAGTATTGAGTATGATGGTCAATGGTTTGTGAATGATGATATGGTTGAAAAGGGGTTACTATCTACTAGTCGTAAGACTGAGGGCGCGTTCACATAGAGCGTCCGTTTACAGGTCCGTTTAAACGTATATGTTATTAGCGTATGTAGTTGTATGAGCGAGTTCACACAGAATACAGTATTCCAGATCCAGTAAAAAATACCGATCCGACAAAGTAAGCAGCAATCCGTTTTACAGGTCCGTTTAAACGTATATGTATGTTATTAGCGTATGTAGTTGTATGAACCAGTTCACACACATGACAGTATTCCGGATCCAGTAAAAAATTCCACACACAACGGAAATACTGATCCGCTTTATCGGATCGAAACCGCGCGAAGCTTGGCACGGGCGGCGGTGCGGCGCGTCGCATCGGATCGAAGTCGGATCTGTTAAAATCGGTCCTGTAATTGCTGTGTGAATAATACCTCCAGTAGCGATGGATCCGTTAAAATCGGTCCTGTAAATGCTGTGTGAATTAATACCTACAGTAGCGACGGATCAGTTAAAAAGGAAAGCGGACGAACCTGTAAAGCGGACGTTCTATATGAACGCGCCCTAAGAGAGAAGTATGGAAGAAAGACACAAGTTGTGCCACATGTGTCGACCTCACATAAATTGGGATAAAGAGCAGGAGAATGACGAATGTTCGAGGTAGTGAAATCGTAAATAATTATATTGTTGCCACTTCTGCATGACTTGCATGTTTTGTTATCACAAAACATATTTACAACAGACTATTAATATTATTGCGTGCATTTATGTGCAATAACCCTTATCATTTCGTAAGTATAAACAAAGCTTTTATCAACGTATTGTTGGAAAGTTCTATAGAGTGTCTGTTATCCCAATAACACAATATAATAAAATCGTGGCAAAGTGAAAAGACCATTGTTACTATGGTAAGTAGACCTTACATGAAGTTATGAGTAGGAGCCCAAAAAAAGCACTTTTGAATGTCAACAGTTACATGAAAATAGAATCCATAAATTCTATTTGCATGTGTTCTTTTTTTGGGCCTGTTTGAAATAAATGCTTCGACTTCGAGTTCAAAAACAGCATGAAATAAACCTTGAGTATCTGAGCGTATGGTACGCCTCCACAGTTTAGCGAAATTTATCGTAACTTACAATACATACCCAGAGTTTTAGATAACTCTTCGTCTTATGTCAGAACACAGGGTAACCGTAATTATTTAACATGCTGTAGCAAGATTTAATATTATTAAATCCAGCTCCAAGTCTCAGTGGTCGTGAAAACTGCACTAAATTCTGCTAGTTCCTGAGATTAGCTTGAACTCATTAGCTCTTAAATTAGCCTGGGAATACCCGCTGCCGGCTTTGCTCTGTTGTTTAATTAAAAAAAAATAACTATGAAATCTTTTAAATTATAAAAAGGAGAATTTAATGTTTTGAGTTTTGTGAATGACATCTGTAAGGCATAACTTAATGTGTTATGAACAATCTACTTAAAAAATAAAACACAAATCTTACACTGGCACTGGTAGACGTAGCGTTAGATGGCCTCCCATAAGGTAGACCGATAACCTGGTGAAGGCCCCAGGAATTCGCAGGCCCTCTTAATAGGCTTCATCGCTTAGTGTTTTAAGAAATTTGCCTCTGGCTGGAGGGTTTGATGTCGCTCAAGGCAACCACAGGATAGCCCAGTTAAGTAGTTACGACCTCTCAAGGTCAACTACGAGATGCCATAAAACAAGAAAAAAATCATCTTCGGTCCGATGTCCACTGGTCGAAGATTCCACCCTTTTCTATGGAGCAAGAGTGAGCTCTCGTTATACCTACTGTCTACAGTACGAGTAAACACAAGATGGCGCCCTCCGAGCCAGCCGAGCTAGGCAAACGACATATCCTCTCATTCAATACATCATTTATTATGATAATTTCATGCGGAATTCGTACTGATGTTTTATCAAAGTGCACATTAAAACTTTTCAAAATACCATCATAAAGTAAACATACGCCATATCAACATAGTGTGGGGGGGCGGGTATATACGGGAGAGCATTTTGATTAAAACCGCTGTGGTTTGTATGTAACAACATAACATTACATCATGCCTGTATTCGTGAAGGGGTAGGCGGAGGTGATTAATTAAATGATTTTACTTCTGTTTTATTTTAATTATGTTCGTGCAAACACTTTTACACGTCAATCATATTTTTAAACCTTGATGAGGTCGGCGTTTTCTATTTGGCTACTCTGAGAAAAAAGGCCGAAGTCTTGATCAGATCATGTAAACTTTCAAAATGTATTTATTCATAAGTGTTCAGATTATAAAAGAAGATGGGATGGTGACTCCCGAACTAGGCATTTGCCTGTATCTTGTGGGTTGGAATTGTGACATTTTCAAAATCAATTAAAATAAAAAAGACAACAAAAACTAATATCAGCGTGAGAAGAAAATAAAATCATCATTATAAGATCAATTAGATAACAAAACAGGAAATCATCGACTTGGATACACAAACTAGCACTACCACATATGGTTTTTAACACGGTTTTATTTGTTTCACCTGTATGTTTGTTTGTAACCGAGTCCTTTGGACTTAATTTTGACCCACTTCAAACGGTGTGATTTCATTTAAACTTTGTGGAGTTATCGAGGATCAATGACAATATAATAATTTCTTTAAATATCACTCTTTCACGAAAACTACGCTGATATACGCCATAAAATTCGAAACACCGTAGAAAATAAACAATAGTTAAAAAATATATATATTTTCATAAAAACCCAAATGCTACCCAACGCTTTTTTGTCAGGTCATGATTTTCTACTTTTTAGTTTGGTTTTTTATGGAAGCATGTTTTTTACTTTTTTTTAACTATTATTTTTTAGATCTGTGTTTGCTGAGTGACCCGGCCAAAAATAAACTGAACATCAAATAAAAACTGCTTATTCGAAGCACTGTTTTAGTAGCAGCAATATGTGTTTTGATAACGTCTCGTGTTGCAATACGATCCCGTATATCCGTACAACTAAATAACGTACATTTGGCAGCTTTTCATCGTGTTTTTAGAACAAGCACATTTTAACTTGCTGCGCCGTGGCGGCTTAGCGTAGCCATAACTACACCAGAGCCAGGATATCCTTTTATTAAATTAATAAGGTTGTATAAAGGGATAGACTAGCAGCCGCGTGGAACATTTACCTACAATGTTTTATGTTTATTAAAGTAGATAAGGTGTATTAACTCGTTTTTTATACTGTAGATAAGAATGGGATAGCGACGTGTTTATATTTTTACGTTGCAAGATGGAAAACACGTCTTAACAAAATGTTTATGAAACGTGGTAGGCTTCTACGTCAACGTGTATTCAAGGACATGTCTACTTAAAGAAATACTAAACGTTCCTTTTCAACACAATAAATAAAAATAAAAGTTTATTAAATCTAAAAAGCGTGTTTTTTAGTTTTTTTATCAATTATTTATTTTATATTTTTTAGGGAGTTTTGAATTTTGTGACGTATGGCAGCGTAGTTTTTGAAGAGAGTTTTTTGCTGTCCCGATAACCCCAGCACAGCAGGATAATGGCACAAATTTATAAAATTATTGTATTATCATCAATACTTGTTAAGTATGCCAAATTTCGAGTTAATCCGCCGTTTTGAAGGGGGTCTAAATCATGTTCAAAGTTTCCGTTACATAGGCACAAACTAACATACGTATGAAGCTAATAAAAACGTGTTGAAAAACCGGTCACACAATGGACCTCCATTTAGATGATGTAAATAAATTAATAATAATAATAAACCCGCAGGGCAGCTTGTGGCGAGCTGTTGGGCAGTAGCGACCCCACGGACCCTATCTCCTGGGAGAATTCTTGTTCCTCATCTCTGGCTTGCCTTTATTGGCCGGCTGGAGTGAACACTGATGAGGTTCAGAGCTCCCGCCTCATTCTTGCCTTTATTGGCTGGCTTGAGTGGAGATTCGCAAGAGCAAACGTGCTCGGGGAAAGGAAGTATTCCAGTAAGTGCTCGTAGGGATCTTGACTATCTTCCGGGCTCTGGGATTGTTCTGAAAGCCGTGGAATACCTCTCCACTTCTCAAGCACCTCAGGAAGTGTTGCCCCCTTGTCGCTACGTCACTATGTGCTAGCGACGTTTCCCGGGGGCCCATTATTGAGTGTGCAAGTCACCCCCTGCCATTTTATCCGTGTATACAAAACATTGATCAGGCAGGGGCCATAGTCCCTCCATAGTTGCGGTTACCAATCCACTATAGCCATCCAAACCTATAGCCTAATTTGCTTTGTTTCCATATTCTGTAATAGTTCTGCTCCAACCGTGGATTGTCTTAGGATGCACTTGCATAGTGCATACAGGGATAATCGTCGGTTGGTGCCCCCTCATCATTTAAAATTGTATAAGGGGCCTCTGCGAGTTGGCTTCGGCCACTCGTACGCCTTCCAAAAGACCGGGATCCTAGGGTCCCGAGATATTTTAATATAATAATAATAAAAAAAAATAAACGAAATAATAATACAAAAATGAAAAAGTGCACTCTTATCCTAATACGTTGGTCACCATGGTCGCACTAAGTAGTTAGTGTGCAATTTGCGAGTTATTTTAATGTTAATTCAGTGCGGGCAGAAGCCAGCCCGACCACAGACTATAAATTCACCGTGTCACCGCTTTGCTGGCAAATAAACTGTTGCTATTATTGAACACCCTGTACTTTATGAATCTGTTATTAGTCTCCCGTTAACTGACTGTATTTTGGATGGAGGGTACTTTCAACTTTATCATTAATCAGCCTTTAATTAATCGGAGGCGGGTTTCAAAATTTAAAGGTTGTTGACAAAGGTACTTTTATCTGACCTAAGCTTAGTTGGAAAAGCTTTAGTAAATCCTAAGTCATCAAAAGGCTTGTTTAATATTCTGAGATTTTCCAGGAACCAGAAAAGCTCTTTGAAGGCCTTTTACTGAAAATAAAGTCCGTGGCGCAGAAGCTTCTAACACCGAACTCATATGCAAATACCAGGCATTCATATCCTTCAAAAGTCTTTCCAGGAAAACAGAGAGGTATGAACAGAACAAACAAAGTATGAACGCGTACAATAATAAAGTTCTGCATCAAACGGAACCGAACGCTGGCGGATAAACAATAAATTGGCCACTAGTCAAAAACTTAATAGCGAAACTGCGATTTAAACTTCCATCTGCAGGGATTATATCCAGGGTATTGGGTTTAAATCGAATTTAGATGCTTCTTAGACGCAGTTTCGAGGAAGATACGACTTAATAGCTATAACTTGGGTATTTTATTGGCGCTTACGTAAGACTAACTTTTATTTATGGTGTCCTGGTACATTGATTGCTTGGATTTTATAATTTCTGTCATCGATAAAGGTTACCGAGATATTGGGAAGTTACGATAGTCCGTTAAAAACATTGGTGAAGAGAGTTACTTGGTTAAAATGTATAGTGTATGACTTGCTTTACTAGATTTATGGGCCCCTGGTTCCTTCCTCATCAACGCATATAATATGCATAATTATGACCGACGAGTACCTCCATAATGACCTGACAGCGAAAACATGTTAATAATCAAAACCAACATCGGGGATTATTAAGGCTCCATTTTTTCTAAATTAAATAAAACAGTGACATAACAGTGTTGCCGTATGTAGTATTAATGGTTGGCGTAGCCTCGTCGGAGTCACAAATAATACGCTAATGTACGACTACGCCGCTCATTATGCCTAATAAACCCCATTTGCGATAAACATTTTAGGGGCAACAGACGGGCGACTTTAAAGTTGGGAGAATATAACCCTTTATAAAAGTGGTAATAGATAATTCATAAAGCATGGAGTCCTTTATTTATTTTCAGGACATGAATTGTGTTATAGGGTTTTTCCATCAGAATTTTATTAACAGCCCACTGTTGGTTCGTGCTCTGTGTATGACAATAGGCTGCTAACCCCAACATAGTTGGTAGAAGGCTCGGTAGATGATGAAGGTGATGTGGGAATGGGTTCGCTACTTGTTAAATGTGTCGAAAATGTAACTGGAAAATTTGGGATAATCGACTAAATACTCTGCTTATCGTATTACCCAGTAACGGGTTGTGGAGGTCAGATAGGCAGTTGCTCCATGTAAAATACTGGTACTCAGCCGCACCGGTTAGACTGGAAACCGACCTCAACATAGTTGGGAAAAGGCTAGGCAGATGATGATGTACTAAAAACTCTCCTTAATCATTTGGGAATATGTTATTTAGCTTTTGCCAGCGTGATGTTGGAAATTATCCCACGGGGACTTACTACCAAGATAAAAGTATCATGTGTTAATCCAGGTTATAAACTTTATGTGTGCTTTACATTTCAGCCACATCCATTCAGCCGTAAAAATAGAATTTACTCTTCAGTTAAGGAGCTGATTAACATTACTTACGTTACAAATAAAAAAATACTTCCCAAAAAAAGCAAAAACACAGCCAGAAAAAAGTTGCCTAAAAAAAATTGAAGCAAACCTTTAGTCTCCCAGTCTGTAAAGTTAACGAGAGTCAAGTTTCGAGTTTAAAACATTACACCCCCTCTCTACGGTCGGTTTAATGGAGCCCTGAGCAACCCTGAGCTATGACAACGTATATAAACGCTAAAAGCCTCCTGTAATTTTTTCCTTAAGTTCCAGGTTATTATGTAGACGAATATAAATTAGGATAATTAGGTATGATTACCAGAAATTATTTGAATTAATGCCATTTGTTTACTTGATCTCTTTGAAAGAATATGAGCTTAATGATGTGGTTTGTCTGTTTTTGTGTTTACTTGTACAGTCGCTCCGTTTCAACTATATCCCAACATTATCTGCCTAGCCTTTTTCCAACTATGTTGTGGTCAGCTTCCAGTCTAACAGGATTCAACTGAATAACAGTCTTACACGGAGCGACAGCCTATCTGATCTCCTTAACTGGGTAATACGATACCCTTTGGTAAGATTGGAGGTCCGACTTTTGCGCTTCTGACGACCCGTAACGACTGTCGAAACTTTACAAAAGACAGCCTGGACCAACAGCATAACGTGCTTTCCGAGGCATGGGAGGGTGTAAGGCTTTCCGAAACTGACCCCAACATAGTTGAGAAAAGGTAAGATAAGAAGCTGATTTCCATTTCAGAAAGTAGGTACAAATGTCAACCAACCTTTAAGCCATCAATTTTATCTGCCCACACCACCCGATGTCTTAATCTGCTCAGACAATTCGTCTTAAATATGCATGAGCATAAAAAGCGGTTGTTTTATGAATGAGCTTGGTACAGTCGTCGCCATGAACTGCAAAGGTCGCGTGCAATGACCTCACGAGCTCCTTGTTGTGGTTTATTTAGATGCCACGCCCTCCAGGCCATGGAAACAGAGATTATTATCGCTCGTAATCCATTGATTTCTGCTGATCCTGCTTGAGTAGTACCTAGTAGCAACTAAATGGACTCACGATCTTTAAAAAGTGACTAGGATAGCATAGATGCAAAAGCCAGAGAGCCGAGTTTCGGCCCTGACTTGTATGAGGCCTATGTAAAGCAGTAGACTGGTCACTGGTTTGATTCTACCTATTAGTAGTTTGCTAGAGGTCTTTAAAAGCAGTGGTGTCACAGTGGTATCAGTTCCGACTTGCTTAGTCGGGAGTTGAACCCAGGATGGCATTTTACTAGGTATGGGTGTATAATTTGTGAGGAAACTGACATATCCTAGAACCATAAATCAAAGACAAGTGACATCTACTAACACGCATTGGGTCTTTGTGGTACATTACAGCCCACTTCCTATCCAACAGAGGAGGCCTGTGTCCCAGCAGTGGGAATATTTTAAACTGATTATACTTATATTTGCTTTGTGAAACATCTAGTACAGGAAAACTGGCACCAGGTTTGGGTAGCGGTATAATTACAGAACCATTCAGGTTCTTACCTGGATTGACGCTGATGATCGTGAGCATTTGTTATGGTCACGAATCGTGATCGAGGTAGACCTTGCAATAATTCCCTTCTTGGCTAAATTTAAAAATCTTACTCATTATTTCATTCCGCTGCCTTTGTACCCACACCAAGCATCTACTTCTCCACGATATCTCATTTTATTACGCTATTATTATCAAATTGCATTGCCATAGTACTACGTCTCGACAAGACCTTATAAAAGGGTTTATATTGCCTTAAAATAAAAATAAAAACTCCGATACAAGAGCCAAAGTAATGTTTTTAGAAAATTGCATCGTATTTGCAATGTTATTGTAAGATACAACATTTGATCTTGGTATTGTGTTCCAAGCTTGTTCTATTGTTTAAATAATTAATTGATGTCTATTCTAGAGTTGCTCGGATCTTAGGATAGAGGAGCTCTCGAGTTTATCTTCAAAGGAAGAAATATAATGATGTATTTTTCTATTGAGCTGAAGACCTTGAGATTTTACAGAATATAATTTAGTTCTGTTACACCGTAACTGCAGTGCTGTTTAGTTTTATGTTTTTAATCAGCAATACTACGCATGAGGAACAACTCAAATTAATAATTAGTACCTCATTATCACGCTATAAAATTCAAATTACAACATAATCAACGGTGTCGTAAGAAACCAATAAAAACGTAAACTCAATATTCCTAGCAAACAAATGAAAATGTACAGAAAATCACCTTATTGCTACATCATTTACATCGTCACGTCGTTATTAATACTTCAAATTCTCATTGTTCTCTGCGAAAAGTTTAATGACTCCGTCTGGAGTCGGTCACCCATCATCATATACTGGCCACCGATCGATAGCAACACACAGTGTTACAGTGAAGTCACCAGCGATGCCTTAAAATCCGTGGAAGACCCCAGTTTCTCACCGAAGACTAAATCAATATTTTTCCACGAGACGTCTTGTCGGAGAGGACTCGATTCGCGGCAGGCTTGTGCTGTTGAGGCTGCAGCCAGAGCACATCCGGACTGGGAGGTATACGTGCTATTCACGGCGCCAGTCACAAATCTTATGCTCAAGAGGAGTTGTCTCGTAAAGCTCCTCCAGTTTCCAAATATAAAGGTTGCTAGAATACATGTACAAAGCTTTTCTAAAAACACCATTGTAGAGCCATTAGTCAGACACAAGCTGAGGAAGAGCTTACAGGCTGTACAACACACTGCAGACATAATGAAGATGTTGACACTGAACAGGTGGGGGGGAGTGAATTTGGATCTAGATGTGCTCGTGATGAAGTCTTTCAATGATCTACCGAACAACTGGATTGCGAAAGAGTCGCCTTTTCTCTTAGCGTCTGGAGTTATGAGGTTCTCCAAAGACGAGGTTGGATGGAATTTAACTACTGATGTTCTTCGGTAAGTTTCTAATTTTTTACTCAACAGTGTCTCATCTTCTAGTAATTCTTACTAGAAGATAATCATAACATTTAATTTCTTATCATTTGTTCTGTGTCTGGGTGTAATTTATCTCTAATATGTATGTATTTAGAAATATATAAGTATATTTATCAGTTGTCTGGTTACCATAGTACAGGCTCTGCCTAGTTTGGGATCAGATAACGTTGTGTTGGTTAAAAAAAAAAACTTTATCATTCTCCTGCCCTTATCCCAATTTATTTGTGGTCGGCACAATATGTTTTTTTCTTCCACACTTCTCTATTAGTCGTCATCTCAGTTGTCATGCCCTTTCTATCCATATCATAATTCACACAGTCCATCCATCAGTTCTTTGGTCTTCCTCTACTCTTATAGCCATCGACATTCATGCTCAAAACTTCCTCACGACATTTTCCTCATTCTTCCGTATCACGTGCCCATACTATGACAACCGATTTTCACAGAACTTTTTAGTTATTGGTGCCACTTTCAGACTTCCTTTCATATAGGTACTAATTTCTTATTTTATCCATTCGTGTAATATTGGCTAATTTCTGTATTGTACAACTCTCCAGGCTATATCTCTAGTAATATTATAAATGCGAAAGCAACTTGTCTGTCTCTCTATCTTGCTTTTACCTTTTCAGGCTTTATTGCTGTACAGCGGTGCCTTAATAGCTGTTTAATAATTCCAGAGAGATCGTTTCAACGTACAAAACATCGAGTTGGTTTTTTAATGGCGCCTTGGCAATCGAAAGAGTGCTTATGAGAAAATGCAGAAATGTCCTGAAAAAAACCGGGGATTGTAAAGGTAATGAGTAGCTACAGTTGTAAGACTATTAGGTCGGCCTAATCAAAAGTGATCGATTTGTAAATACGCGATCGTCACGTTCATATGTCACCTTTTGTTCGGTGAACCGGAACGCGTGGTCGTGCTGACAGAGGCCGCGTTCTGGTTTTAATTTAGTCATCCGACTGAGGTTGTGGTGACATCTATACCGCCACAAACGAACTATAACTGACGTATTACTACTTCACGATAAGTTATACAATAAGGCCATCGTGCATAAGCCTACCTGAAGAAACCAACCGCTTGTTCGGAGAATTCTCCCTTTTAATGGAAGATGAGGAACTTCCAACGCTATGATGGTATTTAAACACCTCTATAAGATCCTTTCCTTCACCAAGTAACTACCTCCAAGTCAGTGGAGTAATTGCGTAACATACTAACAAATACCTTTCATTGCGTTATGTTCGTTGTCGAGCAAACACATTTTTCAAACATATGCAACGATGGATAAGCAATATCCTTCAAAAGCATTCAGATTGTGATTGATAGTGTGTTATACAATTAGAGTGCAGGTTCCTGTATTTTGAACTTGGGGAATGGTTTCCGAGTCCCTCCTAAACAAATGCCTACTAACGTAAAGATTGGCAGAGAAACATTCAATTGCATTATACAGCGTGTTTCTGAAATATGTGATCATATTTAAGGGTGTGGTACAGACCACCAGACTGAAGAACTTTCTCCATGGGATCTTTCTACATCGTAATCGCGAATAATAAATAAATATAACCAGCTGTTCTATAAAATACTTCAAAACCTACTCATATAACCACTCCTTCCCAATACACGCTGTATAAAAGGCAGATTATGTACAATTCTATTGCCATTAGTCCAAATAGGTCTACTGGTTGTAAGCGTTACTGCTGGGAATGAGGGTTCAATTCCCAGGTCGGGCAAAGCGTTATTGGGTTTTTCTATCTGGAATTTCTCAGAAACACACATCACACATTTCTATTACGTGAAACTTAAACATAACTGGCAAAATGTGCACGGTAGGTACAGCTTTACCTATTCTTCCGGGGAAACGAGGCATGTACTGATATATTGTTATATTTTTTTCAGGAATCTCAATCCTCGGCCAAAAACAGTTTTACCCGGTACCTCTTTCAAACGCCCATTTGCTGGTAAAGGAGGGTCCCGGGCCCCAGGACCTATTTAGAGGGCAACCATACACGTACTGTATGTGGAACATATTGACTAACTCGCACAAAGTTGCTCAGAACTCCGCATACGTTAGAATAGCTCAGAAGTTCTGTCCTACGATCTACAAAACGTTTGGTACCGAGTTCGGAGTTTAGTTAAGACTCCATGGCTTCAGAAACGTGACTGTGTAATGTGAAAACGTGACATTTTATACTTTTTAGCATTATGAATAAATAGTAAGTAATTTACTGACACTAAAATTGTTCACGTTAGTCTGTATATCTCTACTAGTAATAAAACTGAAGAGTTTGTTTGTTTTTTGTTTGTTTGAACGCACTAACCTCTAGCTAACTACCCGTACAATTTAAAAAAATATTTTTGCGTTTGATTGCCCAATTTTTCGAGTAGCCGCAAGCACTACTGTTGAGGATAAGGTGCTGGGTTCTGAGTATTTGTGCTCGGTTGATGGCAATAGGCTCGCCTCCTATAACATGTCAAAGTCAAAGCATTTATTTCAATTAGGCCTAAAAGGCACTTTTGAACGTCAACTGTTACATAAAATAGAATTGATTCTAGTTGCCCCTTCCATAAGGTAGATTCGTATGGAGAAGAATGGGCAAGAAACTCCACCGTTACTCTTTTAAAATGGTTTTCAATATTTGTATACAATATTTATATAATTATATGTGAAGACGATGCACCTACAATAAAAATTACCATACCACAACCGGTAAAAGAACTGAAAATGAAGCAATGAGAGATAAATTAATTAAATGATAGATACATGGTGCTCACATATTTACAAGAATATTGCAAAGGCAAGAATACGAATTTCTTAAATTTTTTCAAGTTAAAAGTCAGTGTATGAGTTACAATAATCACATAATGTAAATCAGTGTCATAAAAGAAAAAATAAATCTTATGTATACAATTAAGTTAGCAACCAGTTTGATAAACTCTAAGACTGTCATATGGAGCAAGACCAGCATGTTTCCAAGCATTCTTATCTCGGATGTAATTTGTAATAAGCTCGTTTACAAAGTCTACTTTTAATTATGACTTTTAAACCCCCTTTCATTAAATTGCAATACATTAGAAGGTATTTTGTTGTAACGTGGGACTAGTTATGATATTTATCCATAATTTCTTTAGTATTACTTAAACTATGTTTGAAGTCCTAAGTGTATAAGTTAAGACGAAACTCTTTATAATTTTGTTTTTTGTTTAGCCTATACTGTCCCACTGCTGGGCAAAGGCCTCCCCCAATTTCTTGCAGGAACTCTTGTCCCGCGCCACCTCAAACCAGTCGTCGCGGTACGTATCTAGGTCGTCTCGCCAGCGCTTTCTGGTTCATGAAGTTGCTAATGAAAGGTGATCTGCCGATCTCCCTGAAGCGCAAACTCATCGACATGTGTATCCTGCCCGTCTTAACCTACGGTGCTCAGACCTGGTCGCTCACCGAGTCTCAAAAGTTCCGCCTTGGAGTATGTCAAAGAGCGATGGAACGCAGTATTCTGGGTGTAAAAAGACAGGACAGAATTCGCAACACAACGCTGCGTTTCAAAACGGGTATAACAGACGTAGGTAAAAAGACTGCCAGGCTCAAATGGGATTGGGCGGGTCACATTAGTCGTATGCAGGATGACCGCTGGGCTAAGGTCTGCACACAATGGGTGCCTGAAGATGGACGTCGCCACCGCGGTCTTTATAATATTAGAATTATATCAAATTCAGTAACTTAACATTTAATTCAGTATTCTCAACTTAATCTGAACATTTAGTATTGTTTTTCATTTGCATTCATAAATTTAAAAAGACGCCGCAGTTCTGCTGAAAATTCTCGAGTAAGCAATGTTGATTCCAGTGAATTATTGCGCCACGCAAAAACTTTAAGAGAACAAGGAATTGTCGAATAGATAGCGTCGTTATTTGTGTGGCAAATATTGTGTGCGCTGTTTAATTGTGGCAGTATGTTGTTTAAGAGACTTTAAAGTTTAAAACATAAAGGACTCTCATAAAAACAGAGAGTTTAATAGTATTTCGAGTATAAATAAATAATATTATATTTGTTATGTTCAGTCATAAGTTTTCATAATTTTAATTAAATATTCTTTTGAATTTTACATTTGAATTTTTCGGTTTAATTTTAATTAAATTTGTTTTAATTTTAATTTAGTTACAGGTAAATTTTAAAGTTTGTAATTTTATAATAATAATTTTAAGTATATCCTAATATCCGTTTTTTTGTATGAGGTATGTATGGATATTAACCATCATTTTGCAACAAAAAAGTCACATCACGCTAATGATTGTGTATGGGACAAAGATGTATGATATATAAAAAAAAAACATGTTTCTCTTTTTCTATCTACCAAACTAATTTTCTTCATAACGGTACCTATAAGTTTTCGTTGCAAAAGAAGAGATTAGACCTACCAGGGTTCCATGAACCACAGCAGCAACATTTTAAACTCCACAAAAATTCAAAACAACAAAGCAACAAGACAAACCAACCCTTCCAATTTAATTGGATGCCATAAAATTCTTCTTGAAAATTATTTTTCAATTGAAAAACCCTTTCTGTATAATCCCGTTGTCTCTCCGTCGTAAATAAGGCAGTTAGCTAAGGAAATAAACGAAATGCATGAATAACAATAAGATGAGGCAGATGAAAGCTGATTTTGTTTAATTGCCGGGCCTTGGGGCCGGAGGTATCTGTGTTGGAACAGAATACTTTTTACCGAAGATTTGATGACAATTGCTATTGAGCATCTAAATAATAATTATTTTATTCGGCAAAACATATTCATAAACTATTTATTATTAGTATCATACATATAAAACTTCCTCTTGAATCACTCTATACAAGGTGCAGTTTTGGATCTGCAAAACATTTCAGGAGGTAATTATGTTAGTGATTCTCGACCCGAATCAACAATAAAATGGGCAGGTATATTTTTTTTTCATTTTATTCTTATTTACGGAAATCGGTAAGTGTGAACACCTATTTTAAAACGCGGCCAGTCGGTACGTGTCCTTAAACTGCGCTTTCAAACACACAAACAAACGCAACCGACATTTTTTTCATGGATCCAAAGCCGCGCTCCCCATCCAAAGTTATTCTAAAAAACAATAAAATTGAAAAATCTAAAATACAAGTGGGATTTGGTATCGTATTGTTATATGATTATTTACGAGTCTCATAACAACCTCCTGAAATGTTTTGCAGGTTCAAAATTGCATCTTGTATATTGGTGAAACTGCATTAAAATCCGTTGCGTAATTTAAAAGATCCAACCGTACAGACGAGGGAAGCGACTTTGTTTTATACTATGTAACGGTAACGGACTGATGGTGAAAATGACGAAAAGAAAGAAATTATTTTTGAATTGTGTGGTATCACCATTATTTCAGTCAAAAGACGTCCACTGCTGGACATAGGAATCCCTTAAAAAATAGAGGAATTTGCTATAATCGCTACGCTTGGCAGGCGGGTCAGCAATTGCAGTATGGTGGAAAAATGCATACAGAACGCTGCTGCCCATTTTCTATTAAGTTCCTCAGTCGCCTTTCACGATACCCACGGGAAGAAATGGGTTAGTGCTATTGTTAACGTCCTACATCGAACGGAATATAGGTTACACGAATACATTGGTTTATTGGTAAAAAATATATTTAAAAGAAAATAGATTAAGTTACAGTGTCAGTAAAAAGTCAAAAAGGTTTTGTTAATTGTTATGAACGGCAACATGCCGTAGGGTCTTTTAGTTAAATAATAAATTTTCCTTACTGTACACGTTCGTGTATCCACACATCTAATCTCAACGGGCATTACATACCTCATTATCCCGATAATTAGCACATTAACTCCTTAACTAGCGCCAACGCTTCAAGATAACCAGCTCTTTTACATCTATTTCCATTTTATTCTCTGATATACATTCGTTATCTCTGTTTACGCGGAGCTCTTCGACTACGTAAGTCTGTAAGGGTGATTATCCATTGTAGCGAAGAGTAGTGAAGCGGTGCATGGCGCACCTATAAAGTACCTACATTATATTCTACATCGACCGAAGGGCTTGTGGCTAAGTGATAACAGTTGCACGGGTCGACTGATCAGCACCCTAATTGCGAAACGCACTATTTATCGGAATCTGAATGGGATTGAAGATTATTTTTAAACCATTGCGTCATTTGTTCGAATAAATTGTCGGGTCGGCAACTTAAATAACGCAATGAATGTTGCTTAACTATCAATATGAAACCAATTCCTACTTATAGCAAGTTACGCAAATACCCCTCTGGTTAAGCTCCTTGTCGCGATTGGTCCGTGGATGGGTGACAATCTTTTCATACCAAGACCCCTACATGCTTCGTTAAGCTGTCGGTCTTTGACAATACTGTGCAGTACAGACAGTTACTGGGTTGTTGAGGTCAAATAAGCAGTCACTCCATGTGAAATAGCTGAGTTCAGGTGTATTCGGTTTAGACTGGAAGTAGACCCAAAAGTAGCTGAGAAAAGGCTTGGTAGATTCACACTCGTTTCAGTGGTGGGCACGGCTGATGTATGATCTTAAACAAATCAAAAGTAGTATGTCAGGGCCGGTCCACCCTGCCAGGATCGCGAGATTGTTTGAAAAAGATACCGTGACCCTGGCACATGGGCAACTGAAGGAACACGGGTGGGTTTTAGTCAGTAAAAGTCTGACATGCCCTCCCGCTCCGCCCAGAGCGGGAGAAGTCATTTGATCATTTCCCATCCAGAAAAAAAAGGGCACACGATGCGGTGAGGCACCATATTCTTTCAACTACGCCGCAGTAGGCAATGATTGTTGTAGTATGATTGGGATAATCTGACCACTTCTGAGAACACCTACCCTTCACCTCGTCTCGTCTAGTTAAAGTCGAGTACGTGCGGAGAGGCGCTAGAATGCACCGTGTGACTTACCAAGGATATTCGTACATAGGAAGCCGTTGCAGCACCGCATTGTGTGCACCAGTCCTATTGATCGTAGCAAGTTGCGTGCTGAAGTTTCTGCGTAACCCTCCTGCGGAGAAGGCGTGAGTTTGTGTATATGTTTGTCCAATAAAAAAAGTATACCGCTCACTTTCTCCCGTTACAAATTTTTGCCTATTTTAAAAGATCACATAGCACTGTGAATGCACTTTCGCAGCGCTATGTGGTCTTTCACTCTTCGCTCGTTTTCGTTTACTCTCCACGTCAATGGACAGGCAGCCTAACGCCGTGCTCGCTTCCATTTTGTTTTGCTTCATTTTAATGTTCCGTTGCGAGACCAGACACGGTTTATTGACAGTTAGCGATGCCGGAACAAGATTCTTTATTATGATTGTACACAAAAATGTAATGCTGTGGCGGGATGATTTGATTGGACGGCTTTATGGCTTAGGACTTATGAGATTTGTTCTTTATAATTGTGGTGTAAGGTTTAGCATTTTGAGGAATTGTGTTTTTGATTTTTTCTGTTTGTTTTTATTTTATTATGTTTTGTTGTATAGGAGAACTTAAAAGATGGAAAGCTCACTGTGGGGCCCAAATTGGAGAATAGTTGCTAGAGATAGGATTCAGTGGAAGTTGTTAGAGGAGGCCTTTGCCAAAAGGCACATTGAACTAAGAGACATTTTATAAACTACTGAGAATATACTGAAAAAGATGTTTAGAATTTAAAAGGACTTATTATTATGGCTTTGGACTTACGAGATTTGTTCTTTATTATTGTGGTGTAAGATTTAGCACTATGAGGAATTGTGTTTTTGATTCTATCTGTTTGTTTTGTTCTATTTAAGCTTAGTTTAAAAAAATGGACATCTCATCGACTGCATTTAAGAATTCAGTCATAATTTATCACTGAGCAGCATTTTCGCGAAATATTTAGGTTATCGTGACTGCTGCAACATCTCCCTATTAATTACTTTACCTACAAGGTCAAATAGAATAGCTGGCAACACTTTACCCATGTGTTGGGTATCGGTATCGAAAACAAATAGAACAAAAAAAAAGACGCCATTTTTTGGCCGATGATGACCAGTATTGCCAGTTAATTCGATTTCACCCTATATAATATATAAACTTTATTTTATATGATTAATTTCATCATATTTGTATTAGAAACCTTGACCTTACCCAGGACCAACTCGATAAACTTGAGCGGCTTCAAAATGTCTGTATACGGTTCATATTCGGTTTGCGCAAATATGACCATGCATCCGAATTTCGTGTGAAGCTCAAGTGGTTACCAATTCGCCTTCGCCGGAACGCTCATATTCTTTCCCTTTTATATAATGTGCTGTTTTCTCCTTACACCCCTCTCTATCTTAAGAATCGTTTCCAGTATCTTTGTGACTCCCACACAAAGTTGTTAAGGTCATCAGATAACTTAAAGCTTAAAATGCCAATGCATTCTACAACTTTCTTCGATAAATCCTTTACTGTTCAGGCTGCTCGTTTGTGGAATGCTTTGCCAATTCATATAATCTTTACCTGTATTTAAAAGACTCGTGAAGGAGCATTACTTGTTGTCGTGATCTTGTTTCCGTAGCTGTGATAATCTGTACTCGTCTTTTATTTTCTTAGCTCATATATTTAGTATGTATGTATATAAGTATCTATTATACAGGATATATATGATTATTCTATGTATTTATTAAAGTAAATTGTATTTTGCACCAGTGACAACCCCATTTTAATGTCCACGCAATCACTGTCCACTCCAAGGTTGCCTGGAAGAGATCGCAGAAAGCGATAAGGCCGCCCATTGTATGTTTTTTTTTTGTGTTAAATGTTCTTGTTGTTATGCATTTTCTGGTGTACAATAAAGCATATATAAATAAATAATATAAATACTTAAGAACTAAGTACACCACAAAAAGGAAAAACCAATTAGACACGTGGAGTGCAATCCAGTGTCTAATAAAAGGATCGTCTAACCGGTCTGCTATTACTTTCAGAATGCTGTTGGAGCTGGCTCGGATACGGTGCATTATGGAGGCCGCTCGCTTTCTCACGATGGCATGGATGCCATCAATCCGAGCTTTTATAAATATGCCAGACACACTACAGCATCTTTTCAGCCCCAACAACATACAAAAAGTATTATTATAGATATAGTCCTCTAGACCGTATGTCCGCCATGGCGGCCAATCTCAACGGAGACTAGCCATCGGCGCGGGAGATATTATAGTGCACAAGTGTATGCGAAGACACAGGAACACTCACTCTTCCCTCACTCTCATAGTCCGATGGGACGACAATCCGACACGGCTGGAGAGAGATCAGGCGCAGGACCAACGGCTTTACGTGTTTTCCGAGGCACGGGGGTAGGTATTACGACGCCAACTTGCAAACTCCGGACTGTAACCTAATGTATAAACCCAATAACACTTTGCCCGACCTAGGATTCCCAGGTCCGTCGTTTGTCAGTTTGATTCCCAGTTGCACTCAGCATCACCATATCATATGCATTACTAATGTTGTAAATGATGGTTCTATACCACTGGTTGTTACTACTCAGAGCCTCAATCAACTAATTCATGAACAGGTTGATGAGTCGAGGGGTATTTTATTCGTCGCCAAAAACATATGAAATCAACGAAACTTTATTAATTCATTTTACATCGAGATTAGGTACCTACCCTTTGTTAAAGTTTCGAACTCATTTCGAAATATGTAATTGTATTTTCACAGTTTTGCGTCGAGCACCTGTGACGAGTAGGTATTAAGTAAGTTTCTAGTTCTGAAAATATTTTGCTTGTAACTAGCAAAGTTTGGGACGTCTCGGGAATTCTGTACGTTTGGGACATATTAATTAGTAGTCAAAATTAATATGACAAAAACTTAAATTCATATTAGTTTATTTTGTGAACTTTGTTTAATAACCGACAAGGTATACTACAGTGAAGGTGGTGTGGAGATCTAAAAGTCAATATTCGTATATTTAAGAATGTTCACAGTCTGATCTATCTCAATCTGTCAAAAAATACATACATAACATGAAGTATAACGATACTGAGATATTTTAACTTAACACAAAAATCCGACCATGTTCCACCTATCATTTCAGCCGTAAGACATCCACTGCTGGACTTAGGCCTCCCCCAATTTGGGGGGCTTTGCCATAATCGCCACGCTTGGCAGGCGGGTTGGCGATCGCAGTTTGGTGGTAAACTGCATAGAGAACGCTGCTGCCCATTCTCTAGTAAGTCCCTTAGTTGCCTTTTACGACACCCACGAGAAGAAATGGGGTGGTGTTATTCTTTACGTCCGGCACCACACGGTACGAGTGTGTCCCACCTATAGGCATACAGAATAAACACATGTGTCAGCTTCATATTGTACAATTCATCAGAGTTCATGAGTTCCTCACATACCTAATTGCAGATGTTTTAATGGACGCGAAAAAAATTACTGAATAAAATGTACACGTTGTATGTGTCTCTGGAATGAGTGTGTTTGTGTGTTAAGTTTGGGTTTTTTACGATAGCGGCAGCATAACAACTGACGCTGTCGTAATACAGAAATAATAGAACATGCTAGCTGACCTTGCTGAGAAAGAAATAAAATAGAATTATAAAACGTTTTTGACACTGTAAATTCAAACACCCACTGTCTTTTTTCGTAGTTGTTACCGGCATACTTATTATTATTTGTACCCTTTTCCTCATTTCTTCTGTGTAGCAGGGGTTAGGTAATTCAGGTACTGACTTTACTTAGGTGGGCTCTACTAATTGAATTTTTTAAATAACGGACTCATTAAGTTGAATGCGCTAAGGTAGCGTAACTTCGCGATTTTTTTTTTTCTCTAAGTCCATATATTCCCAGTGAATATATGCCATGGAATAGTATTAAATATAATTAATTGAAATTAGAGGGATTCTTTTGATGATTTTAATTATTATAATCATGTAAATCCATACGCGGTGCGGTCACGAATCATATTTTGTTCAACTTACAGACTGACACAGACCTGTAAATTGCAAAAAACGTAAGAAAATGTATTCCACGGGCTACATTGGCATTTCTGCGTGTCCTTACAACTCGAACCCTAATTTTGTAATGAGAAGTTCCACTGATCTAGTTTGAATGCAACTTCACGTAATAAGTAGTTATACAATGCTACAACGTGGAGGTTCGTTTTAATTCAATCCTATTGATTGATTCGTGGTAAAGCGTTGTGGGTTACCGCTATCTTCACATCGAACTACCTTTGTTGTAATGTTGTGTGATCATTGGAATAATGGAATTCAAAAGTGTACCAACACAGACTATGTAGATCAAAAAATATTTGCATCATGCAACATTAGCGTATAACTATCCCATTGGGGGACACACAAGACCTCATCTCTATGATAAGGAATGGACCATAATCGATCATGTTGGCCTGGTGCAGGTTTGTAGAAATCACACATCTTCGTATTTTTTGTTTCAAGACATGCCGGTTTTTTGAGAGCAGTGGTGATGAAGTTTAACAGTGTTTCGGGTTGGGCTTGAAAAAACGAACCTACTGGTACTAACTGGTAGTCGGCTCCAATTATAATAAAACTGATCGAACTATTCGATTTTAGCAAGAGCAACACGCGTATAGGTACCAGGGTGACATAAAAAGAGAAAGGTTTTCTATCGCCGGGGGGCATGATACTTTTCGAAAAATGGGGCGCGTTCCAAGTTTGAACGAATGTTCTAATCTACTCCGTACCTTCCACAGTGTACTGCTGTTAAAGCCCGAAAAAGCTCGGTTTTATACAGCGGTTTGTAATGGTAAGGGTTTCTCTAGAATAACGGTTTATGGCATTTTATAACAGACATCATATAAATCTGTCTTACAACCCTCTTTTATTTTTTTTCTGGATAAGAAATCATCAAATGACGCCATGCGCTCTGGGTGGAGTGGAAGGACGTGTATGACTTTTACTGACTAAAACCCACCCGCGTTCTTCAATTGCCTATATGCCAGGGCCACGGTAACTCTATCAAACAAATCTCGCGATCCTGGCAGGCATCGGTCCTAGCGGACTCCTTCAATACCGCGTAGTGTGAAGAGGTACTAAGGTAACATAAAAAAGAGAAAGGTTATCTATCGCTGCCGCGCTGGGTGGCATGATACCTTTTCGAAAAATGGGCCCCGTTCCATGCTTGAAAGAATCTGTACTGTATCGTACCAGTACGTTAAAAAAGCTATGGATTCCTATGAGGACGGTGGCCGTTATGAAAATCTGGCGTTTTATACCCTTATCTTTTTTGACCTCAAGGTGGCAAAAACGCTTTGTTTTTTGGATAGCCATTACTTTGCGACTGTTCACCGCTATCTTAGGAAACCAAAGCTTAACCGTGTGTCACATTAAAGTTTAAAATCGGACACCAAAGTAGTAGCAAGTACGCAACACTTAACGTTTTATCAATTCTATCAGTCGGTAGTAAACACTCCCTTGTTTCAAAACGAAACATTAGCAACGGTAGACTCAAGCAGCTTCGAGCAGCTTCGGGCGAGATCGGCGACGATCGGCATCCCTCGGGAACAATTTGAGCCACTAGCTTTTAAGTCTCGCTTTACGTTTTGACTTCTACTTTAAGTGCCCGAAAGTGCAATCTGTGTGGTGGGCTCCTATTGGTACCGGTCAACTTGAAATGTAGGTCGCACTCGGCACTCACCCGGGACATAATCGAGTGAATCAATGATAGTTAGTTTTTCATGGATTATAATCCTACTAATATTATAAACGCGAAAGTTTGTATGTATGGAGGTATGGATGTCTGGATGTATGGATGTGTGGATGTTTGTTCCTCTTTCACGCAAAAACTACTGACCCGATTTAGATGAAATTTAGCACATAGATAGTTTATAACCTGGAATAACACATAGGGTACTTTTTATCCCGGTAGTATGTTCCCGCGGGATAATTTCCGACCTCCACGCGGGCGAAGCCGCTGGCAAAAGCTAGTAACATAATAACTGGTAATATTTAAGAGTAGCTGATAATGAAAATAATACATTGTTAATTAACTGTAAGTTTAAAAATTGTAGTTACTAGCTTTAGCCAGTGGCTTCGCTTGCGTGTAGGTTGGAAATTATCCCAAGGCAACGTACTGACGGAATAAAAAGTACCGGCTGTCTCTATTTTTGTCATTAAGAAATTCACCTAGTGTATAATAACATTTTTCAAGTACTAACCCATTAAACGTTTTTTTAAACTTCTGCACTGGCATACATTTTATTTCATCGGGTATTTTATTATATATTTGCGGTGCAATACCAAAGAACCTTTTCCACATAAGAGAAGTTTTACATTTCACAAGGCGTAAATAAGGAGGAATCATTATTAAATTGAGCACGCTTTTTTTTTTTTAATGTACTGAATTTTTTGAATAAATGTGGATTCAATTTACAAATAATGCAATTTCTAGGATGTATAAAGCCGATAGAGGTAATATATTTTTAACTTTTTAAAATAAGGAATGTTTGAATGAATGAATTAATTAATAGTATTGGTAAGATTTGTAGTCATTAAAAATTAATTTATAAACATTCGCTTTAAAAGTCTATTTATAACTATCAATGTATCATCATCATCTGTCTGCCTTTTCCCAATTATATTGGAGTCGGCTTCCAGTGTAACTGGATGCAGCTGAATACTAGTATTTACTTGGGGTGACTGCCTTTCTGACCTCCAAAACCGAATCATGAATACCCAACCATTAAAAGGTTATAAGGGATCGACCTGACGGCCCTAAAACAAAGAAAAATTAAAATTCAACATCTTGATTCTTTTTTCCAAATAAAATTAGACTTAAACAAAGTAAAGTTTAATTACTCCTTAAATTAAATTTAAATCTGTTATACCTTTAACGGGCAATTAAAGTTTCAAGATTAAACTTAAGTTGAGTATTTTACAATTTTCCATTTTAAAACGGCGGCACGCGTCCGCAGTGGAATGCTATTAGACTAAAAATTCCAATGGTGTCGGTTCAACATGGCTTCTAAAGCTGAGGAGTCACTGTTCACCAATGTAGCTTGAAGCTTAAAATATAAAGTACGCGATTAGCTGGGCTAAAGAACATTAACAGCATCACTGAAAAAAATGGAATATTAATAGTAATTACCTTAATCATTTCCAGGGCAGGTAAAGATCTGCCAGGGTCGCGAGATTTCTTCGAAAGAGTTACCGTGGCCCTGGCATAAAGGCAACTGAAGGAACATGGGTTGGTTTTAGTCAGGAAAAGTCTGACCCGCCCTCCCGCTCCACCCAGAGCGGGAGACGTCATTTGAAGATTTTCCACCCACGAAAAAAAGGGCAGGTAAAGATGACAGTATATAGGTGGTGTGCAAACATATACAGGGTTATTTGTAAAACACCGGCAACCTCTCAGGACTGTGTTACTAACATCATAATCAACAACTTTTGTTCTATGACTTTTAAAAATTCGTCATATTTTAGTGCACCAGACATTAATAAAAAAATTAAAATATTTAAATTGAACGGTCTAAATATTACAAAGTCTATGCGAAACAAAAAAAGCACATAGTACATTAGCGAGGCGAGCGGAGTTAGGGTGGCGGGAGCGCTTGAACTTGAACTATTTACGGGCGGCCGATTTTTGTATGAAAATCTGATGAACTAAAATATGATGAATTTTTGAAAGTCATAGCACAAAAGTTGTTGATTATGATGTTAGTAACATAGTCCTGAGAGGTTACCGGTGTTTTACAAATAACCCTGTATAATCCCTTGACACTGCGATAAGGATATGGTAACCCCACCTTGGAAGAAGTGATGATTCAATTCTCTCATACATCATCATCTGCCTAGCCTTTTACCAACTATGTTGGGGACGGTTTACAATCTAACTGGATGCAGATGAATACGAGAATATTACGTGGAACAACTGCCTTTCTGATCTCCACAACCAAGTCACTGGGTAATACAATACTTCTTGGTGAGAGTGGTTGTCAGACTTTCGGGCTCCTGACGACTGCCAATGTCTGTCACAGATCCACACATGATTGGACCAACGGCTTAACGTGCTTTCGGAGGTTTGGAGGGGTCTTAATATGTAGATGGCCACCTTTCCACTGATCGATCATACTATCGGTTATTTTTTTTTTTTTAGATATTTTCGTGTTGATATACAATTCTGCTCCTGTTATCCATAGTAGTACTTAGAAGCAGAAAAACATATGAAAAATGAATAAGATAATAAATAAATAAATAATATATCACTTTAAGGAAAACAAAATTTTTAATTACACAAACAGAAATAAATAAATTCTGCTGCTATAAATCAATAAATTCGTTAAATTAGCTCAAAATTATTTATTTACCATGTATGATTTCAGTCGATCCATTTAGCTTGAAATGGAATACCCAAAAATTGGCCGCATAGTGAAAACGCAGCTTAAATATCCACTCAATTAATATTCTTCTCATTAAAACTCACTGGTTCAGGAATTCGAATGACCTATGCATGATCTCTGAGACTTTATTGACGCGAATAACATTCATGTCTAGCATAGTAATTTATAATCACGATATTTTTGAAATAAGGAATGCTTTTTAAGAAGTTAGAAGAAATGAACCTCTGCTATTCCGCTTAAATATTACAGACTACCAGGAAAACATGGCTTCTAGAAGGTAAAATTAAAGCAAAATAAAGCGTAGCAAAGACGTAACGTGTTGTACAAACTACTAAAAGCGTAGCCGCGTAGCAAAGACTACACCAAGCGTAGCAGGCTACGTATAACACAGACCTAATAACGCGAAGCTGACTAGATACTAGTCTACACAACCGTAGCTAAGGGATTTAAAAAAGCTAAAAAGCAACTCTACGGTAGGACGCAAGAAAATAAAAAGTCGCATCAGACGGTCCTATACGGAACATAACAGTAGTGATACAGTGGAATCGTGTACTTTTATGTGCGCACTTTAAACGTCGCTCGGGCGCAATTAGAAAATGGCTTTCTTACTCACTTTTTATAACTGAGGACTCCTAATCGAATATTACGTACTTTCTTATGTTTAATCTAGTTTTCTTGAAGACCTTAAATGGAAGTTAAAATGTTTTAAATTGGATCGTTGTAGGTTCTTTTATTAATATCTCTAAGTTTGTTTCGGTCTTCTCAAACTAGTTGGATACGAAACATCGAACTGAGGAGCAATTCTCCTGCCAGGGACGCAAGATCTGTTTGAAAGAGTTACCATGGCCCTGGCATATGGGCAACTGAAGGAACACGGTGGATTTTAGTCAGTAAAAGTCTGACGCGCCCTTCTGCTCCACCCTAGAGCGAGAGACGTCATTTGATGATTTCCCACCCACAAAAAAGTGGGCAATTCTCGTAACTTTAAGAACGTTAACAGTTGATCTGTCTCAAACTGTCAAATATTACCCCGAGTTTCTATAAATTTTTCGGTAGTTTTGACATTTGATTGTCGCCGATATGAGTCTGCGACTAGATTTTGAACGTTTTTAATAACGAGAATTAGTTTTTTTTAGCAAGTTTTAAAACATAATTTATTCATGACATTGACAAGTGTTTTGTTCGATTCAATTTAAAAAAAAATATCGTTTATCATTTTTAATGAACATGTAAAGCATTTCTTATAGTTATTCAAGACATTTTTTATACATATATAGTCCTCCGGACCGTATTTCGGCCACGGCGGCCAATCTCAACGGAGACTAGCCATCGGCGCGGGACATATTATAGTGCTCAAGTGTGTACGCAGACACAAGAGCACTCACTCTTCCCTCACTCTCATAACCCGATGGGACGGTAATCCGACACGACCGGAGAGAGATCAGGCGTAGAACCAATGGCTTAACGTGCTTTCCGAGGCACGGGGGTAACACACCGCCAACTTCCAAACTCCGGGCTGCTAGTAAGAAATTACCTAATGGAAAAATCCTGTAACACTTTGCCCGACCCGGGAATCGGACCCCACGCGCAGCAGTCGCGCTCGCGACCACGAGACCAAAGGGGTAGTTCTAGTCTATTCAAGACATGTTTTATAATCAGCCCTTGATGTTCTCACAACCGGGGTAGTGGCGTCCTCTCTGTGCGATGAGGGAGGTGAATCGTAATTTATCACGCGGGCCCAGTGCGGGTCGGTAGATGTCTCATGTCTTCGAATTTTAGGTTCTAGGACATGCCGGTTTTCTTCATCGTTTTAAAGGCAGTGGTGAAGAATTGAAATTACACGAAGTAAAGTACCTGTCTTTTTTTTTGTATGGGAAATCATCAAATAACGTCTCCCGCTCTGGGCGGAGCGGGAGGGCATGTCAGACTTTTACTGACTAAAACCCACCCGTGTTCCTTCAGTTGCCCATGTGCCAGGGTCACGGCATCTCTTTCGAACAATCTCGCGAACCTGGCAGGCATCGGTCCTAGCAGACCCCTTCAAAAGTGCTTGTCTGGGTTTGAATTTACGACCTAAGTACTCGTAAGTCGCGGCCGTTAACCACTGGGCCACCACTACTCTGATTACGAATGCTGCTCTTATGTCAGAGGAGCTTCAACTTAGCTCTAATGTTAATGTGTTTTTGGCTCTAGTAAGGCCTAACAGGTGTTCCGTATGTTGCCGGATGTAAAGAATAGCACTATCTCATTCTTTCCCATGGGTGTCGTAAAAGGCGACTAAGGGACTTATTAGACAATGGGCAGCAGCGTTCTCTATGCATTTAACCACCGCCCTGAGATCGCCAAACCCGCCTGCAAAGCGTGGTGATTATGGCAATTTCCCCCCTTTTCGGAAGGCCAATATTCACCAGTGGACATCTTATAGCTGAAATAATGATTAAAGTCCTCAAAATATGGGTAATGATTATACTTAATTGCGTTGGCGTTACCAGTACACAATTTGACACTATTTAGTGCCAATATTGCTTGAATTATGTAAAAGATGTTACAGTTGATTGACCTATAATTGATTGAGTGACCCTGACTGCTAAGACTGAGGTCGTGGATTCCATTTCCACCCAGGACAAATCTTTGTGTGATGAGCACAATCATTTGTTCTGTGTCTGGGTGTAATTTATCTATAATATGTATGTATTTAGCAATATATAAGTATGTTTATCAGTTGTCTGGTTGCCATAGTACAGGCTCTGCCTAGTTTGGGATCAGATAACGTTGTGTTGGTTGTCCTAAGATATTATTATTATAATAATTTCGGACTAAATCCAGGACAAAACTTTAAAACAATTAATTAATTATTCACTGGATTTAACTATTTTAGAACGGCAATGTCTTGTTCTGTTTTAAGTGTGTTACAAAATTATCTCGGAAATGCCGTAATAGTGTGTTAGTTGTTTCTGTTTTCCTAGTACTATGCCTTGAGAAACGACATACATACATAAACTCACGCCTTCGTCTCATGGGGGTAGGCGGAATCTAAAGAACGCCACCTGATTCCATCTTTACATACTCCTTTTGCCTCTTTTAAAATCATATATCTGGTCATATACGCACTCCGGTTGCGAGTACTATGAATCTGACCTTCCTGAAGAACATCACTATAGTTACTATATATCTTCTAAGGCGTCCCCTAGGGTGTTTTCACTTACATCTGCCTTATTAGTCGCCTTTCATTCATCTTTTCAACAGGACCAAACCATCTAAGTATACTCTTTGAAATTTTTGTCACTACAACTATTTAAACGCATCATTGCCTTGTCACATTATTTCTTAGCCTATCTTTCATAATCACAACACACATGTCACACTCTTATTTCCACAGCATATATTCTACTTTTCAGTTTTTTTTGCCACACCTAACATATTAATAACTAGCTTTTGCCAGCGGCTTCGCCCGCGTGGAAGTTGAAATATATCCCGCGGGAACATACTACCGGGATAAAAAGTACCTTATGTGTTAATCCAGGTTATAAACTATCTGTGTGTCAAATTTCATCCAAATCCGTTCAGTAGTTTTTGCGTGAAAGAGGAACAAAAATCCACACATCCATACATACAAACTTTCGCATTTATAATATTAGCAGGATAATGAGAAACGACATATTATTATAAATATTGAGTGCTAACGTAGTAATAGGGTAGACAGTAATAGGGTGTCATTGAGTTGCTATAATGATCTAAAGGGGTAGGCAGATGTACCATTACCCAGAGTTATGTAAGAACCACGTAATAGTATAGCATTATGTTAGC
Organism: Aporophyla nigra; assembly: GCA_947507805.1. Lineage (NCBI taxonomy): Eukaryota > Metazoa > Arthropoda > Insecta > Lepidoptera > Noctuidae > Aporophyla > Aporophyla nigra. The sequence goes on along the minus strand of OX382297.1, from coordinate 24,209,898 downwards.
ATAACCAGCAAAATTTCAGGCTCTGGGGCTATGGAAATATCAACACTGACCCCTGACACAGATAGTGATAAGGCCACCATTGTACGTTTTGTTGTGTTTGATTTATTTTTGTGATGTACAATTGAGTATATAATATATCATCATTTGCATAGCCTTTTGCAACTATGTTGGTGTTGATTTCTAGTCTAATAAATAAGTAAATTACTTTATTTCCAATTTCACAATTAACATACAGGCGATAGGATAATACTATAACACAACTGTTTTCAAATTGCATAAATCACTAAGTATCTCCACTGGCACCCAAGCTAAGATTAAACTTGTGTTATGGATGCTAGGGCTCTCTCTATCAATACGCTTACCAAATTATACAAACTAGTGTATGCAGTCTAACCGGATACAGATGAGTACCAATATTTTACTTGCAGCGACTGCCTACCTGACTTTCACAACTCAATAACTGAGTAGATACCCTTTGGTGAGAATGATTGTCAGACTTTCAGGCTTCTGACGACCCGTAACCACTGTCAAAGATCCACGAAATACGGTCTCGGATTAACGTGCTTTCTGAGGTACGGAGGACTCTTGGTATGTAAAGATGGTCATCCATCCACGGACCAACCGCACCGTAGCTTAACCTGATTGATGGTACCATGTATCTGTTATGATACTGCCACAAACCCCTTGAGAAAGTAGATATAAATATCAATGAAGTAGATCATCATTCATCATCATTTCAGCCATAAGACGTCCACTGCTGGACTTAGGCCTCCCCCTTGGGGGGCTTTGCCATAATCACCACGATTGGCAGGCGGGTTGGCGATCGCAGTATGGTGATAAAATGCATAGAGAACGCTGCTGCCCATTCTCTAGTAAGTCCCTTAGTCGCCTGTTACGACACCCACGGGGAGAAATGGGGTGGTGTTATTCTTTACGTCCGGCACCACACGGTACATAAAGTAGATACAAATAAATAAATATGTAGATGGTGCTCAGTACAGCACGCTCTTCACTTACACTTGCAACTACTAGATAAGTATAATTAGTGAACCGTGGTCACCTGATCGATTCTGAAAACTGCTCCCGTGAAAACTTCGGAGTAATGAGTTTGACATGAGCTGTCCACAGTGTCAACCCTTAGCGTCAGCATATCAATTCTTTATAAATCTTACCGTGAAAACTTGCGTGGGTTGAGCTGTCAGTGTCATCCCAGTCAAGCATTAAATTTATAATTATAGTCCAGATTTTAATCATTTTTTATGCTAATTGTATATTTCATATGATTTAAATGCTGTTATTTAAATGATATATTTATTTGCAAGAAAATAGGTTAGTTAACATAATTTCTTAAAATATGTGAGTTTCACTATGTTCGACATTTCAGCCGTGCAAGTATTTAGATTTTACATGTTGGTTATACTTATAGCATGCAGTAGACATTTAGTAATTAACAATAACATGAAAGTACTTATAATAATTTCATAATTGAAATTCAGATTCAATTAAATACGATTAATAAAATTAAAACGAAATTCAATTCAATTCAGGGCCTGAGAAATAACTATCTGAGTTCTTATAAAATAAAACAACAAATTCAAAGTTCAGTTAGAAACTCAATTCGATTTTTTTATTTTTTTTATAGTATTTGTAAATGTAATGCTTTGTCAAACCCTAGCATCAAGTGAAATGAGTGGCACTGACAGCTAACTCCGTCTTACTTCACCTAAGTTTTCATGGTAATATTATTACAGAATAGTCCTGTATCTACAAAAGGAATAGGGAATTTGTCTACGGTATCTGCAATAGACACCGTCACATTCTACATAATATAATCTATACATGTGTGAAGGTTATCACCGTCCGACGTGCCACAAGATAAAGGTTGCAGGCGCCTGCTTGCTTCAAACGTGAGCTCAAAATACTACGTGACCTGCAAGTGTAACGTTTTATGTGTGTCTCAATGACTTTATGTAGATGATCTGGATTTTGTTTTACTTTAACCTGAGACAAGTAGGTATAGTACCTATGTTCAACCGTATTTTACCATTAATTTTTACGTCAAAATATCAAGTCTATGGCTATTAAGAAATCTGGACTTTAGGCTGTAGAAAGGAGAAAGTAGTGATAGAAAAACCCGATAGCACTTTTCCTGACCAGCACGCATGCATAACCACTTCTTTTTTTGTTCTACGAAGAGTAGACATAATTTTTTATCATCATCTGCCTATCCTTTTCCCAACTTTGTTGGGGTCGGCTTCCAGTCTAACCGGATATTGCTAAATACCAATATTTCATATGCATAGGCTGTCTATATGATCTCCACAATCCAGTTACTGGGTTACCCGCTTGCGGCCCGTAACGACTGCCAAAGATACACAAATGACAGCCGAGACAAACTGCTAAACGTGCTTTACGAGGCATGGAGGGGATTTGGTATATCAAAATGGTCACCCATCCATGGACCAGCCAAGGAAAGCGTAGCTTAACTTGATCGATCCATCCCTGCGGCTTGTATTATTTAGCCGCAAGACATATAAAGAAAGAAAGAAAAGAAAGAAAGAAAGAAAAATAGTTTATTCTGCACAAACAAAACGCACAACATGAAATAAAAAAATGTTACAAAAAAAAAATGCACGCGTACAAGGTAGCCAAAAGCCACGTATTCAAGATAAAAAAACGTTGTAGAATGTTACCTATGGCTCATTGATGTCACGGCTACGGAACAAAGACAATACAAATCATATATCTGCGTTATGACACTGACAGTAATTATATAATAAAAAACAAAACAAAATTGCCGGATGCAGAGTGCATTTCTAGCTAGTTTTGTGACAAAAACACCACACAAATAAGAACACTTGATTTGTGCCACGTATCTGTGCAAGAACAGGTCGTTGCTCAGCAAAATGCTGCGACGTCAGATGAATCTATCGTCAGCAGCGCTGATTTTCAGCAACTACCACTACTTTTTCTACTACTACTTTTCTAAAGAAAATACGTTTATTTTCGGCAAACATGACTGGTTTTGGTTTTTTGGCCTAAGACATAATAGGTTGGGGAAAAAGTTTCTTCGCATTTTTTAAGAAAATTCAAAACATTTTTTAATAAAGTTTATTTAGTTTATTTGTTTTATTTATAGAAATTTTGGGACTTCTGGTCAAAATACCGCGACAAGTGGTTTTGGCAGTCCTCTCGTGATGTTAACCTGACACTGCCTAAAGAATTCTGAAGAGACCGAAACAGGTGGAAATCTGAAGGTGCAAGGTCAGGACTATACGGCGGATGCATTAACACCTCCCAGCCAAACTCTCTTAATTTTTGTTGGGTGGCTAAAGATGTGTGAGGTCTAGCGTTATCATGATGAAAAACTACACCCCTTCTGTTGATTAATTCCGGCCGCTTTCTCTCAACTTCCTGCTTTAATCTCATCAGTTGTTCGCAGTAGAGTTCAGAATCGATGGTCCTGCCTGGTGGTAACAGCTCATAATGAATAATGCCCTTCCAATCCCACCACACAGACAGCATCACCTTGTTGCGAGTTAACCCGGGTTTCGCCACAGTCTGTGAAGCCTGACCGGCCTTTGACCACGACCTTTTTCGCACGTTCTTGTCATACGTGATCCACTTTTCATCACCAGTTATCAGCTTCTTCAAAAATGGTTCGGTTTCATTACGTCGTAATAAAGAATCACAAATGAGTACACGGTTCATTAGGTTTCTTTCAGTGAGCTCGTGAGGTACCCAAATGTCGAGCTTTTTTGTGTACCCAGTTTTTTTCAAATGCGCCAAAACTATTTTGTGGTCAATTTCCAGTTCTTCAGCTACGTCGTAACTACTGGTATGCCGATCTTGCTCCACTTTTTCAAAAATGGCATCCATTTTATCCGTAATAAGGCGACCAGAGCGACGTGCATCTTTGACATCAAAATTTCCGGATTGAAAACGCTTAAACCGTGCTACTCTCACAGACACTACACTAGGTCCATAAACATCGTAAATTTTTTTCGCGGCTTGCGTTGCATTTTTACCTTTTTTGTAGTAAAATTTTAAAATGTATCGAATTTCTTCATTTGATTCACTCATCTTGACGGTACGAAAAACAAATAAAAATCACACATTTTCCGAATTTGGAATTATGTTCTTTAAAATTTAAACTTTCAATGATACCAAAACCAGCCAGATACAAATAGTATAGCCAAAGAGATTTTATTACAAGTTCATACATACTATAATGCGAAAAGACTTTTTCCCCAACCTAATATAATTTCTGCCGGGGTCGCGTGATTGTTCGAAAGAGATACCGTGACCCTGGCACATGGGCAACTAAAGGAACACGTGTGGGTTTTAGTCAGTAAAAATCTGACACGCCCTCCCGCTCCGCCCAGAGCGGGAGAAGTCATGTGATGATTTCCCATCCAAAAAAAAAAAAAAGACATAATTTTCTTTGCATTGTCATTATTATTCTTAATTTTCGATATCGTGCCGTAGAAATATTTCTTAAATCAGTCATAGTATTTTTCTTTAATACTTTTTCTTCAATGGTCATGCTACCCGCGTCTTTGGGGTCGAAGTTGAGCAGGGCCTAGTGACCAACAAACGAAACACTAAAAATGAAACATCCACAAAATAAGAAACGTGCACATCCAAATAAAACTATGCCAAATAGCAGTACAAAAGCAATATCTCAAGCATTTACCATAATCTGCAACAGTTCAGCAACACATATAGAGTCTATGCGAAGATTTAGACGGACCCGATATATTCCGGTCGCGTGCCGAACCGCCACACATAAACATAACTGAAAAATACGGGAAACGTAGACGATGTGCTGAGGCACGTGTCGCTAGACTACTGATGTACTACGGTTTTACCTGCGAGGTGGGAAATATATTTATTTAAACTTCTCGCGTACATAAAAAGATACAAAGGCGGACTTAATGCCTTAGGTGTGCCTACCAGGCAATCAAAGTAAGTGAAGAGATTATATGGCAGGTGCTTTGATTGAGAGGAACATAGGATATGTTGTATTTGAAATTTTGGTGACAACTGCAAACTACTTAGTTATCCCGAAAATAAGTCTAAATCAAGTGACAGTAGGCGGAAAACATAGCTTGGTGGAGGTTGCTGGAATACGCTAGATTCTTACAAAGCTGGAACTGATAAAACTGTTTTACTAGGACTAGCTGGTAAAACGAGATTTAGATTTTGACTCGATAATAAGTTAACAACGCCATTTTTGGCCACCATTTTTTTTTAAATTTTTGACATTGAACTGACGTGATACCAAAAACATTTTACTAGGACAACATGCATTCCTACCAACAGTACTCTGAACATCGGCCACTACGAAATTGGGAAACTAAATATTCGTAACACTTGCCCGACGTGCGGTTCGAACTTTGCCCACGCTCTACAGTCGCACTATTTCAACTGTAATGTAAAAGCAAGGAAGAAGTCTTCCCTATTGCTCTAAACCCTTTGGAAATAGAAATACCGTATATTTAGCAATCTACGTTTAGAATCCTAAACCACAAGTCTAGTTACAAACAGAACGGTCCCCTGCCGACGGTAAACGTAGTTGTTTAAACGTTCCAGCACTTTCAGCTGTGTAGCCGTTGTATAGCTGGTACGTGAGCCCGGAACACTTCACGAGGCTATTGTTGCAGCTGTTAGAATAAATATAGCCAAACGTATGGGGGAGATGTGACGCTTGAGGTAATGTACGGTGGTATGAACGTTTCTTCGAGTTATGTCGTCTTTCTTTTTGTAAAACTGAATAACTCTCAGTGTATTATTGTCCGCCGCGCCCGACGGCCTATAGCGCTTTGTGGTTGCATCGTGCAACCACAATCAATGCTATGGATCAATGTAGATAATCGCTAAGAACAAGTTTTGCTGAGTTTCTGTTGTGTATATGATTACTAGTTTATTTATAAATATCATAAGTATGTTTAAACTGTTTGTACTCCTCGTCACTTGTCCCTAAAGGTTCATTAGAAAACCAACGTCAGACAGCATCTGTCTGGCATTAATGCTGAAATGAACCTTTTTGGCACAGCCGTGAGGCACACATTGTTGTTATAATTTGTTTCCACTTTTTTAATTTGCTATTGTATTTTGTGTTTCACAAACTGTATCCAATTAAATGGTATCATTTCCTTCATATGCGCCAAGTACTTCAGAGTAAAGATTTGAGAAATTACCCAAAAAATCAGGATTTTTAGATTAGTTTTTTATGGAGTCTTTGCTGAGTAAAACAGAAGACGTTTTGTTTAGAAAATGGCAACAAAATTATGTAGGTATAACGGTGGCATTAGAAAACTTCGCGTTTAAGATTAACCCAGATAGCAATCAGACCGTGATTTATTTTAGGAGGAAAATTACTTCTTTCCACAGTGTAAGAATCAATTCATAGCATCTTTGAGGTAACAGACTGAGCTACCACCATTAGTTTTCTATAGATCGTGAAAAATAAGGCTTATTCAAAAACAAAATAGTGGCTGGACAGTCTGCGATAGACAATATTCTGGGGAAATGAATCGTGAATTTGATAACTCAAAATAGTAGGACTATATTTAAATTGTTCAGCAACTTGAGAGTACCATTATATAATACTATTTTTATACGATGTTATCAACATCATTACCCAAGACTTGATTTAATCAGAAAAATAATAAACTAAATCGTTATTTGGTTGTTGGCTATCTGAAAGTAAAAAAATTATGGGGATTATAAAAAAAAAAAAAAAAAAAAAAGATAAAAGAAAATGAGTTGTAGTAAGTAACATTAAAACTAATATACGAACATGATCAATGAGTACCAGGTTACCATAACATCCGTGTAGCTTCCCGAATAATTTACTCGTGATGACTTCGATTAGTGTCGAATGCGACGACACCGCGCGGCACGGTTTTATTTCCGGCTGTCAGTAACACGACGCGCTCCTGAAATAATGCGCGGTCTGTAATGAGTTCTCTTTTGTATTATATAAACATATCATGGAAATAGCGTGGAATACAACGATGAATAAGTGATACATACATATATTGATATTTTACTAGTGTGATTTTCCCACTTCTGGGTGAAAACCTTGTTCTCCATTCTTTCTGCTATAATAATCTCATTGAACGTATTTTTTTTTAACACAGAAGGTAAGATACGGATCTGAAAAATACAGAAACAGTAAGAAGAGGCACTTTTATTCAGTACCTTTCTTGTAAACAGGCTTTTACTTCTCCTACGTCACAACCAACGAGCACCTTTCCACTGATATCTTAATAGTTCCTTCTGCATCATAACACCCTGGTACATATAGTTTGATGTTCGTCGTAAACCTGGCGAAAACTTTTTTTTATCACTTCACTCGCACTTTTCTAAACATCAAGTTTTATGCGCAGTTTGGGGATGTGTTCACGGAAAACTAAGCGAATGTTAACTAGACGATAAAAGAATTTTACATAACGATTACGGGAGTTTCTTTAACATATGGACCTATTTTTGAGCGTTATTTGTCTCGTTTGAAGTCCTTCTACGTAGCTGTAATAAAGTTTTCCGTAACGTAAAACGCATTATGTCATAAAGAATTCATTTATCCTATAACGACTCTTGATGACCGCAAAATTCCAAAAAACAATGATAATGGTCATTGAAGAGAACCATCAAACAGCTGTGCACGCACCTTTAGCCGTCAACCATTACACGTTAACGGTAACAAAAATATAGGAAAAGGCACATAATGGGCCAAACGATATTGAATAATATATGATTAACGACAACCATAACAAGACCTTCCCTTCCTCTTTTACCGATGAAAATATGACACAAAATTATACGGAGTACAGAGATCCTGGGAGCTCACGGTAAATTGGTTTCAAAATTGTCGCTTCACGAGATACGGTTGGAGGCATCGTGAAGGTAACTTTACAAAACTTTGCTTTTATTTGTTTTCGTCGCGTGTAGTGTATTTTCTGTTGTAATCTGATAATTTAATGGCGAAAAGTGTTGTTACTGTCGACAAATGACAGGGCCGATTTAATTTTGCGCCTAGTCTTCTACATCGGTGTAATTTTTGTCATATGAGACATTTTTGTTTCGTCTCTGAGATGGCAAAAGACCTGTAATGCCTGTAATATTCTTTACTAATTGCTTGCTTTGAATTGTTGTTGCTAAGGCCAGTTACACCACACTCAGATAAATGTAGCATCTGAAAAATAATTTAATTAATTTTATGATTAATCTGTACCATGTACCGTGTGGCGCCGGACGTCTTTACGTATGGGGTGGTGTTATTCTTTAATAACACCACCCCATTTCTTCCCGTGGGTATCGTAAAAGGCGACTAAGGGACTTACTAGAGAATGGGCAGCAGCGTTCTCTATGCATTTTACCACCATACTGCGATCGCCAACCCGCCTTGCCAAGCGTGGAGATTATGGCAAAGCCCCCAAGGGGGAGGCCTAAGTCCAGCAGTGGACGTCTGTCGGCTGAAATGATGATGAATGATGATGATGATGATTAATCTGAAACAGTGCCTACGAAACCAACACTGACCGACCAGCCTATATTCTTCTCTAATCTTGAAAAATTGACAATCCCAGAAAAATATATATTTTTATGACCGCCAAGATTTCTCAAATCAGTGCGGGAAATCGTAATATTTTCCTTATATCTCTTTACAGCAACATTGTGTAGATACTAGGGTATAATAACGTGGTGGCTCTAAGTCGGCTTCATTTCCTGGTGGGCGGTGTCTTGATCTCCGGCCGCTGACACCGCACACACCCTGTATATATTGCGCTGGTTTGCTCCTTTTGTAACCTTGTGTAAATATGTTGAATTATAAAATAAAAAAGTGCAAAATATTATAAATATGATAACTCATAACTGTGACCAGGGCTCTAGAGTGAGCATCTCTTCACTATGCAAGCCACATCTAAGAGTCTCTGCTTCTGAATGCATCCCATCCCTTGGTGTTGTAAAATTTCAGTCACTACCTATTTAAAGTCTCTAAACTTTCAGGGAACCGAGAACTTGTTGATCCTCCTCATATAGACTAACTTTATACTTATTACTTACCTCTACTACTTCTGCATACCATCAACCATAAGCACTAGGAAATGGTGAAGAGCGGGCGTTTTGGGGGACTGTCTTATTAACTTTGACGTTCAAAAAGTGCTGACTCTCAGCCTAGTTTGAATAAATGACTTTTGATTTGATTTGATTTGATACTCCCGCCACACTCACTTAAGCAACCTCTCACTTAGACTCTTACATCTCTTTAATACTCTAACACTCTCTCTGAAACCACAATTTGTATTGCTTGTATTACCTATATTCCTAAATGTTATACCAAGTTTCTAAAATTTATTGGTAGGTAAGTATTCTTCATTGTTCTTATGTCATGTATAACAGGCATTTAGCCTCGAAAGAGTGACCTGTAATAAAGGTTTTTATTTAACCCTATCTCAGGCACCAAGTCTCTCACAAAGCTAGTTCCTTTATCGTGAACCACTGTCAAATTTTAACATTAAGTTTATATCTTGTATAGAGAGAATAAACGTTTTACGTTTAACTAGCTTCTGCCAGCGTTTTCGTCCGCGTAAAAGTTCTTGTACCCCCGACCTACCACATCATATCGCATCACATCGCCTGCCCGTGCTTTAAATTCGTTCGGCTTAGCGTTCTATCTGACTTTTTCAATTTGCTTGGCTAAATGAAAAAAGAAGAAAAAAGAATGCAAAAAGATTTTTTGAAATCCTAGTGGTAGTTCTAGAGATTAACATGTTCAAAGAAACAAACTATTCAGCTTTATTTTATTAATGTTGCCCGCGACTTCCCTGATACAGAAAAGGGAATACAAACAGGCCCATTTTCTTTGTTGGGTTCAAACTTACCCCATACCAAATTTCATCAAAATCGGTTCCGGGGTTTAGTCGTGAAAGGATAACAGACAGACAGAGTTACTTTTGCATTTATAATATAAATAATAGTATATATAGTAAAATAGATATATTTTTCAGATCATGGAGCGTAACAAAGCCTAATGGTTCAATAACTTTTAATTTTCATTATTTAATCGCATTAATCACTCTCAGAGAAAAAAAAACCGGCCAAGTGCGAGTATGACTCGCGCACCGAGGGTTCCGTACAAACCTGCAGGTATTCACGGTTTATGCATAAGGTTCATGTTTATGAAATTAATTTTTTTTTTTTAAAATTTTTATGTTTCAGTTGACTGAATGAAAGGTAAATTGTGGTTTACGATTTATGACGTATTAAAAAAAAAAAACTACTTACTAGATCTCGTTCAAACCAATTCTCGGTGGAAGTTTACATGGTAATGTACATCATATATTTTTTTTAGTTTTATCATGCCCTTATTTTAGAAGTTACGGGGGGGGGGGGGGACACACATTTTACCACTTTGGAAGTGTCTCTCGCGCAAACTATTCGGTTTAGAAAAAATGATATTAAAAACCTTAATGTCATTTTTGAAGACCTATCCATAGATACCTCACACGTATTCTATGTATGGGGAACCCTAAATATTATTGTTTTTTTTTTCTATTTTTGTGTGAAAATCTTAATGCGGTTTACAGAATACATCTACTTACTAATTTTCAACAGCATAGCTCTTATAGTTTCGGAAAAAAGTGGCTTAGACATACTCGGACAGACAGACAGACATGACGAATCTATAAGGGTTCCGTTTTTTGCCATTTGGCAACGAAACCCTAAAAACCAGAGCTAATATTGATGAAATTATTTTTTTATTTGAAAAACCTAGGAAAAGTTATTTGATCTCCTTATTATTAATATACATCAACTAATTACTAAAATAACTAGAACAAGATCTAAAATCATTCAATTAACATTGTATCTACTCAAGAGAGAGTCTCTTCTACCATTCTCCATCTACAATTAATTTATCAAACACATACAAAACATATCCTTAATACAGTCTCGTTATTATTTCGTTTATGAGTATTTTAATTAACGGTAAGGACCTTACCTAATTAAGTTCTCGACACAATCGTTCGTAATTAGCTAATTAGTGCGATAAACATGCTTTCATTGTACATTTGTTAAGCACCTATATTAAAATATTTAATTTGGCACCGTATTTTATTTGATGATGGTCCTTGTTATGAATATTATGGTTATTTTTTGTGCACGTTTGTTTCCTGGGAAAATATCAACTGATTCATTGGAAAAAGACGTAATGTTTCCCATCTTACATCTTACGTTGCCTATTGAAGAGTTATGTATAACTGAACGCAAGATTCATAGTTAGAAAATTGATAATTTTCAACGTTTTATAATGTTCCTAAAAGTGTCAGAATACATGTACATGCTGCTAAATATCATCATCATCATCATTTCAGTCCGAAGACGTCCACTGCTGGACATAGGCCTCCCCCAATTTGGGGTGGTTTGCTATAATCACCACGCTTGGCAGGCGGGTTGGCGATCGCAGTATGGTGGTAAAATGCATAGAGAACGCTGCTGCCCATTCTCTAGTAAGTCCTTTAGTCGCCTCTTACGACACCCACGGGAAGAAATAGGATGATGCTATTATTAACTTCCTGCACCACACGGAACCTAGGTAATTAAAAAAATGTTAACTCTATTACAAAATCTCTATTCACACCAAAACATAAACACACGTCTGTCCTCTTAACAATTATAACAAAACACGTTAAACGAACAGTGGTCACCATTTAATTTCGTCACAGCGTTCATGTGACGGGCGCAAAGTGAAGTAAACCACAGTGACCGAAGTTAAACTTCGTTTTGATATATTGTTCATATTGGTCACAATATTATTGTCGCCATGAGGTATTTGTGCAAACATTCGTGTCCGATACTCATATGAAAGTGTGGCGTGGACATGTTTATTATAAGGAGGTGGTTCGGCCATTTTGTATCGAGATAATTTGACGTGGACGATGCTGAAGGAGTAAGTCAGTATCGTAGAACGTTGTATAACTTGGTTTCTGATTTCCTCGTAAGATAACAGCTTTATTGAATAGTCAAAGTCACGTTAGTGAAGTGATTAGTGAAATCCTTTGAGAATTTGACTGCCAAACAGAGCAACTACGACTATAGAGAGACTATAGAGAGACGACTAATTTTGGAATATTCAAAATCAAAAGTCATTTATTCAAATTAGGCTGAGGAACAGCACTTTTCGAACGTCAAAATTACAAAAGACAGTCCCCCAAAACGCCCACCCGTCGCGCACTTCCTAGTGCTTTAGCTGGGAAGAAGAAGTGGCCAACAAACTCCCCAGCAGCACAGTTGTCTGTCCAGTTAGAAGAACTTTGGAGGATGTACCTAATTGATTATGATGTAGCGGCATCTACAGCGCTATATTTGCATCCTGCAAACAAAATTAATTGCACAACTAGCATAGTACCTATAAACACAACGTCATGACATCAATCGTTGGGCAACCCCGACCCTGGAGGCAAAGGTCCTCGCCCACATGTGGGAGTGGCGCGAGGATGCGAAACGCCGGGGCGAAACTCCGCTGCCGCGACAAATCGCGGCACGGCGGACAGAGCTCCGGCAGGATCTCATGGCGACATGGCGGGTACGATTGTCGCAACCCAGCGCAGGGCACGCCACAATTGCGGCGGTAAGTCCCCTCTTTGAGGAGTGGATAGAGAGGCGCCACGGCGTCCTCACCTTCCGCCTGACGCAGGTTCTCACCGGGCATGGGTGCTTCGGTGGGTTCCTGTTCAGGATAAAGCGGGAGGAAACGCCCGGGTGTTTCCATTGTGAAGATCGTCTAGAGGACACGGTGGAGCATACGGTGGAAGTGTGCCCTGCCTGGGCGGAGCACCGCCGTGTCCTCGTGGAGGCGATCGGCGGCGGCGATCTCTCGCGTCCGGCCCTGGTGCGAGCCATGGTACGGAGCGAGAGGGCATGGGAAGCCGTCACCTCCTTCTGCGAAGCAGTAATGCTCGCGAAGGAGGAGGCGGGGCGCGTGAGGGAGTGGCAGTCTCTGCGCCCTCACGTCCCTAGCCGCCGCAGGAGGAGACGCCCCGGGCGCCGGGAGTCGATTGCGGACTCCCGGCCACCGTAGGCGCGAGCTTGCGGGTGGCGAGCCATGGGTAGCTCGCCGCCCGGTAAGGACCAAGCTCGGGTCGACGGCGCGTAGTGTTCCACGCGCGCCTCAAAGAGATGTCAGCCACACTGAAGGGGTCTGCTAGGACCGATGCCTGCCGGGGTCGCGTGATTGTTCAAAAGAGATACCGTGACCCTGGCACATGGGCAACTGAAGGAACACGGGTGGGTTTTAGTCAGTAAAAGTCTGACACGCCCTCCCGCTCCGCCCAGAGCGGGAGAAGTCATTTGATGATTTCCCATCCAAAAAAAAAAAAAAAAAAAACAAAAAAAAAAAAAAAAAAAAAAAAACCCGACCCTCGCTCAAGCCAGCCCGCGCCGCTGAGCCTGAAGCGTTAAATTCGTTTCTTAATAATAATCGCTCAGATCCAGCCCGTCTCTTGCTGCCCTCTACCAGCGGCGCCCTAAGCTGAGGTATTTACCCCACAAGGGGTGCCCTTAGCGAGTAGACGCTTTAGTTTTTAAGTTTATTAGCCCTGGCTGGAGGCCTTAATTTAATAAGGATTTCACAGGAAAACCCGGTTAAATAGTTACGACCTTTTAGGTCAACCACCAGTTAAAAGATGCAATTTCCAAAAGAAAACTTTGTGCAGTTTCCCACCAGACACAACACCCATCTGGTTGGAAGGTTCTCCCTTTTTTACAGAGGTTAACTAAACTGTACACCCTATTCCTCACCTCTAAAATCCAAGTTATACAAAAATATGTAGAAGCTCATGAACACAGACTTCATCATCACGTGAATGTCGAGGCGATTCAACTCGTTGACAGCACTGAATTAGTGCGAAGACTAAAAAGGATTTTACCCTTTGAGTTAGTGTAGTGCAGTGTAAGTGAACACAAACTGCAGTCAAGTGTCTTCCCCTTAACTGTCAGTGAATAAGAAAGACGTTATTGGACGATTTCATAAGATAAGATAAGATATGATTTATTTTTTATCTTAATTTTATAATTACTTAGTAGTTTAAGTTATATTTAAACTACTTATTAGCTAATAGGCTAGATTGTAATGTGAATAAACTATAATTTAATATGATACTTTATTGAAAAAAAACCTCTAAAATGACTGAACTACAGTACAGCACTTGGCGTCGTTGAACCAAACGACAATTCGGCTCTAAAAGACGAGTAAAATACCAGTAAAAGTCAGCATAATTTCCCAAAAGTGCTATTATTTAAGTTCAGCAGTTTGTTAGCTGTATTGTTGCTATGAAATCCCGAGCCTTTAGAACGGCCACAGATTGCTGCGTTCTAGAAAAATTGAATTCACTCGATGTATTATGCAAACGGGAAACCGTAGCATGGAGGAGACCAAATTGACTTGTTATCCGGTGGTCTGCGTAAAACCTAGTCACTGTAGAAAAAATACTAGTAGGCTTTAGTAGGCTATTTGTTTAAAATATTCCCCTCGTTTGTTAAAATTCTCAAAACACTACGCTACGTTCGTTTTCGGTGTGGTGCCGGACGTAAAGAATATCACCACGTCCCGTTTCTTCCCGTGGGTTCTCTATGCAGTTTACCACCATACTGCGATGACTAATCCGTCTGCCAAGCGTGGCGATTAGGGCAAACCTCCTCCCAAATTGGATGCCTAAGCAGTGGACGTTTTTCGGCTGAAATAATGATGGTGGATTAGTGCAATGGTGATTTATAGTCTGCACGAGTGGTGCTACTTTAATACGTGTCGAAAAAAGAAAAAGATCGTTTTTTTTACCCATGTACACAATATTCACACAATCGTAATTCGTATAATCCTACTAATATTATAAATGTGAAAGTTTGTGAGGATGGATGTATGTGTATGTGTATGTTTGTTACCCTTTCACGAAAAAAATACTGGACGGATTTGGATGAAATTTGGCACACAGATAGTACATAACCTGGATTAACATATAGGGTACTTTTTATCCCGGTAGTACGTTCCCGCGGCATATTTTCCGACCTCCACGCGGGCGAAGCCGCTGGCAAAAGCTAGTATGTCGAATATATCGACGACAGTCTAAAGAACACTTATAATAACACTTCCATAGTATACTTAGTTCACGTCAAGAGAAGAACTGCGTTACTCTTTATTATATTCTTAGGGCCAATTTTTCAGTCCATAATCCTAATTATAGTGGTTACACTTTGTGTGGAAAATACTGTCTCAAAACACGAAATTTTTACTCTGTAGATAAAAGTTTTCTGACGATTAAAGGACGGCCGCAAAATAATCTATTATGTAGCTTTAGTAATACATCGGAAATTCAACTTTATACTTTGATTTTTTAAACCAACAATCAAGCAGAAAACAGCCACTTACAACACGTAATCTTCTCAAGAATAACCGATGGCTATAAACACGACCCAATCGCCGGTTACAGCGCTCTTAGCAATGTAGTACGTTGGCGACTTGTAGACTGTACATATTGTTGCGTTACAACTCGTCGGGCCCTGCGTCAATATTGTGTGAGCTAACAGAAGATTGTTTGTTCCAGTCATTGATGATTGGTGCTATATGACAATTCTGGTAACAGTATTGAATTGGATAGCAATGGAAAGTACTTACTATAGATGGTTTAACGATTCAATGATTTTGTCGTTGATATTGGAAAGATAATCTACTTCGTTGAATTGATCATCGTTATTCTCAGCTTTGTTCTACCTACTGGTATAGGCGTACTACATCTAGTGCTCTGCTTCCCTGGTACATGCAAGTCTTATACAGACGTTACAACTGTATTTGTGCTAATTTATATTATTTTCTGTCGTTGAATTTGGAAAGACACTACTTCTCGTTGTCGCCTTGCATTCATGATCATTATTGTAAGCATTGTAAATCTACTGGTGATTTTAGCGACCGACTTTTCGGCCACCTTTAGCACGATGCTTCCCTGGTACGTGCAAGTTGTATACAGGTGTAAGGTCTGCCTAGGGCCCCAATTCTATTGATATAGGCGTCTCACCTTTAGTTATACAGACGAAAGACCTGCTAAGACTTCTGTAGGTCACACAATCTGGCTGATGGTCTACTATAATCAAGCCATTGTCATACATAAAGCGTTTGTATCTCTACATAATTATCTAATCTTTGTGAAAATATAACGAACCATATTTCACCTCAGACTGCTTAAAAACGAAAACCCAGCAAACACAACACAATAACATTTAATTGAATACAAAACCACAAAAATAGAAATAGTCAGTCCAATTCCATATAGCACTACATCTCTCGTAATTTGGCCTGGTGATTGATAACCGAGGCTATGTCGGAGGCCTGGCACCCCATCTGTACACGTCGCGGGACCTTCAAGCCCTTGTTAATTTCACTGATTTATTGTACACTAAAAAGTAGATGTCGTTTTATTTCGTTTTAGGTGTTGGGTGCTTTAGATAGGGTCTGAATAAAGATGATTACAGTACCAGGGATGTAGCCATTACAAGGTATAGCGTCACGCCTTTATTCCAAGAAATGGGAGTATAATTACGACTGCCTCGTTAGTTTAGTGGTCGCAAGTATTACTGCTGAGGTTCTCGGTTCAATTTCCAGTTCGGGCCAAGTGTTATTCGGGTTTTCTATCTGATATTTCTCAGCAGCAACCCTTTTTTTCTGGGTATCATCAAATGACGTCTCCTCTGGGTGGAGCGGAAGGGCGTGTCAGACTTTCACTGACTAAAACCCACCCGTGTTCCTTCAGTTGCGTATATGCCAGGGCCACGGTAACTCTTTAGAACAATTCCTCAATCTCAGTAGCAGCCCGGAGTCTGAATTCGTGCCCCTTGATGTCAGGGTCGCCCATATTTAACGGGACTTAAACATAACTGACGCAATGTGAGTGTACTATAGGTACACTTCTGCCAAACCCTTCGTGGAACAAAGGCGTGATGCTATTACCATATAGTACCTACCACTACTAAATAAAATCATTTATCATTCATAAATGATATATGTATAGTGTAGTATGTATAATTCGTAACTTTTGTGTAGAAGAAAGAGTTGGCAATTCGTTGTAAAGTTATATGGAAACCAATTTTTGTGTACATTCACGCCTCGTGTGGCACTGATATAAACAGATTCAAAACCCAATCTATAACTAATATTGTTCCAGTTTCATTCAAAAATATTGATCAAAACGCAACCGCACCGGTGAACGAAAAGCTAGAAAAAAAAAAAAAACGTAATAAAGGCTACATTCAAACGAAGCGAGCTCTAAAAAAAGGGGATATGATTCCAATTCTGTTTTTGACAAGTCGATAAATGGAAACTGTAGGTAACGCAGTGGTCGAGGTGAGGAGACCGCACGTGTCGAATGGGGATGGTGGGTAAAAGGTAAAGGGTTTGTAACTCGATGTTTAACTAAACGCCGAGCGAGCGCCGGCTACAGTCAGGGAAAATAATTTTAGATAAAATAATTTGCCATTTTATAGCCATTTCATAGAACTCATCATCTTCCTAGCCTTTTCTCAGCTATGTTGGGGTCAGTTTCAAGTCTAACGGGATGCAGCTGACTTTTAGTATTTTACATGGAAAGACTGCTTATTTGACCTCTACAACTCATTAACTGGGTTATGCGATACCCCTTGGTTAACTGATTGTGAGACTTTCGGACTACTGACGACCAATTATTTTACTTCCTTTCCGAAGCATGAACGGGTATGTAAAACTGGTCACCGATCCGCAGCTATCTGATTTAAATATACGAACTATTACTACTATTATAGTATGTAAATAATTTGCTTAACTATTCCTTTCTCTGTCTGTACATCGCTTGAAAAGCGCCTGTCATTCGCTTTCAGTTGATGTTGCCTGAGCTCCTATTCCGTGCTCAGTGAATTCGGCTTAAATCGATCACCTAGTTTCAAATTAAGACAAATTATAGTCACATTAAAACCGAGATTAATAAAAAAATGAGTTAAAATGACAGTAACTTTTTAGCAAAAACCCATAGTTCTTTCTAGTTAGTTCTAGTAATTACTTATCTCCAATAAAGCGGCTGCCTTCGAACACAGCTAATTCGACTCCAAACTAGGACTCCTGATTTAGGGGTACCTAAGTAAATACCTATAATTTTTAAGTGACAGTTTTTTTAACCGTCACAGACATGCTAATGTGACGTGTTGTTTTTTTTTCAAATATTTTAGTTTTGCCTTCAGTCGGCAGTCCCCATGAAAGCTTATCAAAAACAAATAAAAAAATAAGTAGTGATCAGTGATCACACACACGTCACACAGTCCTTTTTATTTGTTGATGACCTTTTTCACTTGTTGCACAAAACAACCAATTATACCAAAATGAAGTCCTTAATGAAAACAAAGCGCTTAAAACAATAAACAACGTCCATTTTCTTTGATAACGCTCAATTGGATATTTCCAGTTATTCCGATAGGTGGCGGGCAGTGGGAACTCATATTTAGCTGTCATTAGCATTTTGCTGCAACATGCCCCCGGGCACCTCTCGCATTGGACTGACGCGTATGTCGAAATTTCCGATATTTTGAGCTCTTTCCGATATCTGCAGCCTTGGTACTTTATTTTTTGTATTGTTTAATGAAATAATCGGAAACTTCAAATTCTCTATTTGTATTTTCATAAAATAGAGAAGGAATAAAAGGAATGACCCCATTGCTTTTTTAGTTCTTTCGGTTTTTTGGATGGGAAATCATCAAATGACATGAGGGCGTGTCAGACTTTTACTGACTAAAACCCACCCGTGTTCCTTCAGTTGCCCAGTGCCGGGGTTATAAGCAATAGTTATCTGCAGCCTTGGTTCTTCAATCGTATAACCGGTAAGTGTTCAAATTCTCTTTATAGGTAAGGTGGGTCTCTTTATAGATATATATGAAGGGTCATTGTATTTTTCTGGATTTTCAGAAAAAATATGAAAATTCCTGTGTATTACTCATTAGTATTTGTAAATAGGTACTTATTATTATTTACTTACTAACTTCTTCCCGCGACTTCGTTTCTTGTTAAATTTCTTGAACCCCCGACCACCCACCTCGCCGCATCGCATCGCCTGTTCGCGCTATTACTTTGTTTTCGCTTTTTGACTTTTCTCTTTTTTTGGTTGTTAAGAATCCGAGCGTGATGATAAATTAATGGCTTATAGAAATGTCCTATCAAATGTTGAAAGATTAGTGGGGTCAAACAAATAAACTCTTCAGCTTTGCTGTTAGTCTAATAATACAATAAAATTCACTTCTAGACCCGCCGAATCATGACTGGCGTACCATCTATAAGTTTAAAATGTTTTAAATGTCATTTATAAATATTTTGGAAAGGTATTTTGCCTGAAATATTTGGTATGTAAAACAAAAAGTTTAATTTGAATGTTGAAAATATTTCAAGATCCAAGAATGACGAGACATGGTTAATTGAATCACTTTTTTAAACTATCGATTCGCCCCTGCTTCGCACGGTTTTACGTCATGATATAACATCGAGTTTTTTTCTGGATGCGTTACACTGAAGGTTTTAAGAAAATAAAAAATTGAATGAGGTAAAAGCCTGTTAATATGTTTATTGCTTTTCGAAGTAGTCTCTGTTCCTTTCTAAGCACCGTCGCATGCGATGGATCCATTGACTGAAGCAATGGGCCCACTCTTCTTTAGGGATCTCTTCCACACCTTTCTCAAACGCAGTCACGGCATCTTCGGAGTTCATTAAATTAGTTCCTTTAAGTTTATCTTTTATTTTTAAGAATAAATAAAAGTCACAAGGTTTCAGGTCGAGACTGTAAGGAGGATGACACACCACTCCACACCTTCGATAGACAAATATTCGATAGTCCGTCTGGCAGAGTGAGCTGGAGCGTTGTCGTGGTGGATGAGGATCCTGCTTCTTGGGTGCTGCTGT
This sequence comes from Aporophyla nigra, assembly GCA_947507805.1. Lineage (NCBI taxonomy): Eukaryota > Metazoa > Arthropoda > Insecta > Lepidoptera > Noctuidae > Aporophyla > Aporophyla nigra. Next base: position 24,189,932 of record OX382297.1, on the reverse strand, counting down.
CTATCATTTACCAAGACAACTGGTTATCAATGACTTACATACCAATCTCCAGTAACAGTCCTTTTAAAGTCTAGGATAATTGTTGTGAAATGACCCATCCGTCCAAAGAATGAGGCAAGAAATTTTATCCTTGTCTTCTGTCCTATACATATGTCGGCAAATCTTCGAATGGAAACGTCCATTACGCAGATAGTCTTTTGATTTCGGTTTCGTAACCATTATACCATTGTACATTGTACCGTGTAGTGCCGGACGTAAAGAATAACACCACCCCATTTCTTCCTGTGGGTGTCGTAAAAGGCGACTAAAGGATTTACTAGAGAATGGGCAGCAGCGTTCTCTATGCATTTTACCATCATACTGCGATCGCGAACCCGCCTGCCAAGCGTGGCGATTATGGCAAAGCCCCCCAAATTGGGAGAGGCCTAAGTCCAGCAGTGGACGTCTTATGGCTGAAATGATGATGATGATGAACCATTATACAACTTTCATCACCTGTGACGATGTCATATACAGTATTCGAGTCACCTCCGTCATACTTTTCAAGCATTGAGCGGCACCAATCTAAACGACAGCGTTTTTTCATCATCCGTCAAATGGTGAAGTATCCGTCTAAAACAAAGCTTTCAGACCCTTTAATGTTCATATAAGCTTTTTTGTACTTAACTCATACCAAAGCCTAAAGCTATATGCTTTTGGACCACGTGTATACTCATTAAACCAATTGTAAACAGTGGCATGGGATGGGGCTTTGTCATGAATTGCTAATCCTAGTCTATCGTAACATGTTTATATCACAACGAAAGTCGTAATATAACAATGAGCAAAAATTTTCTCAAGTCAAATTCATTTCGACGCAAGACAGACACTTTTTAAATTGCCGCCAATTTAGAAATAAATGACAATTCAGTATCTACAGATTCGCAAAGAATTCCTAATTCAAAATTTAAGTACATTTTTTATCGGCTGCTTTTCTTACTGGCCTTATTTATTCTATTAGTGTGACCTCCGTATGTAAGTTGTAATATTAATGTAACATAGATTTATATCCATTATATAAATACTTTACCTTCAAGAATAAACTCTCTACATGATTGGTGAAAGCCGTACCAAAATTCGTTGCTAAGTTTAGAAGAACAACGAAGTTAGACAGACAGACACGTCAACCGACTTTGTACTATATACTTTGTATTATAGATGGTGCAGTTTTCACTACAATACCTACTATAGTTTATTCGCGTTAAGAAAATAGTGACTCATTGTTGTCACTTAGCTTAGCCACGCCCCTTGACCAATTAGAACATAGTAAAGTTGCTAACTAGAGTCAAATCCATTTGTTTTGTAAATGTTGACGTTGAAAAGAGTCTTTTATGAGCCTATTTAAAAATAAACGATTTGACTGTGACCACAGAGTACCCACCACGCATTAACACAAATGTCTATGCAGTGATGTTATCTTATCCGTCACCGTAATACATTGATCTCATTTGTTATGTTAACCTAGTCTGCAATGTAATTTTTTCTTATTGCAAATTATAGATTGTTAAGGCGAAAGCGGTCGAAAGGGTAGCCCGCGAAATTAAAATTTTCTTACCGTTTTCGCAATTTACAGGTCAGTGTCATGTCGTATGCCAGTATAAATATTTCTGTATTACAATTCCTTTACACATACAAACCTGGTAATAGCAATATAGATCAAACTATTTAATTAGACACTCAACATAATATCAATAATAACTTCTTGAAGACAACGTCTTAATTTCGAAGTTCGGAGAAAACTGACTTTGCAAACTATATGAACGCTCCAAACATCATAATATTTCCATTTATTTTCTTAAAAAAAAAAAAAAACAGTACTCTTCGTAACTGTCAAATGAGAGACTTTTAAAACGTCACTGTACTGATACAAAATCATTTGAGAAAAATTACATATTTTATAAATAGTATTTAAAATTACTTCAAATCCTATTAATATTTGGAAATCATGACAGTATGTTGATCTTAAAATGACACGTAGCCGAAATTTGTATTTATTTGTAGAATTAAATCATACAATTATAAATAGAACTCTCTAACTTCATGTTACCCTACTGACTCTGTGAGGCCAATTCTACGGAAATGAATTGTATTGCTGATTCTAATAATTGTATCTCTGAAAAAACATATTTTTTACAGTCGCGAATCATATTTTAATCAACCTTTTTTTTCTGGGTGGGAAATCATCACATGACGTCTCTCGCTCTGGGTGGAAGGGCATGTCAGACTTTTACTGACTAAAACCCAACCGTGTTCCTTCAGTTGCCCATATGCCAGGGCCACGGTAACTCTTTCGAACAAATCTCGCGACCTGGCAGATCAACATACTATCTGACTCTGATTTGCAAATTGCAAAAAAAAAGTCATAAAATTGAATTTCGGCGGCATCCCCTCTTTAAGTAGTACTAGTTCTTAAATGATACGAAATATCGACTGTAAATGTTGTCTAAAATAAAAGTTATATATTATTTATTAGTATAACTTTCTCAAAGCTTAATAATTCCCTTGATCTACAGTATCTGGTTATATAATCAGCTCATATTGTTCAGTCGCTAGGCTTTGCTCACCGGCTTAATTTCCGCCTGCCTGTCCACATTCCTCTCTTGCCTGAATACAACATGTTTGTGAACGTTTTCTTTGTAATCTTAGTACTGAAATATGTACAGGTCTTCAAGCTGTTTTTCCTGGAAATTCTTAGCTATTTTGTTACAGTAATAACGATGTTTCTTTCAACGAAAAGGTTTGTATGTTTAGGGATGTTTGTATTGTTAATCAGTAAATAAAATATAGTTGGAAATGTGTCACGAAAATGATATCATAAAGAAAAAACATTTGTTGCCCATAAAATGAAAATTAAAGAAATCATGTTTGTATACAGGGTAGCAAGGACATTGACGTGACCTGATATTATGAATTCAGGTCATGATTCTGGACCCCCAATCGTCGAAACTATTCGTCGGTTATCAAGAAAATAATAATCAGATGTTTTGTAGCCTGCAAACAGGTATTTTTTTAATAACCGATGTTAAATTTTAACGCGAGTTTATAATCGTATACTAAATCTATGGTTTCAGCTTGCGCGTCGATTTCCCTGCTACCGTGGATATAGAGTGACTAACATTTGGCTAACTGAGGTCAGCACGGATTGCTTTAGTATGACAGTACTTACAGTACAGTGCAGCACAAACAACCTTCTGAATACCATATCGGGAAGGGTTGATTGCCCGATTGTGACACACTGGAAAAATGTCCACGAAATTAGGGATGCCCTTTATAAAATCATCGAAGCCCATCGAAGGTTGGCTTCTCGAGATTATGAAGGAGTATGTCAACATACGGCTAGGCATCCAGATTGGTAGATACATCTACAAGAAAGAAGCCGATAGGAGGATCCAGTTGTCGCCAATATCGCAATGTTAGAAAACTAAGGTTTTCAACCAGAAAGTCCTGCCCGTTATAACAAACGATGCCGAAATATACACAGAGTTGGGCTGGTCCACAAATGTAAGGTCGCTCAGCTCGCTATGGAGCGGGCTATGGTCGGGGTTTCTTTCAAGTATAAAATCAGGAACGAAGTTTTTCGGAAAACAACTGGTAACTCTAGTTCTTTTATCCCAGTTCTCCGATATAGCTTTTCGAGTAAGCAGGTTGAAGTGGCAGTGAGCTGGTCAGGTCTATCGAAGGACCGATGGCCGATAAAACAGGGAACAATTTGTTACGAATTTCCAAATAACATAACAATCGTTTGGTTGCCTTAATTTACATATCACAGAGTAAAAAATATATATTTCTTCTTTGTTTATTTTATACTGGCTTTTGCCAGTGGCTTCACCCGCGTAGAGGTCGGAAAATATCCCGCGGGGACATACTACCGGGATAAAAAGCGTAAAATACCCTATATGTTAATCCAGGTTATAAACTACCTGTATGCCAAATTTCATCCAAATCGGGTCAGTAGTTTTTGCGTGAAAGAGGAACAAACATCCAGACATCCATACATACAAACTTTCGCGTTTATAATATTAGTAGGATCTCGTTTTCGGTATCAATACCCAACATGGGTGTAAAGTATTGCCAGCTAATTTATTTTGACCCTATATAGGCGTTGCTTAGCAGTTATATCGTGTCAACCATGTCTGTCAGGGTCGCGTGTTTGTTCAGAAGAGGTATGGAACACAGGTGAGTTTTTGTCAGTTAATGTCTGACACGCCCTGTCGCTCCACCCAGAGCAGGAGACGTCATTTGATGATTTCAAACCCCAAAAACAAAATCCTGTAGAAAAAATACCTAACGATGCCTACAAGATTTATACAGAGGGTAGGTAAGTATCATTCTTGGCTAAGTATCAACTCAGATAGTAATTCCCTTACATTTTGCGTATTTCCTCTCGAAATATTTTAGCGTGCCTATAATTTAATATCGCGAAGAAATATCTACTAACAAAACATAGCCTGTCCGTGTAAACATAAATCTACTTAACGGGTTTAAGTGGTATTTTATGGTAATACCATCTGCGACGGAGAAAATTTACCATTCATTGCGCCAAACACTGATTTACATACGGACAGAGATAATTTATACTATTTTATGGCGTTTAATGTTGTTTTTGTTAGACGTTTTCTGAGATGGTAAGACTGATAATTTTTGTGAGGGCATATACCTAATATCATTGTGAATTAGGGTATCATAGTGTTAGGGGTGATTAGAAATTTTGAATAAATAGTTTTTTTTTTTATCTTTAAATATATATTTTTTAAATACCTAGGACCTTGTCGACTGCTTAACCGGACTTGGCTGTGGCTACCATAATAAATAAAGGCCTCTAGCCAGGTCTCACAAAGTTAAAACTAGAGCACCTATAAGCTAAGGGGTGCCCTTAGCGAGTAGTCTATTTAGTTTTTAGTAAAGAGCCTGTGGGCTACGGACCTCAGCTTAGGGCGTCGCTGGAGCGGCGGCGACCTCTCGCGTCCGTCTCTGATGCAGGCCATGGTACGGAGCGATAGGGCATATGCTCGCAAAGGAGAAGGCGGAGCGCGTGAGGGAGAGGGAGCCCGTGCACCCTCACGCCCCAGGCCGCCGCAGGAGGAGACGCCCCGGGCGTCGGGAGTCGATTGCGGACTCTCGGCCACCATAGGCGCCAGCTGGCGGGTTAGCGAGCTATGGGTAGCTCGCCGTCCGGTAAGGACCAGGCCCGGGTTGATGACGCGTTGTGTTCCCTGCGCCTTAAAGAGATGTCAGCATGAATTGAAGGGGTCCGCGGGGACCGATGCCTGCCAGGGTCACGAGATTTGTTTGAAAGAGTTATCGTGGCCCTGACATATAGGCAACTGAAGGAACACGAGTGGGCTTTAGTCAGTAAAAGTCTGACACCCGCCCTCCCGCTCCACCTAGAGCGGGAAAACATTTGATGATTTCCCATCCAAAAAAAAAAAAAATTGGTTGCCTGTAAAGTCGGTATACGGGCGAAAGTTTTACGTGACAACGACTTTAAGTGGTAAAATAATTTTAATGTGAATATTCATGCGAGCGGGCTAACCATGCCCGAGTGGAAGGGACGTGTGCCTCTCACTCGCTCTCATTGTGAGCGCATAACGTGAGCGGAACGTAACGCAGTTTCTTGAAGTGTCACCCGGCAAACCAATTTATAAGACGTTGTCACGTCAAAAAGGCGTTGCTGGAAGAGAACAGCAAGGAACGGGCTGGATCGGAATGTATTTGTAGGTGAAATGTAGTAGCGTCTTAAATTGGATGTTTAGAGGTATGAGGAAGAGGGTGTAAAGTTCACTCTTTCTACATAGTAAAGGGAGGTGCTCCGGTCAGATGGATGTCGTGTCTGACGTGTAACTGCTCGACGATTGATATCGGGACGTTGTATAATATTTGCTAGTTGCGCGGTAAACTTCGCTTGCGCGATGTAGGATTTTCTGGGACGTTATTGTGATTCGTAGTTCGCATTTGACATTGGAGATGTCACCACAGATGCAATCAATGATTTCACTTCGTTGACTTCAACAGTATCAAATTTCACTGTATGTGTGTCTCATAAGGCAGCAATGAGAAGAAATCATGTTTCTTTTATGTTAATAAAATTAGACCGAATGACAATAAACATTCAGATAATTCGTAGTTGGTAATTCTATTGTTTCTAAAACAATATTTATACCTATTTCTACAATAGATTACTTTTATTATTTGCCTAGTCTTTTTCTAGCTATGTTGGGGTAGGCTTTCTGTCAACCCCCCCAGTGGGTTCCCGCATTGACGAGGCGGGGGGGCTCAGTAGCCGTGGTTTAGAACCCCACGGTGAAGCTAAGAGGAACCCGAGGAGGGGCCGCTCGTCAGGGCTTTTCCGCTCAAAGCCGACGACGTAGCGGCCAACGCGGTGTCGTTTGGCGACATCGCGTGGGTTGGAGGCCGCGGTGGGAGAGGATTGCCGGTATTGAGGTGCGCCGCTCTCCCTACCTTCCGCGGCCTGAACGGGGTCGCCACCGTCCGATGGCGAACGCGGTGGGGCCGCAGGGGAAGAGGAGTGTTGGTATAGCGTTGGCCACTCTCCCTATCCCCTGCGGCCGAAAAGTGGTAGGCGGCGGGGCCACAGTCCTGACCCGTCGCAGGGGGACCAAGGGTGCCATTCAAGGGGTCGTCTGGCGCCCATGCTAATTGGTCCCCGGGGTGGTCACGGCGTGTTATGTGTTCATGCACGCCGTGAATGGGGGTATCCCCCAGAGGTGGGTCCGGCGACGGACAGCCGCGGCGGGTTCGCGGAAGAGTTTTTCGTTCCCGTGTTCCCGCCATAAGCGGTGTAGGAGGACACCGTGGAGTTTTAGTGGGTTGAAGTCCCACATAACTGCGCTATTTCCCCTTAGTAGCGCAGTATGCATGAGCATTTCTCCACGATAAAAAAAAAAAAAAAAAAAGGCTTTCTGTCAAAATAGATGTAGATGAATACCAGTTATTAGTTACTGTTAAGGTTATCTGCAAAAGTCAAACGTATACAAGCTTGCGATAAAATAACTCTAACTGCGTTCAAACAGTCAATTATAAATGGAATAGCATGAAAATAGTAGGCGTGAGATTTGGCTGACATGCGAACGGAGAAAAAAATATTTTAAAACACATACAACTATCATCACAGGTATCAAAGGTAAGCCTAATACCTTAGTCTAGATAAAATTGAAATAGACTCATAGATAGTTTTACTGGGAATTATCGAAGACGTAAAACTAATGATTTTGATTACTCGGTACACAGAGCCCATATGGATATTCCTTCGGTATTTTTTGAAGCAACAGCCCAGCTACTGGGTCTTAAGATACACCCTAGACTGGTTTTCAAACATTCTGTTTTATATAGACCTCTCAATACCGGTTTCCTTACCTAACGTCACGTCGACAACATTTCCATCAAAATGTAAAGGCATTTCAATGAAATAAAATCCCGTAAGACAGCCAACTGAATACGCATACGCATGATTATCGCGAACAAAAAGTGCTTACATTCGCACCGTTAAACAAAGGGACGTTTTACATAATATTTGCTGAGTATTTACAGATTGTTACCATCCGCAGACACGGAAGAATGGTTTGGTTCAACATATTTGTGGTTAATCACTGGTCTACCATGTTTTTTTTTAATATATTTTGGTTTGAGATAGTATTCATTTATGGCCAATATTGACCTACAAAAGGTCTCGGGAAAGACCTGGGTGAGATTTGCTTTGACCAGGAAAGCATGGCTTAAAAGGGGTGAAACAAAACTGCTAATGAATTAAATGCTTTGTGTTCCACAAAGATGTCTTAGGAGCATGAGACGAGTTAGTAAGAGCACTCGAAAAAACACTACAAAATGAATAACTTTTGAAGATAAAAACAATATCTTTTGTTTTGTTTAAAGACTTAGGTCGTAAAGTCGGTGAACTTTCCAAAGTAAAGTTTTTCACTTTATATTGTTTTTTTTTATCTTCACAAACTAAGTAACTAAGTAGAACATATACTAAGTAGAAGAGATACGTGTTATTGAAGGTAACTCAAAAACAAGAACTTGACTGAACATTTATATGGGACCACTCGACAAGCATACCCTTTCAAGGAAAATAAGGATTGATTAAAGCGGTTAATCCGTAATTTCTGAGATAATAAAAACATTAAACTGGTAACTTCCTCCTTTTTTTTGAAGTAGGTTTAAAATAACGATATAATATGTATAAATACCGCTTTGAAAACTGCAAAGTTTTAGAGTATTCCGTTTCATATATTTAATTTTGCAAAAACTAGCTATGTATGTGTATGTGGTTTCAAGGCTCAAAAATTTGAATCACGTGCATATAACAATTTCAATACATAATCCACTTGTATGTTCATTTTTATTGGGAGAGAAACAATTACCAATTTTCGAAGACAATTTCCCAATCTTTCACGAAATGGGATTTTAAATCTGCTCTGATAAATGGATTCTGTGCAGTGTTTTGGAAGCGTCCTTGGACTATATCCGTCCCTTTGTTTGACAAAATGCCTGAAGGCCTGTCAGTTACCAGGGCGCTGTCGGTAAGCCGTGATGTTTCCACTTATTTCTCAAAAACGGAATTGCTTGAGATCCCGTATCGGTTTCACCCGAAATGAAAGATTTTTCCGCGAATTAAATGGAGAATTTTTGCTCGAGATAAACAGGTTTTTGTTAGGGAATATGAAGTTTTAATTTAATCTGCTAACTGTGAAATTAAACCATTGATTTACTATAGAATAAAACTATGTGGTGGTCCTCTCCCTGCCCAAAGGTCTTTCACATGTAGATACCAGCTTGATAATGGACACAAAATCTTATCTATCCGGTGGATTACCACGGCGCCGAAAAAAAGCTGGTTTTAGCTATTGTTAGCCTTTAGATGTGAAACACAGGTTTATTTAAAAAACGACAAAGAAAACAGATTTTAGTTGTTGACCAAATCTCTACACACAAGTGGGACACAAGTGAAAAAAAAACCTTGCTGTGACCACCTACCAGGTTCTCATAAAAACGAGGATACATAAGCTGTTAGAATACGTATATTAACTCCTTTCAAAGCTATACCGACCATCAAAACGCTAACCATTCTGCTAACTGATGGCATCTAGCTTTGACAATGGACTACGTTGCGCCGCCCGGCTTCGCTTAATTGCAGCATATCGGATTCGTTGCGTGATTAATGGGTGCAGGCAGCTTCTATGTGGTGTTTGAAATATGATGTGTCTGATAGTATTAAGGATATATTTCGCACTTAGAAGGGTTATTTAGTAGAAAGTTTATTGAGAGCTTTTTTGAGGATTTAACTCATTAGATCTCTTCGCTCCTGGTAATGACGGGGATATACCAAGAATAAGAGAGAAATATGGGGTGAAACCGAAAAAGCAATCACGTGTGCATGTTTAATTTTACTTACTTTGTACAGAATTGGTGACAGAACAAAATGCATATAATTATTTAATAGCAGCATTCATGTTTTTAAAAAGTGTAAAGGTTACATTTAGTGTAGATAGTGTCCTCTGCGAGTGACAGTAAAAACCACAACCACATTGTTTACGCGGATATTACAGAAAGAAAATCTCATAACACACGAAACATTCTCAAAAGAAGTAGGAATCAAACACCACCATCATATCCACTAAACAACTTAATAAATCGTAGGACGAATGAAAAGATAATCACGCACCATGTAACATCACACAAACTTCCTACTGCTGGAGTCATTACCAGGAATTCAGCCCGATTGTCGGCCTATAGGCGGCTCCCTTACGGCGGCCGTACGTGATCCTCGCTGAATATTCTGACTGCCCAGTACGTGACCATCCCTATGGCGGATTACATCGAGTGGGTAATAAATGAAGTGTCAATAACTCAAATTCATTTCTTTTGCGAAATAAAGACAGAATCTATGACCTGAAAAGAAAAAAAAATCTGAATACAGTTTAAACACATCGACAGATAGACTGGCAAATGGTAACAGGTGGCGTTCTCTAGTATCTACCTACCCCGTAGGAAGATTGCGTGAGTTTATGTATTGAGGTGTATAGTTTAGACCTAGCTTGCAAAAACCAGCAACGCTTTATCTAATTGCTGAATTGCCTTGCTCTTAATCTCTACCACGCGTGATAGAAAGCGATGGTGCCCAGGAGATGCACATGCACTCTTGATTTGAAGGCTTAACGTATAAGAGAACAGTTTTTAGTCATTTTTTCCTGCCGCAACTAAGTGACTGCCACAACAATGTATGTTAATAGTAGCAAAAATGTGTTGTTCCGTTGACATTGTCACTCCATTTCTTATTGCTTCGTTGTTTGCACGAATAACTTTTACGGGGTCCCAAAGAATAAAGTTTCTTTGTGAAACGTGCAAAAATGCAAAATCAATTTTTGGAACATTTGTCGGATGCCTTCACTTCGGTGTAGTAGTCGCTATAGTATTTGTTGTGTGTGTGTGTCCTTTAGTTATGAAAAAGTGCGCCATCTCGTGATTTCACGTCGTGGGGCTGTGCGTCTCCGTTTAAAGGCAATTTCTCGCTGACTGGTCAATATTTCACATGACCAGAGCGCTGGTCCTTCTTTGACCAAAGAATACGCATTGCAATTCAACGTGTCATTGCTACCAGTTTTTTGGACACGATTCCGGATGATGGTCACGTACGAGTATTTCGTCCCTTTGTTTTAGGTACATTTAGTTAGTCATTTAATTAAAGTACCTAGTGTAAATCTATACATCTATATAATCTATACAAATAAATAAAATTGGAGTGTCTGTTTTTAATATTAAGATAACCACTTTTTACTAAGTGTATATGGATGTATACACGGTACATATACCAAAACAACATTTTTTACAATTTTTGTCTGTCTGTTTGTTCCGGCTTATCTCTGAAATGGCTGGACTGATTTTGACGGAACTTTCACTGGCAGATAGCTAATGTAACAAGGAGTAACTTAGGCTACTTTTATTTTAGAAAAAATAAATATTAGTTTAAAAAAACTAAAAACACGCCGAATTTTGGGAAGTATGTTAGCGTAGTTTGTGACGTATGTCAGCGTAGTTTCAAAGACAGTTTTTATGAAATCTTTTTGTTAAATACCACGCGTACGAAGTCGCGGGTAACAGCTATTCAAATCAAATCAAATCAAATGTTTATTTGCAAGAAATACATTTTTAGGGAAGGTGAGATCTTATAACCTAAGAGTAATTGTATTCTGCCTGCGAGCAAGCGTGCAAATATTAATTATATAAATTATACACATAGCACATTGATTACATTTTAAATACCATTAATTATTATACAATTATTATTCACTACATACTTAAATTTTAATTTATATTGATTATATATTAATAATTACACTAAATTTAAATTTGTATTTGTATGTCCCATAAATTCTTTAATACTATAAAAACAACACTTTAGAAGCCATTCTGTCAATTTTGTCTTAAATACATTACCCTTTAATAATTTCAGTTCATTCGGTAAGTTATTATAAATTAAAACGCACATATTATACACATTTTTCTTATACACATCTTTACCTATAATATAACCTGAATTAACACATCTTACCGCGGTAGTAATGTCCTCCTGCGTTAATTTCCGACATCCACGCAGGCGAAGCCGCGGGCAAAAGCTAGTCTATAATAATAAAAGATTTATTTTTAAAGCCGATGTATTTAGTTACTCAGGAAGAAAGACCAGTATTTTTTTGATTCGAAGTTAAGTTAAAATTCCATCGGAAAAGTACCTTTCTTATTTTTTTTTGCTTGAAACAAGACCTCGGGTTTTAGTGTGTTCCTGAAACTTTCGGGTCGTTTATTTAACACAGGTCAAACGAACAATGTTGAAGGCTCCAACTTTCTTGATTTATGTTGTTGGAAACTAAGATGAAAAATAACTTCTCTATTGTTATAACGGTAAGTACTACTTTTTACCTGAAAATCGAAAATGATACTTGTCTTCAACAGAATAAACTTCTGGAGTTAAAAAGAAAATCATCATCATCACTTCAGTCGAAAGACGTCCACTGCTGGACATAGGGCTCCCCTAACCTTACTTTACACTGTACACTTATACTGGTTCTGCGCTTTCCGCTTCCATCAAATTCTCTCGACGACCTCCGAGAAGAGGTCAAAAAGAAATTACGAATAGAATTTAAAGAACTTGAAAGTATTTAAAAGACTTCATTAATAAACCGACTAATTGTGAGAAAGCTAGGTTTAGGTTTAAAGATATTTATTCTCAAAAAAGACTCAAAGTCACTTACATGAGAACAATGCTTACAGTAAATTATTAATATAAAACGTTCGTCACAGACGTTATTGTAGTAATTTTACACACATCCAATACATTCAGCTTTTGGTATTTTTCATTAAATATGCAGCTAATTGTGTTTTGAATGCATGGAATGAGTGCATTTTTTTTTATATGTGAGGGTATTTTGTTATATAACTGTGCTCCTTCAAAAGTATTTTTTTTTTTGCCAAACTTCGTTCTCGTCTTCGGTAAAATCAGAAAACTAGCCCTGCGACTGCTACGTTGTGTAACCTGTTTGACTTTTGTAAACGTAAAAGCTATGAAAATGTTTCCCGCATCTTCGCGTAAAATTTATTGTTTTCTCTAACTACTCTCCTACATCGCATCGCCTGCCTAAGCTATTACTTAATGATAATATAATTCTGTAATTACATATATATGTGTTACGTTCGTGAATCATATTTTAATGAACATAATTATAGGCTGACCTGACCGGCTAATTACAAAATGCCAAAGAAAATAGAATTTAGTGGGCTACCCTGGCGCAAAAGCTCAATATCCTCGCAGGTGAAGACGCGGGTAAAGTATTCATAACCATCATTAGCGTTTCAGCCATAAGACGTCTACTACTTGACATAGGGCTCAGGGATATTTGCCGTAATAGCCATGCATGGCAGGCGGGTTGCCGATCATAGTATGCTGGTAAAATGCTTAGAAACCGCTGCTGCCCATTCTCTATTAAATCCCTTAGCCGTCTTCCACGACACTCGCAAGAAGATATGGGTACCAAAGTATTCGTTTCAAATAAAATAATTCTTCCACAAAGAGATCTGTTTTAATTTCTTGACGGCGAAAGAAAAACGAAGCTAAAAAGGGAATCGTATAGTGTCATCGTGTTTATCTTGTCCTCAAGTTATCCTACTTATGGAAATGGGTCAAGCTGTGCGATAGTCCAGCAATTTGTCACTACTTACCCATTATCTCAATATTTTGAGCCCGTATTTTATTCGGTTGGGGCGTGATTTCTGGCGATAGGAATGGACGCCCTTAGGGTTAGATTTACTGCACTCTATAGATACAGGGTTAAAGGGGGGCTTGTGGCTAAGTATTAATAGCCGCATTCTTCGATCGATCAGGTTAAGCTGAGCTTGCCGCGGTTAGTCCATGGATGGGTGACATACAAAGACTCCTCTGTTCCTCGGAAAACGTGTTTAGCCGTTGGTGTAGTTCGTGGATCGTTACAAGTCGTCAGAAGGCTGAACGTCTAATAGTGAGTGGTCAGCCATGGGGTATCGTATTACCCAATTACTGGGTTATTGAGGTCAGATAGGCAGTCGCTCCATGTAAAATATTGGTATTAAACTGCACTCGGTTAGACTGAAAGCCGACTCGCTAATAAGCACGGGGTAAGCAGATGATGGTGAGATACACGATTTATATATAGTTACTTCAAATAAAGCAGCCGAGTCTTAAAAAACCTAGTGAAGTAGTGACGCTGTTAAAATAATTTAAAAGAAGACTGTTTCTATGCTGGAAAATTTTCTTTAGAACTTACAGAAGTCACATTTAACTTTAATTTACGTCCCTACGAATTATGTCTCTTATTTTCTTCTTTACAAAGAGCCAAAGCCATTTTTGATCGAAGGCCAATGAATACAAAATTAACAAAATGGCCAAAGATCAACACAGTTACTACGCAAAATAAAAATAGTTGCTAGGCAAAATAAATTCATAGAAACGTTAATAAAACAAGAATGATAATATTCTCTTATTCGTTTACCGATAAAGAAAATTATATAGCATCGTTATTATGCACACATCAAACCAATATCGGTACTTCGCTTCGAATTGAATCTTAAAGCGCATTATCCGTTCCTTCATCAAATCAGATGAGTTCCTTGGATGGATAGAGCACTTCAAAGTCTTCGAAGTGCAGACCTACGCGATATCTCTTGTGAGAGAAATGAATGCAATCTTCTTTCCCAAGTCTTTTGCGTTCATTTTCATAAAACTCTTCATATAAAAGCATGAAGATTTGACTCTGACAAACGAGACTTGGTCCTTACTTTATTGAGTGGAGCTAAACTTTAAATTCATTGAAAAATCGCGGTTTGGGTTTTAATTCCGTTATTCTGGTAACTGCTACGCTTGTTAGAGCATTCGGTTTGCATACTGCATTCAGAAGTTGACCTAGATATATGTACATGTAATGACAATGTTTCAACTGCAGACTATTTTGATAACGTCACAATTACAATTTGCACGAATTTTTATAACTTAGGCATCATGATGCACTTACTCTCCTACAGATACTTAAACCTGCAGCGCCACCAGATTTACTACAGTTTTATGATCCAGATAAAAACCCACATCTAGTCCTGATTCTGCATTACATTTAAATACTTGTTCATACGATACATGATACCCGTGTCCATATCTTTTTAGGAACCTCTGACAAACTTGTGACACCAAAAGTAACAAAATTCAGCCAAGATTGTTCCAAAAAAAATATGGCCATAAAAACAAATCTGAAGTGGGTGGAAACTGCGAGCTGCGAGACGGAAGCCTCATAAACTAGTAGCAATACGGCCGAGACATATTTTCGCGCGGAATTGAAGTATACACACACACATAAGCAGATGTACAAGACAAACAGCATTTACGTAAATGAGCGTCTCAAATGACGCGGAGTCTATTACATCGGCCGACAAAATTCGTTGGGGAAAGAGCAAAAAAACACAGACAAAAGCAATGACATTTATCTAATTACGGGATCGCGATAAGGGCGCGTGAGGGGGTGAGAAGGAGGAAATTTGAGGAGGGCAGGGGAGGTGCAGGACTGGATGCTGTGCCGCAGTCGGCTGAAGGCATCCGGGCCATCCGCACGTCCAAACGTCTCGATTTTCGCAGTCGATCTCGCGTTGCGAAAAAATATTCTCGTGGTTCTCGTGCGTGGTTTTGAATTAGCTCATGGCTTTAAATGTGTTTTTCCTAATTAAAAGTTAGGATAGTGACAAAATGGAATAATGTTTGATTAAAAATGTGAAATGTACAGTGAAGGAAAAAGTTTTTGCTGTGTTACGGATATTTAAGTTTTTGTTTTCAATATGCCAGTACTTCTAGTTTTTGGACTTTTTGTGGGTAAGTTTAGACATTTTTTTACTCTACTACTGTGCCAAGAAAATGAAGAGAAAAATATTTTGTCTCACATTTTTGAGAAAATCTTTTGAAATGCGCAATTTCCACGCAAATCTGGGATTACAAGTAAAACAAGGAAAACTGTGAGTTGCGTATCACCCACGCGTGTTGCTAAAGTGAGAAAAAGAAAGGGTTATTGCTAATAAGCAGGGGGTTACCGCCCTGTACTAAGCACGGACATTTTTTAACCCGTTACATACTAGAAATTTAAATATTAATAAAACGTTATTCTTCACAAAGTGATAGAAAGTTTTAGTCAAGATCCAACTTGATTGATATCATTGCACTAAGATTTACCGACCAAAATTTATTGACTAGAAACTTTGGTTTAACTAAAGGTACGAGTACTTTACTTGCCCCTATTCTTGCTCGTAACTTCACATGAACGTTCTTCGTCATGATAGTTGAATGATTTGAATGAATGAACGATCATGTAGGTGTTCAATTGTTAGTTGAGTGACTGTGATGAATGATGCTACGGACGGAAATAATGTTCTGTAATGACTATGGAATTTTAAACTAGATTTCCTGCTGCTTTCTGATAGGATAATGGAGTGACTTCATGAATTTAGGGTTCATTATTACAGGATCTTCGAGATAAATACTTTTCTCCGGGGAACGGACCTCTAGGTGGAATAAATTCTGACAAACCATTGACAATCTTTGCATTGATTCTTTTAGTACCTAATTCATTATGTATCCAAGCGATGGATATGCAGATATAATAAAATTGATTTACAGTAGTATAGACCCACTGCACCGTCTAAATCATGCTAACTACATGCTGCGCTACGTTAGCCCGCAAAATTCACATTTTCTTACGTTTTTTTGCAATTTGAAGGACAAAATCAGATTGTATTTTGATAAGAATACTCGTATGATTCTCGACCGTAACAAGTATGTATTTAAATAATTATAGTCATTGAAGTCATCCATACAACGTCCATATATCCATTTGTATATTTGATGGCATAGTCATTTAATGGGGTTATATGAACTCAGGGGTTGTGAATTCATCAATGGGATTTGATAAATCATCAATACAACCCCATAAATCATCACGTTATAATTCTGGAAATATATAAGTACTAATTTATTTATTTATTTAAACTTCTCGCACACAAAAAGGTACAAAGGCGGACTTAATACCTTAGGCATTCTCTACCAGTCAACCAAGGGTGGTCTAACTCCTGCCAGGGTCGCGAGACCTGCCAGGGTCGCGAGATTGTTCAAACGAGATACCGTGGCCCTGGCATATGGGTAACTGAAGGAACACGGGTGGGTTTTAGTCAGTGAAAGTCTGACACGCCCTCCCGCTCCGCCCAGAGCGGAAGAATAATAATTTGATGATTTCCCATACAAAAAAAGGGGTTGTATTAATTATTGTAATGATCAATGATTATAATTCTATAAATTCATAGACATTATTGTCGTGAATCAGATGTTAATGACCTGCTAACTGCAAAAAGCGCGACAGAATTTAAACGTTAAAGGGGAACCCCCCTTTAATACATTTGGCACTAAATATATGAAAGCATGTTGCTGTCTCTGTCAACATCAACTGATTGACAGAAATAGAACGATGTTTTAATTGATTAGTGCTAAATTAATTTAGAAATTCGTGATCAAAATGGGTTTCAATCTGTGGCTTATTTCTGTGTCCAAATATTTTACCGTTTTAGGTTTAAACCTTGAACAACGTAACAAAACACCACGCCTTGTTTCTCTGAAGGGATGATCTGAGGTGTACCTATACCTTAACCACATTTAGCCTGTTATGTTTAAGTCCCATGTAATAGGGGGCGAGCCTATTGCCATCAACCGGGCACAAATACAGATTCTGGGCTACTACTGAGATTAAACTCGCAATAATTTTCGTAAATGTACAAAGTGTAATTACCATGGATTCAATCGGTTATAAAAAAAATACTCCATACAGTTTTCCATGCAAGGTTTTTTTTTTTGGATGGGAAGTCATCAAATGACTTCTCCCGCTCTGGGCGGAGTGGGAGGGCGTGTTAGACTTTTACTGACTAATACCCACTCGTGTTCCTTCAGTTGCCCATGTGCCTGGGCCACGGTGTCTCTTTCGAACAAATCTCGCGACCCTGGCAGTTACTACTGAGACTCGCAATAGTTTTCGTAAATATACTAAGTGTAATTACCATGGATTCAATACATGATCCTAAAATACAGTTTCGATAGGTTATAAAAAAAAAATACTCCAAACATTTTACCATGAAACGTTTGATTTCTTTTATGAAAACCGACGACAAAATTTGATACTTGAGCGGCAAGTATCTAATTCATGGTTTCACACTGGAGAGTTGCCAGGCCACGTCTTTTTTACTACTGAGCATATAGTTTCCTAATTTATTTAAGCGATTACGTAAGTTGTCACTACATTGCCTTTTCCAACGACATTATTGAACCTACGATTGCCAATCGAAACGGTGCCTTTTTATACTTCAAAATGAGTTTCTACTATCAAATGAATCGTCATTCCAAAGTACGATTTTGTTACATGAAAGAAGCTTCCCGCTTTAAAAGGAATGCTGAAAGCATTGCTCGGGAAACTAAAAAAGTAATTTTTCCACTTCTCTTCCACTCCAGTCGTTTTGTGGTGTCGAGTACGAACAGACTACTTCATCACCTCAAACGGATGAGAATTTTTAATTAATGCAGTTGAATTTTCTAGTTTTATTTATTTTTTGCTAATTTTCAGTGCATTCATAATGTTACAACCAACATTTATAAGAGATAAAATGAACAGCGGGGTAATTGCGTCACTCACTAAAGTATGGCTTTCATTTTGATAGGTCAATAACATTTATTTCGTTATTTACGTTGTTGAAGATTTTTTTTTTTGAACATTACAATGAATTCGCAATTTCCTTCAACATGATTCTGCACCTTAATAGCATAACGTACTATCGATCAGTCCATTTCTTAATATAGTTCGAACAATTGGTCTGCTGAACAACGTAAATAACGCAATGAATGTTGTTGAACTGTCAAAATGAAAGCGATTCCTACTGACAGTGTGTTACGCCTCTCATTGATAGTGTACATCTGTGTTACGGAATCAGGGTGCTGGTTCTCTTTCTGTTTCTTTATTTCATGACTCTTATCAATTACAAGTACCAGGGTTGCATAATTGCTAGATAGTGTTACATCATTACTAGGTAAGTTTTGAAGCTTGTGTATTACAATTACGTAAATTAATCCTTATAATGAATAACTCAGAGTTCCAAGACTGCCGATTATCTAAATCTATACATGTGACACCCGGGATTACAAAACGATAGATAATAATGAATTGCGTCTCATTTGTCAAGGGTTGACAGGTTAAAAGCAACGATTCTAAAAATTGAGCTGTACTTTTATGAGGAAATCACATGAGAAAAAATATATAACTTCTTTTCTTTCAGTCGGATCAAAGATACTCGTAGCTTGTGTGTTTATTAAGAGCCGCACAGGTCGATTGATCAGGTTAAGCTACTCTCTCCGCGGTCGGTCCGTGGATGGGTGACCATCTTTACATAAAAAGACCCATCCGCGCTTCGTAAAGCACGTTAAGCCTTTGGTCTCGGCTTGTATTCTTCGATCTTTGACAGTTGTTACGGGTCGTCAGAAGCCGGAAAGTGATAACCAGTCTTACCAAGGAGTACTGTATTACCCAGTTACTGGGTTATGCAGGCCAGAAAGGATACTTCAAAATGAGTTTCTACTATCAAATGAATCGTCATTCCATTTGAAATACTGCTATTTGGCTGCGTGTGGTTTGACTTGAAGCCCACCCCAAAGACTAGCCAGATAATGATGAGCAGGTTCATGAATACCTACTTTTCTTTTTCCACATTTGATTATAATGTTGTCAAGTGAGATGCCAGCTTTATTGTACGTTAGCTTTTCCGACAGCCATTTCACGGTTCGTCCCTGATGAGGCGTGTAAGAAGCCAGCGGTGTGCAAGTGATTAGGTGTTCATTGGAGATTAGTCAACCCTGAAGTTTGATCTTTTAACGTTGAATTTCATGCGAGTATGTTCAGGTTCATGATCTGGTTTAATCCGTTGCAGAACCTACGTATTTATGACTGTCGTACGCATTGTAATGATTAAAACACCTTTTTTTAAATCTTTTGCGATCTTTAAGGGATACTCGCAACCGGCGTGTGTGTATGACCAATTGTATGAACCTAAACGAGGCAAAAGGAGTGTGTTTAGATCGTAGCAGGTGGCGTTCCGTGGTTTCTGCCTACCCCCATGGGAAAAAGGCGTGATTGTATGTATGTATGTGTGACAACACATTTTGATAGTTGTCCATACTTCTGATATGTATTTACCCGTCCGAAAAAGTTAATTCATCGGGAGTAGAGTTAATTCCGAAGTATTAAACTACTTTCGGATGGGCCCCAATCTTTGTTCACGGACTTAGAGAGTAGGCCCAAAGTAACGAAGTTCCTTACAGGACTATAAGGAACTGATTTCGCGTCATTGTCAAAATCAAAGTAGTTGTTTTTGTACTCATTAAAATAAAGTTGCTTTTAGGTTGCTGACACTTATAAGTCTCTCAGTTTCTCAGTGATCTTTATTCTCACTACAATAAGGTTGCTGGTGACAGAGGTATGTAAAATAACTGTGAACAGACTGTACGCGATGCACACAGATACACCCTTTTATATAATATAGGAGAGCAAAAAGAGAGAGAAAGTCGCATGTAGGTGACATAACGCTTTTTCTTTACGTGACGGTTGCTACCAGATTACTCAAACCACAAGCACTGATTTACTTGATTTTACAAACGTGCTTTTACAGATAAACTCACTGCATCCCCATAAGATTTTGTACACAACATGAAAGATCGTTTCAGTTATCATCGAATGAATGCATCTTTTGTTATTTTTATCGAGAATTGAAATGCGAGATTTAAGTTATTTTGAAAGGCAAGTCACTTTAAAAAAAAAATCGAGATGTGGATTGATTATGAGCTGAAGTTTATTTCTGTTTTAAATATTTTTAAGAAGAGTTCTGAGTAGCCGTAACCTAAATCAAAACATTGCCCATTTTCTCTTACATTTGGCAAAGGTTTTTTTTAAACTATGTTTTATCTTAAATATGAAAGCCGTAAAAAGTGATTCATACAAAATTGTACAATATATTTTTGTGAAAGTATTTGTGATTACTTTCACAAAAATATACTGTAATTTTAACATACCATGGAGACGCTGAAATAAGTCGTAAATATGTATTATTCCATACCTCTTATCGCAAAATTCACAAAACAGCCGCCGGTTTAAGGTCGATAAATCAAAATCAAATCATAAAAGAGACTCATTCATTTGATCAAAATTGAAATTGTATTTCATATGGTGCAATAAAACTTGTAGAAATACAGTATTTGAACTGTAAAATTACTTAAATCAGCAAAATCTAAATACTAATTCATGTACGGCCTTTTGAAAATATTTTGATAATCGAACATAATTATAATATTCATTACTATCTTTCTTTCCTTTTGAAATGTTTTTGCTATGTGTATGCTATCTTCGACTTCTTTGTATTTTGTTTATTTAATTGCTTGTTTGAACTAATTAAATATAAATTATTAATAAAACTTCTCATACAAATTTTTTACTCACAAAACTTTCTAAATTGATGTGAAGAAGCTCTTGTTAACTTTTTTTGAACTGTTAAAACGAACCTTAAAATTACTAACGAACTAATAATTATAATACTATAAGATGTGGCATGAGTTTATTTTTCATAGAGAATAAACTCCTTTATTTCGATTTGAACATACCTTCTTTGTATTCTGCTTATTTTTTTCCTGATGACCTATCCCTTATCAATAAATGACTATCAAAGAAGCCCAGTAAACCTAAATCAATTGTTTAATTGAGTCTCGGCAGTTAGATATCGTTGCTAAACTATGTAGACGACCGTTTGAGGTTTTGATTGCCAATTTACCTGGACGACCTTTTGAATTCTAAGCTGAGTAAAGACACTTCAAAGTTTAGCGAGCAGACCTAACTCAACTCATTAAAGAGTTAGTTCATTCACTAGTTATAGATAACTGCTCTTTACTAAAAGATAAGTTAAACCGCAGTTACTGACGGTTATTAAACGATAAAGTTATGGTTTATGTGACTGCTGACTCTAGCTTGATTTGTAAGTCAGAGAAGTTATTTTTTTTTATCAAATTGATTGATCGTGTCCCTAACCTTTTTAACAACTATGTTGGGGTTGGCGTCCATCTAACCTGATGCAGCTGAGTACCAGTATTTTACACTGATATCCACTGCCAAGGTATAAATGTCACAGTGTCATACGGGATACCCCTTGGTAAGACTGGTTGCCAGACTTTCGGGCTTCTTACTACCCGTAACGACTGTCAAAGTCTGACAGGCGAGAGCGACGGCTTATTGTGCTTTCCGTGGCACGGAAAAGTTTTATTGCAAGCCACGTTTGTAATATTAGGTAGGTACAACAATTTTCAACCACTTTACATATATGACTTGAGAGTGATTTGTATTGCCTTCGTATATGTTCACTCATCTACGGACCAACTGCATACATACAGGATAGGTTTACCTAATCGGTCGACCCGTGAGGCTATATAGCCTCAAGACCTTCAATCATATTGACTACCAACTTTGAATGTTTGTATATTCAAAACATAATCTCTTCGTCTTTGACGGTTGTATAAATTGGCTATAACTAGTCAAAATTGAGAAAGTGTATCTGTATATATTTTGGTAAACAGTAAATTTTCCTGACTGTACCTATAGTCTATTGTTTGACTGCTGCATTAGTATAGTGGTCGCAATCATGACTGCTGAGCGTGGCGCCCTGAGTTGGATCCAGAAATCGGTCTTGGGCAGAACAAATTTTTACACAGCAAAATATTATAAGGAACGGTTTTTGCCTACACGAAATTACCATGGGAACATATTACCTGGATAAAAGTATCTGATGTGTTTCAGGCGAAATTTTTTCAGGCAAAAAAAATAGCTGTGCGCCAAATTGAATCCAAATCCGAGTTTATGTGATTGAGTAACTAACATCCAAATATGTAAACAGATTGCTCGCCAAACAGACGGCCATTGTGGCCGAAAGGTACTGGAGTGGCGATCGCTTACCGGAAGACGGAGAATTGGAAGGCCTCCCACAAGGTGGACCGATGACCTTGTGAAGGTCGCAGGAATCCGCTGGATGCGGGAAGCACAAAACCAGTTGAAGTGGAGGAGCTTTGGGAGGCATATGTCCAGCAGTGGAAGTCTTTTGGCTGAAATGATTAATGATGATAATGAAGCATCTAAGCATACAAACTATCACAATTTACGATATTAGGTAGTTGTATTTTACAGCAGATGTCCAGAATAATTCGTTTCTCATCCCACATGCCTGATGCGATCAGAGCTGTTGTGTCTAGTTCGCGGACAGTGACCCTGTGTCGGTTTAATGGCTCGCCCACTGTTACTTCATAGGGTGTACCTTACATTTCCACTAATCCGTGAGGATAAATACAACTGCGATATTTTATTGTCTTGTGTATTCTTTTTTACCTTGACGTTACATGTGCATAGCACTCGTGGCCACAGAGTAACCAACTCGTTTATGGATTTACGCTTTTACAAACATCTTCCCATTGATTTGATTCCAAACTTACAGATTTAAAAACTATATTTAAAATAGTCAAACTTTTTTTTTTAAGAGTCCTATAATATTTCTGATTTGGACATTAAAGGTAGGTATTGAACTTCTTGCTCTACTAAGCCCTGTGATTATGTCCGTGGCATATTTCTTATACAATATTTTTACATTAAACTTGACGTTATAAATATTTGGCAAAGTCGTTTTGACCTTACACCTGATAAATTAAGTTTCGGTTAGGTAAAAATACTCCCGTAGTAGGGACAACTTCAATGGTGGTGTAATTCATTCTTAGGTCGGAGCTCAAACTAATCTTATGTACGTAGTAATTTCGGCCGAAACTACGTATTACGTGGTAAGACCTGTTTCTAGTATTTCCATCAAATTGCCAGACAAGACACCACTCTGCATTTTGTTACACAATATTTTTGACATTAGTCTGGTCTGTGAAAGAAACTTGCCTGAAGTTGTTTCGCGTTTTCATTTCAAAGGCAGTCAATAAGGGAATCTCGACTCCATCTGGTTTATTTTTTATATCATGTAAAATTTATTCGTACTACCTAAATCCTATTTACTGAATTAACAGTTTCATATCATTTCATGACGTACTCGGAAATACTGGACTCAATAAAATGTCAGTTAGTTAATAACTAAAAGTTCCGAAATTAATCACGATTTTCTATAGCAAAGCACATACAATATTTTTTAAATATTATGTTTCGAAAATCATAGTTTTCAAAAATCAGAAAAATTCATATATTTATTTACTTCCTCAGAATTTCAGGTAATATAGATGCAGAGTTGTGTTCCAATTTCATGACTGACGATATTTAGGTTTAAAGAATCTTTATTTCTCATAAGAACATGATACAGTTCACTTAAATGAGATTTAACATTTAAAATTAATAATCGTCGTCTAATGACGAAGCATGCAGGTGTAGAATAAGTAGGTAAAACTATAACAAAGATGAGATGAGATCAACAGCAAACATAGCAAAAATGTAGGTACTTAAATATAAAAAGTTAATACAGCTAGCCAATTTGACACCAAGGTACCCTCACACGTACTGATTTTTCACTTTGTGAGGAGCGCAAACAACGATTACGAAGCGAATTACTTGTGTGAATGTGTTTGTGAGTGCTAGTATAGCGCATATACGTGTTTTATTTTGCTTGTGTGCGACAAGTATAGTCTCGGGGACCGTTGATTATTTATAATTTTAATTTTATCATTTTGATTATTACGTGTGTTCCGATTTTAAGTATTTTTATTTGTAGTCTAGTGTAAGTGTAGTTTTTTATATGTAAGTATTTTATTATATATTGTCAGGGTATTTATGTAGAAATCACTTTTTGCATAATATAATCTTTAAGTTTTCTTTTGTAAATATTAATAGATTTGCACTCTTTTATCTCGTTTGGCAATTTATTGTATAATTGGACCCCTTCATATAAAAAGTTCTTTTTTCCATATTTTACTGTTCTAGGAAATCGCAGAACTATTTCGTTTCTATTTCTTAGGTTATGTGTGTTTGTCTTTTTTGTAAGTTTAATGTTGGTTTGTATAGTGTTATCTAAAAATTTTCGTACTAATATGCAAGTATTGTAATGGTATAGTTGACGGATATTGAAAAGTTTAGTTTTTTCATATATGTGAATAGTAGGTATATATATTTAATTTTCCATAACAAAATTCTCAGTAACAGCCCGTTGAATTTCAATAGAACCAAACATAAAACAAATTCAAAAACAATATTAAAATAAAAATACCATCAAATCACAACATATGAGTTCAAACGTCTTTTGACTCCTATGCGAATCAAAGTCGTAATGATATATTAGTCATTCGTTCATTCAGTCAAGAAGACGTACTCAAGCGTATACTGACCCACATCGTCCAGCGAGGGTGCAAGCTTCATCGCCACTTATTCACTTGCCGGCCTCGAATCATGAGTGATTCGATAATCACAACCATCCTTATTCGCTCGCTGAATGCATTCGTGCTGCGAATTTTAAAATCGGAATTTCATTTTGTGTATGTGTGAATTATAATGACTCGCCGTATGAGTGAGCCCTGTTCTGTACCAGGGAAGCACAAAAGAGAGGAGGTATAAACTACTGTGGTTGCCAATGATTTTAATAATGATAATTAATTGGCTAAATTAATAAGTAGCCGAGCGTCGAGTGAAAACTGCATGCATTTGGAAAGGCTTTTTATAAGTGACTAGCTGACCCGACAGACGTTGTCCTGTCTCTTTGATGATATTTGAGCACGCATTCTGTCAATTCTATGTCAAATGTCATAATGTTACATTAAAAAAGTTTACATTCTCCTATTATATTATGGTTATTAAGTATTCTTAAATAAGTGTTCTTAAATTTTCTAATTTTCCGCGCAATTTTTTAATTTTTTTCTTTCATAAGAACCTTCTCCTGACAATTACAAACACAACAACAACAACAAAAAGTGAAATCGGTCCAGCCGTTCACGCGTGATGGCGTGACCAAGGGAAATAGGAATTTATTTTTATATATTTAAGATTAATGAATATACAATTCTCTCTTCTCATATGGAACGTACGAGCAGTTCGGTCAATGCTTTACAGTTAGTCGAGTCAAACTAATTGTAATATTTATGGTATATCTAGGAAGCCGAATGACTCGCACAAACCAGGGAAGCATAAAATGGAGGAGTTCTATACTCAGCAAGCAGTGGATGAATGGAACAAAACTGCTGAGGAATGTTCATGATGTTAATAACTGGCTTAGTGCTGGTTGGTAGCTGTTGAATGAGAATAACCGAGCGTGGAGTTAAATGGTGTGCGATTGGAAAGGGTTATTGTGTTCATCCGTGATGAATGAATATAATAATTCAGGCAAAGACCTCTTCTTTTACAATCGTATGAGCATTTGGATCACTGTTTGCTAAAGTTAGCTATGACTCAAAAAAATTGTAATCTTATTTTATTATTTATGTACACACAATAAAAAAACAGAGTGATAAGGCATATTAAAACAATTGAGTACAAAGGTACTGCTTATTTCTTAAGAAATTTCTTCCAGCAGACCTGCGAAAGGAGAAATGAAAAAGAAATGTAGACAATAGTGTGTGAAAACAAGAAGAGAGATATGAATATGTGAAGTCTTAAACTAAAATATACTTATATATATATAATGCAAGAAATTAACATATACTTAAATAAATACATTAAGCTAAAATATAAAAATAAACGTAAATATATACATAAATACACACAATTATGAGGAAAGGTAATGCTCTTTTACTCGACATTTGAAAAGGGAAATAGTTTTTAGATCTCGAATGCTAGGCGGAAGTGAGTTCCACAATCTAACAGCATGAACAGAGAAGGAATAGGAATAATAACTGGTTTTATGGGGTTGGGATTTAAGGAGGGATCTAAGGTGTGATCTGCACAGTGCATCGCTAAGGCGAGCGTAAGAAAAACGTTCACGCAGATAGGAAGGGTAAGACGGGTTGTGTAGGAGGTTGAAGAGGAGACATAAAATCCGAGTGTTCCTGCGAAGGCGGATTGGGAGCCACTTGAGTTCCTTGCGAAGGTGAGAAACATGGTCATACTTTCGAAGACCGAAAACAAAGCGAATGCACAGGTTTTGCAGGCGCTCAAGCTTGTTTAATAGCTCCTCAGTAGCATCCAAGTAGCACGCGTCAGCATAATCTATAATCGGCTGAATAAGTGTTTGTGCCAAAGAAATTTTAGTTTTCAAGGGCAAGAGACTTTGAAGGCATTTCAGCGAATGAAAGGAGAAATGTACTTTTCGATTGACCTCATTCACCTGAGCACGCCACGAAAGATTGCAGTCAATAACTACACCCAGATCTTTAGCGGTTTCTGTGTAGTCAATACGAACACCATCTAGATACAAAGGCATCAGAGATGCAACATGGCTGATGTTGCATCTCTGATGCATTGCGAACAAATCTACTGCCTATGATCATGGCCTGAGATTTAGATGGGTTAATTTGCAAACCAAATGACTTAGCCCAAACACTGATGCAAGCCAGGTCACGATTCATTGCAGCAAGTGCAGAGTCCGCGTCAGTTACAGTAAAATGCCGGTAAAGCTGCAAGTCATCTGCGTGCATCAATCTTTGTGGTTTACCTTAATGAATTAAGCCGGATTAAGCCCACCTGACTCCGAAATCTATTTAAAGGCTTACAGGTAAACCAAGGCAATTCAGCAAACAACAAAAAAGGTTTAAAGAGGAGGTTCTAAATTAGATTTTTTATTTTTGGAGTTTAGTACTTAAGGCGAGGTTGTAGTACTTTTTAACTTTTTTGAACCTCTGTAAATCTAGCAAAATGACTAGTTTCCGTAAAAAAAATAAAAAATAAGAAAATCGAACATACTGTTAAGCGCTGTGTGAAGATAGAAACGTGAATTAAAACAATTGGCTCGATAAAAAATAATCATAAAGATGGCACTAAATCGCTACTTAAAACGCGTACCTTGAAGAGATTCCATCATTAAACCATGTAAAACTCACACCAAAAGATAGGTTTTATTGTTTTTTAGGGCATGCTCAGAAAATATTTTATAATTTCCTTATCATTTTTTTTCCACGAAACAATTATACACAAAATCTAGTAGCTCAAAAGCTCGCAACGACCAGCCAGTGTTCGCCGAAAAGTCGTCAACTACAAGAGGGCCTTAAGAATCGATTTTCATATACATATGTATTATAAGCTCCGGGGGTGGGGGAGATTTATGTGGAGTAAAATCAAACTTTCTCCGTTACGTTACATTATACTTTATGTTATGTTTACTAATCTATATATGTACCGTGTGGTGCCGGACGTAAAGAATAACACCACCCCATTTCTTCCTGTGCGTGTCGTAAAAGGCGACTAAGGGACTTACTAGAGAATGGGCAGCAGCGTTCTCTATGCATTTTACCACCATACTGCGATCGCCAACCCGCCTGCCAAGCGTGGCGATTATGGCAAAGCCCCCCAAATTGGGGGAGGCCTAAGTCCAGCAGTGGACGTCTTACGGTTGAAATGATGATGATGATGATGATATTTTATAATCGTTCGTAAGGAAAAGACTCGGCGGAGCTAATAAACACATTTTTTTTTTGTTTAATTCTAAGAATTTTATTAAACAGAAATCGTACTGCCCTGCTGCATGCTGCTTGTAAAATATTCTAGCAGTTCAAGCTAAGCTCAACACTCGCCCACAAGCATTCAGTTATAATTCAATTCAATTTCGAATTGGCCATCAGTTCGAAACCAGTTCAATTACTGAGCAAATATTGAGAATTGTTACTGACTGACCTAGGTTTTGCAGTGAACGCGGTGAATTATTTAATTAACTGAAGAATTAATTTAACTATGTTTAGGGTGAATTTATTGATCGAGAATTTTTTGGTACTAGGAGAGCAAAGGCTGTGAAGGTCACACGACTTTGTGACATGCAGGGCTCAGAGTCGGCCGTGTGGCGATGTAAGGGAGAGGCATGCCCAGCAGTCTTTTAGCTAAATAATGGTTGTTAAAAAAAAACTGCTTTGTCCTACAAAAGTGCAATACCTACGCGGTCAAAATGTATGGAACAGCAATTTTTTTTTTAAATAGCCATTGAAACCATCTCGACGCGGGTTTCCGTATTGTATTTGATATAGTATACAGTAATTGATCTATTTGACTAAGGATTTTCATCCAATTATTACCAATACACATTTCAAGTTTCTAATAATAACGACCTCACAAACCAGAATCCTCCTACAGATACCGTAAAATCTACCAGGATCTCATAAAATATAGAATATCTAACCGAATTTCATTTCCGAGCATCCACGTCTTGATCCTTTAGAAAGACTTAAAGCCGAGACCTCAATATAGACTAGGATATTAGCAGGCCTCGACCTATTTACTGGGACATTTGGAAGCTATCGGCACGTAGATAGCATTAATATGTATTGTATAGTGTAATATAGTGCGACAGAACCAACGACCGGCTTGGCTTATCATAGGCATTGATATTATGTTCGCCTGGTCTGTCTGAACATTACTCAGGCATGATTAAGGTCTATTTCATAGTGGGTGAAGGTGTGATGAAGATCCGATTCGATTTTATTATTTGAAATATGGAAAAGATGTCCAACCGCCACTAATCAAAAAAGTCATTTATTTATTCAAATTAAGCTGATAATCAGCACTTTTCGAACGTCAAATTTACTTAACACAATTCCACAAAACGCTCGCCCTTCACTACTTCTTAGTGATTTAGCTAGAAAGAAGAAGTAGCGCCACAAACTCCCCAGCAAATATTTTTTACCTTAACCTCGGGGATTTTTTACTACTATTGAAGCAATATGTTTGTTAAATTCTCTGGTATTTAGCAAAAACAGTCAATAACGTTCCCGATGCGACATTGGTCTCCGCTCTCTGAGAGGAAGTGGGCTGGGCCCAGTGCGGGTCGGTAGATGTCACATGCCTTCGAAGTTTTGGTTTTAGGACATGCCGGTTTCCTAACGATGTTTTCTTTTACTATTTTGAGAGCAGTGGTCATAAAATAAATTCCACAAAGTGTCTCTTCAAAATACCTATTTGTAAAATAGTACTTACTCAATTACTTAAAAGGGGACTGTGATCACGAGTTGTTTCGGGTTTACTTCTTTGTGATTTGAGATTAGAAATATCGTCATCAAAGTGTCTGCCTGGGTTCGAACTCGAATCTAAAATTCAGAAGTCAGGTCCGCTACCTCTCGCGAGATTTGTTCGAAAGAGTTACCGTGGCTCTGGCATATATGCAACTGAAGGAACACGGGTGGGTTTTAGTCAGTAAAAGTCTGACACGCCCTCCCGCTCCACCCGAGCGCGATACGTCATTTGAGAATGTCCCACCCAGCAAAAAAAAGGCCCGCTACCACTGCTCAGTGATCTTTATTAAAGTTTTAATTTGGTTGCTATTGGGTTGCTGCTGTAACTGCGAACGGTCGATACATATGCAGTGAAATTGGTCATTAGGGTCAAATAATTTTCGAGATAAGTGAAATGGAATAAATGCAGAAATGATGAAATAGGCCACTGCGTAGGCAATAACAGTGAGACAATATATGTACGTAATTATTATCTGTCTATTCAGCCACTTATTAAAATAGCTAGCTTTGGCCAGCGACTTCGCCTGCGTGGAAATTTATAAGCAATCGAATTCCATTAAAATCTGTTCTACCGTTTTTACTTGATTGAGTAACAAACATCCAAACTCACAACTATAATATCCAATATCTAAATATTAAATTTTTTACACTACAAAGTAGGGTTAAATACAGGACAAACACGCCTTAGAGGTTTAAAAAAAATGGAACTCATTAAGTTTACCTCCTTGTTCGGTATATGGCATTGTGCTTTTTTGTGAATCTATCAAATATTGTAAAAACTAACGATATATTTATTAGAATATCTGGAAGTATTCAAAGATTCGTATATTGAAAACATAAATAAACCCATGGGGAAAGGCAGAAACTACAGAACGCCACCTACTATGATCCTTACAAACTTTCACATTTATGATACTGTATCAATAGAAAGTAGGACTTTTTAAATCTGATAGGAATTCCTAAAAGCCGAATAGATTGGAATATAAAACGATTAATAAACGAGATTAAATACCAAGAAGCGCGCAGCATTTTATATCAAAGTATTTTTAATGTAAACACAGCTTATTTCTTAAAACATTTTCGCAGCCATTTTTCCTAGAACTTTGTTAGTACTAGGAAAAATCTGAAATGAATACTTTCTAAGAAAATCTTGGAGATTATTACTAAATATGTATCTTTACGTGTGTAGCACCATCCAATTTCTTCCCGTGGGTATCGTAAGAGGCGACTAAGGGACTTACTAGGGAATGGGCAGCAGCGTTCTCTATGCATTTTACCACCATACTGCGATCGCCAACTCGCCAGCCAAGCGTGGCGATTATGGCAGGCCGCCTCAAATCGGGGGAAGGTTATGTCTAGCAGTGGACATCTTTTGGCTGAAACGATGAAGTATCTTAAAAAAAAAAAAAAAACAATGTTTAAGACTTTATCTTGGCTTTATTTAAACAATCTAACTTGTAGTTTTGCGCCTAAACAACAAAATCAGAGGTCGGTAACATTTTTAATTGCCTACTTGGCAAAAAACTACACGTCAAAACGCAGAAAATATTTGAAAATTAAAACGAATTCGTGGAAATTTACACTGGGCTTCACTGCAACTAAAACAGAGGTTGGGAACATTTTAAAAGCGAGTTGGTTCCCGCCAGTGGACCACACTTCGCAGAGTCGGTCCTAATGAATCATTAATTACACAAGTTTTTCGCAGTAAACAATTGCGAAGCCGAAAACAGACTGAAAGCCATTATCACGGCGTAAATAGTTGTTCTTGTTATTCCCATTAGCTTTTCTACCATTTTATGAGGTAAAAGTGAAAAAATTCTGCAGACAACAATGAAATTACTGACTCTATTGCGGTTTTATCGAGTTAGTTGACTAATAATGTAGACAAATTGAGAAATGCGCAGTTGAAATCCGTAATTTACTGCGCAGGGAATGTCAGTAAATATTTTCTTATTTATGTTTCAGTTTAAATGGGTTTGGAGCCTCCTTATAAGCAAATAATGCCTGTGTTAGGAGACTTTATCACAGAACAGTATAATCCGTAGTTGGTTATATAAGGCCGTCAGTAGCAGATCAGAATACCCCCTTACTAGTTGATACTGTATTACAGTGGGGTGTTATTCCTCATTGCTGTGACTCGTAGAATAACAAACGAGTTAGAACTTAAGATATAGGCTCCATAAGAATAAAAAGACACAAATGAAAAACTTGCAATAATCTAGCAATGAAACTGCTACACTTAACACTATTTAGACTTGTCTGTGATTTTGAGGTGTTTGATAGTATGTCTGTTTCACCCATAATTGTTTGTTCTAATTATAATACGATTGTATAGCCTGCACTAGCTTCTGCTCGCGACTTCGTCCGCGTCAAATTTTTCCTCCCCTGACCCTTCCCGTCGCATCGAATTGCCTGCCAGTTTTCAATCATTTTTCATTGCTGCTCCGCTTCTTTTCATCACAGCGTGATGTTATAAAGCCTATAGCCTGCCTCAATAAATAGGCTACCCAACATAAAAACGATTTTTTCAATTTCGACCAGTAGTTCCTGAGATTACCGCGTTCAACCAAACAAACGAACAAACTCTTCAGCTTAATAATAATAAAGCTGAAGAATTTGTTTCTTTATGGGCTTGCCAATCTATATACTTCTATATTTTAAAGTATTAAAGTATTTAGATTGGCAAGCCTTGTCCAGAAATTTTATTTAAAAAATAACTATTTGTAACAGTACTTAATCAAACTCTTGTAAAAGGGACTGTGATCTCGTGTTGTTTTGTTTTTAGGGTTCCGTTGCCAAATGGGAATGGAACCCTTATAGATTCGTCATGTCTGTCTGTCTGTCTGTCTGTCTATCCGTGTATGTCACAGTCACTTTTTTCCGAAACTATAAGAGCTATGCTGTCGAAACTTGGTAAGTAAATTGGTGGTAGTATTCTGTGAACCGCATTAAGATTTTCACACAAAAATAGAAAAAAAAAACAATAAATTTTGGGGTTCCCCATACATAGAACTGAAACTCAAAAATTTTTTTTTCATCAAACCCATACGTGTGTCTTCGAAAATGATATTGAGGTTTCTAATATCATTTTTTTCTAAACTTAATGGTTTGCGCGAGAGACACTTCTAAAGTGGTAAAATGTGTCCGTCCGTCCCCCCCGTAACTTCTAAAATAAGAGAATGATAAAACTAAAAAAAAAATATATGATGTACATTACTATGTAAACTTCCACTGAAAATTGGTTTGAACGAGATCTAGTACGTATTTTTTTTAATACGTCATAAATCGTAAACCGCAATTTACCTTTCATTCAATCAACCCAAATATAAAAATTAAAAAAAACCATTAAATTTCATAAACATAAACCTTATGCATAAACCGTGAATACCTTCAGGTTTGTACGGAACCCTCAGTGCGCGAGTCTGACTCGCACTTGGCCGGTTTTTCTTCTTTGTGAAGTCAGATTGGAAATACTGACATAACTGCTTAAAAAAATACTTTAGACATATTTTTTTTTAAACCATTAGCCATTGGGTGGTGACAGTCATAGGACTGAAAAAATAATGTGTAAAAACGAACAATTAACCTATTTGTAAGCTAGGTTTTTCCGAACACAAAAAATACTAACGACAGTATACAAGGTAACCTTAAAATACTTTGTTTCTAATTGACTACGGAATCGATTGCAGTAACTTTAATTATGGGTATTTTTTTGAAAAAATATGCATACCTACCGCCGATTGACACACATACACTTCTATCTTATTTCAAGACAGTTAGCCTCGATTTTTTAAAGTTTCAAAAAACATTTAAATAATAACAAGACTATCACGATGTTTTTAAATAATAAGAGTTAGGTTTCAAAAAGTTTTAGTTACTGTATTATACTCTTTAACTCAAAACTCTAATTGGGGTCTATGAGGTCTTGCGTTAATTATGTTACACGCTGTATGCTTAACTTAGTATAAAATAATGTTTAAATTATTTTTATGTGGTGTAGAGTAAAAGCGTTTGTACACACGGCTATGCTTTTCCAGTATAAACTGATTTCACGTTTTATGAGATTTCCGTATAATGAGAGGTCAGCTTAAACTGAAATATACAGCTTGATATGTAGACGTGTGTACAAACCTACTTACAGAAATAAATATTATTCATTAATCATCATTCATTAATTAACGTTGTGCAATAAGTAATAACACATCATTAATATTGTTTGCTGAACTTAATTATCCAGCGATTACAATTTACATCTGTTCTCTCAATTAACAATCCAACAGGGATGTCTCATCTTTCATGACTGTCAGAATTATATACTTTTAGCACAACTGAAGACATTTTACTGTAAACTTTAGGTTTGGTTCATATTGAGATCGCCCGCGTGAAGTTTCTTGTTGTAACTATTATTTTTTTATACTGTGTAAGTGCGTTACTATACTCTTCTATTATTTAATTAAGTGATCTGTTTTATTTTAAGCATTTTATTTACTCTTCTACTCTTACCCACGGTGTCTAATTAATATCCTTTTACCTCTTTATTGTCGCAGGTATACTAGGCGCTTAATAATATGTGATTAGAACACCGATTTAATTTAGTTTATTGGTTCATAAAAAAGTGTTACAATATTGAAGTGTGACACTCCGGTATTATACCTCAATATTGTAATACACTTTTACTTTTTTTATTGGATCCATCCCGCACTAAGATATCCGTGTCGCAAGATCCATACCACTTCGACTGATAATATGAAATTATGACAGAAAAGTAAACAAAAGCAAAGGTTTAATATAATTGACTAAAACTCAAGCCTAAGAGGTAAAGGTATGTCTGCATGTGATGAGTGTTAGTGTGTATATGAAGAGTGTGTGTATGTGATGAGTGTATGTATGATGTGAGTGTGTAGATGAGAGGAGTGTGTGTATGAGAAGATAACTACTTTATCAGTTGAAAGATAGAAGGTTTTTCGTTTCAGTATTTTTAAGCCCAAACAACTACTCCTGAACCTGTTTTTTTTGTACCCAAACTTCGTCAAGGAGTAGATATGGAGCTTTTCGTTAACTTTGCATACAAATATGGACCAATCTATCAGAAAGCTTTATCACCAAACTTAAGTTGTATTTAATCATCGAGATGGCCCTTTTGATGCTTATTTTGTTAAATTTATTTGTTATATTATATTTTGGTATATTGCTGTTTAGAAGAATGTATTAGGAAAAGTCCCCTGATACATATAATAGAATGAGTTGATCTGCTCTGCTATGACTAAGGATAGATTTCACTTTATTTTTTGCGACCTTCATGTCAACGATAATCTGGATCTACAAGGAAAATATACAAAAGTACGCCCGCTCATAACACTTCAAAATAAAAAGTTATTGAACTTATCTCCTCTCGAAACGCATTACAGTACGGAGAGGCCAAGATCCTCCCACACTAAGGGATCTTGGCTGTACTATAATGAGGCACGGTTGCAAACTGTTTATAAAAGTAAAAGCTGTAACGCATACAAAATCATTCATAAATTACGTTGCTAATCTATAGTTTCTGGTTTCATAAAACCTCTATTTTTTTTACCGTGTATACCCATGTTTTTTTTTACGATTACAAATAGTGTTTTGTCGTACGATCTTTTATTTCCCCTTATTATCCTACTGACCTACATCTACCACTATCCTGAAAGCCTTACAGACATCTTTTTTTTTTACATATGGTATTACATAAGTGTTCATTATTCCAAAATTTTCAGAAAATAACCTTTACAGGTTTATCTGTCATATATAGGTAGATCTTTGACTGTTGTCACAGGTCGCGAAAAGCCCGAAATCCAACAACCTGCCTTAGAACGGAGTTGTATAGGTTAGGATACGCAGTTGCTCCATATTACTTGATAAATGTTATTATTCTGTAAATGATTTTTTAATTGTCAATACTCTTTAGATTTAATTGATGACATTGTATTTATTATTTTGATATTGCTTGGTTTAAACTTTTCTATTTTACAATTATTATATTTTTATTACATTTTTTTGGACAATTTTAATTTTACTGGCATGTTTACATAATTATGATATTATTTAAAATTGTTTGTCAATATTTGCATGCCTAATTTATGGTAGATAGTACCAGGATCACAGTATTGTAACCATCTTATTTTATGTACCTACTATCTAAGCAAATAAACGATTATGATAATGATTATAAAGATTGATATTCAGCTAAATCCGGTTAGACTGGAAGCTGACCTCAACCTAGTTTTGTCTTTTTACCATTGCATTAAGTTTTCTATAGAAATTTGAATATGTACACTATAGTGTTTCTTCCCGGGAGAGGGCACTGGCTCTTGTAACACAGGTTACTCACATAGCACAAATGTTAGAAACTACACTTAATTGTAACCACTCTTACGTAATAAATATAAAGATAGTTGGAAAAACGCCCGGCAAGTGAAGAATAAAACGGTTTCTAATTACATAATAAATAATGAGTCAAAGTTACTGATTTTATGCTTCGCTACAAAAATTATTCAGTTTCATGCACAATAAAATCTCTTTCTTCGTAATTTGTATTATCATGTAGAAGGATACTTATTATATTTGACAGCTGTATACACTTCCCTAATAATACAAGAAAGTTAGCCAAAAGGTTGTCATTTAGTCAATGAACATGATTTATTTATTTTCCAAACCCAAGATCAAAGGTTGACCACTGGGCAGAAAATAACACCCTTTTTTCATGTTGTTGCCTAGAAAGCCCGAGTTTATTTTTGACTGTCTCCTCGGTTCTATTTTTGGTACAAAGTGGACAGGTTTTTGTTCATTTAAGAAAAAAACTTCGTAACTAATTCCTTTTTTAAAAGGACAGTACATTTGATTGGGAGCTTGTTTATCATATTGTTATTTTTCTTGTGACTATTTTTGTGGCTGTTTCTTTTTCTTTCATTTCTGGATGCTTATGCGTCGTAATTTTTAGGGTTCCATACGACCTTATGTAAAAATAAATAAATAATAGTTTAAAAAAACTAAAAACACGCTTCCATTGAAAACCAAACTAAAAATTACAAAATAATGGAAAAAAAAGCGTGGGGGGCTTTTTAAGGTATTTTTTTATTGATATCAGGCACCCCACGCTTTTTTTCCAATATTTTGTAATTTTTAGTTTGCTTTTCAATGAAAGCGTGTTTTTAGTTTTTTTAAACTATTATTTATTTTCTGTTTTTTAGGATGTTTCGTTTTGTGACGTATGTCAGCGTAGTTTGTGACAGTTTTTTTGCTGTTCTGGTAACCCTGGCAAGGATAATGGCACAAATTTATGAAATTATTGCATTGTCATCGGTCCTTGACAGGTGTGCAAAGTTTGAATGAAATCTGGTCGTTTAAAGTGGGTCAAAATCGCGCTATAAGGAGTCGGTTACATACAAACATACAAATATACAAACATACAAGTGAAGCTAATATAAAGCGTGTAAAAACGGAACCTCTATAGGATCATTCGTGTGTATGTCTGTCCATATGTTGTATTGTGTGTACGGTTGTCACAGCCAATTTGCACCGAATCTACAAGACTGAATAAGTTGAAATTGGGCACGCATATGAATTTCTATGACCCGAATTATAAAAAAAAATATATAATAAGTCTATGATCTTAAAATAACATGGCTAATTTTTCAATATTGTGCTTGCAAACTTAAATTTGCTGTTGGAATGTATGAGAGAATTTTTTTTTGAACTACCATATCAATTTTGTTCTTTGGATCCTGGGGTGAGGTAGTACGGAGCCAAGACGAGCCAAACGTCAAAAGCAGAGGCACTACCTTTTCTCGAAGCGTTTTGTCGTATTTTCTTACTCATCATAGCTTCGGCCTAGATAAAGCTAGGGAGCTTCAATGCTCATGATAAAATAGAATTAGTAGATTTAGAAAACAAACTAAGTTTTAGTTGTCTAGCGCTTTTACTTTGGGTTTTATCTGCGATACTTCGGTTTCGTCACTGGCTGACTCACTCATCAAAACCTATATAACACTTCCGATATCTTAGATATTTGGTAAACAGGCTAGAATTTACAGATTTACATAAAAAAATGTGGAAATCCGTAACTTACACCCTCCAATTCGTCAGAGTCAGATCAGGGTCAGGGTAAGTTACAAATCTAATGTGTTCTACAATAGCAGCAAGCTTAGGAGCTTGGTTAGGTTAGCAGAGTTAAACCTTGTAGACTTAGGATTCTACAGGGCTTAACTCTGCAAACACAGACATCTTGGTCTAAATGCGTGGCTTGGTCGTTCCATCGAACTGTTTCATGACATAACATTAAAGACCGTTGATTTCATTTTTTACCATAAGGCCATATGAGTGTCTGTGAAACGGCCAAACCGTATATTTTGGGGCTTGGTTCTACATTCGATCTGATAACTATTTTTCAACTGTGAAATCCTTATGTAGTCTTTGCAACATATTCATCATACGGAACCCTTTCCACGCAAATTCAACGCGCACTTGACCAGTTGTTTTCTATTTTGACACTAAATGCCAATACGTATTTAAAAAAAAAAACAACCTCTTATCAAGTCTGTCTTTTTTTTGGTTGGGAAATCATCAAATGACGTCTCCCGCTCGTGGGTGGAGCGGAAGGGCGTGTCAGACTTTTACTGACTAAAACCCACCCGTGTCCCTTCAGTTGCCCATATGCCAGGGCTACGGTACCTCTTTCGAACTAATCTCGCGACCCTGGCAGGCATCGGTCCTAGCAGACCCCTTCAGTTTGCTGACCTGTGTGACCTCTAACATCTTCTAAACTACACAGTAGTTTTGGATGCGGTTATAGAATATATCCTGGAACGTTTATTTGTGTGTTTAATAACTAAAATAACATTCAATGTAATACTTAGTTTAACTAATTAGTTGCGTAATATAATATATGGTAATGATGGTAGAAAATGTATCTAACTAACAGCAGTGTAAGAAATGTCAAATAGCTCAGAAATTTCGATGTTTTGACATGGCGTCATTTAATTTAAAAACAAACCTAATCCAGCTGACCTCCTAATTGATAACCCCCCGTAGGTTGATTCTCACAGGCACGTTATACAACCAGGTCTATTTGTGTCTGTAAAAGTAGATACTTTCTACCTTAGTCCACTTTAACTGGGTAGTGATGTTAAAAGTGACAAAGTAGGTCGACTATACCATCTGGGCGGTAGAAGCTTTTAACGTAAATATTATTAGGTTTTTTGACTGCCTCGTTGGTTTAGTGGTTGTAAGTACTAAGCTGCTGGGAATGATGTCCTGGGTTCTGTTCGCGGATCGGGCAAAGTGTTAGTGGGATTATCTATCTGGAATTTCTCAGTACCAGCCCTAAGTCTGGATTTCTGCCTGATTAATGCCAAAAGGTTCGTTCCCTATTACATAGGCCTTACACATAACTAGTTAAATGTGGGTGTACTATAGGTACGCCAACACGTCAAGGTACCCGTAACTGTCAAATTCTCCCAATCAACTTTGAACCTAACACTTCAGCGATAAAGTTGAAAATCTATTAAATAAATTTGACATATTGTAGTAGCACGACGTGCTGGCGTCTGTACAACCTTCCTGGAAAAAATGGTGAAGATTAGGTGAATTTTATTTGGATTACAGATTTAAATTAATAAAGAAAAAAAAAATTATAACCTAAATTAACTAAAACTATTTACAAATTAAAAACATAGCGTATAAAAATCATCCGCATCGCTGTCGACTGGTAGTGTACCCAAGAGACTGGCGGCATTACCACGTTGTATGGCAATGCTTAACCTCTGGCCAAGGTAAAAACCAGCTCTTGGGTCACGGGAAGTGTCCACCAGCCGTTTAGAAATTTCTTTAAATAGGATAAGAGCACTCGGACCCCACGGCCCGAGCGTTTCAACCCCAAACGGCTCAAAAATATAATGACCAATAAGGTTACTATACTTACGCCGCTTGAGGTTTTCTGCAGCCGCAGCAGCGGCACCAGCACAGCACGCCGTGCCAGGAAGATGGGATGGCGCAAGAGTATCGACGCACGTCGCATCCCACACTAAAGGCCTACCCACCTTCCATGGAAATAAAGACATACCGTCCGGTCTCTTGCCATCGTCGCGTGCCAAGCCATTGGGTTCTAATATACAGCTGGGACGCCGACGGTGACAAGAGCTCGTCGGATTATGTCATTAATGTTTGCGTGCCGTGCTAATCGACCCGCACTTCGGCTGCAAGACAGGCCGTGGTGTCCTAGACTGGTGACAACTTCGCCACAGTGACAGCGATGAGGAGAACAACACGGAGCTCCCAAACGTAGGGAAACAGCGAAATCGTGAAGTATTATGAGAAGTTATGTACAATAAAGTTTTTCCACATTTAAGTCTTTAGCACTTATAATTAAAATTTATTTTTAGCTTTTACCAATTTTCCTGACCCCATATCATAACACGTGTTACCTTAAAAGATTACCGGGATGTTCCCAGTGCTTTCAACGTTATAATGAAAATTTCATCAGTGAATTTCTTCTCCCCTAGTAGAGTAGAGCCACTTATCCCTGTGCTTAACCTTCGTTCATAATTTATGTGAGACTTAAGAAAAGTTATCAAGTACCTTCGTGCCTTTTAACAAAGAACATTACTGAATAAAATATTCATAAATTATGCTGTGAGAGTGGAATTACGTTGTGTAGTCATCGGCGGTAATCTTCTCTGTAAGATGTGATGGTTCATGTTTCTTGTACGTCAACATCATTAAGGTACTAGGGTTGTAGTTATGTGGGAGGATGGTTTTGGTACCTACCTAAGTTTTTTGGTTGTTTAAAATATAATGAGAGGCATGACTGTAGGCGTTGTATTGATTTAATTTCCAGAGTGACTTGTAATTTGACAAATATAACAATTAGAACTAATTGTGTAGGTATTTTTATCATATCGTATAGTAATCTACACCGGTTGACGTCATCTTGTCCACGAAGGCTTTTTTTTTGGGTGGGAAATCATCAAATGACGTCTCCCGCTCTTGGGCGGAGCGGGAGGGCGTGTCAGACTTTTACTGACTAAAACCCACCCGTGTTCCTTCAGTTGCCCATGTGCCAAGGTCGGTATATCTTTCGAACTGTCCACGCAGTCTGTCGCTGTAAAGTATAGTGACACATATTTTCCCGCAAATTGTCTTTTTTTCTTGTTCTTACCTATGTTCTTTCTTTTTCCTTTCCACAAATGTCTTTGTTGCTAATGAAACATTATATCTAATAAACAATTTATTAAACTCGTGTAAGTAACAAAAATGAAGCAAAAACGACTACTTTTTAATTAAAAAAAAGGTTTAGATAATCGTTTCCCAAGCTTCACATATCCTGAAAGTCTTACTACATCTATATTTTCCCCCGCAACCCATTAAAGAGAAAGGTATACGGTACTCTTTCTGAATATACCGAACAATAAAATCTTATTCCGCTCCAGAGACGATACGGTTCCCAGCTAGTTATACATAAACCGGCTAAAACTCCCATAAGGACATAAACAGATTCATCAGCATAAAAATATTAGCAAAGGAAATTTTATGAGTCCATTTTGATGCAAACTCTGTTTCCTTGTATCTCATAAATTAATTTTATATTCATTGTTTGTGTGCTATGCTCTCCTGGTAATAGTTGTTGCGAACTTGAAGCATTTTGTTTTAATTATGTTTTTCTTCAGAACTTGCGGAAATTGCCGTACTAAGTTTTCTAAGGAAAAAAGCTAATGTATTTGAGAGTCGGCAATATTTTTTAACCGACTTCAAAAAAGAGGCGGTTCTATGTTCCACTGTATATGTGTATTTTTATGTATGTTTTCTCCGGTAATTGTGAACCCATTTCAAAATTTAGTTTCGAGCGGATAGGTGGTCAGGGGTGGTCCCATATAAATTTTATTTACTTTGCTTTGGTCGTTTTTGCGTTAGCTTCGATAATACGTATTTAATCTACTTTGTTTATCGTGATAATATTCAAATACTTGCTGTCACTGCTGTTGACCTGGTCAGTAGTGGTATATGACGTGCGGGGACTAAAAAGTGAAAAATAAAAACGTTTTTGCAAAGAAAAGAAAACAACGGACTTCCAAAAAAAAAAAAACACTACACTGAACAGTAACTTTAATTTCGGAAGTCGGTGGCAAAAAACTAAAAGACACCGACTACTGAAATTGGTGTTTTTGTTCACTTTGTAGTGTATTTTGGAAGTCGGTTTTTTTTGTTAATAGTATTTTGAATCCAATCTTAGTAGATAACATGCTCACCCAATTAGAGTTTCATTGGGAGATTGGCGATTTTCCTTAATTATTATACCTTCTTAAGCCTGCAGGAACTGCCGGGGTCGCGTGATTGTTAGAATGAGATACCGTGACCCTGGCACATGGGCAACTGAAGGAACACGGGTGGGTTTTAGTCAGTAAAAGTCTAACACGCCCTCCCGCTCCGCCCAGAGCGGGAGAAGTCATTTGATGATTTCCCATCCAAAAAAAAAGCCTGCAGGAAGCAGTGGACAAATAACATTTTTCATTCTTCTTAACGTACAAACAGGCTTTGCTTTAAATCAAATCATAATCAAAAGTCATTAATTCAAATTAGGCTGAGAGTTAGCATTTTTTTAAACGTCAAAATTTTAAAAAACCCAGAAACTTTTTTTTTAATGACATCTCGCAGGTCATCCTATGAAGTTGTCGGCTGGTTAATCGGACTTGCTTGTACCTTAATAAATTAAGGCCTCCAGCCAGGGCTTACAAAACTTAAAACTAGAGCGACTACTCGCTAAGGGCATTCCCTGTGGGGTACGGACCTCGGCTTAGGGCATCGCTGGTAGAGGACAGCAAGGGACAGGCTGGATAGGACTTCACAGTGTAATTCTACGTGTTCTGCAAACGAGTTGATTGCGGCCGTCGTGTCCGCGACTGACACTATGTGGTCAGGGATGGAGGCCGAGTGAGGTGACGTGGTGGGTTGTAGTCTTTCGTCTACTTTCCTTCAGTCGGTTACCATTTGTGTCTGAGGGGCTGGTCAGGATCGCTCAGGCCCGGGCAGGCAGGGTGCTAAATGCATGACTACGGGCGGTGGTCTGAGAAGCTCATGGAATGTCTCAATAGACTGTAAACGGAGATTTATATTCTTGAGCAGCGCTACATCGAGAACATCGGGAAGCTGGTTGGAATTTCCAGGGAAATGGATTCATCGGAACGATGACGTTGAAATTGACGGAAGCTCCTAGGTTAAAAACAATCCTACCTCTGGTAGAGATCGTGTTACGGTTTCATGAGGGATGTATGGCATTGAGGTTATCCACCCGCCAGGATGAGGGAGTCACTCAAGCCGAAAAATCGCAGGTGGGAGAGGTGGAATCCTCGAAACCGGTGGTGGCACCGAGACCTGTCATTGCAAACTAGTTTATAGTTGGCAGTGTTCTGGTTTCGGTGATGGGCACCCAGAAACGCCCATCCCCCCAGTCTTTGTTGTCCAGCAGTGAATGAATAAATGTATGTGAGTAATTAATATTTTGGTTTAGGAGAAGATACTCATTGATTTGTTGATGTATTTTTCTCGTACTATCGCCTTTTAGAAGTCGAGAAACCAGGCCAATGACCAAGTTGATTTTTAAAGTAAAGCAAATGTATTTATTAGAGGCTCGCATAAGAAAAAAGTTACCACAAACAAGATCAATTTAAGCCAGGTTCTCTGACCGTTTAGGCAGTTAAAATCATATCTTAGTTTTGAGACATAATAATAACATAAGCTGAATAAGAAAATAAATTTCAGTGAGTAGTTATTTAGCTATTTCAGGCGGTCTTCGTTGGAAAAGAAGTTTGCATTAGGAAATATTTTTATATATTTTGAGAATACTTAACGACACATTTTTTTTGCAACGCTAAACTTCTAGATTCGATTTGAAAACGAATGAGATAGCTGTTAACTGACGTCACCACAGAAGCGGTGACCCGCCAACAAAAATGAAAATACGTAAAGATCTCCTCGAGATTGATCGAAAAGCGATCTAGTTATTTATTGTAGTAATATTGGTGATCATTGTGACTTTTCAGTGTATTGAGATAATTGATTTGCGCCGCTATGTCCTCGTCCTTATAATACCACACGTAATACGACTTCTTCTGATGGAGAGGTTAGGCTATGTACATTTACAAGTTTATAGGCGATCGTCGCCATAAGTAAAGAGTCAGTATGCACGGCGACAAACCAAGCTATAGATTTTGGCGGACAGAGCTCCGGTTTGATCTCATGGCGACAAGGTAGGTACGATTGTCGCAACCCAGGGCTGGGCACGCCACAATTGCGGCGGTAAGTCCCCTCTTTGAGGAGTGGATAGAGAGGCGCCACGGCGTACTCACTTTCCACCAAACGTAGGTCCTCACCGGGCATGGGTGCTTTGCGGGGTTCCTGTTCAGGATAAAGCAGGAGGAAACGCCCGGGTGTTTTCATTGCGTAGATCGTCTCGAAGACTCAGTGGAGCATACGGTGGAGGTGTGCCCTACCTGGGCGGAGCACTACCGTGTCCTTGTGGAGGAAATCGGCGGCGGCGACCTCTCGCGTCCGGCCCTGGTGCGAGCCATGGTACGGAGCTAGAGGCCATGGGAAAACGTCACTTCCTTCTGCGAAGCAGTAATGTTCGCGAAGGAGGAGGCGAGGCGCGTGAAGGAGTGGCCGTCTATGCGCCCTCACGTCCCTAGCCACCGCAGGAGGCGACGCCCCGGGCGTCGGGAGTCGATTACAGACTCCCGGCCACCGTAGGCGCGGGCTTGCAGGGGGCGAGCAATGGGTAACTCGCCGCCCGATAAGGACCAGACCCGTGTCGACGGCGCGTAGTGTTCCACGCATGACTCAAAGAGATGTCCGCAGTACTGAAGGGGTCTGCTAGGACCGACGCCTGCTAGGGTCGCGAGATCAGTTCAAAAGAGGTACCGTGGCCTTGGCATATGGGCAATTGAAGGAACACGGGTGGGTTTTAGTCAGTAAAAGTCTGACACGCCTTTCCGCTCCACCCAGAGCGTGAGACGTTATTTGATGATTTCCCCTCCCACAAAAAAAAGCTATAGA
This sequence comes from Aporophyla nigra, assembly GCA_947507805.1. NCBI lineage: Eukaryota > Metazoa > Arthropoda > Insecta > Lepidoptera > Noctuidae > Aporophyla > Aporophyla nigra. Next base: position 24,145,066 of record OX382297.1, on the reverse strand, counting down.
TTTCCAGTATAAGCTGACTTCTCATTGTACTAAACGTCTGCTGAAATTGGAAATGTATAGCATGATATGTAGCCGTGCGTACTAACCCTTTACTTATGGCGACGATCGACAAACGACGTGTGGTCGTCAGGCCTAAGCGGAGGAGGCGAGATGAGATGGACTCTTTTAATTAAGATTGGCTCGTGGCAGCTCTGGACAGAGAGACGTAGCAAGACAGTAGGAAGGCCTTCTCCCAGCAGTGGGACATTTCGAGCGAAAAAAAAATTAAGAATGTTATTGTCACTATCTTATAGCTCGTTCGATCTTGACGTTTCTTGCACGTCCGCCATTGCAAGTTCGTGAGTGTAACGCGACGTCCTGCGTGAGCGATCTAGACGCGAACGCGAAGCGGCGCGGCGCGGCGCGAAAACAACAAACAGTCGAAACCTATTGAAGTGTCCTACGTGACCAAACGCACATGCGTGCGGTGCGGAGCGGCGCGAAACGAAGCGAACGCGATCAGTTGGCTTGATATTTTCGCGCGAACTGGATGCGGTGCCGTCGTATTTTTTTTTTTTGGTTATAATTTCGGATTTATAGAAATTTTAATTAATGCTATCCAAGAACGTCCTATATTATAGGATAAAAGGAATAAAAAATATCACAACCGGTTATTATCATACCGCGAATGGGAGGATTGGGCCAAATTAACTGGGACCTAAGTATACAATATTAGTCCCACTTCTTCGCCGTTCATACTTCTTGAGTATTTGATATTTAACATATGAATTTTCCAATAATATTTGTTTCCATCCGTCCATGACAAATGCACAGTGCCCACTGAACGGCGGCGTCAGTGGCGGCTGTGCGAGACGATTCGCGTGCACGTAGGACATAGCCGCCGCGTCGCACCGCATCGCGTTGAATTCGCTTGTCACCGCTTCATAATCGCGTTCGCTTTGAACCGCCTACGTAGGACGTAGCGTTACGCGACGTCCTGCGTGAGCGATCTAGACGCGAACGCGAAGCGGCGCGGCGCGGCGCGAAAACAACAAACAGTCGAAACCTATTGAAGTGTCCTACGTGCCCAAACGCACATGCGTGCGGTGCGGAGCGGCGCGAAACGAAGCGAACGCGATCAGTTGGCTTGATATTTTCGCGCGAACTGGATGCGGTGCCGTCGTATTTTTTTTTTTGGTTATAATTTCAGATTTATAGAAATTTTAATTAATGCTATCCAAGAACGTCCTATATTATAGGATAAAAGGAATATAAAATATCACAACCGGTTATTATTATACCGCGAATGGGAGGATTGGGCCAAATTAACTGGGACTTTCTAAGTATACAACATTAGTCCCACTTCTTCGCCGTTCATACTTCTTGAGTATTTGATATTTAAGATATGAATTTTCCAATAAATTTGTTTCCGTCCGTCCATGACAAATCCACAGTGCCCACTGAACGGCGGCGTCAGTGGCGGCTGTGTGAGACGATTCGCATGCACGTAGGACATAGCCGCCGCGTCGCACCGCATCGCGTTGAGTTCGCGTGTCACCGCTTCATAATCGCGTTCGCTTTGATCCGCCTACGTAGGACGTAGCGTTTTACTCTTGCTTCTAACGATTAATCCAAAATACCACTAATCGTTTCCAAAAAAAAAAAAAAATTGTTGTATAAATTCAATTCAAGATTCAATCAAATTCACCAATTCGTCCTTCGATTACAAATCTATTTCTGTCAGTAGTTGGCTCCCACCCTCTTTTATTTAAGCGATAGTTCCTATGCCTGACCTTTTAGAATATTCAAGTGATGCTATTCGTATTTAACGGGCATGACTACTTCTTTGCCCAATGAATTTGCCTGTTTAAATATTATGCAAATATTGTTTGTATATTATTGTGTCTCATTTCTTCCTATGGGTGTCGTAAGATGCGACTAAGAGCCTTACTATTTACCTATTTTAGAAATGGCCATCTTGGTAAGAAAAATAAAAATACTTTTCTAACAGTGTCAGAAACTAGAAAAGGGTTCGTTAGAAGCCAATATAAGTAGGCAATTATTGCAAAATGGCAGCTAAAATATAGCTAGTTTGATTACCCAGTGTAATGGCCCGTTTAAATATCGTGCAAATTAAAAAGTGAGCTAAAAATCGTTTCTATGTTATTTTTTCATTCAACTGTAGAACGAATTTAAACAAAAACAAAAAAAAAACAAACTATTTGTTTATATATGGAACCTGTCACTGACTTGTTTGAAATTTTGAAAGCTAGTTTGGTGAAACTAAATATCTCGTTGGGAAATGCCTAAATTTCCTTTATTCATGTGACCGAATAGAACGTTTTCGGTAGGTTTTGAATTGGATTTAAAATAATAACTATCGGAAATAAATTTGAGCTTCGACTTATTTATTTACACAGGAAAACCAAAGCTATAACAGATAGACAGCGAAAAAAAAAACATAAAGCCAATTACAGATTGTCACGGGTAAAAACAGAAAAGTATTTGAGATCTTAGGATCACTAACAAACACGATAGAAAAGAATAAACAATATAAGGTACAGCAGCACTTGAAGCTACTACAATCTGTCAAATTTCTTTAATAGATTTTCAACTTTAATGCTAAAGGTTCAAGATTGATTTGTCAAATTAGACAGTTTCGGGTACCTTGAAGTGCTGGCGTCTGTACAATAAACATTATGCAGTTTTAAATAATTCGGCTTTCATTTGAATGCGTGCTGAAGAGGTTTTGGTCGTAGATCCTTTAATAATTGTTATCAAAATACCATTTGTTTTAATTTTTTTTTACCAGTCAGTTAAAAATGGCTATTTTATTGTATAGATCAAAACGTCACTAATTTATAACGAAAATATAAAGAAAGTTGATGAAATTAGCTATATAACGATTTTATTTCTAACCTCTGAGTTCTTTAATTTTAAAATTGCATACTACACTTTTAAAAGTGTAGTACTGAGTTTCGACGGCTACACTGGCCTTTGTATAATTAATCTCTTTATCTATTAACCTCTAGTTCGAGCATAGAGTTACCTGTACCGTCTTCCATTACCCAACATTTCGACTGAAAGGTACCTGTTAGTTGTTTAACTGTCATGAGTAGATCCTAAGTTTTCACCATAACTGCTTGTCCCTTGAATTTCAGCATTCAGCAACCGATTGTATTTTTTTTTTAATTGCTGTTTAATCTGACTGTGTAATTCCAAGGCTATTACCGCAGTTTAGTCCCTCCAGACCGTATTTAGGCCGCGAGCTTGCGGGCGGTGAGCAATGGGTAGCTCGCCGCCCGGTAAGCACCAAGCTCGGGTCGACGGCGCGTAGTGTTCCAGGCGCGCCTCAAAGAGTTGTCAGCAAAACTAAAGGGGTCTGCTAGGACCGATGCCTGCCAGGGTCGCGAGATTGTTCGAAAGAGATACCGTGACCCTGGCACGTGGGCAACTGAAGGAACACGGGTGGGTTTTAGTCAGTAAAAGTCTGACACGCCCTCCCGCTCCGCCCAGAGCGGGAGAAGTCATTTGATGATTTCCCATTAAAAAAAAAAGACAGTATTTAGGCAACGGTGGCTTATCTCAATGGAGTTGCCATCGGCGCGAGAGATATTATAGAGCACAAGTGTGTACGCAGACACGGGGGCACTCGCTCTTTCCTCACTCTAATAGTCTGCTGGGACGACAATCCGGCACGACCGAAGAAAGACCAGGCGCAGGACCAACGGCTTAACGTGCTTCCTGAGGCACGGGGATATCACACCGCCAAATTCTAAACTCCGGGCTGTTACTAAGAAATTACTATTGGAAAAACTCAACACTCGACTGAATCGAACACAGGACCCCACGTTCAGTAATCGTGCTTACGAGCACGAGACTGAAGGTGCAGTTAGATTACTGCGTTACAAAAGATATACGTACAAAGATGCTGTTGGTGTACCTTGATCAAAATATACATATATACACCTCAAAAGCTTACTTACATTTCATTAAACTTAATTAGAATGCTAATTGAAATAGTTACGTGTCAGTTTCTACTAATTCACTAGAATCGGGATTGCCTTACTATTTCAGTCCCAATTCTTTGTTATTAATAGATCATAGGAATCAATTTGTCTAAGATTAATAATATAGACACTATATAAATACGATTTTGGCTCAATGTATTGAAACTCGGCTGTATTATCTATGGCTCTGCGAATCAAATGCCAAAGTTTAGGAAAACAATTCGGTTGTTTATTTTCAATTTACTGATATCTAGCTTGAAGGAGGGAAATAGTCTCAAACGTTTCGTTATTTGTACTATTTTATACGCCTTGGTGGCTTTAATTCATCCATACACGTTAATAATAGCGTAGTTATTTGTACTATTTTATACGCCTTGGTGGCTTTAATTCATCCATACACGTTAATAATAGCGTATAAAACTATATACAGAACTGGTAACAAAAAACATTTTTTAAATTTTGTCTGTCTCCCTGTTTGTTCCGGGTAATCTCCGAAACTGCTAAACCGATTTTAAAGAGACCTTCACTGACAGATAGCTGTTGATACAAGGAGTAACATGTGCTACTTTGTCTCGGTAGCACGTTTCCTTGAAATAATTTTTGACATTTACATGGGTAAAACCAAGGGCAGAACTAGTTAACTAAAGGCCTACGTTACCTACATTTAGCATCCAGAACTCTGTGAGAGTCGAAATGTGATCTGTAAGCTTGTTTCAATTCAATCTGCTTGCCAAACAACATCCGGGAACACAATGAGGCACATAATTGATTAAAATTCTTAACAGAACATAGGAACTCAGCTATTAAATCGCTTTCCTATTCGCTGCACGGTCCTAATTAGCCAGCTATCGCATACTACAGCAAAATTGGGGTATTATGCTAATTCTACAATCTAGCGCATTCAGCGTTGAGCTAGCAATCTGCTAAGTACAGGCTTAGCGATAGTTGCTACATCATGTGCGATATGAACGCGATTGTGCTGAATGGAGATTAGCATATATAGGTGCTGAAATTGTGACTTACGTAGTCACAATTTCTTTTTATTTTTCATTTATGCATCCCTGGTATCGCAAGCGGTATTTTTGAGGGTTACAAAACCGCATGTATGTCAGTTAAATAATTACTTTCATTATATTGTAACATTAGCTACTATAACTCATTAATATTATCGTTTTTAACTATCACGAATTTAGAATAATAGATTACCCACGTTGCGACGATCTCATTTCCGAAGTAATTCGCAATACACCTACACAAAACACAAACAGACACTAACTAAAATCTGTTACATTTTGCACATTGTGCAAAATTAGTTTGAAACTTCTTAATCAGCGTCCGTGCTTAACAAAAACTGCACGAAGTTCCTGCAAACTTGTGTATTGCACAATGTTATCGGTATTGCAAAATCTGCTCAATGGTTTTGCTGTAACAGTACTTAATTTTCTTTGTAGCAAATAGATCGTAAAAAGATATGGCTCCTGTTAGCGTTGGGTCGGTTTAATAGGAACAAAATGTATGTTTTACATTGAACTACAGTACAGGTTCGTTGTTCTTTTGCACAAAACTGTCATGTACATACGTCGATATACTTGCGGTATTCGTACGTAGGTACATTGCATTTTTCAAACCATTTTTATTCTATCCGTTTCGGGCAGTCAATTTGTGTTACTCTTTTTTTTTAAATAAAAACGCTTTGTACGTGCAGTGTATGAATGTCGTAATGGCGGCTAAATTCAGGTTCTTTGCACAGTAAGATTAAAAGAGCTTGCCTAAAAATAGTAGGTACCATGTAAATGGTAAAAAAATGCATATTAAGAAAAGAAAAAGCTGTTTTTCTTATTTCGCTTGTAAGTAAAAAAAATGTAACGGTAGATTTCATTTAGTCTGTGACCCAACAGCTGTGCCTTTGACCTTTAAAACTGAAGACTCACTGTCTTACCTTAATCTACAAATGCCTAGATAAATATTTGTCTAGCTATCCAATATAAATTATTTTGTCCGATGTTGTTTATCCAAGTCGTTTCGTGTTGTTGACGTTGCGATAATCTAGTTTTGATACACAATCATGCGGACTAGCTTTCAGAAATTACTAGGATAGCATATATCGAAGGACGCTTATCTTGTAAGTTGCTGACTCTTCGGGTCGTAGTTGGAACTTAAGTGAATCGGTGATTATAATCATCTCTTCATATAATATTGTTTGCCTCTGTTTGAAATGAGCAGTAAGTCAGAGGCTGTATAGGTTGCAAGTTCTTGTTGAACACGCGGGTTAGAAGTCAGAAAAAAAATGTGGTGTAAACTGGTAACTAACCTGCCGGGGTCGCGAGATTGTTCGAAAGAGATACCGTGACCCTGGCACATGGGCAACTGAAGGAACACAGGTGGGTTTTAGTCAGTAAAAGTCTGACATGCCCTCCCGCTCCGCCCAGAGCGGGAGAAGTCATTTGATGATTTCCCATCAAAAAAAAAAAAAAAAAGGCTTAATATAATTAACCTAAATAAATCATCAGATGCGGTGTAATGCATCTATACTTAATATAATAAAGAAAGAGAGAGTGAACTCTGTGAGTTTGTGTATATATGGTGGGAGTCTTAGGGACTTCAGGTTCTGTGTGTAAAAATTCTTCACCATTTGACAGGCACATTATTCCCAATTAATATAGGATACTAGCTGACCCGACAGACGTTGTCCTGTCTCTTTGATATTTGAGCACGCATTCTGTCAATTCTATGTCAAATGTCATAATGTTACAATAAAAAAGTTTATATTGTCCTATTATATGGTTGTTAAGTATTCTTAAATTTTCTAATTTTCCGGGCAATTTTTTAATTTTTTTCTTTCATAAGAACCTTCTCCTGACAATTACAAACACAACAACAAAAAAAAAGTAAAATCGGTCCAGCCGTTCACGCGTGATGTCGTGACCAAGGGAAATAGGGATTCATTTTTATATATATAGATAGATATATTATGTAAAAATGTAATGAATACCACTAAATCAATACTATCTTGGATTCATGCTGGCCTAGCACTTTTTGTTAGATTACTGCTCAGAATTTATCCACACCATGTCGTGAACAGAATACCGCCTTCACGTGTAAATTGCACCCGCGCGAAGCCAGGGCAATAAATTGAGATGAGGAGAGAATATCTCTCGAAAAATTATAGTTTAAAAAAACTAAAAACACGCTTCCATTGAAAACCAAACTAAAAAGTACAAAATAATGGAAAAAAAGCGTGGGGTGCTTTTTAAGGTATTTTTTTTATTGATATCAGGCACCCCACGCTTTTTTTCCATTATTTTGTACTTTTTAGTTTGGTTTTCAATGGAAGCGTGTTTTTAGTTTTTTTAAACTATAATTTATTTTCTATTTTTTAGGGTGTTTCGAATTTTGAGACGTATGTCAGCGTAGTTTGTGACAGTTTTTCTGCTGTCCTGGTAACCCTGGCAAGGATAATGGCACAAATTTATGAAATTATTGCATTGTCATCGGTCCTTGACAGGTGTGCAAAGTTTGAATGAACTATAATTTTGAGACGTATGTCAGCGTAGTTTGTGACAGTTTTTCTGCTGTCCTGGTAACCCTGGCAAGGATAATGGCACAAATTAGCTAGATTTTTACCGCTCGAACGCGTCACAGCCGTACGTCAACTAACTAACTAGCGCCCTCTAGCGGACAACATACAAAAGACGCTCAGGCAAGTGAAGCCTGTCCTGGTAATCCTGGCAAGGATAATGGCACAAATTTATGAAATTATTGCATTGTCATCGGTCCTTGACAGGTGTGCAAAGTTTGAATGAAATCTGGTCGTTTAAAGTGGGTCAAAATCGCGCTATAAGGAGTCGGTTACAAACAAACATACAAATATACAAACATACAAACATACAAGTGAAGCTAATATAAAGCGTGTAAAAATACATTATCAAAGTCCTAACCTATTCTTCTCTGTTGTCCCTAGTAATAGCCACGGCACACAACATCACATTCCTCGAGGTGCCTCGCTACGGCGACCCTCATCAGGAGGCGAACCTGGTCTGCCACTACATGAACGACCAGGGCGACCCGGCTCTCCACTCCGTCAAATGGTACCGGGGTAGCAACGAGATCTTCAGGTTTACGCCCGGACAACAGGTGGGTGGCTCGGCCTAAGAAGTTGAGTTATTGGTGTTATTGTTATTTATGTGTCAGCTATATCCTTCAAAAAAAAAAAAAAATGAATTACAATTTCGGGTTCGGCATCGATATAATAACAACCCCTGCTACTTTTTTTATATATTTCCATTGTACAGACACCACTTTTGCTACAATTTTATTATATGTATAGATCTGTTTATTACAAAATCACTGTTCTTTTTTCTGTAGAACGAAGCGGGGTTTGTTTAATTCTACTTTTCTTGGGGGACAATATTTTATCCTCATGGTCAACGTTGGGGACACATTTTTTTCGCTGTTGACACTGATCAGCGCTATCAGCAGTTACAGAGTGTGCATGTTGCGCTTGCATGCCACTCGGGCCTGCATCAGGATCTATAGTTCCACGAAACGTACCAGTTTGTATGAACAACACAAAACTAACAATAAAAATAAAAATAAATAAATATCTTAGGACAACCAACACACTGTTATCTGATCCCAAACTAGGCAGAGCCTGTACTATGGTAACCAGACAACTGATAAATATACTTAAATATAACGATAACAAAAAAATAACGAAAGAAAAATCAACAAAATCACGAAAATTCAGCAATAACAACGAGAAAAGGCGTAGCATTCACAAGTACCAAGTGAATGACAGCATAATTGACAACTGCAGAAAATTTGCGCAATTTGACGGATGGTTGATAGCATAAATCGACAAAATAAAAAAACACGTGCTCCCATAACTTATGAAGGGAATACGTAACATTTTAGATTTGGTAGAACTATTGTGACATAAAAAACGTTCCCGGTACTGTTCACCCCTGCTTCTTTTAGATTTTAAACATCGACACGACAATATAGAATGTAAAATCAAAACAATATTAAATGAAAGCCTTGTAATTTCAGAAGGTAGATAGGTTAAATAAGTATAATTAAGTGTGACAGCTATTATATAAATTGATTATATTTAACTCCACATCAGTCTTGACTGTAATAATGTTTGTTGTAATTTTATTGCAAAGTGTGCACCTTAAAGAGCCTTTTTTAACTTCTGTCTAATGCTATAGTAAATGGAATATAAGTACCCAAAAGTCTCTTCTACCTAAGATTTGATTTTTCATAATTTTTAGGGTTCCGTTGCCAAATGGCAAAAAATGGAACCCTTATAGATTCGTCATGTCTGTCTGTCTGTCCGAGTATGTCACAGCCACTTTTTCCGAAATTATAAGAGCTATGCTGTTGAAACTTGGTAAGTAGATGTATTCTGTGAACCGCATTAAGATTTTCACTCAAAAATAGAAAAAAAAAACAATAATATTTGGGGTGCACCATACATAGAACTGAAACTCAAAAAAAAAAAATTCATCAAACCCATACATGTGGGATATTTATGGATAGGTCTTTAAAAATGATATTGAGGTTTCTAATATCATTTTTTTCTAAACTGAATAGTTTGCGCGAGAGACACTTCCAAAGTGGTAAAATGTGTGTGTCCCCCCTCCCCCCGTAACTTCTAAAATAAGGGAATGATAAAACTAAAAAAAATATATGATGTACATTACCATGTAAACTTCCACCGAAAATTGGTTTGAACGAGATCTAGTTAGTAGTTTTTTTTTAATACGTCATAAATCAACCACGATTTTTTTTCATTCAGTCAACTCAAATATAAAATTAAAAAAAAAAACATTTAATTTCATAAACATAAACCTTATGCATAAACCGTGAATTCCTGCAGGTTTGTACGGAACCCTCGGTGTGTGAGTCCGACTCGCACTTGGCCGGTTTTTTATGCTTTATGTTTCTGCGTTCCTAGTACCTGTTTCTTAACGGAATAATAACAACCACCAGAGCCATCAAGTTAGTAATGTTTTTAGAGAACCAGTCAGAAGAAATGCGGTTGTAGTAGATATTTCCGTGAATGAACTTTTAGAATAATATGGAACTTTCAATACTTTCTACTTAGTATAGGGATAAGTCCCTAAGTATAAGCTCTTCAAGTTTTAGAAAAAGAAGACGGACCTCTAGTTTCGAATGACAGACGAACAGTCAAGCCAATTTAAACAAAAAATCTATGTCCCTTGTTAAGAGGGCCCTTTCAGGTCCGTACCTGTCGTTAACGCAGCATTATTGACAAGCTTTTTATTTCATCCCACGCAATGTAAGCGAGTGAGAGAATGCGATAACATCGAATGAAAATTAGCACGCAGAAATTTTGTAAAACTTGTTCCAGGAAATACGTGCAAAAGCTCTACACGTTTTTGGGTAATGTTTGTCATGTAGAATCTTCATTAATGTGCGAGGTATCCATTCAGACATTTTCTTTACTTTTTCAATGGTACCTATATTATGAATGGCCAAAGTTCAGACAAAAATGTATGCAAAAAAGCTGATTTTTAGACGTGTTTAGATATAAACCAAAATATACCTGTGTGTTAAAAATATCTATACGAAAATTAGTTATAGCCTCATAATCACTGTTTGTATGACAATAACGATGAGTTGGCCGCTCTTAACAATTGTATAGTTACTGTACCTACCTTATTTTGCTGTATTAGGTACACTTTAATTCAGATGTTATTTTCTTTATGCGTTAGCATGTAAACTCCAGGTGAAATAGCGGTCAAATGTAAACCCGTACAATAAAATAAAATTCCATTAGCAAAAACAAAATAAAACAACAAAAAAGTAACGAAACATGTAACCTTTTAAGTAGCTGAAAGTGCTTTGGAAATAAATTGTATTAGATACCCTTGAATTACTGTAATGGGATATAATGTACTCTTGATGAAAGTACTTACATTCGAGAAATAAATCTGTACAGAGAGTACAGTTAGCTAGTAAAGTCGCTCAAAACAATTTCCATTTTCTCTCCCTGTCTCTGTCTTTTAAACGATTAGTTGACATTTCACGTGACACACGGGTTGGATATTGTTGACTTTGGCCAGAGGCTAACCATTGAATAATATTTGATGTTATATTTTGTAAATAGGTTTGTAAAAACATATCTTTTAAGTCAATCATATTTTAAACACTAGCATTGCCAAACAACGTAGCAATACCACTAGTCTCTTGGGCATATTAGCAGTTGACAGCGATGCGTAGTTTCTCGTTAGATTTAGTGTTAGGATATACTATTATTATCAATGTTTTTATTCCATCTGTAGTAGTATTTTTTATGTGTATAGTTTGTACGTAGATTAGTTTATTTGATAAAAAAGTAACATATACATCACAAAGCTTCAAAGTAATCACGTTATAACAAGAGTAACCTTTATTGCATTTTTTTTTACTTTGATCTTTTAGGTCATGACTTTTGTTGCCGACCGTAGTAACCGTTCTTGAATAATGATATTTTTAATACATAGATAATTCCGATTATTAAAAGAGGAAAATTGTGCTAAGCCCTAGCAACACTGGCTTTTTGTTACGGTTATTCTATCCTGACTTCATACAATCTATTTCAAAATAATATGTTAACCTATAAACTTTATGTTCGTAACTGCGGTCTAATATCGGGTTTTGGAATATTCTTATTAACGGCCCGAAGCTAAACTATACCACATAATTATTACATTACATTACATACAACAAAAAAATCAGCGTTCGCCAGATTTATGATATCGACTGTATTCGTTACATGGTAATAATAATAGAGATTATCTAATTGCTCCCTCTAACGAGAGTATAGAAATCTCTTTATGTATCGTGGTGCCCTAGTACCTACACAATGTGTTTTAATGTTTTTTTTATTTTATAAAACATCATTTACCTTTTTAACTCACTCACTCTCTGGGACTCCTTTGGGTCGGGTTCAGAGGTTTAAGTATTTGGGTCACTGGGTCACTGATGACTTGAAAGACAATGTTGACATAGACAGGGAGCGCAGGTCGCTGGCTGTCCGCGGCAACATGCTGGCACGCAGGTTTGCATGCTGTACTGAATCTGTTAAGATAACGCTTTTTAAGGCCTTCTGCCAGTCGTTCTACACGTGCAGCCTGTGGACCAAATTTACCCAGCGGGCATACAGCGACCTGCGTGTACAATACAATAACGTATTCAGGGTGCTTTTGAGACTGCCATGGAGATGTAGCGCGTCAGGTATGTTCGCGGAGGCGCGCGTCGATGGGTTTGCCGCGATCATGCGGAGGCGCTGCGGTTCCATGGTTGAGCGCTTGCGGTCTTCCTCCAATGGCATCCTGAATGTGTTCGCAGACCGGTGGGACTCTCCCCTCTTGCGAAGGTGGCTGAGAGTTCATACCCACGTAGGAAAATGAACTAATGAACCATTGAACGATCAGTTCAATGGTTCATTCGTTTATTTTATTTTCTTTCTTTATTTAATACTAACTTTAGAGTAAGTTGTTTTTTATTACTAACATTATATGGATTTATTTCTGAAATAAATATTTTGAATTTGAATTTGAAATTGAATTTAACGGGATTTTAAGAACAAAAATGGGTTGTTGTAAGTTCGGAAAAAATGTAAATAACAGTGAATGAAACAGGATTTTTAGTTGGTTTTAGAGTACTTTTTCGGGTCTGCAGATACAATGGTTTTGTACCTGAACGTCCACTTCATAAACATGTTTGAACTTATTTAGCTTTATGTTTTATTTTAATTTTCTTTTGAGGGGCTTGTGGCTCAGTAATAACATCCGCACGGATCGAATGATCAGGTTAAGCCACGCTTGTCGTGGTTAGTTCTTGGATGGGTGACTATCTTTACATACCAATACCCTTTCATGCATCGGAAAGCAAGTTAAACCGTTAGTCTCGGCTGTCATTTGTGGATCAGAAGCCCAAAAGTCTGACAACGAGACTCAAGGGGTATATTATCCCAGATATGCAGCCGGTCCATGTTAAATATTAGTATTCAACTGCATCCGGTTAGACTGGAAGCCGAACCCAACATATACAATAGTTGGGAAAAAGCTAGACAGATGATTTCTGTTGTCAGAAATTTACCTGGTTGCTACTGTAGCGCCACTCTTATTTAAAACATTTTAATGAATACAGATACAGTTCGCCTTACCTCTGCCCTCATACCCTAACATAAACGAAATGTGAAACTTTCCCAGCTCTGCTCCTTCATTACGTAATGCTATGCTATCTATATCTACACATATTATAAAATCGCTTTAGTGTCTATCTGACTATGTTATTTTTCAAAACGACGCAACGGGTTTTACCATCCTTTAAAGAATCTATTTCATAAGCATGGTTGTCATGTCCTACAAACCGTGAGAAACCGAGCATGTTATTAGTGTCTAATATAAACCTTTTTTCTCAGCCCCCTACGAGGACCTTCAACTCTACAGCAGGGGGCGTCTCCAAGGGCACCTGCAACCTGAACAGCTGCGCTATCAGCGTGGTGCTACCAAGGAACTATAACACGAAGCTGTCCTTCACTTGTGAGGTGTCCACCGAAGGTCCCAGGTTTGCTGTTGTCAAGCAGACTAAGAATTTAACTGTGGCTGGTATGTTTTCGTACGAATATCTTATGGAATTACTTTTTTTTTGCCATTGGTCTGCATAAATAGCGTACGACAGTCCGATCTATTAAAGTATGTTTGTATATTAAATCGTCGATCCGATATCGTTCGTATTTGTCATTTTAATTAAGTGCCTACTACTGGGACACAGGTCTACTTTCTGTACGAGGGAGTTGGTTGTAAATTCACCAAGCGGGCCCAATGCGGGTTGGTAGTCGTAAAATGTTTGGTTCTAAGACATACCGATTTTATCTCAATTTTTTCCTTAACCGTTTTGGAAGCATTGGTGATGAAATTAAAATACAAAGTAATGTGCCTGCCTGGGATTGAATTTAAGACTCGTTAGTCGGGACCGATTCCAGTAGGTCAGTCCAGCACTGCGCTATAGGATTTCGCTCTAGGACAGAAAAAAGTCAGAATATAAATGAGGTTTTTTGACTAATTGACATTTTCTAAGTCGTCTTTTTCTTTCTTTCCTTGTAATCTTTTTTTTTCATTATTCATCCTTAACTATTTTTTATCATTTCACAGTTATCAGCAACATTTTTTTTTTAAATGTTGACACATCGATTTTCCTTTCACAGTGACGTTAAAAGAAGACCCCGTGATAGTGGGCTTACCTGGCACGGTTCAGCTTGGCGAGGACGTGCTGCTCAACTGCACCACTCAGCCAGCGATGCCGCCAGCGAACATCGTGTGGTACATCGATGGACGGCCTGATAGGGTTAGTACATCAAGAATTGAAACCCCTTTTGTTAAAATTCTTACAAAGTCAGGGAAGAGCATGTTCAAATTGTATTAATTAATTTACATTTTGTGTTTTGTAATGTTTAGCCGAAAGACGTCTTCTGGTTTGGACATAGGCCTCCCCCTAGCACCGCCAATTCGATAGGTTCTGTTCTTCTGGCCTTCACCGGGTCATCGGTCTACCTTATGAAAAGGCCTTCTAACGCTACGTCTTCCAGAGTTTTTACTAATTGAATAAGTATGTTACGTAAATTGTAACTAAAATATCCTGGTCGAAAGTAAATTAAACATCTTCGGCACGGATAACCGTTCTATTTGGGGGAATAGGACTGGTTGTTAGGGCGATACTTCGGGGATAGTTATGTCCATAACGAACGTCTTTCTATTGAATGGTGATGAATGATGATAATAGGCTTAATAGATAAAATATTATCAACAGTGGAAACGCCAGAAAAAGACACCCTAGAAGGTCATACAAGTACACCGTCCGTTTAGTTATATCCCTGTAATCAGAAGGGTCTGGTGTATTACTTGCAACTGGGATGAAGCAAGAGGAGTGTGCAAGAATAATTGTAACAGACGTAGATTCACTACTACACTACTTATGATTATATTACTGACAAGTTTCCTTTACATTGCCAACAGACAGAACTCGGGCTGTTGAACAATACACAAGTATCCTCCGCCAACGACTTCGGCCTCCGGTCGAGCTGGCGAGCCCTGCGGCTGCGAGTGGCCACGTCCAAAGGCTACATGGCCTTACGATGCGAGGCCACGCAGCCAACCTGGCCCCCGTACGCGAGGGTCGCGAATGCGACCCTGGTAGTTGCAAGGTCGCCGCATTTGTCTATGTTTACAGCAGCAGGTGGGTTTATGATTTTGTGACAATTACTAATTTTATACTGTTCTAATTGATTACTAACGAACGACGATTGCACGGGTGCAATTTACATGTGTCTTTTGTGAAAAAAGTACTAGGCTTGCATGAATTCAAGATAGTATTACATTAGTACTATGAATTGAAATACTTACTTCTTTTGATTGTATGTTTGCATAAATAGTCTGTGTTCATCTCAAATATGTACCTATCAAATCGTCAAAGAGTATTTCAAATAGGAGCTGTGTTTCCGGACATTACACCCTTCACAGAGATACAAACTCACTCACAAAATTTCCTCTCTCTCTGTTTATTACATTACAGATTGTTTATGAGATGTGAAATGTTTACCATATATTTCGAAATAAGATGAGACTTACCTGACTTGCTCTGCACCACGTCTCAGCTAAGTAGTTACCACATATCTACGACAACCAAGTAGTTTCCGTCAAGCGACTAATTAACATACTATGCTACCCTGGTACCCTAGTAGACGTAATTAAGACATGGCGCAGATGACTTGCATTCCGTTTCACAATTCTGCTGAAAACCGCTTAATTCTCTTGAGGGTTATTTGTCTAATTTTCCAAAGGGTTTCGTTGAGCGATAAGTTTTCGAGTCTGTTCGACTTTGGGGGAGGTTCCTAACTATTTGGGAACTTACGAGATACTTGAGCTTCTGAAGTTTGTCTGTTTATCCTTTACATTCAGATAGAGCACATAATTTGATAATAATAAGGGAAGAATTTACTTTTAGGTAGATCTGTGACTTATCCGTAAATCACAAAAAAAATAAAAATATAAACATTTTTAAAATATAAGATTGTGACTTCACAAGTTTTAAAGCAATTTTGATACAACATTTTTTTTTACTTTTGCTCGCAAAAAAAAAAAATGGACAATCATTTCACACGCATTCCAATAATATTAAAAATAAAAATGACGCTCAATACTTTTCTGCTGGAACTCGTTATAGTCCAATTTTGCTTCGACATTAAATCCAACATTTCAAAGAAACTTTATTAGAGCAACGTGCTATTTCTTGCTCAAATGGATGATCAATGGAGTAGGAGCAATTATGAGTTAACATGGCCGCACATGATTCTCGTATAACTTCGTCTCGATTCGATAACAAATCTGTTATTGGTTGAGTGACTTTCCCTGTTATCAAAGAAAAGTTAATAGCCCGAACGTTCATGGCCCAATGAGCGAAGAAATGTTACGGTTGATAGTTTGTGAATTTGAAGGTATATCGTAAGTTTTGCATAGAATGTGATGTTTTGTTGGTAGTTTTTAAGGCTTTGTACCCAAAAGGTGCCCAGGGAACTCAATTACTAAACCTCCGTTTCCCGTCAATCCATCTGCCAGTCAGCAATGGGTAGACAATTGAAATTTTCACAGTGTGTATTTTCATTTCGTTGCCGTAATAACAACAAATAATAAAAATTAAATGAAACTAAAGGGGACACCCCATTTTTTTTCCGCCATAGTAGAAACGTGATTTTTTATATGGTTTGTTAAAAGACGGCGGTGATACGAAACATTTCGAATGTGAGTCCAACTTGCACTTTTAAAAGCCTTTTAATTTAGTAAAGTTATCTAATCACTATGCCATTGTCCACAGGTTCAAGCTCAACCAAGTTGGATGCAACAGTACTGATACTAGCGTCGTGCATCTCAGTACATATATTTTCTAAATACAGTGCCTTGAGTGAAGTCTAACCGATGCTGTAGGTGTCAGCTTAAGTATCGAGCGTTTAGTATAGTTAGATAACAATTTATATCACGACAATGTTTACACGGAGAGAAAAGCTGGAAATAAAAACTAAAGGAAAAAGTGCAAAGGTCCTTCATGTTCTTGCAATTTGCAGGTCAGTGTTTGAATTAAATTACTTTTTCATGTAATAGTCATAATGAACGTAGAGGGTTGTATTGATGATTTTAATTCTATAAATACAAACGTGTTACGGCCACGGATCATATTTTGTTCAACATACAGCCTGACACTCACTTGTAAATTGTAAGAAAAACGAAAATTGTGATTGTAGGGCCTACCCTGGCGGTTCCTCCTTACAACCTCAGTACGAAGATGATATTGTTACCAACATGCGGTACACTTTGAGTGTGAAACATTTGAACAACAATGCAAAATATTGTTGCTGTTACAATGCTGTTGTCTTTTGTGTCTTTAAAACGAGGCTCAAGAATTCAGACAAAATGGATAACAATGAAAAAAGATGTCGAAAAATGTACTTTAAAACGAAAGAAAATCACTCACTTGATACTTACTAAAGCGGTTTTAATTAATAAGGTTCTCGTTCACAGTAACATTTAAAAGGACTGAGAGGTTTTCCAATGAGCTCTTCCTTTGAAATTCGACGCTCCGTAACTTTTAAGTTCTACTCCAAGAAATGCGGAAGCGAGCTTTAACCGAGGGGGTAACTTTTCTAATAAAAAAAATAACAAATCAAAAAATGGACTTGCCGTTTTAATCATTTAGACCAGAGATGTGAAATCAAATAAATAGGCTGAGACACAGTACTTTCAGTAATATTTGGGTTTCTATTACAGATCAGTTACTTTCAAATATTACAATCTCAAGCCCCTTTTTAGGGTTCCGTTGCCAAATGGCAAAAAACGGAACCCTTATAGATTCGTCATGTCTGTCTGTCCGAGTATGTCACAGCCATTGTTTTCCGAAATTATAAGAGCTATGCTGTTGAAACTTGATAAGTAGATGTATTCTGTGAACCGCATTAAGATTTTCACACAAAAATAGAAAAAATAAATTATAGTTTAAAAAAACTAAAAACACGCTTCCATTGAAAACCAAACTAAAAAGTACAAAATAATAGAAAAAAAGCGTGGGGTGCTTTTTAAGGTATTTTTTTATTGATATCAGGCACCCCACGCTTTTTTTCTATTATTTTGTACTTTTTAGTTTGGTTTTCAATGGAAGCGTGTTTTTAGTTTTTTTAAACTATAATTTATTTTCTATTTTTTAGGGTGTTTCGAATTTTGAGACGTATGTCAGCGTAGTTTGTGACAGTTTTTCTGCTGTCCTGGTAACCCTGGCAAAGATAATGGCACAAATTTATGAAATTATTGCATTGTCATCGGTCCTTGACAGGTGTGCAAAGTTTGAATGAACTATAATTTTGAGACGTATGTCAGCGTAGTTTGTGACAGTTTTTCTGCTGTCCTGGTAACCCTGGCAAGGATAATGGCACAAATTAGCTAGATTTTTACCGCTCGAACGCGTCACAGCCGTACGTCAACTAACTAACTAGCGCCCTCTAGCGGACAACATACAAAAGACGCTCAGGCAAGTGAAGCCTGTCCTGGTAATCCTGGCAAGGATAATGGCACAAATTTATGAAATTATTGCATTGTCATCGGTCCTTGACAGGTGTGCAAAGTTTGAATGAAATCTGGTCGTTTAAAGTGGGTCAAAATCGCGCTATAAGGAGTCGGTTACAAACAAACATACAAACATACAAACATACGAACATACTAACATACAAGTGAAGCTAATATAAAGCGTGTAAAAACAGTAATATTTGGGGTTCCCCATACATAGAACTGAAACTCAAAAAAAAATTTTTCTTCGTACCCATACGTGTGGGGTATCTATGGATAGGTCTTCAAAAATGATATTGAGGTTTCTAATATCATTTTTTTTTAAAACAATAGTATTTGGGGTTCCCCATACATAGAACTGAAACTCAAAATTTTTTTTTCATCAAACCCATACGTGTGGGGTATCTATGAATAGGTCTTCAAAAATGATATTGAGGTTTCTATTATCATTTTTTTCTAAACTGAATAGTTTGCGCGAGAGACACTTCCAAAGTGGTAAAATGAGTGTCCCCCCCCCCCCCCCCCCGCCGTAACTTCTAAAATAAGGGAATGATAAAACTAAAAAAAATATATGATGTACATTACCATGTAAACTTCCACCGAAAATTGGTTTGAACGAGATCTAGTAAGTAGTTTTTTTTTAATACGTCATAAATCGTAAACCGGAATTTACCTTTCATTCAGTCAACTCAAATATAAAAATTAAAAAAAAAAAAACATTTAATTTCATAAACATAAACCTTATGCATAAACCGTGAATTCCTGCAGGTTTGTACGGAACCCTCGGTGCGCGAGTCCGACTCGCACTTGGCCAGTTTTTTTTCTACTCAGTTTCTTTAGAGAAAATTTCCATCTTCACTCTCTTTGCTACCGCTGTTTGCCTGGTACTTCACAACCGACTTAAAATGGGTAATTAGACGCGAAACTGAATGAGATGCAGCCATAGTATAAAACTACCGTAAGTAATAATACTATCCCAAGTACTATACTCATAGCAAATTATAGCAGTAAAAGTCATTTGTAGGAAAAATCACGATTAAATTGAAAACTTCCCATCCTTGTTCGTTGTACTTACTCTCAAAGCATCATTATTATGTGAGTGAAAAGAAAATGCGTCCCATCTGCAACAAAAATAAACTTCCGTAAAATTCTACGTTTTATCGTTCCCGGTCGACATCAAAGCATTTCACTCATAAATAAAATCTCAAATTATAAATATTTATATCAATACATGCCCCATGCTATGCAGAAAGCATCAAAGAGTCTCCGTATCAATTTGTAGCCTCGTAAATACATAACACGAACAATCGTAGGAGCATTCAGGGATCTTTTATTTCCGTATACCATTCAATATTTATGAAATCCTGGTACATTGTACAATCAAATGCGATGCGAGTCTCTTTTAGCGTGTAAACATTGTAAAACGTAGCTGTATTCTGTCGTTTGTGTGAAAATTGCAAAGTGTATGTGATAAAATGCGTATTTCTCATTTTTGTTATGGTTAGGTTTGCCCATTCTTGAAACTTCGTCATGTATAGTGCAGCAAGCTGTTAGGCCTACACAGCACTACCTTAATTTCCTTGATGGTCAAAACGTGTGTGGTCCTTTTATGCTGCGAAGAGACAATGCCAAGACCACTTGAATGCCGGTTTTGGTAGGCTGTAGCGCCAGTAAGTGATACGATTGACCAAATTGGTTCGTCTAGCTCTAGATGTACTTTAATACGAAGCACCAAAATCTCCGGACGTCATAAAATACATAGATTGAGTGATTACTATTTTTATAGATCAGTAACATTCAGATAGATTTATTTAAATGCCTAAAAGCTAGGTTTCTCTAGATATTCATTAAAAACTATGTAAAAATCAAATTAGTAGCTCGATTTTCATTTTCTTTGAGAACTTCGATGCTACGTGGCGATATTGTTAATTGACCAAACGTATTGTAACGTTACATAACCTTCGAGCTTGACAAAGATACTGTCGGGCACCCACTGACTGACGGAGAAGAAACATCAACGAAGCAGATATTTTCCCAAAATCGATGTGTCATGTTGAATGACGGTAACTAGTAGGCATTTTTTGCAGTTAAAATCTAAAATTAAAGTGCAAAATAAAATAACAATCAGAATGCATATAAAAAAATAGTACCAGGGTCGAAGGACCAACGTGGAGTAAAACATCGCATAGCAAATAAATGTTAATATTTGAGTGAGTTTGCACTGTCCGCGTCCGGGGTGCGTCTGTATTCTGTTACATCCTTTGCAATGGAGCTGGGAATTCGAGGTTGAATCCTTTGTCAGGCCCAATAAGCTTTTAGAGCACTTTGACCGTGCCTGCCTACTGTTTTACTCGCAATAACGCGCTGTTTTCTGTTATCACGTTCATATTTGATGTGGTATGACTTTTCATGGGGGTCCGTATGGAAGTTTCGAAGTAAACGGCGCAGATTTGAGTTAGAAGTTTGTTTTTGTTTGTTTCCCTGTTAGGAATCGTGTGAAGATATTTTTTAGATAGGCGTTAATGTGAAAATAATGCTCAGTATATTGTAGATAGGGAAGTGATGTTGCAAAGTTATGTTGATATGGAATCATTATTATTTTTAGAACTTAATCGACAGAATATGGCTTCGTTACTCGTGATAGATAATTGTAATAAAAAAATCGTAAAATAAAATTATATTATAAAATCAATTATTCTATAAATAGCAAGCACTGAATTTCGATGTTTTATGTCACGAGAAAAAAAATAAAAATTTGTAATATTTACATATGTTGGAAAGGGGCTGATGTGAATACGATTAAGTTAATGTAATGTACAGACTAAGGCAGGGACAAGTTGTGTTGACAGTTAAGCGCTAAACTTACCTACGTTTAACTTATGCGTTAAGTTCGTAAATTGTAAGTTAATTTGCAGTAATAGGTAAGTTTCATAGCCTTATTACTACAAATACTTCATGTATTGTACTGATAGAGTGTGATTTTTCAACCAAAATAGATATTTTCGTGGACATTACCTACCCATAAATATTTCTCCAATCACAAATAAAAAACTTGTGGTGAATTAAAAAAAAACGGCTTCAAATTTCGAACTGCTAGTATTAAAATTATTCATACAAGTTACACAGTTCGTTTTTCAAAACGCATGTTGTATCATATGAGTAGCTATTAACTATGTCGTCGGCTTCAATTCGCTTTGGCTTGTGTTTTCATTTATAAAACAAAATGTATTGAATTCTTATTTTCATAATTCTATGTGATATTCCATATTTTGTATTTTTGTACCGCCGCCATTTTGTTCAACTGTCAACCCGACGCTGTCAAATTGTTGTTAGAATACATGTTAAATAAATTATTTGTACGTTGTTTAGTTTTATGCAACGAATTTATTACTTTTGTTTTGTATTTTCATATTGGTCTAGGATTTAGTTGCTGTTGTATCTTTTTATTTTATTTATGTCTATGAAATACCATGTTTGAACTAATATAATAATCTTGTGCTAGTTTATAAGTGCAAGACTGTTTTTTTATTAATCCTGATGATAGATATCTAGGCAATGCAGAATTGAGTTTATATTTGTGTTACCTTCTTAATTGCAATCTTAACAATCAGTATGACTGAGTAACTTGCAAAAAAAGAGTTAAAATAACATTGACGTACTTCGATACCCTTTTCCGAACAAAACGTCAAATTCCAATTAGTTAGCGCCTGCAGCATAGCTGCGTTCAAATTTCGAATAACTCGAATATTGCTCATTCGTTTTTTGACAAACTGTACTCGCTGGCTGGAAAAAGACGTTTGTTTCGAAGAAATGCGTTTCATGCATTATGTTTCCGTTCGATAAATTTGCATTTCGGTAAGATTAGCAACGGCTTTGGCTAATGTGTGCTTATATAATTTATAACATGGTGTTTTTATCCACGTTCATAATATGGAAATATGTGCACGTTATAATGTTATCGATAACGAGTATCGTGAAAGCATATTTGCATATATTTAAATTCCCTGTGTTATGGTGATACCGTGACATGGACGTACACGACGCACTATAGGCAAATCAAATCAAATCAAAAGTCATTTATTCAAACTAGGCTGAAAGTCAGCACTTTTTGAACGTCAAAGTCACATAAGACAGTCCCCCCAAAACGCCCGCCCTTCGACACTTCCTAGTGCTTTGGCTGGGAAGAAGAAGTGGCGGAACAAACTCCCCAGCAGCACTGCTGTCTGTTAAGTTAGAAGAACTTGATTCTATACAATATTGTATAAGTTATTAATATAATAAAACAAAACATACATTATTCGCCATATGTCAGCTAGCACACGCCATTATACCAACAAAACATTGAAAACTAAACTCAAGTTGAAATGAATAATGAAACAAAATCGTAAACAGAACTTAAAACCTTACTAAAGCCTCCAGGCATAAAGGGCGTGCCCGCTTACATATACAACGATGCAAATGATATATATACACAACAAATGAAATTAAAAGAAAATAAAAATAAATTAACAAAAGCAGTTAAATAAAAAAACAATTATATGAACTACCCATATAAACTGTCAGTGTGTGAGTTACAGTAATTACAGAATGTAAAACAGTGTCATAGAAGAAAAAATAAATATTATCTACACAATTAAGTTAGCAACTAGTTTGATAAACTCCTATGAGACTGTCCTATGGAGCGAGACCAGCATGTTTCCAAGCGTTCTTATCTTGGATGTAGTCCTCTAATTTGTAATAAGCTCGTTTACAAAGTGTACTTTTAATATGACTTTTAAACCTCCTTTCATTTAATTGCAATATATCAGAAGGTATTTTGTTGTAACATTTAACACAGTACCCCATAAAAGATGTATGTACTTTTGCTAATCTGAAAAATGGTTGATCTATCTTGTCTTTATTTCTAGTATTAAAGTTATGTCTATCGCTTATTTTATTAAAAAGATGTAGATTTTTTCTTACATACATAATATTTTCGTAAATGAATTGGCAAGGTACCGTCATAATATTAATCCTTTTAAATAGTTCCCTGAGGGATTCGCCGCGACATAGATTATAAATGGCTCTGACAGCTCGCTTTTGCAAAATAAAAATGGATTCAATGTCAGCAGCCCTACCCCACAGTAAAATGCCATACGACATAATGCTGTGGAAGTAGCTAAAATAGACCAAACGCGCGGTTTCTACATCTGTTAACTGTCTTATCTTTCTAACAGCATAAGCGGCCGAGCTCAACCGCCCCGCAAGAGATGTTATATGAGGTCCCCATTGTAATTTCTCGTCTAGCGTGATTCCTAGGAAAACCGTTTGATCAATAAATTCCAGTTTTTCCCCATTCAATAAGATGTCACATTCGCTACCTCTGACATTAGGCAATTGAAATCTAATGCACTTGGTTTTTTTTTTGTTAAGTACCAAATTATTTACCGTAAACCAGTCTTGGACCTGAAGAATGGAGTTATTGACGTCGTCAAGATTTTGAGACCGTCTGTCGATTTTAAATATCAATGATGTGTCATCTGCAAATAACACCATCTTCGGTTGGTTTGGAAGTAGATGGGGTAGATCATTAATGTATACTAAAAAGAGGAATGGACCCAATATCGAGCCTTGAGGAACGCCCATTGCCATTTCAGACCCCAATGAGTTTACGCCGTTTACTTGGACTTTGACCATTCTATCCTTCAGGTATGATCTCATTAAGTCAAGAGCTGTATTTCTAATTCCATAGTGCTCTAGTTTCAGCAAAAGTGTCTCATGGTTTACGCAATCGAACGCCTTGGAAAGGTCACAAAAGATTCCAATGGCATCTTGTGCTTCTTCCCAGGCGTTAAAAATGTTCTTTATTAGGGTAACACCAGCGTCGGTGGTACAACGCCCTTTGGTGAAACCGAACTGGTGTTCATGAAAGATGGAGTTTTTATTAAAGTGACGTAACATTTGATTGAGCATTAACTTTTCAAACACCTTACTGAGAACTGGCAGAACTGACACGGGCCTATAATTGTTTGGTTCTTTACTATCACCGGATTTAAACAAAGGAACTACTTTGCTGTGTTTCATCAGATCCGGAAAGACTCCTTGGTAGGCATTCAAGTAATAACTTTACGTTGACATTTTCAAGTCACAATTTTGCAAAATGGTCGAATCATTTCTTCTAATCAAAACGTAAATATTTCTTCTGCAATTGGCTACCTATCTACCAGGAGAACAGTTTGTATGAGTACGTAACCTTAATGTGGATTATAAAAAACTTGCATTGTTTTTCCTTCTGTATTTTTCCATGTCCTGACGTTCCTAAAATTCTTCTATTGTAAATAGTATTGTATTACTTTGGTGCCAAATTCTAGGTATTTGTTAATAGTAAATCACTCAAATTCTAGTCTTGGCATTTTAAAATGTTTTTGACAGCTGTAGGTACAAACTTTCGATGCGCGTGGGGCAAAAACAGATTTTATTAAATTGCTTTCAGACGTAGAAAATTAAAAAATAAAACATCTAAAAACGAAACTAAAATGTTATGCGAATAAGTGCTGTGTTTTACATAAAAACTCCACAAAAAATAACGAGTGTTGAAATACTAAAACCCAAATCACAGCGTTTCTAATTTTATTCCCAAAAATCTAATTTAAATATTTTTCACCACACGGTTGCTAAAACACAGATTCCCGCGTAAAATCGTAGTGACGTCATCAAAATTCATGAAACCGAACAATCCCGAACGTAATGTGATTTAAAAACGACTGACGGGGCGCGGAGCGGGTGCGCGTGACGTCACTACGTGTTACATCGGAACAGATTTCATGTTATGCTCTCCTGGTGTTGTGGAATCACTAGCACATAATATTTTGAGATAATATAAATAAAAAACATTTTTTTTTAAGGAATTGTGTATTCGCTGAAATGTGGATAACAAACAAATTATTTTCTCCTTTCAATGGACAATAAAATTTGTGGAAGGTCTGTGAGCTGATGATTGGTATCATTATTTTATTTACCGATATAATAAACCTTAAATCGGCTTCATACTACTTTCGAGTTGATAATATAGGCTCAATATACCCAATATTGAGCCCATTTTATCAACTCGCCGCCAACTATCCGCCTTCCAGACCTCTGAGTAAAAGAAACATTCTCGCAGAAAGAATTTCTCAATACTTGCCACTCCAGACTTTCTCATCAAGGCTCATCAATACTCTCCAGCACCCACATGAAGCAATCCAGCTCCTATATTCTAGTAAAAAAATCTTACGACCTTACATAATAAGGGTACTAATGAAGGCATAAATTTGATTTCTATCGCCGAATCCGAATTCGCACGTTCGTAACAAGGTCGACTGAGACGAGAATAAGTACAATGGTTCCAAATGACGAGCCCGGATTGTCGACACATTGTCTACGAGATACGTTTTTCACGTTCTTTCGTATTGTGTGTGATATTACACTCACACGATCGACATTAACAACGTCGTTCGAGTTTTCAATGGCGTGGTCTAATAGGTTAGGATAATTAACGGATCAAAACATGGATGTACGGTCAACGTCATCATTATTTGCCTAGCTTTTTCTCAACTATATTAGGGTCAGCTCTTACCGATTGCAGCTGAAGACCAGCATTTCACATGGCGTGACTGCCTATCTGACCTTTGCAACTCAGTTATTGGATAACACGATAACCCTTGGTTAGACTGGTTGTCAGATTTTCGGGCTTCTGACAAACCGTAACGTTTGTCCAAAATTCACGAATGATAGCCGGGACCAACGGCTACGTTACGGTAACAACAAGAAAATCTTCATCGTTTTGTCGATTTCAGTCAATAAAAATCGACTAAGGGTAATTCAGATAGTTCGGTCGTACCTAACTTTGACTATTACCTTGATCAGGGCTTAAAATTTCAGTGTAGGTACAATCTATATTCTTTTGTTATGAAAACATGAAACTCAGATTTCTTCAAAGAATTTGTACTCACAATGTTATAAAAATAACGTGAACTATGAAATGTAGTAGTTTCAAAGTTTGCTCACGAAGTTTTACTTGCTAATAACATCGCGATATTACATTGTCCCCGAGAAATGCAAAGGAGAAACGCTTTCAGCTGTTTCAAACATTATAA
Organism: Aporophyla nigra; assembly: GCA_947507805.1. Classification (NCBI taxonomy): domain Eukaryota; kingdom Metazoa; phylum Arthropoda; class Insecta; order Lepidoptera; family Noctuidae; genus Aporophyla; species Aporophyla nigra. Next base: position 24,118,342 of record OX382297.1, on the reverse strand, counting down.
TGCAAAGAATTCTTCTGTCACTCGTCGTGCCAATTTATTATAAATATTAAAGTTATTATTGTGTAAATTGTACATAAAATTAATGACAGCTAGGTAGTTAAAAATGTCTAAATTTAATAAATCTATGAAAATCTATTGACGACTCTTTTTGTGATTTGTTTTAAGTAATTGGGAGACATTTTCTCTGTGTTCATACTTAATTAATAATGTTAAGCTCATTAGTACGTTTTTAATTAAACGAAATGTTCTGCTCTGTTAATTTCAACTCAAATAAAATGTTAATTATAATATGTTGACTTTAATAACTTCCGTTTTTAGCACGCACATTTTGTTTTTACCAAAAACTTTAGCTTTCTTAGAACTAGCTTTTATAAATGAACATTATAAAATAATTATAACTTGCTTTAAATTAATTTTAGTAAGCACTGCTGCAGCTGTGTTCTTTTAACTTAATTACTCTCCCAATGTATTTAAAATGAAATATAATTGTAATTTAATTTTCACGTGACTTTGTAATTTCATTTTATTAGTGATCGTCCACGTTGTATAAATATTGGTCAATTTTGAACACTATCAAAATATTCTGTGATACATTTGTTTGTTAGTTTAATATTGCATTATATAAATATATGTAACATATTAATATTGTCATTGGGTGTCACGTTCTTAATGACGATAAATAAATGTATTTAATGAATTATTCGCATTTTCATTTTGTCGTACCCATTATTAGTATCATTCGATGCTAAAAACTAAGTAGGTATAAAGGACCTGTCTGGTCTTCCAGACGTAACAGCGCGATATGATCTGTAAAAATAATACTGCCGAGAGAAACGAACGAATTGCAAAACAATTGCAAACACATTTATCCACAGCATCTCCGAGCACAAACAACATTCATTCTTTCGCATTTTACAGGTAACTAAAAATATATTTTTACACAAACTCAGCACTGCAATTTTTATCCCATTCATACAAACATTCTGAACGGTACAATAACACGGAATCGCAAACCAACCGCGTATTAGAAGAAAAGGGGACGCTAGCAACGATTTACGGGTCGAGAACTCCGAATGGAGCGGTTTTTATCGCAGAACTACGTCGCTTCATGTTCCCCTGGTTTTTTTTCTATCACACACACAGAACAGGATTTAGGTTGCGCAAAGAACTTTAACGAGCAGAACTCGTCGCATTGTCTCCTGGTTCTTATGTCGGCCTGGTATGTTAAATACGTGAAAAACAAAAACAGGTAAGCCTCCACTTTTCTTGAAATTAAAACAATGGAAAATTTTATGCAAAAAAGGTAACACACTGTTCCTTTTGAAACGACAGAGAAGACAAAAAAATAAGGATAAACCATTTTTTGCTGGTAATAAAACACAGAAGCTTTATTATCATTTTTCTTATGGTTCTTGTGGTATGGTAATTTTATTCTAGGTATATCGTTTTCATCATAAATTACATTAAAATATAATTGATTCTAGTCACCCCTTCCAAAAGGTAGTAGGTTTCGTATGGAGAATTAAGAATGTGTGTAAAATATTGTGAAAGAGTAACGGTGGTGTTTCTTGCTCATTCTTTTCCATAAGAAACTACTTTCGGAAGGAGTTACTAGAATCAATTCTACTTCAGTGTAAATGTTGACGCTCAAAAGTGCCTTTTACGTGCCTGTTTGAAATACATGCTTTGAGTCTGACTTTTATATCTGAGAAAATCTACAGTGATTTCTAGATAACTTACCCTAACAGATATTTGTACCTAAACTAAAATTTTCATTAGCAATTGGTCATAGGTGTCTAATATTTTCTACAACTTACCGCGTGTATAACAATTTAACCACCTGTCAGTCACCCTTGCTTAGTGATCCATAACATGTAAACACGTAGCGAGTAATTAATTCTCGCTCAACGTGATAGCTATGCGCTTACAACCGCAGTACCAGGTCTCGTTAACTTAGTTAATTCGAAATGTACCTTAACATATTATTGTTTGAATTAAATTGGACTTAATATCGTTTTTTAGTACGCAGATTTAAATACCTTATCGCCTACTAACTTTATCAGATTTAAGATCATTGCATAAAGGATCTAATGTGCCTCGTTATTTTAGTTGTTTTTCTAGATAGGTTTCTCCCTATCCAAAATGTACCTACTTGCATTTATAATAATTACAGAATTTAATCTCGTTGTTTCCGAAAGCTAATTGCATGAGTCGTTTCTAAAAACTCTTCCAACTTTATATACTCCTGGTCCCTCCAATTTCTTATTAAACGTAATTAGCGATTTACCGTTAGTAGATTTTCCGTGTTGGCCATTACGATGAGTGATCATCGGACAACCATAATGATCTCTTCTCTCCCACCGTCGTTTATTTATCGACCACGAAATGATACTATTAATATACGAGAAATGTTGGGTTGCTTCTGGTATTATTGTTATAATCTCTTAGACGTCTTTTATCTCAAAAATTGCGAGAAGAAGAAGAAGAAATTGGAATAAAAATTAAATCGGACGAAATCAAGGCAAGTATTTTGGAACCCCAATGTCGATCACCATTGAATATTTTGCATAAAATTTATCTTTGTTCAGGTTTCAAAAAACCTAAGTATGTTACAATAAAGAAACTGAAATAAGACCGCTTGCCAGACGTTTAGACCTTTATCTTGGTTTGCAAAACTCAAGACTCGAGCTCGGTAAGCACAAGACAAGTTAACCACGAAAATCGATCCAAGGATGCCACAAGCTCTAAATACAATATTATTACGTAGACACCCTTAATTACATCATACATGCCAACCCACGTCAGTTTAAACATCTAAATTGCGTATAAGGATTAAATCCATAATAGTATTAGGTACATACGTTACATGATAATAGAATTCGTGACGTTTTTGTTAAAGTTGTCTGAAGGCACAAAGCGGTCTATAGATACGTTCCAAAGCCTTCAAAGCTGGATGTCGGTTCCGGGAATATAATATCGGAATCCGGATACCTTAGGTACGCGAAATCGAATTAATAATGAGAAGGGTCGGGATCTCTTTGATGGTCCGTTTTGGTATAATGTGGAAGTGCATAAAACGACATATATGTTTATTTTGAAAATACCTACTTCATCATTTCAGCCATTAGATGTCTACTTTTGGACAAAAGCCTCCCCCAATTTTGGGGGGGGGGCGTTGCCATAATCGTCACCCTTGGCAAGCGGGTTGGCGATCGTAATATAGTGGTAAAATGCATAGAGAACGCTGCTGCTCAATCTGTAGTAAGTCTCTTAGTCGCCTCTTACGACACCCACGGGAAGAAATGGGATGTTGCTATTCTTCACGTCCCGCACCATACGGAACTACATACTACCATACCACTATGTACTTACTTATATTGTTTGAATGCTGAAATGAACCTTATTGAAATTAAACAGCAGCATGGACGCACTATCGTTACTAAAAATATAATTTTCACTTTATTAACTTTTTCATTTGTATTTCCTGTTTCATGAACCGTGTGGAAATAAAGGGTATTTTTTTTCTTTTATCTCATTTCATTTCCAAGTAAAATGGTTAATTTATAACTACATGATATCGGTGGGAGTGTTATCCTGGAAACTGTAGCAAACTGCACCCTTATTGCGTAACACTACAAGTCACGAATCATTTAGAAATATTGTTAATCCATTCATTGCTTTTATGTTGGGAATTTTTTTCTGCTGAACAACGTAAATAACACAAGGAATGTTGTTGAACTGTCTAAATAAAAACCATTTCACCTATTTTTTGTGTGTCATGAAATGATCCCGCAGGTCCAGATATTAACCTTAACAATCTCATAAGACTAACATTTGTAAAACTAAAAAATAAGTTTCCTGCATATTACCCAGCATTTCTCATGCTTTGTTATCAGAATCTTCAGAAAAAAGAATACTAAAGTTTATTTTAATTTAATATTTATTAAAAATCTTTTACATTTTATACCCCAGTCCATACCATCCCCCTCATTTCCCTTTGAACTTTAAACATGGAAAGAAGTTTAAGACGAAAATCTTATGCATATATCCGCTGGATTGGGTTCCACGTAATAAAATACCGAAGAGTGCGATGTTCCGCATACATTTTTAAATTTATTGCTGACCAACTTGACTACCTTTATAATGCAACATGTGGGGGTGGTATTCTGGATGTTTAGGAGGACTGTGGAGCGATACCGTCTTACTACCGGTAAATAATCGGCTTTGAATCTAATTTGTAATAGTATTTATACTTGGTGATGGTTGATGGCAATATTCTCGCCCCTTCATCATTTCAGCCGTAAGACGTCCACTGCTGGACTTAGGCCTCCCCCAATTTGGGGGGCTTTGCCATAATCGCCACGCTTGGCAGGCGGGTTGGCGATTGCAGTGTGGTGGTAGAATGCATAGAGAACGCTGCTGCCTATTCTCTAGTAAGTCCCTTAGTCGCCTTTTACGACACCCACGGGAAGAAATGGGGTGGTGTTATTCTTTACGTCCGGCACCACACGGTACCGCTCGCCCCTTATTACATGGAATATAAACATATGTAAACACAAAATGGCAAAATTTGGGAGTACTATAGTTACACCTCTGCCCAACCCTTCAGAGGAACAAAGCTATAATCAATAGTTATAATCCAAGAAACACTAATTAAAGATGTCGTCAGGCCAAAGTTATTTACAAGATGTCGTGTTGAAAGGCTTTTAGCAAAATAATTAAACCAAAATGACAGTTAATTTGTGAATTGTAATTGAATAATCACTGAAGATTTAACTTTAATTTTAGTTGTTGGAGGAATTTTGTTTTCTATTGTAAGAGGCTAGGAAACTAGGTTACTAGGGTATCATAGAGTTAATGAGCTAAGAATGAAAGGAAATATGGAACCCCCTATCATCTTGCTGTTTGGTGAATATTTTTCCTCTGGCATTAGCTATTAAAATTCATAACCAATACGTTACACGTACATACAGTCTTTCATAACTTAATTAAATTGACAAAATAATCAACACAGCAAAACATTAGACGGACATTTACGATGTTCTTAAGAACTTAAGAATAAAAAAAATGGATCAAAGCTGGTCACGTTTCCCATGCGTTCCGAGGCACGGAGGAGTCTTGGTATGTAAAGATGGTCACCCATTCACGAACCAACCGCGGCTAGGGTAGCTTAACCTAATCGATCGATCCGTGCGGCTGTTATTACTTAGCCACAAGCCTCTCTATCATTTGATAGTATATATATATAGTCTTCCAGACCGAATTTCGGCCACGGCGGCCAATCTCAACGGAGACTAGCCATCGGCGCGGGAGATATTATAGTGCTCAAGTGTGTGCGCAGACACAAGAGCACTCACTGCATTTGATAGTATACTATGTAATTATCTCGAAGTCCAAAAAAAGAAACATAATTTAAAAATAGGAACAAGACATAACAAAATATATATTACCTACTAGCTTTTGGCCGCGACTTCGTCCGCGTGGAGTTCGGTTATATCGTAGTAGACACATCACTAATAACTTAACGCCATCTGTTAAAATCGTTTGGAGCTAACAGATAATTGTGACTGTCAAATAATAAACGAATAATTTGCAATAAAATAATATTGCGACTATAAATTGAGAAGTACCTAAGCTATCCTACCTTTCAAGTTGGATCAAACTGCACACGGTGTGCAAATTTTATTAAAACCGTTTAAGTAGTTTAGGAGTCCATCCCGGAAAAACAACGTGACGCGTAATTTATATATATTAAGATATTCCACACCACTGTTTTTTTTTTGGGTGGGAAACCATCGAATGACGTCTCCTGCTCTGAGCGGAGTGGGAGGGCGTGTCAGACTTTTACTGACTAAAACCACCCGTGTTCTTTCAGTTGCCCGTATGCCAGGGCCGCGGTATCCCTTTCGAACAAATATCACGATCCTGGCAGAATTTCCACACCGCTTCAGACCATTATCGACATTCACGATCCAACGCTTTGGCTTAGAAGTGAGATAATTCAAGCTAATACATTATGTAAAGATCAAATATCTCGTAACATTATTTGTAGAAGAGCTAATCAACTAAAATTACGTGATGCCAGAAATAAGGTAATATCAGACAGCAGGCCCAAAGTTTTTAACTTCATTCCCAAGTTAGCATTGAGGAGTATCCGAATACCTAAGTTTGTTTGTAGTTCCATTAGATTACAGTTATTTGAATAGCCAAGTTCAAAATGAAAGGCTGTTGGAATAATTTTGTTTCTCACATTGGTTTCTGACATTTCGTCTACTTTCTCTATGTCACATTTTGATTTGGGAACTTCTTCACGATTCATTACGCGTGTAGTTGAAATATTAGAATTTTAAAAAGCTGTCTAACATTTTTGACAGCTGGCGCGCCTCAAAAGGCTGCCCAATTTAAATGGCACTGGGCAGGACATGTCTGCCGCATGCTAGATTAACTGTGGGCCCAAAGGCACAGAACTGGTGCCATAAGCTGGTGGATGAGCTGGATAGGTTTCGGCAAAACCGGAAGGCGGATGAAATGAATGAATGATGAAAAAATTTGAAACAGCATTAAAATATTATTAAAATCTTGATTATGATTGTAAATGTAATGCTGAGTCAATTTCTATTAATGGGATGACACTGACTGTTCACGAAACTTTTGACAAGAAAACGCGGTATGATTTTTACAGAAAAAAACGAGTGGTAAATGAGGATACGATCGACGATGGTGCCATTATTTCACTTCATAACCTACCACTGATTAGTACTATCTCATTTCTCCCTCAATTCTACCTTCACACCTCCAGTCCTCTCATAATACGGCTCCAGCATTAATATAAAATGACGTCTCGTATCGTGCGCCTCGACATGGTAAGGTTACCGCCGACTTGGCACGTTTTCGATTCTATTTAAAGCCTTTGAATAGTTAATGGGCGGACCTCTAACGGAGCGTTAGTCCAAGTTATCGTGGCACTACGGGTAGTATTCAAATATTTATGTCTAGTTAACTGTAAGATAGTTATGGGACATTGTTTCGAAGTGACATAACTGTTTGAAAAGGGTGTTTTATGTTGGATTGTAGGTTTTATTGTATTGAGGTATTGATTAGCTGGGTGGAGTACTTTCAGTCAAAAGTAGTTCTTTGGTATAACGACTTTACCACTAAAAGTAGGTTTACAAAGAAGAAAGCAACGTCACATAACGTCAAGCCTGCTTTCTTAGAAAGATTAAGCAGAAGTGTACTTATAGTATTTTGCCAGTTATATTTCAGTTTCAAGTAATAAAGAGCGAGCCCATCAATCGAACATAAATCCAGAGTTTCTGATGGAAAAACCTAGTAAAGCTTTGCCCGACTTAGAAATTGAACTCAGTGATATAAAAATACAGCTCATGATACAAAACTGACAAACGAGCCCGGTGCTAAGTTGTCATATTTTTATTAAGAACTATCCTTTAATCGAAATAAAGTTTAAAATGCAAAGACAGGCTTAGAGTTTTAGACTAGTTAGATCGAAGAAGTAAGTTATTCACCTTACTTGTCACGTTCGAACTCTGATTGCACTAAATAATGTCCCGAAAACTAAATATTATTTGCATTGTGTTTAAAAGCTGAGAGTCCGTGACATTTTTTAAAACTACTTTTGGGTCATCGCCACCTTTCTTTTATTTTCTTTAAGTGACGGAAATTTAGGAACCAATTTTCTTGAGCCAAAATGTTTACACTTAGTTTTAGTTACCTTGTATGCTTTGGGTGTCATGGAAAGTGTTTTTATCGATCGCAGACCATATTTTAAGAAAATTAAATTAAAAATAATGTTTTCAAAGGATAAAAGCAAAAAAAAAACTGAAGTCATGTGAGACACACCCTTCCGCTCCTATCAAAACGGGAGACGCATTTGATTATCTCGAATCCATTAAAAAAAATTGGTCGTCGGCAGCTCTAGACAGTTAGACGTGGAAAGAGAGTAGGGAGGCCTTCTCCCAGCAGTGGCACATCAACGGCTAATAAAAAATAGAGTACAATAATATCTTCCACAAAGGGTCTGCGAATGGAAACATCCATTACGCAGATTGTCTTTTCATTTCGTATTCGTAAGAACATATCCAGGTTTCGTAACCTGTCATCATCATTCATTCATCATTTCAGCCGTAAGACGTCCACACTGGACATGGGCCCCCAATTTTGGATGGTTTACCATAATCGCCACGCCTGGCAGGCGGGTTAGTGATCGCAGTATGGTAGTAAAATGCGTAGAGAACGCTACTGCCCATTCTCTATTAAGTCCCTTAGTTACCTCTTCCGACACCCACGGTAAGAAATAGGATGGTACTATTCTGTATGTCTGGGACTACACGGACAACGACGTAACCTGTGACAGAGTCATACTCAATACTCAATTCTTTATTGCATTCCATATGTTACATAGATGGTAAAAAATAAAAATGGTACAAGATCAAAATATGGACCCTGTCGGGCACGCAAAAAATTAGGAGAAAGGAAGAGGGCTGAGTTACAATTTAATTAAATCAATATTCTCATTTACTGTCTTTCATTTGGTATATAATTATATTGTATTATACATATTATTGTTATGTTTGTGCATATCAGTTGTTATTATATATATTTGCCCGAGATTACATTATTACTATTAAATTCTTACAATTACATTCTTCTTTCATATACAGCATTCGAGTCACCTCCGTTATACTTTTCAGGCATTGAGCAGCACCAGTCTAACCGACGGCGTTTTTGATCTTTTTTTCCAGTCAAAACCATTTCGACGAACGACAGACACTTCTTAAACTGCCGCCAATTTGTAAAAAAAAATTACGTATGTATTTAACATAGATATCCATGGTATTTATCTACAGATTCCCAAAGAGTTCCGAATTTGAAATTTAAATAAATTTTTCATGGGTTGCTTTTCTTACTGGCCTATTCTAAAAACTTTTAGTGTGGCGCCCGTAGGTATCCGAATTCTGTTGGTTTAAGTACTTTTATTAAACGTTAAATGCACCATTCAATTCAAATGAGACCGTGTTTATTCACTAAAACATCCATCAAACAAAACAATGATTCAGTTGATAACCCAACCAATGAATTGAAAGATACGTTTGTCCAAATTGGTGGTCGAACAATGCGGAAAACTATTGAAATGGCTTTGTTTCGAATATTCTACAGTTATGTTCACAATGTGGGTGGCCATTTTAAATATGTTTGAGTGGCTATAGAGCGTAAAACAACGTTGTCATACGTTAGCGTGTTGTGGGTAGTTCGAAATTTAGATTTTATTTTTTGTTCACATTTTCGCTATGAATATTTTTATGGCTTCAGTAGGTTTTTTGGTGTGAATATTTTGTGGTACTCGTATAATTTTGTCGGGTTTTAAATGTTATTAAACGTAGGTAAACCTCCCTATTTTTAGAAAGATGAGATAGTTAACCGGTTGATGTCCTGAAAGACTCGAATGACTGTTCACAGTGGTTTGCTGGTGCTAACGCTTACTTATGGAAGTGAAAAGTAGAATAAAAGCTGTGGAAATTCTTTCCTTGCGAAGCATGTGTGATGTGGCTATGGAGTGCGGTAAAAGAAGATGTAGTAACTAAAATTTAAAAAAGTCTGCTGAAATGTTTTGGTCACTTTGAGAGGTTGAATGAAGGCGACTAACAAAAGATATTTATATGGCAGAAGTGAGTGAAAATGCCGGTAGAATGCTTTAGGAGGAATAGGATCACTGACTATTATGGTGATGTTCTTCAGAAAGAACAGGTGCATAGTACTCGCTACCGGCGTGCTTGTATGACCAGATGTATGAACATAAACGAAACAAAATGAGTATTTTAGGATCGTAACAATTCACTTCGTGTAATTTTTGCCTACCGCCATGAGAAGAAGGGGTGAGTTTATGACCGTATTTATGAGATATCCAAGATACTATAAAATAGTTACCATTGTTAAATTAGATAACAAGATGTAGGTAACATTAATTAGCCTGTTTTATTAACATTTATGAATTTAATCATAACTCGATTAGGTATATTATATCCCCATGCTTTCTGAGAATTAACATAGGATTTGGCAAATTAATATTGAGCAAGTTGGAATTTAGTTTATACCTACTTTGTTGCAAATGGGCTACATAACAATAAGAATTACTGTCGCATATAACTTGAACTTAGACTTTAGTGATTTATTTATCCAGGACCAAAAGTTGAGTAGGCCTTAATTCTGGTCTTGCGCGCGTTTTACAACCTACACACATTTATAAGTAAACCTAGCTGTTGTTTCGTTTAAAATTTTAGCTTGAGCTTGAGGCCAATACTTACTGAATTTAAAGCGTGCAGTTAAAAAAAAAAACATTACTTAATGGAAAAATAAACCAATTGGATGTTATTACGTATAAACCGTTCAATTTGAATTGATTTCCATCCTACTCCCTCCATCCTTTTCTTTTATCATAAAATCTTCGAAAAAAATCTCATCATTAACCCCCGACGTCCTGCCGGGGTCGCGCGATTGTTCGAAAGAGGTACCGTGACCCTGGCACATGGGCAACTGAAGGAACACGGGTGGGTTTTAGTCAGTAAAAGTCTGACACGCCCTCCCGCTCTGCCCAGAGCGAGAGGGAGAAGTCATTTGATGATTTCCCATCCAAAAAAAAAAAAAAAAAAAAAAAAAAAAAAAAAAAAAAAAAAAAAATAATAATAATAATAGTTTAAAAAAACTAAAAAACACGCTTCCATGGAAAACCAAACTAAAAAGTACAAAATAATGGAAAAAAAGCGTGGGGTGCTTTTAAGGTATTTTTTTATTGATATCAGGCACCCCACGCTTTTTTTCCATTATTTTGTACTTTTTAGTTTGGTTTTCCATGGAAGCGTGTTTTTTAGTTTTTTTAAACTATTATTTATTTTCTATTTTTTAGGGTATTTCGAATTTTGAGACGTATGTCAGCGTAGTTTGTGACAGTTTTTTTGCTGTCCTGGTAACCCTGGCAAGGATAATGGCACAAATTTATGAAATTATTGCATTGTCATCGGTCCTTGACAGGTGTGCAAAGTTTGAATGAAATCGGGTCGTTTAAAGTGGGTCAAAATCGCGCTATAAGGAGTCGGTTACAAACAAACATACAAATATACAAACATACAAATATACAAACATACAAGTGAAGCTAATATAAAGCGTGTAAAAACCCCCGACGTAATTTACAGTCAAGTTTCTAACATATCTTGAAAGCAACCCCGCACCACAATATAAAAAAGAACGGTCCTAGACGTTCAGTGCACACTCACAGAGACGAGTTCGTCTCTACTATCTACAAAAGCAACGAAACCCAAGCGATCGTCGCGATGCTCTCAGTCGCAGATGTCGTATCGAGACCACTACACATATACGTTATTCGTAACGTAACGTACGTTTCTCTCTTGCGCTCTCTTAGAATCCGGATATATGGATCCTCCACCGGCGAATAACCGGACGACGCACAAAACGACCAGATAATTTAATTTTGTATTTTATTATGTTTTAATATTACTGTAAGTAATTCTTATTATGAAATTATTATCTATAAAGTTAGATTAATTTATTCTTAAATAACGTTGGGGGATCCCCGTTAGGAGCGAAGTTCTTTCTCACGTATGATTTAAAACGAAAAGAAAATTTTCATAGCCATCATTTTGAATTTACAATTTGACTAAAGAAGAAAGTCGCATGAAGGGGGCATAACATATATTACCTATATGAATAATTGACTTTTCGTAGTCCTAGTCAACTCCTACCGGAGGTTTCATAAAATAACTTTGTTCCAATAAAACACTTGTCAAATTTACAAATATTAATAGCTAACAATTCTGACGCTCCAATGAAGTATAGGTAATTATTTCAACAAATATACCTCATTCCCATACCGTCCATATTTATACTGTGCTCACACACCGTTAACAACTTAAGGGACACCACAACACACAACAAAACCCATATGTTTTTGCATACATAGCTTAGGGTAAATCGCGCTTGAACCCACGCTCAATGTAGCGACCATGTGGAAACCCTTTTAGATTACCCTAAATAATATACCAACTGAAAACGATCACCTACGTTTGCTTACAAATAATTTTGTAAAGTATTTATTCACGTCTAGTCAGTGTTTGGTTTATTTATTTTCTTACTACTTATAAGGTGATAAATGTCAACACATAAAGATTTTTTTTTTTGCTATAACTGACTTAAATATTAATGACCAGCTTCTGCCCGTGACTTCGTCCGCGTTAAATTTCTTGTTCCCCTAACCCTTCCCGTCGCGTCGAATCGCCTACCCGTGCGATTTTCCCCGTTTTTGCAACATTTTTCATTACTGCTCCGCTCCTCTCAGTTGTAGCGTGATGTTATGTAACCTATAGCCTTTCTCGATAAATAGGCTACACAACACAAAAATATTTTTTCAATTCGGACTAGTAGTTCCTGAGATTAGCGCGTTCAATCAAACAAACTCAATAGCTTTATAATATTAGTATAGATAAACTTTCCGATGGTATAAAATCTCTAAATGATGATGAAAACTGACTTACACGAAAAACAACTTTGTTTTATGCTACAATTCGGCCGTCGATAGAATGCGTTCCTGACAACTGCCAGTGCGGTAATTTTAGTAACTCATAAAGATCAAATTCGCAAATTACGTATCCGTTCGTATGAAACTTACGGATGTCAAGAACGCATTCTCTCGACATTCGGACTGAATGTAGGTACTGCTTCTGTCCGTGAAATTTCTTCTTCCCCCACTCCACCCTATCGCATTGCATCTCCTCTTAGTGTTTTAACTTCATTTTCGCTTAGCGTTCTTTTTGACTTTTTTCTTTTTGTTTGGCTCCTAAGTCCTAACGTAATGACATTAGCCTAAAGCCTTCCTCGAGGATTGGGCTATTAAATGAATGAGACTGTTGAAGAATGGTTAAAGTCTTCAGCTTTATTGTTACTATTTAGTGCCGATCATTTAGATTTATAAATATCTAAGTGTCTTCTGTCAATTGCCACGAACCGAATAAGTTGTTCGTCTTTCATTTAAGTTGTAATCTTCCTATGTGAATCTCAATAAATACTTTATTTATTTCTTTCTTGAATACACTTTAAAGACGTTCAAAGCTGGACCTAGCTCAGGCCTCACCTGACAGGTGCAGCAATGATGCCCTCATTCATCCACATGTACAAGTCTTTTGACGCATGTTAGGGTATCCAACATCTCCCCATTTATCTCGATCTACCGAGCTATTCTGTAAAAATATTACCGCGAAAACTTAGTTAAAGTGAGCTTGAAGTGACTAGTCAGTCCCTATAGCATGAGGTAGATTGACAGCTCACTTGACGTTCACTTCATCTAAGTTTTCACGTTGAGTTTTATCCAGAGTTCTGGCTGTCACAATTTCGTAACGACGCTCTTATTGACGCAAAAAACTTTTAATTCTCTCTATTTTAAGGCTCCCCGCAAACAGGTGCGACGCAAAAAAGCTGCACGATTCTTGTAGAATATTTTGTATAAAAAGTTTATTGAAATTTTTCGAATGAAATAAATAATAGTTAAAAAACATGCTTTCATAGAAAACTAAACTTAAAAGTAGAAAATAATGGAAAAACGGTACTTGATATCAATTCAAAATACTTCAAAAGCACCCCACATTTTTTCCCATTATTTTCTCCATTTTAGTTTGGTGTTTTTTAAACCATTATTTCTTTTGTATTTTTTATTTCGGCTAGGTAAAAAAGCGGGGCTTTCTGTTTTTTTTTTTTGCTATCCTGGTGATCCTGGCTAGGATAATGGCACAAATTTATTGTACTTTTTTTTAAATAACTGGGTTTTACAATAGATTCAAATTTCAGTGTTAAAAGATATGAGAGGACAGTGTAGGCCCGTTAAAAGAATCGCATCCCACCTTTGCGTCCCGCTTGTATGTGGGAGCCTTTATGCTAATTCTTAAAACATACATAAACGTGCCAGCCTCCACTTTGACCTTTAACAGTGAGTTAGGTACGGTTAGTTTAAATCCACTGGGATACTTTCAACTGTCTATAAAACATTTCACTACTATCCAAACGAACTCCTAATTTTATGTACAATAAAAACTTTTTCCAAAAAAACCGGCCAAGTGCGAGTCGGATTCGCGCACCGAGGATTCCGTACAAACCTGTAGGTATTCACGGTTTATGCATACGGTTTATGTTTATGAAATTACTATTTTTTTAATTTTCATATTTGAGTTTATTGAATGAAAGGTAAATTGCGGTTTACGATTTATGACGTATTAAAAAAACTACTTACTAGATCTCGTTTAAACCAACTTTCGGTGGAAGTTTACATGGTAATGTATATCATATATTTTTTTTAGATTTATCATTCTCTTATTTTAGAAGTTACAGGAGGGAGACAGACAGACTTTGGAAGTGTCTCGCAAACTATAGAGTTCAGCAAAAATGATATTAGAAACCTCAATATCATTTTTTGAAAACATGTCCATAGATACCCCACACGTATTGGTTTTGAAAAAAAATATTTGAGTTTCAGTTCTAAGTATGGGGAACCCCAAAATTTATTGTTTTTTTTTTTCTATTTTTGGTTAAAAATCTTAATGCGGTTTACAGAATACATCTACTTACCAAGTTTCAACAGCATAACTCTTACAGTTTCGGAAAAAAGTGGCTGTGACATAAGGACGGACAGACAGACAGACATGACGAATCTATAAGGGTTCTGTTTTTTGCCATTTGGTTACGGAACCCTAAAAATAACAACCGACTTCCTTAAAAAAAACACTACAAAATCAAAAATAACTTTAATTTCGGAATTCGGTGTCTTAGGATCTGCCGACTTCCGAAATTAAAATTATTTTTGACTTTGTAGTGTTTTTTTATAAAGTCGGTTGTTATTTTTTTTTTTTGTAAAAAGTTTGTATGTTTAACTTTTTAGTTATGGTCCCCGCACTAATCTAATCGCGTTATTCGTTCATTTGTCGCGCAAATACTTAATGCAAATTTAAGACTTATATGGTTTTCACATGGATCCCATTGTCCGAATGAAACCAAATTAAAATGGAACCATTCGGAAATCACCAGCTTTAAAATAAAAAAAAAAACATCAATATCAGTTCACCCAGTCAAAAGTTATGAGGTAACAAACAAAAAAAATACAGTCGAATTTATAAGGAACCTCTTCCTTTTTTTGAAGTCGGTTTAAAAATAAGTTTATCTGTTTGCTACTTTTATACTGATAAACCATTTAATTGATTTTAGATTCTTCAGGGAGATAGCTCTATTAAAGAAGATTATTTGAGCAAAGCCGCGGGAAAAAATAGTTAATATTTATAAACATATCAGTCTTATTATAAATTCAGTTTCATAAAACGTAGATCGGTCTCAGCGATACATGGTACCCTTATCACTTATATTTCTAACTGTCCCCTAACTGCTGTCACAAATGTCTGCTCTGAAATAGGTTGTACTCTGATAGTGCTTTAAAACATAGCCATTTTACCTACGAAATTATTTTTAGTAAAATTAAAAATAATTCTTGGAAATAAAATTAAAGAGGCTTTCAAGCTAATTTAAAATTAAAACTTGAAAGGGTTGAGCCTTGTACGTTGGAATAAAAGTTAAAATATTAACTTTTGCTAGAGCTCTCAAATAAAGCTGCCTAAATTCAAATATCCCATATTCCCATTTGTTCCCGTGGGTGTTGTAAGAGGCGACGAAGGGACTTGCTGGAGAATGGGCAGCAGCGTTCTCTATGCATTTTACCATGATATTGCAATTACCAACCCATCTCCCAAGTGTGGCGATTACGGCCCCCAAATTGGGGGAGGGTTACGTCCAGCAGTGGATGTCTTTCGGCTGAAATAATGATGATGAAATTCGAGTATGTGATACACCACATACTCGAATTTACACCTCAAAGATAACCTTCCAAAACCAAAAGAAAATATTAACGTTAATATTAATTAACACATATTCAGACTCATAGCAACCAAAACATCTAAAACAATCCACAAACTAATCTTATCACCAAAAATAAAAGAACTCAGGACATTGCCCTAATTCGCCTCATTTAACCCGTTCACTGCTCGCGCGTAGAAATTGGCGTGCATGTGTTTGTTCGGTACAAAATGGAACAAAACTGACTGAGGCGAATACTGACGCGAACTATTGAACCACTTCGCTGATTAACTCTTAGAGAGCACGCTGACATCGTTTCTATTAGGGATGTCACGAAAGCCCTCATTGCGGAGGCGGAGGTAGCAAAACAAAGAAAAAATATTATTTAAATAAAAAGAAACAGTTTTCGTTACTCAAAAGGGAAAATGTTTTGTAGCTTTATCACCTACTTATTGATTAGTTGTTCATTAAATTAAACTGACTCCACTAAACAGTATAATAATATAATAATATCTTAGGACAACCAACACAACGTTATCTGATCCCAAACTAGGCAGAGCCTGTACTATGGTAACCAGACAACTGATAAAGTTACTTATATATTTCTAAATACATACATATTATAGATAAATTACACCCAGACACAGAACAAATAAAAATGATTGTGCTCATCACACAACATTTGTCCTGGGTGGGAATCGAACCCACGACCTCAGTCTTAGGAGTCAGGGTCACTAACCACTAGACTGTTGCTCATTTGGAACTGAATTTGGGAGCAGGGGAGCAAAAACATTAAATTTCGATAGTAAGTATAGTTTTGTAGCCGATATCTTTTATTAGATAGATGTGGTGCACACAAAAGAAATAGCACAATATGCACAAGCATGATGAAATAATACCTTAATACATGAATATTAGGAAATAGCCAAGTATCAAGTGCATATATACAAAAACAAGAAGACATTGTGAAGACACTTTGGGCTATGAAATTCAAATGCAATAACGAACATTAGAGTGCGGTGTGCATCTCAAGGTTTCACCAAATGGGAGTCCAGTTTAGCATGTGTCAACAAATATGACGATACTGATATTTTACTTGATCTCTGCAGTGACATGCAAGATCTCCGTTAAAACTCCGTTAAAAATGATGCAGTGGAGGAACTATTTTTTGCAAACCTTCCGTATTTGCGGAGGCGGAGGCGAAGTCCCGTGACAACCCTAGTTTCTATACTGGTTGCTGCGTCGATATAATAGGACATGACTTTTTTATTACTGGCAATGTGGACGGTGTCAGTGGAGTAGGCAGCTACTGCAGCTCTTTTACTCATCCTTTCAGCTAAAAGACGTCCACTGCTGGACATTGGCCTACCCCAATTTAGGTGGGTTTGACATAATCGCCAAGCTTGGCGGATTGGCGATCGCAGTATGGGGTAAAATGTATAGAGAACACTGTTGCCCATTCTCTAGCTTTACTGGATGTCGTAAAAGGCCAGTTAATGATGATGCAAAAGTGACCATGAGTTCAGCATATTATTTTAGAGGCCGTCTGAAGTAGAATTTCATGGGCGGTTATAAATACAATGAACAGTTCCATACATTTTGATCGCATAGGTATTGCACTTTTCTATGAAACAATAGATTTTTTTTTTTGTAATAACCTTTGAATCATTTCTACGCTAGGGGGTCTAGAATCATATGCTGAACTCATGGTTATAGTTTGCACACTGGTTAAAAATCTTCCTGTAAGGGCTCCACAAATCAATTTGATTTTTTTGTAAAGAAACTCCTCTGAGAAATATGTAGAAATTCCACCATCAGAGTAATTTCCGCTTCATAAATAATTAAATTATTTGTAGTAAGATCAATCGTGAACCAATTCATTATTTAAACAGAGCACATTACGAGGGCGTCTTTACAATTTATAATAGACTCTAAGTGTACGGTCTCATCGCCGTACATTTTTCTTGCTTACTCGTCAACCTACTTTTGGCCAACGATGCGCCTCACACTGTCGCATAATAAAATGACATGACGGACGAATTTCAACGTAGTAAACTTATAACTCGGTAGCTATCAACAACTGAGAGAAATAATCGCCTTCCACTGCTGTAATTTACTTTTACATTAAATATACTCAACTTGTGCATTTTAGTGGAAAGGTGTTTCTCTATACTAACTTCAACTTAACAATCTTCACGACAAATCAGTGTACGGAGTTAACTACTTACAACCCGTACATTTATGGTCCTTCGAGCATTCGTGTATTTTGGTGTGTTTGTGGCTCTTGATACGGTAGCGAATCGGTCCAATTGGTCTCCCACAAGCGGGTCGCCCCAGTTGGATTGAGAAGGCGCACATACCTGATCAGAGTACAGGCACATTGAATACTGGAAGAAACTGAAATTACTAGAAGAATCTTCAACTACTGGAAGAACCTTCAACTAACTACCAGAAGAACTTCAACAACTAGAAGCTCTTCAACCACTGGAACCAACTACACCAGCACAGCATTCGTCAACTGGAAGTACCTTCTGTAGTCAAGATGAATAAGCTGTCACTACAAGCAGCATGTTTTGAAAACATCAAAACATTATGCAACAACTATAACAAGGATAGCAAAACAAGAAAAACAAAGGAATATTTGAACAAGCGGCTCTCGTCTTTAGAAGCTCAATGGGTGGATTTTAATGCACGACATACACTACTGTCGCAAGAAATCGAAGATAAAAACATGAACTATTTTATGGACGATGTCTACGGTAAGACAAAAATCATGTACGAGACCACTAAAGCCGACATGTTAAAACTCTTGCAAGCTGCTGAGGAGAATGTGAAATTTGACCTGTCAGACTCGTCGGCGGGAGAAACTGATGAGAAGACAAAGACTTTACTGACTCAACAGGAATGTAACTTTAAGGCCATTGATCGAGCTATGGGTAAAATTGATTTTGACAACTTAAGCGAAAAATGGGAACTTGAGGATCACTTGTCAATCTTGAAGTCGAAGTGGGAGCGTATTGACAGCACTCATTGGGAACTGGAAGCCTTACTAAAAGGCTCGAAAAACACGTACAATGAAATGTTCAACAGCATGGAAGCCAAATATGATGAAGCGAGGAAACGACTGAAAAGCAAGATGTGGTCCACCGCTCATCATCAACAATCAGCACCAAGAATCGAGATCCCAGAGTTTTCGGGCCACTACAACAAATGGATATCTTTCAAAGATCTTTTCCTTGAAACGATCCACAAAAACCCGTCATTAAACAAGGCTCAAAAAATGCAGCATCTAAAAACCAAGCTGAAAGGTGAAGCAGAAAGACTAGTGCAACACTTGAGCATTAGCGCTGACAACTACTCTTCATGTTGGGCGATACTGACTCAACGTTACGACAACCGTCGACTACAGTTCTCATCCTTTATGAACACGATGCTGCAGTTGCCTGTAATACATAAGCCAGACGCTTATAACTTGAAGAAGCTGCATGACGTAACAACGGAATGTCTGAACGGCCTAACAAACATTGACTTAGACATATCTAGTTGGGATCCCATGATTGTGCACGTGATGGCACAAAAACTAGACTGTGGGTCCTACAATGAGTACATAAAGAGTTTGCATGATAATAGAGAAGTGCCAACACTGCAAGAATTTCTGGTGTTCTTGGAAAATCAATTCACGGCATTTGAAACTATGAAGAGTTCCAAGAAAGACTCACAGAGCTCAGAGAAGGCAGCTGGGACTGAAAAACATGTTTCTCGAAATAACGAGCATAAGAAATGGCATCCGAAAACTTACCACACTTCATACGGGCAATGCCCTCTTTGCAAAAACAATCATGTTTTGATGCGATGTCCGCAATTTATTGACTCGGATACAAAGCAACGAAACAGCGTAGTTGCAAAATTGCGTCTATGCAAAAACTGTCTGTTTCGACACGAAAACGAAACTTGCAATTCTGCGAAAACTTGTAAAGAATGCAATATGAAGCATCATACGCTATTGCATTATAGCAAATCTAATAATAAAACAACAAACTCAACGAGTACTGAAAACCAACGTTCAGGTCAACGACCATCGAAAGAAGCTGAAACACCGAGTTCCAATCATCTATCTGCCAACGAGACGGAAGTTTTACTCACAACCGTCCAAGTTAAGGTCATGACGATAGACGGGACTTACATAAACCTTCGCGCACTTGTTGATCAGGGCTCACAAGTCAACCTGATCACTGAAAATGCAGCACAACTTCTGAGACTACCAAGAAACAAACTAACTGCAAAGATATCAGGAGTTGGATCTGTCTCAGGCGACTGTAAGGGACGACTAAGCATAACATGCAAATCAATCCACTCGGAGTATACTTTCAACGCTGAAGCATTGATTATGAAGAAACTAATCAACAAACTGCCGAACAACACATTTGAACGACCAGAGTGGTCGTATTTGAAAAACATAAAACTAGCAGACCCTGAATTTAATATTTCAAGGTCTGTTGACATTTTATTTGGAGCTGACGTTTATGCCGAAATTATCCAGGACGGAGTACTAAAAGGCACCCCAAGGTCACCCGTTGCGCAACAGACACAACTGGGATGGATTTTGTGTGGAAAACTAGAAACTTTTAACTGTAACGTCACCCTCCTAGACTTGACTGAAATAACAAAATTTTGGGAGTGTGAAGATGTCACTATAAAAAACACTGATCAAGCACAAGAGGATCAGTGTGAAACTTACTACAAGAAAACGACTCGCCGTGATTCAGATGGAAGATACATTGTGAAGATGCCCTTATGTCCGGATTATCAAAATAAAATCGGAACATCGAAAACGATCGCAGTATCACAATTGCTACAGCTGGAAAGAAAGTTTCAAAGAAATGGTCCACTTGAGCTGTTATACAAAAACTTCCTTAAAGAATATCTAGAGTTGGGCCATATGAAACTAGCAAAACCCATTCCTTCTTCAACTACTGAATGTTTCTTACCACACCACGGAGTACTTCGAGAAGAGTCTACTACCACAAAACTCAGAGTTGTCTTCAATGCATCTCAGAAAACTAAAACGGGATACAGCTTGAACAGCTTACGAGAAAAAGGCCCCAACCTACAAAAAGATATCCAAGAACTTATCATAAAATGGAGAACTTACAAATACGTGTTTACCGCTGACATCGAGAAAATGTACCGATGCATTTGGCTGTCTGAGGAACAACAACCTTTGCAAAAAATTGTCTGGCGACCTACTCCGTCAGATAAATTGCAAGAGTATCAACTTTGTACTGTTACTTATGGCACTAAGTCCGCACCGTGGTTAGCCATGAGAACGATCAAACAACTTGCCTACGATGACGGTAACAAATACCCCATGGCTGCCAAAGTACTACTAAACGAAGCATACGTCGATGACGTCATCAGCGGCCACAACTCACTGAATGCGGCCCAAGAACTCCAAACATCGCTCATCGAAATGTTAAAAGGAGCCGGGATGAACTTACGCAAGTGGTCCAGTAATGAACCAACATTGTTAAAAAACTTAAGGGATGACCAGATTTCAAGCAGAATCACCTTTGATTTCAAGCAGGAAGAATCTATGAAAACTCTAGGACTTGGTTGGAATCCGCAGGCCGACACATTTGTGTTTAACTGGAAATTTGAAGAAAAATGTCGACCGGAAATAACCAAAAGGCGGCTGCTTTCTGAAATTTCACAACTTTACGACCCACTGGGTTGGCTATCACCAATAACTATCGCGGCGAAAGTTATATTTCAAGAAGTGTGGGTCAACAAACTTGATTGGGATGATCAGTTACCGTCACATATAGCAGATAAATGGCGGAACAGTTCACTAAGTAAACAATTTTATATAGAATACCTACTACAGAATAAGTACAATATTATTTACTAGATATTATAGTTCAAAGCGTCGTATGTTTGCGTTCTAGTAGCTCGGTAGAACTGTATAAATATTTTCGAATGAGTGATGTAGCTCCATCAAACGTAGGTTGGTGTATTTACCAACCAAGGAATCATTATATAGAACTTTATGGAGCGTCAAACACTACTAACTAACAAGCATACCTCTATGACAATCTCGTTCTAAAACAACTTTTGCCATGATGATAACCGTGGAATTTAATATTACATCAATATACACGTCAAAGTTTCGAGTTATTAAGGATTCTAGTGACTTTGACGTACGCAAGGCGTGAAGCGGCAGGGTACGCGATGCAAGCGTGAACCCGATCACAAGCGGTACGCACGGCTTCACGCGACGCGTAGGCTGGCGAGGGTTGACTCCACTTGGTACAATACAATGGAATGCTGACGAGTTTCACTATCGCTTTGCTGGTAATGTGTAGCCCGACCGTGCTTGGATAATACTTGGTTTATTAGTCGGTTTACACGAATAGGACCCAGTTGCCCAGTGGTCGAAATTCGACCATAATTTATTTTTACTTTAAGTTTGAACTAATGCAATAGAAATTTAGTTTTCTGCACACCTTCTCCATATAAACTTTATCTGCGCCAAACTCCACCGTCTACGTAATTTTAATAAAAAGAGAGCTACAAAGTTTTTGCTTCAAGTATTAATTCTCCTTATTATTGACTTCCTAGAAATACTTTCTGCTTTATACGTAGGTACTATCCAAAGTAAAATAAATTAAGATACGGAATAATCTTTATTCATTCTGTGCTTTAATATCCCATGCATTAATATCAGTCTTAATGAGTAAAAATACGTGTTTTTACGTCGAATTTCGATTAATTAAACACATTATTCGAGTAACGTTGAGATTTCTCCGGCACCCATAAATTACCTAGAGGTAATCGAAAATGTCACTGAGGAGCTCTTGTTGAAAATTTGGACAGGAACGATACGTATACCCGATTTTTCAGATTTAGGACATTGCTGAGTTAGTTGCGTTATACCTGATACCGTTTCTGAAATTTAAGGCAAAAAATATTGAAATTGAGAGGTCGTATCAATCATATCAATAAGCGCATTTAATTTCTTTAAAGAGAATGCCAAGATTCGGTTCGAATCACTCGAATCACTCGCTCGGAAAGAAATAATTGTGTTTTCAGTACTTCAGTCGACCCACCTACCTACGTTCAAAAACCTTAGTTGGGGTACAACAACAATATCTAAAAATCCTCAATGAATAAAAAAATATGAAGTCCACAGAATATTTATTAAAAGGAAATATCATAAACTCAAACCATTATTTATGTATCCACCATCCCCATCACCATCGTAATTTATTAACTACCCAACAAATTTCATGTCATCAGAACTACCCCCAACTAACTTCTACACCTAAGACCCCAACAGAGGTCATTATTTCAAACGTAATTAACTCGTTTAACCTGTTAAGAGTTCCCCTGGGGGGATGAAATCAACACAATAACCAAACAGAAAGCAACCCGGCCTGATATTTACACCCCCCGAGGGACATATTTGTCTAGAAAAACAACGCGAGTAATATCTAGGATAATATTGTATCGCTTAATAAATCATAATGCTATTGGGGATAAGTATTTAAGTTCGAAATGTTGAATGTGGAATTCTTGGTACATTTGTTTTTTAATGCTTGTGCGCTGATTTAAAAAATAAAACCCTTTCAAAACACTAGCAAAATTGAGCACCTACTATAGCTTTCTTATTTGATTTTGTTCCATTTAGGTTTGTTATCTTTCAATTATGATTGTCATTTATAATTATGTTATCCTGGTGTGAAATAATCTCAATGTCCTCTGAAAAATTGTAAATAATCAACGGTCTCCGAGATTATACTTGTCGCACACAAGCAAAATAAAACACGTACAAGCACTATACTAGCACTCACAAACACATTCACACAAGTAGTTCGCTTCGTAATCGTTGTTTGCGCTCCTCACAAAGTGAGGTGTTGTAAAAAATCAGTACGTATGGGGTACCTTGGTGTCAAATTGGCCAGCTGTATTAACTTTTTTATATTTAAGTACCTACATTTTTGCTATGTTTGCTGTTGATCTCATTCGTTGTTATAGTTTTACCTACTTATTCTACACCTGCATGCTACGTCATTAGACGACGATTATTAATTTTAAATGTTAAATCTCATTTAAGTGAACTGTATCATGTTCTTATGTGAAATAAAGATTCTTTAAACCTAATTGTCAATATTCCGACTCTCAAGATACAGGCAAATAAATGCCCATTATGGGGGTCACCATTCTTCTTGTACAGTCTGACCTTACTTAATTAATAAATTCAGAATTTTTAATTCAGATTTTGATCTCAATATAAATTTTGCGAGTGGACACATCAGGAGGGGACGCCCTAGGAGAACAAATAGTGACCTTATTGATGATATTGTTCAGAAAGGTCAGGTGCGTAGTACTCGCAACCGGCGGCGTGTGTCTATCTATGATCAATTTTATGAACCTACAAAAGGCAAAAGAAGTATGTAAGGATCGTAGCAGGTAGCTTTTCTGCCTACCCCTATGGGTAAAAGGCGTGACTGTATGTAATGCTTTGATTATATACCTGTCAAAGATGTAATGTATGTAAAAATTAAGTGATCCGAAACCCTGTCTTTTTGGTGAATCTTGTATATCTTTTAATGGACACTATTTGTCGTACGTTGTACACGTTGCGTTTGTTAAGTACCAAAATTCAATCTTTAGGCTACAATTGTGATTTCTCACTATGAAAAACTGACACTTTTCGACTGACATTTGGACACAGTAATATCCTCTGCAATGTCACGACGCCTGATTTGTGAGAGAAAATCTGGCGTTGTGACTTTGCAGAGGATATAGTAGCTACCTATTACAACTTAACTCGCGACATATGTAATGCAAATTCAAATCAGCCAAGACAGCTCGTGAAAATACCAATTTTGTGATAAACCATCGACTTAAAATCGAAACTAGTTAACCTGTAATTCCAAAGACAATACGCCGAGTCTATCATAGACAAACACGCGCACATTCCTCCCGAGCCGATTATTCGTACATAATCTGTGCACGGCTCAAAAGCCGAGGTTCCCAATGATAATCTGGCGGCGTTAATGTTGTCACTAATTGAATTGATGATGGAGGACAGTGGTGGATAGGCAATGTGTTTTATGGGGACAGTCTGGATCTTCGTATTTAATATGGAAATGATATTGACTGTTAATTTAGTTACGGTTTAAAACAACAACTGTTTGTAATCTTTTACTAACTAATGGTCCTAAATTATAGTAGAGCAAAAGTATTTGCTGACAGCTACATTATCTTCCTATAACGTTACAGTTTCCGAAATATTGTCTACTAAACATTCTAATACACACATGGCTATACATTCATGGCTAATTTGTAATTCAACAATAAAAATTTCGTACCATGTTTCCATCTAATATGCTTGAGAAAATCCGCGTACTATGTGACACAGATTTAATCTAAAAATATCCGTCAAATGCCCCTCAATCTGGCTACCCTACGACATACCCTGAATGTGTTGGAGGCCGATATAGTATTCTATTTCCCATCGTAATCCTACTAACGTCTCTATTACAACGTCATTCTACATAACGTATGTGGTATGTCTATTGTAAGGAAGGGGTAATAATTTCTACCGATACGGAATACGTACGGTAATTAAGTGTAAAGATTAGCTTCCGTGCTTATTTGAGATTGATGCTCTTCGAAGGCGTATAGTTTATGTTTTGATTTGATTATGTAATTTAATTATAGTTACGGGTTTGACTTAGTTTGAATGTTGATAGTGAAATGAAGGAAGATGCTTATCTTCGGTGTATATGTTCGTTCGTATAACTATCGTGAATATGGATGCACTATCAAAATAATAAGGATTGTCAGTCAAAGCACAAGTTACAGACATGACTTCATTTTCAAAGGGTTTCGAGCTATTGTTACAGCCGCCCTGTATAGCCCCATATACAGACGCTAGTAACAATAGGTTGAAACTGTGTCTGATTTTCCATGAACAGCCCCCTCTCATGGAAAATCAGACACAGATGTTGAAACTTTTCAGTGGTGAAACAACAGAGTGTTTTAACTTTCTAATTTTGTCATTCTGAATTAGTTCATGCAGTCTTACGTCATTTGAGTCTAGTGGATCTAACTTTAGGTTCCTCATCGTTATATTTTTCGTTGTGCTTTTCAAACTAATTGTCAATTTAACTTTTTTACACTTTTGTATGGATACTTTGTGTGCCCATTTTTATATTCGGTATGTGTTAATAAAGTTGAAGATCCACAATATTAAGAGTGAATTGTCAATAAAATTGTCAATACTCCTCATCGATGAAATCCATTTAAGTAGTACCAGGCTCACATAAAAGCTAGCAGGCACGTCACACATTTGATATTATCAGCCCGTATTCGGTTAGTGTCTCCGCCACGCCTGACGGATTCGCGGTCTTACCGTAATTGTGGTTATAGGGGCTCGATGCCGTAGGTACCAGGCTTTCAGAACATGCTAATAGATATATAGTGAAGGTTTTCGTGGAATAGGAAGGTTCAATGTGGCTCCGTTATAGCATAGTCGATTTAGGAATTGGTTACAATGGGTCATGGAAATGAATTTCTGCCTATTCCTACGTACGTACCTAGGTACATGTACATCAAATTTTCGCCTATTATTTTAGAAGTCCTAAGATGCGACTCTATTTCTATTAACCTGTGACTGGTCAACCTACTTACCCGGAATGTCCATTAAAGTATAATTATATTAGACATAAACTCAAGGTTATCGAATATATTTCTAATCACTGATTATATCCACGGAGAGCCATGGAGCGTTCTATGGCATAAGGTAATAAATAGATCGAGTTCCAATCGTCCAGATACTAAAACGTACGAAAGTCTTCGGTATCAGAAAGCGTTTTCATCTGCTTAGCCTTTTCCCAACTATGTTGGGGTCGGCTTCTAGTCTAACCTGAGGCCTGACGCCTGTAATACAATACCCTTTAGTAAGAGTAAGACTGGTTGTCAGACTTTCGGGCTTCTGACGACCCGTAATAAATGTTAGCGATCCACAAATGACAGGCGGAACCAACAGCCACAAATCCCTCAGAAAGCGTATTATGAATCTCAAATGGATTTGGGCGGGACACCTGGCAAGACGCAGTGATGACAGGTGGAGTAAGGCTGTGACAGAGTGGCGTCCAAGGCCTGGAAGACAAGATTTCGGTCGTCTATCGGTGAGATACGTAGCCGACATTTTTGCTATCGCGAGCAGCACCTGGAGGAGGCTGGTAAGGCACAAGAACAAACAGGCTGGGCTGTAGATGATGATGATTATTTAAACTAAGTATATTAAATGTAGCTCTTATATCTCACCATCATAGATGTGCAAAATAGGTTATAAAATGTATTCAAATGCAAAATGCAAATACTTTTGTATTTTCTTATTTCAAATACAAAATAGTTTTTCATTTTATATTTAAAATACTAAATGCAAAATACGTATTTACAAAATGCTTTATTAAAGTAAAATACTTTTAGTTTTAAAGTATCTTTATTTTGTTAAAAAGTTTATTTATTTCAGTCAGCTAACAGGCTGGTAAATTTACTGTGATAACTTACTTAAATTAAATTTACTTAACATATTTTAATAAAATATTTTGCCCACACTGTCGCTCATCTTTCTCCTGTGTGGTCTCATAATCATGCCACCATAAGAAAAAAGTAAAACTAATTATCTAAGTGGTCTGACAAGAAAGCAGTTCAATTCAGTGTTGCCATAGTGAGAAAAACAAGTACCATTTCTCATCACATTAATTCTTTGATGTTTACAAAACTTAGCAAAAAGTATTTTGCATTTTGCAAATACAAAATATGTCCTAAAAAGTATTTCAAATAAAATATAAAATGCTTTTCTAAAAAAAGTATTTAAATACAAAATGGAAATAGGTATTTTGTATTTTCTATTTTGCATTTCAAATACTGTTATTTTTAAAATGCTACATCTCTGCTCACCATGCTCACTGTCCAAACATTAAAAACTTACTAAGCACATACTTTTCACAGCCTTGTGTAGTCCACAAACTTCGACACACAAAAATCAATAATAGCCAATCGCACAACAAATTCTACCTACCCAAGCTTATAATGCCCTGGTATACGGAGGCGACTTAGCTTACGCTAGCGACTTCCATTAATTCCGCCTTTGACGCGTCGTAATGACAGGCCTGGTCCTGACGCCTATATTAACGACGTATTCAAATAAAGAGAGCGGCAGAGACGACGGGCAGATAATGTGTTTAGATTATAAAGTGATGTTGTACGAGTTAGGTTGCAAACTAGTTATAAAGGAGTTATGTTTAGAAGACAAAAGTAAAGAAACTGCACCCTAATTGCGAAACGCACAATTTATCAGAATCTGAATGGGATTGAAGATTATTTCTAAACCATTGCGTCATTTGTTAGAATAAATTGTCGGGTCAGCAACGTAAATAACGCAATGAATGTTATTTAACTATGAATATTAAACCAATTCCTACCGATAAAAAGTTCTGCAATTACCCTTTTTTTTTTTGGATGGGAAATCATCGAATGACTTCTCCCGCTCTGGGCGGAGCGGGTCAGGCGTGTCAGACTTTTACTGACTAAAACCCACCCGTGTTCCTTCAGTTGCCCATGTGCTAGGGTCACGGTATCTCTTTCGTCTAGTAGTCTCTTAGTCACATTTTGCGACACCCACGGCAGAAATGGGATGGAGCTATTCTCGTCTGACAACAAACGGATATCATACCATGAATAGTATACAACATTCTCATGAAATATAATTTTCATTTTTGACCAATATTGGTTAAAGGTCAAATCAATCATTCTACCTAACCTTTTCCCAATTACGTTAGGGTCGGCTTCTAGTCCCCCTTTTACTTAATTACCCCTCTGGTTGCATTCTTCATTTGTGGATTTTGTTTAAGGCGAGGTTGCAGTACTTTTTAACTTTTTTATACCTCTGTAAATCTAGCAAAATGGCTAGTTTCCGTAAAAAAAATATTATTTAGGAAAATTAAACATACTGTTAAGCGCTGTGTGAAGATAGAAACGTGAATTAAAACAATTGGCTCGGTAAAAAATAATCATAAAGATGACACTAAATCGCCATTTAAAACGTGTCCCTTGAAGAGATTTCATCATTAAACCATGTAAAACTTATACCAAAAGATAGGTTTTATTGTTTTTTAGGGCATGCTGAGAAAATATTTTATAATTTCCTTATCATTTTGTCTCCACGAAACAATTATACACAAAATCTAGCTGCTCAAGCGCTCGCAACGACCGGCCAGTGTTCGCCGAAACGTCTTCAACTACAAGAGGGCCTTAACGGGTATATTTTTGAGACAAGGGTAGTTGCCGTAACCGTTGTGACTGCAGGAAAACAGTCTTGCGAGACAGACCTAAATTGTTTGAGAAATTTAGACCAACATTGAATGAATATGTATTTTGGAAAAATGTATCTACAATTATTACCAATAAATATTTTAAATTTTTACAAAACATCTTTTGATGTCAATCGATTGTATTGATACTTCAACTTTTTATTTGGCTTATTTTAATTGATAAGTAGTTATCTTATCAATAATAATAAGTATGCGTGCGAACTAATAGAGAAAAACCGGCCAAGTGCGAATCGGACTCGCGCACCGAGGGTTCCGTACAAACCTGTAGGTATATAAGTAAAAGTTCACCCATCACGACAATCGAGTCGTAGTTCTGGGGGGCGATTCTACTAATTTGCAAAGTTACACGTTCAATTGTGTTTCGGCAACAGTGAGATTTCGATCGCAGGTCGATATGTCTTATAAAGTCATTCTGCTATTTTTTAAGCACAAGGGCAACTATACTTAAACCTTTACCTAACTATTTACTTAAATGATATTAGAAACCTCAATATCATTTTTTGAAAACCTATCCATAGATAGCCCACACGTAATGGTTTTGAAAAAAAAAAATTTGAGTTTCAGTTCTAAGTATGGGGAACCCCAAAATTTATTGTCTTTTTTTTTCTATTTTTGTGTAAAAATCTTAATGCGGTTTACAGAATACATCTAGTTACCAAGTTTCAACAGCATATCTCTTACAGTTTCGGAAAAAAGTGGCTGTGACATAAGGACGGACAGACAGACAGACATGACGAATCTATAAGGGTTCTGTTTTTTGCCATTTGGTTACGGAACCCTAAAAATAACAACCGACTTCCTTAAAAAAACACTACAAAATCAAAAATAACTTTAATTTCAGAATTCGGTGTCTTAGGATCTGTATTTAAGGATTTTTTGCCACCGACTTCCGAAATTAAAATCATTTTTGACTTTGTAGTGTTTTTTTATAAAGTCGGTTGTTATTTTTTTTTTTTTTTGTAAAAAGTTTTTATGTTTAACTTTTTAGTTATGGTCCCCGCACTAATCTAATCGCGTTATTCGTTCATTTGTCGCGCAAATACTTAATGCAAATTTAAGGCTTATATGGTTTTCACATGGACCCCATTGTCCGAATGAAACCAAATTAAAATGGAACCATTCGGAAAGCACCAGCTTTAAAATAAAAAAATCATCAATATCAGTTCACCCAGTCAAAAGTTATGAGGTAACAAACAAAAAAAAAATACAGTCGATTTGATAAGGAACCTCTTCCTTGTTTTGAAGTCGGTTTAAAAATAAGTTTATCTGTTTGCTACTTTTATACTGATAAACCATTTAATTGATTTTAGATTCTTCAGGGAGACAGCTCTATTAAAGAAGATTATTTGAGCAAAGCCGCGGGAAAATATAGTTAATATTTATAAACATATCAGTCTTATTATAAATTCAGTTTCATAAAACGTAGATCGGTCTCAGCGATACATGGTACCCTTATCACTTATATTTCTAACTGTCCCCTAACTGCTGTCACAAATGTCTGCTCTGAAATAGGTTGTACTCTGATAGTGCTTTAAAACATAGCCATTTTACCTACGAAATTATTTTTAGTAAAATTAAAAATAATTCTTGGAAATAAAATTAAAGAGGCTTTCAAGCTAATTTAAAATTAAAACTTGAAAGGGTTGAGCCTTGTACGTTGGAATAAAAGTTAAAATATTAACTTTTGCTAGAGCTCTCAAATAAAGCTGCCTAAATTCAAATATCCCATATTCCCATTTGTTCCCGTGGGTGTTGTAAGAGGCGACGAAGGGACTTGCTGGAGAATGGGCAGCAGCATTCTCTATGCATTTTACCATCATACTGCAATCACCAACCCATGTACCAAGCATGGCGATTACGGCCCCCAAATTGGGGGAGGGTTACGTCCAGCAGTGGATGTCTTTCGGCTGAAATGATGATGATGAAATTCAAGTATGTGGTACACGACATCCTCGAATTTACACCTCGAAGGAACATCTTCCAAAACCAAAACAAAATATTAACGTTAATATTAATTAACACATATTCAGACTCATAGCAACAAAAACATCTAAAACAATCCACAAACTAATCTTATCACCAAAAATAAAAGTACTCAGGACATTGCCCTAATTCGCCTCATTTAACCCGTTCACTGCTCGCGCGTAGAAATTGGCGTGCATGTGTTTGTTCGGTACAAAATGGAACAAAACTGACTGAGGCGAATACTGACGCGAACTATTGAACCACTTCGCTGATTAACTCTTAGAGAGCACGCTGACATCGTTTCTATTAGGGATGTCACGAAAGCCCTCATTGCGGAGGCGGAGGTGGCAAAACAAAGAAAAAATATTATTTAAATAAAAAGAAACAGTTTTCGTTACTCAAAAGGGAAAATGTTTTGTAGCTTTATCACCTACTATTGATTAGTTGTTCATTAAATTAAACTGACTCCACTAAACAGTTGCTCATTTGGAACTGAATCTGGGAGCAGGGGAGCAAAAACATTAAATTTCGATAGTAAGTATAGTTTTGTAGCCGATATCTTTTATTAGATAGATGTGGTGCACACAAAAGTAGTAGCACAATATACACAGGCATGATGAAATAATACCTTAATACATGAATATTAGGAAATAGCCAAGTATCAAGTGCATATATACAAAAACAAGAAGACATTGTGAAGACACTTTGGGTTATGAAATTCAAATGCAATAACGAACATTACAGTGCGATGTGCATCTCAAGGTTTCACCAAATGGGAGTCCAGTTTAGCATGTGTCAACAAATATGACGATACTGATATTTTACTTGATCTCTGCAGTGACATGCAAGATCTCCGTTAAAACTCCGTTAAAAATGATGCAGCGGAGGAACTATTTTTTGCAAACCTTCCGTATTTGCGGAGGCGGAGGCGAAGTCCCGTGACAACCCTAGTTTCTATACTGGTTGCTGCGTCGATATAATAGGACATGACTTTTTTATTACTGGCAATGTGGACGGTGTCAGTGGAGTAGGCAGATAATACGGCTCTTTAACTCATCATTTCAGCCAAAAGACGTCCACTGCTGGACATAGGCCTACCCCAATTTAGGTGGGTTTGACATAATCGCCACGCTTGGCGGATTGGCGATCGCAGTATGGGGTAAAAGGTATAGCGAACACTGCTGCCTATTCTGTAGCTTACTGGGTGTCGTAAGAGGCCTTTTAATCATGGTGCAAACGTGACCATGAGTTCAGCATATTATTTTAGACCCTCTGAAGTAGAATTTCATGGGTGGTTATAAATACAAGGAACAGTTCCATATATTTTGACCACGTAGGTAATTCACTTTTCTATGAAATAGCAGTAGATAGACATACCAGGGTCGAGGAATTGTTCGAAAGAGTTCCCGTGGGCATAGGCAACTGAAGGAACACGGGTGAGTTTTAATCAGTAAAAGTCTGACACGCACTTCCGCTCCACCCAGAGCGGGAGACGTCATTTCATGATTTCCCAACCAAAAAAAAAGGGGTTCTAGAATTATATGCTGAACTCATGGTTATAGTTTGCACACTGGTTAAAAATTCTTCCTGTAAAGGCTACACATTAAACAATTAGAATTTTTTAGTAAAGAAACTCCTCCGAGGAGTTTCTTTACTAAAAAACTTCTACCATCAGAGTAATTTCCGCTTCATAAATAATTAAATTATTTGTAGTAAGATCAATCGTGAACCAATTTATTATTTAAACAGAGCACATTACGAGGGCGTCTTTACAATTTATAATAAACTCTAAGTAAACAATTTAATATAGAATACCTACTACAGAATAAGTACAATATTATTTACTAGATATTATAGTTCAAAGCGTCGTATGTTTGCGTTCTAGTAGCTCGGTAGAACTGTATAAATATTTTCGAATGAGTGACGTAGCTCCATCAAACGTAGGTTGGTGTATTTACCAACCAAGGAATCATTATAAAGAACTTTATGCAGCGTCAAACACTACTAACTAACAAGCATACCTCTATGACAATCTCGTTCTAAAACAACTTTTGCCGTGATGATAACCGTGGAATTTAATATTACATCAATATACACGTCAAAGTTTCGAGTTATTAAGGATTCTAGTGACTTTGACGTACGCAAGGCGTGAAGCGGCAGGGTACGCGATGCACGCGTGAACCCGATCACAAGCGGTACGCACGGCTTCACGCGACGCGTAGGCTGGCGAGGGTTGACTCCACTTGGTACAATACAATGGAATGCTGACGAGTTTCACTATCGCTTTGCTGGTAATGTGTAGCCCGACTGTGCTTGGATAATACTTGGTTTATTAGTCGGTTTACACGAATAGGACCCAGTTGCCCAGTGGTCGAAATTCGACCATAATTTATTTTTACTTTAAGTTTGAACTAATGCAATAGAATATTAGTTTTCTGCACACCTTCTCCATATAAAATTTATTTGCGCCAAACTCCACCGTCCACGTAATTTTAATAAAAAGAGAGCTACAAAGTTTTTGCTTCACGTATTAATTCTCCTTATTTTTGACTCCCTAGAAATACTTTCTGCTTTATACGTAGGTACTATCCAAAGTAAAATAAATTAAGATACGGAATAATCTTTATTAATTCTGTGCCTTAATATCCCATGCATTAATATCAGTCTTAATGAGTAAAAATACGTGTTTTTACGTCGAATTTCGATTAATTAAACACATTATTCGAGTAACGTTGAGATTTCTCCGGCACCCATAAATTACCTAGAGGTAATCGAAAATGTCACTGAGGAGCTCTTGTTGAAAATTTGGACAGGAACGATACGTATACCCGATTTTTCAGATTTAGGACATTGCTGAGTTAGTTGCGTTATACCTGATACCGTTTCTGAAATTTAAGGCAAAAAATATTGAAATTGAGAGGTCATATCAATCATATCATATTTTCTTTAAAGAGAATGCCAAGATTCGGTTCGAATCACTCGAATCACTCGCTCGGAAAGAAATAATTGTGTTTTCAGTACTTCAGTCGACCTATCTACCTACGTTCAAAAACCTTAGTTGGGGTACAACAACAATATCTAAAAATCCTCAATGAATAAAAAAATATGAAGTCCACAGAATATTTATTAAAAGGAAATATTATCATAAACTCAAACCATTATTTATGTATCCACCATACCCATCACCATCATAATTTATTAACTACCCAACAAATTTCATGTACTGAACTACCCCCAACTAACTTCTACACCTAAGACCCCAACAGAGGTCATTATTTCAAACGTAATTAACTCATTTAACCTGTTAAGAGTTCCCCTGGGGGGGTGAAATCAACACAATAACCAAACAGAAACCAACCCGGCCTGATATTTACACCCCCCGAGGGACATATTTGTCTAGAAAAACAACGCGAGTAATATCTAGGATAATATTGTATCGCTAAATAAATCATAATGCTATTGGGGATAAGTATTTAAGTTCGAAATGTTGAATGTGGAATTCTTGGTGCATTTGTTTTTTAATGCTTGTGCGCTGATTTAAAAAACAAAACCCTTTCAAAACACTACCAAGCATTTCTTTGAAAAAATAGAGCTCCTACTATAGCTTTCTTATGATTTTGTTCCATTTGGGTTTCTTACCTTTCAATTATGATTGTCATTTATAATTATGTTATCCTCATATGAAATAATCTCAATGTCCTCTGAAATTGTCAAAATTCCGACTCTCAAGATACAGGCAAATAAATGCCCATTATGGGGGTCACCATTCTTCTTGTACAGTCTGACCTTACTTAATTAATAAATTTAATAATTCAGATTTTGATCTCCATATAAATTTTGCGAGTGGACAGATCAGGAGGGGAAGCCCTAGGAGAACAAATAGTGACCTTATTGATGATATTGTTCAGAAAGATCAGGTGCATAGTAATCGCAACCGGCGGGTGTGTCTATCTATGATCAATTTTATGAACCTACATGAGGCAAAAGAAGTATGTAAGGATGGCGTAAATGGCGTGACTGTATGTAATGTATGTAAAAATTAAGTGATCCGAAACCCTGTCTTTTTGGTGAATCTTGTATATCTTTCATTGGACACTATTTGTCGTACGTGTACATTTGCGTTTGTTAAGTACCAAAATTCAATCTTTAGGCTACAATTGTGATTTCTCACTATGAAAAACTGACACTTTTCGACTGACATTTGGACACAGTAATATCCTCTGCAATGTCACGACGCCTGATTTGTGAGAGAAAATCTGGCGTTGTGACTTTGCAGAGGATAAAGTAGCTACCTATTACAACTTATACCGCGACATATCTTGTCTGATTTGCAAATGCAAATCAGCCAAGACAACTCGCGAAAATACCAATTTTTGTGATAAACCATCGACTTCAAATCGAAACTAGTTAACCTGTAATTCCAAAGACAATACGCCGAGTCTATCATAGACAAACACGCGCACATTCCTCCCGAGCCGATTATTCGTACATAATCTGTGCACGGCTCAAAAGCCGAGGTTCCCAATGATAATCTGTTGGCGTTAATGCTGTCACTAATTGAATTGATGATGGAGGACAGTGGTGGATAGGCAATGTGTTTTATGAGGACAGTCTGGATCTTCGTATTTGATATGGAAATGATATTGACTGCTAATTTAGTTACGATTTAAAACAACACCTGGTTGGAATCTTTTACTAACTGATGGTCCTAAATTATAGTACAGCAAAAGTATTTGCTGACAGCTACATTATCTTCCTATAGCGATACAGTCTCCGAAATATTGTCTACCGAACATTCTAGATGAGTATGAAAATCCTACGACCTATCTATACAATACATACATGGCTTTTGTGTTTCAACAATTAAAAAATCGTATCATGTTTCTAACTAACATGATTGAGAAAAATCCGCGTACAGTGTGACATAGATTTACTCTAAAAAATATCCGTCAAATGCCCCTCAATCTGGCTACCCTACGACATACCCTGAATGTGTTGGAGGCCGATATAGTATTCTATTTCCCATCGTAATCCTACTAACGTCTCTATTACAATGTCATTCTACATTACGTATGTCTATTGTAAGGAAGGGGTAATAATTTCTACCGATACGGAATACGTACGGTAATTAAGTGTAAAGATTAGCTTCCGTGCTTATTTGAGATTGATGCTCTTCGAAGGCGTATAGTTTATGTTTTGATTTGATTATGTAATTTAATTATAGTTACGGGTTTGACTTAGTTTGAATGTTGATAGTGAAATGAAGGAAGATGCTTATCTTCGGTGTATATGTTCGTTCATATAACTATCGTGAATATGGATGCACTATCAAAATAATAAGGATTGTCAGTCAAAGCACAAGTTATAGACATGACTTCATTTTCAAAGGGTTTCGAGCTATTGTTACAGCCGCCCTGTATAGCCCCATATACAGACGCTAGTAACAATAGGTTGAAACTGTGTCTGATTTTCCATGAACAGCCCCCTCTCATGGAAAATCAGACACAGATGTTGAAACTTTTCAGTGGTGAAACAACAGAGTGTTTTAACTTTCTAATTTTGTCATTCTGAATGGTTTTAGTTCATGCAGTCTTACGTCATTTGAGTCTAGTGGATCTAACTTTAGGTTCCTCATCGTTATATTTTTCGTTGTGCTTTTCAAACTAATTGTCAATTTAACTTTTTTACACTTTTGTATGGATACTTTGTGTGCCCATTTTTATATTCGGTATGTGTTAATAAAGTTGAAGATCCACAATATTAAGAGTGAATTGTCAATAAAATTGTCAATACTCCTCATCGATGAAATCCATTTAAGTAGTACCAGGCTCACATAAAGGCTAGCAGGCACGTCACACATTTGATATTATCAGCCCGTATTCGGTTAGTGTCTCCGCCACGCCTGACGGATTCGCGGTCTTACCGTAATTGTGGTTATAGGGGCTCGATGCCGTAGGTACCAGGCTTTCAGAACATGCTAATAGATATATAGTGAAGGTTTTCGTGGAATAGGAAGGTTCAATGTGGCTCCGTTATAGCATAGTCGATTTAGGAATTGGTTATAATGGGTCATGAAAATGAATTTCTGCCTATTCCTACGTACGTACAGGTACATGTACATCAAATTTTCGCCTATTATTTTAGAAGTCCTAAGATGCGACTTTATTGCTATTAACCTGTGACTGGTCAACCTACTTACCCGGAATGTCCATTAAAGTATAATTATATTAGACATAAACTCAAGGTTATCGAATATATTTCTAATCACTGACTATATCCACGGAGAGCCATGGAGCGTTCTATGGCATAAGGTAATAAATAGATCGAGTTCCAATCGTCCAGATACTAAAACGTACGAAAGTCTTCGGTATCAGAAAGCGTTTTCATCTGCCTAGCCTTTTCCCAACTATGTTGGGGTCAGCTTCTAGTCTAACCGGATCAGCTGAATACCAGTATTTTACATAAAGCAACTGCCAATTTGACCTCCACAACCCAGTTACTGGGTAATACAATACCCTTTAGTAAGATTAAGACTGGTTGTCAGACTTTCGGGCTTGTGACGACCCGTAATAAATGTTAACGATCCACAAATGGCAGGCGGAACCAACGGCCACAAATCCCTCAGAAAGCGTATTATGAATCTCAAATGGATTTGGGCGGGACACCTGGCAAGACGCAGTGATGACAGGTGGAGTAAGGCTGTGACAGAGTGGCGTCCAAGGACTGGAAGACAAGATTTCGGTCGTCTATCAGTGAGATACGTGGCCGACATTTTTGCTATCGCGAGCAGCACCTGGAGGAGGCTGGTAAGGCACAAGAACAAACAGGCTGGGCTGTAGATGATGATGATTATTTAAACTAAGTATATTAAATGTAGCTCTTATATCTCACCATCAGAGATGTGCAAAATAGGTTATAAAATGTATTCAAATGCAAAATGCAAATACTTTTGTATTTTCTTATTTCAAATACAAAATACAAAATAGTTTTTCATTTTATATTTAAAATACTAAATGCAAAATACGTATTTACAAAATGCTTTATTAAAATAAAATACTTTTAGTTTTAAAGTATTTTTATTTTGTTAAAAAGTTTATTTATTTCAGTCAGCTAACAGGCTGGTAAATTTACTGTGATAACTTACTTACATTAAATTTACTTAACATATTTTAATAAAATATTTTGCCCACACTGTCGCTCATCTTTCTCCTGTGTGGTCTCATAATCATGCCACCATAAGAAAAAAGTAAAACTAATTATCTAAGTGGTCTGACAAGAAAGCAGTTCAATTCAGTGTTGCCATAGTGAGAAAAACAAGTACCATTTGTCATCACATTAATTCTTTGATGTTTACAAAACTTAGCAAAAAGTATTTTGCATTTTGCAAATACAAAATAATAGGTTGGGGAAAAAGTTTCTTCGCATTTTTTGAATTATGTTCTTTAAAATTTAAACTTTCAATGATACCAAAACCAGCCAGATACAAATAGTATAGCCAAAGAGATTTTATTACATGTTCATACATACTATAATGCGAAAAGACTTTTTCCCCAACCTAATATGTCCTAAAAAGTATTTCAAATAAAATATAAAATGCTTTTCTAAAAAAAGTATTTAAATACAAAATGGAAATAGGTATTTTGTATTTTCTATTTTGCATTTCAAATACTGTTATTTTTAAAATGTTACATCTCTGCTCACCATGCTCACTGTCCAAACATTAAAAACTTACTAAGCACATACTTTTCACAGCCTTGTGTAGTCCACAAACTTCGACACACAAAAATCAATAATAGCCAATCGCACAACAAATTCTACCTACCCAAGCTTATAATGCCCTGGTATACGGAGGCGACTTAGCTTACGCTAGCGACTTCCATTAATTCCGCCTTTGACGCGTCGTAATGACAGGCCTGGTCCTGACGCCTATATTAACGACGTATTCAAATAAAGAGAGCGGCAGAGACGACGGGCAGATAATGTGTTTAGATTATAAAGTGATGTTGTACGAGTTAGGTTGCAAACTAGTTATAAAGGAGTTATGTTTAGAAGACAAAAGTAAAGAAACTGCACCCTAATTGCGAAACGCACAATTTATCAGAATCTGAATGGGATTGAAGATTATTTCTAAACCATTGCGTCATTTGTTAGAATAAATTGTCGGGTCAGCAACGTAAATAACGCAATGAATGTTATTTAACTATGAATATTAAACCAATTCCTACCGATAAAAAGTTCTGCAATTACCCTTTTTTTTTTGGATGGGAAATCATCGAATGACTTCTCCCGCTCTGGGCGGAGCGGGTCAGGCGTGTCAGACTTTTACTGACTAAAACCAACCCGTGTTCCTTCGGTTGCCCATGTGCTAGGGTCACGGTATCTCTTTCGTCTAGTAGTCTCTTAGTCGCCTTTTGCGACACCCACGGCAGAAATGGGATGGAGCTATTCTCGTCTGACAACAAACGGATATCATACCATGAATAGTATACAACATTCTCATGAAATATAATTTTCATTTTTGACCAATATTGGTTAAAGGTCAAATCAATCATTCTACCTAACCTTTTCCCAATAACGTAAGGGTCGGCTTCTAGTCCCCCTTTTACATGATTACTCCTCTGGTTGCATTCTTCATTTGTGGCTTTTGTTTAACGGGTATATTTTTGAGACAAGGGTAGTTGCCGTAACCGTTGTGACTGCAGGAAAACAGTCTTGCGAGACAGACCTAAATTGTTTGAGAAATTTAGACCAACATTGAATGAATATGTATTTTGGAAAAATGTATCTACAATTATTACCAATAAATATTTTAAATTTTTACAAAACATCTTTTGATGTCAATCGATTGTATTGATACTTCAACTTTTTATTTGGCTTATTTTAATTGATAAGTAGTTATCTTATCAATAATAATAAGTATGCGTGCGAACTAATAGAGAAAAACCGGCCAAGTGCGAATCGGACTCGCGCACCGAGGGTTCCGTACAAACCTGTAGGTATTTAAGTAAAAGTTCACCCATCACGACAATCGAGTCGTAGTTCTGTTCTGTTTCTTGGCTTGGATTTATTTCTGTCTGTGTTTTGTTCTGTTTATTATATGATGTAACTAAAAATTTACGGTTTTCGCAATTTTTCCTTTATCTGTGCTATAAGACGTTGCTTCGTACCAAATTTCAAAATTCTAGATCGACTGGAAGTACCCTTTAGGTTTTGATTCCCTTGCGAGTTTCGAAAATTTGTGGAAATTTGCGGTATAAAGATTTTTTCACAGCTCCAAGGGACAGTAGATCGAAGTATTTGATATAAATTTCAGCTTGATACCTCTACGCGTTCCTGAGAAAAAGGGTCTTGACAGACGGACGGACGGACGGACGGACGGACGGACGGACAACAAAGTGATCCTATAAGGGTTCCGCTTTTTCCTTTTGAGGTGCGGAACCCTAAAAATGGAAGAAAAATCATTTTGCGCTGACCCCAAATAAATTGGCAGGAGTATGGTGAACTAACTATGCGTAGCCTGGGTGAATTTAATGTCTCCATCTTCAGTGGAGATCCAATAATAAAAAACCTTCCATACAAACCAGTTATTGTGCCCAGTCTTTTCCGAACTGTGTTGTGGAGTCAGCTTGTAGTCAAATCGGATGCAACTAAATATCATTTTAAGGCGCATCCACACATGCTGCCGGCACGCGCGTATTTTACCTGTGGCACGCGCGGCTTTTGGTTGCCGGCGGCAGTTTGCTTGCGGCTTCGATCCGGAGTGGTAGTGTTGTGAGAAAATATTTCGTATTCATATTTAACATCATTTCGTATAAATAACGAAATTACAGAATTTAACTGGAATGATAGTGCAGTACTTTTGTTAATTCCAATCCTACGTACACGACTAACTTCGACGATAGTCAGAAGTTCAGAACACTACTGGGAAATATGCAACCGCATCTGCAGGCCGCCGGTAAAGCCGGCGGCAAATTCAGCGACAAGGCAGCCTGAAAGCTGGCGGCAAACCCAGCGGCATAAGCCGGCGGCATCTGTGGATGCACCTTTACGTAAAGCGACTGTCTATCTGACCTCCGAAACCTAGTTATGCTGTGTCATAGGTAAACTTTCGGGCTTCTGACTAGCCGCACCGACTGTCAAACGTTTCTGAATGACAGCCGAATCCAACGGCTTAATGTACTTTTAGATGCACTGAGGAGTCTCGATATTTTATAAATAGTTACCCATCTAAGGACCGACCGCGGCGATACGCTCGCCGCGACTTTAACATTCGATCGTCAGCAGGTGTATAAGAACATTGTTTGTTTATCATCATTGTTTAATGTCTACCTAACCCCTTTTGACCATAATCTCCTCGAACTACTGAAAGCCTAATCAAGCCTTTAATCAATGATTCACAATTAAGCCTTAATGTTTGATTCCAACAACTAGTACTACTCTACTAACTTATATTCATGACTAATCCAAGATTGGAATACAATTCTAGGAACCTGGATTATTTAGGTTTTAGTCCTAGTAGTTTTAATAAACTCACACATAGGTAT
This sequence comes from Aporophyla nigra, assembly GCA_947507805.1. Classification (NCBI taxonomy): domain Eukaryota; kingdom Metazoa; phylum Arthropoda; class Insecta; order Lepidoptera; family Noctuidae; genus Aporophyla; species Aporophyla nigra. Next base: position 24,076,512 of record OX382297.1, on the reverse strand, counting down.
AATGGCCTTTCATTGCCATTCATTTAGACAATACATCAATATTTGATGAAACCTAGCAAAATAAAGTATCTAAGTATCGTAGCAAGTGGCGCAGGGCTGTAGCTAGACTCGAATTTGAGGTAGGGCAGCATTGGCTACAGGTAGGGCGGAAGTAAAAAATACACTAGTCACAAAAATTAAGGGATATTAAAAAAAAACCAAATTTTTGGGTGATTTTCAACAAGCTGTAACTCCGATCATGATCGTACAACAAAAAATTAAAAAGCACGTTGTAGCTTCATGTATCTAATTTTCAGATACGGCCATGAATTTTTTTTATTTTGTTTGGGTCTCGAGAAATAACAAAGAAACAACCAAAAAAAAAATTGTTCCAAATTTTCTCGTCTTAAAAAAGGTATACGGGCTTCAAAAAATTTTTTCCATTGTTTTACTCATAAGTTCTTTTAGAAAATTTAATGCCCTTTAATTTGACGTATCCAGAATGCCAAAACGATGATTTGCCGCGGAGTTATCGTCAGTCAAAACAAAAAAGTACTTTTTAACTTTTAGTACTTGACAATTAATAACTCTGGAAATAATGATTGTATAGAAAATTGAAGGAGGGTTTTGGAAACTGCACAACATTTTCTTTAAGATGCCTTGAATGGCTTTTGCCGAAAGTTTTTTTTGACTTGAAAGCTTTGACTGAAAAAAAGACAAAAATTCGCATAATTAAGTATATTTGGATAACTTGGTATAACTTTGGATAAAATGTATGAACGAAGGATATCGTGGGTAATTTTTCAACCTCAAAGTGTTCCCTAAAATCCCTGGAAATTCAAGGCGCTAAGATTTTTTTTTTTTCATAGTGCCCCGAAGCTTCAAATTCTTTGTTTTTGCAAAAATCACCATTATGAACAATTTTTATTCGTTTTGTCGACGCTAAAAATTTTTTTTCTCAAAAATTCTTATTTTTTCGATCAGAGTTAGATTTTTCAAGAAATTTTATTTTTTTCAAGGTCTTATAATCAATCTGTGGGCTAAGGACACTCGTAGCCACTTGCGAGCAATATGCCAGACTACATGGTCTGGCATATAATGTTAAGAAGAGTGTTGTGATGGTATTTGGGACCAGGGGTTAATATCCAGAAGCAGTACCATCAGTTACAATAAACGGTATACCTCTTATGAGGGTAGACCGATTTAAATATCTGGGTCACGTATTGACCACTGACCTCAAAGACGATGAGGATATTGATAGGGAGCGGAGGGCGCTGTGTGTGAGATCTAACATGATTGCCTGCAGATTCAGACGTGCCTCGAAAGAGGTCAAGCGCACTATATTCAGTGCGTAACGCACGTCTTTTTACACTTGTAGTCTGTGGGTTCATTATACTCAATAAAAACTTTTTTACAAAAAAAAAACAACCGACTTCCTTAAAAACACTACAAAGTGAAAAACAACTTTAATTTTGGAAGTCGGTGTCTTAGGATCTGTATTTATGGATTTTTTTGCCACCGACTTCCGAAATTAAAGTTATTTTTCACTTTGTAGTGTTTTTAACCGACTTCAAAAAGGAGGAGGTTCTCAATTCGGATGTTTATATTTTTTATTTTTTTTATTTATGTTCGGCCATAACTCCGTCATATATAGACGGATTTGCAAAATTCTGTTTTTGTTTGAAAGGAGTTTATTTCGAAATGGTCCCATATAAATTTCATATAGATCTGATGAAGAGTTCCAGAGATAGACACCGGAACTCTTTAAAAAATGACGGCAAATCAACCGCGATTTCTGCTATCGCATAAATATGCATTGTTTGTTTGGAATTAGTGCGGGGTGGATACCACAACTAAAAATTTAAAAATAAAACTTTTATACAAAAAAAAAACAACCGACTTCCTTAAAAACACTACAAAGTGAGAAATAACTTTAATTTCGGAAGTCGGTGGCAAAAAAACCATAAATACAGATCCTAAGACACCGACTTCCGAAATTAAAGTTATTTCTCACTTTGTAGTGTTTTTAAGGAAGTCGGTTGTTTTTTTTTGTAAAAAAGTTTTTAAGGAAGGCGGTTGTTGTTTTTTTTTTGTAAAAAAGTTTTTATTTTTAAATTTTTAGTTGTGGTATTTACCCCGCACTAATTCCTAACAAACAATGCATTATTTATGCGATAGCAGAAATCGCGATTGATTTGCTGTCATTTTTTAAAGAGTTCCGGTGTCTGTCTCCCGAACTCATCATCAGATCTATATGAAATTTACATGGGACCATTTCGGAATAAACCCCTTTCGAACAAAAAAAGAATTTTGCAAATCCGTCTATATATGACGGAGTTATGGCCGAACATACATAAAAAAAAACATCCGAATTGAGAACCTCCTCCTTTTTGAAGTCGGTTAAAAATCACACAGCGCCCTTCGCTTCCAATACAATAACGCATTCAGAGTGCTGATGGGGCTGCCCCGATACTGCAGCGCATCAAGAATGTTTGCTGAAGCTCACGTGGATTGTTTCTACACGGTGATGCGGAAACGGTGCGCATCCCTGGTCCTTACGGTGCGGGGCAGCGCCAACAGCATCCTATCTATGATAGCTAGTAGGCTGGATAGTGAGTTTGTAAACCACTGCTGCAAGGTTTCAGCTGGGCCTGTCACCTTGCAGCAGTGATATCATAATCTGTTTCTGTTTTTGTCTTGTGTGTTACTAACATAGTTTGTAAGCACATTGTTACTAACACTATGAGTCTTGTTGCTCGAATTAAATGATTAAATAAAATAAAATAAATAATGCTCCATTATTGTCAAAAAAATTAACTCGATTTTTTCTAACCGATGCAACTGTCTTAGTTTCAAATCTCATTTTAAAAAATCGATATACTCCCAGCGGATTTCGGCTTTTCTTCACACAAAAGGGCTACAGTCAGGTGGAAGTACCAGCTTCTATGGGAGTGAGGCAGTCCTTTGTCAGTCGTGCTTATGCCCGATTTAACGCGACTCAAAGTTACGATCGTCGTCCGGGTCAAGGCAGACAACGAATCACTACCGATTGTGATGATCAATCTATTCGGGAAGGTCGTCGAAATCCTACCGCGCACGCCCACACGATCGCTAATCAGTTCCGCGATCGTCGACAACGTCCTCATCCGGCATCAGCATTCGAGAAAATTTGTATTTTTTTTTCATTTTTCAAATTTCTTGAAAAATCAATCTCTTTGATGGAAAAAATAAAAATGTTTGAGAAAAAAAAAAATCTTCGAAAAAACTAATCAAAATCGACATTTTTTTTGCAAAAACAAAGAATTTGAAGCTTCAGAGCACTATGGAAAAAAAAATCGTAGCGCTTTGAATTTTTCAGAGAGATTTTAGGGGACACTTTGAGGTTGAAAAATTACCGACTATATTCTTCGTTCATCCATTTTATCCAAAATTATACCAAGTTATTCAAATATCCTTAATTATGCGAATTTTTGTCTTTTTTTCAGTCAAAACTTTCAAGTCAAAAAAAATATTTTCGACAAAAGCCATTCATGGTATCTTATAGAAAATTTTGTGTTGTTTCCAAAACCCTCCTTCGATTTCCTATACAATCATTATTTCCAGAGTTATTGATTGTCAAAGTTAAAAAGTACTTTTTTGCTTTGACTCACGATAACTCCGCGGCAAATCATCGTAGAGGCATTCTGGATACGTTAAATTAAAGGGCTTTAAATTTTCTAAAAGAACTTTTGAGTGAAACAATGGAAAAAAAATTGAATATCATAATAAAATTGATCTGCTCTGAAGCACGGGCTACTAAATCAATCAACATCACCTCTAGGTCAGTGATGTACATTCAATAGCTATTCATAGACAAATAATTTCTGTGACAGAACATGAGCATGGATCTAAGGACAGCTATTAAATCCTCAATGATGAAGAACAAGCGAACAAGACGGTTGAAATTTTTCTCTGCATCGGCATATTATAATAAAATAGACCCATTGCTTCATGTGATGGCGCTTCAAATGCCATCTATACACAGAGAAAATAATTATTATAATATGAAATAAATGTCCCAAACTATGGTATGTTCGGAAAAGTTTAGATACCTATTGCTACATTTTTTTATCTAAAACTATAAACATACAATCCAATTCTAATAGGTTCTTTTCGTTTTTGGTATTTTTAAGGTAGGGCATTGTGATTTTAAGGTAGGGCATTGCCCCACAATGCCCCCCCCTAGCTACGGCCCTGAAGTGGCGTTCTGTAGTTTCTGTCTCACAACAACAACAATCATTACGTCATTTACGATCTCGAACAAACGATGGTTTCAAACTTATATGGCAATGGATTTAAAATTTCTTACAAAATCCTTCGGATTTATTGAAAGTTCTATCCTATCCTGTCCTGTCTTATCCTGCTCTGTCTGTTGACCTTCGTTAATTTTGCGGGCAGCTTTGGACCTTTTGCTTTTAGTCAAAAACATTGGAAGGAATAAGGTTGGTACCTACTAGAAACATTAATAAACACCCCGCACTGTGACCGTGTGGTGATTTACTGCTCCCTCCCAAAAAGAGAAATTATGAATTCCAGTTGAGCAATAGTCTTATTTAGGAATAAGCCATTTCATCACCATCATAATTTCAGCCAAATGACGTCTACTACAGGATATAGGCCTCCCCAAATTTGGGGCGGTTTGACATAATCGCCTCACTTAGCGGGTTGACGATCGCAGTATTGTTGTATTGTTTGTGCAGAATAAACATTTTTTCTTTCTTTCTTTCTTCTTTCAGTATGGTGATAACATGCATAGAGAACGCTGCTGTCCATGCTATAGTAAGTCCCTTAGTCGGCTTTTACGTCACCCACGGGTAGAAATGGGATGTTGCTATTCTTTACATCCGACACCACACGGTACAATAAACCCTTTACTATGTCCAAATTATACGATTGAAACATTAAAAAGGCCTAATTGATTGCTATAAATCAAGATTAAGTTAATGGAAACGAACAAAAAAAGCTCAAAAACACCCAGAACATTAAAAGGACTCGACAATTTACTTCATAATAAATTAAATTTTATTTTATCCATTTAAGTGATCGCATCCATCTTCGTTCCATTACTCCATTAAGGGTACATTCCACTGGCTTGGCTCCAAATGCTACGACATAAACCGTCGACGGCCGAGGTCCGATTTTCACAGATTCGTTGATGGAGCTGTAACGTTAAATGGCGTAGTTGTAAATGGTAGGAAAAAACATAAATATATACAGAGAATACTTTACTTGATGGTCAGGTAACTTTACTCTATGGAGAGTTACGAGTCATTTTCATTTTCTTTTTTTTTTTTGTCAATGAAAGAAAGAAGTATTGCGTTTGAAATGAAATATTATAACGTAAATGATTTCTTTGGGAGATTGTATGTCTAAGTTGTTATAACAACAGATATATTTGAAGTTTTTATTTTATGTTCTCACGTAAATTTAATTTAGGTAATTAAGAAATAAATTTCTTAAACTATACAGATGGTAAAATAATGAAAAATATAACTATAGTGATAGTCCATGAAAGTAAAAACACAAGTGGTATGCTTTAAAAAAATAATACATTCGTCAAAAAATATTGGGGTCTGCGTTTCTAACCATTAAAATAATCTAAGTAGATAGATAATATCATCATTTCAGCCGTAAGACGTCCACTACTGGACTTAAGCCTCCCCCAATTTGGGGGGCTTTGCCATAATCACCACGCTTGACAGGCGGGTTGGCGATCGCAGTATGGTAGTAAAATGCATAGAGAACGCTGCTGCCCATTCTCTAGTAAGTCCCTTAGTCGCCTTTTACGACACCCTCGGGAAGAAATGGGGTGGTGTTATTTTTTACGTCCGGCACCACACGGTTCGATAGATAATATACAAGATAAGTTTTTAACCAGTGCGCACAAATTAAACTTAAACGAGTTATAATAACCATGCAATTTTTATTTTGTAGTTTTTTTTGTATTTTGTATTATCTTAGTACAAAAAAAAAAAAAAGTTTTCGTTAACGAAAGATGTTTATTTTGAAATTGGTTTTTATGGTAACTTGCGCGCGGCGCCAGCCCGGCGGCGTAGGTGAACAACCGAGCGTAGCTATAAGTACTTATCAGCTGTTCGATCGGTCAAAATTCTAAGAAGTTCGAAGTACCTACGGCGGTGCGCGGTTACTGACGTATTCCTACTGTCGAAATCATATTACGAAATATGTAGGGTGTCCATAGTTTACGGATTTAAGGTCGGATAATTTTTTTAAAAAAGTATTGAAAAAATGGTTGAAATATGTTCCGTTACTGATACTAAACCAACCAAAAGATTTGCGCACTGGTTAAAAAAAAAATCCTATATAGCCACATTTGCCACATTTGTATTTAAAGTTTGACTGCTGAGTATGAGGAGGACCTCAAGCTCAGCAGTCAAGCTTGCCTTCTTTATCAAAGAGTGGTAAAGCAATCTGCCTAGCCTTTTCACAACTATGTTGGCTTTATTTTTTTGTTGCATGGGAAATCATCAAATGACTTCTCCCGCTCTGGGCGGAGCGGGAGGTGTCAGATTTTACTGACCAAAACCCACCCCTGTTCCTTCAGTTGCCCATGTGCCAGGGTCACGGTATCTCTTTAAGCCGTCACCTCCTTCTGCGAAGCAGTAATGCTCGCGAAGGAGGAGGCGAGGCGCGTGAGGGAGTGGCAGTCTCTGCGCCCTCACGTCCTTAGCCGCCGCAGGAGGTGACGCCCCGGGCGCCGGGAGTCGATTTCGGAGTCCCTGCCACCGTAGGCGCGAACTTGCGGGTGGCGAGCAATGGGTAGCTCGCCGCCTGGTAAGGACCAGGCTCGGGTCGACGGCGCGTAGTGTTCCACGCGCGCCTCAAAGAGATGTCAGCAGCACTGAAGGGGTCTGCTAGGACCGATGCCTGCCGGGGTCGCGTGATTGTTCGAAAACTATGTTGGCTTGCCAGCTGAATATCATTATTTTTCATGGCGTGACTGCCTGTCTGACCGCTACAATCTAGGAACTGGGTAATACGTTGCCCTTTTATGGGGCAGGTTGTTCAGACCATCAGGTTTCTCACGACCAGTAATGACTGTGAAAAATCCACAAATAATAGCCGGGATCAACGGTTTAACGTGCTTTTCGAGGCGTTTGTCTCGGTATGTAAAAATGATCATCCATCCCCGAACCAATCCCGGCAAATATAGCTCAATCTGATGGATCGAGCTAAGCAGGTGTTATTACTAAGCCACGAGCCCCTCAGAATAAAGCGTTGTGAGTTCCTGAAAACGAAAAGTGTTTGGGGATTAGACATTTCTGCCTAACCGTAAGTTGTGATCATGATCTGGCAGTTTGAGTCATTTACGCGGCCTACCTAAATGTCCTTTCTTTAGTATTGTTCATCGAATCGTTGAGCTTCTCAAGTTCTGTGTTGAGCCGCACGATTAGTGACAAATGCGTGCACTGACTGGACAGGTCCACTCAATCTGTGTGGTTCTTTCCTCAAAATACCATTTCAGACAGCTATCTACATGGTCTTCACATGATGTGACCAAGATTATGTCTAGTCAGATAGGAAACGCCGACTTCATCTAGTTTAAAAAAATATCATTGATGTATTAAAGTGTTTTTACAAACCTACTTACAGAAATAACGGCGTGACAAACTAGGTTGCCTGTAAACTTCAAGGTCAAAGTTTAAAATGGTTTTTAAGTAAACGCTGCGTCTAGGTCTTCATTCATCAACCCAGACTGACAGTTTGACAGTCCAGACAGGTAAGCCCTGGCTTGACGAACAAAAATAATTCAAAAACAAACAGGTGCCTACAAAATACTCAAGTAATTATATTTTCTCTTCAATTCCAACAGAAAAAGTAAGATTGAGTGCCTACAACGGGAGAATGTAGTCATTTTTTTGCATAAGTACTTTGTTGTTATTAAAAATATGTCCAAGATAAGCTTTTTTCATTACTCTCCCGTCTTATATTTTACAGGGAAAACAAAATGGAAAGTTCTTTATGGAATCCTGTATCACAGGTATTTTCCTGTTTTGTATTCCATCTGAAAGTGGGCGATTGTTACTTTTGTTTCGGAACTATAGCTTGGCTTGGAGCTTTGCCTGAAGCTTCTTCCACGTCTTTAAAGGTTAATCTGGTATAACACACTGAACCACCTTACAAACTAATCTGTATCAAAACTGGGTCGTTGTTTTGACAGGAAAATATACAGTCACTAAAAACAATAAGTAACCAGGGTCGTCGGGAATAGTTGAAGATTAATGACAAACCGATCGAAGGTTTCAAACACAATTTAATTTTGTTCAAAGAAAACAAAATATTATGTTTATGAAATTAAATTTCATTCATAAACCTCCATCGGTTTCTTACTTAAATTCAACTACATTATGGTACCTAAGTATTCTTTTTTTTTTCAAGTTTATTTATTAAGTTTATTTCAAGTGTATTCCCATCTTCAATACATAAATATTTTAACGCCTTCTTATAATGAGGTAGGCAGAAACGCCATGTGCTACGATCCTTACATACTCCTTTAGCTTCGTTCTCGTTCATACATCTGGTCATACACACATCTTTAATTATGATGACCAATATATAAAGACTTATGTGCATTAGCAGTTTGAAAAAGTAATCCAGCTTGGCTGCTGAGTTCAGATCCTGGGCTGTGCAGTGTTGCAGAGTTTTCCATTTGAAAATTCTGAGCTTGAAATTATTAGCTTGCATTATCTTAGTTTAATTTTATCGCAATACACTCAAAATAATTATCGAACTGAGTTATATCTCTGCCTACCTCATAAATACAGACGTAATATTCACGTTATCGATAACATTCGACATAAGTTCAAGACAATCAGGAAATCAGTTGGGGTGATAGAGAATGGGATAAATCCGTTCGGTGCTATCAGCAGCCATTTATATCAATAGTGACAAAGGTAGCTTCAGCAATCAATCTTCTGCGCGGTAGACTGTGTACGTGTGTGTGTATGGCGAATGTTTAGTGATTTACATAAACATTTACAGTTGAATTTCGGTATCTTCGTGTTATGTTAGCCTGGTGTTCAGAATAGGCTGTTCATCATTTATTAATTTGAATAATGTCAATTTTATTGTTCAACAACCTTTAATTTTATTTCTACATGGTGAAGGTACAGTCAGGGAGTGGAAAATGAACAAGTCCATGTGAATCGATGCATTAAGTTTCTCGGCCTAACCTTGGACTGTTGGTGGGGTTTCGAAGAGTTTTTCGAGCACCTGGTTCCCCGCGTCAGGAAGGCAGTCGGGGCTCTGCAAGACTGATGTCTACTCTCAGTGACCTCAAGCAGCTCGCCGCTCCTATGTAGGTGTCGTTTGGTGGACAATTGATGGTCCTTTATAGGGCACCTGTTTTGTCAAATAGGCTGTCTGACGTCGAAACAATTAGGACTAATAAAACCCTCTGTAGAGGGAAATGGCCATTTGTATCGCAACAAGATATCGAGCTGTAAATGCCACCATTGCGGAGGTGGCTTGGATTCTGCATAGCACACGTTCGAGAAGTGCTCGGCGTGTGCGTGTGCTTCTGGGAAACAAGTCCTACTCGCCAGGATTTGTAAGCTTTGTCTCTACCATCAGCAGTTGGTATTTGCTGGCGAAGTCGGAGAACCGGAAGTAAATGGCCTTTTTCTGGGAGACTGTGATGGTACAGAAGGAGGCTGTCGAGCGGGATGGTAAGAGGGTTGATTCCGCTCGGAAAAGAAGGCGTCGCGGGTGCTCCGAGTGGTGATCCTGTCCGCCCACTGAGTGACATCAGAGAAAGGTGTCGTACAGACTTGCAGAAAAAAAAAATCACTGCTGCCAAAACGTGGATGGAAAATTTTGTGAGGCAATCGGCATGAGCAAGAAACAAAAATTCGAAGACATGTGACGTCTACCAACACGCACTGGACCCGCGTGGTGGGTTACAGCCACTCCCTCTCACAAAGAGCCTGTGTCCCAGCAGTGGGAACCTTAAAGACTGATTATGCTATTCAGAATCCACGTCATTACCACCATAAACAACGAACCACATGAGGAACTCCCACCTAAGACAATCAACTAATTATTCCGGTCTGTGTAACGTGAAGATGCATACGTCACAGCACAGATTACGTTGCGGTCTCGACTCGACTCGCAAGCTGGAATCGAGAGTCATTTATCTCGATACTGACACCAGGCGACCAGTAATCGATCTTAGAGCTGTCTGCGTTGTAGGAAGGTAGTGTAGTAGGACAGTTGGGGTAGTGCCTGGATTTCATTTGGTAGAGATTAGTTAATTCCTGACTCCCACAGCTATAAAGCTTATAATGACAGTAAAACACTAAGGAAATAATTGTATTAATCATTTCTGACTACGGTTTACAGATAAATCTAGTTCCATCCTACAGTTTATTTACAACGAATAATACTTTCATTCTAAAACCTGATGATTCGATTTGTTCCATTTTCTATTTCATTATCTACCTAATACTTCTCGGTACACCTAGTACTTCCTAAACTGGTGTCCCATACCTATTCATACAGCTGTGTTTTGGAAATATTGTGGAGTTTCTTGCTACTTCCTCTTCTCCCTCTTCTCCGGAGGAAACAACAAATTAGAACGGTGCACCTAGCTTCTGAAATTTCATAAGTGCCCAAGTAGGTTTATACAAAATTAAAACATTTTGATTTGATTTACATTTGTAATTATTTGGACTGTAATTATCGCAATTAACTTTCAATATAATCATTAGTGTAAGTCTTATAGATAATGTAGCGAGTTTATTTTTCTCATTCCTTTTTTTAAATCATGAAATTTTAAAGACATGTTATATTTCTTTGACATATCTTATTTCATGGAAAGGGTTTCAAAAGGTATACTAAATCCCTCGTAAAGCTTTAGAGATTTCGTTTTTAAAAGGTGGGTTAGGGAAATGTAACCGGGACGGCCAAAGACTTAAGGGATTTAAACATACATACATAATTGCATCCGTGAAAACGTAACATACCTCTGCCCGTTTTCTTTATTGTATCATATATCTATATTATCTTCATTTCTAGTAAACAAAAAAAAATGTATCTACACTTTAGCTAGTCATGATAAAACCCTACTTTTTTCAGATTAAGTAAAGAACATTAGGTTCGGCAGCCGTCAAAACGTAACAGGCACATGAAAAAGTGTTTCCACATTTTAGCTTACTAGGAATAAAGATAAAATAGATCATCCATTTTCACACCACACCAACTTTACACATACACTCATACCATTACTGAAATCACCTCTCTAGTGTCCACTCTGTAATTCGTATCCTGAGCCCCAAGATACAGACTAACTGTCTAGTTTGGGGTTCACTGGCAAATAATATACTGTAATTAGCTGTAGGTAATATTTAAGCTACTCATGTCTAAACTTAATGTTAATACCTATGTTTGCTTTCTGTATTACCTCGACAATAAATATTTTCTATTTTCTATTTTTTCAGGTTAGCACGTCCATCTTTTAAGGGTTAATTACTGTTAAATGTTAACAAAATACTGCTTTATAATGCGCAAATCTCAGGAACTACTGATTCGAATTGTTAAATTATTTTATTGTTGGGTAGCCCATTTATCAAGCAAGATAAAAAAGAAAAAAAATTAAAAAAAGTACCCACGCTATTCGATGTATCGGGTCAACAAGAAATTTGACAACGACAGTCACGGGCAGAAGGCTAGGATATACTATTACTAGCGACCGATGCCTGAGATCTTCTCCCTAAGACGAAATTCATAGTGTCGACCGAAGTTAGGGCACCTACGTAAATAGGATTCATTCGAAACTCTAACTAAAAATAATAGTTTAAAAAAAACTAAAAAACACGCTTCCATTGAAAACCAAACTAAAAAGTACAAAATAATGGAAAAAAAGCGTGGGGTGCTTTTTAAGGTATTTTTTATTGATATCAGGCACCCCACGCTTTTTTTCCATTATTTTGTACTTTTTAGTTTGGTTTTCAATGGAAGCGTGTTTTTTAGTTTTTTTAAACTATTATTTATTTTCTATTTTTTAGGGTGTTTCGAATTTTGAGACGTATGTCAGCGTAGTTTGTGACAGTTTTTCTGCTGTCCTGGTAACCCTGGCAAGGATAATGGCACAAATTTATGAAATTATTGCATTGTCATCGGTCCTTGACAGGTGTGCAAAGTTTGAATGAAATCTGGTCGTTTAAAGTGGGTCAAAATCGCGCTATAAGGAGTCGGTTACAAACAAACATACAAATATACAAATATACAAACATACAAACATACAAGTGAAGCTAATATAAAGCGTGTAATAATGGATGACAACCTTTGACAATTCTCCTTACTTGCGACACGTTTATGCCCGTCCGATAAATTAAATTTGTCACTTTTTTGACGGATCAAATACTTTCAGACGGGTTCGTATTTTTGCAAACCGACTTGGACAGTAGACACATGCTTAGCATGATTTTTACGACTTGACAAGATATCGACATGACATAATTATTCACTTTTGTTTATTTGACTAGTTTGTAATTTGACATAATTGCTTGAATAACTGAATCTTAATGGACTGCCTTCGAAATTATTTGTAATTTGAGAATTTGATGTAGGTATTCTATTTTTACTGAACTAATAATACGAATTTTGTATGTAATTATAATATTTTGTAGTTTCTTCTAGAACAACGCCGAGTCACGGCGGATGGGACGGTGGCGGATCGCAGAGGCATAAATGGACTTCCGCTTAGATGGCAGCAATGTATAGATAATGAGTGTAAATATTTTGAATAAATAAATATGTTACACCTTTGAAAAAAACTGGTTTTAATTTTCTAGTATAAATCAGCAATTTAAAACCTTGAATACAATTACTGTAGTTTTACTTAGTTAAGTTAGTATTAAATTCAGTAGCAATTTTAAATACTTTAAATGTCAGATGGTATAACATCATGATTGTTATTTATATTCAATTTTTTTAACCTGTTATTAAATATGTCGCTTACCCAGTTGATTTTTTCCTTTTAACCGTACTTCAAGAGACCTTGTAAATTTATTATCCGGTAAAGTTTTAGTTAAAACCTAGTCATTTCTTGTAACGTCTGCTCCCCGAAAGAGGCTACAACGTGACAAATCCTCACGTTACCGATGGATGGCGCTCCACTAATCTCTCACTACCTACTGCGATATTTGAGAAGCAATTGTTTGTGTGTTTGCATGCGATTGATTTGACTACATATATTGTAATTTTATGCGCTAAACCTACATTATTAATACCAGTCCCATGTCTCTTAAATAGATAGCGCACAAACAATTTGAACTTATCAGCAGTAGCAGCTTAATCAGACTATAATGTTCCCACTGCTGAGACACAGGACGCCTCTGTGAGAGGGAGTGGGCCGTCATCTACCACGCGAGCCCAGTGTTATCTGGAAGCAATACAAAGTATTAATTTTTCTATATTTTGTTTGTGTTTGTGCATAAACTCTTAATTTATTGACTTGCTGGGCGCGATAATACCGATGTCACTCCCAGGTTAGGTAAACATTTATGTATAAACTAGGTTGAAGGCAAACATTCTTCTAGATTTTCTGCAAGAGAAGAAGATACTACTAAGTAAAACTGCAGAAGACGCCAACATAAACAGACAAACAGCAGTAATTCCATGCTGCATTAGTGATGAGAAAGCTAGCTAGTTTCAGTGGCTCGTCTCCGGGCAAGTTTATGTAATGTTACGAGGAAATTGGGTCAGAAACGATGATGCTGTTGGATTGTAAACCACGTATTTTTTTAACACTTTTGACATTCTTGGTAAATTTTGAAGTCTTTTCCAGTTAATTGAACCTCTAGTTGTCAAATAGATCTCCACCTTTTTTTTTTCTTTTCATTCTGGGAAATCTTCAAATGAGTTCTCCCGTTCTAGGCAGTGCAGGAGGGCGTGTCGGACTTTTCTTGACTAAACCCCACCCGTGTTCCTTCAGTTGCCTGTGCCAGGGCCACGGTAACTCCTTTGAACATATCCGTAACTCTGGCAGGTAGACTAACTCACCTACAAATTATTCACAGTTACTTTACCTCTGACAGCAGTAATAGTAGCAACCCAACAGCAATCTTATCGTAATGAGAATAAAGAACACTTTGTCATTGACAAACTTGTTAGTAGCAGCAACCCCAAAAACAAGCTTATTGTAACGAAGACAAAGATCACTTTCATTTTAACAGTGACATAAAGTCAGAGGTAATATAAGTGAGAATGGACTGCAGTTGTTTTACGATACGCAAGTGACATTTAATCGTTGGGTAATAAAGACTTTATGAGTTCGACTGTACCCAAATACTTGAAAGTGCAATGTTGCAATCTCTATGACAGTTTGTTGAGTTGTTGTTCCGCTTGTGTCATGTTTTCCTAGTACTATGGATCGGTTTGTGGAAGTTTTATTTATTGACGTAACATAACTTATCAACACTCCTGTAACTCCAAAGGGTTGGGTAGAGGTGTACCCTATATTAGGCCCATATTTTGCCAGTTATGATAAAGTCCTATGTAACAGGGGCCTATTGCCATATAGTCCTCCAGATCGTATTCCGGCCGTGGCAGCCAATTTCAATGGGGACTAGCCTTGGACGCGGGAGATATTATAGTGCAAAAGTGTGTGCACAGACACAGAGGCACTACTATAGGGCTCTTCCCTCACTCTCATAGTCCGATGAGACGGCAATCCGACACGACCGGAGAGAGATCAGCTGCAGGACCAACGGCTTTACGTGCTTTCCGAGGTACGCGGGTATCACACCGCCAACTTCCAAACTCCTGCCTGTCACTAAGAAATTCCTAATAGAAAAACCCAATAACATTTTTCTCGACCTTGGAATCGAACCGAGGACCCCACGCTCAGTAGTCGCGCTTGCGATCACGAGACCATGCGACTATTGCCATACACCGGGTACAAAAACAGTGTCCGGGCTTGTATCATCTTACCAAATATACAAGGTGCAGTTTTGCATCTGCAAAACATTTCAGGAGGTAATTATGTTAGTGATTCTCGACTCGAATCAACAATAAAATGGGCAGGTATATTATTCTTATTTACGGAAATCGGTAAGTGTGAACTCCCTTTTTTAAAACGCGGCCAGTCTGTACGTGTCCTTAAACTGCGCTTTCACTCACACAAACAAACGCAACCGACATTTCTTTCATAGATCCAAAGCCGCGCTCCCCATCCAGAGTTATTCTGAAAAACAATAAAATTGAAAAATCTAAAATAAAAAGTATTATTGATTATTGACTTGGTATCGTATTGTTATATGATTATTTACGAGTCTCATAACAACCTCCTGAAATGTTTTGCAGGTTCAAAACTGCATCTTGTATATTATTACATTCACACAAAAACAGAAACACAATGAAATGGTAGTTATTTATTTTTCTTTTCAAGTTTTGATATGTCCCATTCCCATGAGCTTTTTAATAGCACGAGTACCTATTATTTCATAGAACCACTAACAACTTATTTTAATCATAATTTAAAAGATTTAATTAGCGTCAACTTTTAATTTAAACAGAAATACTTGAAAGAGATTCTATACATGTCGTACGAAGAAAGTTTTTTCGAAAAGAATTTAATTATAATTTATATTTCAGTCTGTTTTGCAGTACAAACTTGTCCCAGCTGCCACGTACGACGTAGGGATGTTCATGTTATTAATAATTGTACCAGGATTCCGGGAATTTGACGATAGTTAATAATCATGTTGAGAACTTTTCTAATTTTTCGGAAAATTCGTGTGCCTTCTGATGTGTCCATCATTATAATTTTGGTATCGCGTCGTCACGAGCTTTGAACATATTAAAATAATAAGGAATTATTTATTCATTGATTCATTTATTTATATAGACAAATAATTTAATAGAGAAAAATACATTATGATAGTAGAGTCAAAAGGTACAGCTTGGTATGTTTTTGAATGAAAAATATTCGAATGTTTAGTTAAACTAAATTATTCTAAACTTTGAAGTTTAAAATATTTTCTATCTTGCAGATAGTTTAAAAGTGGTGCGGTTGAGCTTTTCGGGCAGGTAATGTCGTATACATGTAGGAATGGTAGGGCAAATAAAATTCAGCGATAAACTCGATAAAACTTAATTATTTCAAAATATAACAGTAAAAAACACAACCGTCTTACCAACATTGTTCTACCAAAACAAAAAAAAAAAAAACAGTATGCCAAAATCAAAAATTTATTAAGTTTCCTATTCGCTCCTGTTTGAATACGTTACGAAAAGAAAAGTTTCTTACTCATTTCTTCATAGATTCCTTACATTTAAAATTGGTTTTATAGTAGGCACCTACATAATTCGAAAATATAAAACGGAACAAACTTACCAATTCCTGGGATTCATAAAATCCATATACATTATTTAAACTTTGAATTGGTCTGGTCGTAGATACCTACATACTTCGAAAATGTGAAACAGGACAAACTTACCAATTCCCGGGACTCACAAAATCCCACAAACATGCAACATCCCTACGGCAACAGTTTGCGCGGTCTCGTGCCTCGTAAGTTAGCGGCCATTTTAAACTTAAATTATATTGCTCCTATCTCTACCGACTGGTTACTTTTCGAGTTTCTTCCCTGTACATTCAAATGTTGGCAGAACGGTGACATTCCAACTCACGTATTTCATTGTCAGACGTCAGATAGTGAGATATGAATGGAAACAAACAACAGAATTTAATACCATTTTATTTCGAGATGCAGCATGTTTCACAACCTTCTCCATGGGAGCAACTGCTCCATACATTTGAGTCCAGTAAGTATTGTAATTTTGTATGGGATAGGTAATATTTTCTTCGCGATTACATTGTTTGTCCCATGGACAAAGTGATACAGTTTGATGGTCTTTGCCATAACCTTTAATTTCACCACACCTTTCTGATACTTACACGCTGTATATTATACAGAATGACTTGTAAATTGATGTACTCTTTCCAGGACGTGATAGTGTGATCCGTTTTCAACAATTAAGCATCCCATAAGAATTATGTGAAAAATCATCATGTTCCTCCTGCCCCTTTTCAATTATCGGTGCCACTTTCAGACTTTCTCTTATGTACTCATCTATATTTGTTCTTTGTTGTCGTGGGATTCGAAGAAAAATCAAAATTTTATGTATATTTGAAAATTTCCTGGAATTCTTCACTAAATGTTACGTTGCTCGGAACTCTCAAATTGAATGGTCTTCTTTGTTATACCATTGGATACCTAATACTTTAACAAACCTTTCAATGTAAGAGAATTTTCTAAATCATCATACAGTAAATAGTTATATATATATAAAAAGCGAAAAGTTAATTGAGCATAAAAAAGAGAAAAGTGTGCACAATGCTGAGTGCATACCCATTATACCTAAACCTTTCGCATTTTTTTAATATAAAAATCGTTTAAAAAAATTGTCAGATGTGTACCGAAATTTCCATCAAATAAACTGAATAGCCAATCACAATAAAATCATAGATTTAAATGAACGAACTGATTCAGTATTTTCACTGAATTTAAATTGCTTATTTTGGATAATTAAATCATTAACATACACAATTTTGTTACAAAATAATAAATTAGATTTATCATGCCACAATATTAGTATTGGGTCGAGATAAGCCGACTTAAATAAATAATATGTATTTGTATCGTTTTATATTAATTAGGTATAAGTTATTTTAAGAAAATGTAGAGGTAATTTCCCCTCAATTTCCTGAATAAAAACATAACAAATTTCCAACAATATCGTTAAATTAAATACCTTATCATATTTATTTTGGTATTTTGATCTTCAAACCTAACAAAATCCAATCGATTAGGCTCCAAGCCGCATGTATCATTCACAAATACCCCGGTTTCCGTTCGATACGGTTCGTTACCGGTTCCATTCCGATATTTTCGCCGGTTTGCTTCCGGAGCCCTAATAAAAACATTACAGTCTTACCGCTAAAAGCTTTAGGTCGTACTTCGAAGAAAATGAGAGTATGACTCGCAAAATTATATTTACCGCCAACGGAATTATTTTTAAAGCAATGTAACCTTTATTTTTTAAATGCTAAAGCTCAAATCAAGATGAGACGATTTTCAGTAATAACCTTATGATTTTGCATGATATATTTCGTGTCAATATTTTTGTTAGAAAATATAACAAAGATACAGGTTAAGTATTGTGATACAAGTGTTATAATGGAATGCGTTATTTGTTATTCAATCGACAAGAAATACTCCTCTTCTTATACTAATTTATTTGTGGTCGGGGCAACATGTCTTTTTCTTCCATACTTCTCTATTAATCGTCACCTCTGTAGTCACCCGCTTTCTATCCATATCATAATTCACACATTCCATCCATCGTTTCTTTGGTATTCCCCTACTTTAATAACCATTGACATGTATTCTCAAAACTTTCTTCACGACATTTTCCTTATTCCTCCGTATCTCATGCCCATACCGTGACAACCTCTTTTCATCAAACTTCTTGGTTACCGGTGCTACCTTCAGACTCCTTCTTATGTACTTCTTTCTTATTGTATCCATTCACACAACACATCCCTCCTAAAGCATTCTGCAGATAGGCGGGATGCATCCATTGTAGAACGATTTCCATTAAGTTTTCACTAAAATTGTCCAACGAAAGTCGCGCCATGCTGTCGCGTTGCGCCTGTTTGCGGGAGTCTTAGCATTCTCATCTCAGCTCTTTATTCATCCCTACATTTCCCAAAACTTAATTTGTCCAATATTCGTTACCATATTTAACTATGTAAATAATACTTCACTATTTTTTGTGAAAATTACAATGAATGCCTCGTTTATAAATACGCATACAATAAATTAAATTGCTTTATCGTATTCGTTTTGTATACCTACCGATATATTAATAAGAGAATTGTGTATTGTATTAATTCTTTGCGTCAATACATTCATCATGACCCTCACAATATCCTGTTGTCCCGGTGGCGCAGTTAATTCAATCATTTGCGTCCGTCCGTAATGAATTGGAGCGGTTTGTAATGTACCGTCCGCTCAATGACGCTGTTTATCGTGTTGAGTTCGACTGCTTGTTTGTTTCTGGCCGCCTGGTAGTTGGCAGGTAAATGGTTTGTTAACTCTAAATGATTGTGTCCCATTTATCTTTCTGGTATTTTGGAAATTATAGAGCATACAAGCATAATTTCAGCAGAAAGACGTCCACTGCTGGACATCGGTCCCCCGTTATTCGAGGAGGGGGGTGCCAGGGCCAGGGTATATCTTTCGTCTAGTGACTACTAGACGAAAGAGTCTTAGTCGCCTTTTGCGACACCCACGGAAGAAATGGGATGGAGCTATTCTCGTCCGACAACAAACAGATATCATATCTACCATAAATAGTATACAACATTCTCATGAAATATAATTTTCATTTTTGACCAATATTGGTTAAAGGTCAAATCAATCAATCTGCCTAACCTTTTCCCAATTACGTTAGGGTTGGCATCTAGTTTAACTGGATACAGTTGAATATCAGGTTTTTACTTGGGGCGACTTATCACATATTCACAACGCAGTAGCTGGTTATTATTATATTATCTTTCAATGATAGCCGAGACCAACACTTTCTGAGTCTCGGAGGGGTCTTGATATGTAATGGATAACCAGTATAACCACCCATCCATGCACTAGCCGCGCCATGCGTAGCTTAACACTAGAAGTGCGGGCGTCCCAAATTTGACCCATATCGATGTTCTTCCTGCTCTAATTAATATTTTATTATGCATAATTATAATCGTAACTTTTTATGACTTTTCATGAAATAATAGGTTTTTACCTATGAAAATGCCGTTTTGTATGAAAAAATTAAACGAATTTTTTTCATGTATTTTTTATTTGTATTAATCGAAATAATCACCCATGCAATCAATGCATCTTTGCCAACGCAGTGGCAGTTTATTGATGCCCTTCTTAAAAAAATCAGCTGTACGGGAGGCAACAAATTCTTCAAAGGCATTTTGTACTGCCTCTCGGGTATTGAATTTTTTTCCCGCCAAGAAGTTATCCAAATTCAGGAAAAAGTAGTAGTCTGTAGGCGCAAGGTGTGGTGAGTAGGGCGGATGATGGAGAGCTTCCAACTCCAGTTCTTGCAACTTGGAGACCGTCTGCTGTGCAGTATGAGGTCGCGCGTTGTCGTGCAGGAGCAGCGGAGACAAGCGATTGACCAATGCTGGTTGGAGATGTGCCAGCTTCTCCATCATTGAGTTCAGTTCTTCACAGTACACATCTGCAGTAATGCTCACCCCGTTTGGTAAGAAGCTGTGATGAATCACACCGGCGCTAGACCATCAAACAGTGACCCATCACTTTTCTAGGGGTAAGTTTTCGTTTAGGGCATTGTTTAGGTGCTGAACCAGGATCCAACCAACTTGCTGAGCGCTTGCGGTTATCAAACAGAATCCATTTTTCATCGCAGGAAACAATGCGGTTCAAAATTCCTTCATTTGTGTGTCTGTTGAGCAGTGCAAGGCACGTCTCGACGCGTACTTTGCGCTGGCGATCATTGAGTTCGTGGGGCACCCATTTGTCAAGCTTTTTTACCTTGCCAATTTGACGCAAATGGACCAATATTATTTTGACGCTAACGTCGAAAGCTGCTGCTAATTCAGCCGTAGATTGTGTATCATCAGCTTCCACAATCGCCTTTAATTCGTCCTGGTCGACCAAAGTCTTTGGACGACCGCGAGGTTCATTTTTCAGGTCGAAATTTCCAGAACGGAAGCGAGCAAACCAATAACAGGTGTTGCGTTGGTTTGTAGTGTTAGCTCCGTAAACGTCGTTGATGTTGCGTGCCGCTTGTGCCGCGTTGCTGCCACGACGGTACTCATATTCCATAATTACTCGAATTTTTAACGTATCCATGATGACGAAAAAGATTGAAATGCGATGAAAATGTAACACTAATCAATAAACAAATGACTACTTTTGGAAAAAGAATTCCATGTTTTTAAAATAAAATTAATTTGAAATTAGAATTCTTAGACAAACAAAAATTATTTAGATTTGAAATGGCCAGTACTGCAGAACGGCAATTTCATAGGTAAAGACCTTATATGATGATTATTATTATTTATTATTTATACGAGACTTCAACCACGTAATTGCAATATACATATTTTTTTATCCTTTACCTCAGTCGATATGTTCAGCGCTTCTAGTGTTAACTTTCTATTGACCCGTAGCAGCTGCTATTATTTAGCCACGATAAAGCTGATACTCTTGTTATTTTGTAGTATTGTATGGCTCGGTGCTGGTATGGTGGTTGATGATCTTACAAAAACATGTGTAATTTATCTATAATATGTATGTATTTGGAAATATATAAGTATGTTTATCAGTTGTCTAGTACCCATAACACAAGCTCTGCTTAGCTTGGGACTAGATGGCGTTGTGTGATAGTTGTGGAATATTATTATTATTATTCTTTTATTTCACTTATTATAACATATTATTTACATTTTTAAATATTAGGATACAAAAATTATAGAAACATTTAAAAATATAAAAAATAGTAGCCCACCGGTATCGGGAACAGGGTCCTAAAGGAACCTCCTGACGATGCGAGCCGTGTCCAGAAGTACCGCTTTCTGAATCAAGCCCTTGATCCAGCTGCCTAACGAGAGCCTCCTTAGGTGTTGGTCGAGGCTCTTGGCTATCAAGCCATTGGCAGTGACGACTATCGGCACAATGATCGCTGAATCCACATCCCACTTGTCGACAACCATCTGTTTATCTTTCTCAGCTTTCACGAGGTTCTCGTCATGTGGGACCGTTATGTCAACAATCATTGTGCGCCGCTCTACTCGATCCACCACCACTATATCAGGCTTATTAGCGACAATAGTCCTGTCAGTGATGATGGATCGATCCCAGTACAATGTTTATATTTATTTATATATTTCCATTTTCGAGAACTGGGTCGGGCACATACCTGTAGTACGGCACTTCCGATTTCACAAGGTTGTATTTAAGAGCAATTTGCTGATGGATAATCCTGGCTACCAGGTTTAGTATTCTTCGTTAGTTAGTTCTTGTTCAGTATTCTTCGTTAGCTAGACGAGAACACCCAGAGATTATGTGCCTAATAGATTCCCCTGGACGGTGGCATGCCCGACAGATGTCAACCGTGCCATCTTTCACAATAAATCTCCGGTAATTGTTCGTCATCATAACTTCGTCCATTTCGTCATCATAACTTCGTCCATTTATTTATTATTTATTATTATTATTGTTATACATTACCCAGTCACCAATTTTTCAGAAACACATTACCCATTTTTTAACGTCAAAATGGCTCCGATGTTAATCCATAGAAATAAGTCTTAACGATTGCTTAATTACACTTACACATGAGTACAAGTTTAACATCGTATTTACTTACGTAATTATTAATCAAATATTCATTTTATCATAAATTCTACTAAAAGATTATTTAATGTAATGAACGCCTATAATAACAATATTCTCCGAAATTCTCGTCTCACGAAGCAAAAAGCATAAATAAAGTGGATACATTACATTATTGAAAATACATAATTCGCAAAGGCTCCGATCTTGAGCGAGGATGAATAGCTCCATCGCAGGTGTCAGGTTCGTAACAAGTTGATATTTTGATAACATATCAAGTTATTGAATTATCTCTTCATTGGAATTCTGAGAACGAGTAAGGGTGTCAAGTCAACCATAAAAACTTGGTTAGACTTTTTGACGAACATCGTTCTTGGAAAAAATATCGAAGAATTAATGTGTAACTGTTTGGTGCTCTGTTATCCTGGTCTAGTAGTCGCAAGCAATCCTGCTGGCATGATGTCCTGGGTTTTTTTGTTTTGGATGGGATATCATTAAATGATGTCTCCCGCTCTAGGGTGGGATGGGTGGGATTTACTGACTAATACATTTATAGTTTAAAAAACACTAGAAAAACACGCTTTTATAAATGCACGTAAAAACCAAAAACTTAATCGTAGTCAAAGTTCATTACAAGACCTTTCTAACAAGTCCAAATACGGCTATGATACGATATTCCATCATGGAATGCCAGTGCCTATCTTCCGGCTTCATCATCAGACCTTGAAACCTAATCGTGGTCAAAGTTCATTACAAGACTTTTCTAACAAGTCCAAACACAGCTATGATACGATGTTCCATCATGAAGTTCCAGCTCATATCTTCCGGCTCCATCATCAGATCAGTTCAACAGTTCCATATTATTGTATTTTCATCAGAACTACATACAGCTGCCAATTTTCATGACGCTACAATCCTTGGAAGATGGTTCAATTAGTTACTTTAGATTCTATTACATAGTTACATACAGGTCGACCTAATAAATGCGTGTTAAAACCCACCCGTGTTCCTTCAGTTGCCCATATGCCAGGGCCACGGTAACTTTTTCGAACGAATCTCGTTACCCTGGCAAGATGATGTCCTGGGTTCGATTTCCAAGTTGGGCAAAGTGTTATTGGACTTTTTCATTAGGAATTTCTCAGTAATAGCCCGGAATCTGCATTTGTACCCGGTTGATGACAATAGGCTCGCAATATAACTGGCGAAATATAGGCGTAGGTACCTAATATGGAAAAACTTACCCTTAGAGGAGAGAAGGCGTGATTTTACATTGTATACATTAGAAATAGGCAAAACATATAGTTAGATAAATAACCTATTTTCTATTATTTACTTACTCGACGAAACATCGGTAAAATTCTCAGGTCGATTCAGCAAACATGTCTGAACTAACAAGTCGCCATTTTTATATAAATGTTACCTTATAAGAAGGCCTGCCTTACATCGAGCTCAACTCCAGCCCTCCAGGCTACTTCTAAGAATTTCCTAATGGATTGACAACCTCGAGACAGTTTCAGACAACTTTTTTAGGTTACAAAAAACTACACGTGCTTCGTTCTAAGTCATAAATTCGATCGTCGCAAGTGTTCTGTATCATTGTATTATTTAGCGACTTTACCTCTGCAAGTGGTAACAAAAGGGTATATAAATAATAAGCAGAGGAATAGATTTCCCCCGCGGCGTCGTACGTGCGACCTCGGCGCGTCTTTCCACTGTCGTGGTGGATGGAAATTTGGACGCGCGGGTAGAATTCTATTGTATTGTCTGCTTCCGATGCTCGGAACAGGTACAGGCGAGAAATGACTGCGGTATACAGACAAGAAATGCCCATCTACTACAGATAAATATAATCCACAAGTGGCGAAACTTAAATGTACACTCTGTGCATCCTTGATGCCAACATATTGACTGCCTTATATGTTTTTAGTACGACAAATGTCGATTTAAGATAAGATGACGAGTAGTAATTTTTATGACTGTGTATTTATTACTAAACATGAAGTTAAAATCAAACTTACAGACTGGTTGCAGAAGTTAACATATGACGACACCGAGAATCTTATTACAATTGTCTCTTAATAGATATAATTACTGTATTTAAATTAAGGCGTTGTTTTTTTTAATATTTTTTTTGTTATCTATAACTATTTGCATGACAATACAAATTTTATGCTATTATAACTGGAGGAACTTTATCTCCTAAAGCACAGGTTTTTGGCCTAGTTTAGGAGACATCAGTTTGACCTTTAATGTAACTCTATTGTACAATTTTTTCCTTAATCTTTGTGTACTTATATAAGTTTTTCTGTTTATACAAATAAACATTTTATTATTATATTATTTACTAGCTTCTGCCCGCGGCTTCGCCCGCGTGAATGTCGAAAAATATCCCACATGATCGTACTACCGAGACTAAAAGTACCCTATGTGTTAATCCAGGTAAACAATGTCTTATCGCACTGCTTGCTTTGTGTTATCTGAGGAGCGGCGCTCGGATTGATAAATGATTGCTGTAGGATAAATAAATCCTAAAACCTAACAATAGTAACGGAATATATAACGGAACGGCAAATTACCTACTTGTATGCCAAATTTGAAGGCAATTTTAAAGCGAAAATATAAAATCCTCTTTATTCCCTACATTTTTGTTCACAGGCAGGGTACAGGTTACTATATATTTTTGAGTTTATTCTTAAAGTACCTCTTTATATACTACTCAAGAAGTTCTGCCCTCAGGTGTTGATACAACGGGCTGCTAGATGAGCTCACTCTCGAGCATGCCACGGAAAACTGGCCGTGCGAATAGTAGTCCCCTCTAAGATCATATCCCGTCGTTTTCACGCAACCTGGTCCCATTGCACCACTTGGCCGGAATATATGCATGTAATATAAACAATTAATGTTGTTTACAACGAAATAATATACCTACCGCAGTTTTCTTTGTAAGCATTATTTATTGTTTTCCCTTCAGGTGCTAGAATCACCAGGCTGCTCCGTGAGCTTACTCTGGAGCAGGCCACGTATAACGTACCATGTGAAAAACAGTTTCCCCTTAAGTATATAGTTCTATGGTAATGGCAAGCAGACTTTGAAGAGAAACTGCGCGCTTCTGAACTCGAAAGGGTAGTTCGATGGTGTTAGAGGAATCCTCGGAATAAATACAGACTCCTCTCGGGACCAACCTGTCAGTATAGTTGCCTCGATAACGTTGCAATGTTTTTACACACAACCTGGTGTCATTGCATAATTTTGGCGGTTTGAAATTACGCAGCAACATAACTGGGCGCCAATTCTCAATTTTAATATGTGAGTTGGGTGACTGGGAGGCTTCAATGTGTTAAGAAATTCAACCGGGTAAAGTATGGCACTCCTGTGTCCCAGCAATGGAATCATTATCGGCTGATTATGAAAGTATGGCGTCATCGTTGTTTATCTCTGAGTCCACTGATTTATAATGATTTTCAACTCCTTTGAACGATCTCAAAATAATTAAATTGTTGATTGTGGCCTAGTCGTTTTATGGTGTTATGATGGCACGCTCTCACGACCAGGTCTGCAGGTTTATCTATACTAATATTATAAAGCTGAAGAGTATATCTAAAACTACTTGAATTGAAATTTTTTTTAGGTGTTTGGTAGCCTATTTATCGAGGAAGGCTATAAGCTATATAACATCATGCTACGACTAATAGGAGCAGAACATCAATGAAAATGTTGGAAAACGGGGAATACTTATCCTTTTGAAAGCTACAGTTGCATGCGCTGCATAAACGGTTAAAGTAACACAACAATCATGTATGACAAAATTGTTTCTCATAAAAGTTCTAAAAAAATCCGTGATAGTATATGTCTATCTTTTAAGGTTGGCTCACTATAACGTTTTTAATTGTAATCAAATCTAAATATTATAACGCTGAAGAGTTTGTTTGGTTGAATGTTCTAATCTCTGAAACTACGTTTAGTGTTGAATGGCCTATTATTTGAAGAAGGCTATATACTATATAACATCACGATAGGACCCTACGGAGCCGAGCAAAAAGAAAAAAGTCACGAATACGAAGAACTCGCCCAGGCAGGCGATTCGATGCGACGGGGAGGGTCGGGCAGCAAGAAATTGTATGTGGACAAAGTCGCGGGCAGGAGCTAGTCGTGAATATTACTAATATCTGGGTAGATTTTAACTATTAGCTCTGCTATAATGGTCAGAATTGTGCCTAACTCTGTAGGGATAATTAGTTTATCGATGCGACGGGGAGGGTCGGGAAGCAAGAAATTGTATGCGGACAAAGTCGCGGGCAGAAGCTAGTCGTGAATATTACTAATATCTGGGTAGATTTTAACTATTAGCTCTTCTATAATGGTCAGAATTGTGCCTAACTCAGTAGGGAAAATTAGTTTATTATCGACATCTTCGAAACCCTATTTGACTCTGTAAGGGGATGATTTTGGAAAAATTGTGATACACGTATCTCATAACTATAATTGAAGAGTATGTGTACTAATTTTTGTGTCAATCGACCCTCAGAATTAAAAGTTTCACAGAAAATTCAACCCCCCATTTCACCCTCTTAGGGGTGGAATTTCAAAAAATCCTTTCTTAGTGGATATCTACTCCTCACAAAGAACACATCCTCCAAATTTCACGTCTCTAAAATCAGCAGTTTAGGCTGTGCGTTGATATATCAACAATCAGTCAGTCAGTCAGTCAGTCAGTCAGTTTCTCCTTTTATACATATAGATTATTAAGGTTTAAAACACACCTTGACTGCTCAAAATCGTCGCACCAATGTTTCAAAATATTTGTAAGTTTCCGGCCTCGGCCTTTGTAACTATTTGTTTGACTGTAATATAGTTCGGTCATGCAGCTGTGGGATACGGTTATCGGATTTCTTTAAGAGAGAGTATAAAAGGCAATACATGACCGTTGAATTTGAGTTAATTCGATCCAGTTTCCTGTAGCAGGCTTCTAAAAATATTACTAACTCTCTAATATATTATGACTGCGCCTTCATTTTAAACCTCTTATAATTTCTATTGTAAATTAAAATAAAACAAAAATCTTTTATTTCAGACAACAAAGTCCATAGGCAAGGCAAGGTTGTTAGTAACACAGATTTTGCTTATAACTAATATTAGTAATTAAAAGTAAAAATAACAAATACACATCGTCTACCCCCCTGCACAGTAGGTTCATCGGTCTCGCAAAACATGGAGTTCAGTGAACCTACTGAGCAGAACAGTATCGGTTCTCTCACCAATCATCCTTAGGACGCTATTCGGGCTCCCCCGAACTCGTCGCACCACCGACGCAACTTTTTTACGCATAATTGCATAGAAGTCATACGCTGGCGTCAGCAAACATGCCGGATGCACTACACTGCACATGCACTATTTTGGATACCATTAAATACTAAGTAACCATTGCCCGTCCCCCAAGCCCGCCTCTGCGGGCTGCGTCTGGTTAATCGATGGAGTGAGGTGTTTGATCTGCCCCGCGACGTTTAAGAAGAGCGTGCATAGAACATTATGCGCCAGGACCTCTGGTCTTATATGATAGGGGCGGTGGACGTCTCCTAGTCCGCCGTATACAGACCTACTTAGGGGGCTAGAAAAGAGCATTATCTGCCCTCTGCAGCCGGGAGCGACAGGTTGACGATGACCATGGATGAAGCCATGACACCGATTATCTCATCATCATCATTTCAGCCGAAAGATGTCCACTGCTGGACATAGGCCTCCCCCAACGACCAAGCGTCTATTTGATGTATATACTTCCGAATGCAGCCGTGCCCCGAGAGCACCTGCCTCGGCCTAAATAACTTTAATGTTCGGGACATCATAGCTTAATTAGTTCGACCAACTGTAAGAAAAAAGGCCAGTAAATTTAAAAAGGTTATTAAAAAACAGTTTGCATAATTTGTAGCAGAAAGTATATAGAAGTTCAGTTTAAAAAAAACCGGCCAAGTGCGAGTCGGACTCGCGCACCGACGATTCCGTACAAACCTGTAGGTATTCACGGTTTATGCATAAGGTTTATGTTTATGAAATTAAATGTATTTTTTTTAAATTTTTATATTTGAGTTGATTGAATGAAAGGTAAATTGCGGTTTACGATTTATGACGTATTAAAAAAAAACTACTTACTAGATCTCGTTCAAACCAATTTTCGGTGGAAGTTTACATGGTAATGTACATCATATATTATTTTACCATTTTACCACTTTGGAAGTTTCTCACGCGCAAACCATTCAGTTTAGAAAAAAACATATTAGAAACCTCAATATCATTTTTGAAGACCTATCCATAGATACCCCACACGTATAGGTTTGATGAAAAAAAAAAAAAAATGAGTTTCTGTTCTAAGTATGGGGAACCCCAAAATTTATTGTTATTTTTCTATTTTTGTGTAAAATCTTAATGCGGTTCACAGAATACATCTACTTACCAAGTTTCAACAGCATAGCTTGGAAAAAAGTGGCTGTGACATACGGACGGACAGACAGACAGACAGACATGACGAATCTATAAGGGTTCCGTTTTTTGCCTTTTGGAAACGGAACCCTAAAAAGTGTTCATCGTTATAAGCTCAATAAGTTTTTAGTGAAAGGATAAATCACATAGGTAACCTGATCGGAACAGTGACCGCTGGGCAATAGTTTCCACACAGTGGGTGCCTGAGGATGGATGGCACCGCCGGCGGCCAGCCCAAGAAGTAGTAGCGAGACGACCTAGATGCGTATTGCAGGGTTTGCATTGAGGTGGTTCTTTAAAAAAACAGAAAAGCAAAAAATAATAAACCTTAAAATTATGAGTCGGCGCTTTGAGTGATCTTTGTTCATTGATTTTTCAGCGCCGACTCAAAATTTTAAGGTTTATTATTTTTTGCTTTTCTGTTTTTTCGGCGGTTTAAGTTTTTGTTAAAAAGTTTTTATTTTATAATTTTTTGTGGCTTTAATGTACTAATATTACTTGGCAAGGTTTATCCTATCCAATGAAAAAAGAATTATCAAAATCGGACTACTGTGTACAAAGTTATGCGTGGTCATACATGAAAAAAAACAAAACAAAAAAAAATATACGCGTTAAATTGATAACCTCCTCCGTTTTTTTTCGTCGGTTAAAAAGGAAAATTTTATTAAGAAATCATATTAAGACCAAAGGAATAATTATTTTATTTTAGTGCTCATAAACACGAGTAATATGTGCCAACGGCAGAGGCAACTGCACCTACCAAGAGTCATCAGCAACCGCCAACGCGTCGAAGGTAGAGGCAACTGCAGCCGTCAAAAATCATCATAGCCTCCGACGCATCGAAAGTAGAGGCAACTTCACTCGTCAAGACTCGTCAACAGCTGCTGCCTAGGAGTGTCGACCGCTGCCGTTGGCGTATGTCTTTCATCAATATAGTAGGTACTTATTTATCTTATATTAAGGTTGTCAAGAAAATATCTACTTCACAGAAGGTACATTTTTTTTATTTTGTTAATCTTTCAGTCTGCTAAAATGGAAATATGCGCAAAATGAAAATATTTCAACGTATTCAAATAATTTTACCTTGAATAAAAATTTCAGCTTCAACAGAATTCACAAATACAATGTGGTTCCTCATACACTGAATATACAATTTCATAGCTGCCACATTTAGGATGTACATATATTTTCTGTGTATTTTCTCGTACCTGCAACATAAATACATAATGTACATAAACTTTAAATAAATAAATAGATTATCTTTAGAAGATCAAGTACGTACAGTTGCGATACGAAACGGATTATTATTTTAATCATGGTACGAAATTAGAGTTGAGTGGTCTTCAGCTAAATTAAGTAGCAAAGTAAATTGACCCTTATGTTTTAGAAGAATTAGGTACTGCATTCTGCTACGAAAACGTAGTTTTTCGTAGCAGTTGCGCCTACGCCGTAGCCGATGCGTAGCACCCTTTAACTGTCTGTTGACGAGACTTTTCAAACTTCCAATCACTACCACATAATCGCGCTGTTGGGTTTTGATCGCTCGACTTAGTGCACAAAGTTGAAAATTGAACAACGCACGTTTATATAGGCATTCTACGCGGATCCAGTCTTAGTGAAAAAGATCTTTCCTTGTATTGAATGAAACTTTATTCACTTCTTAAAGCACGTACGAACCCAAACCATGAAGTGAACGGTTAAAAGATCACGAATACAATAGATTTAGAACAACGATCCTTCTGAACAATCAGAGGTCGTAGTTAACAAACTATGGCCGCGACTTATACACATAGTGCTCCATTAACTAGACAAACTTCTGATCTCAAGCTGTCGTAGAGAAGAGAGATGGACAGAAAGTCAACAACAAGAAGCCTATACGAATGGATTACATAAGTCAAACGATTTTAACTATGTGTTTATTATTATCTCCTTTTTTCACAAAAATTATCTTCAGGGTGGCAGAAACATCGTTGCGCAAAATTAAACCATGAAAAGCACCTACATGTCAAAGTCAAAGTCAAAGCATTTATTTCAATTAGGCCCAAAAAAGGCACTTTTGAACGTCAACTATTGAAAAAAATAATTGATTCTAGTTGCCCCTTCCAAAAAGTAGATTCGTATGGAGAAGAATGGGCCAGAACTCCACCGTTACTCTTTTAAAATAGTTTTCAGTATTTATATACAATATTTATACAATTATATGTGAAGACAATGCACCTGCAATAAAAATTACCATACCACAACAGGTAAAAGAACTGAAAATGAAGCAATGAGAGATAAATTGATTATATGATAGAAGATACATGGTACTCACATATTTACAAAAACATTGTAAAGGCAATAATACGAATTTCCTAATATATTTACAAGTTACAAGTGTATGAGTTACAGTAATTACAGAATGTAAAACAGTGTCATAGAAGAAAAAAAATATAATAATATCTATACAATTAAGTTATCAACTAGTTTGATAACTCTAAGACAAAAACATTGCATGGTCTCATTATCATCATCATCATACATAGGATATAGGCCTCCTCCAAAAGGTAAGGTCTGTCAAAATCACGCTAACTACTACTACATAACTACGCTTGGTAGGTAGGTTGGTGACCGCAGAATAGTTTAAAATAAAATGTGTAGAGAACGTTGCTGCCCATTCTCTAGTAACTCCCTCAGTCTCATTTTTTCGACATCCTCGGGAAGAAATGGGATGCTGCTATTCTTTTGATCCGGCATGACACGGTCCAAATGGGTCTAAACCGGATCAATTAATGAAAAAAAAAATGTTGTTTTAGGATAAATGAAATACCAGACTTACGCGGTCAAAATGTATGTCAGAGCTTAATTTTAATAAGCGATGAAAAAAAAAATCTAACGGAGTGACTAACTAAATTCGTTTTATCGCAAAACGCCATCTAATTTTAGTTCTACCCTAACAGCTGTGAGCCAGTTTTTGCACATCCAACTTAATTTCGATTTGAATAAAGTTCTTAATACATAACCTCCTCCGTTCTTTTTCCTCGGTTAAAAAATGACAACTTAGCATCGGAGTAAGTTGTCAGTTTACGGCTGAACTGTGATGATGAAGTTGTCAGTAATGAAAAAAGAACTGTGTTTTGATTTCTTTGAAACACAGTCTCTATAGTTTAAACCATACCCTAAAAATAACTTTGTTCTATAATAAGACCGTCTCTGTTTTAATTGAAAGACTAATTAACTCTGTAGGGAAAGAACAACAGCTATAAATACAATACTTCGTCATAATTCTACGTAACTAATAATAATGTTGTTTTCGTTAACTTTTTTATTTATTTTGATTTGTCGTTTTACGTTTTTAATGTTATTTATACAAGGTGGCGTGATATTGACACACAATCTGTTACCGTGGAGTTTTTTTATGGTATCTCACTTAACACGAAATATGAGGTTACTCTAGTCATCTCTACTTTTTGAAGTGAATTTTGGTGGTATTAACTATCATATCTGGATGTCCAAATTGGTTAAGATAAATAATAGTACTATTTTTCTTTGAAAAATGCGTGTTTTCATGTTTTGTTTTAGTTAACCTTCTGTTATTTTACAATTTCTGTGCATTAGGGTAAAGCGTCCAAATTGGCTGTTACGTGAACGATTATCTCTGATCATGATGTTAGGATTTAGTTTCGTCTTTTAGTACATAAGTCTAAGGGGTAAAGTAAATAAGCCGAGGCACTGACTTCAGAGTCAAAGTCAAATTACTATTTCAAATGGAAACATAAAAGGCACCTTTGAACGTTAAAAGTAACAAGAAAATAGCATCTAGTTGTCCTTTACAAAAGCTAGCTTCGTATCGAGAAGAATGGACAAGAAATTCCACCGTTACTTTAATGAAATATTTTACAATATTTTGTATATTTAATTGTATGTGAGGACGATGCACCTAGAATAAAATTACTATACAACAATAGGTGAAAAGAGAGCTGAAAGAGACGGATATAGTTCCTTTCTATTTTAATATTTTAGCATCGACTAAGTTTATAAGCCAAAGTCATTGCATATTACAAAAAAATATTCTATGCAGTGGCACATTAAATAAAACGAATATAATTTATCTATGACTAGCGTCTGCCCGCAACTTCGTCCGCGTGTCAATCGACCCAGAGATTTTTTTTTTCAAAAATTTCAACCCCCATTTCTTCCTCTTAGGGATTGAAGTTCAAAAAACCCTTTCTTAGTGGATATCTACTCCTTACAAAGAACTCACCCTGCAAATTTCATGTCTCTAGGACCAGTGTTTTAGGCTGTGCGTTGGTATATCAGTCAGTCAGTCACTCAGGACTTTGAATTTTATATATATAGAAGATAGATAACTACGTCATTAATTGAGTTTGCAAACAAATTAATTTAAAAGGAACAAGGGACAAGATTCAAAGAACCGTTATGCATACCATTCACCGCTTATATTTTAAAAGTATTTATAATTAATATTATAAACCGTATCATAACATATGTTAATACAATTAACATGCATACTACAAGCATATGCAAATGTTAATATTATATGAATAAAACGCCAGCATAGTTTGTGGAACATAATCACAATTAGAACTTGAATATATTTAACAAGAATGGTGCTGATAACGAATTTGCACAGACGCGGATAGTGGGGTATTTCCTGTGGCCCAAAGAGTAACTTACCGCGGTTTATGAAGAAGTAAACACTAGAGATAAATGATAAGTTCGTATCTTAATGATGGAGTCAAAGCTTACTGATAAGGAAAGAACAAAACCAAAAGTCATTTATTCAAATTAGGTTGATGATCAGCAGTTTTCGAACGTCAATATTACATAAAACAGTCCCCAAAACGCCCACCTTTCACCATTTCCTAGTGCTTTAGCAGGGAAGAATAAGAAGCGTAACAAAAATTCGAGCAGGTTAGGCGAAGGCAAGAGATGCGGTCAAACAGGTCCTGACATTGACATGGAATTGGTAAGATCCTATTAAGAGAACTAATGGGTTAGTGATGGTCAGAAATAAATACAAATTGGTGTACCGTGTGGTGCCGGACGTAAAGAATAACACCACCCCATTTCTTCCCGTGGGTGTCGTTAAAGGCGACTAAGAGACTTACTAGAGAATGGGCAGCAGCGTTCTCTATGCATTTTACCACCATACTGCGATCGCCAACCCGCCTGCCAAGCGTGGTGATTATGGCAAAGCCCCCCAAGGGGGAGGCTTAAGTCCAGCAGTGGACGTCTTATGGCTGAAATGATGATGATGATGATGATGATCTAATATGGGTGCAAAAAAAAGGAAAGTTAGTGTAGAAAAAGATAATTTCTTCTCGATTTTCGTTGCGTAAATCTTTACTCGATATTACAACGTCTAATGTTGAATCAAGCTGATGTGTAGGTATCCTTAACTGAAATCGATTTTCTGAAACTCATTTCCCTCCTTATTAAACTTGGATAAAGTTATGGTCCGAATAACTTTCTGGTTAAACTGATTTAACCAAACATTTGAGTTTTGAGCCTTTCATAACATAATTTTGGGTTTATTAAAAAGTGGGATTACTTTTGTGGTAGGTAATTTTTTCATACTAGCGAATATGAAACGCATTTTTAATTAAACGTTTTATTTATTTTTCTTGTAAAATATTAATAATAGGCATAAACTTAAAGAAGCTGCGCTTAGGTAACCCGCGAATTTTAAATTTTCTTACGTTTTGTCAGGCTGTATGATATTAAAATATGATTCACGACCGTAACAAATAAGGTTTAAAGAATTATCCCAATGAATGACTATTCATAAAATAGTCTAGCGCTCCTCTCTTGATATGATTTCAACTACACACTTTTATTATCATGCTTAAATCTCTCAAAGCGAGCTAAATTTTTGGGGCCATGTTTGAGGGTGGAATGGAAGCTATACTCTCTCTCCATCTCCACCACCGAAAGGTGACACAGTATCCTACGCATATTTACTTCCAACCATGGACTGAACCATGGCTGGAAGCGAGATATCACCCACACAGGGTACATCGCTGAAGGGTTACTCTTCTAGTGTATGTTGTGCCTTGTTCCCATGGGTAGTCCACACAGTGACGACAAGCGTACCTTCGCTCCCGATCTAGACGATGCAGATACTTCCCGAAACATCCATGTCCAGTAAGCATCAGTATCAGCCAGAAATTGAAGATGCCATGCTGTCTCTCCAGCCATTCCTTCATAGCAGGCCTTACTGCTTCGGTTGTGGTAAGGCCCGCACCTACGTTTTAGAGAATATACACAGGTATCGGCTTGTTTGTCTTTTTAGTCTACAACAAGACTATCTGATTGGTTCATCTATCCCTTTGATACCCTTCAGCTATCACTCCGCCCCGCTCCCCCCACGTTTTCACACCACATCCCGTCATCTAGTCGCCGTCGACTATTTAGTGAGTCGGGGAGTTCGTTACTCAATTAAGCGCCGGTTAATCAGCGCCTTCCAAACAGAATGTATTCAGAATGAATAATTTTGTCTGCATACTGTCTGAGTAGGAGACCAACCTGATCATTTGCATTTCCTTGTGCAGGCTGTAATGGTTACATTTTGTGGAAACCTATCATACATCTCTATATTTCTACATTACAACTGTTTGTATGTACACATTATGGAATGCAATAAAGTATTGAATATTGAGTACTTATGATAAATTGTTTACGCAGAATCTGATTAACGCATCAAAGTTATTTTTTGCTTTATTTTACTAAAAATGTTTGGTTTTTGCATAAGAGTGAAGTCGGGGGCAAAAGCTAGTCCTACTGATACTATAAATTTGAAAGTTTGTATATTGGTTGGTTATGGTTTTTAGATGTTTCGATGTTTTTTTATTAATCACAAAAAAAAACGGCTTAACGAGTTTAGATGAAATTTTTACACACAGTTTGTAAACTGGATTAACATATACTGTACTAATCATCCTGTTAGTCAAATTCCTGTGGGATATTTCCCGATCTTCTAGCAGGCAAAGCCGCTGGCCTAAGCTAGTATAAGTATAAAGATCTGGATTGCGAATTTTAAAGGTGATTTTTAGTTGATTAAAATATTGGTTACATCGTTTTTTTTTTTGGATGGCAAATCAACCAATCTTGAACCTTATACTTAAGCAATAAAGTTGAAAACCTAGTAAAAAAATTTACAGATTGTATTAGCTTTATGTGCTGGCAGAGCACCGGCAAGATGGTCTGAAACGAGCAAGAGAGCTGTAGGAGGCAGCATATACCGAGCGGTGCCCACTGCAAAAAACCGCAGTACTTAAAAATTAAAAATTTAAAAAACCCCCGACACAAAAACCTAAGATCCTTTAAAAAGTAAAAAATAATAAAAAAACTCAATCTTAAAGTACCTAAGTATGTATTAATAATTTTAAAAAAATACGTCACGTTGGGGGACCGCTCCAAACCTAACAATTTAATTATAAATAGTCTATTACCTAACTTAAGAAAACTTTTATAAAATTACTTCTAAATATTGCATTTAGGATACGACCGACAACGACGTCTGCCCTCGCAGAGCGGTCCCCCAACGCGACGTATTTTTTTTTTTTAATACATACTTAGGTACTTTAAGATTGAGTTTTTTTATTATTTTTTACTTTTTAAAGGATCTTAGGTTTTTGTGTCGGGGGTTTTTTAATTTTTTTATTAATTTTTTTATTTTATACTTTTTATAATGTAGATTTTGTTAAGTTTTAAATACATAGAACTTCGCCGTGGCCAACAGGAAGATGGGAAGCTTCCAAAAACAATATCAATTCAATTTGATGATGCCACTATCGGCCGGAGTTGTGTTGACGAGAATGGATGGATTCTGATAAGGCCACATAATGTAACTTTTCAAGGTCTTAGAGGATATGGAAATATTGAAAGAACAATGTTTCCTATCATTTTATGTTGGGCGATTACGGCATATAAGTTGCAAGGGATGACAGTTGAAAAAGCTGTGGTTTACTTAGGTAAAAGTACTTTCGCAAAAGGCCAAGCCTATGTAGCCTTAAGTAGAGTATTTTTACTCTGCTTAAGGCTACATAGGCTTGGCCTTTTCCTTGGATGGTGTAGCAATTTGTGAGCTCGACCAAAGAAAACTATTTAATAACCCACATGACAAATCATCTTTAGCAGAATTGCAAAGACTGAGATGCAGTCATTTATACTCTCACGTGACAATCGGATTTCCATGTCCCAATTTTCCCGCCACCAATTTTCTCATCAAGTGAAGCTAAGAACATTCTCGATGAAGTCATCAATATTCTCTTTCAGTGCGCTTTCATTTGAGACCCCACTCGAGTATATTTGTAGACATTCGGTTATTCTTCCCCACTTTCACCCCCCACTACTTTTAAACGCCTTAACCGATTTTCATCAAACATATCTAAAAACACTCGCACATAAGTCAACTTTAATACAAAAAAATAATAATTGAAATCGCTTCATCCGTTCGGGAGCTATGATGCCACAGACAGACAGACACACATACCTCACACCCCTCTTTTTCCGTCGGGGGTTAAAAACGCGTCGTATGTGGTCACTAAAGGATAATATTTGTAGGTATGTACAGTAACCAAAAGAAATAATGACTAGGGTCGTTGTATTTATTTGAAGTTCGCAAAGAAGCCGATGGATGTTTGCGAGTCAAATTTAATTTAATTTAGAGAGCACAAACATTTCGTTTTTCAAATTAAATTACATTCAAAAACATCCATTACATAGGTTTCTTACTAAACTTCGACTATATCTGACGACCTTCGTTACCTATCTCTTTTGGGGTCAGTACATAGATAGAGTTTCAGTAGTACATTCTTTCAACGACTGAGGACCAGCAGATCTAATACACGGTTAGTATAGGTTTGTTTCATTGTATCACAGCTCATAGTATTGTACTATAAGTTTAATGCAATTATACACACAACACAGTTACGTTCAACGTATAGGGTCTTATCACAGAAAGTCATTACCACGGAGCAAATACAAAGGTCACTACTACCAGATTCAATTGAAAGGATGACAATACAGGGTAAACTGAATTGGCTGGCAATTTTTTGTCCACGTACTGGGTATCCATATTTATAACGATAAACGCGCGATTTTCGCAGGTCAATGCTCATAATCGGACTGAGAAAACATAGGACTTGGATTTGGACAGGATTTTAATAATATGTAGTATATTTTTCATCGCTCCCATGTAACTAATCACCTACCTAAATATTTAATGCAGGCATTATCGCCTAATATATTAAAAGAAAAACTAAAAAGTTATTTAATAAATTACGCATTATGACAGTGTATCTGAATATTTGCAGGACAAAGTTTATATTTCATATTTTGTTTTAAAACTTGTTTTATAGATCTCATGTTTAATTTTATTTAGCTAAGTTTAAAAATTGAATGTAGTTTGCAGGCCGATAGCTAATATAAAGCTAAGGCTGTAGCGTAAAGGTATTACATGAATGTAGGACATCTACATATTGTTTGCCTATATTTGCAAATAAATTAATTTGAATATACACAGCAACACTGGTGCATTAGCAACGGTATAATTAGTGCCAAAACACTAATTGATGATGAGGTTTGGCACAAGTATTATTGGTCAAAAGTTGGCAATATTGGCATAGTGATGGTCTTCCAATCCGCAGCTGTGTATAAGCAATTTTACACTTTACTACTTATTTCCCGGAGTTTTGCATTCACACTTTTGGGGAAAGAAAAGAAAGAAACATAGGTTCATTTGTCACAGAAACACGTCAAGGAAAGAAAAATTATAGGTTTATTCTGCAATTCCGCACAAACAAAACAAACAAAAAAATACATAAAATGCACACATACAACGTAGCCAATAGCCCCGTATTCAATTCAATAATAAGAAAATAGTTTATCGACATTATCCATTGGTTGTTGATGTCAGGGCTAATGACCAAACACAATTAACAAATTAAAGATCATATAAAAAACGTGGAAAGAAAATAGATTCATACTTACGAACACAGAACATAAATAGTCAGAAGCTGCACGACGTGACTGTAACAAGAAGGCTTTCACTCACTTCAGCATGATGCTGTGCTATAGGACCCACAGCACAGCGCCGATTTTCAGTGGTCACTCGAAAACAACGGACGAAGAAAATAGAATAGACAAAAAGTAATAAAGTGAAATAAACAGACCTTTGAATCTATACTCTATACTAATATTATAAAGCTGAAGAGTTTGTTTGTTTGATTGATTGAACGCGCTAATCTCAGGAACTGTGTTGGATAGCCTATTTATCGAGAAAGGCTATAGGCTATATAACATCACGCTACAGCCTAGAGGAACGGAGCAGTACTGAAAAATGATACAAAAAACGAGGGACGCGACGGGAAGGGTCGGGGGAACAAGATATTTAACACGGACGAAGTCGCGGGCAGAAGCTAGTTTATGATAGAATTCATTTAACAAAAAAGATAACAAGCAAATCTCAGGAACTACCGGTTCGAATTGAAAAATTCTTTTTGTGTTGGCTAGCCTATTTATTGAGGAAGGCCATAGGATATAACATCACGCTACTATCAAAAGGAGCGGAGCAGCAACGAAAAAGGGACGAAAACTGGCAGGCAATTCGATGCGACGGTAAGGGTCAGAGGAGCAAAAATTAGACGCGGACGAAGTCGCGGGCAGAAGCTAGTACCATATAAAATAACCATCACCATGCATAAATTCGAAAGCTACTTGTATCAATGTAAAAAGTATCGTATCAAAATTTAAGTCTTAGTCTACATATAATTCAACCATTTTAATCCTCAGTAACAAAATCACAACTCTGAGTTATACTAATTAGTGAGATACAGGTAACATGTAACTCTCACCACTGAAAAACTTTTTTCATAAGATTTTTGAGAACACACAATTCTTTTTACTACAACAAATACACGTACATGATATAATTATTCATAAAGCAACCTCTGAAAGTCAAACTATATTTCATCTTTGCTTCCCTTTGTTCATTGT
The DNA here is from genome assembly GCA_947507805.1 of Aporophyla nigra. Taxonomy (NCBI): domain Eukaryota; kingdom Metazoa; phylum Arthropoda; class Insecta; order Lepidoptera; family Noctuidae; genus Aporophyla; species Aporophyla nigra. The sequence continues at coordinate 24,036,628 of OX382297.1, read as the reverse complement.
TTATCCTCAAACAATGGCTATCATTTTCATTCAGGAAAATTGGTTGATATTTAATCCAAGAATAAAGGAACGAATAGTTAATTCAAAACCTCGCTGTTTTGCTAATTTTCTCATTATATTTCATAAAAGGGGTAGATCACTCACCGATCGCTTCGAGAAATTATCGTTGAATAATTAAATCTGAACGGCGGCCATCTTGTATTCAAGGTTTTTGTGTAATCAACTTGGAAATGGAACAAATATTTGGAATCGTTTAACCGTCTTGTTATGACGTACAGTTCGTTGATTGGTGTTTAATTTGAGGTAGTTTATTTAGTGAAATATCACGCAATTTTCTTCGGGAAATAGATTGGGTCTCCAAATATCGTCTTTGACGGTTTACGTAATTTGAACGGAAATAAGGTTGGTCAATAATACCCTCTTGTGTTGAAATTACGATTTATTTTTAAGGTTTCGTACTCAAAGGATGGCAACGGAACCCTATTATTAAGCTACAGCTGTTAGTCCGTGCGTCTGTCGGTCATCAGAAAGTATTTCATTAAACATACTGTGTGGATAGTTGAAATTTTCAGTGTGTATTTATTTCTATCTATAAGCTCTTTAACAACAAATAATAATATACAATTGAAAAAGTGAAAAATTATATTGAAGAAACGTTTTTTTCGGCATTTGGTACTCAGTACAACAAATCAAGCTATATTATAAGCTGACTTCTCATTGTACGAAAAGCCTTTAGATCGCGAGGTCAGCTAAAATTGGAAATGTATAGTTCGATATGTAGCCATGACTGTGTACTCTTGGTGTGCGAAATCCGACACGCACTTGATAAATACAACTCGTGTTCTATATCGCGTGTGGCTTACAGTTTTCCTGGAATAGATTAAAATGGCACGGTTTTGTATGTAGCGAAAAGACATCGAGTGGTCTACATCTTCTTTTTGACTGTAAGAAACTGCGAAATATAAACCCAATAATATTTCAAGCAGATCCGATTAAAATAAAAGTAAAACTGTTTTTTACTATATTATCGAACGTCAATCTTGCAGAATTCAAAACTCGAGTAGAGGAAATAATATTTACTTAGAAACAAAAAAGCAAGGTCCACAATTGAACCTCAACTACTGAAATATCAGGCTCTAAAAAGTCTCGATTCTGTGTGGTGCTGGACGTAAAGAATAACATCCTATTTCTTCCCGTAGGTGTCGTAGAATGCGACTAAGGGACTTACTAGGGAATAGGCAGCAGTGTTCTCTATGCATTTTACTACCATACCGCGATCACTAACTCAACTGCCAAGCGTGGCGATTATTATTATTGGGGGAGGCTTATGTGCAGCAGTGGACTTCTTATGATGATCTTAAAAGATGATGATGTTGAAAAAGTCTGAAACAAGAAAATATTATCTAAAAACGGTGGTCGTATGTTACTTTGTCCTAAAGCTTATGATCGCTCACCACTGTTAGAATGTATTGTTTTGTAAGGGTTGGTGGCAAACGACTAAGGCCTTCGGATAAAGATATTATCTTGCATCATATGATGCATCAAGGTTTTAGAGCGTGATTTTTCAGAAGCTTTCGTTTTTGAACTTACTTTTCTGTTATTTTATTGGTTTGAATTACATAGTATGTAGGGTGCCTTATTCATTTAATTTGACGTAACAATATTGTAAAATTTGAAAGTTAGTTTGTTTGGTTGGTTGAAAGCGCTTATCTCAGGAAATAGTGTTCGAATTAAAAAATATATATTTTAGTATTTGATAGCCCATGAATAGCGGAAAGCTACAGGCTATAACATCAAGTTATGACCTACTAGCTTTTACCAGCGGCTTCGCCCGCGTGGAGGTCGGAAATTATCCCGCAGGAACGTACTACCGGGATAAAAAGTACCCTATGTGTTATTCCAGGTTATAAACTATCTGTGTGCTAAATTTCATCTAAACCGAGTCAGTAGTTTTTGCGTGAAAGAGGAACAAACATCCATACATCAATACATACAAACTTTCGCGTTTATAATATTAGTAGGATAAGAACATCAATGAAAAATGTTGCAAAAACTGGGAATATTTATTCCTTTGGAGAGCTTTCGTTGCGTGCACTGCGTAAAAGGTTAACGCAACAATTATGTATGACGGAATTATATTTCTTAAAAGTCCCAAAAAAAAAGTTCGTGATAGCATAGGTATGTCTATCTAACAACGTACTAATATCAGAAACTACGTTTGATGTTGGATAGCCCATTTATCGAGGAATGCTACTATATAATATCACGCTAGAATCCTTAAGAGCCGAGCAAACAGAAAAAAATAAAGTCACATATGCGAGGACCTCGCACGGACAGGCAATTCGATGCGACAGGGAGGGTCAGGGGAGCAAGAAATTTAATGCGGATAAAGACGCGTGCAGAAGCTAGTAGTAGCATATAAACAGCTGACGATAAAGACCTTTCTAACGATACAGCATTTGCCAAATTATGATAAGAAGTTTAGAAATTTATCAGGGAGCAGATGAAATACATACGTATATACCCACATACATACATACATATCGGTCAAAATCAGTACCCTCGTTGTTGCTCCACCGTAGTCAGGCAAAAATGAAAATAATACCGGCTTGGTTGAAAGTTTTCGTGAAAAATCTATGCTTTGGGAAGACAATAAAAAACTAAGGAACCGTTACCTAAAAGCTTTAGAATCCTTTGATGATGCTATGCTAAAGAAACCGGTGTTTTTTAACGTTTTTTTTTATAGTCCTCCTTTGTTTTTAAAATCGTCTCATAATCTTAGTTGCTGAGCTGAGCGCCTAGTTAGAGAAGAATCTAATTTTCGTCGTTTTAATACGTTTTACGCTGGCTGTTTTTACTGTGAAATTGTGTGTTATTTACATGTTAATTTATCTGGAGACAAACACATATATTGAAATTTAAATTACTGTAATCAAAAAACTACCCACAAAAAATGTGGGACAAACTGGCCAGTTGACTGTAGTGTAAGTTAAATACCTTTAAATAATATTATGCGAATAATAAAGATGGATTTATTTATGAGTGCTATCACTGATCTGATCTATACCGGGTAACATTTTTTAACGTCTTGAAAAAAAATGGGGGTAATAGGTGAACGGAGTAGAAGTCTTTGGCATAGAAATTTTTATTATTTTTATTTTTGGATAACATGCAATGAAATTGATCTAGCAATAAATACGACACATTTAAAGTAACATTTTCACACTAGCACAACAAAAACAGAAATTTGGAAAAAAAAAAACAAAAAAAAAACGATTGAAACTCAAATCATATGCACCCTACTCAATGCGCGGCATGTATCAATGATTTCGTAGCGTGGTCCTACCGTTTGAAGCCGGCCGATAGGCGGCCTCATTGAGCTTTCGCAGTCGCACAAGCCGCACACGCATCCCCGTCCGCCCGCGTCCCGCGCTCCTTTAGTCACCTGCGATGAATCTGAAGGCATTCCTGCCTTCTATTCTAGTTATACAACACACCATATGAAGGTCGAGACGGTAAAAAATGTCATCCGGTATATCTGAGATATATTATGCTACTATAATGTTCCCTTACTGCTGGGAATCAGGGCTCCTCTCGGTGAGAGGGCCTGCGCCATTATCTACCACACGGGCCCAGTGCGGGTTGATATAAACCACATGTCTTCTAGTAAATTTCGGGTTCCTCACGATATTTTCCTTCACCATTTTGAATGCTGCGATGGTGAAATAATTTACACAATTACAGCGCCAGTCAAGGTTCGAATATACGACAAGAAAGTTGTAAATCACAGCCGGGACCACTCCTGCTCTGATCTAGCCTATTTGATTAATATTGTTATAAAACATAAAAACATCCCAAGTAATAAACTGGTAGTAAAATATACTTAACACATCGCTTAAGTTTTACAGTACAAAATGCTCCTGTTTCCGACATTATCCATGTAACTTTATAGTTTTAATACGATTATTTCCGCCTAACTATCCTCACTTAAATTGCAAAATATCCGCTACATGCACAGGGACATAAGTTCCACTATTTTGTGCGTTAAATAAACACGCTCTCATAACTTGAGATAGCTTACAGCTTATTTCCATGTGCTACATTTGTAAGTCTTTAAATATTTGGCCATTTTGTAAATGGGTTGAGTCCAAAGCATGTGCTCTGTTGACTAGTTTATTGATATCGCAATGCGGTTACTTGGATGTAGGAGTGGTTTGTGACGCTTTAAAGTTAATACGAAGCTTAATTCACTAACATAGTTTTGTCTAGCAGTATTTTATGAGGCGCATGTGTGGTTTTACTTAAGATTTCACGTCTAAATGTGAACTGGTTACTAACACAATTGTCAGTATATGAGAATGGCTACTGGCTAAATAATAACAGCCACATGGGTTGGTCGTTTAGGTTAAGCTACGCTTGCCGCGGTTGGTCCGTGGATGGGTGACCATCTTTTACATACCAAGACCCTTCCAGGCCTCGGAAAGAATGTAAAGCTGTTGGTCACGGCTGTCTTTCGTAGATCTTAGTCGTTACTGGTCGTCAGACGCCCGAAAGTCTGACAGCCAATCTTACCAAGGGGTATCGTAATTCCCAGTAACTGGGTTGTGAAGGTCAGATAGGCAGTCGCTCCATGTAAAATACTAGTACTCAGCTGCATCCGGTTACGCTGGAAGCCGACCCCAATAAAGTTGGGAAAAGGCATGGCAGATTATGATAATTGTCAGTATATTCAAATGGTTATTCTTTGATAAAAAATATGGTACATAACGCCAAGTAACATGGAACGAGGGCTGAAAGATGATGATGATGATGCCGAGTCATTCTTTGACATTTTTATGAAATGATTGTTATACGGTAAATTGAGGTACTGTAACAAATATTGTTTATTAATTCAAATCCTACTTAATATTATAAACGCGAAAGTTTGTATGTATGGATGTGTGGATATTTGTTCCTCTTTCACGCAAAAACTACTGAACGGATTTGGATGAAATTTGGCACACAGATAGTTTATAACCTGGATTAACATATAGGGTACTTTTTATCCCGGTAGTACATTCCCACGGGATATTTTCTGACCTCCACGCGGGTGAAGCCACTGGCAAAAGCTAGTATTTACATAATTTCGTAAAGAATACCACCATCCCATCTCTTTCCTTGGGTTTCGTAAGAAGCGACTAAGGGACTTACAAGAGAATAGGCAGCAACGTTCTCTATGCATTTTACTACCATACTGCGATCGCCATCCCGCCTGCCAAGCGTGGCTATTATGGCAAACCCCCCCTAAATTGGAGGAGGCCTATGACCAGCAGTGGACATCTTTCGGCTGAAATGATGACATCATATTAAAAACTTACGATCGAAAATAATAATATGCACAACTATATTAAAAGGTCCATCCTGCAAAATACCGCATAACTTGTAAACGCGTCTCATGTGATCGCGATCTTCGCCAATGAGAGAACGACGAAGAAAAGGAGAAAAAATAAATGGTTGTATTTTGCAAATTTTATAAAACTGTGATGACTGTTATAGTATACTAGCTTCTGCCCGCGACTTCGTCCGCGTCAAATATTTGCTCCCCTGACCCTTCCTGTCGCATCGCCGTCTGCCTGTTTTCGTCCAATTTTTTGCGCTCCGGTCCTTTTGACCGTAGCGTGATGTTATATAGCCATCCTCAATAAATAGGCTACCCGAGTCAAAAATAATTTTTCATTTCGAATCAGTAGTTCCTGAGATTAGCGCGTTCCACCCCCCATTTAAGGGAAGTGGGGGGTTAGAAAGAGACAAAAAGTAGCTTATGTCACTCTCCATCCCTTCAACTATCCCCACTTAAAAATCACGTCAATTCGTCGCTCCGTTTTGCCGTGAAAGATGGACAAACAGACACACACACTTTCCCATTTATAATATTATATAATATGGATTTCATAATGGACTATAGGAAGGGATACAAACAACCCTTTATATGGACAGAACATCCAATCACCTTCACTTTACACGCGGGTCCAGTTAAGAAGCAAATTCGGGCGATTGTCAATCAAACGCGCGATCTAATCGCACAACAGCTGCGACCTGCGACAAAGACGCGCGATTTACATAACAAAGGCAGGGGGCGAGGCGGGAATGTGAGGAATGGGGTCTCGAGACTTCCGCTTTGTTAGTAAATATAAACACGTTATTATTGAGTTCCGCTTTGTTTGTATATATAAACACGTTTAGTTGCCTGTAAACTAATAAGTCCCCCTAGCCAAGTTACAAACGTTTCGTCTCGAATTCCGTTCTCCAATCGGTAATGCCTCGGTGTTAGAGGTGTAGAAAACGATAAGTTGGTAGCCATGTAGACGCGCCTGAGACGGCCGCTTGTTCTACAATGTCTTTAAAAAAACGACATTATAACAAAGAATGTAGCGTTGAACATTGTAGAAACGATAACAATTCATTCTATCATTTTGAACGATGTGAACTTGGCTACGAATTTTCTATTCGTTTGTTCTAACCACGTGACTTAACGTTGAGATGATTTCATTCCCATACATTTGATTAGTTTTCGACTAGCGTTAACGATTGCAGATTATCAACTTGGCTAGGGGTTTTTTTTTTTTTTTTTTTTGGATGGGAAATCATCAAATGACTTCTCCCGCTCTGGGCGGAGCGGGAGGGCATGTCAGACTTTTACTGACTAAAACCCACCCGTGTTCCTTCAGTTGCCCATGTGCCAGGGTCACGATATCTCTTTCGAACAATCTCGCGACCCTGGCAGGGCCACCACTGCTCTTGATCGATCGTTTCTCTACAGTAGGTTAAGTTACGTGCCGCCCAAGTCTGAAAGCACCAATCTAAGTTCCAACACGCCGTCCCCCATGTTTTCATGTCCAAGAACCAAAAATTTGAAGGCATGTGACATCTACCAACCCGCGCTGGGCCCGCGTGGTAGATTACGGCCCACTCCCTCTCATCGAGATGACGCCTGTGTCCCTTGTCCCCAGTCACTTGAACTAGCTATCTATAGACGCTCATCATAATAATGTATGGACACCTCATACGTATAAAGAATATAGCACTTATGTAATATTAGAAACATTTATGCAGATTGGATTATCGAGCACCGAGCACCGAATAGGAAGCGAACTGGCGATTTGATTTCCATAAGAGCGATGTAAAGGTGTGGAACGAGCTCCTGTGATTCTGGGAGTTGTACAGAGGGCATTATTAATGCTGTTTCCATACTTTCGTTTTGGCTGTTCAAGAACTACATAGGTATACTGCAATAAAATTCAAATTGATATCTGCAATAAATTTTCGGCACCTTGATATAAATTCAAAATAATACTAAAATAAGTATAGACGCCAGCATTTAAAGCTACTATAATCTGTCAAGTTTTTTAATACATTTTCAACTTTAGCGCTTTAGTATTAGGTTCAAAATTGATTGGAACAATTTGACAGTTTCGGGTAGTTCGATTTGCTGACGTCTGTACACGTAAATATAAATAAAATTAAATGTTTATTTATGTAAGTAGATCTTATAAGACATTTTTACACGTCAATACTTTTTGATCAATATTTTAAAACTAGATGGCGCCGGCATTTCCTAGCTGACTCTTCCCTGAGAAGAAAACTCAGAGTATATGTATTTTGTTTTGAATTACACATTGAAGTAGGTAGAAGTTCACAATTCACCAGTTATGTTTGAGGGGGTTCCCAGAGAAGGATTGACATTTAAGCCGACGACGCTAACCCAGACTGACAAATTCTTCATGAATAAAACTAAAACCTGAGTACTGAAATTTCACGCTCTAAAAAGTATGAAACAAGAAAATATTATCATCTGGAAGCCGTGGTTGTGCTTTACCCTAAAGCTTATAATCGCTTATTACTTTTACAATGTATTGTTTTATGGGGCAGATTTTTGAAATGTGCCAATTAAGCTCTTTCTTTATATGTTTGTTCTTTGTTTTGGTCTTACCTGTATGTCTTCTAGAGGGCGTTATATTGATAATGTAACATCCCTAAATAAGCAGACGATCAAGACCCTTCCAACGATACCTCATTTGTCTAAATATCATACGTACTTTAGAAGTCGAGGGAACAGCTGAACATGCATAGTGAGTAACCATGGAGTTTCTTGCCGGCTCTTCTCCATAGGAATTAACAATTTGGAACCGTGCATCTAGCTTCTGACGTTTCATAAGTGCCCTTGTAGGTTTATGTGAAATAAAAATATTTGATTTGATTTGACATACATATCGGTCAAAATCATAACCATTATTTTTGTTTCGTCGTAATCGGGTAAAAAAAAACTATATTGTCCGACTTGAGGACTGTATTAAGTACATGTTTACAGGTTGATACAAAGAAAAGCCTCCGTTAGGCTGTAACACGTTTAGAGCATTAAGAACCACCAGTTTTCCACAAAGAGTAGTGATTTTATTCTCCGAGTTCAAATGCAAAGTTCAATCATTTATCGGAATCTGCGATCGTCGCCGTTTGAGCGGCTCTTATTTACATAACAACGACAGTTGGCAACTGCCTGGACGTGACGGATGAGTTGCTCAGATGGTTGCCCGTCTGCTGGGGATATAGCCAGATGGGGAAAATGACGACAGATTATGGAAATAATGGTACAAAGTTGGTCGCTTTTTTGTTAGGGTTCCGTTGCCAAATGGCAAAAAACGGAACCCTTATAGATTCGTCATGTCTGTCTGTCTGTCTGTCCGAGTATGTCACAGCCACTTTATTCCGAAACTATAAGAGCTATGCTGTTGAAACTTGGTCAGTAGATGAGTGAACCGCATTAAGATTTTTACATAAAAATAGAAAAAAAAAACAATAATACTTGGGGTTCCCCATATGTATGGGGAACCCCAAGTATTATAGTTTTTTTAAAATTTTTTCATCAAACCCATACGTGTGGGGTATTTATGAATAGGTCTTTAAAAATGATATTGAGGTTTCTAATATCATTTTTTTCTAAACTGAATAGTTTGCGCGAGAGACACTTCCAAAGTGGTAAAATGTGTGTCCCCCCCGTAACTTCTAAAATAAGGGAATGATAAAACTAAAAAAAATATTATGATGTACATTATCATGTAAACTTCCACCGAAAATTGGTTTGAACGAGATCTAATAAGTAGTATTTTTTTTTACATCATTAATCGTAAACCGCAATTTACCTTCCATTCAGTCAACTCAAATATAAAAATTAAAAAAAAAACATTTAATTTCATAAACATAAACCTTACGCATAAACCGTGAATACCTGCAGGTTTGTACGGAACCCTCGGTGCGCGAGTCCGACTCGCACTTGGCCAGTTTTTATATAATATATAGGCTCATCATCATGATTTCAGCTCAAAGACGTCCACTGCTGGACATAAGCCTCCCCAAAAATATGGGGGGGGGGGGATTAATTTAATGGTGACACTTGCCAGACAAGTTCGCGATCGTATTATGGTTTAAAAAAACATAGAGAACGCTACTGCCCAATGCAATCTCACCTCAGTGCCAATAAATGTCAAAAATGTATTGAAATTGTAGTTTTTTTAAACAAAATGCGACTGAAATCAGACTGATTGCCTCTCTGATAGTAGGTGATTACTACTTGAATCATACATTAATTGAAACATTATTTCATGTTTAGGGTCTTAAATGTCATAATTAAAATAAATTATTATTTTTATCTGAGAATCATTAATTAATCAACGAATTTCCAAACAAATTGTGTGGTCTACCATAGATCTTACTTCAACGGTTACAGACCTAGGTATACTAAATTGAATAAAAAAACTGGTTTTTTTTAGGACCGCTTTCTTCTTTAATTGCATGTTTAACGTTAATTACTAAGTCCAAGCTAATCAAAAAGTCGCAAACACTGAGTTTAAAATCAATTACAATATACAGACTGTAACAACTCATCTATTCATCTTTCGAGACTTCGACAAACTTAATAAGTCTTACGCCAGCCAGCCAATCGATCAAAATGCTCTGATCTAATCGTGCTATCAACGGCCGAGCCAAATGGCGCTCCGATTTACATAACAACGGGCTCGTCCGAGACTACTCGCACTAAAAATAGACGGCGACACTCGACAGGCGATGCCTTCTGTCATGTCGACAATGGACACTAGATAAGTTCCTAAAATATGGGTGTTTATTTCCAAGTAGATATTCTTTTTGGGTATTTTCTAGTAGATATACTTTCGGGAAAAGCAAGAAAAGAGGAAAGAAGAAAAGGTTTTGGAGTGGCTACCGCGTACCAGAAGACATTGAGTTGGAAAGCCTCCCACAAGGTGGACTAATCTGTCGCGAGATTTGTTCGAAAGAGATACCGTGACCCTGACACATGGACAACTGAAGGAACACGGGTGGGTTTAAGTCAATAAAAGTCTGACATGCCCTCCCGCCCAAGAGCGGGAAAAGTCATTTGATGATTTCCCCCCACAAAAAAATGGTGGACTAATGATCTTATGAAGGCCGCAAGAATACACTGGATACGGGAAGTACAAAACCGGTCGAAGTGGTGGACCTTGAGGGAGGTCTATATCCAGCAGTACTGAAATTATGATGATACTTTAGGGTGTAGTTTACTTCTTAATTGCATAACCACCAAAAAGTTTCTTGTGCTCAATAATTTATTACAATCCACAATGTGGAACTTATTTCGTACGTAGCCCTCATGGATACTCTCCGTATTCGGAAAACAGAAGGTTATGTCTGACTCCTACCGAGTAAAAACCCAAATATTTCTTATACTACTATATGCCCGTAAGATAATTTTCAACACACTCCAGACTGGTATCAACACGCCATACCTAGCGGGCCCCTTCATCAAGTGCTGCCGATCCCATGACCGTACCATAATAGCGCGTATAGAACTCTGCTTACCACTTCTTTGGGCCTGACTGTTCGAGCAATGATACAGCTCCAGATAATAATACACTTTTATAGTTAGGAGAAACGAAGCTTTTAAATTTTATGAGTTAATTTACTTGCTAATTTGTATGATTTTTTAATGTCTCGAGGTTTTTTGTTAAATGTTAGTATCCTTTCATAAAATGGCAAGATCTATTTGTATATGTCACAGTTTAAATGTCAAAATTCGTGAAGTTTTAATTCAGCGGGTATTGTTGACGGAAAGTGGTGAATCAATAACGATGTCAATTTTTCATACCCAAAGCAAATACCTATTATTGTTTTTTAACATTACCTAATGCGCTTGTATACCATGAAATAGTTTCATAATTCTCTTTATGTTTTAACTTAACCCATGGCCAGCCGCGTTATTAATTAGTGCTAATTAATTAATTTTTTAAATAATAGCCATGATGAACAATGGTTCTGCTGCAAATTGTTCTCTTTGTAAATGATAAATGATTTTATTTCTGTAAGTACGTTTTTTACTTTTTCACATCAATCATATTTTTAAAACTAGGTTCGCGGGTTGCTCACGTTTCCGCAAAAAACTCTGAAGTCACAGTCTCTTTCAAAGTCCAGACATAATCTCGGTCATATCATATGAAAATCATGAAGATTGGTGTCTGAAATGGTCTTTTAAGGAAAGAACCACACAGATTGAGACGATTTGTCCAGTCAATGCACGCATTTGTTAAAATTTGGTGCAAAAAAAAAAAATTACAACCGACCTCCTAAAAAAAACTACAAAGTGAAAAATTACTTTAATTTCGAAAGTCGGTGTCTTAGGATCTATATTTAAGGTTTTTTTGCCACCGATTTCGGAAATTAAAGTTATTTTTCACTTTGTAGTGTTTTTTTTAGGAAGTCGGTTTTTATTTATTTTTGTAAAAAAAAAATTTTTTTTTACTTTTTAGTTATGGTAGATACCCCGCACTAATCTAATCGCGTTATTCGTTCATTTGTCGAGCAGATACTAAATGCAAATTTAAGACTTATGTGGTTTTCACACGGATCCCATTGTCCAAATGGAACCAAATTATAATGGGACTATTCGGAAAGCACCAGCTTTCAAATAAAAAAAGAATCATCGAAATCGGTTCATCCAGTCAAAAACTATGAGGTAAAAAAAAATACAGTCGAATTGATAACCTCCTCCTTTTTTTGAAGTCGGTTAAAAATGCCAGTATTCATTAACCTATGTTTATTCAGTCACATTCAAGCAATGCAAAGTGAAAGTAGCGAATTTAAAAAAAAAAAACAAACTGCGGGATTTGGAATATTTGTCACTACTTTTTGAATTCATAATAACATCTATTGACATTGTACAATTTACACTACATTTTATACTCCCTTTTGTCAAATATTAAAATGGAGGTAAAAATGTAAAGTCATCTTACTGGTGCGGTTATTCCATATTTACTTCAGTATTGTAATTTGTCAATCGATATATCAAGTTACAAAAAGATCACAAACAACAAAGGCAGAGGGCGTTAACTCGGTAATTATTAAATACTAACGGGTGATTGACTCTAGTATTATCTCCATTTAATCACATTAATCAATTATGCACGCTCGATTTAATACGTTGATATCTATGAACGTATAAAAAAACTTTTAAGTAGAACAAAAAGTCGCATGTAGGGGCATAACATTAAAGGGGTCCGCTAGGACCGATGAGTTACTGTGGCTCTGGCATATAGAAGGGAGAAAAAGGCAGAAAAAGTCTGACACGCTCCGACCAGAGTGAAAGACGTCATTTGATGACACCCACAAAAAAAGAGACATAACATTTTTCCTCACTTTAACGATTGAACGGATTTTGGTACACAGGTAGACCATGACCTGGGTGGGGTTAAAATTTTCGTGGGTGATGCCGCGGGTTGAAGCTAGTCTTACGACAATTAAGTCAGCTGTATTTTAAACTACACGTAGTTGAGTACATTTGTGCCGCTACAATCTTGCTACAATGCAGGAGGTACCTTTTACTTCAGTCAAACTTAATTTCCATCATTTAAGTCAATACCTGAATGGTCAATCGCTAGTACTGTGTACATTCAAACAAACTTACATGACGACGCACGCTAATAATAATTATTCCTGAGCCCTCAAACAGCTTTGTTGCCCAGAGTACCGGTGACGTTATACCCAAGGTGACCACACTTGCTTTTGTAGTCTCAATCAGCGCTGGTCGACATTTGAGTGCCGATTTTGGATCGAATTCGGTCGCAAGTCATAGTCAAAGGCGGTTAAAATTCTTGGTAAAAATTAACGCAGAAAGATAAAATGTGATCATTTTAAGAAAGAAAAAATGCCGTTGTGGTGTATTACTAGACAAAATTTATATCGAAGAGGTTTAACGCAGTCTTACGCATTTAAGTATTAGAGATCTTCTTTGGTGTCAATGGGTCAATTAATGCTTTATAATACTGTCACCAAAGCTCATTTATGTTTTGCTACATTGAGATCGTGAATTTCGTCAAAAAGAAAAGTAGTTTTATAAAAACAGCAGCCAAATTTTTGCAGTAAATTTTGGTGAATTGGCAAACCAATTGAAGTCAGGACCATTAATTATTCTAATCTATATGAAACGATGAAGAAAAACGTAGTAAGGAAAACGGCATGTTTTAAAACCAAAAAATCGAAGACATTTGACTTCTACCGACCTACACTGAGGCCGCGGTGGTGGATTAAGGCCAACGCCCTCACACAGAGAGGAGGTCAGTAGTGGGAACATTTTTAGCTGACCATGAAGATGATGATGATGTGAAAAGAGTAAGTGCCATCAAGGGTAAAAAATATTATCAAACTAGCTTCTGCCCGCGACTTCGTCCGCGTTAAATTTTTGCTCCCCTGACCCTTCCCGTCGCATCGATTTGCCTGTCAGTTTTCGACCAGCTTTATAATATAAGTATAGATAAACTATCAAAATTAATTACTAATAGCTATTAAAATTAATTACTAGAAGCTATCAAAATTAATTACTTAAGCTACAGTAAGATCATGCCTGTAACACCGAATGCAGAGGTGTACCTATAGTACACCCACTTTTCGTCAGTTATGTTTAAGCCCATGTAACGGCGGCAGTTTATTAATAATTGAATTAAATATTATAAATAATGATTTATTTAAAATCTTAGTTCCATCTCCCGCCTGTCGCTTGAACCAAGTCCCTTGTATATTGGCCATATTAGTAGTTGCCCGCGGGAGCAGCGTACTGACCGTTAATTAATGAAATTGCATGTCACGCTATGAATAGCTGCTTAGTTTGCTATCAAATGTACATTAATTTACCGCAAACACGTTATTAGGGGAATTACTAATAATATACCATTGTAGAGGACTATAAAGGGAATTACTAATATTTACATTTCGGTAGAATTTTAGAATTAATGTGTGTCCCTTTGGTTGGTATTTATGATCGCTCTTGGAACTTTGATATGGCTACAGGTTGACTGTTTTTTAACTATTTATAAAATTTAACGATATTCTCATAAAGTGAAGAACACTAGATTTTTGTATTTATAACGTCCGGAACGTATATTAAAATGTAAACAACGTTGAAATATAGTTATTCTTTCCATCGAGCGCCCTATTGTTATGTCATGAGTTGAATTCGAGCGTTTTACGTTATGATTTGAGTTTAAAGAACCCTCTGAGGATTTTATTCATTTCAAATCGCTAATGTAGTATTCACTCAATAACTAAAATCTACTTGATTAGACATAAAAGTATATTTAATGTGGAAATATTAGACTTCTCAAACTGTTTAGGTCTTTTAATTTGATCAACTTGTTTTTTGAACCTATTAGGATCATAGCATCTCTGTCGAATTATCTTGTTATTATATTTTGTGATTGTGATACCAAAAATAATTTAGAATTAAGTGACTTAACGTCTTTATCTTTATTTTAGTGATACAATAAATAAATCCAACAATAAAGTAGAAACCATTTGAGAAATTATTGACAATGAAATGGATAGTCGGTTAAACAGCAAAAACAACTAGAGATTGTAGTCAAAAACTAATTTATTAATCACACAGCTGACTTAGCTGAGGCATTTAATGATTTTTTGCTAACTACGACTCGCTTCTTGGATGCGTCCCCGTCTAAAGCTGAAAACATTCTGCAAAGAATTAAGCCTTAATGTAATCGCAGAGTGTGAAACATGTAACACCTGATGTAGTCAATATTTTCAACGAACTTAAGTCAAGAAAAACTGGTGATTATTTGAAATCTGTATAGGCCCCGTAGTAGAATTCTATTGGAGTTTTTTGTCATCTCTCTAAAGCCTTTGATTGCTGCACTATGACACGATTTGCGTAAACTACGTCATTACGGTGTTGAAAACGGAGCTGTAATAATTTCTTATTTACATAATAGGCACCAGTATGTGAGATATTAACATATACATATTAACGGCGTGAAATTTTCCGATCTACCAGTTCTGTTAGGTGTACCTCAAGGCTCAATAATGGGCCCAGTTTTATTCGTAGTATATATCAATGACTAACTATTCTGTTTAAAGAGTATCTGTTTGCTGGTGATGCCTTTGTTATACCACTCTTATCTTTAAAATAGACAAGAATAAACAAGATTTGGACGAAGTAACCAGTGCACACTCAATGGCAGCTTTATAAGGTTCACAACTCATTCGTTGAGCATGACAACCTTTGTTGTTTGCGTATATATTGCGTTCAATACTAAAGTAAAATCGAACCTCTATTTTAAGGTATTCTTTCAACGACTATTTTTAAACGGTAAGATTAGTTGGTTGCTGTGATTAAGACATTGTACCTTTGTTTAACTAGAATCAAGCCTTTTGTTGTTAACACCCTGTATGAATGTTTATTTTAATGTATTCCGAAATATTTCGAATACAATCTGTAATTTGGTGATGTATAATTTGATATTAGCATTTTAGAGGCATTGTTAAGGTCATATTTAAACAATGTGAAAGGGATCACAATATGTTTCCTTCGTGTATTTATGTAATAAATATTTCTCTGTCTCTAAAATTAGTCTCATTCTGTTTTACTATGACAGGGATTTTTAACAGACTTCAAAAAAGAAGAGGTGTCAATTTTTTATTTTATAAATTCCCGCAACTATATGTGATAAATTACAACATAGTTTACAAAAAAGAAAAAGGATTGTGTGGTTTTTATAAAACCACGGTAAAAGTGAAACTTTTTTTCACATTATAGACATTTAACTAAAGATTTTCGGAATATATGCAATAGCTTAATAAAAAGACTTAATTTAATATTCATACGAAATAAGTTAAATGATTGAAATAAATCCATAAACAACAACATGCACCAGCGAGTGCCTTTCACTTTATCCCTACTTCGCGGCCGACCGTCACGCGACATGCAACACACAGGCGAAAAAGTGTGAGACGATGTAATAAAAGTTTCACTTTAAAAACTCTACAATGTAAAACTTTTATGTCGAAAGAAAGTAACGAAAATTACACCAGCTGTCGAAATTAGGAGAAACCCTGGAAATAAGGAGATGACTAGTTTCCACCCATATCGGTTCAGACTGATCATCTTTTTGATTTCATCTCAAATTCATGAATATGAAGCATTGATCAGCACTTTCCAGCTCAACCATTTTATAGGGAACCGAATGATCCAGAACATGCGCCACAATCAATAAGACATTTAAATGAACCTGATAATCAAATTTAAACATAGACATGTTGTTGAATCGTAGCTTTAATATTTACTTATACCTACCTCATTTTAACATTGATACTATATCAGATAACAATCTACATAGTCTCCACATGATCTGACCAAGATTATTATTACATCTGAGTTTGTTTCGGCCTCTCTTGACAGAGTTGTCAGATAATAAACGCCATGTATTTTTACACGCTTTATATTAGCTTCACTTGTATGTTTGGTTTGTAACCGACCCCTTATAGCGCAATTTTGACCCACTTTAAACGACCAGATTTCATTTAAACTCTGTAGACTTATTGAGAACCGATGACAATACTATAATTTCATAAATTTGTGCCATTATCATTGCCAGGGTTACCAGGACAGCAAAAAACTGTTTTCGAAAACTACGCTGACATACGTCACAAACTACGCTGACATACGTCGCAAAATTCGAAACACCCGAAAAATAGAAAATAAATAATAGTTTAAAAAAACTAAAAAACACAAAAAAGCGTGGGGTGCCTGATATCAATAAAAAAATACCTTAAAAAGCACCCCACACTTTTTTCCATTGTTTTCTACTTTTAAGTTTGGTTTTCTATGGAAGCGTGTTTTTTTAAACTATTATTTATTGAGATTATGATTGACGTGCAGCAGTGTTTGTACATACTTTATATTAACGTTATAGAAATAAAATTATATGATAGAACTCTATAATCAAATAACGCATTACTTAGAAAATTGAAAAACGAACAGTGTGTTTTTTCGACTTTCTGATTTGTACTCTGTTGATCTTCAGTTTAACACGGAGTATTAAAAATACAGTGTACGAAAAAATCCCGCTACGATATTTTACGTCCTTTTAAACGTGGTTTATTAATGTTCGTGGTACTGAATCCTTAGTGTGTGAGTCCAACTCGCAATTGACAGGTTTATTATGTACTCCACTAGTAGAACGGGCAATTCAACGTTTTGCTTTTAAACTACAAACTGTAAACGTGTCCCTTTACTAATAAACTAGCCAAAAGTAATAAATACACCGTATAATATAGGTTATATTGCAACAATATCGTGTCTTTCCATAGCGCACAGTAACGGGAGCTCGCATATAAAATATAATTTCACGAGCGTTGCCACCGAGTGCTGTGGAGTACACCGCGCATCAAAAGCAATGCCATCCTAACACAAATTGCAAACGATAATCGATCTTATGGCTGAACTGTTAGAACCTAAAATCCTGTCAAAGTTTTCAGCAAACGATAGATATAGGTGTGGTTAACCGTGCAGTGCAAATGGAACAATATACAAGTATTATAGTGCGTCGTATTGCAAACGTTTAACAGAAGTTTTTTTTTTTGTATTACAACGTAAATAAAGAACTTGTTATTATGCGTACGGTAAAGCAATGGTCCTGTCCCTTAGCAGTCTATTTAGCATAGAAGTCTGATTTGAAACTGTTTTATCTGTGCTACAGTGCTACGCGCTACGACGTAGCAGCTATGCCGTAGCAGCTTGCGTAGTCTCAAAGCTTTTGAGTTTTTTTTGTAAGCATTCGACGTGTGACCAATTCATTGACATTTTTTTTTAAATAAAAAAAAATATACAACAATAAAGATTCGGGTATACGTAAATATTAAAAGAGAGTCATCATCATCATCATTTCAGCCGTAAGACGTCCACTGCTGGACTTAGGCCTCCCCCAATTTGGGGGGGCTTTGCCATAATCCCCCATGCTCAACGAATGAGTTGTGAACCTTATAAAGCTGCCATTGAGTGTGCACTGGTTACTTCGTCCAAATCTTGTTTATTCTTGTCTATTTTAAAGATAAGAGTGGTATAACAAAGGCATCACCAGCAAACAGATACTCTTTAAACAGAATAGTTAGTCATTGATATATACTACGAATAAAACTGGGCCCATTATTGAGCCTTGAGGTACACCTAACAGAACTGGTAGATCGGAAAATTTCACGCCGTTAATATGTATATGTTAATATCTCACATACTGGTGCCTATTATGTAAATAAGAAATTATTACAGCTCCGTTTTCAACACCGTAATGACGTAGTTTACGCAAATCGTGTCATAGTGCAGCAATCAAAGGCTTTAGAGAGATGACAAAAAACTCCAATAGAATTCTACTACGGGGCCTATACAGATTTCAAATAATCACCAGTTTTTCTTGACTTAAGTTCGTTGAAAATATTGACTACATCAGGTGTTACATGTTTCACACTCTGCGATTACATTAAGGCTTAATTCTTTGCAGAATGTTTTCAGCTTTAGACGGGGACGCATCCAAGAAGCGAGTCGTAGTTAGCAAAAAATCATTAAATGCCTCAGCTAAGTCAGCTGTGTGATTAATAAATTAGTTTTTGACTACAATCTCTAGTTGTTTTTGCTGTTTAACCGACTATCCATTTCATTGTCAATAATTTCTCAAATGGTTTCTACTTTATATCAAATGATTTCTCCCGCTCTGGGCGGAGCGGGAGGGCGTGTCAGACTTTTACTGACTAAAACTCATCCGTGTTCCTTCAGTTGCCCATGTGCCAGGGTCACGGTATCTCTTTCGAACAATCTCGCGACCCTGGCAGGCATCGGTCCTAGCAGACCCCTTCAGTATTGCTGACATCTCTTTGAGGCGCGCGTGAAACACTACGCGCCGTCGACCCGAGCCTGGTCCTTACCGGGCGGCGAGCTACCCATTGCTCGCCGTCCGCAAGCTCGCGCCTACGGTGGCCGGGAGTCAGCTATCGATGGTATAATGTACTTAAGCTCGCAATATACTGATAGTTATCATTATCAGCCTATTATATTCACACTGCTGGGAAACAAGCTCCTCTCTAGGAGAGAGAGAGTGGGCCATAATCTATCACACAGGGCCATTGCGGGTCTGCCAGGGTCGCGAGATTGTTCGAAAGAGATACCGTGACCCTGGCACATGGACAACTGAAGGAACATGGGTGGGTTTTAGTCAGTAAAAGTCTGACATGCCCTCCCGCTCCACCCAGAGCGGGAGAAGTCATTTGATGATTTCCCATCCAAAAAAAAAAGGGCTATTGCGGGTTGGTAGATGTTACTTGTCTGCAATTTTTTTGGTTCTAGGACGTGTCGTTTCCCTCACGATGTTTTCCATCACCGTTTCGAAAGCAGTGGCGATGAAATAATGTACACAAAGTAAAGCGCCTGCTTAGGTTCGAACCTATGCCTATGACTTGTAAATCGGGGCTGCTACCACTGTTCTTACGGTGATACTCATACGTCTTTATAAATCTCAATATGTTTTATTAAACTCATGGGTTAGTTTGTCTATTATACCCTATTTGTTTCATAACTCTATTTGTTCTCAAACCAAAACGTTCATCTGGCCCTGACGGTATACCAGCATTTTTATTCCGAGACTGTGGCAGGGTACTAGCAGAACCGCTGCATCACATCTTTAATGCCTGTTTAAAACAAGCGACGTTTCCAGCTCGATGGAAGATCACACGAGTCATTCCAGTTCCTAAGGGTAAGTTAGGTCCGGATGTCAGTGGCTATAGACCAGTGGCGGTGCTGTCGACTCCAGCAAAAGTGTTCGAGTCCGCTATCCAGCGCTGTATGCAGGGACAGGTGCGAGCGCAACTGTCGGATGCGCAGCATGGGTTCCGACCGGAGCGCAGCACTGCTACCAATCTGCTCAACTTCATGGCGCGGGTGGTACCGGCGGTAGATGCTGGTGTGCAGGTTGACGCAGCCTACTTTGATTTTAAAAAGGCATTTGACACCGTCGACAATGACGTGTTATTAAGAAAGCTTGCAGAAATTGGCTGTACACCACACCTGCTGCAGTTTTTCGTCAGCTACATGAAAGACAGACAGCAGTATGTTGACTACAATGGGTACGAATCCGAACCATACTACACCAGGTCCGGCGTGAGCCAGGGCAGTAATTTGGGGCCTCTTGAATTTATTATAATAGTTAATGACTTACCGGAGGTCGTAAGAAATAGTTTATGTTTGTTGTTTGCTGATGACCTTAAATTGCTGCTCGAGGTTAAGGATGAGTCAGATAGTGAACGCCTGCAGGAGGACATAAACAGAGTGGTTGAGTGGAGCCATAACAATAAACTTTATTTCAATGTAGCCAAATGCTCAGTGATGACGTTCACTCGTGCGCGGACCCCTATGTGCTACGAGTACAAAGTTGAAGGAACGCCCATGCAGCGAGTAACACAGGTCAGGGACCTAGGGGTGACCTTACTTTTCGCGAACATATCGTTAAGATCTGTAAGAAGGCCTACAGAAACTTGGGATTTGTACTGAGGCAGACACAGGGGTTCACCAATATTGCCACACTCAAGGTGCTGTATGACGCTCTAGTCAGGAGTCATCTTGAGCATAGTGCAGCAGTTTGGGCTCCACATGAAGCGAAATACAGTGTCATGTTGGAGCGGGTCCAAAACAAATTTACAAGACACTTGTATTTTAAACTATATGGGGTATACCCGTTCTACCCACTGATGTACCCTACCCTATTTGTGCTGGGAATGGTGGGGTATAATGAGCTCAGGGTGCGACGGGCATTTAGTCTCGTCGCGTATGTAGTAAAGCTACTGCGTGGTGTAGCACACAACCCGGGAGTGCTGCGACACCTGAAGCTGTGCGTGCCAGACCGATACGTATGGCGGCGGCGGCGCCCACAATTACTAGCAGTGCCGGTAGCCAGGACCAACCTTCTGGCGAAAACCCCCCTCACACAAACCATCCGCGTAGTAAACGAAGTTCATGACAGAATAGACATATTTTCGTGCAATTTGAGTGAATTCGCAAAAGTTGTTCTAAACATAGTATGTTATGTTAAGTAAACATGTTTAGAGTTTTATTTAGAAATAGTAGTTAGCTGTTTAGGTTTAATTATTGTGTGTTAGTTAAGTGTTATATCTTTTAGACTAATGATGTACCTACCTATGTTTAGTTGTTAGTTAAATAAGTATTTTTATTGTTACAGTTTAATAAATACATGTACAGTAAGAATAATATTAAGTTAACCAGTAACAAGTTACATGTCACACTATCGCATTGGGTACAAACCTGTAATGGTAGATGTAAGCTGGAAAAATAAATAAATATGAAATTTAATATATTGTTTAGAAAAGCATCACTGGGGGCTAACATTCGTTCGTTTTACTTTGATATCATCACAAGCTTTCTAAAACTAGAAGTTTTAGTGTCCCTAGACTCTGCATTTTCATGAAAATAAATAGCTTTCGTTTTAGAGCTTGAAATAAGATGAGTTTCTGTTGCATTTTTAAACATTTTACTTTGATAAATTTACCAACGAAAATATGTATAATTGAATTGTGTTATAATTAAATTACTTTTAGAATTAATCTGAAATGTGAATTTTTCATTCAAAAACCCTTATTTTCCGATGCTTGGCAGTCAGTAACTATAAAAATTCATGATGTTTATCATCACCATTTCAGCCGTAAGACATCCATCGTTGGACATAGGCGTCCCCCATTTTGGGGGGCTTTAACTCTATCGCCACGCTTGACAGGCGGGTTGGCGAACGCAGTATGGTGGTAAAATGCATCTAGTAAGTCCCTTAGTCGCCTGTTACGACACCCACGGGAAGAAGTGAGATCTGATTCTTTACGTCCGGCACCACACGGGCATGTACAAGTACTATATATAAGTTATTCGGGGTTAACCAATAGTACCTATAGCCTGGTTTTGTAAACCTTTGACTAAAGTATAAGGAATCTTTGGTCATGTCTGTATGTCCTCTAGAGGGCGCCATATTCAATTTAATGTGATGCCAGCCTATAACGAGTGGAAAATCAACGCACTTTCAACTGTAACCGTCTATAGATGACCGATTTGTCAAATTATGATCACTAGTTTACAAACCATGAAGAAAGGGATGCACATACATACACACATACCGGTCAGAATCATAACCCTCCTTTTTGTGTAATGGGGTAAAACATAAATGATGTTTAAAATGCATAGCCCAGCAGTTTCCACAAATACGCAAAACGGGAATCAAAACAAAAGGCATTCTTATCAAAAATTAAAAAGCCATTTCTGTAACAAAACCACTTTTAAATTTACCACACACAAGCGACCACTTAACTATTCCAAGGAAACGTTTTAACGTTTTTCCTCACAACTCATTTATAGTTCAAAGTTAAAAGTAAATTGTTTCACAGAAAACGTTAGTTAACTCAACCGACGGACGTAATCAGTGGACGGACGGCATCTTGTTAAGTTGTAATTAGCGTCCCCTTTGACAATCTGTGTAGTTAAGTAAGAAATTAAGTTCGGTGTAGGACTTCGTGCTCCTCCAGAGAAAGTTAAACCTTAAAACGTGAATGATATGGTTGAATTTGAAGTGGTCTAAGGTGTTAAGCTCGGAAGGAGATCTTCATGCTTATTGGGTTTTTGGTTTAATATGTCCGGGTTTTAATTTTCGAGGTCCAGGAAGGTAATTTGATGTTGAGAATCTAGGATGTTAAGTGAAAATTTATTTTCTTGGTCATTTTCTGTGTAGAGTTACGTTAGTCAGGAAAAATAGGTTATGGATGCATTGGCTAAGTAATAATAGACGCACGGGAACATCGAATTGGTTAAGCTTCGTTTGTCAGGGTGATCGGTGGATGGGACCATCTTTACATATAAAGACCCACCGTGCCGCAGAAAGCAGTTTAAAGCGTAAGCTAGCCGTCAGTCGTTTATCGCTACAGGTCGTCAGAAGCCCGAAAGTCTGACAACCAGTCCTACCTTCCTAAAGGGTATCTTATTACCAAGTAACTGAGTTTGGAGGTCAGACAGGCAGTCACTCTATATAAAATAGATTAGACTGGAAGCTGACCCCAGCATAGTCGGGAAAAGGTTGGGTAGATTGATTTGTTGTGCATTCATTACTAACAGTTCCACCAGACTGATTTTAAATGTAAAAGGTCTAAGTTTTGTCAAGTAATTTAATTATTATAAAACATAAACTGATGGACAAAATGGACCGATGACCTGGTGAAGGCCGCAGGAATACGTTGGATGCGAGAAGCACAGAGACTAGAGTACTAGAGAATGGGCAGCAGCGTTCTCTATGCATTTTACCACCATACTGCGATCGCCAACCCGTCTATCAAGCGTGGTGATTATGGCCAAGCCCCCCAAATTGGGGGAGGCCTAAGTCCAGCAGTGGACATCTTACAGCTGAAATGATGATGATGATGAGAAGAACAGAACAGGTCGAAGTGGCGGTGCTTGGGGGAGGCCTATGTCCAGCAGTGGACGTCTTTCGGATGAAATGATGATGATGATACATAAACGCACGCCTTTTCCCATTGGGGTAGATAGAAACTACTTAAGAAAACAATAATAAGGGTCCTTGGGTGCACTAGCATAAAATATACAGGATAAAATCGTCGGTTGATGGCTTATTTAAGGGGGATGCTCCGACCAGCCCGCGAAATTCAAAATTTCTTACGTTTTTTGCAATTTGCAGGCCAGTGCTAGGTTGTATGTTGATTAAAATATTATTCGCGCCTGTAAGACATATGTAGTTACAGAATTATAATCATCAAACTCATCAATACAACGCTCTAAGTTCATAAAGCTATAGGAATGACTTTTTCTCTTTTTTTTTGTTCTTAGGCCTTTATGAACTTGGAGGGTTGTATTGGTGATTTTGATGATTATAATTCTATAACTACATACGTCTTACATGCGCGAATAATATTTTAATCGACACACAACCTAGCACTGGCCTGCAAATTGCCAAAAACGCAAGAAATTTTGAATTTTGCTGGCTGGTTTGGAGCATTCACCTTAAGTAGAGAACCTCTGCAAGTTGTATACGGCCCCGTCGTGTCCTAGGGTCCGGAACCACATAATTCCGAGAAATATTAGGACACTTAATAATATTGCGGAATGGTTTAAAAAAGATTTTAATGTTGCTTATATTTTTTTCAAATACCTGTAGCAAGATTAAATGATATCGTATAATTTATTATGCCAAAATCTATACTTCTATACTATATCTCAGGAACTACTGGTCCGAATTGAAAAATAATTTTTGTGTTGGATAGCTTATTTATTGTGGAAGGCTATAGGCTATATAACATCACACTACAATCAAAAGGAAAAGCAAAGAAAAATGGACGAAAACTGGCAGGCAATTCAGTGCGACGGGAAGGTCAGGGGATCAAAATTTAGACGCAGACGAAGTCGTGGGCAAAAGCTAGTAATTAATAAAACACAAAACCAATTAAGAAACACAAACATGCCTATAACTGACATCATCCATCCTATAGACTAGTGTCAAAAGCTAAAATGATTATAATCCTGTTTCACACAAAATTCATTCCATTGGCAAATTCCATTTATACAATCCCATTTATGCGGGTACGGGCTGTTTAATCCGTTTTGGGCTATTATGCGTAATGGCGTTAGTGGCGATTGTCCATACAACTGGTTAGTCAAGTATGTTGGAGGTTTCCTAACAATCTGATTGACAATCATGGTAATCCGGGTCGCGACTGTCAACCTAGGTTAAGATTCAATCTATACATTGAATACTATCCGTTGAGTTCCACAGAGTAGTGGTGGTGAAGTGGTAACGGCCGTGACTTGCGAGTTCGTATCCAAGCAGGCACTTTACTTTGTGTAAATTAATTTCATCACCACTGCTCTCAAAACGGTGAAGGAAAACATCGTGAGGAAACCGGCACGTCTTAGAACCAAAAAATTGAAGACATGTGACATCTACCATCCCGCACTGGGCCCGCGTGGTGGTCGTCCCTCTCACTGAGAGGCCTGTTTTCCAGCAGTGGGAACATAATAGGCTGTGGATGTTGATTATGATGATGAGTTCCATATGGTGCTGGACGAAAAGACTAGCACAACCAACCCACCTGCCAAGCGTGGCGGTTATGGCCCCCAAATTGGAGGAGGCCCGTATCCAGCAGTGGACGTCTAACAGCTGAAATAATGATGATTGAATATTATAAAGTGGATTTACTCCTACAGTGAACTCATTGATATTTTTAACCGTGGAAATGAGTAACTTTTGAGCTAGATAGACCTACCATATCCCCAGTAGAATTTGGTACATTGAGTTATCAATGTCACAACTGAACAGTATTGAGTAAGCCTACTACAACATTTAGTAGTAGCAGAAGTAGAGCTCTTTGTTACGCTTTCGTAGGTCGGTCCGTGTCTCGGAAAGAATGTTAAGCCATTGGTCCCTCTGCAGGGTCCCGGATTTGATCGAAATAGTAACCGTGGTCCTGGCATAGGCAACTGAAGGAGCACGGGTGGGTTTTAGTTAGTAAAAGACTGATACGCCCTTCTGCTCCACCCAGGGCAAGAGACGACATTTAATGAAGTCCCACCCAAAAAAAAAAACCGTTGTTCCCGGCTGTTATTTGTAAATCTTTGAGTCATTACGGGTCGTCAAAAATACGATAGTCTAACAATAAGTCTTACTAAGTAGTATCGCACTAACTGGGTTGTGGAACTGAAATAGGCAGTCGTTATATGTAAAACTAGCTTTTGCCCGCGGCTTCGCCCGCATGGACGTCGAAAAATTCACCATTTCAACTTCCCATTTCACCCTCTTAGGAATGTAATTTCAAAAAACCCTTTCTTAGTGGAACCTACTCCTCACAAAAAACACACCATTCAAATTTCATGTCTCTAGAACCAGTGGTTTAGGCTGAGCGTTGATATATCAGTCAGTCAGTCACTCAGGACTTTGAATTTTATATAAATAGATAATAGTAAACAAGTGTATCCAGTAAGACTAGAAGCTGTTATTTTACCTACGTATTTTGGACGCCAAGTTTCTGGGTAAACCAATTTACGAAAACTGGTCGGTAATACAGATCGCGCATACAACAAAATGTCCTCCCAAGTTTACAAGTATTATCATTACAGTACAAAGTGAAGTTTCCTTATATATTTTTTCTGCGATAAATCGTCAGCATTGGATGCAGCGAGCAGTATATTGTTGTTTAGAGAGATTTATGTCGTTGCCCTGAGCTCTGGCGCAGAATTAAACCGCATATAGCTACATACAAGTTGTACATACAATATGAGTTGATTTTTAAATGTTCGGAATAAAGAGCTATGGTCATCGATGAAAGCTCTTGTTTTGGGTCAATATTTATAAGCTTAGAAACAGTATTTTAATACTACAACTACACTAGACATGCTGCTGTTCCTCTAATAGAACAGCCCAAAAACTAATTGAACTCAGGAAGCAAACCTAGGATTCCGCATTCTCACCAGTCGGTGATTCAAAAAGGCTAATTCTCACCCGTGGGTGGAAAAATACTTCCCATGGTGCCACAAAAAAACCATATTCTATCATTGTATGACGACAAAAGCCAATGTTATTATATCAGACTATTTGAAACTAATGCTACTTTTTGAAGTGAAAACTTCTTTAGCGGCGTTGAGCACTTTTTCTGTAATGGGTATAAAATCTTAAACTCGCGTCAGGACACGTGACCTGATCGAAAAAGCGTAGGACGGATAGAGAGTAGACAGCTATCCCCTCTCTACGGCGCGGCGAAAATGTATGCCTGGGCCTACTGTTTCGTTTAGGCGGCGCAGGGCGCTTGCGCGAATGTTCGTCTATGTTACAGCGTGCCACGCGCATCCATGGATGGTGACAGCTGATGGCTCGACCGTCTGTGTAGTGATCACATTGTTGTGTATTCGTAAAATAACAACAAAAAAATACAAAAAAACAAAATTGAACAACAAATTATTCCCTAACCATTCCAAAATATCAAACATGCTCAACGTTAATAATCAAGTTTTCACTTCTGCCGGCACTCCCGGAGTGCAATTTTTTTTTTAGCCTACACTGTCCCACTGCTGAGCAAAAACCTACCACAAATCTTTCCAGACAACCTTTTCCAGGCCCACTGTGTAATGTAGTAACATTGTAGTACCACTGTAGTACCACTACAGTACAACAACAACAAATTAAAAATAATCATATTATTGATACCTGGTCTGTGTGCCCACTGGCAAAAGCCTCCTCCATTATCTTCAATTTTTTCCAATCGACTGTTATTCGAGTCCATCGTTTTCCTTCTGTGGTTTCCAGCCTCCAGTCGGTTTAACTTTTTCTATTCGAAAATGATAATTTAAATATGTTTTGAGGAATTATTCAACCGTGGAAAAATTACACAGTTTAAAGTAATAACAAAAGTAACGATGTATGAAAAACCTGAAACTATGTTTATAGCAACTAGAACTAATTTAATTCTTCTTTCATACCACACCCCAAAATATTCATAGTTCTGAAACTACGTCCATATTTCAGCCCTGTTCATGAATTTTTAACACAACAATATCCTGCAAAGTCTAACTACCTGTAGTTATTCTTCATGAGCCGAACTTTATATTCTACACAGAACCCACACTATGTGAACTGGGTTAATAAAAATAAGGCTACCCATTTTTCATATGGATGGTGAGTTAGCCAACGACATACCACTATCGCTTTTGAAACTATGCAATACCAGAAGCATCGCATCACGTATAAGTTGCCACCTTACACGCACATATATATGTCTCACACACACATCAATCATTCACCGCACAAACAATACTCATTATGACATACCATACCTGTAACCACCTCTCACAGTATCCTCTCTAGATTTTGTACTCCCCCAAGATACATACTAACTGTTTAGTTTGGGGCTCACTGCAAAAATTCATGAGTGTAAATCATGATTGCGAAGTTCATTACCACGATGTACGTTTATACTGCAAAAGTTTACTATCGAGACGTTCTTTTTTCGAAAGTTCTTTACTGATATACTGTAACCTAGCTGTAGGCAAAGCTACTCATGTCATTTCAATTTGCTGTTAACCCGGGAAACAGCTTACTGAACTCGTATTACCTGAACCGTAAATATTGTACACTAGCTTCTGCCCGCGACTTCGTCCGCGTTAAATTTCATGTTCCCCCGACCCTTCCCGTTGCGTCGAATCACCTACCCGTGCGATTTTTCCCGTTTTTGCAACATTTTTCATTACTGCACCGCTCCTCTTAGTTGTAGCGTGATGTTATATAGCCTATAGCCTTTCTAGATAAATAGGCTACCCAACACAAAAATAATTTTTCAATTCGAACTAGTAGTTCCTGAGATTAGCGCGTTCAATCAAACAAACATACAAACAAACTCTTTAGCTTTATAATATTAGTATAGATACACAAACAAGCTCACTTTCCTCGGAAAGCACGTTAAGCCGTTGGTCCCGGCTGTCATATTTGATCTTAGACAGTCGTTACGGGTCATCAGAAGCCTGAAAGTCTGACAACCACTCTTATCAACGGGTAGCATATTACGTAGCAACTGGGTAGTGAAGGTTAGATAGGTAGCTCTCCATGTAAGATACTGGTATTTTGCTGCATCCGGTTAGACTGGAAGCCGTCCCCAGCATATCTGGGACACGGGTAGGTGGATGATTAAGATCAGTTCAACACATTTTTAACTTTTCTATCATCGTTTATGCCACATTAATAAAGGGCAACATCAGGTATTAATTAAGTAAAGGAGACCACAACATGCACAATAGAGTTAACAATTAAAGTAACAAAATTAAAATTTTAATGAAAAGTAAAATTTAGTAACAGTTTATAAATTATTAAAGGACATACAATAAAAAGCAGAAAACTTAACATTTTGAGATATTATATTGACACGTAGAGATACTTAAATCAAATTAATTCTACTAAACAATTCTTATATTTAGACAGAGACTCGCTGATGTCTCAATTCTTAGTTTTGGCTAATATGTTAAATTACCTACAAAGTCTCGGCACAGCGGCGTGATGCACGAGGTTGTTAGTGATTGAACCTTCTTGTTCTGCCGCGAAGTGCTCGAGCTGTGTTGACGCCTTTGCTGTTACTGTTATTATATCACCAAAAAACTCTCTAATTGAACTGACATAAGCTACCGAAATGCTTATGTCAATCCTGTTGAAAAGAAACGCTTTGAAAATGATTGTCAATTATTTAGGCCCTCATAATGCATTGATGAACTAACCAAATGAGTAAATAATTCATTCCAAATCATCATGACTGGCATCTGTAATGAAATTGTAGTTTATTTTTTCAGTACTATGATGACTGTGTGGACATTTTACTGATGGCAAAATTACCACTTTTTGTAAACGTTCTATGTAAGTACATATGACGTCTTATGTTCTGTATTTTATTACAGGTGCAAGTAATGATGACTTAGAATAACAATGTAAAGTCGCCCGATCTAATTAATTCAAACCTGTGTTTCAGGCCATCAAATAATTAATGGCAATATTTCAAATCTATAAAACTTTTTTGTGTTCCAAACTAACTTATATATTAATTTTATGTAATCTCTGTGATTTGGGCGCTAATTTCTGGGCGCGTGAGGGGAGACACACAGCTCATTAATATAGTGTCGCGTAGTTAAATCAGTTTTAGTACAATTGACGTTTCGTACAAAAATACTAGTGTTTACTGATTTATGTATAGTTTTTTTTTTTTTTTTGTGGGTGGGAAACCATTAAATGTTGTCTCCGGCTCTAGGTAGAGCGGAAGGGCGTGACAGACTTTTACTGACTAAAACCCACCTTTGTTCCTTCAGTTGCCCATATGCCAGAGCCACGATACCTCCTTCGAACGAATCTCGCGACCCTGGCAGGATGTATAGTTTACATGAGCTTATTCCGTACCTACATGTAATTATTTATGAACTTTCGCTAAGTCAATAGGATCGGCTTTCATAGAATAGAATACTGTTTATTAAGAATTTCGGTCAGTGGGTCATCTTAGGGGCGGAGTTTTAGGAGTTGGAGTATACGCTTAGGAGCACTATGAGCAGCAAAGAAAAAAAAATCCAATAAAAACAATTTTGGGCCTTGGTGTTTATCTGACTATACAAATTAATGATATACATCTAGGAACTGTTTCACTAATACTTAGTCAGGTTTTAGTCTATGTGCCAATTACTAAGCGTAAGTTTCTATCATGTTCGTTAACTCGAAGAACAGTTCCAAAAATAACAAGCTGACATACACAAGCGTAGTTATTTATATGGCATAAAATAATTAAGTATCATTTTACCGTAAAAGCGACTGAAAGCCTCATCACCTGCCATTGCAGCACATTATTAAAATGGCAACTCAGCCTTCACGCCATGACTCAGAAAATATTGCCAGCCGTAAAATTTATTGCACCAAAAAGTATTAAAATTAAGGGATTATACCGCCAGTTGCATGAATATCATTTTTCATTAACTTGCAGAGGGGGTATTGTTGACTCACTCGCTATTATGTCGTACGCGGAATATCGTTTTATGAAATGATATTATAGTCTGTCTAAAGGATTTAAAAATAATGAGAGGATTTAGCCTCAAGTAGATAGATAGGTCTGTATTGCTGTTTTTTTAGGAAATATATGTATCAAATTCGTTATTCTGTACAAAAGTTAATTGATAAACGTTCCAGCTTGTTCTAAATAATTTATGGAGATACTTTCTTGTTATTCCGCCACAATATTAATTGAAACAAATTTATGTTTTTTCTGAGAAAAAAAAAATTATATCTGAGCATTGAGCAATATCTGGTATTTAAAAAAATTAATCATATAACACTCTAAATTATAAAAACCATGCTTAAAAAGTTCCCTTTAATCGAAAAGACTCGTTTTAATAAGCACTTACGTTCGTAAAAAATAATCCTCCATTTCCTTAACTCGGAGTTTTTCAACCTTGAACCTTCATCGGAAACCGGGTAAAGCACGTACTTAATGAAGATTGTGCCTTTAAATCTGTAATCAAGTCTTTAATCTCCTTGCTATGAGCACTAAATGGAAACGGACAGAAGGTCGGCTGCATGTTAACTGCACTGCCAATCTTTCCAGTCTTTCGTAATTTATATATACACTTAACAAATATCAGCTTTATGGACCGAACTGTATAGATAAATTACATTGATTTAAAAAGGACTGGTTCTAAAGAAAAAAAAGAAAATAATTTCTAGCGCTAACGTGGATTTATGTTTTTTTTTTAACACATATTTGATATCTTGTTTGCATACTAAATTGCGAATGCAGTTCACACACTGAATCTCAAAAGAATGCCAATCGCAAGGAAAAAAACAATTTATTAGACGTTTTTTAACCATTAAACCAGTTTTCGAATTAAGAACCAAACATGTATAGGAATGCAGTTCTTTTTACAAAAGTGACACCTTGCTCCGGTGCTACACTTACTACATTTTTGTATTAAGAACTTAACCCAAAACAAAATAAAATTGGAAATGCAAAAACCTGGCTCAGAGCTTTAGGCTAGACCGAAAGTTAGATCACGTTTTGTAAAAAGACGTTCGTTGTCGAGCTGAGCATTCAAAAAAACATTATTGCATTACCAACTCTCGGCACTGAAAAAAATCGCCGCACGTAAAAATTACCCGTGCAAACCTGGGCTTATGTATATTAATCAGTTTTATTTTCAAGTGTGCTTGAATATCTGAAGGTCAATCGTGTCTATCTGTACGTGTAATTTCACTCATTGTATAGAGATGAACTTCTGTGTCTACCTATCTTGTGTAGTGAGTGAAGTTGCTAACTTTTTAAATTAACGCCACTTAGACCCCGTTGTGCCCCGTTTTGCCAACTTCAATAAGTGAGGCCGGTAATCGAGAAATAACCTGGATATTATCCTAATGTTCTCTTTTTTAGATTATTTAAGGTAAGTACCTACTTACCCCTTTGTATACTAGGGTTAAAGGAGCAGGTAGGTAGTGAAGGATTAATTGGTTTCTATGTAAGCTAAGGTCATGAATATGAGATGAGGGAGATAATGGCTGATAAAACTGTTTGTTTTTATGCTAAACGTGGTGTTATTTTTCTAGTTCGTCTTTTAAAATATTCATCATGTTTTCAATGTTTAAAAATTAAAAACTACAGTATGGTTAACCTCAGTATTCGTTACAGACCAGTGAACGAATCGTCTTTCATTATGCTATTAAGTTCTTAATTAAGTTACTACCGTATTTCGGAAACTAAGAAACAACATAAAAACTGATTAGGGTTTTTACCCAAAAGGTGACATCGGGACCCTATTACTAGGCCTCTGCTGTCCATCCGATCATCCGTCCGTTCATCCATCCGTTCATTGTCTGTCACTGGGTTGTATCTCATGAAATGTAATAGGTAGACATCTTCTATTGTCGCTATCACAACATAAAAGAAAATATGGAAGGGGGTCTTCATATAAGAAACGTGTTTTTTTCGACGTTATTGACTTTTGGTAGTTATACCCTTCGTGTGCGAGTACGACTCGCACTTGACTGGTTTTTCTATTTTTATCGAGTGATTTAAAAATACGTACTTATTAACGGCGATGACAGGCTCATAGTTTAATATGAAGGCAGCCATATTTCTGTCCAAATTGACACTCGTAAATACCAGTGATGAATGACGGTATAATATTTTCAAATTTTAATATGCGTTGACAAAACTGACGTGATGAATATTCATTTTAAAACCTTCATTTATTTTAATTTTTTTCATTGAGTCGGAATATTGAATTTTAATGCTGTGTACGAGATTTTTATTTGGATTTGATAGCTTTAGGGCTTATTTAGATAGGACTGCACTACGTGTCGTGTATTATTTATATTTTTAGTTTATTAAGGTTTTTAGTCCCGTGTGGTGCCGGACATAAAGAATAGCATCACGCCATTTCTTCCCGTGGGTGTCGTAAAAGGCGACTAAGGGATTTACTGGAGAGTGGGCAGCAGCGTTCTCTATGCATTTTACCATCAAACTGCGATCGCCAACCCGCTTGCCAAGCGTGGCGATTATGACAAAGCCCCCCAATTAGGGGGAGGCCCATGTCCAGCAGTGGACGTCTTGCGGCTGAGATGATGATGATGATGATGATGATGAAGGTTTTTAGAAAAAAAAAACTTTGTCTAGATTAATATTCTAAAGAGGTCAAGTTTGTATGTTTGTTTTTAGCAAGTACTCTTTTCTTTCATTTTTTTTTACACTTGATAGCCCAATCATAGGGGAAGGTTATCGGCTGTGTAACATTATACAACAACCCTTAGGAGAATGAGCAAAAAGAAAAAAGTACATCAGTGAGTGTTGAGGTAACCTCTAGAAGCAATAATACCTTGAAATACCCTTCGGGGTAGATCCGACATGGTTTGGGGAGGTTAGGTTAGGTGAAAACTGTGACCTCCTATGCACAAGCCGAGCGAGCGAAGCGAGCGGTGCCGTGGCAGCGGCCGGAGAGTGCCAGAAATGATTTTATCTCATAAAACAACGTTTGGAATATGAGTCATTCATTGAATATCATTGAATTAAAATGAATATTTGTTTATTTATATACTGTGGTTTTAATTTTTGACAATACCTACACCTCATCAACCTATCTAAAATGTTTTGGTTGCGATGCATTGCACTAGTGCCTTAAATATACAAAATCAGTATCTCCGCTCACAAGCTTAGTGGTGTTTTTCCCTCGGTGACATTACTGAGACTTCAAATAGAACAGCCGGGGTTTCGAACCTACGACCTGTGACTTGGTAGTCCAACGGTCAGATCCCTAGGCTATTATTGCTTCTAGAGGTTACCTAAACACTCACTGATGTACCGTTCTGTTGGGGAACAGTCCATGGGCCAATTGCTCTTTGGGTGAAAAGTTATTGGTCAAAACATTCTGTTGGTTAAGCATTCACTGACGTAGAGTAATGCTGGCGAAACGGTCGTGGATGAAAAGTCCTTTGGATGAAAAGTTAATGGTTTAAAGATAATGTTGATCAACGGTTCATGGACCAATCGACTGTTGGTAAACCGTTTCAGTTTCGCTCAGGCGGGCGATGCGATGCGGCAGGTCGGAGGGCAAAAATTCTCGTGGGTGAAGCGATAGTAACTTTACAAAATGTTTACATTAGCTTACCCGTAAAAACACTGAAACATAGTTTATGTTATAAAGTTTGAACTGATAAACACTATAACATAAATGTCACTCCGAAAAAGTAACATATAAAGTTGCATAGTTACAAAACTACCATCCCAACTCGCGAAACTCTAGTTGAACAGGTTTAAACAAGCCCCAACACTAGTTGCGACTTGTTTCGTACCAAGCCCCACACTACACGTCGAGTGACGTATGACTCCAACTGACAATACGACTGAAACTCAATTAAAAAATACCAACGTTTCCAAATTAATTTTACTTTTACACCAACTTGTTAAAATTTAAATTAAAGGTGTATAAATTGACATGTTTTCTTTAACCAGGTGAAAATATGAATCTGGTCCGTTAAAAAATAATTGTTTGTTGAGGCTCGATAAATGGATACTTATTTCAGTATAAAATATGAAGGTATGTGGATATTAGAATTGCACTCAACAAATTATATATTTTGCAACCAATATTTCTCCCATTTCCTGCCGTGGGTGTAGTAAAAGGCGACTAAGGGACTTACTAGAGAATAGGCAGCAACGTTTTCCATGCATTTTACCACCATACTGCGATCACCAACCCGCCTGCCAAGCGTGATGATTATGGCAAACCCCCCTCTTAGGGGGAGGCCTATGTCCTGCAGTGGGCGTCTTTTGGCTGAAATGATGAAAAAAACAGCAGGACAAAATTATTGTAACAAATAAAATGTATCTAGTATAAATTAGTTCCGATAACGTTATCGGTTCTCATTACTATTGACAGTAAAACTGCGGCCAATATAACTAAATGCCGAATAAAAATTCCCACATCGAAACACAGCATAGTTTTATTGCAATTCTGTGTTTACAGCTATTCGGGATGCGCTGCATCAATCTGTTACACGACTATTGTTTTGGGTGAACTAATCGTTAGTTAGATAAATACCTAGCTAGTGTAGCATATGATATTGTGAAGCTTAGTGCTGTTATCTATGTGCTGTTACTATCTTGATGTATTTATCGCAGATGGACTATCGAATCTGCGGTTTTACGTAACCACTAGCTGTTTTACAAAACAGCTCCGTTATGTAAAACAGCAGTGAGGTATGGCTACTTTAAGTATTTTGTAATTACACGCAGAAAACCATTAACGTTTGACATTTATAACATATTTATTGGCAGCGGGTCAACGATTACTGGGTATACAACCAATTTACACAAAATCTTAAAAAACTATACCGAACATAACAGCCATAACCTAACGCATATATATATCCTAACGAAGTAGTTGTTAGTTATACCTAAATTGCACATAAAATTATAACTAGTACATATTGTAACGACTAAATATATTTTTTAAATTGTTATCTGTTTTTTTTAATTATACTCCGAAATGGCTAGACCGCTTTTGGCAACACTTTTAGTGATAAATAGCTTATATATTATGTGATGTTGTTGCGGGCACAGGTAGTCTTTCATAAAAAGAAACCTTGAATACTTTTGAAAGAAAAACAGATAATTGCACATTATTAAAATAGATCTCACCATGACTAGTTTAAACAAGCGAATTATACGCAAACCAATTCAATTGTGGCAGATATATTAATCATTGGTCCTTCGATCCACGGCTGATAATTATTAATAATACCATGTTATTACAGCTCATTATGCTCCGTTTTTATATTTTCTTATTATGTTTCTGTTGTAGTAGTATTTATTGTTGATAATGATCATTTATTTTGACATACTATGTTGATATTAATTAATTAATATACTTTATTGTTTTATTGTAATTATGGCTTTCAATTAGAGTCTGTTTTATTAATGTAATGCTAAGTCAATGTGGATTTATAATTATGAAATTGTAAATTGTGTAATGAAATGGTTATTATTTTAGACACAAGTTAAAAATTATTACGTGTGTGTAACGTTGCAGAATTTGATAGGTATACTTCGCCCGCGACTTCGTCCGCGTGATATTTTGGTTTATGACCCGCCGCTTTGCATTTCCATCGCCCGCCCGCGCTGTTGCGTACTTCGACTTCACTTATCGTTCTTTCACATTTTTTTTTTAGTTTTACTCAGCTCTTTAGGGTCGAAGCGTGTTGTTAGATATATTCTACAAAATTCCTCAAGAATTAGGCTGTCAAATCCAGTGGTATCCATGGTTACTACCAATATTTTCAATAAACGAACTCACAAAGTTACGAACTTTACTACTTTTTAATTAGTAGAGGTATATTAAAAAATAAACACACAAAAATAAGCACATAAAACAGAAAATCCCTCTCGATTAACAAAGCCTACCCAGTATCAACAAAATCGTCTGCATCGTTGTCAGCAGGAGAAATGCCCACAAGGCTGGCAGTATGGCCATCCTGATGGATTCTTTGGGCAAAAATTGGTCAGCCCAATAAAGTCTTTTTACAACTTTGTTTGGGGTCGACTTTCAGTCTAACGGGTTGCAGCAGAGTACCAGTAACATGGAGCGAATGCCGATCTGAACTATACAACCCAATTACTGATTAAAGGCTCGTTCAGACTAGCGCGACGCGACGGTCGCGCGCGAATCGGCGATTTATATCCGTAGAACAATTTCTATGAAAACGCGCGCGACACTTCACACAGGGGCGACCTGTCGCGCCGCGACACGGTCGCGCCGCGTCGAGTAGCGCGACAGCTTATTAGTACATTTTGTATGGCATCGCGGCGATTTCGCGGCGAATTCGCTGCGACGCGGCGACGCCATACAAAATGTACTAAAAGCTGTCGCGCCGGTACAAGGACGTCGCGCGCGAATCGCAGCCGATCCGCGCGCCTCACGTTACCCCCCTTGATAAGACTGGTTGTCAGACTTTTGGGCTCCTGACGTTCCGGTAACGACATTCAAAAATCTACGATTACAGCTGGGACCAACGGCTTAACTTGCTTTCCGGGGAACGGAGGGGTTTTGGTATACAATATAAAGATGGTCACCCATTCACGGACCAACCGCAGCATGCGTAACTTTACTTGATTGATCGACCCATGCGGCTGTAATTAGTTAGCCACAAACTTATGGCTATTCCTATTTCTTGCCATGGTTGTTACAAAATAACTTACTAAAGAATAGGCTGCAGAGTTCTTTATGCCTTTTACCACCATACTGCGATCGCCAACCCGCCTATCAAGCGTGGTGATTATGGCAAATCCCCCAATTGTTCCGAGGAGGCGTATATCCAGCAGTGGATGAATTTCGGCTGAAATGAAGAGACTTCTTAAACCTAAAAATTTGACCTGCTAACCCTTTTCCGTGGTTCTCTTTCAACCGCTCAGTGACATCAAACAAAAGTTGCGCTTGCATAAAGTTCCCGATGAAGCGCGAAATGAAACTGATCCCGATCGTTATAGAAGCTAAACTAGTTTTAATGAGAACCACTCGATTCTATGCAAGCCGTTTAGTTTGTGTACGTGGGTTATCTAGGAAAGTTAGGAAACGTCGAAGTCGAAAAGTGCAGTGTACAAGATGAAGATAGCTAAGTGTTGACTATATGACGTCATGAATGTTTTCCTGAAAGAGGTAAGTAAGGTATATAAAACAAACCGGTTTGGTATGTATTATTATTTGCCAGTTATTTTTAATTCCCATATTGAAGTTAGGCTGCTGCCTGTTTGTGGCTTGTTACTAGGTAGGAACAACTGGACGCGATTATTGATCAGGTCAAGGTAAGCATGCCACGGTTGATCAATGGATAGATCTTCACATACCAAGACGTCTCCCGACCCTGGAAAGCACTTCAAACAGTGGTCCCGGCTGTCACTCATAGATCTTTGATAATCGTTACTGGTGACCAGAAGCTTAAAATGAAACTATGGCAACCAGTGTTGCCAAGACGAATCGTATTATCCAGTAACTGTGTTGAGTGTGTAACTATGTTGTAGAAGTCAAATAGACAGTCTCTCCATGTAACGTATACGAGTATTCAGTTGCATCCGGTAATACTGGAAGCTGACCCCGACGTAGTGGGTAAAAACCTAGGCAGCTCTTTGCTGATCACTAATTATAAACTAAATTACGATATTTCTCATCGTACTCATCATTTCAACCCGTAATCTCCTACCGGTGGGTATTGTACTCTTTGACTCAAGACTTGGAACAGTCACGTACCGGTGTCATGTGCTGCTCACAACTGACAGTATTGTAATTACTAGCTTTTGCCCGCAGCTTCGCTTGCGTTAAAAATAACAATAAATGTGGCGTTTTGCGCATAAAGGTACCAGTAAGGAGGTATTAAATTAAGGCCGGATCTAGAAGAGTCCCTTTATTACGCTGATTCCAAAAAAAACCTAATATTTTTTTTGTAACAGACATCCAAAGTGGAAATTCTGAAAAAACTAGTTTCGAGAAAATGGAGTTTGAAAGTTAAGGTTGCAAAAAAAACAATCCCCCATTCTCGGCAATTCATGGCTAATGCCCAACACATTATATGCATCAGTGTATCACTTACATAACCGACACTTTACTGCCAATATACAATTAATATTAAAATTTAAAAACTCAACATTCATAAAAAGTATCCTATGTTACTTCTAATACCTCCAAAGTTTCATGATGATCGGTAAAGTAGTTTTCGCGTGAAAGCGTAACAAACAAACTTACATTCACATTTATAATATTAGGTAGGGATAATTATAACGTGACTAATTACTCACTATACATATCATCCTCCTCACATGATATCAATAACTGTTTGCATACTAAGTGTAACAGTTAATGGCCATATGATGAATGATCTCAATATTGCGCATTGATATGTACGATTAAATCCAATTATAATGGAACTCATTTAATTAATTGTACCTACAAACTTCTACAATGGCTATCGAAACACCATAACAATACCAAAATCAGATACCTACTATCACGATGTTATACTACCTACTTTAAGTATAACTATGTAGTTAGCCGTGCTTTTTAGGGTTCCGCACCTAAAAAGGAAAAAGCGGAACCCTTATAGGATCACTTTGTTGTCCGTCCGTCCGTCTGTCAAGACCCTTTTTCTCAGGAACGCGTGGAGGTATCAAGCTGAAATTTATAACAAATACTCAAATCTACTGTCCCTTGGAGTTGTGAAAAAATCTAACTTCTAAACTAACGCAATCAAAAGATATAGCCGTTTATACCGCAAATTTCCTCAAATTTTCGAAACTCGCAAGGGAATCAAAACCTAAAGGGTACTTCCAGTCGATCTAGAATTTTGAAATTTGGTACGAAGCAACGTCTTATAGCACAGATAAAGGAAAAATTACGAAAACCGTAAATTTTTAGTTACATCATATAATAAACAGAACAAAACACAGACAGAAATAAAACCAATTGAAGAAACAGAACAGAACTACGACTCGATTGTCGTGATGGGTGAACTTTTACTTATATACCTACAGGTTTGTACGGAACCCTCGGTGCGCGAGTCCGACTCGCACTTGGCCGGTTTTTTTTTTGTGGGTAGGAAATCATCAAATGACGTCTCGCGCTCTGGGTGGAGCGGATGGGCATGTCAGACTTTTACTGACTATAACCCACCCGTGTTCCTTCAGTTGCCCATATGCCAGGACCACGGTACCTCTATCGAACTAATCTCGCGGCCCTGGCAGGCATCGGTCCTAGCAGACCCCTTCAGTTTGCTGACATCTCTTTGAGGCGCGCGTGAAACACTACACGCCGTCGACGCGGGCCTGGTCCTTAACGAGTTCGCAATCGACTCGCGACGCCCGGGGCGTCTATTCTTGCGACGGCTAGGGAAGTGACGGCCCAGAGACTGCCACTCCCTCACGCGCCCCGCCTCTTCGTTCGCAAGCATTACTGCTTCACAGAAGAAGGTGACGGCTTCCCATGCCCTCTCGCACATGTGCGCGAGGACCTTTGCCTCCAGATCCCATGGTGGCACTCCGGCAAGTAAGCTTGCTACCTCGCTGGAGACTGTGCGGTATCCCAGGACTAGCCGGATGGCCATGCCCTCTGGGACGCAATCAATCGGCGCGCTGAGCGCAGCCTCAATGAGGGTGCCCACACCGGTGCCCCGTAAAGGGCATGAACCGCACGACCCCGTGTAAAGCCTCCGGCAGGAGGCGTTTGGACCCCCAGATTGGGCAGGAGCCGCTTTACCCCAGCCCCAGCCCGCTCCAGTCTGGGAGCCAAACGTCGGAAGTGCTCGGATTGGCTGTACACCGGTGACACTGTGACCTTGAGCTGGCCCAGCAAAGTACAGAGTTTCTACAAAATAAAAGGTCATTTTACGCTGGTTTAGTTGAAAACTTTATTGTGCACTATCTTCGAAGGTAAAAAAAGGTGTCGTGAAGAAAATTTAAAGACTGTCCTTAGATAATTTGGTCATGTTGAGAGGATGAATGATAGGCGACTTCTTTTAAACCACACCGTTGTTTTGTGACATCATTCCTCAGCCTATCATGGGTAGTCACACTACACCTGCTTCGCATGGAACGCATTTCCATAGCATTTAATCTACTTTCATGTTTCTTTTGCTACACCTAACATTCACTTCCATACATAAGCGTAGTCACCAGCATACCATTGTGAACACCTATTCTTTTTGGACATCAACTGGTAGGTAATTTACTTTATTTTTCCTCACTTTTTCACATTTTTATGAATCTTTTCATTCCTTGTGTTTTGACTCCCTAAATATACGAACTCATTTCCTTGCAAATATGTCGTTCTTAAACCAGTCAACCTACATTCTACAACCACATATTCCTATGTTTTATTTGTGCTTCATGAATGACGTAAACTT
The DNA here is from genome assembly GCA_947507805.1 of Aporophyla nigra. Taxonomy (NCBI): domain Eukaryota; kingdom Metazoa; phylum Arthropoda; class Insecta; order Lepidoptera; family Noctuidae; genus Aporophyla; species Aporophyla nigra. The sequence continues at coordinate 23,995,283 of OX382297.1, read as the reverse complement.
CATCCCATCAAAATCATAAATGTGAAATGAGAGCCAAGTTCAATCTTGTAGATATGCCTTGGTTGTTGACTTCAACGACAAAAGAAGTGAGATCTAAATGGGTGCCAAGTTCAATGGTCAGTCCTGAAATTTATTTATAACTGCATAAAATATCATTTATTTTTATAACTTAGGATAATATATTGTAGCCTAAGGTCTGACTTGGCTAGTTCTCATTACGGAGCCAAGAGCCAAGTTCAATATATCACAATATTGAACTTGGCTCTCATTTCACATTAATGTTTTTGATGGGATATCATTACTTTTTGTACATACATTATTAGTTGGTACTTATTTATAAGAAAATTAATACCAAATGGTTTTTGTTACAAGTGTTCCTAATATAATCAATTAAGTGAAAAATTATAATTAAATTATAAAAATTTACCAGTTTCTGATTTATTCCTTTATATTCACCTAATTACCTATCTGTATGCCAAATTTCAACTTTCTAGGTCACCTGGAACTGAGTTAGAGTTTTGATCTATAGGTCAGTCAGTGATAAAAATGACGATTTTTGGACGTTAATATCTAAATAACCGTTTGAGATGTGTTTATGAAATTTGAAACATACATGTATCTTGCAAGTTTCAATACATGAGCCAAATTTGACACGTATATGTGAAATAGTTTTTGAGTTATGAGGGGTCAAAAGTGGCTCCAAATGGTTCGTGTAATATTACACACGGTGCTGCTCGCCAGTTCTATTACTTGAACTTGGCTTGACACGCTACCAAGTGTCTAGATTTATACCAATTAACCGCACAGCAGGATAGCCACGGCTTTTGTTTCCCAGTATCACCTTATAATGATATATTGTCTTTGTTAATGTTGTTGTGTCCCGGGAGTGTTTAGTTTCCAGCTCAAAATATATGTAAGTAGTTTTGTGGAAAACTGATTTTGAACCCATAAAGTTCATAAATTATAAGATATTCTTTCTCAGAATAAGAAATATTCAATCGGCTTATATACCTATACGCTTAAATTGAAAATAATTTCAGTATTGAAAATGCTTTATTGTGAAACACAATGCCTACCCACAAAAGGCGCATAAAGCGATCTGCTATTTCGAAGGATGAATATAATGAAGCTCCATTTCCACGGAGCCAGTTTCAAGAGCAAAAATTGTATGCCATAAAACAGACGTGCGATTTCCATAAAATAGCTTGCATGCACTTTTTACACGCTTTATCTTAGCTTCACTTGTATTTTTGTATGTTTGTTTGTAACCGACTCCTTATAGCGCAATTTTGACCCACTTTAAACGACCAGATTTCATTTCAACTCTGTAGACTTATCGAGGACCGATGACAATACTATAATTTCATAAATTTGTGCCATTATCCTTGCCAGGGTTACCAGGATAGCAAAAAAGCTGTCTTCGAAAACTACGCTGACATACGCCTCAAAATTCGGAACACCGTAAAAAATAGAAAATAAATAATAGTTTAAAAAAAACTAAAAAACACGCTCACGCGCACACCAAACCTAAAAGTACAAAATAATGGAAAAAAGCATGCGGTGCCTGATATCAATAAAAAATACCTTAAAAAGCACTCCCGCTTTTTTACCATTATTTTGTACTTTTTAGTTTGGTTTTCTATGGAAGCGTGTTTTTTAGTTTTTTTAAACTATTATTTTGTATAAGTGAATGCAAGCCTTGCCATTCAATAGTTACGTGCGATTCTGTTTACATCAAAGGAATTATTGCATGCAAGTTTTACGTCGTTTATATACGGAGTTGCACGTTCTTCTACAATTGATTCTAATATTTACCGTATTTGCGCTCCCAAATATTTTACCCAGTTTTATCGAACGAAAAATTTTATTGTCTAGATTTTATTGAATTTGGTTCGTTCTCTTACGTTTTATTGATAGAATATTTTAATGACAGAACTGAATATAATTTTATTGCACGTTCTCACCTTTACCAGTTTTGAGCGGTAATTAATAAGTATTACCATTGTACATATTTTCTGATCCTTTCTTCTTGTCTGTTTATATGTGAACAGTGCAACTTACAAGTGTACAAGTATACACATTAAAAGATGAAATAAACAAATAACTTGCCCGTATCATGGAAATCTCAATAAATTTTTGTTTCAATTATGGTGCGACACGCAATTAACTTACAACATGTAATGGGGGGCTTTATCACTCTTATTATAAATCAGGTTCAGAATAACATGAGGCTTGTGGCTTAATTGTAACAGCCGGACAGGTTAATCGATGAAATTAAGGTGCGCATGCCGCTGTTGATCCGTGAAAGGGTGACCATCTTTACATACCAAGTGCCACCCCTCCGTGCCACGGAAAGCATATTAAGCCGTTGATCCCGGCGGTCATTCGTGATCATCTTTGACTATCGTTACGAGTCGTGAAACGCTCGAAAGTCTGTCAACCAGTCTTACCAAGGGGTATCGTATTACCCAATAGCTGAGTTGTGAAGATCAGATAGGCAGCCACTTCATGTAAAATACTGATATATGATGATAGCCGATGTCAAAAAAGTTGGCTTTAACACTATTTAAACCTAATCTTGTTATTACTAGCCCTTAAATCAAGGCAGATGGTTCCTTTCTCAGAAGCAACACATCCTTTACTGTAAAATTACTGAGAAAAACATACAAGGCACCACTCGGGTAATTTACCTTCATTCCCTCAAAGGTGCTTGCTTTCAGAGAATATTATCAATTATTGAACATCTAACATTTATTGTAAGAAAACAGAGAAAAGCTTTTACCTCTGCGACCGTATTTGGAAACTCAGTTAAATTAAATTCCTCAGTTTTGGAGGTGCTTTTTTTAGAAACAACATAAATACAGCCTCCGGCTAATTGGTTTATTTACGGCGCACTGGGATTTCGTTTTAGTAAATATTACTGGGATATAAAAGATACAGCGGTTGGCAACAGGACACAATGATTGTCTTCAGAAAATTACTTTCATAGTGGGTGAAGATTTTAATACACATGTATAGGTAGGTATTTTAAATAGGTTAGTAACCCGTTACCATGGATATCTGCAACGTTACAAATACGTAATTATTTAATACATGATTTTGGAATGGATCCCTGTGTTGAAATTTTAGTAGCTTATTTATAAAAAAAATGCAGTTTCATACATTTTGACCGCGTAAGTGTTCCATTTTTGAGACGTCCGTTTTCGTTCTGGTGAAAAAAAATTCCACGCTATGGTGTTTAGAATTATGTGCTTTTTTGTGGATGGGAAATCATCATATGACGTCTCCAGTTCTGGGCGAAGAGGGAGGGCGTGTCAGACTTTTACTGACTAAACCCCACCCATGTTCCTTCAGTTGATTATATGCCAGGGCCACGGCAACTCTTTCGAACAAATCTTGCGACCTTGGCTGAATTCATGGTTACAACTTAGGCGTTGGTTTCCCTGCTGCCCTGTATACTCATAGTAAGTGACGTTCTGTAGTTTCTGCTTACCCCCATTCCCATGGGAAAAGCAAAGCGTTGGGTTATGTATGCTTGTATAATATGTATAGTACATCTAAATGACTTGGAAACTTGATTTGTATGTTTCGTTCTATATGACCTGCATGTAAGAGTAGAGTTCTAGGTTTGATTCCAAGTCAGGCAAACTGTTTTGTGATAACGGGTATCTCTGTCGTAGCCTGGATTTTGGTTTTGAAGCAGTTTTTTACTGGGTGTACTTTTTACTTCTACTTGCGGGGAGTCCAGGTGTAATGATAAGTTCATATAATTTGATGTTCAATCAACCTATCGTAGTCTGGGCACGCCACTAAATTGCGGCGGTAAGTCCCCTCTTTGAGGAGTGGATAGAGAGGCGCCACGGCGTCCTCACCTTCCGCCTGACGCAGGTTCTCACCGGGCATGGGTGCTTCGCTGGGTTCCTGTTCAGGATAAAGCGGTAGGAAACGTTCGGGTGTTTCCATTGCAAGGATCGTCTGGAGGACACCGTAGAGCATACGGTGGAGGTGTGCCCTGCCTGGGCAGAGCACCACCGTGTGCTCGTGGAGGCGATCGGTGGCCGCGACCTATCGCGTCCGGCCCTGATGCGAGCCATGGTACGGAGCGAGAGGGCATGGAAAGCCGTCATCTCCTTCTGCGAAGCAGTAATGCTCGTGAAGGAGGAGGCGGGGTGCGTGGGGGAGTGGCAGTCTCTGCGCGCTCACGTCCCTAGCCGCCGCAGGAGGAGACGCCCCGGGCGTCGAGAGTCGATCGCAGACTCTCGGCCACCGTAGGCGCGGGCATGCGGGCGGCGAGCTACCCATTGCTCGCCGCCCGGTAAGGACCATGCCCATGTCGACGGCGCGTAGTGTTCCACGTGCGCCTCAAAGAGATGTCAGCATTAACTGAAGGGGTCTTCTAGGACCGATGCCTGCCAGGGTCGCGAGATTGTTCAAACAAGATACCGTGGCTCTGGCATATGGGTTACTGAAGGAACACGGGTGGGTTTTAGTCAGTAAAAGTCTGACACGCCCTCCCGCTCCGCTCAGAGCGAGAGAAGTCATTTGATGATTTCCCATCCAAAAAAAAACCTATAGTCCACTGCCGTACCGTAGTCCACTGCTGGACGGTGACCACTCTAGGCTGCGCATCATGAACTCTGTCCTACACTTTCCGCATGCAGTCTGTCTTAGCTAATTTTGTCATGATCGCAGTATGGTGGTAAAATACATAGAGAACGCTGCTGCCCATTCTCTAGCAAGTCCCTTAGTCGTCTTTACGACACCCACGAAAACAGATGGGACAGTGCTATAACTTTAAATCCGACACCACACAGAACTGAGTACTTGATGGTATTCTTTCAGAACACTGTACCGTTGTAAATGTTACGCTAGCACATTTCTTTACTGAGAATATCAGCACACGGCATTATCATAAACGAGATCAAACATTCCAGTAGTTTCACAAAACAAACAAAGCATAAGCTTTCCTTATGAGTAGGATTATGAGCGGCTAAGTCTAAAGCACGGTTACACTAGCTGAGATTTAATCCCGTTGAACTAATACCCGCTATAAAGGAGCTTCCGCACTGGCTGTAATGAGAAGCGCATGGTTTGCTTTAGCCGTAACGCAAAAACAGTCCCCTCTCACTCTCTGTATACCTAGCAACTTTAAAAAGTCACTTCTGGGATAGATAGCCCCACAGGCTGTATCTTGTGCGGCCCCCATAAGGTTTTGGTCTTGAAAATAATAAGGAAAAAGTTTACATAATTATGATAACAATTTTATTCCTATAACTAGGTTCGTACAAACACTTTTACATATTTATCATATTTTTAGAATAAGATGAGGTCGATTTCCTATCCTATTTGACTAGTCAAAGCAGAAAGGCGAAAAAAAAAAATCAGAAGTCACAGTCTCTTTTAAAATCCAAACAATCTTGGTCAGACCATGTGAAGACCGTGTAAATTGGTGTCTAAAATGGTCTTTTGAGGAAAGAATCACACAGATTGAGTGGACCTGTGCAGTCAGTGCACGCATTTATCAGTGTACCTACATTTATATACTTAATTAACCACATATATTTTAGTAAAATGGCCTTCTACTGACTAATTAACCGTTACACTTGCAACTTGCCACTAACGTAAGATAACCAAAACTTCATATCTGATCTGTAGTCACAAATGTAGTGAGGAGCACTTGGCTAGATTCAAGACTGGATACCATTTAAAAATTCACATGCATACGTGTGCAGAAACACGTAACAAATTTTCTCCTTACCTTAGATAGAGTGAGGCATGCATACCAAGCTATTTTAGAATAAACTTTGTATTTATTTACATAATTTGAAGTCTGACTCTGGTTTGAATGTCATACATCGAGTCTGGATTTAATCGTATGTAGATATATTATATAAACAGTGTAAAAATACCTTGCTTAGTTGATTATAAGCTCATTTTCAACCAGTATTGTCAGTCCCTAATACTAATACAATTTGCCGAATTCCTTAAAGAAACTTGTACCATATTTTTCTAACACGCTTTTAATGACAATCTGAGGGTTTTGAAGGATATTCTTAATCCATCACTTAAGAGGTTTGAAAATTTGTCTGTCGAGTAACGTAAATAACGCAATGGACGTGCTTGAGCTGTCAAAATGAAAAACTAGGATCAATTGTAATTTTTTTTAGTTAAACTGTTATCCCGTTGGTCTTCTGAAGGTCTGAAATAGACAACACATTGTAAGCCGCCATGGTGATCAACTTTGGCCTTTCACTGTATAAAACAGAATGACGAAGTTTGGTATTTTTATGATATGAAATTTTTATTTATGTTCGTAGATCTTTTGACACTTTTACACGTCAATATTTAATTGATTAATATATTAAAATTATATGGCACCGGCTTTTCCTAGCTAACTGATCCATGAGAAGAAATGCCACAACAAACTCAGCAGTCATAGTCTCTTTTAAAGTCAAACATTATGTTATTAGAATTTTATGTGAGTCTTACAATGCAGGGCCATGTCTGAAAGGACTTTTTGAAAAAAATAACCATTGCAGTTTTGAGCTGACCTGTTCTAACAGACGGCATGCGTGCATCAGTCATTGTGCAGCTCGGTACCTTGGATTATCAAAATAAAGCCCACCCAAATACAGCCGCGGCTTTCAAAACCCATGTATTCATTGAAATATGACGTCAGATTTCAATCGAAAGCCTTCCCCATTCAGGCTATTGACGCTCAGTTGATTCTGTTTTCAGCGCTGAATCATTTCGTGCACAGTTTTTTTTTTATGTCGATTCAGTGAACGGGTTAATCTCGTTTCATAAATTCATTGTTAGCACACGGTTAGATGGCTTGGGTTGTGGTGCGTGTTCAATTTGGTCGGATCTCCTAAATTGTTGGTTGATATAACTTTATGGGTTTATGTAGAGGATTGGTAGTATGATAGGGTTATGCAAAGTCACAAAAAAGTTTTTGTTCTAATAAAACTGTGTGTTTAGTGTAAGTTTGCCTTCGTTAAAGTAGGTTACTTGTTTAAGTAGGTACCGTATCCGATTTAAAAGTAATAATCATAATTAATAGTTTATAGAGAAAATATTGTTGTTTTGGATGGTTTGCTTACACGCTAGAACGGTTAAACGGATTTAAGTGAAATTTGGCACAGAAGTCGACCATAACCTGGATTTTCACATAGAATACTTTTCATCCAAATATTCCGATAAAATTGTGGCTTATGCTTTTGAAACGGCTGGGCGCAGCTAGTGGCTAATATAATTGTAACGCCTCATAACTGATTATAGCCCCAATTTTGATTAATTTTTCTGTACAAAAGATTAATATATTTTCGTCAAGTGAAAAAAAAACAACATTTTCAAGGTGTTAAACTTCTCTATATCTATTCATTACTATTTAAAACAACGTTATCATACACAAGATCACTCTGAAACTTTTTATGTAGTCATTACCGTAAACATCAGACCAATTCATTCCCAGTCCTATTTACAGTTTCACAAGTCCCAAAATTGTATTAAACAAAGTACAAGCACCCTCTACAAAACACGACTATGAATACCGACGTTAATTTATTTATTTAACACGAATATTTTTCCATAGAGTTTCCAACTCAAGCGTATTTATTACCCCAGAGATAGCCGGAACGCGTTGTGCATAGACATTGTGCTCTGAATGTTCTGATAGTACAATAAATCATGTTTTTTATACAAACAAGTTACGACATGGATTAAATGCTGCGGCTCGTAAATTGCTCGGATGTAGATTCCTGACGGTTGAATATTTAAGCTTTGTTAACATAAGAGAGTAAAAGGGTATTTATATAAGAGTATTTATACACATCCAGATAGAAAAATGTTGAAGGAAATGACATTATACGTCCATTTACCGTGTTACCGTTTCATATTGTGCCTAACTAATAACAATCTTACAGTTTTATTGATCAAGTTAAGTTACGGTTGCCGCGGTTAATCCGTGGATGAGTGCCATCTTTACATACCAAGACTATAATGGCGGTAAGTCCCCTCTTTGAGGAGCGGTTAGAGAGGCGCCACGTCGTCCTCACCTTCCGCCTTACGCAGGTCCTCACCGGGCATGGGTGCTTTCGGAGGTTCCTGTTCTAGATAAGGCGTGAAGAAACCCCCGTGTGTTATCACTGCGTGGATCGCCTGGTGGACATGGTGGAGCATACGGTGGAGGTGTGCCCTGCCTGAGCGGAGCACCAACGAGTCCTTGTGGAGGAAATCGGCGGCAGCGATCTTTCGCGTCCAGGCCATGGTGCGGATCGAAAGGGCATGGGAAGCCGTCATCTCCTTTTGCGAAGCAGTAATGCTCACGAAGTAGGAGGCGGAGCGCGTGAGGCAATCAATGCACCCTCACCCTCCCAGCGCTTGGGGCGTCTCCTCCTGAGACACCCCCGGCGCCGGGAGTCCGTTGCGGACTCCGTTAGGACATTGGATACTTTTTATCTCGGTAGTAGTTTCCCGTGGGAAATAATCCCACCTTTACGCGAAAGGAAAGCTAGTAAGGTATGTCCAAGTTAAAAAAAAAACAGCAAATCCATAACTGTCCTTGTACTAATTTTCTCGACGAAAATAAATGGAGAAACTGACAAACTCTCTCAAAACATGAAAACATACAACAGAACTCATTACTAACTACGTCGTCTCCAAGGTTACCAACTTTCTTCGCTAATTGCCTTCGAAAAAACTACAAATCCACCATCCCCCATTAATTGTCCTAGCATTGTTTGTCCAAAGATTTCAGCAAAGTGCAACCTTTCTGTTTTTCGACTTCTTTATATCTCGCAAGATAAATTACTGACTTCCGTAGACACATAATAGGTAGAAACAGAAGGCAGGCTTTATACAAACAGCGAAAAGACACGCAAACATCGATATGCATCCTCGTAGGTACAATGAAAGTGCACTTCGCAAGGGACATTCGTCAGATGCTACACTAAACTCAGCGTAATTTGTGCAAATGCATATATAATATAATATACACCAGAGAGCAGTGGCGGCCCAGTGGTAACGGCCGCGACTTACGAGTCATGAGTTCGAACACATGCAGGCGGTTTACTTTGTGTAAATTATTTCATCACCACTGCTCTGAAAACGGTGAAAAAAAAGGGAGGAAACCGGCATGTCTTAGAACCAAAAATTCGAAGACATGTGACGTCTACCAACTCGCACTGCGCCCGCGTGGTGGATTATGATCCACTCCCTCTCACCGAGACGAGACCTGTGTCCCAGCAGTAGGAACATTATAGGCTGCTGCTGATGATGATGATGATGATATATACATAATTTCGCTAGCGTGAAATTAAAATACAAACCCGCACTAGACCCGCGTGGTGCATTGAGCCCCACTCCTTCTCACAGAGCCCTGTGTCCAAGCAGTGGAAACATGAAAGGCTGATAATTTTGAGGATTGCCCGTTTATAATGGTGGCACCAAAAAACGAACTGAAAATTAAAAAATAAAAGTTCGAGAGTTAGTTAGGAAACTTAGCTTATAGGAAAACATTTATTCTAGATATATTTTTTTACAGATTTTAGTTCCGAAAATTGTAACATAGAGAGTGTAGCAGTCTTTCCGGTGGTTTTAAAAACTTCTATATACTGTGAATTGCCATCTACCAGCACAAGATATTTTGTGATCTCCGTATATACGCGTCTACGTGGTGCAAGCAGCTGTTTTCTACCTTTTTATGTAGCTGACCTTCTGCACGTATCTTTACTGTGTCTGTGGTAAGGAAGCAATACAAAGAAAAACTCGTTCAAGTTTAAAACTGTTGTGATTTATTTTTGGGACTACATTTTCGGAATGTCGGATTTAAAACGAATAGCAATAAGAAGTGTAGGGATTTGGGATGTAACAATGTGTGTAAGAGGCTTCAGGTTTTAAGCTGTTGTTTTAGTTTATGCTGATTAGTGGTTTATGTTTTAGAGTTTATTTTAACGGTAAGTCGTTTTAAATGAGGATCTCAAATAATTAAACTTTCCTTCATAGTTTTACTGCTAAAGTTTCAACGTTTTGCATGGCAATTATGGTTCTTCCACTCAGGGCCGTAGCTAGGGGGGGGCATTGTGGGGCAATGCCCTACCTTGAAATCACAATGCCCTACCTTAAAAATACCGAAAACGAAGATAACCTATTTTCTAATAGGTTATAGTTTTAGATAAAAAAATGTAGCAATAGGTATCTAAACTTTTCCGAACATACCATAGTTTGGGACATTCATTTCATCAGAAAAATTTCAACCGTCTTGTTCGCTTGTTCTTCATCATTGAGGATTTAACAGCTGTCATTAGATCCATGCTCAAGTTTTGTCACAGAAATTATTGGTCTATGAATAGCTATTGAATGTACATCACTGACATAGAGGTGATGTTGATTGATTTAGTAGCCCGTGCTTCAGAGCAGATCAATTATGATATACTTAGTCACAAAAATTAAGGGATATAAAAACAACATATTTTTGGGTGATTTTCAACAAGTTGTAACTCCGAGGAAAATGATCGTACAGCAAAAAATTAAAAAGCACATTGTAGCACCATGTATTTAGTTTTCAGATACGGCCATGATTTTTTTGTCATGTTTGGGTCTTGATAAATAACAAGGAAACAACCAAAACAAATTTTTAACAAATTTTTTCTCGTCTTAAAAAAGGTCTACGGGTTTCAATTTTTTTTTCCATTGTTTCACTAAAAGTTCTTTTAGAAAATTTAATGTCCTTTAACTTAACGTATCCAGAATGCCTCTACAATGATTTGCCGCGGAGTTATCGTGAGTCAAAGCAAAAAAGTACTTATTAACTTTGACAATCAATAACTCTGGAAATAATGATTGTATAGGAAATCGAAGGAGGGTTTTGGAAACAACACAAAATTTTCTATAAGATACAGTGAATGGCTTTTATTGAAAATATTTTTTTTTTAAATTGAAAGCTTTGACTGAAAAAAAGACAAAAATTCGCATAATTAAGGATATTTGGATAACTTGGTATAACTTTGGATAAAATGGATGAACGAAGAATATCGTCGGTAATTTTTCAACCTCAAAGTGTCCCCTAAAATCTTTGAAAAATTCAAAGCGCTGCGATTTTTTTTTTTCATAGTGCCCTGAAGCTTCAAATTCTTTGTTTTTGCAAAAATTACTCACTCACTTATTAACTCTAGAAATAATGATTGCATAGAAAATCGAAGGAGGTTTTTGGAAACTGCACAACATTTTCTTTAAGATGCTTAGAATGGCTTTTGTCGAAAGTTTTTTTTTTTACTTGAAATCTTTGATTGAAAAAAAAGTCAAAAATTCGCATAATTAAGTATATTTGGATAACTTGGTATAACTTTGGATAAAATGGATGGAGTAAAAATGAGAATTTTTTTTTTTTGTTTTTTTCCTTGTTATTTCTCCAGACCCAAACATGATAAAAAAAAACATGGCCGTACCAGAAAACTAGATACATGGTGCTACAATGTGCTTTTTTATTTTTTGCTGTACGATCATTTTTCTCGGAGTTACAGGTTGTTGAAAATCACCCAAAAATATGGGAAAAAAAATTATATCCCTTCATGTTTGTGACTAAGTATATCATAATTGATCTGCTCTGAAGCACGGGCTACTAAATCAATCAAAATCACCTCTAGGTCAGTGATGTACATTCAATAGCTATTCATAGACAAATAATTTCTGTGATAGAACATGAGCATGGATCTAAGGACAGCTATTAAATCCTCAATGATGAAGAACAAGCGAACAAGGCGGTGGAAATTTTTCTCTGCATCGGCATATTATAATAAAATAGACCCATTGCTTCATGTGATGGCGCTTCAAATGCCATCTATACACAGAGAAAATAATTATTATAATATGGAATGAATCTCCCAAACTATGGTATGTTCGGAAAAGTTTAGATACCTATTGCTACATTTTTTTTATCTAAAACTATAAACATACAATCCAATTCTAATAGGTTCTCTTCGTTTTTGGTATTTTTAAGGTAGGGCATTGCCCCACAATGCCCCCCCCCTAGCTACGGCCCTGCTTCAGACCCAAACATAATAAAAAAAATTCATGGATCAAATAAAAAAAATGGCCGGATCTGAAAACTAGATACTTGGAGCTACAACGTGCTTTTTTTGTTTTTTGCTGTACGATCATTTTCCTCGGAGTTACAGCTTGTTGAAAATCACCCAAAAATTTTTTTTTTTTTTAAATATCTCTTAATTTTTGTGACTAGTGTATTTTTTATTTCCGCCCTACCTGTAGCCAATGCTGCCCTACCTCAAATTCGAGTCTAGCTACAGCCCTGCTTCCACTCATATTACTTCGTAGAAATCGGAAAAATAAACTGGAACTGTCTTAAATAATTTTGATGCTCAAAAAGTATCTCAGCCTAGTTTGAGTAAAAGACTAAATAAGTCTTTATTGTATCTCCAACAGAGGCAATACAATGAATGTAAGTATACATAGAACTAGGACAAATACAGTACGAGCTTCCAATTATAGTATCATCGCTTGTGATCTAGGTGCAGTAAGTTTGATCATGTAAACATATTAAAAGAGTAGAGAATAAAAGAAAACAAACGATTAGTTATGATTTTAAAATAACTATGGTATACTTAGTTGTGATTTTTCTCCCATAGTTCTCTGTCACTGACCTTGGCAGAGTTCAGTCCATTTCTTAACAATTTCATCGCAAGAACACATCTGTAAACATGGGCCATTGTGTATACGCCACGTCGCCAGCTTCCACTATTTCTGCGGCAGGTGCTATTAGTTTCGTCCTGAACTCTCTGATGTGATACACTATCTCTTCCAAATTGTTTGGCGTCATTTTCAATTAAAAGTTTGTGACGAGGGTACATTGTATACGAACGGTAAACTACTTCGATTTGTACGTTATTGTTGAAATAATACAATTTTGAATATGTGTGGGTCGTTTATATATTGTTGTATGCTCTAGGACTTCCTCTTTGGTATGGTGGACGCACGGCCGAGTACAAGCCGTATCAAGCCGTACGGCTGAGTAAGTGGTCCTGGGTTCCGTTTCCAGATCAGGCAAAGTGCTTTTGTTCTTTTTATGTAGATTTTTGTATCTGGAATTCTGGCGAATTGGTGACAAAGCCTCGGCTTGTATTATATGGGATTTAATACATAAATGGCAAAATGTGAGTGTACTATAATTACCAAACACCTTTGTTTAGACAAAGACATTTGAACATAAAATTACACTATTCCTGTTTTCCCAAAGGCAATAGCAATGTAATATTATGTTTTCGAAATCCGGCTATAGATATACGAACTAAAATAAGAGCTAAAATGAGAGCTTGTATAAGTCTCCTGTAGGATGTAGTTGTAATACTATGATACGAAAATGAGGGATATATAGAATGTAAACTGAAGTTAAACACCTGCACCCTAATTGCGAAACGCACAATTTATCAGAATCTGAATGGGATTGAAGATTATTTCTAAACCATTGCGTCATTTGTTCGAATTAATTGTCAGCTCAGCAACGTAAATAACGCAATGAATGTTGTTCAACTATGAATATTAAACCAATTCCTACCGATAAAAAGTTTCGCAATTACCCCTCTGGTTTACAAGACCGAGAGCAAATAGTGAGTAAACGGAGGAATGTTGCTGGACTATGACTCACAAATAGATTGATGGTATCTGTCAGGGTCGCGAGATCTGTTCGAAAGACTTACCGTGGCATATACCCTGGCATATGGGCAATTGAAGGAACATGGGTTGGTTTTAGTTAGTAAAAGTCTGAGACGCCCTCCCGCTCCGCCCAGAGCGGGAGACGACATTTGAAGATTTCCCACAAAAAAATGGTATCTGTATATTGTTTTAAGCTTTCCCAAAATCTCTAAAAAAGCTACAACGTGACCAAAACTCAAACCCCCTTAGTACTAAACAAGGTTTCTATTTAGCGCAGGTTTCAACCACGAAGTCAGTTTTTAATTCAGAATCCAAAATTTATAGGAGTGCAGTTATTTTTACGTGTACTAGTTTGACTAGTTAGTCCGGTGCGTTCTCATTTTTGTATTTAAAACTTTACCCAAATTGAAATAAAGTTCGAAATACAAAAAAAACTGGCTCAAGCTTTAGGCTAGAATTAAAGTTACGTCTAAAGTTTTTTTCCGTGTGGTACCGGAGGTAAAGATTAGCGCCATCCCGTTTCACTCCGTGAGTGTCATAAGAGGCGATTAAGGGACTTATTAGAGAATCGGTAGCAGCGTTCTCTATGTATTTTACCACCATACTGCGATCGCCAACCGCCAAGCGTAGCGATTACGGTAAATCTTCTGAAATTAGGGGGGTAATTAGGGGATGAAGTCGGATCGCGCTTTTTGGTAAGACGGCATTATTTATAAATTATTCACTAGTTTTCCAATACTTTTTTAATAGTGCGGATGCATAAACTTTTTCATAATCAATATTCTGCACTAATTTTTTACTAGAACAAGAATGCATTGCGTCTCTTATAACCTCAGCTACAAATTAGAGATAACGAAAGATATTATAAGATTTTTTTGACATAGGGACATAAAAAAAAACTAAATTTATTACTCTCCTCACGTAATCACAGAATCTAGTCCCCAGTCAGAACCTTTAACAAAAGAAAGCCAGTAACACGGTTAGACGTCAGTACCCCGTACGTGTCAATATAGTAGGGCAGACCGACTACTTTTTATTCGGGGCCCGTATTGTCCATTGTACGACAAAGGTTTACCCCGGCCCTTTTGATCCTTTCTCCAGCTCAACTCACCATCTGCATAGTCTCAGAGAGTGCGGGGAAAATATTCTCTGAAATTTGGGAAATTAGGCGGAATATAGACGAGTGACGCTTCTTGTCAACGCCGTGGGCTAAGATTTTGAGTGCAGCAACCGTTTTAGAAATTTATAGTAAATCGACGCTAGATCGATTAATACAAATACAAAATACAAATTAGTTCATTTCTTTAACAAATACATGACACTGCAATTGTGATTTGAGCCTCCTTTTAAGCTAATAAAGCCTGTAGTAGAAGGCTCAAAAAAAATTGGCACCTGCCAGAGTTGCGGACTTATTCGGAAAAGTTACCGTGGCCCTGGCACAGGCAACTGAAGGAACACAAGTGGGTTTTAGTCAGTAAAAGTCTTCACGCCGTTTGACACGCCTCCCGCTCCGCCCAGAGCGGGAGAAGTCATTTGATGATTTCCCATCCAGGTAGCCCCGTGGTAACGGTCCCGACTTACAAGTTACAAGGTAATGACTCATACATTGATGATACATTGTTTATCACCAATGCTCTAAAAACGGTGCTCGAAAACATCGTACGGCAACCATAGCGTATTATTGCCCACTTCCTCTCACAGGGAAGAAGCTTGTGTCCAGCATTAGGAACATTTACAAGCTGATTATGATTATGCTAGCAGTTTTGGAAATAATATATAATAATAATTATAATATCTTAGGACAACCAACACAACATTATCTTATCCCAAACTAGGCAGACCCTGTACTATGGTAACCAGACAACTGATAAACATACTTATATATTTCTAAATACATACATATTATAGATAAATTACACCCAGACACAGAACAAATGGTTGAGCTCATCACACAAACATTTGTCCTGGGTGGGAATCAAACCCACGACCTCAGTCTTAGCAGTCAGGGTCACTAACCACTAGACTAACAGGCCAGTCCGAAATTCAACATAGATTGATTAGAAATTATGAAACTTCAATTTATACATTAAAATACGTACGTTGTTCCAAATTGTTTGCAGTTACACAACAGCTTTGTTTTTTTTGTGTTGTTGGAACTTAAAAAAACAATACTTTCATTAAAATATTTGCATGGAAGTTTCAGTAGTTTGAGAATTTTAAAAATTTTCTTTGCACTTGACGAAACGCGATTACTACTTTGGTGAAGGTCATTGACATCAAGTGTTGCTCGCCTGTAGGTTCTTTTAGATCCCGACGGACATAACCGTGTGGCAAAGTAGAATTTATAACGTATGTTAGAGTTAAAGTACCTAGAGTAGAGTACAAAAAAATACATCTCTAAATTAGTAAATTTAGAGATGTATTTTTTTGTGTTATTTTTTTTACAGTAAAATATACAGGGTGAAAATAAATGTAATATCTTAACACGAAACAATAAAAATCAACGACCGCTTGTAGCGTTGTTACTTAAAGAATGAGTTGAAAAAAACTATTTTATTTTATTTATGCGTGTGAAGTCGATCAATACCGATCACGTCTGTCAAGTTCACACAAAAAGTTACGTATTTTTAAACTGAAATTTCAAGTGACTACACTAACAGCAGTCGATGAACCCACGAAAAATATCGTCAAATTACTTTCTTACTTGTTTTGTCATGTTTAGATTTCGATCCATCACGTCTGTGGAGTTTCGCTTACTAATTAAATTAAACCCTGTAGTATATTAAACAAGGTAACAGAAAAAAAAAATATGATGTACAAGTACCTATACACATACAAAAAAGGGAAAGACCAAAGTAGCCATCAACAAATTCGTCAGCATCGTTGTTAATGGCAAATATACCCAGTCAGTTTTCTTCGAAACACAAAATCCTAATTCCTTCTTTGTTCATTTTCGTGTATTCAGTAATTAAGGCGAAAATAAAGATCATATTGTTATTATAACAGATGCGATTATTTACTAACATTATCCGGTAAATAAGGAGCAACGTTACGTTTTCCTCATCCAAGCTATTTGTGAAAAGAATCGTTCAAAAGAATGTGAATGCTTTCGCCTTGGTTTTTTTTTTTGTTT
The DNA here is from genome assembly GCA_947507805.1 of Aporophyla nigra. Lineage (NCBI taxonomy): Eukaryota > Metazoa > Arthropoda > Insecta > Lepidoptera > Noctuidae > Aporophyla > Aporophyla nigra. The sequence goes on along the minus strand of OX382297.1, from coordinate 23,978,482 downwards.
TCTTCTCTTATTACAATGGGCAGTGTTCGGGGTCAGTTTTGGGTACAATGATTGTTTTGTTTTTTTTTGTTTTTGTCAATGTTGGCAAATTAATTGGCTTTATGACCTCTGGAAGAGTTCTTAGAAAATGGAAAGTAATTTTCACTCTACAAGTCTACATAACAGACAACTTGCAAAATGTAAGTACAATAAGTACGCCTCGGCGCGGCGTTACCCTTTGGAGATTACAAGCGTGGTGAATTTTATGTTTAAGGTTTTTGACGTGACAACGTCTTATAATTCGAAGGAGCCGGCTGCACGCACGAAAAAAAATAACTCATGCGGCGTTACCTCGCTCTGAGGCGTTCCATTTAAGGCTTGAAGTGCAAGCGAGAGCGCGCATCAGTATTTTTAACCGACGAAAAAAAATGGAGGAGGTTATCAATTCGACGCGTAAGTATATTTTTTTTTATGTATGACCACGCATAACTTTTTACATAGTAGTCCGATTGTGATAATTCTTTTTTATTGGAAAGAATATACTCCGAGAGTGGTCCCGTATAAATTTGGAAAACAAAATCGACCTTTAGGTCGGAAAACAGGGGATGATTGATTGTTCACTCATTGATTGTAATGTATAACCACGCATAACTTTGTACAGAGTAGTCCGATTTTGATAATTCTTTTATCATTGGATAGGGTATACCTTGCCAAGTATTATTAGTACATTAAAGCTACAAAAAATTACAAAATAAAAACTTTTTAACAAAAAATTAAACCGCCGAAAAAAAACAGAAAAGCAAAAAATAATAAACCTTAAAATTTTGAGTCGACGCTGAAAAATCAATGAGCAAAGATCACTCAAAGCGCCGACTCATAATCTTAAGGTTTATTATTTTTTGCTTTTCTGTTTTTGTCGGCGGTTTAATTTTTTGTTAAAAAGTTTTTATGTTATGACGTTGTCACGTTCAACTATCGTCAGTAAACCGACTTTACAGACAAGCGATTTTTTTATTTAGTTTGCAATTAAATAAGTACCTAATAAAAAAATAAAGTTACTTTACTTTCCTCCTACACTTATTCCTTAGCTATAAGGAATAAGTGTAGGAGGAAAGTAAAGTTACTTTATTTTATCCCAAAAAAAAAATGCACAATTCCTGTGAGTCATGCAGACGAAGTTGCAGGCAAAGTGCTAACTTTAGCCTGTGTTACTCGGTGATAATGTAGTTTTCTATAGCTGAAAGAATTTTTAAAATCGGTTTAGTAGTTTTCGAGTTTATCCATTACAAAAATATATAAAAAAAAAAACAAATATTTCTTCTTTAAAATATTAGTTTAGTTTGTTCTAATACTTCTTAGTGACTCTAATATCAAATCCTATGAAATAAAATATTTACTTATGTAAGTAAATCTTATAAGACACTTTTACACGTTAATTTTACAATTTTGGTCAATATTTTAAAAACTAGATGGCAACGGATTTTCCTATCTGACTGTTTCCTGAAAAGAAACTCCGAAACAAACTCAGAGGTCATGGTCTCTTTTAAAGTCCAAACATTATAATACTAGAATTAAAAAAAAAAAAAACGTAATTCACAATTTTTTAAACGTGTACGTGCTTGAAATCCTATAAAAGGTACCCCTTCAACAGGGTGTCGAAAGTGTAAGCAGATCAATTTGTTAACACTAATATTATAAAGTGGAAAGATTTGATTGTTTGTAAAATTGTATGTCAAAGATAAACTCAAAAACGATTTAAAAAATTAAATCACGTATGGAAAGTATAACTACATTATTCCGGAGTAACATGACCTATACTTTCAGGCGGACGAAGTCGTGCGCAAAGTGCTAGTGTTAAAAATATTATGTCAAAGTCAAAGTTCTTATTTCAAATAGGCACATAAAAGTCACTTTTGAACAGATACATTAAAATAAAATTGATTGTATTCGCCCTGTCTAAAAGGTAGATTCGTATGGAGAAGAATGTTCAAGAAACTCCGAATATATATCTAGTTTATTGTAACATATAACCAGAAGCAGAGGTAAAGCAAAAACAGTTCTAGGCTGACATGGATATCTGACACACTACCTGCAACATGGATTCTGCGAGGTTTATAGGTCTCACATCTATTTATTGCACTGGATTGGAGGAACTACTATTTGGTTCACTATTAAAACACACTTTAAAACTTGAAGAAGTATTTTTTGCCTTAATCATTTGTTCATTGTGTGAATTTTACAACTAAACTTAATTGCTTTTTTTTTTTTTTTTTTTTTTTTTTTTTGTAGGACATCTCGTAGTTAATCTGAAAAAGATTCTGACTACTTAAACGGATTTTTGCCCGGCGATTTCTAAAAAGTAAACTTTTTAGACCTCCAGCCGGGACCACTTAATTGCTAAACATGCCCTATATTTATACTCTAAACACATAGGTGCAAGTTGCACCGGCTGCGCTGAGTTATCAAATTTCAATTTTACAATAAAATAATTTACTAAGATTTGGGTTTTCGCGATCGACTCCGAGTCCACCAATCAGAGACAGGCAAAAGCGTCTCGAGGTTTGGACAGGTTTCGACAAGTTCTCATTTTCACATTCATATCTTTAATGACAAATAGTTTCTTTTACGCTGTATAATTTCGCTTATCAACTAACAGCTAATTGGGAATGACATATGAGTACATACAACTAACAGTTCGAGACAATTTCGCGTTTGTTGTAGCGCGGGAGGAGGATAGCACGCGCGAGTCGGGCGGGCATAGTAGTTCGGATAAGCGGTCGTTCGGTTGATCGACGTTCGAATCATCGACGCTCTACTGTATTTACATTGATCTACATATTATTACATAAGTGTTCTATGGGTGTCCTGCACAGGTTCAGTATATGATTCGCAAGAAACTGAATCAAAATTTTTCGTCGGTTATAAAAAAAAATGCCGATAAATTTGATTGCATAGGTATTGCACTATTCTCTTTCACTCAAATTGCTATATGTTCTTACTTTAAAATATTTTTTTATGAACTTTTGTGGAATCTTAGAGTAGGTACCCATAAGGTACTTACACCAATCCAAGTCTTATCAGTCGTTAAGATACTTTTATAATTCCATAAAACAGTGAAGGAAGTTGTACCCAACCGCATTGTCGTCGGATCGTATCGACAGAACCGGATAGACAAATGAAGTTATGATCGTAGCACCGGCAACTCGGTCGGAAATCGGACGGCCGGTTGATAAATCTTTAGTGCCATTTTCAGTTGGTTGACGCTGTGGGAAAGATAAATTTTAGTGGCAATAGCCCAACATTTATAGTGGGGACTGGCGAGCCTGAGTGGTCGTGACTTCAATCTGAATTATCGCATTGACGCTGAAAAATACTGTTTTGTCTTCAAAATCGATCAACGCAGTTTTACATGGACATATAACGATAAAAATAAGGTGGCCAAGTAATATCATTAAATGCTATTGCTGGAGCACTGCTGGCCCATGGGCACCGGCTGCGACTTTCGAGTTGTTTGTCGTAAGATCAAACCCAGACAGGCGCTTTCATTTGTGTATTTTTTTTAATCACCACTGCTCTCAAATCGGTGAAGGATTGTGCGGAAACTGGCATGTCTTAGAAACAAATGAATAACAACCGACTTTCTTAAAAAAACACTACAAAGTCAAAAATAACTTTAATTTTGGAAATCGGTGGCAAAAAAAAAACCTTAAACACAGATCCTAAGATACCGCCTTCCAAAATTAAAGTTATTTTTGGCTTTGTAGTATTTTTTTAAGGAAGTCGGTTGTTATTTTTTTGTAAAAAGTTTTTATTTTTAACTTTTATGGTAGATACCCCGCACTAATCTATTCGCGTTATTCGTTCATTTGTCGCTCAAATACTTAATGAAAATTTAAGACTTATATGGTTTTCACATGGATCCCATGGTTCGAATGGAACCAAATTAAAATGAGACCATTCGGGAAGCACTAGCTTTCAAATAATAAAGAATCATCAAAATCGGTTCACCCAGTCAAAAGTTATGAGGTAACAAACATAAAAAATAAAATAAAAAATACAGTCGAATTGATAACCTCCTCCTTTTTTTGAAGTCGGTTAAAAACACGAAGACATGGGACATCTACTCTTTTTCACCGAGAACGATACAGTAGTTTTCAAAAAGAAAATTTCAAACTCACTTTTGACAGAAATAAGTGTGCTAGATAACGTAAAATAAGGTATGATATGAAATGCTGCATATAAATATAAAGTTTAGTAGTTTTTACGTGGAAGATACTCATTTTAACACTCTCACCGCCATGTGGTCCGCCGGCCGCCCACATAAATTATTTCATTGCAAGCCAATATGATTTTTAAAACTTATCTCCGCACGCCACGTGGGCGGCCGGCGTTCCACAACTCCCGCAACAAAAGTTAGTTCAATTGTAGTGTGGCCAGCTGCATAAAAATATATGTGACCCGCGCGCCGCCCACATGGCCTGCTTGTCAAGAAAATGCTTATATATACATGACGGTGAGAATGTTAATCATCAACCTAGCCTTTTCCCAACTGCAGATGCAGCTGAATGCTGAAATACTGGTAAGTATTTTACATAAAGCAACTGCCTATCTGATCTTCACAACTCAGTTACTGATTATCACAATACCCCTTGGTATCAGCCAGGGTCGCGACATCTGTTCGTAAGAGATACCATGACCCAGGCACATGGGCAACTGAAGGAACACGGGTGGGTTTTAGTTAGTGAAAGTCTGACATGCCCTCCCGCTCCACCCAGAGCGGAAGACGTCATTTGATGATTTCACACCAACAAGAAAAAAAACCCCTTGGTATGACTTTTTTACACTTTCGGGCTTCTGACGACCCGTAACGAGTGTCTAAGATCTACAAATGACAGCTGGGACCAATGGTTTAACGTACTTTCTGAGATACGTAGGGTATACCAAAATCTCATCCACGGACCAACCGTGGTAAGCATAGATTAACCTGATCGATCAACCCGTGCGGGTGTTACTTAGCTACTTAGCCATAAGCCTCTCCAATTTTCAATCTGTCCAAAAAAAGCTGTGAGTTGGCATGAAAAATGAATGCCTAACCAAGTGCCAACTAAAATTAATTTTACGGGCAAGGGTAAGAGTCAAGACATGGTGGCTAAGAGACTAACCTAGACTAGTGTTATGACTTAAGTAACTTGCCTTATAAAATCAAAAATTTTCGATCTGTTTCAGAAAACGTTCTAAGTGCTTACTTCATTACCATTTCAAGAGAATAATCAGTGGAACGAATGCCGCGGGCAACCGATTGTTCTCATCTAAACCCAAAGTTTTAATTACACGGCTTTGTTAACTTAGATTAGTTATAGGTTACCCTTTACCGCGTGACGTGGCAGCCGTAATTATTTTAATATTAAATTTCGTTGTAATTAGTAAGTACGGAGGTAAAGTAGATTTTAGTCCAAATATTATTATAATATTGGCTTGAAATTAAAGTTAAGTGTTCTTTGGAAAGGCGTAAGGAAATATATAAAAGGATTTCAAGGTTTTGTCGGAAATTGTATACCAATTACGTAATTGAAAATTTACTCCTCAAAACAATGAAAATATACGTTTTATGATTGTTTGAAACAGTCCTCAAAAAGGTATGCAGCGGGTGTTCAAAATATGGGGAAATCAATTTGGTAAGTATTAATGTTCTAACTTATAAACATGCAGAAATAAAGCTAAAGCATATAATTTAAGCACTGTATTAGGTAGAGAGGGCAATGCTTGGAGTTTCCCTGCGTGATCAAAATAAGAAAGAACAGATTCGCAGGAGAACCAAGGCAAATGACATAGCCCGAAGAATTTACAAACTAAAGTGACAGTGAACAGGGCACATTGCTTGTAGAACAGGTGGCTGATGGGGCCGAAAGGTTTTGGAGTGACGAACTTGTATCGGAAGACGTAGAGTAGGAAGGTCTTCAACAAAGTTGACTGGCCTGTTAGTCTAGTGGTTAGTGACCCTGACTGCAAAAACTGTGGTCGTGGGTTCGATTCCCACCCAGGACAAATCTTTGTGTGATGAGCACAAGCATTTGTTCTGTATCTATATATATAAAATTCAAAGTCCTGAGTGACTGACTGACTGACTGACTGACTGATATATCAACGCACAGCCTAAACCGCTGCTCCTAGAGAAATGAAATTTGGAGGGTGTATTCTTTGTGAAGAGTAGGTATCCACTAAGAAAGGGTTTTTGAAATTCCATCCCTAAGAGGGTGAATTGGGGGGTTGAATTTTCACGCGGGCGAAGCCGCTGGCGGAAGCTAGTCTGGGTATAATGTATTTATAATGTGTATGTATTTAGAAATATATAAGTATATTTATCAGTTGTCTGGTTACCATAGTACAGGCTTCGCCTAGTTTGGGATCAGATAACGTTGTGTTGGTTGTCCTAAGATATTTATTTATTTAAAGTGGACCGATGACCTCGTGTTGGACTAACACAATGCCTAAGGGTTCCGTAGTTGGATGGAACTTTCTCAAATATATGGATTCGTATACCTCACGGTCAATGCTCCAACTACTAAATGCAGGTAGAATATAATATTTCATGTATTACAAATGAACGATTATCACCTTTTGCCTTTATATATGCTGAGAGATCTTGCTCCTTGCCACACAACAACAACGAAAAGTATCCGATTTTGATTTATTTCTAAGAAGGTATCAAAATATTTTTCATTGCATTGCTTTGTTAGTCCTCTCTATTTGATTGAAATTTTAACTTGATACCTCAATACGTTCTTGAGAAAAAGGCTCTTAAAAGACTGACAGACTACCGTTAGTCTGTCAGTCGTGAGTGATAACGAAGTGATCCTATAACGGTTCCGTTTTGTCCTTTTGAAGTACGGAGCTCTAAAAATGTCCAAAAACTAAAATACACCGCTAATAGTCAGTCACTGACCAATGACCACCCAATGAAGCAGAAAAAGTCATCCACATAAAACAGGAAAATTACCGACCAATGAGGCGGTACTGAATACTACCCTACTATGACCAGAAAAAGGTACCTTCCCTCGCCTATTTATGGCATTAATCCCACCCTCGTGGTTAGCACCCGTTTGACAGGTCAATTAACCTCGCCTATATTTTTACCCGGCCAAAATAGGTCAGTAATAATCGGTTCCTGTTCCTATATTTAGCGAATCGTTTACATATCTCTTGTAGGTAGACAAAAACTACAGAACGCCACCTGCTGCGATCATTACAACTTCTTTTGCTTCATACATCTGATGATACTGCCTGAAAAACATGGGATCGTTTATTTTACGAAATACCAATCAATAGGTAGTAAGTTGTCAAGAATAGCCACCCCATTTCTTCCTGTTGGTGTCGTAAAAGGCGTCTGTGGGACTTACTTAGAGAATGGGCAGCAACGTTCTCATTACATTTTACTACCATACTACGATCACTAACCCACCTGCCAAGCGTGGCGATTATGGTAAAACCCCCCAAATTGGGGGAAGTCTATGTCCACTAGTGGACGATTTTCGGCTAAAATGATGACGGTGATGGTGTATGATATAAATTGAGTTTCAAGTTACTCTGAATTACAGATTAGGTACAGAACTGAAAATGGAATGTAATTAGGTAGGTAGGTTACCTGAAAATTTTAAAAGATTTTATAACGAGACTAACAATAATAAGAAAAATTATGTATAATGTTCTTTACACTTGAATATATTTAACGTTAAAATATATAATAGTTATTTTAGGAGTTGTTACAATAAAATTTAACCTATAGATTATTTCATGCTAAGCGGTTGGCAGAATATTGATAATGAACAGAAAAGTTGCCCAAACAATTTATCTAAGCAGTAATTCCTTCCACGTTTCTTTCATATTTTTCCCTCAAAAGGACACTCTTATTGCGAACGATTTTAATGACTCGATGAACACGGGAAAAAAAAATCTAAAACGCAGAGTAAAATTCTTTTATGTTGGAATTGAATCTCAATGCTTTTTACGTAGAAATGCGACGTATCTGGGTTTTTATGTTAGCGATGGGACATAAAGGAAATTATGGAATATCTTCTTTGTGCATTTTCATTTTTTTTTATCTGTTGTGTGTGTAAAAAAATCCTACGACCATAGGATAAGTTTGAGGTGGTTTAGGGAACATGGTTGGTGCTCTTATTCAAGTTATTTCATTTGAACGAATCTAGCACATACTATTTCTCACAATCTAAATCATTTTGAACGATCCACGGCTTCAAATGTTTAAAAAATGTCTGCTGAGCATCGTAAAAAAAACGTTATGAATGTTATTAAACTATAAAAACCGGCCAAGTGCGAGTTGGACTCGCGCACCGAGGGTTCCGTACAAACCTGTAGGTATATAAGTAAAAGTTCACCCATCACGACAATCGAGTCGTAGTTCTGTTCTGTTTCTTGGCTTGGTTTTATTTCTGTCTTTGTTTTGTTCTGTTTATTATATGATGTAACTAAAAATCTACGGTTTTCGTAATTTTTCCTTTATCTGTGCTATAAGACGTTGCTTCGTACCAAATTTCAAAATTCTAGATCGACTGGAAATACCCTTTAGGTTTTGATTCCCTTGCGACTTTCGAAAATTTGTGGAAATTTGCGGTATAAACGGCTATATCTTTTGATTGCGTTAGCTTAGAAGTTTGATTTTTTCTCAGCTCCAAGGGACAGCAGACTTGAGTATTTGTTATAAATTTCAGCTTGATACCTCCACGCGTTCCTGAGAAAAAGGGTCTTGACAGACGGACGGACGGACGGACGGACAACAAAGTGATCCTATAAGGGTTCCGCTTTTTCCTTTTGTGGTGCGGAACCCTAAAAATGAAAGCTACTGTTATTGTTCTAGGCAATTAGCCCACAGTTCTTTTAACGAAGCATTGCTTTTATCGTTTCCAGTGACAGCAAGCATTGACAAAAGAATTGATTTAGGCTTTATGTACATGACGTCAGAGCAATGGTGGCCCAGTGGTATTGGTCCTGGACTTACGTATTGTAGGTCGAGAGTTCGAACCCAAGCAGGCGCTTTACTTTGTGTAAAATATTTCATCTCCACTGCTCTCAAAACGGTGAAGGAAAACATCGTGAGGAAACCGGCATGTCCTGGAATCAAAAATTTGAAGACATGTGACATCTACCAACCCGCACTAGGCCCGCGTGGTGGATTGTGGCCCACTCCCTCTCACCGAGAGGAGGCCTGTGTCCCAGCAGTGGACATGACGTCACAGTCACACCGGTCTGTATGATTGTGTATATGAGTGAAAATCGCGCATATTACATGGTGTAGCATCATCGCTGCTCCGGTGCCGCGACGGCGACGACGCGAATATGTAGTGCGTAAATCCTGCCATATTATTACGTCCGTGATTCCTGCTGCTGCCTTGTCTGTCTCGTGGTCGTAATCGCGACTGCTGTGCGTGAGGTCCCGGGTTCGATTCTCAGGTCGGGCAAAGTGTTATTGGGCTTTTCCATGAAGAATTTCTTAGTAACACACAGCCCAGAGTCTGTAAATTAGCGGTGTGATAATAAAATAAATAAATATCTTAGGACAACTAACACACCGTTATCTGATCCCAAACTAGGCAGAGCCTGTACTATGGTAACCAGACAACTGATAAACATACTTATATATTTTTTAAATACATACATATTATAGATAAATTACACCCAGACACAGAACAAATGATTGTGTTCGTCACACAAAGATTTGTCCAGGGTGGGAATCGAACCCACGACCTCAGTCTTTGCAGTCAGGGTCACTAACCACTAGACTAAAAGGCCAGTCAAACCTCGTTGCCTTGGACAGCACGTTAAGCTGTTGGTCTTGCGCCTGATCTTTCTCCGGTCTTGTCGGATTGCCGTCCCATCGGACTATGAGAGTGACAGAATAAGTTCAAGTTATTTATTTCATAAACAAAAAAATATTTGTGTTGAAATATTTGCACAGTAGGGTACATACAATAGTGAGTGCCCCTGTGTCTGCGCATATACTTGTGCAATATAATATCTCCCGCGCCGATGGCTAGTATCCGCTGCGATTGGCTGTCATGGCGGAAATACGGTTTAAAGGAATATATACATAGGTCCGTATGTACGCACGGTAACAAATCAAGCTATACAAAATTTCCGGTATAAGCTGAATTCTCATAGCACGAAAAGCCTATACAATTCGAGGTCAGCTAGAACTGGAAATATATAGTTTGATATCTACCCATGTGTACGTCGACTTATTGACGTCTCCGTGTTTTAGGTATACGTAAATACCAAACAACACCAAATTAACATCACAAAGCCATCCAGCCACCAATTCTTCCTTTATTCATTACAAATTACTTACCATACCTTGCCCATTGTTGTAACATAGATATATAAGAGAATAAATATACGGAGTTCGGATTTAATGAAAAAATAAAACCTTCTGATATTAATAACGCAAGATATGGTTTCCATCGAGAACTGTACGTGTTGTGAATGGGAATTGTTCGTCTTACACGGACTTATTATGGAAGGCTAGTAGCTGAATGGTAACGACATCGATTGAAGGGCTTTATACGGCTATAGAGTGGATGGGTGACCATCGGTTACACTTTGAAACCTTGAAGAACAACCCAAATTTCCCAATTATTTTTGAGTCCCATATAATACGTGCGACCCTATTGTCATCAATTCTGCAAAAATTGAGACTCCGGGTTGCTACTGAGAAATTCCAGATAGAAAATCCAATAACACTTTACCCGATCTGGGAATCGAACCCAGTACCTCATGTTCAGTAGTAGCGCTTGCTACCAATAAACCAATGAGGCAGTCAACGCATAATTCAATTAGAAGAAATAAACTTTCAACATCACGCATTAAATAACTTTTATTGTTGTTGCACAAAAAATACACGTGATTTCCACACTATCGCTACCGCGTATTTCCATTCTGTACATGGCTAGAACGCAAGGGTATGAAACTAGTCGCGTATACACTGTGACATTTTAGTCGTCTTACAAAGGTTATCCACTCAATGTATCCGACATAATATAGGCGTGATTAAAAATTGTTACCCATAATTAAGATAATAGGTACTAAGAAAAATAAATATTGGATTAGAATTATCAAACATCCTGTTAATAATGTTTACGTATCATATGGTAGAGAACATACCTACCCAGTGCACGAGTCGCTTCGATCATTCCATCTCCATTTTCCATGAGACAAAATATCAAATTTAAACCACGTCATGCGTAATCATTATGAATAATATTTTTATTTTTTAGTTATTCAAATGTTCATTTTTTTTCTTATGGATGTGTAGTAGTCATTGGATACATGAAGTGAGCTGCAGTTGTAAGACGACTAAAACGTTACGGTGTAGATTGGAAATCACCCCACACCTCTTCCGGCCTTTAAATCGTTGTCGATACACGAAAATTCGAAAGTAAGGTTAGAAAATTAAAAAAAAAATCTAAAAAAGGGGGGGGGGGGGTTTCAAACTGTTCCTTCACAGAAGGGGCTCTACACCTCTCCCCTCTCTCCCCTCTACCACCCCTTAAATCGAAGCCCAGCAATCAGAAGTCCTACCAAAATCCTATGGTGGCATTATGGCCTTGTATAAATTGGAAAGATGCACGGGCACGTCTACGTTACAAACTATATACTAGTAGTACGCAAAATTCATGTATACATTGTAATCACAAATTGCATTACAAAGTATACGCGAGCAGATTCCAATGGTTGCGTTTTGGCGAATGGAAACACGCATCGCTACCCGTTTTGTGATTATTCATATTTATTTACTGCTGGACATAAGCCTCCTCTAAAGGGGGGAGGGTTTCCATAATCGTCACATTTGGCAAGCGCGTTTGCAATCGCGTTGGTTGGTGGTAAGATGTAAGCCTTAGTCGCCTCCCACGACACTGACGGGAAGAAATGGCATGGTGCTATTTTTTACGGCTGTCAACACGCGGTAGACTGTAGAGATATTTAAATTTCCACGATATTCTTCACAAGTTTGGAAGCTGTGTGGAGTTGCTTCTAGGATGCTTATCCTCCAAGCAAGCCAGCACTGGAAGACTTATAGTGATGATGAAGCCTCGCTCATTCGGTTTCAGAAATCATCTGCCCCTCTAGTAATATTTCTGCCCTCTTCTGCAGTACCTACTTTTAAATACCTAATTATTTTATTTTTCTATTGTGAACGTCCATTTTATTTTTACGCCAAGGAAATTGGAAGGCGACGTTATTATCGCTTTTAAAAGCAATCGGTTGAGACTAACAATGAGATTTTTCCTAGCAGCTTTAAAAGTTAAAGGTTTTTGCTTAAAGAAAGGAAAGTTTCCAGTTCAGTAGATTTAGATTTTATTAGCAGTAAAGCTTCTTGTGAAAGAGTTTTGGCGGTACTATGGTGAGTAGTAGTTTCTTAGAAGAACTATAATCACGTTTTTACTAAGACTAGGTGAGAAAATGAATGCCTATTTTTTTGCCATTAAATTTAGTGCCGGTTTATAATCCACACCTTTTTAAATGAAAGCGTGTTGGATTATCAAACGACGCCAAGCCAAGCGAAGAAAATCCAGTAGCGCGCCTTTATTTGAGTGTCGTCTAGTGTTAGTGAAAATGAGCATGAACCTTTATGCTAGCACCATAGGTACTTCTACCCCCGAACGCCATTTTGAGAATTATTTAAAAATTACTTAACATTAAAATTAAGAGTTTTATTTTCCTACTATCTTACTAATATTTTGATTGTAAAAGTTTGTATATTCGGATGTTTGTTACTCAATCATACAAAAACGGTTGACCGGATTTGAATTAAATTAAACACACAGATAGTTTATATCCTGGATAAAACAAAAAATAAAATAAATAAATAAATAGGAAACCTACTTTTTATCTCCGTAGTACGTTTCCGTGGGACATTTTTCGCTTTTCACTTGGGCGAGGCCGCTGGCAAAAGCTAGTTTGACAGAAAACGTACACAAAGTGTCACCTTATTTAAACATTGCATGCGTTTCAGTGTGAAAAGTATGAATGCTGGTGATGTAACAGGAGTTTGAGAGCTTGGGTAGGTGCTATTAAACTGAAAGGAAACTAGCACAGTATAACTTGTTTCCATATAATATTGTAAAATGGTTAATGCTGCAGTGATAATATGTTCATAAATAGCCCGTTAATAAAATTTATAGCAGGGCTGTGTGACCATGGTATGACCACGGATACTGAAGGAACCATTCTCTAGTTATGCACCAATCTTGAATTCAGATTTAACTGAACTGCAATGAATGGAATAGTTTGGCTATTAATCAACAACGGCGTCCCACTCATTGATCGAATCGGCATGCGAGTGTCTCGTCTCCATTACTTTCTCAACGAATCCAACGGCTAGTTGTGCGAGCAAGCGAACTCGCTCACAAGAGTTTCTCTCCATGCCGCCAGAGGACGCCACTACCGCTGCGCCGCATCGATCCTGCGTCTCTTTGATGAAACACTGAAACACAGCGAACTGTAAATAATAAACTCACTTCTTTTTCCAATGGAAGGTAAAACCTACAGAGCTCTATGTTTTATTATTAGTCATAGAATTAGTAATTAATTGTCTAAATAAGTCTGTAATATTATAAAGAAGAAAAAATTGATTGTTTGTGATTAATACACCCAGAAACCACTTAACTGATTATAAAATTCTTTCACCTTTGGAAAACATTTTTTTTTTAAATTAGCCTACGCTGAGCAAAGGCCTCCCTCAAATCCTTACAGGCATCCTTTTCCAGGGCCACCTCGATCTGAGTAAAGGCTCGTTCAGACTAGCGCGACGCGACGGTCGCGCGCGAATCGGCGATTTATATCCGTAGAACAATTTCTATGAAAACGCGCGTGACACTTCACACAGGGGCGACCTGTGGCGCCGCGACACGGTCGCGCCGCGTCGTGTAGCGCGACAGCTTATTAGTACATTTTGTATGGCGTCGCGGCGATTTCACCGCGAATTCGCTGCGACGCGGCGACACCATACAAAATGTACTAAAAGCTGTCGCGCCACTACAAGGACGTCGCGCGCGAAACTCGGACGATTCGCGCACAAATGGTCGCGCCAGTGTGAAAGGTGTTGCGTCACGATATATCGCAGAATCGCCTCCGCGACAGGTCGCGCGACATGTCGCGCCTGTCTGTACGAGCCTTAACATGAGCTATAAATTTCATGCGCAAAAAGTTATTGGCAAAGTGCTAGTCTTAAAATATTTACATAATTTAAAAGCTAAGTCTTAAAAATAATATGTACAAGTGCTTAAAAATAATAGTTTAAAAAACTAAAAAAACACGCTTCCATAGTGCTTTTTAAGGTCTTTTTTTATTGATATCAGGCACCCCACGCTTTTTTTCCATTACTTTTTAGTTTGGTTTTCTATGGAAGCGTGTTTTTTAGTTTTTTTAAACTGGTATTTATTTTCTATTTTTTAGGGTGTTTCGAATTTTGAGACGTATGTCAGCGTAGTTTGACACGTATGTCAGCGTAGTTTTCAAAGACAGTTTATTTGCTGTCCTGGTAACCCTGGCAAAGATAATGGCACAAATTTATGAAATGATTGCATTGTCATCGGTTCTTGACAGGTGTGCAAAGTTTGAATGAAATCTGGTCGTTTAAAGTGGGTCAAAATCGCGCTATAATGAGTCGGTTACAAAAAAACATACTAGAATAAAGTGAAGCTAATATAAAGCGTGTAAAAAGATAAAAATCACTGGGCATCAAAAAAATCGTCTGCAGAACACCACTTGCATCGATCCTAACATACTTCTACTTACCTCCTCGTACTTACATAAATAATACCAACAAAATATTAAAGGCACATGCGCCATTACAGGCCATACAAAACACAAATAATTACAGCAACCTTGGAGTTACTGGAGCATAATCCCCGAAGGTTACAATGCGTACTTACGAAAGTAAGCAAGAAGCTAAATAATTAATGAATTATCGTTCGACATCGTACTCCGGAATACGGCCGCCTCCGTTATTGGATAAGTTGGTTTTCGCGTGATTGGTGCAGACCGGTCACAATATATAGCGATTGTCGTATGGAATACTAAGTATCAGCGATTAAACGAAGAACCAATCTTTTGGAGATTTTCTTGTACGCCGAGTTTATTGTCTTTTGTGTTGGTTCGTGTTTGATTTGAGTTTCTTGTTTGTGGGGAGATTGCTAATGAAATGAAATAATATTTGGTTTGGTATACCTATTATGAGGGAACGACTCGAAGTATGCCTTCTACGACGCAACACTGGTAACAATAAAATACCCCATAAAACCTAGGCGAGTCCCAGTATTAAAACAATAAATAATACAATTTAAAACTATTAAAAATATTGTAAAAGTTAATTTCTTGTAAAGGTGGAGTTTTTGCCGGCTGAAAACGACCAATTGGAACCGTGCACATACATTTCGACGTTTTGTAAGTGCCCATATAGGTATATTTGATAAAAAGGGATGTATTTCTATTCGATAGGCAAATTCTAACACAAAGCAGCGTTGCTGTGCTTTCCGGCTAAAGGACTTATCCTTAGGTGCTTGCCTTGCTAGGACACCCTTAGGTGTCGTAACAATTAAAGGCACATGAGATAGCTTTGTTACTGCATCCGTGATGCTTCTATAATGCAAATTTCCATAAGCAACGGTGACCACTTCCCATCAGTTCGGCGGCGCGCTGGTTAGGCACCCATAAAAAAATATCAGAAATAAAAGAAACAATGAAATTTCCATTCACTAAACAGTATTTTTTCTAATTTTATACCGTAAAAATGGAATTATAAACATAAAAACAAGTTTGTATTGACATAAACACAACACCGAAATTTCAAACGTCCGTCCGTCGTATAAAAACACTTTTCCTCTTACTAAAACTATAAAACATTCTTCTTTATCAATTGGATAAAAGGCAAATCCAATAAGTTACTATTTTTTTTTTCTTTTTAATAATAATAATATTCCACAACTATCACACAACGCCATCTAGTCCCAAGCTAAGCAGAGCTTGTGTTATGGGTACTAGACAACTGATAAACATACTTATATATTTCTAAATACATACATATTATAGATAAATTACACCCAGTTTTAACGCTGACTATTTATTTAATCAGTTCAGTCCCAATGTATGAGAGTTGATGAAGTAATTTATAAAACTGCTCATAACTAGGTATTAATTAATACCCCACACTATGCATCAGTTTCATAAAAGACTACTCTTTTGTAGTATTTTTATTTTCTAGCATATCTAACGCTGTATTCTTTCGTTCTACAGCAATAGCCCAGAACAGGCAAACTTAGCTGCGCCCGTACTACTAACTTTAATTACGTAAAGGAAATAAAAAAAATACAAGCTCGGAGAATAATCGAAATTCTCAACTTTATTTAGCATCTACGCGAAATTCCAACAAGTTCAAAAAGTTTTCTTCAACAATTCCCTAACATAATAAGTTCGTTCGAGGATTTTAATCTAAATAGTTCTACTTCACAATAAATATACTGTAGAAATTATTTCTGTAGCCGAAATACTTATAAATGAGCTTAAATATACGCCTGAGGAAGAATTCTAATCTATTTAGGAAAGGTTTTTTAATCTTATTGGGAATGTCCGCTTTGGTGGTTAAAGTTCTCGAATTATGTACCAAAAAATGGAACAAATTATCCTTCTTTTTTCTCATATACTCGTTAGGTACTTTTACTGCTGCCGAAACGTGAACATTGACGGTTGGGCTGGTCCACAAATTTAAGATCGCTCAGCGCGTTATGGAGCGGGCTATGCTCGGAGTTTCTTTGATGGATAAGATCAGAAACGAAGTTATCCCGAAAAGAACTGGAGTTACCGACATAGCTTGCAGGGTAAGCAGGCTGAAGTGGCAATGGGCTGGCCATGTCTGTCGAAGGACCGATGGCCGGTGGAGCAGACGAGTCCTGGAGTGGAGACCGCGTATCGGCAAGCGTAGTGTGGGACGCCCCCCAGCTAGATGGACCGACGACC
Source organism: Aporophyla nigra (assembly GCA_947507805.1). NCBI lineage: Eukaryota > Metazoa > Arthropoda > Insecta > Lepidoptera > Noctuidae > Aporophyla > Aporophyla nigra. The sequence goes on along the minus strand of OX382297.1, from coordinate 23,961,478 downwards.
TCAAAAAGGTGGCTGGGACAGACTGGATGCGGAAGGCGGAGGACAGAATGTTGTGGCGCAGCATAGGGGAGGCCTATGTCCAGCAGTGGACTGCAATAGGCTGAGTTGATTCGATGACTTTTACTGCAAGAGAAGCTTGTGGGTAAGTAATAACAGCTGATCAGGTTAAGCTACGTTTTGTCGCGGTTGGTCCATGGATGGGAGACCATCTTTACATAACTAGTCCCTTCGTGACTCGGAAAACACGTTAACCCGTTGATTCCGGCTTTCATTTGTAGATCTTTGACAGTCGTTATGGGTCGTTAGAAGCCGGACTCCGAAAACCAATCTTACCAACGGGTTCATATTACTCAGTAACTGGGATATGGAGAGCAAATAGGTAGTTGCTCCATATAAAGTACTGTTTATTCAGCTGTATATGGTTAGACTGGAAGCTGATCTAATCGCTCAAAAAACAAGCAGATATTGCACCACGCTTGGTCACTGCTTGTTTCATCATCATCATTCAGTCTTAGGTAATCATTTCATACATACATAATAACCTCACGCTTTCTTCCCATGAGATAGGTAGAAAGTACAGAACACCACCGGCAACGATACTTACACAATCCTTTTCCGTCGTTAACATTAATACATCTGGTCATACACCTACCCCGGTTGCAAATACTACGCGCCTGACCTTTCTGAAGAACTAATCAATAAGGCTAATTTTTCTTTTGTTTTTTATTAAAAAAAAAGAACATTTTAATAAATGGGTCAAGAGTTTATGGGTTGGAGAAGTCTCCGTCAGTAAACAATATAATTGAATACCTCAACTGCTCAACACAGTTCGGTAAAAAACATTCTTAGCAAATCCCTTAAAATAAAAACGAAATCTATTTTATATCATCAAAACACATTAGCTAGTGTCAAAAACCAGTAACGTTTAAATGCAAATCGAGCAAAGCGCCGCCGCCGACACAAACTCATTTCACAGTTGTATCGAATCAAAAATAAAGCCAACGAAATAACATTCTCGATTCCTGCTTCAATAAAAATCAACTACAAAATGTCGGACTCGGCAGCGCGATCGGTCGCGTCTTGAATGGGACCCAACTGGAAGCATTCAGCGATTATTATCTTTCGTTTTCATGCAGTGTATGGGCCGGGGCGAAAAATGGGTCGAACGCGATGCTTGATTATGAAATATGGAGATTTGTACCTGGTAATTAAAAAATGTTAACAAAGCTATATTTTGGTGCAAACGTTAAGTAGTAAATGGCACTGATTATTCTGTTTATGTTGTTGAAAGTGCATATTACAAATGAGAAAGTTTGTAAGGATGGATGGATGGCTGTTTGTTACTCTTTTACGCTAAAACTACTGAATATTATAGATTGATATAAAATTTGGCGTACGTAGATAGTTTATACTACGTAGACAACTACGCGGACTACTATTACGGACCTACCTACGTAGGTAATTTTTTTCAGGATAAATTCTGACCTCCACGCGGGCGAAAACGTTGACAAAAGCTAGTAATATTATAATTAACGAGTTTGTAATTTTGCTACCGATGTCGCTAGCAAATTTATGCGGCTTTTATAAAAAAACTATTGATCGGTAGATGCGCTAAGGTCACCCCTGAAATTAAAATAAACTTAGGGGATTGTATTGATAATTAAAATCCTGTAAATACATAAGAACGGCTTACGGTTTGGTCGCGAATTATATTTTGTTCAACATATAGCCTGACACACGTCTATAACATGAAAAAAAAAGAAAATTTGAATTCTTCTGCCGCCCTGGCGCAAGAAAATAATTTAAGTAAGACCAATCAACGGAGCAGCAGACTTCAATTTTATAGTAGAAAATAAAGAAATAAACAGTATCGCAATATTTCCTCCGCGTCATGAATCGCCAATATCTCACAATTCGCGCCCCTCTTAGAACTCACTTGAAGTAAATAAGATTTTCTATACAAAAAGTCCCTTGGGAATCTTTCTCGAATTAATCTCTTAATGCTGGCCGTACCCTTTTCATTAAAGAGATGATCAGAGAAGTAATTAATCCAAGAATTTTTGTAATAGACCTTTTTAAGTGTATCTTTGGTGTTGGGGTCGCGGATTACGATCTTCGATGGACTATAAATTCTGATTAGAGCTTCCGATATTTTTTATGGATATTTCAAACGAAGTTTTTTAATAAAACAGGGCATTTGATGTTATAGACACTACAGGCGATGACAATGTTGTAATTCGATTATTAAAATGAAGATGGTTTCGTCATGCTGAGAGCATGAATGACGGACGGCTTACAGAGACAGATGTTAGTGGAAACTCCGAGTGGGGTCGCCCTAGGAGGACGTATTAGTGACTAGCTTCTGCGCGCGACTTCGTCCGCGTCCAATTTTTCGCGCGTTTTCGTTTTTTTTTTTGTTTTGTTTTTTTTTCCCGTTGCATGAAATTGCCTGCTAGTTTTCGTCCATGTTTCGTTGCTGCTCCACTCCTTTTGATTGTAGCGTAATGTTATATAACTTATAGCCTTTGTCAATAAATAGGCTATCCAACACAAAAATATTTTTTCAATTCGAACCAGTAATTCCTGACATTAGCGCGTTCAACCAAACAAACAAACTCTTCAGCTTTATAATATTAGTATAGATGTGCTTTAGAAAGGTCAGGTGCGTAGTACTCGCAACCGAAGTGTGTGTATGACCAGGTGTATGAACCTAAACGAGAGATGCAGATGGTATTTCGTAGTTTCTGCCTACCCCCATGGGAATAAGGCGAGAGTTTAGGTATGTATGTATTAAAATGAATAAGAAATAGATTGTCCGTCTGCGATGAAGCCTCAATCGAAACGTAAAGAACCTAAATCTCTAAGATAGTTTAAATTAAAGAGATGTACTGTTCCCAAAGGACAATAAAGAAAGAAGAAATATTAATAAGGGAAAGAAAAAAGGAAAGGACGAAAAAATGTTAAGAAATTAGCACCATCTTTTGTAAAGGAATTTTTTCGTTTGTAAAAAAAAAAAAAAAACAAATCATCTAAAGTTGGAGTCAAAATAACATTCATCGGCCCCTGGTCGAATCACGGCTTTTTTTTTTTAATAATACGCGAAAAATTTCTACGCTAGGGGGTATCATGTACTGAATTCATGGTTACAGTTTACGCGTTGATGTTCGCCACCTTGTAAGATAGCTCACTTACGTTTTCTCGGTAATATTTTTATAGAATAAATCTTTAGTGAAAGAGTTAACAATGAAGAAGAAGATATCTTTTATACTGATACTTTACATAGTAAGTCATGAACGAGCACTAAAAAAGATGTTGGTACTACAAAACATGACCTACACCCATCCAGAGTGTACAAGTTCAACTAAAAGCCTCATACAAGGCTCCACAATAGTGCTGTTTACCTGGTGACCTATGCCCGCGGCGGACGGCGGCGGCCCAGTTAGAGTTTAACTGACGAAGGCCATCTAGCCCGCTGTATTTCTAGGAGTTACAGTATTTAAATGATAACATTTACTAAACATATTTTTGCCCCGAGTTACGTGGAAATTATATTTTGCCGGTGAAATGTGGGTGCTGTTCTACCCACCCCACGTAGAACACATACGATTACCTACCCATATTATCTTTTAAATTATGTTTAGCTTGCTCATGATGAATATAATAATGTATGCATCTTTTCTTTACAAATATAAAGGAAGAAAGAATGTACTCACATTATTCATTAAAAAAAAATCCTCTGATCTTGAGTAGAGTTTTTCCCTAACAGACTTCCAAAGCTTATCTTCAAAACTCTTCGTATCAAAATCAAAACATGAAGTTTCTGTCCAAGTTCAGGACAGTTTAATTGCTCAAGAAACATTTGGTAAGAAATACAATTCAAATTAAAAGAATGGAATTGTTTTCTGTCTATTGTAGTAACTATTGCTGCTGTTATTTCTGTAGCCCTAGTACTTTTTCTTTCACCTCTCTACTACTTCTCATTATGGCTGTAATGAAGCCTAATAGAAATGAGAGTACCAATTAGTTTCATACCCAAAAATATCCGATACAGAAAATCTCACTCTTGTTTGATTGAACCTTGTCACTGATTAAGTACATCTTTCAGACCGAAACACATTAAGATTTAAGAAAAAAACATTAAGATTTATTTCGCACCACTCACATTGACCTTCACGCTTCGAATCAAGACTCCATCAAGATTGAGACGTAAAAAAATACGCCACAAAAATCACTTTCCTCGAATGAATTTAAGTTGCCATGTAAGAAAAAATAAAACACGATAGAAACCTGGCAAGGTAACGAAGCGAAAATTGAAATAGACCGAGGAGCACGTAAGAAAGTCTTGTTTAGTTTGGCGCCAAAATGAACCGGCAATTTTTCTAACACCCTTATTTTAATAAAGATAAGGTTGAAGATTGCAAGGATCAAATTGTCGAAGCTTGCGGCTGCGTCAGTGTCTTATGTTAGTTTAGGATTGGCAACGTGGGTGCTTTATTAGGTTTTGAGGTGAAAAAATCAGTTACTGCCGCGGTTTTGTGTTTACGATGGCTTTGGTTTGTTGCTGATCCTTTTAGGTAACGTGGCAGGGTTAAATTCATAACATTTTTATGTATTTTTGTATGGTTACAGACTTCGTCTTACATACCTACTGTTTGTCTTTTTAGCCGACTTCAAAATGAAGTCAGTTAAAACGGAGAAAGGTCTCAATTCGGTTGTATTTTAATGTTTGTTACCTCAGACCTACGACTACGACGCGGCGACACGGGCCTGGTCCTTACCGGGCGGCGGGAGTCGTAGGTCTGAGGTAACACGACGGCGCGTAGTGTTCCACGCGCGCCTCAAAGAGATGTCAGCATACTGAAGGGGTTAGCTAGGACCGATGCCTGCCAGAGTCGCGAGATCTGTTCGAAAAAGATATCGTGGCCCTGGCACATGGGCTGAACTGAACTGAAGGAGCACGGGTGGGTTATAGTCAGTAAAAGTCTGACACTCCCGCTCCACCCAAGAGCGAGAGACGTCATTTGTGATTTCCTAACCTTAAAAAAAAAGACCTACGTCATTTAGAAACCGATTTGAAAAAGTTCTTCTTTTCTTTGAAAACATAAACAGAATGATTGGTTCTATATAAAGATTACGTTCTGATTTATTTATTTATTCATTTATTTGCGTAAAACATGGTATAAAAGGGTCTTATGGTAAAAAAAATAGAGCAGACATGTTTTGCCAAGATTAAACATAGCATGCAAATATTCAACATTATAATAAAATTATAGTAACAATTTCCTAAGCATAATTATTACTACTACTACTAGAACATTACAACAATACTATTTTCGCTCGAGGAATTGCTTTATACTGTAGAAGTTGTTATCATTTAACCATACATACAATTTATTCTTAAAAGCATATCTCGAGTTTAACATTTTCAGATCAGTAGGTAATTTGTTATAGATTCGTACACACATAGTTAAGCAGCTTTTATTGTACTTAGCAAGCCTGGGAGCATTGTTAAGCATGAGCCTGTGAGGATCTCGTCGACTTCGAGGATTTACATCGTTTGCTATTTTAAATAATTCCTTATGTTTCCATACAAACATGCATATTTCATTAATGTACAGACAAGGTAGCGGTAACAAGCCAAGTTTCTTAAATATTGGCTGACATGATTCCTCAGGATGAAGTCCGTGTAAAGCCCTAATGCATTTTTTTTGAGCAACAAATGTTCTATTCTGGTCGGTACTGTTACCCCATATTATAAGTCCATAACGTAATATAGATTCCACATATGCATGGTAAGCTAATATAGCTGTTTTTAGATTAGTACTTTTTTTTACTTGTCTAAGAGCATACACAAATTTGTTTATCTTGCTTGAAACACTGTCTACATGCACTTTCCAATGTAGATCTTCATCAATAGTTACTCCCAGGAACTTGGTATGCGTAACTGGTTTAATTTTGGGTATATTTAATTTGAGGTTAAATTTATGATTATTTGATTTATTAAATTGTATATAAACGGATTTGTTAAGGTTTATTTTTAAATTATTTACATAAAGCCAGTGAATTAAAATGTCAATTGTATTGTTAATGTCAGTTTCGTGGTCACAAACTGTATAATTTTTTTTATTGGATGTCACAATAATAGAGATGTCATCAGCAAACAATATGCACTTATGTTTCGTTATTTTAATGATGTCATTTATATATATCAAGAATAAGATCGGCCCTAGTATGCTTCCCTGTGGGACATCAAACTTGTTACATCTATATTTCGACGAGTGTTGTGTTATTTCTTTATTTTCATTAATATTATGGTAACGCATTGTTGCCTATTATCTAGGTACGATTTAATCCACTTTAAAGTAAGCCCTCTAATCCCGATTGCTTCTAGCTTTTGCAGTAGTAGATCGTGTGATACTAGGTCGAAGGCTTTCGATAAATCAAAGAATAATCCTGTGGTTAGGTTGTTGTCATTGACGTTAGTTAATATATGATTTATGAGGGCATAGATTGCTAATGTTGTAGACTTCCCCTTTTGAAAGCCATACTGCTCTTTTTTTATAATATTGAACTTTGTACAGTAGTTTGCAATTCTTTTGTACATGCATTTTTCGTATATTTTAGATAAAATGGGTATTAGGGTTATAGGGCGATAATTGCTTAGGTCATGTCTGTCTCCTTTTTTGTAAAGTGGTCTAACAATGGAAAGCTTTAAAGTAGATTCGTAATTTATAAGTGAATTACAGTACCTGGTATGTATTTTTCCACTTCGTGTATGTTGATGATGTTACAATAACTTTCTGTCACTGTTCGCGACGATAGCTCGTAGTGGATGTAAATAAAACTTGTAGTGGACTGTATTACATGTAATATAAGATAAAATACGAATTTACAAGGATTAAGAAACGGTCGGTTAAAATGTGAACAAAGAAGTATGAGGTATTAAAATGCGCAAGCGCAGCCGTGCGTAGAGGCGAGCAACAGCTGACTCGTGTGGCGGGGGGGCCCGCGCTCGGCCGGCGGCCGGTCGATGACCCGTTGTCCCCGCACCTCTCGTTCACTCCCGCTGGCGCGCGGCGATGTTGAGAGAAGTGATTCAACATACTCCCCCCGTTGAAGAGTTTTCAACAGTCGTGATCGGCAGCGGGCAGATGGTGTTGAAGGCGCGCCGGATGACACCCTTTCTCGTAAGAATGTCGGCGACCCTCGCGACGCCATCTCTGCCTGGGAGAACATGTTTGATGCGTCCTAGAAGCCATAGAAGGGGAGGTAAGTTTTTGTCCTTTATGACGACCATGGTTCCTTCCCTGAGCTCGCCAGAGGACCGGCACCATTTTGTTTTCTCCTGTAGCCACATAACGTATTCGTGTGAGAATCGAGCCCAGAAATGTTGCTTCAAATATTCGATGCGGCGAAATCGTTTAAGGCTGTTGACGTTGATGTTCTGGATCTGTGGATGAGGCAGCATGATTAGAGAACGACCAATAAGGAAGTGCGCTGGGGTTAAAGGAGCGAGGTCGGAAGGGTCGTTGGACAGTGGAGTTAAGGGCCTTGAATTTAAGGTAGCTTCAACTTGAATTAAGCAGGTAGCCATTTCCTCGAAGTTTAGGTTTGTTAAACCCAAAATGCGTCGTAAATGATGTTTGGTGGATTTAACTGCAGACTCCCATAAGCCACCGAAATGTGGAGTGTACGCAGGTATGAAAGAAAAGTTTATGCCAGGGTCGATACTGTTTAGGTTTAAGTTTTGCGAAAGAAGCTTGGCCAATTCATTGAAAGCACCGACAAAGGTTGTGCCGTTGTCAGAGAATATGTTACGGGGTTTTCCTCTTCGAGCAATAAAACGGTTTAGCGCAGCTAAGAAAGCTTCCTTTGTAAGATCTGACACAAGCTCGAGGTGGATGGCTCTCGTAGCTAAACACACAAACACACAAATAAAACATTTGATGAGTCGGCATCCTCTACCTTTCCGGTCAGCTATCATGATGGGACCGGCGTAATCTACCCCTGTGTCTAGAAATGGGAATTCTAAATGAAGACGCTGCTCTGGGAGATTACCCATAATAGGTTGAATAGTGTTGGCCTTGACCCTGCAACACTTTACACATTGATGTGTGATCTTTTTAGCCAGGTTCCTACCTCCCATGGGATAGTAGTGATGACGAACAGTGGCTAATAAAAGCTGTGGACCAGCATGCAAGAGGCGTAAATGAAACATGTTGAACAAGAGAATGCAAATTGTTTGAGAACTAGCTAATAGAATTGGATGCTTAATGTTGTAATCGTAAAATGAGTTATTTAATCTTCCTCCAACACGAATAAGATTATTAAGAGTATCAAAAAAAGGAGACAAAGATAAAAGTTTATTCTTTGCTGGTAGTTGTTTACCTGATTTGAGTAAGTGATACTCTTCCGGGAATGATTCTATTTGACTGAGTCTTAGTAATATGTTTAAAGAATTGTTAAGCTCAGTGGAAGTTAGTGAACCACACTCAACTGATTTTTTACTGCATTTATTAATGAATCGTATGACATATGTCGTCACACGCTGTAATGTGTTAAAGTTTGAATATTTTGAAAATAACGCTGTGATAGGATTTTCAATAATCTGATTAGCAACATGACAGTAAGCGACTGTTTCTGGTAAAACAGAATGGTTATGATTTGATTCAGGGAACTGAGGCCATGAAGACCTGTCTTTACTAAGGAATTGTGGCCCTGACCACCACAATGAAGATGATAACAGCCTGTCAGTTCTAAGTCCACGCGAAGCGAGGTCTGCGGGGTTTTCAGCTGACGGAACGTAGTGCCAAGCCTCTCCTACAGTTTCATGAATTTCAGACACTCGGTGACGTACGAATGTCTTTAATTGATTTGGTGAAGTAGCTAACCATCCCAAGACGATGGTGGAATCACACCAGCAATGTACTTCATCAAAATGTAAGGTAAGGGACTGACGAACCTTTGAGTACAACCGTGAACCCAACAACGCACCACACAGCTCAAGCCGCGGTATGGTTGTGGGTTTGATTGGAGCTACCTTGCTTTTAGCGGTAAGGAGATGCACAGTAACCTCGCCGTCTCTTGATACACTGCGAACATAAACACACGCCCCATAAGCCTTTTCGGATGCGTCAGTGAATATATGCAATTGTAGACAGGACGCAGATTCGCACAACACCCACCGAGGTATCTTAAACTCGTTTAAAAGGTGCAAGCTATTTTGAAAGTCATTCCATGCATACTGAATATGCGTGGGAACAAGCTCATCCCAAGAACATTTGGCCAGCCACAGATGCTGCATGATAATTTTGGCTTCCACTATTCATGGAACGACCAAGCCAACGGGATCAAAGATCTGTGCTATGGTTGATAGGATATGACGTTTGGTAGCCTTTTCAGTGGAATTTAAATTAATGGAAAAGGAAAATGTGTCACTTAAGCTCCTCCATAGAAGCCCCAGGGTCTTCGACTGCTCGTTGTCGCTCAGGTCCACAACATCAGAAACGTCGTGTTCACCGCTAAGCGCCTGCAGCACCTGACTGGAGTTGGACCGCCATTTCCGAAGATTGTATTTTGCTGACCGAAGGACATTGTCAACACTGCGGCTTTTTTCTAAAGTTTCTGAAACAGATGATCCACCGGACAAGTAATCATCCACGTAGAAGTCACGTGCTATCGAAAATTTAGTTGAAGAATCCGAGCACTCTTCAGCCAGTTGAAGTAAACACCTGGTAGCTAAATATGGTGCTGAGGCTGTGCCATACGTTACTGTATTAAGTGTGTATTCCTTTAGTGGATGAGTTGGTTCTGCCCTCCACAGGATCTTTTGTAAAGGACGATGACTGTCATGAACCAGAGTTTGTCGGTACATTTTTTCAATGTCCGCATTTATTACTATTCTATGTTGACGGAATCGAAGCAATATTGACAGTAAATCATCTTGTATCGGGGGACCAACCATCTGTATTTCGTTTAAGGACTTACCTGATGCAGTTCTGGCGGAAGCGTCAAAAACTACCCTTAGCTTGGTGGTAGTTCTTGACTCCTTCAGAACACCATGATGCGGTAAATAATTTGAATATGTGGAGTCGAGTGGGCGTCGAGTAGATTCAGACATGTGTCCCAGCTCTATGTACTCGTTAATAAAGTCAACGTATAGGCCTTTAAGGCGAAGATCTCTACCCAAACGACGTTCAAGAGATAGAAATCGCTGCTTAGCCATTATGTATGAATCACCCAATACGTCTAGTGACTCTTTAAGAGGAATACTTACCACAAATCGCCCATCAGAACTACGATATGTGGTATCTTTAAAATGTTGTTCACAGGATCTCTCTTCACCAGAGTGTTTATGTATAGACGACACAGAATCTAATTCCCAAAACCGATCTAAATCTACTTGTTGGTTATTAGTATGCATACATACGTGTGAAGAGGAATCCGATTGTTGATATGCACCCGAGATGAGCCATCCTAATTTTGACTCAAGTAAAGTGGGCTTATGGGTACCTAATGCGATACGGCCAGTGCCTATGATACCCCAAAAGACTTCCGCTCCAACAAGGACGTCGATCGAAGACGGAACGTAATAAGTGGGGTCAGCAAGATGGACGTTCGTAGGTATACGTATGTTACTAGTATCAACATAAGTATGAGGAACTGATGCTGATACTTTCGGCAACACGAGGCAGTCAATGTTCAGTACGTACCCACTATCATCAATTGATTTTAATGAGACTGAGCATCCCTGAGTACAACTAGAAGTTTGAAAATTAATACCTGTTACCTTGGACTTGGTAATGTAGGTAGGGATATGTAGCTTACGAACAAAATCCTCCGAAATGAAGTTTGTTGTACTGCCACTGTCCAGTAAGACTCGTGCTGTATGGTGGTTACCGTCAGCGTCGGTCACCCTCACGAGCGCTGTGGAAAGTAAAATTACTCGAGATGTAAACGATTGACTAGCTGATAATGCAGTGTTGTGTGCACTAGGAAGAACATTATCATCATCGATGTGTAAGAGAGTGTTGTGTTTTTTACGACAATACTTACAATGACCTAATTTACATTTGGAAATATCATGACCTGGACGAAGACAATTCATGCATACATTTGAACCTTGAGCCTTTTTAATACGAGCCTGAACTGAGAGACTTTTGAACTGTTCGCAAGCAAAGATAAAATGATCCTGACGACACATAGGACATGACAGAGGTTTCAATACCTTCTCAGGTAGCACAGCACTGCTCTTGGGTTTGGTTGCAGGTGTAGTGCATTCGCTTTTAGCTGTTGCTATAGGCTTAGATTCTTCAATTGTCTCCAGTAAGTCAGCCCTGCTACTGATAAAATGAGTGAATGCAGATAATGTAGGTGGTTCGAGAAAAGTGTTTCTGTGCTCTTCCCACTGACGATTCGTTACGTGGTCGAGCTTACTGGTCATTATATAAATGATAAGTACATCAACAAATGCGTTTTGAACTGGTTGGCCAAGGGTTGCCAACGCTCTAAGATTTTTATTTGTAATGTCAATTATGTGACGTAGTGACTTACTTGACTCTCTATCAATGGGCTGGACGTTAAAAAGTGCTTGCACATGATTGTTGACAAGCAATCTTTTGTTATCATACCTCTCACAGAGTAACTTCCAGGCAGCGTCGTAGTTTTCTGATTTGAAGTCAAGGTTATCAATAACAAGAGACGCACTCCCTTTTAAGGAAGCACGCAGATAGTGTAATTTATTAATATTATCTAAGTTTGTGTTGTTATGTACTATAGAAATAAAGGTATCTCTAAATTCCAGCCAATCATGATAGCTACCTGAAAACTTGGGTAAATCAATTTTAGGTAAACGAATTGAATTGTGTTTGTGTGTACTAGTAATACCAGAATCCACCTCGGTTGCGGAGTTCCCCTCAAGAAGCTTTCTTGAGCTGCTGATCAGCTGGCGTGCAGAAGCCACCAAGCCGTAGTACAGCTTTTCAAATTCTTCGCGTTCCGCATATTGCTCGCTGGGGTCATCCACCAACGCCTCCAATTCATCCTGTAATGCATCATATTTCTCATATAAGCTTTCGAATATGTTAAGTCTATATTCGACTTCAATGATTTGCACCTCACTCAACTTTTCGCAAGACCTAGAAATATTTAAATACGAAGTAAACTGCGTAAGCTTAGCCTTTATTGAAGCTCGCTTCTTAATAAAGCCTTTCACGTCAGCCATGACGGTGTAAATTTAGCAGGTGCAGTAAAGAAGAGAAAAGAAGATACTATGCAAGTTAAGTAAAGTTACTGGTACTTAACAATTAGCAATCAGTTGTGAAGTAGGCACGAGAACTATAAGTAGTAAGAAATAAGAAGGCTATTATATAAGCGTTAGTCGTTTCCGACCAAATCTGCTGAGTAATGCTAATTGAATGGCGAAATATTTTCTTTACACACAAAAAAACGAAATAAATTCAATTCTATTCAATGGATTAATGCAAAATATATCGATTAAAGGCTATGATAAATATGATTTCGAATAAAAACACAATAAATATCGGAATTTTGCACGGTACCTACAATGAAATTCTAAAATCACTTTTGTAATAACTTATTTATAACTTGTTGTTTTATAAAGTAATTGAAACTACTTAAACAAGTTGATAGGCTGAAGATTATGGATTGATGGAATTTAATTGAAAGAAAGGTAACTATAAAATAAGTTTAAATTAGGCAAAATGATTAGGTAAAATGTTGGAACAAAGGAAATTGGAACGTTCTCACGGTTTTATGCTGTCAACCTCTGATGATGAGCTGACGACTGTGGCTCCAAATGAGTAAATCCTGGGATCTTGAAAAGTTTTCCCGTCCCGAAATCTCGTCGATCCTTTCTTGCGACGCCCGTTGGTTTGAACTCGATGAAGACGGCTGTTGCCGTATCGACGTTCACGATGACCAAATGCAGACGATGACACACGAAGAAATGAAGACCTCTTGTGAAACTTGACCTCGAAGATGAAGTTCTTTGTTCTCCAACCGACGAACCGTTGAATTTTGAAATTTTGAAAAATCGCGTTGTTTTCTTTGTTTGGCTCAAACGTTAACGGTAGAAGGACCAATGTTCGCGACGATAGCTCGTAGTGGATGTAAATAAAACTTGTAGTGGACTGTATTACATGTAATATAAGATAAAATACGAATTTACAAGGATTAAGAAACGGTCGGTTAAAATGTGATCAAAGAAGTATGAGGTATTAAAATGCGCAAGCGCAGCCGTGCGTAGAGGCGAGCAACAGCTGACTCGTGTGGCGGGGGGGGCCCGCGCTCGGCCGGCGGCCGGTCGATGACCCGTTGTCCCCGCACCTCTCGTTCACTCCCGCTGGCGCGCGGCGATGTTGAGAGAAGTGATTCAACAGTCACTGTTATTAACGCATTGAGTGTAGGTATACGCTAGTACCTAGGCTACGGTGGGTCCCTCAAGTAAAAAGTGAAAAATAAATGCTTATTTACTCAAAAATAACCGGCTTCCAAAGAAACCACTACAAAGCTACACTGGAAGTGTATTGGTTTATTTTAATATATATTTTATTTAATGAGTAAATCTGTGTCATTACTACCTACTATGAAATTTCTTTACAGAAAATTGCAGCTTGCCATTCCTGCTTCATCATCATCATTCATCATTTCAGCCGTAAGACGTCCACTGCTGGACTTAGGCCTCCCCCAATTTAGGGGGCTTTGCCATAATCGCCACGCTTGGCAGGCGGGTTGGCGATCGCAGTATGGTGGTAAAATGCATAAAGAACGCTGCTGCCCATTCTTTAGTAAGTCCCTTAGTCGCCTTTTACGACACCCACGGGAAGAAATGGGGTGGTGTTATTCTTTACGTCCGGCACCACACGGTGCATTCCTGCTTATTAAAAGAAAAACATTCCTTTTATAAAGCTTGCAAGTATTCATATTTGAATATTTGCACTGAAACCTCGTATAGTGCGCTGAAATTGTTATTAATCTGACTAAAATTATCATTATGAGATACACATTCAACGGTGAGCGCGTCGAAAATTTGTTTTATTACTTTGTTTACTCGAGACACATAGTTCTATTGGTAGACGAACAGTTTTCTACAACAGTTATATGTAAAAATAAAGATAGTGTTATCTTTACGGCGGGTTTATTTCAAAATATTGATGAAAAAGTTTAAGAAATGGTGAATAGCCTAATCTAAATATAAGTTCTAAAAAGAGTTCCATTTTTGAACATTTTGTAACGAAACCATAAAACTAAATCAAAGTTACATCTCATAAAGCAAAAACAGAGAGCACATTAATTCCAACAAAAACTGCTCACCTGTCCCGACATCTGTAAGTAACATTGTTTCGTCCCATTCGCAAAACGGCCAAACGTCCGCTGAGAGAGATTCGCCCCATCAACCCGCCAACCGAAACTGAAACGATAACGCGTGAAAGGCCCTCTCGCCCCGAAAGTGACATTAGAGCCCTAATGTCAGTTCAGGGACACATCTCCCCATTCTTCCTGCTCTCCTAGTACAAAAGCCACCTCTGTTTAACGAACTTTGTTATTATTATGTTTTTTTTTTTGTTTTAATGTGTTTTTCTTGCTCAGATTTTGTTGTTTTTAAAAATGTTGCTATTGGGACTGTTTAGTGTTACTGGCTCGGTTCATTTGTATTAAGATTAGTTGTGATTATTATTATATTTTGGAACAAGTGAATTTTTCTGCGTAGCTTTTAAATAAAACTTTAAACATCATTATTGTATTACAGTTCATTTATTTCGTGGTCTTGTCCATTAATTCGATTACTATCAAACATTAATTATGACTGAGTTTGATGCACGGTAAAACTCTTTTAGAGTTTATATTAACACCAACTTAAATTGATTAAATGTGAACTACGGAATAAATAAAATTAATTTTTACATTCTCTCATCTTACAAAGTTTGCTATAACATTACGATTATTAACGGAATATTTTCGTTACTAACTACATAATTAAAAAATAAATTAAGCAGGTAAATGATAAATTTGATTGAAAAACAGCTAAAGTCACGAGCAAGCTACAAAAGCACTCGTACAACAAAAACGGAACAAAGATTCGCTTTTACCGATCAGAAAAACAATGAGACAAATTTCTTTATTTTAAAAAGTTTTTAAAAACGCTTTTTTGCTGAACTCTCTTTAGCGGCGTCGCTCGCATGCCGTAACAACCGCGCGGAGCCCTATTTTCAACGTCAAATTAAAATTATAAATATTGGAGATAGATTCCCGGACTTTTTACTGAAAATTTCCTCCTCTTTAACGAGCTTTTTTCAAAATTGCTTAAATGTTTATATTTTTCGAGATATTAACAAAAAACGAAATATCTTTTTTTTTCATCTTATTTTGTTAATAACAATTGCAATTTTTTACCTGCACCAAAATCCTTCAAAAGTATTTTTCTAGAGGTGATTCCGAATCGAATGAGCTATCGCTCATATTTTTAGGACCTTTATCTCTATTTTTCACGTTTTTGAACTTGTTGACTAGACTATGAATAAAATAAAAGCTGGTGGCAGACGCGTTAATGCATTTAGTATTCGACGTAGATTGGATAGAATCCAAGACTCGCACCTATATTGGCATGTATTACGTGCGTGGCTAGAATCAAGAGAAACGTGACTAACTTCACAATATTGAAATCCACTCCTCTATAAATAATTGAAAAGACTAAGGTCCAAAAGGTTGAAGAAAGTCACATTGCGTATTAAAGTTACAAGAACAATAAATGCAAATTCAAATTACAATAATGAACAAACGCAAAGACATCTCGAGGCAACAATTTACCGCGCAAAGGAAAACAGAAAACTATCCAACTCATTACCGAGTAACGAGCATAACACTAATTAAGTAAAACAAGCTGTTGAGAAGACGCGAATTCAGGACAAAAAAGAAGGCGAAAAAAAGGAAGAAATGTTCAGATTTCCTCGTTCCTTTGAGGAGACAAAAACCCTTGTCGCTGAGGCTGCGGAGTAACGAAGCGTGAGGGAGACTACTCCACCAATGCAGAGCGTGGAATGCACTTGATGAATGTATCGTGCCCGATTTGCAGAACGAACGCTCATTCAAATACCTTTCCTTTTTAGAAGACTTATTTGAAAACGAGACTTGGAATGAATGTGAATGATGACTTAAACCTTGGACAATCCTACGTTATAAGCAATTTGTATACTTATGTGTATTTCGAAAGCGTCATTCATGGGTTTCCTACGCTATTTGAACATGGAGAAACAAAGAAATCGGATGAATAATAAATTCAACCCTTATATAAGACGTTCATCCCTTAGAGTAAATAGATTTAACCCTAATAAGAGTAGGCAGGTAATACGATAAAGTTTTTGCACAATAAAAATTTAATCAAACTGGTATAAGAACATGTGAATTATACTGATGACATTATCAATCGAACGTTCTGTAACCACTCCAGTTCATCTCAAAAGTGTCCCCCCTATGTTTCCACATTAAAGTTTACCATATCTTACGACAGACTTTTCCCCCGGGATGACAGCGCGCGGTTGTTGACCTCACTGCCACTTACTGTAACACGTACTGAAGGATCCACATTGCAACGTTATCTACTCGTCCACGGTATTCTGTTAGTGGCGCAAAAAGTTAATGGAATAACCTGCATCTTTCTATATGGAATAGGTGGACGGGTTACTAGAACATTGAAAAATTAATTAATTAATTTTATTGATATATGTGGGTACAACTCTTCTATCCTAGACAAAAATATAATGCTCAACATTTTCAAAATTTTAAAGATGGAGTAAATTTCAATGTTTTGATTAGATAAAAGAATAACGATTTAACGTTATTGAATATAATTATATTGCAAATAATTATAGAGAGAACAGATTTCTTGCTCTGTTATTAGTTCTGCAAAAAAGAAACCACGTCTATTAATGAAATGCGTGTTGATTTATTCCATAATCATCTCTAGATTACCGTGCTAGTAATAATTTATACTTCGTCTAACGCGGGGATACGTTTAAAACCTATGTATAAAACTTCGAAGAAAAGAGCTAATGTATTCGCCCCGGTTTAAATTAACTTTTAAGGAATCCGCGGAAAAAACCGTTTAAGTAGTAACAGCCTTAATAAGCTAACTACGAGATGCCAGACAAAAAAAAAAGCTAATGTATTCACTCTAAACTAGCTCTTTTTTTCGAGATTTGTGGTTTGTGTCATTGGTGTTGTAAATTAGTAAAATAGTGTACTGTTCAATAAAAAATGTAGGATTATACGGTAGTTCATGGAACGTTTCGTGAAATTCAATATCACGTTTATGTGGATAAGGTATTATTTTGTTCAGAAGGCATAAAACGTAACAAGTGAAAGTGTGTGTAGGTGTGAGCGGCATGTGACTGTGTCATTCAAGAGACTTATACTACTCAACTCGTAACTAACTTACATGTTAGTTTAGCTTATCAATTTAGTATTTTCATTTTATGTAACTTACGATGACTTTAAGATAACGAGGTGAAAAGTGGAAAAGAGTGAATTTCTCACTTCCTAGTAACTTTCTGTTTGCGTTAAGCTTATGATGACAATTTTGTCGCCGCTTCCAGAATGAGAATGCAAAACTATGACGAGGTCATTGAATAAATTGGGTTCCTTTAAAATCAAAAGGCACCCAATTATGCAGACGACCCATCAACAGCGACTGATTAATCTTCTATGCGTCGATATATCTACTCGTAGCAAAATATTCGTAGAACCTGACGAAAGTGTTCTATTTTTACAACAAACAAAAATTCTTCCTCGGGGCGTATTTGTATAAGATATTCAAAATGAAAGGAAAACAAGACAAAATAAATAAGAGCGTGTTTCACGTCCGAACATCGAACTGAGGAGATACGCAATTAAGGAATCAAACACTTAAGCGTTTACCGGAAGGGGTGGGCTTTCTTGCGGAAAATTGGCAACGCCCGTATTCCTCGGCAGGGATTTTGAACAGTCAGCGATCCGGAGTTTCACTGCTTATGACACCACTCAGACAAAACTCCGCCGTAAACCGAAATACTAAAGCTCAAAATTACCTGTTTCAAAAACCTTCCTCCAAATAGTTTTACGCGGTACATTGTACTAAACGATTAACAAATTAGACAAACGGAATTCCTGAAGGCTGACGATGGATAGAGCGTCAATGTTTATAGCCTCGTAAACCGCAATGCGACGGTTTTTCGGATCGCTTACGTCATAGTTCACGGAATCACGGCTGCGATCCGGTGCAGCTGCACTGACAATATACGATTACATTGTGAATTTTATGTTCTTAGGAATTTGATTTGATTCTTCGATCTCGACTATCGATGTTGTAACGTAGGCAAATAGATTTTCGGAGATTTTAATACCATGTCAACGGACGGTTGATATGGTATTAAAATCTCCGAAAACCTCGAGATTGCTCGAAAGAGACACCGTGCCCCTGGCATATGGGCAACTGAAGGAACATCTGTAAGGATTTTTTTTCAAGTTTACAGGCATTCCTGTAGCTATAGTTTTAAACAACCAATTACTTTCCCATTTCTTTCCATGGGTGTCGTAAGAAGCGACTAAGAAACATACTAGGGAATGGGCAGCAGCGTTCTCTATGCATTTTACCACTATACGGCGATCTGGTCTGGTCGAATGGTCATAAAGATATATAATAAATTACCCAAATTATATAGGGAACTGCCAGTCAATCGCTTCAAAACAGTTTTATTCAAATGGCTTATAGAAAAATCATTCTATTCTGTGAATGAGTACCTAAACTATAAGGATTAACATTGATATTTATTACTATTATAATTTGAAAAATGGTTGACTTTATTATTCTTAATTTAATAACTATGATTTATATTCGAATTTAATATCTTTATTTATTTAATTAATGTTATCAATTACTTTGCATGCTAGGTTTAGCGAATTGTATTAGATACTATAAAATAACCCGACCATCTGTAATGTACTACAATTCTTGCAAAATAAATTTCATTTCATTTCATTTCGATCGCCAATCCACCTGCCAAGTGTTGTGAGGCTTATGTCCAGCAGTGGACGTCTTTCGGCTGAAATGATGATGATGATGAATTACTTTAAATATCTTACCTATAAGATATTACGTTAACGACTTTGTTTGCTACAAAATAGGGGTGTTTTTACGAGAATTCATTTTTAATACGATACTAAACGTGCTCCTCATATAGGAAGCTATTATTTATTCATCAAGTCTTCATGAAGATGAGGTGCATTTTACGAAGTACGTGTTTACGAAGAGCGTATCATGTTTATGATACTTATTGAAGTATTAAAACATAAAGTTGCGTTTAAGATTTAATCGTTAGCAGCTTGGCAAGTTGAACTCAGCTTTTCAACAGAGAATTAATAATGGGATATGTACGGTACGAAGTTCAGAGTAGGTATGTAAATTTCATTTATTTTTCAGTAATAATACACATTAAAAAATAACACATCGATGTAAAAAAAAAAACATAATTCGTTGTAGTTTTATTCTGACTTGTTAGTCTAGTGGTTAGTGACCCTGACTGCAAAGACTGAGGTCGTGGGTTCGATTCCCACCCAGGACAAATCTTTGTGTGATGAGCACAATCATTTGTTCTGTGTCTGGGTGTAATTTATCTATAATATGTATGTATTTAGATATATATAAGTATATTTATCAGTTGTCTGGTTACCATAGTACAGGCTCTGCCTAGTTTGGGATCAGATAACGACGTGTTGGTTGTCCTAAGATATTTATTTATTCTAAACAATTTTTTTTTTGTTATAATTAATATTTGTCAATTTAAATATTGTGTACTTGTATTGAAAACAAAACCGTGAAGGAAAATATCTTGAATAAACTGGCATGTCCTAAAACTAGAAATTCGAAGACTTGTAAATAGTGGATTACGGCCCACTCCCTCTCAATACGAAGAAGCCTGTGTCCCAGCTGTGGGAACATTATAGGCCTAGTTATGGTGACGTCAGCACATCAAGCTACTACAATCTGTCAAATTTCTTTAATAGATTTTCAACTTTATTGCTAAAGCATTAGGTTCAATGTGATGTGCTGGCGTCTGTACTTGTATTATTTTTCCGTTCTTTTATATATTAACTCCATGCCTCTTCATCATCAGTATTCAGCCGACAGATGATGATCCACTGAGGCATATGGGCATAGTGTGGGGTCTATATCCAGCAGAGGACGTATTTATTACAGGCCCTGTGCGTCAAAGCATAATAGTGAGTGCAGTGAAGAGCCTCCATGAAAGATCATACTTATGTCAATATGTGTACACTGGGGAGTCAGCCGCTCTATTGACGTATACTTCATTTAAAACATTTCAGTCATAGAATTGGGCCCTATCTAAATGCCAGCGTTGCAGCGTTGCGGTAGTTGTTTTTTTTTTTACAGATATCGCAGTATTATTTTGAGTTAGGAGCGTTTTCTTGGCCTCGCACAGGTCTTCCTCTTTTAATTTTTTATTTTTTGTTATTTGTATCTATCCTAAAAGTTTATATTTTCTTTTTATTGTTTTTATGTCTTGTGCGTGTTGCAAATAAAATATTTTTCTTTGTTTCTTTCTTTCATTAGACAGAAGTTAAAAAAGGTTCTTTTTGACGTACACTTTGTAACAAAAGTACATTAAAACAGCAAAAACTTGTTACCGTTACAATTACTGCCAAATTCATTCAAATCTATTTATAAACCAGCTGTCACACTTTATTGTAATCATTTTAACTGTTTATCATATGAAATTAAGTGGCTTCTATTTACATTTACTATTTCATTCTAATTTAAAATTAAAGTGCCAATGCTAAAACCCTAAAAGAAGCAAGAGTGAACAATACCAAGAACGTCTTTCGTTTCACAATAATTCTACCAAATCTAAAACGTCACCTAATCCCTTCATAAACTGTGACAGCCGGGCTTATCTAATGATATTATAAAGCTTTATTTAAAATAAAAAGTCTTTTATTTCGTTTCTCAGTATTTAATACTGTCTTAAATCTATCAAAAAAGTTATAACTTGGAAATAAAATGTTTTGCACTCCTGCTTCTACGACCCTGTTTTTTCTAAGGCTAAATAGAGTATAGGTGTCTAATAATCTCGGTAACCCTGTCTAGTTTCTACTAACGAAGACAAAGGAATTTAAAAGTGATTAGAACCAATTGAAGCAATGTACCGCTGCGTCTCAAGAAGGTTTTACTTGAGAAATTCAAACTAGCTGAGTAACAAATAAATAAAGCCCGATCCTCTTGGCATTCCATTTTCGTATACAAAGTACCTGCTACGTCTAAAATTCTCAAATGCTTTCTAAAATACCATTGGGTCACAAGTTCAAGGATCGAGTGTTCTTTACTCTTTACGCCAACCTTAGGGGACGTTTCATTGGTATTCGCGCGCAAAGGTAAGATGGCAACCTCATTTCATATTCCTTTTACAACCGCTGCAGTACTGCACAACGCTGCATCCAGCGGAACGCCGACGAGCAAAATTTGTATCACAACTTCGGAGTCAGTTAAAAATTAAACAGAAAGCGCTTTTTGCTTTAACTTCCTGGTTCGGTTAGGGATTTGTTTTGAAATTCAAGTTTTGTGTTTTGGAGTTTTGATGGCTGTGAAACCATTTGGAAGCGAAGTAAATTGTAATTAATTTGGGGGATACGCTGCTGACGTGACGAAAACGTCACGTCAAACATAAGTAAACCAAGGAATAAGGTGTTACGTAGGACTACTAAACACCTTTACCTACTACGAAGGATATAGGTTGGATTTCAAGATACAAATGCTTCCAGTAAGCGTCTAGACTGACTTTTTAGATATATCACACAAACTAAACCACATGCCCGTTCGCCACAAAGGGCTAGGCAGACGTGTACCTATAGTACACCCACATTTTGCAAGATATGTTGAAGTTCCATGTACTAGGGGACCAGCATACTGTCATCAGCCGGGCACAATGCCAGACTTCGAGCTGCTACTGAGACATCCCTGATGGAGAAACCCAATCGACTTGGGAATCAGTTGACTTTGATACAAGTCGAAAACTATCCACGAAAATCTCACATCATAAAAAAATGTTCTATCTAAATCTAATATCTTCCTGTTCACCTATCTGCTTCAAAATATTTCAAGAAAAGCCATTAAGCTGGTCGTATATTCCGTGTATTTGTGTCCACGGCCCTGTTTCATCTTGGCAGCCCATAAAATCTCTATCACTTCATAGCAATATAATGGAGAGTGGACTTATTTATAGCGGCGACTTATTTATGCTGACAATATTGTTTATTTGCGTTTTATTGTATGATATTGTTTCCTGCTTTCTGTTTTCCTGGTAGTTTGAAAGTTTGGCGAATATTTGGGTTGGAAAAGATTTGGGTAATCAGTTGAAAATATTGTTGGTTTGTGTTATTGCTACCTCGTTCTTTATTGAATCCTAGTACATACAAGTAAGTACTTATCATATAAATAAAATAAGAAGAAGCCTTTTTTTCCATGCTACACATATCACAATAATGTTAACTTTAAAAATTTGGAACAATTCGATTTAAAAACATAAATAACTTAGTTCCTGTCAATATACATATATTCAATTTACTCTCTTGTAAACAAAATTGTCTAAAGAAATTATCGTATAGTCGTGCATTAATTCTATGGGAGTTGGTAGAAACAATATAAACCAATGCGTTGCTCTTAATTAACTGTTTCTCCAAATTACCTTGTACCTACCAAGTAAGTTCCTAGTGCAAATAATTGGACTTACTCTTTTTGTAATGGACTATCAAAAGCAGGCAGAAAGCATTATTATTTAGGCTGATGACAACATGTCTTTGTAGTGCGATGTCTAATTCTTTCAACCGTGATCGTTAGAAGTGACTTTGTAGCGGGCCCATTTCCATCTAGTCAATCATCTTCATCATTTCAGCCAAAAGACGTCCACTACTGGACAAAGGCCTCCCCTGATTTGGGAGGGTTTGCCATAATCGCCACGTTTGGCAGGCGGGTTGGCGATCGCAGTATGGTGGTAAAATTCGTAGAGAACACAGCTGCCCAATCTCTAGTAAGTCCCTTATTCGCCTCTTACGATACCCGCGAGAAGAAAAGGTTTCCATCTAGTTGATTCATTTGATTAGTAAGACAGAAAAACTTCTGTCACTAAAATTATCATACAATATTCATCAAAGTTGACAAATTACCAATCTTAACTCTGGACTTAGAAAAATATAATCAAGACTTTCTGGTCCTACCATATCAAACAACAACTTATTACGCTGTCCCCATAAAAGACAACTTTTATCCACTAGTAAAGATGGTATAACAACAAGCGAAAATACGCCAGTTTGCGAATTAAACAGAGGGATAGCGAAGGGAAGGGGGATAGATACTAGGATACCAGTGACGCATGGCGATCAGATAACGCCGCTTTATGACTTTATTATGAAGTTAACATTTGGCCCCAGATTGAATGTATGTTTACGACATTTTTGTCTCGCTTTTTTGGAGTTCCGTGGGGCATGGTTCATGGTTCATGTTTCTAGTTCCCTTCTATAATTTCAGTTTACCACTCAGCTATCCTAAATAATCAAAATATTACTTTAGCTAACCAGCTATGACTCTCAAATTTTGTTTTCTGGAAATATTCCTGAATCTTAGAGAGTCACCTTGTGGTTTCAATATGACTTTCCTCTTAGTTCTGCGGCTATTGTCTAGTTCTCCTTTTCATAACAGTCAGTCATACAGTTCTCCGTAGCACATAACATAACTGGTCTGCTAAACAATTTTAAGCCCTGTTGAGAGAACTGTTTAAGGAAGGTAGTATAAGCATAATCAGTCTATAATTTTCCCATTTCTGGGATACAGACATCTCTGTAAGAGGGAGTGGGCCATAATCCACCACGCGAATCCAGTGCGGGTTGGTGGATGTCAAATGTCTTTGATTTTTTGGTTCTACTACATGTTAGTTTCCTCTCGATGATTTCTTTCACCATTTAAGGAGTAGTGTTGACGAAATTAATCAAAGTAATCAAAACAAAGTAACGTGCCTGCCTGGGTTCGAACTTATAACTCGTAAGGCGGTGCTGATCCACTGGACCACCACTACTATTTAAGATAATGATGCATTAATTTTTCTAAGTAACCATTTTCCTTGAATTGAGGCGAAGGTACCAGCAGTTAAAAAAATGGCATGTGTGCAATTCACACGTGGTAGAAGTGAAACCTTCAAAATTTTTGGCTTCAAGATAATGATACGAATGTAAAATTACGGGAAGAGGATAATTGTAGGTTTTAGTAATGATTATGGTGATACAAAGTTTGATAATTATTTAACATTTTATTATTCGTATATATTACATCAATTTATCGCGACAATATTCTGCATTCGTTTTTTTCCGTATTTACATAAATAATATATAGGTACGATAATAGACTTAAAATAATAGTAATATGTACAAGTACAGAAAACATTTTTGATTAAATTCTAATATGTACAGGTACATAAAACGTTTTTAATGTGTTTTAATTTTTTGAAGTTCAGATGTGACAATATTTGCCGTATCCATATTTCTTTCATCCATGGTCATGACGTCATGTATTTCCTATCTCATTTTCTCCCACGTTAAATCTTATGAAGTTATGTCTGTCTCTTTTTACTGTCGCTTTTTCGTTTCATTGAGTTTCAAATCACAACCAACGGCGCTAAAGAAGTTTTCACTTCAAAAACAGTTCTCGCTAGTTCATACTCAAGTTTTCGGGAAGCGTTTCTATACGGAACTCACAGTGTAAATCCAAACAACGTAAACTACTTGAGTGGACCCCAAAAACACTGTAACAGTACATTATGGTCATTCATTTTGCCTCGGACCTCATTCCCATGTAATACGAAAAAAAGATGAATACACACTGAAATTGTATGGGCTGGCTATAAATGGAAACGAGCTTCTATTTTTTTTGACAAAAAATATTCGTCTGTTATCCTTGGATGAAGCGATTTTGAGAGCTAATCTAGAGAAGATTTAGGATCATAATACGTACAGCCAGCGA
The DNA here is from genome assembly GCA_947507805.1 of Aporophyla nigra. Taxonomy (NCBI): domain Eukaryota; kingdom Metazoa; phylum Arthropoda; class Insecta; order Lepidoptera; family Noctuidae; genus Aporophyla; species Aporophyla nigra. The sequence continues at coordinate 23,936,400 of OX382297.1, read as the reverse complement.
TGTTATTTAAGAAAAAAAAAATTCTAAAATAAAATCTCTAATTCTATAAAATAAATTTAATAATGTTGGCAGTAATAAAATTTAATTACTGCCAACATCATCAGGTAGTCTATTTTTTACAGTACTCGATGTCCAACGACTTCGTGAAAGCCAGAGGAAACAACTGGACGCGAGAAGCATAGAACCGAACGATGTGGCGATGCTTGGGGGACGCTTTTGTCCAGAGTGGACATTTTTGAGCTGAAATGATTATAACGATCATGAAATACAACCACAAGGAAGTGGAGTCTTAGGCTCATACTCACTAGCATAAGCTCGAACGATTATGATTTATTGTATTTATCTACACGTTCTTAAATAAATCCAATTCCTAAAACCTTTGACTGTCGGTTCAGTTACTTATACAGAAAAGTAAGAAAAATTTTCATCATTTGGAAAAGGATAGCCTTTTCCTAATTATGTTGAGGTCGGCTTCCAGTCTAACCGGATCCAGCTGAATACCAGTATTTTACAAGGAGTGACTGCCTATCTTACCTCCACAACCCGTTATTAGTAATACGATACCTCTTGGTAAGACTGGTTGTCAGACTACAAATGTTGTAAAACATCCACAAATGAAAGCCGAGACCAAGGGCTCAACGTGCATTCTGAGTCACAATGGGATCTAGGTATGCAAAGATGGTCACCAATCTTCAGACCAACCGCGGCAAGCGTAGCTTAACCTGAACAATAAACCCGTGCAGCTGTTATTACTTAGCCACAAGCCCCTCACTCAAAGGTAGGGAACATAACAATAAATTGTGCCAGCAACGACTGAAGTACGATCTAAATGGTCAACGTTCAAGTTCCATTCGAAATCGCTGGCAAAGCGCTGTTGACCGGAGTGGCGGTAAAATTGATATAATAACATAGCCAGGTAAGGGTCAAGTGGCTGCCAACAAATCATTATAAATCGGAACCAGAAAGGTAACGTGTCAATCGGTCCTTTTTGCGGGTCATTACCAGGAAAACATAATTCGCTGGAGGTGCTCGTTCCCAGAAATACGATAGGGCAAGTCACAGTTTAAATACTTCATACACAGTCTGTACAGCTCAGCGATTCCTGATTCGTTAGATCCCAAGCGGCCTGACTATTTTTTGGGGCACTTAGTAACTGACCTCTGTTATTTTACACGAGTAGATGGACAATGTGGAATATTTGTATTGATCAGTTACGCCTTTTTCTAAGGTATGACGAGGTGGTACGGACATTTATGCAAAAACTGTAACCATGAATTCTGTGTAGCGCAGAAATATTTTGTCGTGTTGTGATAAAAGATTGAATGCGGATTTTTAAAATGCGGATTTCAATAATAGCCAGAGTGATACCAGAGGAAGATTTATGTATGTGTATAATATGAAGGCAGAGCTGATGACAAAACCTAGTTTTGTAAAAATCTGAATTCACGGTAACATAACAGTTTCTGCGTTGATATCCCTGTTCCTGCCACCATGTATATTTTAACCTAAGTAAAACGGGTCACCGATTAATTCAAATATCGGTACCTGCATACATCGGTGCTATGCCGTACTCTACTTGTGTAAAATAACAGTGACCCGCCAGTAAATACCTCTAAAATGACTTCACGCATAATACAAAGATTGTTTGGAAAATTGAGGTCCAAAATATGTAATGCATGTGAGCAGGTGTCCCAACAAATATTGCATGAACAAAAGTATCTCTATTTATCTCTATTCCACACACACAAAATACACACACCACACCGCCACACGACAGACAACGATTTGCCTGTCTTACTACCTAAAAATATTCTTCAGTACTCATGGTGACGGGGGGTCACCAAAATGTTAGGCTGCGACCGCGCCTGTGCCTCTAGCTGTAGTAAGATACTTAGCTACCCTAGAAAAAATTCAGTCAAATAAAAATAAATACAATATTCGAAACTTTACATACTAGTAATTGTATTAACATTTTCTCAGTAAAGTGATCATGAATAACGAACATTTTAGGAGCACGGTGTTATAAAAAAAGAGAAACAACAACAGTTCTTTTCAAATAAATAACATTTTCTATTCCTTCCCACTTACAATAAAGACCTACAGTAACTCAGTAACCAGCTCCGAGCCAAATACTTGTCGACTCGGTTAAGTTCGAACTTGTAAACAACTTGTTTAGGCTTTGTAAGTAAAATAGCGTCTTCTTTGCAAAATCAACAGGGGCAGTAGTACAAGGCAGTAATTTAAATGACTGTTAAACTTCGTCCGAATGGACAAAGCTCTTTGAGGAACAGTTTGACTGGGAAAGTTGTTTTGTACCGCCACACCTAATACTGACTGTTGATGCTTTTGCAATAGTTTCTGTGTTCAAATGCATAGAGAACGCTGCTGCCCATTCTATAGTAAGTCTCTTAGTCAACTTTTACGACACCCACGGGAAGAAATGGGGTGGTGTTATTCTTTACGTCCGGCACCACACGGTACAAGAGCCACACGGTACAGAGTCAAATGTAATGAATATGATATTGTTAAGTACGCTGCTCATTTGCATTACTATTTACGAAGTTTTTGACTGCCTAGCTCTTACTGTCATTGAGTAACCTTGATAAATGTCCTGATAACAGACAATTTTTTAAACTTTTCACTTCTAAAACTAATAGAACTAGGAGTGTGATTCCAAAACCAAACTGTAGACAAATAAAATATTACGTATATCGATCTTACTTACTTTGAAAAAAAAATAAAAAAAATTTTTTTTACTGAAATAATTTTTCTTTGGCTATTATTAGTAAGATAGTAACCACTTTTAAAAAATCTGAGAAATAGCACTTAGGCTAAGTCGTGCTATGTGGTGCCGGCTGTAAAGAATATATCTGTAAAGATATCATAACATTTCTACTCGTAGATGTCGTAAAAAGCAACTAGAGAATGGACATCAGCGCTCTCTATGCATTTTACCACCATACTGCGATTCCCAACCCGCCTGCCAAGCGTGGCGATTATGGCAAAGCCCTCAAATTAGGAGAAGCCTATGTCCAACAGTGGACATCTTTCGGCTGAAACGATGAGCACTGTATCTTAAACGCATTGCTTAGCGCTGAGAGTTGAAATTCCAACAGTGTATTTGTTCAATACTCTGGAATACATTGTTGGATTCTCGGTACTCAGTTTAACACTGAGAGTTTAAAATCCAGTGAAGTTCAATTAAATTTATTAAACTACAAATCCGTGCACATACAATAAATACGTGGTACCGTTGCGAATGATATTTTAATCAACTTGCAAACTGGCACTGAACTGCAATTTGCAAAAAAATTAAGAAAATTTAAATTTCACTGGGTACCCTACCTAAAGGCTAGGTTAGACAGGCCAAACTCTCCATCAGATCGGTTCTTTCTGATATTTTATTCGTCAGTTTTAAAAACAACAAAGTCAAACAAAACGATGGGAAGGTATACCTAACCCAAAATAAATCGTATTTCTTCACAAAAGCCATATCGTTTCCACTTTAAGCAGTATCCAAAAGAAACAAAATCAAGTGTGGGGTAACAAGATCGATAAGATTACCCCAAATTCTATTTCCCACTGTTTCAAAAGCACATAACACGCCCAAAACTATTTTGAGACGCGAAAAAAGGTGTCTCGTAAATCCTCGACGAAAACCTTGAAGGAAATTGTTTTCGCCGCGAAAACATAATAGTAAAGTGTTGGGGCTCAGTCCGTCCAATATAATGAGACTTTGGTTTCTGAAAAGTTGAAATTGATCGCTATTTTTGTATATCCTATTTTTAGTCAATTTACATATTTTTTCTAAAACATTTATGTTTGGATATTTTGGTACCGTGTGCTTCTTCTTCTAAGCGTTAATTTGGCTATGAGCTTGGCACTTTCTGTCAGGGTCGCGAAATTTGTTCGAAAGAGACACCGTGGTCCTGGCACATGGGCAACTGAAGGAACACGGGTGGATTATAGTCAGTAAAAGTCTGACATCAGCTCCACTCCGCTCCACCCAAGAGCGGGAGACGTCATTTGATGATTACCCACCCACAAAAAATTAAATAAAGCTTAGCACTTTCAGCAGCGTCCATCAACTCCTGTAGCGTGCAGACAACAGGACACGCTGGACAAGATCAGAGGGACTGTGCATTTACGTCAGTGTGGAATACTGAGTACCGGTCAGAAGTTCAGAGTTCTATAACTTTTCAGAGGAGTCAAAAAGGTTGGAGTTAGTTTAAGGTTTACCAACGAAGAAGTTGAAAAATCTATTATACAGATCGCGCGAATTATATTTTGTTAATAGGAACCTTTCGTGTAGCCGATCTTCATCGAGGCAAAAACGAAAGAAGTATGTGTTAGTCATTCTAAAACTTTGCCTAATAGCAGCCAAATAAAAATTTAATAAGAAATTCAGATATACGTTTATCTGCCACCACATCTCCCAAGACGACCCCAACGATCATTCCTTAAAATCAAATCATACATTACCATCCGTCCGTCGAAACTGGCAAATTATCATACAGAGCGTCAGTAAAATCAGAACGCAATTCGGCATCGTCACGTCGCCGAGTCGGATCGAAGCCGTAACGGGTTTTATTTTCCGGAAAATTGGCAAGTCATAATAATACGCTGACTCATAAATAAGGATCGACATTGGCCCTCTCAAGGATTTCTTTTACGCTACATTTCACTGTTGCTCTGGTACTGGTGTGGACATGGTGCGAGCGACAGCGATTTGAAATACTGACAATTATGGAATGCAAGTTCAGCCAGGGTCGCGAGATTTATTCGAAAGAAATACCGTGGCCCTGGCATATGGGCAACTAAAGGAGCACGGGTGGGTTTTAGTCAGTAAAAGACTGACACACCCTTCCGCTCCATCCAGAGCGGGAGACGTCATTTGATGATTCAGCCAGGAAAAAAAAAATGGAATGCAAGTTGAAGATGAAAAATTTAAAGGAACTCTATATCTAGCCTCTCTCAAGAAGAAAAGCACCATAATCATCAGCAGCTTATAATGTTCCCACTGCTGGGACACAAGCCTCCTCTCGGTGAGAGGGAGTGGGCCATTATGTACCACGCGGGTCCAATGCGGGTTGGTTAGAAGAAAAGCAATGATGTGTAAAAGAACATTTTCAAGACAATTTATTGGAAATCGTTACGAAACATGATACCGATTAAATAAAATATGTATTAATGATGAAGAGAAAATTAATAATAAATAAATATGCCCCCAACAGGATTTCCTGTTCCTGTTTAAAAAAAAAAGAAAAAGCTTTAGTACATCACGTGCAACCATCATAATTGCATGAAAATGGGAGTTCATTAAAACAATGAACTTTTTTATCTAGAGAAAAATTACAAAAATACAAATAAAAATTCGATTTATGTTAACTTTAATAACTTCTAGAGTATTTAATCTTACATAGAGGTGTCTTTTTAAGTATAAAAATACCTGTGCTAGGAGACCCTACTACTACCGACATACTACACGACCCTACTAGAGAAAGTTACTACTGTTCTTCATATTTAATGTCTATACTTCTCAAGACAAGATCATGTGCTTTTTCTGCCAACCCTTGTCCCGTGTTATTGATGTTAGCGAACACTCTTATCTTCTTTCATTCTCCTATATCAGCAGACACGTTATCATAAACTTTTCATTCATACCATCTCTCATACCATCCCCTCATACAATCACAGTCTATACTTACTAAACACTTACACACACGCTACGAACTCACTAAACTTGTACCGTGTGGTGCCGGCAATAACACCACCCCATTTCTTCCCGTGGGTGTCGTAAAAGGCGACTAAGAGACTTACTAGAGAATGGGCAGCAGCATTCTCTATGCATTTTACCACCATACTGCGATCGCCATCCCGCCTGCCAAGCGTGGCGATTATGGCAAAGCCCCCCAAATTGGGGAAGGCCAAAGTCCAGCAGTGGACGTCTTACAGCTGAAATGATGTTGATGATGACTTATTAAACAATATAATCTTTCCTTGACAGACACATAATCTATTCCTCGCTGTTCTTGTACTAATATAGACGTACCCTCATCCGACATTTGGTCTTGCTTATTGGTGACATATTTTATATCCTGTTTATATGTGCCTCGTCGTGTTCAGTGCCGTATTGTCAACCATTCAGACGTTGGGCTCCCGTTCTCAGAGATATATGACGGTTTCGAGCAAAAAGTTCTTGACTCACGTGAATGGTTAACTTTTAGCACTAATTGGTTTGTCTTACGACTGTAATGTGTAATGTGCCGTACATAAAATGCAGTTTCAGATCGTTGAAATAAAAGATACAGCTACCAATTTATCGTTATCCTATCCTCTTCTAGCCTTTTTTTATCGTGGAGAAATGCTCATGCATATTGCGCTACCACGGGGAAATAGGGCAGTTATGTGGGACTCCAACCCACTAAAACTCCACGGTGTCCTCCTACACCGCTTATGGCGGGAACACAGGCACGAAAGAACTCTTCCGTGAAACCGCCGCGGCTGTCCGACGCCGGACCCACCTCTAGGGGTTACCCCCATTCACACATAACACCCCGAGACCATCCCGGTGACCTATTAGCACATGAGTGCCAGACGACCCCGTGAATGGCACCATTGGTCCCCCTGCGACGTATCAGGACAGTGGCCCCGCCGCCAACCACTTTTCGGCCGCAGAGGATTGGGAGAGTGGCCAATGCTATACCAACACTTCTCCCCCCCTGCGGCCCCACCGCGTCCGACATAGGACGGTGACGACCCCGTACAGGCCGCGGAAGGTAAGGAGAGCGGCGCATCTCAATACCGGCACTTTTCCCCCACCGCGGCCTTCGACCCTCAGCCGCGATGCCACCGATACAACGACATCGCGGCCCGCCTCAGTTGCGATGTCGCCTAGGCTACACCGCAACCTACGTGTTGGCCGCTACTTCGTCGACTTTGGCAGCAAAAGCCCTGACGAGCGGCCCTATCTCGGGTTCCTCTTAGCTTCACCGTGGGTGTCCAAGCCACGGCTACTGAGCTCCCCTCCCATGCTTTGACAATGCGAGAACCCACTGGGGGGAGCCTTTTCTAGCCTAGTCTAGCCTCTTCCATGTAACCGAATGTAAGTGAACACGTACCTACTTAACATGGACCGACTGTCATTTGACCTCCACCACTCAGTTACTAATATCAATTAGTGTTTATTGATAAAATCTACGTATACCAGAAAAGGCTTATTAATGTTAGCTGAATATTTTTGAATCTACAGCCGAATATTTTTATCGGAAACCAAAAACATTTGCGGTGTTTATTCAAATTTTTGCAGATAAATACAGCGAATAGGTAGTGTAAAATAAAACTACGTTTATTACCGATCATTGGGAATTTATCCGCTGGGATCTGAAAGCTGAAAACATTCAACCGACCGCAGTTCGCCCGAATTTTTGTGGAACATAGCTATAGAAACTTAAATTTTATTGTAAGAGCGAACACACATTTTTGTGTTAAAATATTTTTTATATTATTTTTATATTGAGTAATACTCCGCATTTTTTTCTTAAACTCCATGATTTGTTTCGACTCTTACGGAGCAGATATGAAGCTGTTCTATAGCATCTAACAATGCTTAAAAAAAATAAAAATAACTGTACTCGATTCGGTTCACCAGTTTAAGAGCTTCGATGCCACAGGCGTCTAGACACACATATCGGTCAAACTTATAACACCCCTCTTTTTGCGTCAGGGTTAAAAAGACTAAACTCGATAGGGACTTACTCCAGTACTTCAAAAACTCAAAGACACTAAATCTTTCAAAAAATTCGTTGAAAATTCAAAAATACTGTTAGTCTAGAAACATCAACTGCATGACATATTATTTGCAAAACAAGTTATTTAAGCTCCACTTTTCTGCTTAGCAATGACCTGAACCTAATTTATACGTATTAAAAAGTTCTTCTTAACTAAACTTAGTATCACTATATGAAGACAACCCCTACTCAGTTAAGTAACTTAGCACCTCCATTAAACCCTCGTTGCATCTACACGCGCTGATATTACACATTACACCCCCATATGCAAACGCCCTAACTGTAGCATTACCAGATCCAAAGAATAAAAATATAGAGAAACGACACTCCAGTTCTGAACTCAATAAAAATACCTATCGTTAGGGCGGAGAAATTTATTCATATTCATATCTTTATTTCATTTTATTTTGCATTCAATAATGTTAGCATTTTTTTCAATGGCTTAAAGCTAAGGTACAGTTACGTACCCTGTAGGGCACAGCAAAATGTATAAAAAATCCCTACTAATATTATCCTCCTGAGACCCGGGACGTATTTACGAATATTTAATTGATGGAAGTTAAGTTTTATGGCTTAATATAACATAGAGAATAAACATCAAACAAAAAAAATCTACCCCAACCCCATTTAGTGTAAGGGAGGGTATACAAGGTATCACCAGTGATACCTTGGGTTCAAAGTGGTATTAAAAGAAATTATCTTACAAGGAAAATTTAATTAATGAAAAATTTAAAAAAGATTTTTTTTAATAATACAAAATTTACATATAATATTACTTAATTAAAACAAAAATACACCAAATCACTAATTAAAATAAATATTTACCTTTACGTAAAGTCAACATGTCGGTAACGGCAAAATGTTCGATTTTAAACTGACTACAATCGATGTAATTTGACAGCTAGAGAAATGGTGAGTGACTAGAAATATAAAGGATATCTATGCTAACCATCGTACAAAAAAGCTTAAACGAGTTCCGATAGACGGCGTGGAAATAAATTTTTAACTAAGTGTATCACTGGTGATACCAGGGGTCTCAGGAGGACATGTGAATGTAAGTTTGTTTATTACGCTTTCAAGCGAAAACTACTTAACCGATCATCATGAAACTTTGTACACATTACATATTCTGGGAGGTATTAGAAGTAGCATAGGAAAAAAAAATTGTCAATAATCTCAAAATCTAGCTACTTCAACGCCATCTATGTAGGATTCCAGTAATGAAGTTCCAAAAAAAATTTTGATGCGGAAGTAATCGCGGGCAGAAGCTAGTAATTCTATACAACCAGTCAGCTACCTAATTCTGTTTTATGTCTGCTCAAAAACGTAAATAACGCAGTGAATGTTTCTGAACTGCCAAAATCAAAGCCATTTCCACGGTTAGTAAGTTACGCAATTACCCCGCAATAGGTGGGGTATAGTAACACACGCTAGATTGTCAAGAATAATGAGAACCGCTAGTCTTAGCTTAGGCGAGCGTTGTTTTTATAAGTAGCACGGGCCCACGCACAAATGCCGCTAAAATGGAACATCGACTAGTAGACAAAATATAATACCCGGCCGGTCTTACGGCACATCGACAACAAAAGGAAGCGCAGTGCCCGGGTATTGGCACATCGACTGGAAAGTTGCGGCTTTGAATTGCACCTCTATCACTCATCTCATGCCTGTATCACAGTCTCAATACTCAATACTTTTATTGCTCTTTCTGCCTCTTTGATGTGTCATAGTAACACCAGTTTAATCTGGTCACACATGAATTTCCCTTCTACACCGTATTCTTACTCTACAGCAGAACTTATCCGGCGGACCGATCAGCGAATATCTTATGGCGGAACACTAGGATCGTTATTGGGACCCTTTGTTTAGTGGAATTACTTCCTTAGTGGTCTTATGGGCAAGATAAAACTGTTTTTCGGCCATTCTCGCGTCGAGAAAATTAGCCTTCGGCCTGATTATCTTCGGACAGACAACGGCACTTTTATTTGTGGTAACTGTTTCTCGAGATATGTCCCAGACAGTTAGGAAAAGTTATGTGGAGTCCTGAGATCTAGGTTGGTTAGATATCTTTATTGGTGACTGGGAGATTCAGCCTTGATCCGAAAATACGGGTCCCACGCTCAATTTGCTTGGTCGAACTTCAATTTGAAGTTGGGGGTTTGTCTGAAGAGATAATGTAAGTTGAGCGTTTTGATGTTTACAGGGACGAACTGATGGCTAAATAGATATTTTTTATGACGTCAACTGGCATGCACGAGCTATAGAATAGGCACCAACATTGCATTATTTTTGATCAGCTGATAATGCTTTCGCTGCTGAGACACAGGCCTTCTCTGTTCGAGAGGGAGTGGGCTACATAGTACCACGCAGGCTGTGCGGGTCAAAGTCAAAGTAAATTTATTTGCCCAAACATGTGTACATACACAGAAATTACAACGTGCATGCAGGATAACATAAAAGAAAATATAAGTTCAAACATGTTTGTCACATATTATGGCGTGCAAATATTAGTTGTAATCAGATTGTTAATAATTTAGGTAGTCCAGTCAATAGCATTAATTTACCTTGAATTTAGCAAACTGTAACAAATTATGAATGTCAACAATAAACAAAAATAATTAAAATCAAAATTTAAAAAAAAAAAATCTAAGTCAAATTACATGGTTCTGTCAGAAATTCATTAATAATACATACATACACACAATCACGCCTTTTTCCCATGGGGGTAGGCAGAAACCACGGAACGCCACCTGCTACGATCTCTACACACTCCTTTTGCCTCGTTTAGGTTCATACAATTGGTCATGCACACACGCCGGTTGCGAGTACTACGCACCTGACCTTTCTGAAGAACATCACCAATAAGGTCACTATATGTCCTCCTAGGGCGTCAAATCAAATCAATCAAATCAAAAATATTTATTTGCTAGAATATGGTATATAAGGTGTTACAGTAATTTAGTTGCAACATATCCTGCCATAACCTGGCGTGCAAATGTCAAGCGATGTCAATTATTCTACCTTACAAATTACAAATTAAAGATTCTATTGATTTGTCTTCTAAATAGTCCTTAATGGTATAATATCTTTTGTACAGAAATAGTTTGAATAGTAATTTTTTAACCCCCGGCCGGTGTTTATTATTACATAATATAATGTATTATAATTAATACGCTTTGTTGGTTAGAAATTACTTTAGTGGTTTTATCAATTGTACATTATTAAGCTCCCTCCAACTCTTCGGTAACTTATTATAAATTACGGGGGCCATGTAAAAAACACCAGTCCTACTACTATGCAGACAGAGCTGACTTTGATCACGCCTGTTTCTGGGAAATTTATCTGCCATTCGCAAAAATAAATGACTATTATTTCTAACAAATATTACTGACTCCAGAATGTTAAGAGATGCCAATGGTGCCGATTCTGTTGTACACCGAACTAAACTAACTAAGCTATCTCTAAAATTCCTTACTTTTGGCTATGAGAATTTTAACGCTACTCTGCAAGAAAAAATCTCTAAATTTAAAAATTATTTTGACACGACTAAAAACGAATTTGACAATCAACGTGGTTTTTTTTTCTTTTGGATTCGCAACGTGGTATTTGTGTGCGCTACGCAATGAATTTTTTAGAGACGAAGGCGCGCGCATGGGGGCAGCCTGGACGTGTTTTATAATATAGAATATTTCACGTTTTGTTTAAAAAAAAAAATTACTTACGTGTTGAGATTTAAATGTTCCGGGGTTTCATAAAGGGGGTCGAAATTTTCATTATTTTTGCGATAGGACACGCCATTTTCGAGATATAAGCAAAAGAAAAAATAAAATATACAGCACTGTTTTTGCACGTGAAGGCGAGGCGTTGGTGTGAATTTTTGTTCATAACCACTACTTTTATTCCACACCTTTTTAATCGCGATTAAAAATGTCAGATTTAGTCAAAATAAATTATTATAGTCAAAATTTTTGGTGAAAACCGGCAAACTCAGAATAGCAAAATTGTCATTTTCACTAAACTAATAACTCAGTGCAATCTTAGTCCTGTCAAACTAAAATATAGTTAAGTTGTGTCACTTTGGTCTATTTCAGAATAGGAAATCGTCGTTTGACAGGAATAAACCAAATTTTAGTGATTTTTAGTTTAGTTTAGAGAATTTTGTACAACAGAATCGGCACCATTGTCAATATTTTATAGCGTATGAAATAGGGCTTACAACTATCGGTAGTTTTTAACTTAAACATCGCTCTGAGGCATCTCTTTTGTGCTTTAAATGCAACTTCTTTGTTAGCCGAGTTACCCCGGGTTGGTAGATGTAACAGTCGTGTGGTCTTTGAGTTTTTGTTTCTAGGACGTGCCGGATTCCTCACGATGTTTTCCTTCACCGTGTTGAGAGCAGTGATGGTGAAATTATTTACAGAAAGTAAAGCACTTGTCTGTGTTCAGATCTATAACTCGTAAATCAAAGCTAACGTTACTTTTAAGAAAGAAACCATCCTTTGGGTTACAAAAAAAAATAAAAAAATATTCAGATTAGCTCCAGGAATAAGAAAATAATATCTGCGTAATATAAAATGATTACCACATATAATAATTTCATTTCCCCAGAAAGTCAGAACTATAAATCCCACTTAGAAACATACATGCACCCACTTACCCAGGTGACATACCCTGTAAATAATAACGAAACTTTCCAACTCCATTCTTGTTTATGATAACAGCGCGGGACCATCAGAAGTGTAAATCCCGGCCAACTTGCCACTCCGGGATGAAGTTAAAATGGCCGCGATGGCAGTGTTGTGAGGTATCGTCGTCCCGGGAAATCTTTTATCGAGTTACCCCATTATCCCGGCCCTCCCGGGAACCGGTACGCGGCGCAATGAACAGCGGCCAACTATGCCCGAAATTGTGGTGCGTATTTAACGAGATGGCACTGTGTTGTGTTTCGTGAAGCGAGGTTAGATGGCGCTTGGTTGTTACAATTTTGCAGTGCAATTTCAGAAGCGGATGACGCAATTGAAATTGAATCCCTTTGTTTGTGTTTTGTAGTGTTTTCGTTATTAGAACATTTTGTAGAAAAGTTCGGTCCGAGCCACCAACGTAGCTGCTTCAGCCGCAACGGAAAATTGGTTTTTCTGCTTTAGTAAAATGATGGGTATGGGGAACTGATAAAATGCGAAGCATATATTTACTTTGAAACTCGAAAGTTGCAAATCCGTGTCTTGGAAAGCACGCTAAGCTGTTAATCGCGGGTTTTATTCGTAGATCTTTGAGAGTCGATACGGGTCATCAGAAGCCGAAAGTCTGACAACCAGTCTTACGAAAAGTATAGTATAATCCAGTTACTGGGTTGTGGAGGTTAGATAGGTTGTGTACCACTCATACTAGCACGATCTCCGTCTCGATCCTAGGAAAAATCGTCAAGAAGCTCCTAGTAGGCAGACTCCAGTGGCACTTCCTCCCAACACTGAACACAAACCAGTACGGTTTCATGCCGTAACCGAGGACGCCCTCTATGCCTTAATAGGATATATCCGTGCCGAAATCAAAGCCAGAAAGATCGTGCTGACACTCCACGTGTACTACTCATATTCAGCTGCATCCGGTTAGACTGGAAATCGACTACAAAATTAGCTGGGAAAAAACTGAGCACAAGATGACCTCTAAAGTTGCAAATATGACACTCAACCGGATTCAACACTTCCTATTACATGGGTGGGCCGTCTGCGTTAGCCATCCCTCATGGAATACTTCTTTATTTACCAACAATTTTTACTCAGTATCTCGCACAACAAACTCGCCTCCAAACTTATAACTAATATAATATTTTATTACACACCTGAAGTTGCGCGGGTCCATCATATTTGCAGTGGAGCGCATGCGCGGTCCATTTCACGGGACAAACGACCACCCCGGGAAATCTGTTATCGAGTGCATTAGCCGGGAATCTGCGGGGACATCACTATTTCTCTGTGCTACTAGAGGTGCGCCAGTCTCGACTAGAGTATGGTTGATTGATTGAATTGAGGCTCACTTTCTGGTTTCTTTATGGAATCTGAAAGCAGTACCAGAGATTCTTTTTATAGTTTAATGCTTATACTACGCTGGCTGGTATTTTGGACCGACTTTTTTTTTGTTCATGTTTAGTGTTTATCAGTGCAAATTTGTAAATGGCATTCAGTTTAATATTGTTTACAATCACTGTTAAACAAAGGTAGCAGTAATTTTCTAGAATAACATAAAATACTGAACATATTTAAGCTTTAATATCCTATTTTTATGTAGTTCCTGTAATGAAGGTGTATTACGTTGGAACTGATAGTGTAACTAACTAATCTATTTGTCTTAGACAGAGATAATATGCTAATAAATGTAGATAATTAATCAATCAAGCAATTTAAGTATACAACTATAATTGAAGAATTGCCAAAGTTGGCAGTGGGCAGGGCACATTGCTCGCAGAAAAGATGGCCTATGGGGCTGAAAGGTTCTGGAGTGGCGACCGTGTACTTTGAAGGCCATCCACAAGACGGAGCGATGACCTGATGAAAAGCCGCAGGAATCCGCTGAATGCGAGAAGCACAGAACCGGTCGAAGTGGCGGTTCTTGGAGACGCTTACGTCCAACAGTGAACATCTTACGGCTGAAATGTTGTTGATGATGATGATGATGATGATGATGATAAAACTATACATTCCTCAAGACATAGAACTTATGATATGACATGAGAATTACAACTAAATGACTACAATAAAACACTACATGTTTTAAAACCAATATAAATTAATCACACGAAATTCACTTGACTGCCATAACTTATAGCCTAACAAAACTAGACACTAAACTCCAGTTAGTCCATAAAACTTGCCTGAACTTCGACATCAAAGGGTAGACTGTAACAGATGGCCCTCACCCGTTCACACATGGTGTTAAGCAGCATAAAAAACTGCAGTTTATCAAAACTTTGTGAAACTAAGTCGCAACAAGTTTTGGCGGCCATTTTTGTAACGTCACATAGGAATTGTGAAAGCATAGTTTCGTTCCAAGGTTCGCAAACATTTTTAAACATTGTAACGTATTCGGTGAAAACTTTTGTAATAATAAAAACAACCAATTTCCAAAAAAAACACTATTAAGTGAAAATTTACTTTAATTTAGGAAGTCAGTGTCTCTGGGTCTGTATTATAATTGTTTTGTCACTGACTCAGTTTATACTGAAAAAAAAAAAACTACATACCAAATTACTTCGCTCTCCCTCTATATCAGCTATCAAATAAGTTAATCGAGGAACATTATCCAATGAGTTAGTTCATTCAAAGGTCACTTTTCTTGCCATGTATGTAAATCCATATAATGCAGCATAGAACTCCCATCAGCCAACATCTTCTTAAGCGCGCTGATTGCTTGACTCAGCAAGACCATGTCGTCTGTGTAGCTGAGATTATTAACCATAGTGCCATCAATCGAGCAACCGACTTTGATCTCGCTGAGCTCTTCAATCAATTGGTTCATGTAAACAATCCGGCTCGGACAGGGACAGGGTCCAATGACGTTAGTGTGTTAGTGACGTTTGTGCTAAACCACAATCAGCCAAATAATATATCCACAGCTGGGAGGTTTCCTCTCTGTGAGAGAGAGTGAGTTGAAATCTATTACGAGGGTCCAGTGCGGGTTGGTAGATGTCATATGTTTTCGAGTTTTTGGTTCCAAGACATCATTTTGTCACGATGTTTTCCTTCACCGTTCTTCATCTGTGCTAATAATTTTTTAGATGTATTGTGAAGCTACTGAAAGCACCAGGACGTTCCAGCCAACACCAGTAATTTTTCGACACTATAAAGTGCCTCAGGTTTAAAACCAGCAAGGGACCAACAAGTTTCTTAACTTTTTACCTGTTTTTACGAAAATTAAGGGGACGGAGAAGTATGAAATTTGATACCGCTTAAGGTTATATGGAGAAGGTGAACAAAAAGCTTTTATTTGATATCATCATCATCATTTCAGCCGTAAGACGTCCACTGCTGGACTTTGGCCTCCCCCAATTTGGGGGGCTTTGCCATAATCGCCACGCTTGGCAGGCGGGTTGGCGATCGCAGTATGGTGCTAAAACTCATAGAGTTTACTCGTCGCTGCTGCCCATTCTCTAGTAAGTCCCTTAGTCGCCTTTTACGACACCCACGGGAAGAAATGGGGTGGTGTTATTCTTTACGTCCGGCACCACACAGTAGGTACCGTCCGGCACAGTATTAGATTTATTGAATGAATAAGAAATACATTAAGTTTTAAATGAATTAGTGTTGAATTTGTCCAGTTGTATTAATAATAATTATGTAACGGTCTGCAAGTATTGTATGCCTTCCACGGAAAAAGGCGATATATTTGTATCTTCTCAGCAAGAGATAATTATAATGTTTACGCATCCACATAGTATACCAGCAATATCCTCAACTGATTATAAATCGACATGGCTTGTGGCTAAGTACAAACAGCCGCACAGGTTGATCGTTCAGGTTAAGCTACGCTTGCCGCGGTCGGTCCGTGGATGGGTGACCATCTTTACATACCAAGATCCTTCCGTGCCTCAGAAAGCACGTTAAGCCGTTGGACCCGGCTGTCTTTCGACGATCGTAGACAGTCGTAACGGGTCGTCAGAAGCCTCAAAGTCTGACAACCAGTCTTACCAAGGGGTGTCGTATTACCCAGTTACTGGGTTGTGGAGGTCAGATAGGCAGTCGCTCCATGTAAAATACTGGTACTCAGCTGCATCTGGTTAGACTGGAAGCCGATCCCAACAAAGTTGGGAAAAGGCGAGGCAGATGATTATAAATCGACAATCAAAGCAGAAAGCAAACACAAAAGCTTTTACAAAAATACCTAAACCATTTTTCTCAACTTGCTACGTTCCTTTAATCGTGTTATTTGCAATTTTCAATCAAAATTGTTACTGAAAAGCAATTCAATACGTTTTGAACAAATTCGTGCAGGTGCAGATTTAAAAAGATCTAAAAAACCATAACTTCGATCCCAGTACAGACCTACGTATGAACAGAAGGATTAATCGGAATATTCCTTTTCTATGTAACTTTTCAAATGAGATTCCTAACTCTGTAATAGTAGCCTGAAATTCTGTTTTTTAAACTCTTTGTGAATTTCCAATTACCAGTAAAAAAAATATAAAACTAAGCTTTATTGATATTTTAGTCCAACAGATAGCAAAATGTTTTCGTTAGCCAGCGATTGACCTAGTTCACCAACCATTATTGAAATACCTATTTCGCTATTTGACGGCATTTATTTTTTATGTTTCAAGCAAGAATTTGACTTTTAGCTTCCCAAAGTAATTATACTAATTATACAAACAAAAGAGACTGAAATGTCCTGCGGGTAATTAAAGAAATTCGTGAACTAAGTAAGTAAGGATTAATTCCATCGTAGATATTTACAAAACTGGTCGCTAAAACATTTTGAATAATTTCTTTTACATTATTAAATACGTGATTGCTTTTGCCAGTGGCTTCGCCTGCGTTGAAATCAGAATTTAACTCAAAGGAACGTAGTATCAAGATAAAAAAATGTATCCTATGAGTTAATCCAGGCTATAAAGTATCTGTGTGCCAAATTTCATTCAAATGTATTGGGCTGTTTTTCCGTGATTAGTCACAAACATCCACACTTCTAAACATACTTACTTTCACTTCTATAATATTAGTAGGATTCGTTTTCACCCGCAATTATGGCCGCGTGAAATTTCTTGTTGTAATCTAAAGTCCTATCCCACTTGGCAATAACGTAGCTTCACATTAGTGAAAGAATTTTCGGAATCGGGTCAGTAGTTTCAAAGATACCCCTACATACGAACTCACAAATACCTCTTTATAATATTAGTAACTATCTAGCTAGATGATGAACCAAATTACGTCACAGTCGTTACTCACTCCAGCATAACAACGTTCCTCACATATTTGCGGCCAACCTGAAACAACATAAGACGAGCTATATTCCGACATTCAATCTTTTGTTCTAACTTGCATACCAACTGGATAGTTCCTCTGAGTGTTAACTCTCCCCTAGAGGTGGGCCGTACTACGTAATTTTTGTACTAAGTAAACCTAGTATGAGTATCGAGAAATACTAAGCCGAAAATACTTGTTTCGGGTCCGTTTGAAGTATTTACTCAGATCGACTCGGATAGAGTACTTGTCGTACGGTCCTTCCCACTGCGTGCTGATGCGGCCTCATCGCGTATTTCCAATATGTACAAGGCTAGAACGCAAGGGTATGAAACTAGTCGCGTATAGATTGGAAAAAACTTTTTAATCAAGGTCTTCCAATCTATACAAGAGTAGTACGCAAATACTCGTGTATACTTTGTAGTGGCCAAAGTAACTAAATTGTTCCATAATATACAGTGGTACTCCGCATGCAAACTAAACCTGTAGGTATAGACGAGCGGCCGGCGAGTGTCAGAAACGACATGGTTTGGGGAGTTTAGGTTAGGTTAGGTTAAAACTGCGACCTCCTACGCACGAGCCGAGCGAGCGAAGCGAGCGGTGCCGCGGTAGCGGCCGGCGAGTGCCAGAAACGACATGGTTTGGGGAGGTTAGGTTAAGGTAAAACTGTGACCTCCTATGGAAACGCTTTGATTCTGTTGACGAGCCCTGTCAGCGAAGTATCCTGTCGAGCTTTGCTACTTCCCCTTCATTTTATTCGTCAACCCCACAGAATATTAACAAACATATTTCTCGAAAATGGGGGGGGGGGGGGGTTCGAAACTTTTCCTTCTCAGGAGAGGCTCTACACCTCCCCCCTCCTCCCGTAACACCCCTTAAATCGAAGCCAGAAGTCCTACCAAATTCCTATGGTGGCATTCTGGCCTTGTATAAATTGGAAAGATGCACGTGCGCGTCTACGTTACAAACTATATACAAGTAGTACGCAAAATTCGTGTATACATTGTAATCACAAGTTTAAAAAATGTTTTACAAAATATACGCGAGCAGATTCCTATGGTTGCGTTTTGGCCTTGTACAGAATGGAAATACGCGGCCTCATCATCATAGCCAGCATATAATGTTCCCCCTGCTGGAACACAGGCCTCCTCTTGTCGAGAAGTTGTGGGCCTTAATCTATCAAGCGCCCCCAATGGGGGTTGAAAGATGTCACATGTCTTCCAATTTTTGGTTGTAGGTTTCCTCACGTAGGATGCGGATGCGGCGTGTGTATTAATGAACTTGACTCATATTTGAACCGTCACGCTGATTGAAAATAATCTTTAAAAAATATTTCAGCATAGGCTTTTTGTTTCGGAAAAAAGTGACTGACATAGCAGGGGCGCTATTGTTAACACGAAATCGTAGAATAAACAAAATATTTATCAACTAGCTTAAACCCGCGACTTCGTCCGCGTCAAATTTTTGCTTCCCTGACCCTTCTCGTCGCATCGAATTGCCTGCCAGATTTCGTCCATTTTTCGTTGATACTCCGCTCCTTTTGATCGTAGCATGTATAGCCTATAGCCTTCCTCAATAAATAGGCTACCCAACACAAAAATATTTTTTCAATTCGGAGCAGTAGTTCCTGAGATTACCGCTTCAACCAATCAAACAAACAAACTCTTCAGCTTTATAATATTAGTATAGATATACGCATCAAAGTGTTTTAGTGCCTGATCCCGGTAAAGAGAGCCCCTCAGGCTCTCACAATACTTACCATCTGCGCATACCTGTTCCAGTAAATACGCCCGATCTCTACTCTGCCCGCAGTCACTTTTCAACAGACTATGGTTAAATACTTGTTTAACTGCGCGTTTCCCGTCATATGTTCAGACAAGTTTCAGTTTTGAAATGTGAAATATTTTAGATATAATATCCGTGTTGGCAGTTGCTACGTCCGGGTTAGATGCGTTATCTGTACTCGGTTTATGGCTAGAGTTTCGTTTCCTGGATTCTGCATCGAGATAATGTTTATTTGGGGCCTCGTTGTGCTAGCGTGTGTCGTTTTAGTTTTCCATTATCCGGGATGGAAAGTCTTCTATTACCTTTGCTAAATAAATGAAATCAAGGATTAATACATGAGCTAGTTAAAATTTTCTTACGCAATTCAAAATTACATAATCAACATAAAGTCGGTGTCTTTGGCTCTGCACTGTATTTTTTTTACCACCGTCTTGTTCAGAAAGTAACGTATTTTTCACTTTGCTGTGTTTTTTTGCACGTCGATGGTTTTTTTATTAACAAAAAAATATGTATATTAAATAATCTTTCAAATAGAGCCTTTTCAAACTTCGTAAACAGAAACGATGACCAATCTCGGGTTCATATTGAATAACCCAGAAAACAAAATAGTCGCTAAACGTGTCGAACCCCTGAACGCAAACATCAAACAACTTAACATACATAAATAGACTTACATTAACGAATGAATCCCTCCTGTATTCAGTTAATTGCCATTAACACCTTCCAATTATCTGTTTATCTTCGCTCCTTACCCGTGTTACCTCACTTTGACAAGCGACGGAACATTCTGAAACAAAGACAGATGTCTTGTAAACAAATAGAAGGTGCACAACTATGAAAAATAGAAAGGGTAGTGATTCTTAAATCACTCGAGTAATGATAGGCACATTTGTAATATAAGATTCGCGAGTGTTTTTATGTCATATTTGGTAAATTTTTGATTTCGTTTTTTTTTGTGGTTTTGAGTGACTTGTGGCTAAGTAAAACCAGCCGCCCTCAGGCTAGCGAGTGGCCTCAGTGGGCCCTCAGGCTAGGTGGAGCGACGATCTTCGCAAGGTGACTGGTAGCAGCTGGATGAGAGTTGCCGAGACTCGAGCTGAATGGCGTGAATTGGAGGGGCCTATGTCCAGCAGTGGACTGCTATAGGCTGATGATGACGATGAAAACCAGCCGTACGGGTCCATTTACCACCTTAAGCTACGATTGCCGGAATTGGTTCATGGATAGGTGACTATATTTAAGTACCAAGTTTCAAAGACATGTGACTTCTACCAACCCGCACTGGTTTTTTTTTTTGAGTGGCATCTCGCAAGTCAACCTATGATATTGTTGGCTGCTTAACTGGACTTGCCTGTGGCTATCTTAATAAATTAAGGCCTCCAGCCAGGGCTTAAAAAACTTCAAACTAGAGCGACTACTCGCTAAGGGCACCCGCTGTGGGGGACGGACCTCGGCTTAGGGCATCGCTGGTAGAGGGCAGCAAGGCTGGATCGGAATGATTACACAGGCCTACAAAATTTTTACCCAGAAACTAGACTATACATTTCCGAAGGATTTTTCGGAAAATCAAAAATAAAAGTTTTCAAGCATAGATAGGTCAACCCACTCTAACCCTGATGAATCTCATGCCCACAAACCCTTACAACCCTGAATAACCACCTCCAACAACCTCTAAGCAGACTAACCCACCTAACTCTGGGTAGAACAAGTTTAATCAACTACTTTTCTATAAGTAAATTAAGAATGACCTATCTATGCTTGAAAACTTTTATTTTTGATTTTCAGAAATATATTGTATTTACTTGCAACGAGATCAATAGACTGTATGTGTAAGAATTCTCAAACGTAGAAAAATCCACCTATATGAAAATGTCAAAATGCGATATCTCATCGAAAAAAAAAGATAATTGAATAAACTCATTTCAAAGAGGACAACTAGTCCTTTGAGATGCTATAAATAATTTTTGAAAATAACTAGGATCAGCCGTTCTACATAACCTCAAAAATTAGAAAAAACTGTATTTCTTGCACTTTTAGGTTAAGATATCTCAAAACCTTGACGTGATAGAGCAATTTTGAGGCCAGATTCTAATTCAGCGCGTCAAAATCCTTCGGAAAAGTATAGTCTGGTTTCTGGGTAAGAGTGTTCGTCAAATTTTGTCGGCCTGTGTTATTATTTATGGGCGAAATTAAAGCTACAGGCTCAGCGGCGCGGGCTGGCTCGAGCAGGGGTCGGGGGAAACAATCCGCACTGGGTTCGCGTGGTACATTATAGCTCACCTCTCGATCCGAGGAGGCTTGTGTGCTAACAGTGGGAAAATTATAGGCTGATAATGCATAAATACTAGCGCTCATGGTATCAAAAGTAATTACAATATTTTTGGGATAACAGAAAAACACTTAAAAGCCATAATGTATTAGCCAAAACATATCCATCTTAGGCGTCGCACGAGAGTTACTAGCAATTACAAGTTTGAGCGCGAGCGATTCAAAAATCGAGCCCCAGTGTAAAATTCAAGGCGGGGAAGAAAACTTTTTAGATATTTCATTTTGTTACACAGTAGCGTATAGCCACAGGAACGAAGCCACGTATAATAAATTGTCTTAAAGTTTTCCGAAACGTCGGGTTTATTCACTCACCTACCGTCGTCATATTCGTCATGGGAATTTTATAAAGCGACGTGAGATATTGGGATTTGCGAGCCATTTTTTGGTTTATTAAACTTATTCTCCGCGGCGATGGCGGCGGCGAGAGTTATTTTATTATTGTTGAGTGGCTTGAGTTGCGTGGTTGAGTGGTTGGCTGTCTATTTTGGTTGTAATATATAGGTATATTTGTAGACAAAATAATATGAGTTTGATTGCTCTTAATAATAGATAGTCAACTCAAATTAGGGATACATTACGCAATAGATGCCTGCTATTACCCAATACATTGTTTAGGATAATTTGTAAAAGTCGATTGGAAATAATAACTAGTATTCTGCCTGTGACTACGGTAGTATTTTTATCATAAAACTAGCATCCCGCCCCGGCTTCGCACGGGTGTGCAGTTTATGTGCTGGAAGTTAAATTACGTGTCTTTAAAAAAAAGTTTTTAACCGACTTCAAAAAAAAAGAGGAGGTTCTCAATTCGACTGTATTTTTTTATATTTGTTACCACAGAACTTTCGACTGGGTGAACCGATTTTGATGATTCTTTTTTTATTTGAAAGCTGGCGCTGCCCGTGTGATCTCATTTTAATTTGGATACTGGCATCCATGAGAAAACCACATAAGTCTTAAATTTTACTAGGCCAGTTCTGGTGTAGGAATTAGTGCGGGGTAGATACCATAACAAAAAATTTAGCTAAGAGATTGGCACTTTCAGCGGCGTCTATCAACTCCTGTAGCGTGCATAAAACAGGACACTCTAGACAATATATCAAATGCCACATTGTTTGTGGGACAGCACCTTTACACTCCAGGATGGATTCATCTGTGAATTTCCACCTGAGCAAGGTTTCTTTGCTTCAGCTTACCTGAGCCCGAAGTCTATTTCCAGATAAATACCTCCAGTCAAGTCAAGGCAACTCATGGCCAGGTGTGAGATTTTCAGCACGTGGAACGAAGGGGTTTGGCAAGGAAGCAACATGTTGCCACAGGCTTAGCCTTGCCTTAGATCGCTAGTGAGTGGTAAAGCACACTTTAAAATGCTGTTGCAGCTTTTTATCCTGTGTGACATGAGGTTATTATCGTGCAAAGGGTGTCGTGGGTCGGAATCTATCTTGGCTCTTTCAATTGAGTTTGCCAACGCTCTGCGTATTTCTTATGGCGCTATTCTAGCTAATGAACTATTCTAGCTACTGACCTTAGAGCAGTTCCTGTAGGAACTGCTCTAAGGTCAGTATGAATTTCGTGCCAATTGCCTAATACGTATTTTTGAAACTCCATTTGCCCACAAATAAATTAATTTCATGCGAGTCGCCTCCCACATGCTGCACCGATGACCTTGTGAAGGCTGCAGGAATCCGCTGGATGCGGGAAGCTGAAAACTGGTTGAAGTGGCGGAGTTTGGGGAGGCCTATTTCCAGCAGTGGACATCTTTCGGCTGAAATGATGATGTGAGTTGCCTGTCGAAAATATTATTTAAAAGTGAAGATTCGAACTCTTTTTCTATTTATTTTATTCGAAAACGTTCATCATCGGTTTCTTCCGTAACTTCAACTATATCCAACGACTCTGGTTACTTATCTGTTTTGGTGAGCGTACATATACACAGGTACATAGTTATATTTGAGGCTACTCGGAAACAAGAGCATAGTGTTTGGAGGCATTGTGTGCCTAGCAGTTAAATACACAAATGTAGAGTTGAATGCAAATGTTTATTATTTGTGTATCGAGTATCCATGATTAATGACCAAACAGATCAGGTGCATATTGCAATTCACGTGATTGGGCTTCTGAAATAAAACCTGCACCCTAAAACACATTATGAAACACTTTGACGGATATAATTGAACCATTGTTTAATATTTTCGAAAAAAAAATGTTTGCTTATCCACGTAGCCAAGTGGTCGGTCAATGGTTTAAATTTGGCCATAAATAATTTAAAAGACAAACACGATGATATAAAAATATTAGTTTATTGCACTCCTCCATTTATAAACTTTAACTGTCCCAAATTTCATACTCCTCCACCACCGTAATTTCTGTAAGAAGGGGTAGAAAGCTTTTACTTCTCTTATTGATTTGATTTTGATTTTTCAAGGTCTTTATTAGTGCATATGGTTCACAATACAGTTTACAAATGATCTTATTCTATTTGTTCACAAGTCCCGATTTATTTTGTTACGCAGGCTATCGCCTTTACAAACATATAAACATGAAATGACTTAATAATTATTATACAATGATTAGACTTATAGTTATGAGTACTTATTATTCAACTACGAAACATGTGCAAATCTTAGTATATAGACCCACATAAATTTAAAATGATTGAGTTACAAAATGTACGCTTTATTATAATCTGTTATAATAATATGAGGTAGGTAGCGGGTAGTTAGCAAAAGATCACGCATTCTTCGACCGTACGAGCGGCGTCGGCTAGTAAGCGAGCTATCGTCATGATGCGTCACGGAGGAAATAGTGATGGGGCAGTCGATATCGATTGTACGTGCGGGCGTACGGCAATGTTCTTAGTCTACTTTTGCCAATTGATGATATTAAAATGTTACTTCTCTTATTAATATGCCTATATAAAATGTCGGACACTGTAATCGGGTTTTTTATACGGGATTTCTCTGTAGGAGTCCGACGTCCGATTTAAGTGTCCACAAGCTCGCGCTCTATTTAGACATGGGGCTTTAGATTTAGCCTATACTGTTTCCACTGGTGGGACACAGGCCTTCTCATCTCTACTTGAAGGATTTTTTTTTTTGGATGGGAAATCATCAAATGACTTCTCCCGCTCTGGGCGGAGCGGGAGGGCGTATCAGACTTTTACTGACTAAAACCCACCCATGTTCCTTCAGTTGCCCATGTGCCAAGGTCACGGTATCTCTTTCGAACAATCACGCGACCCTGACAGGCATCGGTCCTAGCAGACCCCTTCAGTGCTGCTGACATCTCTTTGAGACGCGCGTGGAACACTACACGCCATCGACCCGAGCCTGGTCCTTACCGGGCGGCTACTTTTGGGATTCTACGGATTGGGATGTAATCTACCACACGGGTCCAGTGCGGGTTGATGTCACATGTCTTCGAATTTTTGGTTCTGAGACATGCCGGTTTTCCGTCACCGTTTTGAGAACAGTGATGATGAAATTATTTACACAAAGTGACAAAGCACTTGCTTGGATTCGAACCCACGACCTACAACTCGGCAGTCGGGGCTGATATCATTGGGCCACCACGGCTCTCGGCTTTAACATAACTCGTGAAATATGAGAGTACAAATACCCTGCCTATCATTTTCGGGGAACACAGCCATAATATTATATGAAGACTCATTTGATTTTTATGTCCACTGTCCATTACCTCCATCCACTCCCAACACAGCACTAATTATGCAGTCCAAAATGGCTCCCCGTCTAAAAGACACCCCCAGGAATTCCTACCATTTAGAAGACCTTGCTTTTAACAGTTCTCTCTCATTTAAAACACGATCTCGTAATGTTTGGCCTCGTAAAGAGACGGTCATAAACGACAGAACATTTTGCATCGTTATTTTGTTTATAAGGTTTTCATGGTCGCCTCGTAAACCTTCATCATAATTTGTTAACTTACCTGACTGTGAGTGAGTTTGCATTTTTTAGGAACCTTTATTAAAAGAAAGGAATGATTTATTTTAGTCCATGTTAATTGGGTAATAGGGTCTTCTTTGGCTAAATGGTCAGAGATTTACATCACTGTCTAGCACCATTTACATGATACAAGATACGACCAAAAAGGGAAGTACTTATGTTATTTTCATTGTATAGTAGGTGCTTTTTTTAATCAATGACGTAGACGTAGGTGAGAAGGGTGACAGGCTCAATTGAAAATGGGCGGGTCACATCAGCTGCTAGCAGGATGATCGTTGAGCAAAAGTTTCGATACAATGGGTGTCCGAACATGGAAAGAAAGTCCTAGAGGTTTCGTCCCAGAAAGCGGTGGTTAGATGACCTGGACGCGTATTGATGACTTGGCGCGATAGACGAGGGCTGGTACAAAGTGGCGCGGGAAAAGAACACCAGGAATGACTAGGGGGGAAGTACTTTGCCTAGGAGTGGGATAGCAAAAGCCAAACAAAAAACACATTAAATTAACCAGTTTTTTCACTTCAAATGAAAGAAAATGACAAATCGAAAATTGCCTATCCAAAATGACTTGCTGACCATTGTAATATTTTTATCATAGCATTGGTAAAAATATTCCATTCCTATGCTGGCCGATTACCTTGTTTTGAATGAAAAAAAGGTGATTCAAAACCATATCAAGATCTACAAAAAGTAGAATTTAGCAGAGCGTGGTTTCGATCCACGGACCTCTGGGTTATGGGCCCAGCACGCTTCCACTGCGCCACTCTGCTTACGAGATAGTAAGGCGAAATAAGATTTCTATTCACCCTGGCTTGCTCAAGTTTTTATGTTTAATTGAAACTGTTTTCAAGTTTTGAATGATAAAATTAATAGAACAAATAAATCAGGAAATGGATAAAGTAATCCTCAAATATTATAAATTGAAGACGCTTTTCGTGTTCGTCTGTGTGGCCGCATTCTTATTATAACCTACACATCGTTTTTATGCGGGTTTCACCATCATTCAGATATTTTATTCCGGAAGGTTAATGTGTTAAATCTAATATGTATTATTATTAACCTTAAATACTATAAAGAAATTCGTATCGTATTGTCAAGTTTCACCGATATCGTCCAAGCCGTGCGAAGAAGGTGTAGGTTGCTAGATTAGAACAAAAACAGAATGACAAAAAACGGAATAAAAAAACCGTTTTATTTTTTGGTCTCCTGTATTGTGTCCCACGACTGGGCAAAAGTCAGTTTTTTTTTTTTCTTTCCAAGCCGCCCTGTCTTGTGCGATGTCTGGCTACATTGGTCTTTCAACGTTATCAGAGTGTCACATTATTATTGGTACTACATTTAGGTTAGCAAAACCAAACTAAAAATAGAAACAGAGCAGACTTATAAATGAAAGTAACTTAAAAAACTTCAGATGCAAATGACCGTTTAACTAAGAAGGGATACTAATTTTTATAGTTGATTACTCAGTAACGATACTCACTAAAATACTAAGTTAAACAATTTAAACAGGTACGTGTTACATTTAGTACTTTGTATTCAAATCAACCGTGAAAAGTGTTTTACATTTTACTGCTTCCTCCTAAGGGCCTCTAAAACATTTAAACGAGCCCCACCTTGCCTAATTAGAACTTAGGTACCTGAGGATTTTAATCACCGATTTAAAGACCTATCACTAAAACAATAAAGACTAAATTACGTTACGCTAACTGCATTACAATTTGGCAAATCTCAAACAGCCTACAACTTTAAAAATGCTGTTTGATCGACTTTAAGTGCGGATTATAAGGTTCAAATTCGCGTTTCTGAATGTTGTCAGGAGTAATGTATGGGGTTATAAATTGTGTGCGTCACTGGACGCCAGTTTTCAGTTCATTACCAAATAAACTTGGCTGAAGTAATAACAAAGTTTGGTGAAGTAATATTGGACGTTCTGAACCAGTAAGTGTTGGATGTGGCGATCATATACTGCTTTTGCAAATGTAATACTAACTTATGAAGGTAGTTTTGCCTTTGCATCCTTATTGCGTAATAGACTATCAGCCCGAATCTGAATCATTTTGCTAATCCATAGCTAATCCATTTATGTTCTAAAAATTGGTCTGCTCATCCCTATTAGTAACGCAATGAACGTTGTTGAACGCTATTCCTTTCGTTGGTAAGTTACGCGATTACCCTTCTTGTCAGGCTACGGCTTAGGTAACCTACAGAAAAAAAACATCGATCTTGCTTTACTTATGCATAATTTAATTGCATTTGAAAAGGAAAAACAATAATTTTGACTAAAATGGATGTTGAGTACCCCGCGCATATCTACTATCTACCATATTTCATTCATATTGTCAAATTATTAAAGACATTCCTTTTAATTAGATTTTTTTTTAAATGCATAATTTATAAGCGAGAAGTCATAAACTAATAATATGTACAAGTATATAAAAAGAAAACATCAACGATTCGGACGATTTTCATTAAGGCCCATTAAAAAAATCGTCCAAATCGTTGTCAACAGAAAAGGTGTCCAGAGAGTTGTCAACATTGCCACGTTGTATGGCAATGCTGATGCTTAGGCCAGAAAATAAGCCAGCTTTCTAGTCACGGGAAGAGTCGACCAACCGCTGGCATGTCACAGAAAACTCAGTGGGTACTTGGACCCCATGGCTCCAGAGTTACAACCCCAAACGGCTCGAACATATAAGATTCAATACGAGTGGAATATTCGCGACGTTTAAGGCTTTAGTATAGGTAATTAATGAATCCAAAAATAATATCTTGCTTAAGAACAAAGTCTAATACAAAGTCCTACATTTACTGCCACCTCAAAACTTAAATTCCTTCATAAATGTACCACAAACAAAACTGGAAAGAGATACGCATCGCACCGCATTCGCGCGCTGTACTACAAGTTTATGTACCAACGTACAAACAGCCCGTAAATCATAACACTTTAACTTAATGTAAATTAGATGTTAGTTCCGAGTTTATTCGAGATTATATGGGTAAGTAAGTTGTCTCTATTAAAGAAAACATCGAAGATCATCCTCTGAAATTTGGTTATACATAAATAGTATAAAAAGGTGCGTATTTCTGGATGAGTTACATCATGTTCCGTGTGGTGTCGGATGCAAAGAATTGCACCATCGCATTTGCTCCCTTGGGTGTCATAAGAGGCGACTAAGGGACTTACTAAAGAGTGGGCAGCAGCGTTCGCTATGTATTTTCCACCATACTGGGACTTACTAGAGAGTGGGCAGCAGCGTTCGCTATGTATTTTCCACCATACTGCGATCGCCAATCCACGTGCCAATCATAGCGTTTTTGGCAATCAGGGAAGGCCTATGTCTAGTAGTGGATGTATTTCGGCTGAAACTATGGTGATGATGGTGATATCTCTCATAACATAACAGAATTGACCATGAAAATCAGGTTCTTCTATCTTCGTATTAGCCAAGAACCAGCATAACAATTGAAAGTTCTAAGTTGAGCTACTTGATCACTTAGAAATGCGTGCAAGTGCACCCATTTCTTATGGTTCTTTCTGAAAGAATCGTCTTACTCTTATTTGTCTGGTCCTTATACGGTCTGACTAAGAGTATGTTTTGACTTTAATAGAAACTGACCTCTGAGTTTGTTTCAATTTGTCGATACTCGATAGACGGACAGGAAAACCCGTACTCATCTGTTTGAAGCTTAATTTATATAGTGCTAATTTATAAATTTAAAGAAATAAATATCCTTTATCATCAAAGAATATCCAGAACCCATTAATTATGAGGACCAAAGAACAAATTCTGTAGGGAAAACAATAAAAATAAGGGTTCCGTTTTTCCTTTTGAGGTACGGAACCCTAAAAAGGACATTTTGCTAATAGAAGCAATAGAAAATGAGCTCAAAAATAACGTAAGTCTCATTTAGAGTAACTGTAATTCTTTTAAATCTTACATAAACATAGATCTTGAACAATTATCATATTTCAAATCTTTCACAAAATAAACACAGACTATAAGCCCAGAGTTACACTAAAAGCTTCAAGAAGAAATATTCTTTCCGGTCATAAAACGAAATCGCTTTAGCAATTTTCGCAAATATCTTCGGAACATAGATAAAATTGTAAGTTTTCACGAATTTCTTCGAGGGACGGTGTAAACAGGATTTATTATCCGATTGATGATATTAAAATGTTCTTAATCTTTTAACCGTTTAAGTTTGATTTGCCTTTATTTAATTTCATGTATTTCATTTCTTTGTATAAGTGGCGCTGCTTGAGGCCTATGTGCAGCAGTGGACATCTTTCAGCTAAAAGGTTGATGATGGTGATGAATTTCATGTGAGATTTGAGGATATAAAAAGGTAACTATAATTTTTTCCTCAAATTGGGATTTTGTGTTTCATATTTCTATCCTTGAGAAGATGAAATTTATAACCACGCATAGACAAGCAGTAATTAGAAAGATTTTACAAAATTCAACCTTAAATAAATTAGTAACAGTAACAGCATAATAGATTTACAAGCAACATATATATACTAGCTGATCGTACAGACGTTGTCCTGTTTCCTAGAACTCGATAGCAGCGCCATCTGTCGGGCTGATCTGTGAATCTAAACCATCCAGGGTGCAACCCAAACGCATACAAAAAAAATCATTCAAATCGGTCCAGCCGTTTAGGAGGAGTTCAGTGACATACACACGTACAGTAGAATTATATATATAAAGATAAACTTGTCACACGTTCCAGCTAAGAAACTCCTTAGTCACCAAATCAGTTCGGTACGTGATTTTTCGAAGACCGTCGTCAATATGAAGGAAAATTTTATGTTCCAAACGTCAGACGCGACACGAAAATTCACTTTAAAATGACGTCACCTGCTCTGAGGACACAATAACTTGGCTTGTAAGGAAAATTGGCAGCCGGTGAAGTTTGAGTCGCGTTTTCGTATTACCTTTATTTCTGTGTTTTGTGAAAGAAAATTTGATTAAGAAGGTCAAACACATGAAGTAAAAGTTATAATTTTTCGAAATATATATGACTAGAAATAATAGTTTTATTGACAGGCCTACACTGTCCTCCTATACCTGAAATACGAAATTATTTTAAAAGCCAACTATTTTTAAAAGAGTACCTGTAGAGTTTCCTGTTTTTTACACAAATCGGAACCTAGCTTCTGCCATTTTCTAAGTACCCATGATGTAGATTTTTGATTTTTTTATTTCTTTTCTTAGATAATAATAAGTAGATACAAAGGTGTCAAGTGACAAATGATAGATTTACAACTTAAAATCTTAGAGAAGCATAACAATGAAACAAAAAACGCCTCGTTTGCCTCCTACTAATCCTACTTCCTAATACATGCTACTAATGTTTTAAATGTGAAAGTTTGTGAGAATGCAAGGATGTATGGATGTTTGTTACTCTTTTACACATAAACTACTGAACGGATTTGAATGAAATTTGGCATAGGTACAGATGGTTATAACTTGGTTCTTTTTATCCCGGTAGTATGTTCCCGCGGGATAATTTCCAACCTCCACGCGGGCCGCTGGCGAAAGCTACGTACATTATGAACATAAAAATGTACAAACTACTGTTGTGTAAGTTTGTATGTTTAGATGTTTGATACTCTAGGACGCAAAATGCCACGATGTGGACAAAATTTAGCACACAGATTCACACATAGGATACTATTTATCAGGGTAGTCCGTTCCCACCGCCGCCGCTGATAAAAGTAGTAATTAAAACGTTCACCCACAAATTACACATGTTGCCAGCAAGACATTTCTGCTGACATAAAATCATGTTGCGTTTCTAGACGGGGTTATACCCATATGTTACTTGATTACACGATTGTCTATTGGAAACCGTATCAATAAAACAAATACGACACCAGTCCGTCACCCCTTTTCACTGTGAATTGAATTTCATTAAGCAAACGGGACATTCGCTCCATTCATAAGTGCAGTGAAAGGGCAGTGGTGGGTCGTTGGGGGTGGTTGTTGGATAGTTGGTGGGTGGTTGGTGGTGCATTCGATAACCATGAGTGATTTTGTAGATTATATTGGACGAATGAATGTAAAATATTTCAATGAAATATTTTGGAAGCTTGTTACATTTTTCGCACTTATTTTGGGACATTTTTTAAACAAATGCTCTAGATAGTGGTGATTTTTCGGGTGCAAGTGTGGGTGTACGTTGTTAGTGTTGAAACTTAAAACACTATAGGGTGTTTTCGTCAATTACTGTTTTGGAAGTTCATTTTATGGGGGGCGACCCTATTGCCGTGAACTTTACTACTCCGTTCAGCTTCTGAAAAATGCCAAATGGTAAATATTGCCCAATTTGGGAATGAACTGAGAAGACCAATAAGGTAATCAAAAAATAATTACTTAAGAGAAGGATTTTAACCGGGTCATATTAAATTAGCTGGCAATACTTTACCCACGTGCTGGTATCGATATCGAAAAAGAAAGAAACAAAATTTTTTTTCTTCTTTCAAGTTTAATCAAAACTCTTAATGACACTGTGAAAAGTAAATTAGGGCTAAACGACTGATAAGGT
This sequence comes from Aporophyla nigra, assembly GCA_947507805.1. NCBI lineage: Eukaryota > Metazoa > Arthropoda > Insecta > Lepidoptera > Noctuidae > Aporophyla > Aporophyla nigra. The sequence goes on along the minus strand of OX382297.1, from coordinate 23,904,039 downwards.
ATAGTTTTTTTAAATTCGTAAAAATGTCTAATTGTAAGTTCGCGATGACAAAAACAGCTGATTAATTACGGTCATTGACTTTCGCCCACCGAACGATGAATAAAAATAAATATTTTGTTTTATTTTTGTGCCATTGGTTTTCGATAACGTTACCCAATACGTGGGTAAAACTAATTTAATTTGCCACTGTTTATACTGATTATCGGTCCTAAAAATACCGATCGTAAATTCGGTATTATCGTTCGCAGTATGACTGTAAGTACAATGTAGTACATAATAGCCAAGAATGTAATGATTGGATGTGTAATTTTTTCTCTTGCTGTATCCAGTGCGTCATATTTCCATCCGCTTCATTTTCATCGAAAAGGAAAAGTACAAAGGAAAGACATAAATGCTGATTGTTCAAGCTTATGTATTCCCAAATAATCTGTACATCGAATTGATATGCAAAATCATTCGCCATCTTATTTGTCGAAGCGATTTTTCGAATTAAGCTGAGTATATACTTGCGTAGAATGGGGGACCCAAATCAGCGCCATAAACAAAATCTCGATACAGAATTACGGAAGTGACATTATTGGAGCAGAAACAAGTCAACAATCCTTGTTTGTTTGAGTTCACGGGCGGATCGCGGAGGATTCAAAGGGAAAAAATCAGCCGCGTAGAAAATTGGGACCTCGGTACACTTGAATGTGGGAAAATAATCTACTTTTAACGTACAAACACTGTATTGATTGGCTGGAGGAGATTAGGTTATTTTTGGCATCAATTTGAGTCATTTGTGGCTTATCGACTAATTTATGTAGATTTATTGAAATCCTCCGAAATGTTGTAATCTAAATTAAATTAAATAAATAATAAAAGTTGTATATGACTTGAAATTACAACTCTATAACCCACTTAATTCAGAGTGACGACATAATAACTGTATTAGGAAATCAATCTTAAAACTTCACAAATAAAGACTGTTCTTGCAAGTAACTTGACTCTTAAGCTAAAACCTAATATATCGTTTAAAAGCGTACAAAGTGCAGTATTATACGTTTCCTCTCTCTCTCTAAAGTTTAATTCCCATCTGTATACAGCGCGCCTTACATTAGTAGTAGCATCACGTCGTCGCCCGCGGTCTTCGTCTTTTGAAATATTAACTCCCGCCAATTTATGCCGCCCTGGTAGCTCCAGTCGCTGTAACTGATACGGTTATTTTCTTTGGTTTAAATTGTTAACTTTATTTGCCAGGCTGTCAAGGTTAACTAAGTGGCAGGGTGGGTTCTTCGGGTTATTGGGAAAAGCAGGTTTTTAATGGTTTCGGAGTTGTATATCGTTTTGTAGTGACAGAAATATTGAAGCTTCTAGTAGTAAATTGTAGGAGATTTTACATTATAATATAAGTACAGTATTCTGACAGCGATAAACAAAATAGATACAAAATAGCGGAAAAATATTTCATTCATATTTTCATGAACCGGAAATTCCAACGAGGATCGCTGGAATCCATGAAATTATCTCGCAATATGTATGTAAGTACGTCAATTGATTTTATATTGAAAATACTGTTGTTACAGTTGTTACTGTTGTCACTGTTGTGACGAATATAATAAATTACTTTCACAAAATACTTTATTCACGATATTTCGTATTGTGATATCAAAAATTCCTGTTCCACCTGATTGCCTATATAGGGAATATTGGACAAATTACTGAATGAAATATCGAAATAAATTGATTATTAAAGTCCTCAAAAATAATAACTAGGGATTGAGATAAATGTGGTACGTTTTAATTCAAAAAACCAAGTTTTATTTTTACCGCAAGAGGGACAAAGAGATCCATTTTTCTTGAATAGATTAAAATATAATTTTATGCAAGGTATCACATTCTTAAAACACAATGAGTGAGTTTTTTTGTTTTTTGTTTATTAACATGCTTATTAAGAAATTATAAATACAATCTAACATTAAAATATATACATACCAGGTTTTGCCCGCAGCTTCGCTGGCGCTAAAATACCTTCGAAGTACCAGGTTTACGTTTCGTTTTTTTTTTTTTTTCCATAAAATGTATACTATGTTACTTCTAATACTTCCAAGCAATGCTTCCAAAAATATGTGTACAAAGTTTCATGATGATCGGATAAGTAGTTTTCGCGTGAAAGCGTAACAAACAAACTTACATTCTAATATTTTATAATACTAGTGGTCGCCTAGTAGTCGAAATTCGTCTATAATTCATTTTAATTTTAAGTTTGAATGATATGAATGACCTATAACATTATCTTAATTATTTGACACATTGTTTGACATTCAGTAAGACTATAGACAATAAAGACAAATAATATTAGTCTCTTCTCATTTTGACCACAGACTTCAACCATAAATAAAAGAGAATTTATGTGTGTGTGTTTGTCAAACGCATGGTAGTGTGGGTAACGTGTTATTTATTGAAAATAATGTATTTTTACGCATAATTTAAAAAAAATATTAGCATTCGTCACTTCTTCTCTGTATAAACTATAAGTGTGCGAAATTTCATACTCCTGCGTCCGCCCAATTTTCGTAAAAAGGGATTCAAAGTTTTCGCTTCACGCATTAATATATAGATGATTAGTAGGGATATGAATATATTATGTACAAATAAATAAATGATAAAAAGGAAAGGAGCCAAGTGGGCATCAAAAATTCGCCCGCATCGCTAGAAGTGCACGGAAAGCTAACAGCGTTGCCACGTCGGATGGTGTAGTGTATCTATTCCATAGATATATAACACTATCTCATGCCCATAAGCGGATGCAGCTACTGTCACTAATGTCATCTGTCAGTCAGTAGCAATGGCGGGAAACGGAGATTGTGAAGCGGGTCTGCATGTGAGCGCTTGATGTGGTGATGAACCAGTCGAGTGATATTATCCAACTTAAATATGGAATCAACAGGATTCTACAGATGGCAATACTGATTCTTGAACGTAAAAATAGGCCAGTCCCTTGGTCACACGATGAATTGACCAACCGCTAACGATGTCCCGAAATACTCGATAAGCACTCGGACCCCACAACCCTTGTGTTTCAACCCCAAATGGCTCAAACATAAGTTGATTGTGGAAACTCCATCACCAGTTTCAATATATTTTATGATATTCTGGTAACCACGAAAGCCATTAAAGCATAAAATTGAATTTGTTCTCCATACACTTTTCAACCTAACTCATCTTCTCCGTCCCGGCCGTAAAGGACATTAAAAGCGGAACATGCGGCATAATAGTACGAATTAGTGAAGTGCCGGATCGCTAAAAAAATATATCCATGGATACGGATCCGGATACGGATATTTGGTGTCAAGATATACGGATACGGAAATTAACTTTCTTAACCAATCTGTGTCGATGCGCGTGACCTTGAAACGATAGTTGACGCCATTTGACGCTTTGCATGACAGGACATGTTTCGACTTGCATTGCGCGGGTCTTTCTTTTGTTTTGTTTATAATTTAGTCAGGAAATATTTGATTTGAAGAAATAAAAAATAATCCGAATGGAATTATTTAATCGTTTTCGTTCCATTAATTTTATATTATATAGATTGAAAATTAATGAGGTAAAAGTTCCGCCAAAAAAGTAACGGATACGAATACGAATCTTTCTCCTCCCTCGGATATCCGCGGATACACATACGGATAGGATACGGATATCCGGAACATCACTAGTAGGAATAAAAGTAGCATTATTGATTCCATCAGCCTGTATCAAATATGAACTGTAGTAAAACCACGTTGAATATAAAATATGTCTTTCGTACAGAATCGTAACTTCTGTTTTACTGCAAACATATTTATGCAACCTTTTACCTTATGACTGTGACATAAGACATTACGGTAACCCCCTTTTTAATAGATTATGTGCCATGTTTATTGCGGAGGCCGAATGTTCGGTCGACCAATAAAAGTCGAGGGAGCGAATTCGAAAACGATGTAAAATTATTTTATTTTTATTAGGGTAGCGAATATTTTGACGATATTTTGCTATTATGTATTTCATATCCGGTTAAGAACAGTTAAGTAAAATATTTGTGTTTCTCATCACTATACGGTGAACCTCACAAAATCAAAGAATAAAATACTTATAAACAGATTATTCAGCATCGTATTTATAATTAACCATTTATGTACTCATATAAACCAGACAAGAAAAATACTTACTAAGATAATGCTTACTTACTAATACAGAAATCTTTTCCATCACACCTGCAATAGGAGAGAAGATAAAAAGAGAATTTACATCTCTTTTTATCTTCTCTGTAACGTGTAAAATCATCATCATCATCATCATCATCATCTTTTCAGCCAAGAACCGTCCACTGCTGGACATAGGCCACCCCCAAGCACCGACACTTTGATCGGTTCTTCACCAGGTCTTCGGTTCATCTTTTCCACGTGTGTAATAATAGAGGGGAAAACATAAAATGAAAAAGTATACTCTGATTAAATATACGCATACAAAGTAATCGAATATCAAAAATTAACTGTCAACAATTAAGGGTAGAGACTCAGTCTTACCAAGAAACAGAATTATAAATAATCCAGATCTGTCTAATCAGAGAAAGAATTAATTAACACGATCGTTTATGAAGAGACAGCAAATGACTCGACAGTAATTTGTTAGATGACCTTAGCCCGAAACTTGCGACTCGATAACATAAATCAAAGTAAGGTTTATTCGAAATCTTTGAAAACTTAATGACCAGCCTTCAAATCTTTTATATTTAAATAATGAGAGACAGTATGCTCGGATGGTTTGGTATTGTTGAGAGGATGAATACAATGCGACTAACAAAGGTTATTTACAAGGAAGATGTGAATGAAGGGCGGGAGGGGACGCCCTAGTACGACAATTGTAAAAGAAAAAGAAAAGAAAGAAAATACGTTTATTTGCGGTAAATATGACGCAATGAAAAACTAAACACAACAAAAATACAAAAAAAATAGTTGTGGAAAATACACAGATCACACACACAGATCACACACAAACACACACACACAGATCTTGTACAGATCTTATTGGTGATGTTCTTTTAGAAAGCGTTCAAAGACGCACGGTGGCGTCACACTGACTCACTTCCTCTCACAGAGACATTTTTTTAAATGGCTTGTCGCAAACTATGAGGTTGTCGGCTGCTTAACCGGACTTGCCTGTGGCTACCTTAATCAATTAAGGCCTCCAGCCAGGGCTTAAAAAACTTAAAACTAGAGCGACTACTCGCTAAGGGCACCCCCTGTGAGGTACGGACCTCGGCTTAGGGCATCGCTTCTAGAGGACAGCAAGGGATGGGCTGGATCGGAAAAATATTATTTAGGGGCGAATTTAAAGCTACAGGCTCAGCGGCGCGGGCTGGCTCGAGCAAGGGTCGGGGCGGACATGGATTGGGGCGTCGCGGCGGGCCTCGGCGGCGAGTACGGAAGGACGGCGGTCTGTGTCTGTGTGTCTTGAGTGTGCTAGTTAGTTTACTACTCTTCTGGAGAAGGGTTGTAGCGTCATCGGGAATGGTTAGAGTATGCCTTGGTCGGCGAATCGTACCGGGAGGGAGTGCAGCGGGCGGCTGCCGCGATCAGGGGATTGGGGTGTTTCAAAGCAGAGTCAAAGAAACGCTGTGAAAAGCGTTTCATGAACTGTTGAATGTGGGCATTCTGAGATCTAGGTAGAGGTTCTCGTTTCGGACATAGAAGGGGGCTCCCGTAACCTTTCTAAGGAAATGGTTTTGGAGGGTCTGCATCCTACGGATGTGGTGTGGCTTAGCGTGCGCAGAGACGAGGCACGCATAAGTCATTAACCTTTTATACTTAGATTTGAAGATAATCAATAGATTTAACACAAAATAAACACAATTAATTAATAATCTAAAATAATAAATAAATCAACGATGTCGTTTTTTCACGACCTGGTCCGAAAGCAAATATAAAACAACCGCGAATCGGATTTCTTTCCATTTTCAGGGTTTTTTAATTTTTTTGTTTATTAAATACGTTGCATAACATTTAAGGTTTTATTTCATACGATATTTAAATTATCCATAATAATACCTCCTGCCCGCGTTCGTTCACTTAGTTCGCGTGAAGTTTTGGTCTGCGACCCCTCGACATCGTATCCTATCGCCCGCCTGCGCTATTACTCCGTTTACACTAAGCACTCCTGCCAGAGTCGTGAGATGTGTTCGAAAGAGATACCGTGGCCTTGGCATATGGGCAACTGAAAGAACACGGGTGGGTTTTAGTCAGTAAAAGTCTGACACGCCCTTCCGCTCCACCCTAGAGCGGGAGACGTCATTTGATGATAACCCACTCGCAAAAAAAGGGTAGGACCCTGTGATGTAAAATAACCTTCCTCAAAAATGAGATAATCAAATGCAAAAAGATTTTTTCAAATCCAACTAGTAATTCCAAAGATTACTTCCGCCAAACAAACCCACAAACTAACAAACTTCACCCTTTCATATTATGTGTAATATAAAGTTACTTTCTTGTACGTCCTATTATTAATTTTCAAGTTAAAGGAATTTTCTCTTCATGCAATATTATGTTGTATGTATTCTCTATATATTCTCTAATTGTCTCTGCCTATGACTCATTCGCATGAAGTTTCTTGTTGAACATAAAATGTATCCTATAGCTGTGCCCCGTTACTACTATTTTCGCTAAGCATACTTGCTGACATTTTTTTTCTATTTGCAAGGCCATTAAGGGTTCTAGCATCATTTAAAATTATGATGTTAAATAGTCACTGCTCCGTTGGTCTCGTGGTTGTAAGCGCGACTGCTGAGCGTGGGGTCCGGGTTCTATTCCCAGGTCGGGTAAAGTGTTATTGGGTTTTTCCATTAGGGTTTGGAAGTTGGCGGTGTAATACCCCCGGGCCTCGGAAAGCACGTTAAGCCGTTGGTTTTACGCCTGATCTCTCTACGGTCGTGTCGGATTACCGTCCCATCGGACTATGAGAGTGAGGGAAGAGTGAGTGCTCTTGTGTCTGCGTACACACTTGAGCACTATAATATGTCCCGCGCCGATGACTAGTCTCCGTTGAGATTGGCCGCCGTGGCCGAAATACGGTCTGGAGGACTATTAAGTAGTTGACTATAAGAGAGAATTGTAAGAGAGAGTAATTGTAGTAATAGTTTGTATATCTTTCTCAACAATTGGGATATCTAATACAAACATACATTTTTTTTTCTAATTCGACTAATAGTGTCAAGGACTAGCTCGGTCAAACAAAAACAACAAACAAACTCTTCGGCTCTATTATATTAATTAATAGCGTAGATCACACAATAATGTTTACTGCACACGTAAATCGTTTCAATAAATTAATGGGAATTCATGGAATTACTGAAACGATGCTATTTTCGCTAAAACAAAACACAGTAGTACCTACATAGATCATTTTATACTATCTGTTTAAAGTGAAATAGTAATTAAATCGTTTGCCTGTTTGTGTATGGTAACCCAAATTAGTAAAATTTGTACATTGTGAACATCAACGTTATATGAACTATGTTCCTATTGACGTCATTCTCGAATATATACAATAAGGCAAAGTTTATAACTGAATGAGAGCGTGTTGAGTAAACTTGCGACGTCATTACGAAGTATCGGGCGTCGACTTCGATATATTATTACGTCAAAGGTTGATAAAGGCAACATTAGAAACGGACAGGAATGAAGCGTTGAAGTAGATAAATGTACTTAGCAGTAAGCAACATTGTATCCAGTAAGTAGTCGATAATAAACGCTTGTCTTGACCTGACGTGTTTCCTTTCGCCTCCATACTTCATGGCGACCCTGCCATACGCGTTCCGGGAACTAAGCTTGCGAGCTATCGGATAGCGGGCGCAAAGTGCTAACAAGGCGAATTCCTGTGTGCCTCGGTGCACAAAGTTATAATGTTTTACAAGGTGAATAATAGAGCCACGAGTGTGATTAACTGTAACTGTGTCGTACAAAGCGCTAAAAGTAAGGAAAATGGGGAAATCCTACTCTAAAACTGAGGAAAAGGAAATTGTCATTGCCCAATTTTGTCCAGTCAATCTGCCAAGCCTTCATCTATACTGGTGTCGGCTTCAAGTTCTACCGGTTGCAGCTGAATACCATTGTTTTAGATGGAGCGACTGCCTATCTGACCTCTGCAACCCAGTTACTGAGTAACAACGATACACCTTTGATAAGTTGTCAGACATTCAAGCTTTTGACAACCTGTAACGATTGTAGCAAAGCCGAAAGCATAACAGACAGACAGAGTTAGTTACTTTCACATTCATAATATTAGTATAGATGATAAAGCAATCTGGATGTACAAAACATCGATATTTCTTTATCACGTCTAAACCTAAAAACCGATCAAAGTAGGGGCAGGTCGCTAATCTATACTAATATTATAAAGCTGAAGAGTTTGATTGTTTGTTTGGTTGAGCGTGGTAATCTCAGAAACTACTGGTCCGAATTGAAAATTCTTTTGTGTTGAGTAGCCTATTTCAAGTCAAAAGGAGCAGAGCAGCAACGGAAAATTGACAAAAACGACGGCCAGGACGACGGGAAGGGTCAGGGAAGCAAAAATTTTACGCGGACGAAGTCGCGGGGAGAAGCTAGTTTTGATATAAAAATATACAAACCAAACAAAAATAGAAAGATACCAATAATAAAAAAAATCTCCAAAGCAGATGTATTGAATATTGTTGACAAAATAGTAGTAAGCACTTGTAGTAAGAAGCTTTAGAACTTGATTTTTCGCCCCCTTCCATTATTTTAGGGTTCCGTATGGTGTTGTCTGCCTAGCCTTTTCTCAACTATCTTGAGGTCAGCCTCCAGCCTAACCGGATGAAACTGAATGCCTGATCCACGAGTGACAGCTGGAATTCACGACTAAACACGTTTTTCGAGGTACGAAAGGGTCACTCTTGGTGTGGGGTCAAAATGAAATTGATTTTCATTTCGACCCCAATAAAAAAATTAAGACAATCACTATTGACGTTTACTTGGACTATTTATCATCAGTCAGTCTGTAACTTAACATTTCTGGCGAATTGTGGATGTACTGTACACCCCTGCCCAACCCTTCGAATACAGGCGTGATGTTAGGTGTTAGAAATGAGATTTCTTCAAATCTAATTTTGGCAACTTATTCGCGCAGCTGTCCTTTCGCGCAAGTGTGTTCGCGTAAGTGTCTTTCGCGCAACTGGATCCGAGCAAGTTTCGTTTGCGCTTTTGTCTTTCACGCATACGAGTATGTTCATTTGCGCAAGTCCAGAAAACCACAAAAGTCCAGTACCACCAAAGACCATTCGCGCAAATGTCCATTTGCGGAAATGTCTTGTCACGCAAATAGATTTGCGCAAGTGTCTTTCGCGCAAGAGTCCTGATACCGTTAAGTGAATATTATTTGGTGGAATGGAACCCTTTGTGTGCCAGCTCGATTCGCATTTGGCCGGTTTTTATATTTATTTTCAGAAGTAGCTCCCAAAAGTAGTACTGAAAACACGTGTATTCAATAAAACAGACATTTTGAAACTAGGAAAACTGTCGTCCACAAGTCAACATTAAGTTTTAACAGACCTTAATGGATCTTGTCATGTCACCTGATTTTTCTGAAGCACTCACAGAAATAAATGCGATGTTACAATATTAACCTATATCTCAAATTTTGTGGTGACCTAAAACTTTTGGGTATACATAAAATTGCTTTTTGTCAAACACACAAAAAGTTAATAATTAATTTTGAAGTGAACAGAGAGGTTTCATTTTATTTTTCTTTTGTTTTATTCGAGATTTGAGAAGCTGATTATTAAGTCTGGGAGCCTTTTCACGACATTTTAAATAGCAGAATAAAATGAATGATAAAACATTTTTTTTTTTTTTTTGCCTAATTACTTTTGAGCTTGTTTTTAGAAAAAGTCTATCTCCAAAATGTATTCGTCTCGTGATCGCAAATGTGACTGCTGCGTAGTGTCTTGGCATCAATTCCCAGGAAAAGCAAAATGTCACCAAGCTCCTCATTTTTTTACTTCTCAGTAGCAGCCCCGTGGATTAGTGCCTAGTTAATGACAATGGGCTTAATCCCTGTTGCATAAGCCTTGGACAAATTAAGGTGTGTAATAAACACTTCGCCCTCCCTCGGAAATATAGGTGTGATGTTGTTTTTACAATTGCGAAGATCCTCTCAGAAAAGCGATAATACTGTCGTGCTAGTCATCATAATGACCGAAAAGCGTATTTGTTTTGCCAACTGTACACATCTGTCATTAAAACGAGCCCCTCGTCCATCGCAAACCGATTAGATTTTCGACAACACACGATTAGAAACGACAATCAAGGGAATGTTTTGCGAAGCGGGGACAAACACCGTACCAACTGAATTGAGTGACCTGTTGTCTGTCATGCGCTCCTGGTACTCCACCGTAATGAGATCGGGTAATGTGTTTGTCTAAACACCGTTAGTATCTTTATAATGGTGATTAGTGAATTTATCCGAAATCTGCTACAACCTACACTTTCACTTTGCTTTGTTTTTAAAGAAAATTCTCTGTTACAGTTTCTATTCAAATAGAATACAAAAGCTGGTAGACACAACATTAATTATTCATTTATTCTTTAGAAAATAAAAGTAAACTAACAATTTCACTAATAAAACATGACTCTGCAGGTCGACGAAGTTTTTACTGGAATAAAAAGTTCAAAGTAGAAGCAACATAGAAAATCCTTTTTCAATTACGTGGCAACTAACATACAAATTCATTTTAATTTCTTAGAATTTTGTCACAAAATGATACACGATAAAACATTTTTCACCACATTTGCTTGTAAAGTCTCTTACGGTAACGCTTTTACGTAAACAGTTTTTTTTTATACACTGGTGTTTTTAACCGACTTCAAAAAGGAGGAGGTTATCAATTCGGATGTTTATATGTTTTTTTTTTTTTTTTTTATGTATGTTCGGCCATAACTCCGTCGTATATAGACGGATTTGCAAAATTCTTTTTTTGTTCGAAAGGGGTTTATTCCGAAATGGTCCCATATAATTTTCATATAGATCTGATGATGAGTTCGGGAGACAGACACCGGAACTCTTTAAAAAATGACAGCAAATCAACCGCGATTTCTGCTATCGCATAAATATGCATTGTTTGTTTGGAATTAGTGCAGGGTGAATACCACAACTAAAAATTTAAAAATAAAAACTTTTTTACAAAAAAAAACAACCGACTTCCTTAAAAACACTACAAAGTGAAAAATAACTTTAATTTCGGAAGTCGGTGGCAAAAAACCATAAATACAGATCCTAAGACACCGACTTCCGAAATTAAAGTTATTTTTCACTTTGTAGTGTTTTTAAGGAAGTCGGTTGTTTTTTTTTTGTAAAAAAGTTTTTATTACTTTAAAATACCACACTATTGTTTTTTTACTTTATTTTTTTATTACAATCTTCGCCTTTTTTATGCTATTTAGCAGTTTTGCCAGTGCCTTTATTTACACTCGCGCGCGCATTTCTAGCACGCTGCAAAACGCGTGTACGTTGATCAATACACACTTGTATGATAATTTACTATTACGTGCACCTTCGTAATACATAATTTCAGACAAAAGACGTCTACTGCTGGACAGAAGCCTCTCACAAGCTCCGCCACTTCAACCGGTTTTGTCCTTCCTACATCTAACTGATTCCTGCGGTCGTCATCGGTCCATATTCGTAATACATTCGCATTAAAGTTTATAAGCACACGTAGGTACCTCCTTACCCGCAGTGTAACTACGAAACAGCAGTTACTTATGTGGTTTGTGTTTAAAATATAATATACTACACTGGCTGCCCATTTCCCCAGCTCAACTCCCAAAGGTGCCATTCCCACTAAATTCTGTAAAAGCTTCTCTACTCTTGCTCACATGCTTGCCATTCCAACATACCAAAATGTGTACTTACTTGTGGCCTCAAGTGTAATACTAACCTCACACAATTCTGAACTATGGTGGGAAGCAATAAAGTTTAATTTCCTTGGGAGACAGAGTTCAGAATACTTTTGTTTATACAAGGAGTTTCGATATAATATTATGCTTGGTTATGAAATCGTAGCGTGTGAGTTAAGAAGATTAATTTTCTTTAATTAATATGTTTTATAAGGCTTATAACGCGATCAATAGGTTCTGAGGAGGCTTCGTTATGACGTCATTATCTTAAGGTTTTAGCATAAATTATTTTAATAATTCTAAATTGCTTGTTAAAGCTGATTCATCTGTTATAATTCGATTTAAATCATATTTACTTACATATTCTTTGATTATACAGTTACTAATTATAGGTTTATATTAATAATTAGCTTTTGCCAGCGACCTCGCCCGCATGGAGGTCGGAAATTAACCCACAGAAACGTACTGAGATAAAAGTATACAGATGTGTTAATCCAGATTATAAACTATCCACTACCATGTGCCAGATTTCATACAAATCCGTTGAGTCGTTTTTGCGTGACTGAATAACAATCATCCAAGCATACAAACTTTCGTAGTTTTTATATTATATATCTAGCTGACCCGACAGACGTTGTCCTGTCTCTTTGATGATATTTGAGCACGCATTCTGTCAATTCTATGTCAAATGTCATAATGTTACATTAAAAAAGTTTACATTGTCCTATTATATGGTTGTTAAATATTCTTAAATAAGTGTTCTTAAATTTTCTAATTTTCCGCGCAATTTTTTAATTTTTAGGGTTCCGCACCTCAAAAAGAAAAAGCGGAACCCTTATAGGATCACTTTGTTGTCCGTCCGTCCGTCCGTCTGTCAAGACCCTTTTTCTTAGGAAAGCGTTGAGGTATCAAGCTGAAATTTATATCAAATACTCAAATCTACTGTCCCTTGAAGCTGTGAAAAAATCAAACTTCTAAGCTAACGCAATCAAAAGATATAGCCATTTATGCCACAAATTTTCGAAACTCGCAAGGGAATCAAAACCTAAAGGGTACTTCCAGTCGATCTAGAATTTTGAAATTTGGTACGAAGCAACGTCTTATAGCACAGATAAAGGAAAAATTGCGAGAACCGTAAATTTTTTGTTACATCATATAATAAAAATATAAAAAAAAAAAAAACTTTATACCTATAGGTTTCTACGGAACCCTCGGTGGGCGAGTCCGACTCGCACTTGGCCGGTTTTTTTTCTTTCATAAGAACCTTTTCCTGACAATTACAAACACAACAACAAAAAAAAAAAGTGAAATCAGTCCAGCCGTTCACGCGTGATGGCGTGACCAAGGGAAATAGGGATTCATTTTTATATATATATAAGACTAGCTTCCGCCAGCGGCTTCGCCCGCGTGAAAATTCAAACCCACAATTCACCCTCTGAGGGATGGAATTTCAAAAAACCCTTTCTTAGTGGATACCTACTCCTCACCAAGAACACACCCTCCAAATTTCACGTCTCTAGGACCAGCGGTTTAGGCTGTACGTTGATATATCAGTCAGTCAGTCAGTCACTCAGGACTTTGAATTTTATATATATAGATACTAGCTGACCTGTGCCCACTTCGTTGGGCGGTAAAGGGTTTTGTTTTTATTGCATACCAGCTTCTGCCGTGACTTCGTCCGCGATAAATTTCTTGTTCCCCCGACCCTTCCCGTCGGCGCGGCGTCGCGTTGAATCTCATACCCGTGCAATTTTCTCCGTTTTAGCAACATTTTTCATTACTGCTCCGCTCTTCTTGGTTTTAGCGTGATGTTATATAGCCTATAGCCTTCCTCGATAAATAGGCTACCCAACACAGAAAGATTTTTTCAATTCGGACCAGTAGTTCTGGAGATTACCCCCTACTACAAACTTACAAACATACAAACTTACAAACAAATGTTACCTCTTTATAATAGTAAGATGTATAGCTAGAGAGCAGTTGTGGCCTAGAGGTAGCGACCGCGACTTACGAGTTGTATGTCGTATGTTCGAACTCACACGCGCTTTACTTTGTGTAAATTATTTAATCACGCTGCTCTCAAAGCGGTGAAGGAAAACATCGTGAGGAAACTTGTCCACTCCTAGGACCAAAACTTTGAAGACATGTGACATCTACAAACCCGCACTGGGCCCGCGTGGTGGATTATGACCGACTCCCTCTCACCGAGAGGAGGCTTGTGTCCCAGCACTGGGAACGTTAAAGGCTGATTATTTTGAATATACAATTAGTATATAGTATAATAGCAGATTACAGAACTTGATGTTTATGCTGTTATTTGATAAAGCTAAAAATATTCCAGCCTACAGTGTTTTAGTTGTGAGCTACAATCTGCATGTTTGGTGTCAGACTACCAAACGGCTTTCACAGGATTATTGTTTTGCCAACATGGCGGCTTATTTAAGCCTCGCAACTGTGGTGTAAGTACATCATGAAAAACAAACCATGTGTGATTAAAATCTAACAGAATTATACGAATTCCTTGAATTTATAGGTATAGTTTAGTTTAAGACTTCACAATATTTACATTTTCTCTTTTACTTCTCATACACTAGTTTTTACATTAATTTTTCATTTCTCCTTTCGCAGGTCTCTTGGAAAATATTTTTTAAGAAAGAAGCAGTACTTTTGTACTCTAATTATAATTATGTCGGTCGTATCGCTATGTATTTTACAGTGTTTACATAACTAATAAAATAAATAAGTCTGATATTTCATTCGTGTCCCGGCCTTTTGTTTTTGTGTGTGCTTTATATTTTATAAGTAAAATATGTGAGTTTGTAAGTAGCGGTGAACCTTCACTAATACTGTTCTAATTTCGAAAATTCTTTCACATATACCCAAATGGGAAGCTACAGTATTGTCAAGTGATATAGATATGTTAATAACAGGCTAAGTAATAATAGCTGCACGGGTCAATCGATCAGGTTAGCCTACGCTTACTCCGGTTCTTCCGTGGATGGGTGACTATCTTTACATAACAAGATCCCTCCGTGCCGAAGTTAAACTGTTCGTCACAGTTGTCAATTGTGGATTTTTGACAGCCATTACACGTCCTTATAAGCCCGAAAGTCTGACAACCTTCCAACCAACCGTTCTTACCAAGGGGTATCGGGGAGGCCAGATAAGCAGTCACTTCATGTAAATTACTAGTATTCAGCTGCATCCGGTTAGACTATAAGCTAACCCCAAAACAGATGGAAAAAAGCTATTGTATGACATCATCAACACCATTGCAGCAGTCCTTATTGTGTGTATTTTATGTTAAAAGAAGATAGGTACTTCACGCGAATGAAGTGACAGGCAAAAGCAAATCTATACTAATATTATTAAGCTGAAGAGTTTGTTTGTTTGATTGATTGAACGCGCTAATCTCAGGAACTACTGGTCCGAATTGAAAAATTGTTTTTGTGTTGGATAGCCTATTTATCGAGAAAGGCTAAGGCTATATAACATTACGCTACAACCAAGAGTAGCGGAGCAGTAATGAAAAATGTTGCAAAAACGGGCAAAATCACACGGGTAGGCGATTCGACGCGGCGGGAAGGGTCGGGGAAACAAGAAATTTAACGCGGACAAAGTCGCGGGTAGAAGCTATCCATTATAATGAAAGTGCCGATTTACAATTTGAGACTTGATGAGTTAAATTAGAAAATTAACATTTTCAAAGTCAATTATCATCCTAAATTAATACGATCAAGCCTAATACCTCCTATGTCATTACGCTCCGCAAACAATGAATAAGCCAACTGAGTTAATAATTAAGTTGCTAATAACAATATTAATTATTAATTGTGTGTATTATGATCATTGTATCTCTCATACATTGTAATGAGGAGATTACGTTGAGACACCATGTTTGTTTCCAGGGGGTCACGGTTGAATTAATGGAAAAGGAAATAGTAAGAAAAAGGGCTAATAGTAAAAAATATTACACTGTAAAAAAAACTACTTCAAAAAATTAAACCGGACTGAAAGTCACGCCATTTTCGTTTAATATGGTGTCACATAGCCTATACCCAGAGCACAATCAAGACGCTTCCAACAATACCTCAATTGACAAATTATGATAAAGAGTTTAGAAGTTATGAGGAAATAGATGAAGATACAAACATACCGGTCAAAATCATAACCCTCCTTTTTCTTCTCCGTATTCGGGTAAAAAATATCTTATAAATAATTGACTTACAACACAAGTGTATTTGATTCCCAGAATAGTGGTTTGTATTCGTTTTAATAAAAAAATTGAAATTATATACCAACTTTTATCTTTCACGTCAACATAATTGTGAGTATGAAAATAACTGTATGAGAATAAATATTATTATATACAGTAAAGCTTTTCAGTAACTAAAGTACAAAAATCTCCGTTTCAACCTCAGTTTCAAACTACTTAGTACTACTAATAAACCGAATGCTTCTTGGCAGTAAAAATTAGAACCCAAAAATAATTCAGTTTTCGCTCTCGGTTTGCGAACCAAAACCTACTCAATAATAAAAGCAAACAAAACTAATTACACGCAGTAATGCGTGCGGATCCCGGGACTCTGGGACCCCGGGGCCCCGGACTCCGGGATTCGTCAGGGGTAGCCACACAACCCAACAGGGTCGTGGACAGGTCACGACCGGCGTGTCTGTCATTAACATGTTCGCATGCATTATCTTTATTAGGGGTAATGCGTTGGAATGTTGTTCTGCTGAGTTTGCTGGCAAAGTTATGAAAGGGACAGATTTGTTTTTTTTTTTTTAACATTGGTGAGCCAGTGGTCTGTGAGCCTACGAGTTAGGGTCAGGAGATCGAACCCGTGCTTTACTTCGTGTAAATAATTTTATACCAGCTGCTGTCAAAACGATGAAGGAAAATGTCGTGAGGAAACAGGAGGCTTGTCCCTGTGTAGAATAAAAAAATCGAAAACATCCAAAACGCATTGGACCCGCGTGGTGGATTGCAGCCTCCACAGAAAGAAAGTTTGTATACCAGCAGTGGTATCATTATAGGCTGATTATGACGACGGCAGTCACGACTGCTGGTGGAACCGCGTGCTAGGACCAACCTTCTGAAGGAGGCGCCACTGACGCGTGCACTCCGCACGCTCAACATCATAGCGAGTGAGACAGACCTATTCTGTTGTTCTCTGAGTGAATTCACAAGGAATGCTTTGTTTGTTATTAGTTATAGGTATTAGTTATAAGGAATTATGTTAAAGTATTAATTAAGGCACATTTACCGCATTGGTTAGCTGTAAGGGTAGATGTATGATGAGAAATAAATAAATGATTGTGAAAAAACTTTTTACAAAAAAATAACAACCGACTTCCTTAAAAAAAAAAACACTACAAAGCAAAAATTACTTTAATTTCAGAATTCGGTGTCTTAGGATCTGTATTTAAGGTTTTTTGCCACCGTCTTCCGAAATTAAAGTAATTTTTGGCTTTGTAGTGTTTTTTTTTAAGGAAGTCGGGTGTTATTTTTTTGTAAAAAGTTTTTATTGTAAACTTTTTAGTTATGGTAGATACCCCGCACTAATCTAATCGGGTTATTCGTTCATTTGTCGCGCAAATACTTAATGCAAAATTAAGACTTATATGGTTTTCACATTGATCCCATTGTCCAAATAGGACCATTCGGGAAACACCAGCTTTAAAAAAAAAAAAACATCAAAATCGGTTCTCTCAGTCAAAAGTTCTTAGGTAACAAACGAAAAAAAAAATTAAAACATACAGTCGAATTGATAACCTCCTCCTTCTTTTTGAAGTTCGTTAAAATAAACCAAATATTAAAAAAAAGTATCGTTGAGTTCCTCTCCGGTTCTTCTCCATAGGAAACGACCAATACGCACCGTGCACCTAGCTTCTGACATTTCATTCTAAGTGCTCATATAAGTTCATGTGAAATGAAATTATTTCATTTTGATAAATTTTCTTCATCTATTTAGTACGTTATTTTTTAATTGAAAATGCTATTAAAATCCCTGCGCTGAATGTGGACACAAAAAACCACCTACGGTGATACTTCCAATGACGGTCGTTAAGCATTGGTGCTGAGTACTCAGCTTGACAAAGAAAACTATGTAATTACTCCTTTATTCATCATTTCAGCCGTAAGACGTCCACTGCTGGACTTAGGCCTCCCCCAATTTGGGGGGCTTTGCCATAATCGCCATGCTTGGCAGGCGGGTTGGCGATCGCAGTATGGTGGTAAAATGTATAGAGAACGCTGCTGCCCATTCTCTAGTAAGTCCCTTAGTCGCCTTTTACGACACCCACGGGAAGAAATGGGGTGGTGTTATTCTTTACGTCCGGCACCACACGGTACACTCCTTTATTACCCTTACGTAAAATACGATATAATTCCAAGAAAACTTTTATATAAAATCCCTATTAATTTCCTACGAAAGTGTGACGATGACGTCGGTCACGCTTACCAATAAGCTCCAAATTAAAATTGTTTCCCACCAGACTTCCAGTGACACTATTTCCAGCCTTTTTTTTGTGAATGGGAAATCTGATATGAAATGACGTCATTAATCTACGATCTACGACTAATCAAATAAATCAATGGGCGTGTCAGACTTTTATTGACTAAAACCCACCCGTGTTCCTTCAGTTGCCCATATGCCAGGGCCACGGTAACTCTTTCGATCAAATCTCGCGACCCTGGCAGGACTATTTTCAGCCAGACATTTATAAAAAAAAAAAGAAATAATATCGTATACAGACTCTTTTAACTAATTAAAATAGTCACATCGGCCTACATGTCCCTTGGGCCCCATCAACAGGTCGGCGAACCCTATTAATTAACCCTGCTCTTTATTATATTTATTAACCTCTGTCGCCCTCTGCTTGTCACCTCTGTGATGGACTTATTTTTATGTAAATGGAACTGGTTACAACAACATTCGGTGAAATTTTAGCGGTTACTGGTTTTCGCTCATACTGAAAACATGAATTCAGCACACTTTTTTTTTTTTTTTTTTTTGAGAAAATTTTCATCCTTTGTTTCATAGAAACGTGCATACTTACGTGGTCAAAATGTATGCACAAATATTTTTTCTTAACCGTCGAAAAGTTAATAAATATACTGGTACTCAGCGGCATCCGGTTAGACTGGAAGATGACTCCAACGAACATAGGGAAAAGGCTAGGCAGATAGATCGACTTAACCGACGTAAAAGTTGAATGCAGGGGTGATCAGAATCATGTACTGGATCTTCTAACTTAACAGACAGCTGTGCTGCTGGGGAGTTTGTTCCGCCACTTCTTCTTCCCAGCCAAAGCACTAGGAAGTGTCGAAGGGCGGGCGTTTTGGGGGGACTGTCTTATGTGACTTTAACGTTCAATAAAAACTTTTTTACAAAAAAAATACAACCGACTTCCTTAAAAACACTACAATGTCAAAAATAACTTTAATTTCGAGAGTCGGTGTCTTAGGATCTGTATTTATGGTTTTTTGCCACCGACTTCCGAAATTAAAGTTATTTTTCACTTTGTAGTGTTTTTAAGGAAGTCGGTTGTATTTTTTTTTGTAAAAAAGTTTTTATTTTTAAATTTTTAGTTGTGGTATTCACCCTGCACTAATTCCAAACAAACAATGCATATTTATGCGATAGCAGAAATCGCGGTTGATTTGCTGTCATTTTTAAAGAGTTCCGGTGTCTGTCTCCCGAACTCATCATCAGATCTATATGAAAATTATATGGGACCATTTCGGAATAAACTTCTTTCGAACAAAAAAAGAATTTTGCAAATCCGTCTATATATGACGGAGTTATGGCCGAACATACATAAAAAAAAAAAAACATATAAACATCCGAATTGAGAACCTCCTCCTTTTTGAAGTCGGTTAAAAATATAATAAATGGCCAGGCCAAAATGATTAAGGCTGCTTTTTTTTTTATTAAGCAGACAGTAGAGTGGGTAAGAGCCCACTCTAGTGTCTGCTGAGGAATCAATTCTCGATGTCAACGAGTATGTCTATCTAGGACAAGATATTTTCTAACTCCTGATCGATAAGGAGTTGTACCTTCCATCATCAGCTCAACGGAATATAAGAATACAAGTAACGGTCTAAACGTGCCTATAATATTCAAAGAATTATCCCCTAACCTTCTAACCTTTCACTGTAAGTTCCTATATGTACTGTTCACCGATGAGGAGTTCCATGCGGTATCTTCGAAGACTATAATTAGTTCACCACGGATGGATAGATAGAACCAGCAATTATTTTTGATCCTTAGTACAATATCCAAATCACATTACGTGTACTGTTTGTTTTTGAGGAGTTCCTTCGTTTATCTCCCAAAGTATACATCAAATCTTCACAAAATTAATATGGGACCACCTCAGGAGTATAATCTTACGAATAAAAAAAGAATTTTCAAAATCGGTTGACAATTGGCGGAGAAATCGGTAAACATACATAAAAAAAAAAAAAAATACATACAGTCGAACATATAACCTCCTCCTTTTTTTGAAGTCGGTTAAAAAGTGCTGACTCTCAGCCTAGTTTGAATAAATGACTTTTGATTTGATTTGATTTGATTTATGTTGCTATTCCATGTTGAAATTGACTTGCAATTAATGATAAACAACCACAACTATTCATATTTGCACGCCATAGTATGTGGGAAATGTATCTGGATCTGTATTTTTATTTCTTTATATTATCCTGCGGGCGAGCAAATCGTCTGTGATAGGTTTGAGTCACACTTTTTAATCACAGTTTGGTAGCTAAAACCATTATAAAATGTGTGACTCAGCCTATCACAGAGGTCGTGCTCGCCCCGCTGCAGGCACGTTTTTATTCTTGTAGGTGTATATTAGGTTGGGGAAAAAGTCTTTTCGCATTATAGTATGTATGAACTTGTAATAAAATCTCTTTGGCTATACTATTTGTATGTGGCTGGTTTTGGTATTTCTTTATTGCCATAAAAATGTGTGATTTTCATTTGTTTTTCGTACCGTCAAGATGAGTGAATCTAATGAAGAAATTCGATACATTTTAAAATGTTACTACAAAAAAGGTAACAATGCAACGCAAGCCGCGAAAAAAATTTGCTTATGCTAAATATGTTTATGGACCTAGTGTAGTGTCTGTGAGAGTAGCACAAATTTGGTTTAAGCGTTTTCAATCCGGAAATTTTGATGTCAAAGATGCACGTCGCTCTGGTCGCCCTATTACAGATAAAATGGATGCCATTTTTGAATAAGTGGAGCAAGATCGGCATACCAGTAGTTACGACGTAGCTGAAGAACTGGAAATTGACCACAAAATAGTTTTGGCGCATTTGAAAAAAACTGGATACACAAAAAAGCTCGACATTAGGGTACCTCACGAGCTCACTGAAAGAAACCTAATGAACCGTGTACTCATTTGTGATTCTTTATTAGTTATTACGACTTAATGAAACCGAACCATTTTTGAAGAAGCTGATAACTGGTGATGAAAAGTGGATCACGTATGACAAGAACGTACGAAAAAGGTCGTGGTCAAAGGCCGGTCAGGCTTCACAGACTGTGGCGAAACCCGGGTTAACTCGCAACAAGGTGATGCTGTGTGTGTGGTGGGATTGGAAGGGCATTATTCATTATGAGCTGTTACCACCAGGCAGGACCATCGATTCTGAACTCTACTGCGAACAACTGATGAGATTAAAGCAAGAAGTTGAGAGAAAGCGGCCGGAATTAATCAACAGAAGGGGTGTGGTTTTTCATCATGATAACGCTAGACCTCACACATCTTTAGCCACCCAACAAAAATTAAGAGAGTTTGGCTGGGAGGTGTTAATGCATCCGCCGTATAGTCCTGACCGTGCACCTTCAGATTTCCACCTGTTTCGGTCTCTTCAGAATTCTTTAGGCAGTGTCAGGTTAATATCACGAGAGGACTGCCAAAACCACTTGTCGCGGTATTTTGACCAGAAGTCCCAAAATTTCTATAGCAATGGGATCATGTCCCTACCTACAAGATGGCAAAAAGTTATCGAACAAAATGGTACCTACATACTTTAGTTAAATGTAAATAAACTTTATTAAAAAATGTTTTGAATTTTCTTAAAAAATGCGAAGAAACTTTTTCCCCAACCTATTATAATATGTTTTAGCAAATAAATCTTATCGTACAGGTCGCGCGTCTATGCCCAGGGTGGCATGAAATAATATTATTCTGTTCTATTCTATTTTAAATTATTGACTGTAGGCACATTTTGCTGACTACCAAAGGTATACCAGACATACATATTGCAATTTTCGGGGTCACACTCCGCAAGTAACCTCTCCATAAATATCTGGCATTGATCTACAGTCATCATCATCATCATTTCAGCCGTAAGACGTCCACTGCTGGACTTAGGCCTCCCCTAATTTGGAGAGCCTTTGCCATAATCGCCACGCTTGGCAGGCGGGTTGGCGATTGCAGTATGGTGGTAAAATGCATAAAGAACGCTGCTGCCCATTCTCTCCACCACCAGTCGCCATGAAGACCTAGTTTTGGAACGAAAGACTAGCCTTTTACGACACCCACGGGAAGAAATGGGGTGGTGTTATTCTTTACGTCCGGAACCACACGGTACACGTCCGGCACCACACGGTACATGATGTTGATCTACAGTACAAAATACTAAAGACAAAAAAGTTGACACTCAAAACGACTCCCAAATTTATTACAAAATATTGTATAAATGTTAATTGTAAAACCTACGACAGAGCGAATCTTAATAATCCTTCCAACCCTCTATTTATTTATAGTCGGGACAATCCCGGGACTCGGCACGTATCACGACAGGGCAAGTCCCCACAGGGTCGTCAACAGGTTGCGTCGGCGGCCGCTAATTATCGCTCCCTATGTTATCTTTATGAACCTGTGTATTGTCATGTAAGCCTGGTAATACAGGACGTGAAGGGATTGGAACAGATGGGTAGATTGAGGTGTTGAGCTTTTTTTTAGGGCAAAAGGACCAGGGTATAATGTGACATAAGGACGTTGTTGATTATAGGTTTTGTGAGTTTGGTGTTTTTGGTAGCCATATTTTAAAAAAACGAACGTTATCTCGTCTTATCGTGAGTGAATCAAGCAAATGGCCGACAATTTATGTGTGTGTGTGTGTTGCGAGGATAGCAATATAAATTATTAATTTTCCCCACTTTTTAGAGCACAATTAAATCCTGTTAACATTTATATACGGTCACCAAAAGGGTTAAAATAGAGTCAAATAACCTGGGTCTTCGGACATAGTTGAACTTTAGTAAGCACCCGATGATTTTTTTCGAATAAATTTTATTTAAATACTAGGAAACAGTTTGATTATCAAATTAAACTACCTACTTCAGCGGGTCAGCACCGCCTACTGTGATAGGCTTGAGCCACGTATTTTTATCACAGATTGGCGACAAAAACCGTGACAAAATGCGTGACCCAAGTCTACCACAGAGGCCTTAGTCGGTCCGCAGCATTCGGTTCAATTCTGTCATGCTACCGTTTTAATTTCAATAAAATTAGTTTTATCAGTTTTCTAATCGCTATAATCTATTTTTTTTTTTTTATGAAATTGAACTAATTACAATATATTTTATTAGTCACTAAAATTAATTATTATAATTTTTGATTTCAGTAAATTCTTGTCATGTAAAAATTGAAATAATAATAAGTCTAGGGTAATATTCACCTAAAGATCAGCCTATTTCACATTTACCTTACAAATGAAGTGACAACTCCTTCATTTTTATAATTAAAAATAGAAGATACACAAATAACTATTTTCTAATAGAACTCAAATTCTTAGAGATATGAAACCAAAACCCTTCCTTTCACCTAAATCCTACGCTTACAGGGTAAATCGAAAAAGAAAACAGAATAGCATTATTTCCTACCAGAGAGACAACCGGGTCTAAAAATTCAGTAGGTAATATAATCTGTTGGAAAAATGTCCCGGAATAAAATTACGAAAAACCTTTTTAAATCCTCAAAGTAATAATAAATCTTCGTCGTACATTATTTTAGCAGGTCGTCAAATAATAATAATAATGCATGGTAACAGAGAACACAGAAGGTTCCTCTCACAAAGCGATGTCGCCCACAGAAGACATGTCATGAAACCAGTTGCAACATGCCGCGTTGTGAGAATAGCATAAGAAGTAAATCCAGAATGATAACTGCGAACAACACGTGATTCTTCTTGGTACAGTACAGTATTTTTATCTTACGAAGTGACGTGCGCTGTTCTTGTGATTAAGTGGGTAAGGGGGGGGGGGGGCAGGGGTTTTAAGTAGTTTTTATATGGCCTACGCAAATATCCTGCAGATCTGGTAGCGTTTGGTGACAGTTCGTTAAGCTCCCTAGGTTGTAGGATTGTAAAAAGTGTTAAGCTACACGCTGACTGATACATGTATGCTATCTGTTTAGACAGGTCAGCTCAAAACCGTAATGGCTTTTACTTCAAAAGGCCATTCCAGACAAGACCTTGCAATAAAGACTCACATAACATCTGTAATATAATGTTTGGACTATAAAAGAGACTAGGACCTTCTGAATTTGTTTGGGTATTTTTCTCAGGGATCAGTCAGCTAGAAAACGTCAACACCATCTATTTTAAAATATTGACGTGTAAAATTTCCAAAAAGATCATCACTATCATCTACCATCCGAAAGACGTCCACTGCTGGTCGTCGGCGTCCTCCAATTTGGAGGAGTTTCCCATAATCGCCACTCTTGGCAGACGGGTTGGCGATCGCAATACGGTGATAAAATGAATGGAGAACACAGCAGCCCAACCTTTAGTAAGTGCCTTTTTTCTTTTTTTTTTTTGTTGGTGGGAAATCATCAAATGACGGCTCTCCCTCTGGATGGAACGGAAGGGCTTAACAAGGTCAGACTTTTACTGACTTCTCGTTCCTTCAGTTGCCCATATGCCAGGGCCACGGTATCTCTTTCGATCAAATCTCACGACCCTGGCAGGACTCTTGTAAGTCCCTTAGTCGCCTTTACTACACCCACGGGAAGAAATGGACTGATGCTATTCTTTACGTTCAGCACCACACGGCTAGTTGTTTAAAAGATAAATTAGCATTTCATTTCATTACCAGCGGTAGATTAACCTCTATAATTACTATAAAAACATAATATCAGTTTTGAAATTGATGAGTTTCATTTTAATGCGCAGTAAAGTATTTCTGCATGATTAATTGGTGAAAATTCTGCAAACAAGGCCGTGCTAAAGGAAAATATAATTATGTAGATAATATACGACGTTATTATTTTTGTCCTGAATACCTGAATAATTTATTAAATTGAGGTTCACTCTTTTCAGTATAAATAATTATATTGGCGCTCCATTCCGAAAAACGATGTTAGCATTCTGTGAAATATGATATAGCTAGAAATTGAGTGACTGAGATGGCGCACGTATAAAAGAAGAAATTATGCAACGTCAATGTCAAATAAAGACACAGAATGAAAGAAGAAAGAATACCGTTTATTTGGACATAGTTCGTGAAATACCAAATACAATTAACAAAAAACTTAAAATAATGTTTTAGCAACAACAGTGTGAGGCAGTGTGGCTGTGCCAAAAAGGTTCATTTCAACAACTGCCGCTGGTTTTCTAATGAACCTTAAGGGACAAGTGACGAGGAGTAAAAACAGTTTTAACATGCCTAATACATATTTTGTGTGCCTACTTATTTAAAAATAAATAAACTAGTAAGTTATCATCATCACTTCAGCCGAAAGACGTCCACTGATGGACATAGGCGTCCACGGTTGGCGATCTCAGCATATTGGTAATATGCATAGAAAACGCTGCTACCGGTTCTCTTGAAAGTCCCTTAATCGCTTTAAGACATTGGATGGGGCTATTCTTTACGTTCGGCACCACACGGAACAACTAGTAAGTAATCAAATATAATTACAAAAAATTTAAACTAAAAGAAGTGTCTTAGCAGAAGCTATCGATTAGCTAAATTAATTCGAACACGATGCACTCACATAGCGTTGCAGGCTGCCGAACGCAACAGACAATACAAAGACAATAATAATTTAGTTTTACGACAAGAATAAAATATGTGGATGATAGTTGTCAGTCCGAGGGACATCGCGGCAGGTCCAGATAGCGCGATGAGCTAAACTCTTTTAATTAAGATTGGTTTAGCTCTGAACAGAGAGATGTCTTCGCCCAGCTAAAAAGTTTTCTCTCCATTTCCTAACAAATTATGGTTTTTATTGCATATCGGACCTCGGGTCCTTCTTTCTTGTTTTGTGCCCCCGTCCGCGACATGTAGCTCGTAATATGGGTAAACACGGCCATGTTATCGTTCCATTCGCGGCCACTTGCGGTGGGGACTGTAATAATATACAATACCATGTGAGTTTTATGAAAAGAAAACTGGATAAAATGGACGGTAGGGATAGTCTTGTGACCTGAATAAGACTGTTCTGTACAACGTTGGTATAATTCTCGTATGGACAAGTGTTTGTATACAGTAGATGTTTATCTTTCTCTGATATGTTTGTTTGTAATACTACCGGTGGGTAGGTAGGTAGTACTTGCACTGTAGTTTGCAGACGTTACAAATCTAGAACTAGAAAAAGTGACAGTTTTCTAGCATTTACTTTTTTCCCGGTAAGTCTACATACCCTTGGAAAAATAATAATATGTGATTTTTAGAGAAAGCTTTTCGTTTTTTTGGGGATTGGGTGGGTCATGTGCATCTATTTATATATCTAAATAAGTTATTTGGTACAAATACAACAACAAACTAAAAAAGCATGTTGTTTTCAAGGCGCTGAATCAGGTAATTTTCAAAAACAAACACAAACATCCTATCTTGATTACTGTGACACTTAGAACATGGAGTCTATGGGTGAAAGATACCACATGATGCACCCCATCCCCCAAAAAAAAATTGTCTTTCCAATCGGTTCAAGGATTGGACGTTCAGAACAAAAATACACATAACATAACAGAGACAAGTAATATGCTAAATTTACGACTCCCATTTTCAATTTATGAGTTTTTAAGTATTTCGACTTCATTAGTCAAGAGATCGTAGATTCGGACTACTTTTGTAAAATCTTCAACATAATGCAGTGAAGCTCCCACCATCCCGGCGGCACGTTCACACTTCAGATCAAACAGTCCACTAAACTTAAGTAAATCAAGTAGTGACGGTACTAACAAGTCGACTAACTAACTAAGCAAAGAACAATAATGAGATGAACCAACACTAGTTAGAATTTGTGTCCTCTGCATCACGTTATAGTTGGACACAGAAGGTTCAATTTCAATTTATTTAAGAAAAGTATAGTCTGTTATAAATATAATTTTGTAATGTGTGGTAAAATCGAATAGAAAAAAAGTATCATAATTTGAATCTGGCGTCCTAGCTTGGTTACATAGTGACCTGTATTAAGGTTCGCCAGCCCACATTCCCATAGGAGTACAATCATTTTAATAGAGACTGCTGAGAACTATAAGTTGCAAACTTATTTATCTTCTACGAAATGTTAGTACCTATGTGTTTGTGTGTATGTGTATGTTTTGTGATGCAGGTGTGATGTGTGCATAAACGAAAGTGAAAGAGGTTGGGTTTAGATACGGAGCACTAGAGAAGTCAGTATGATAGGTTGGGTCCATGTGTCATCTGCCTAGCTAGCCTTTTTCCAATTATGTGCGAGTCGGCTTTCAGTTTAACTGGATGCAGCTGAATACCAATATTTTACGTGGGGTACCATCCACCACCTCGGTACTGATTGCGTACCAAAGTAGGCACTGCAGACACAATTTATTTAATTTATTTATTTAGAACCGACGACTTCCTACTGACTACCCGGTCAGTAGGAAGTCGTCGGTTCTAGCTGTCATTCAATAATTGTCGAGTCGATATTACTCTTCCTCGTTGTACTTTGTTATACAGTTTCAGCCCAGTAGGTCACTACGTTGATTGCGGCATCAGTGGCATCAATCTAATAAATAGTTTAGATCATCAATTGTGCTGTTGAATGGGCACTAAGGACTATCCAGCAAGCGGGGCATGGTTTGATCAGAAGCAACGTACTCGCACTGGGTGTTGAATTGGTCATTTAACCCCCACTTCAATAAATTGTGTCTGCAGTGCCTACTTTGGTACGCAATCAGTACCGAGGTGGTGGATGGTACCCCACGTAAAATATTGGTATTCAGCTGCATCCAGTTAAACTGAAAGCCGACTCGCACATAATTGGAAAAAGGCTAGCTAGGCAGATGACACATGGACCCAACCTATCATACTGACTTCTCTAGTGCTCCGTATCTAAACCCAACCTCTTTCACTTTCGTTTATGCACACATCACACCTGCATCACAAAACATACACATACACACAAACACATAGGTACTAACATTTCGTAGAAGATAAATAAGTTTGCAACTTATAGTTCTCAGCAGTCTCTATTAAAATGATTGTACTCCTATGGGAATGTGGGCTGGCGAACCTTAATACAGGTCACTATGTAACCAAGCTAGGACGCCAGATTCAAATTATGATACTTTTTTTCTATTCGATTTTACCACACATTACAAAATTATATTTATAACAGACTATACTTTTCTTAAATAAATTGAAATTGAACCTTCTGTGTCCAACTATAACGTGATGCAGAGGACACAAATTCTAACTAGTGTTGGTTCATCTCATTATTGTTCTTTGCTTAGTTAGTTAGTCGACTTGTTAGTACCGTCACTACTTGATTTACTTAAGTTTAGTGGACTGTTTGATCTGAAGTGTGAACGTGCCGCCGGGATGGTGGGAGCTTCACTGCATTATGTTGAAGATTTTACAAAAGTAGTCCGAATCTACGATCTCTTGACTAATGAAGTCGAAATACTTAAAAACTCATAAATTGAAAATGGGAGTCGTAAATTTAGCATATTACTTGTCTCTGTTATGTTATGTGTATTTTTGTTCTGAACGTCCAATCCTTGAACCGATTGGAAAGACAATTTTTTTTTGGGGGATGGGGTGCATCATGTGGTATCTTTCACCCATAGACTCCATGTTCTAAGTGTCACAGTAATCAAGATAGGATGTTTGTGTTTGTTTTTGAAAATTACCTGATTCAGCGCCTTGAAAACAACATGCTTTTTTAGTTTGTTGTTGTATTTGTACCAAATAACTTATTTAGATATATAAATAGATGCACATGACCCACCCAATCCCCAAAAAAAACGAAAAGCTTTCTCTAAAAATCACATATTATTATTTTTCCAAGGGT
The DNA here is from genome assembly GCA_947507805.1 of Aporophyla nigra. Taxonomy (NCBI): domain Eukaryota; kingdom Metazoa; phylum Arthropoda; class Insecta; order Lepidoptera; family Noctuidae; genus Aporophyla; species Aporophyla nigra. The sequence goes on along the minus strand of OX382297.1, from coordinate 23,874,825 downwards.
ATGTAGACTTACCGGGAAAAAAGTAAATGCTAGAAAACTGTCACTTTTTCTAGTTCTAGATTTGTAACGTCTGCAAACTACAGTGCAAGTACTACCTACCTACCCACCGGTAGTATTACAAACAAACATATCAGAGAAAGATAAACATCTACTGTATACAAACACTTGTCCATACGAGAATTATACCAACGTTGTACAGAACAGTCTTATTCAGGTCACAAGACTATCCCTACCGTCCATTTTATCCAGTTTTCTTTTCATAAAACTCACATGGTATTGTATATTATTACAGTCCCCACCGCAAGTGGCCGCGAATGGAACGATAACATGGCCGTGTTTACCCATATTACGAGCTACATGTCGCGGACGGGGGCACAAAACAAGAAAGAAGGACCCGAGGTCCGATATGCAATAAAAACCATAATTTGTTAGGAAATGGAGAGAAAACTTTTTAGCTGGGCGAAGACATCTCTCTGTTCAGAGCTAAACCAATCTTAATTAAAAGAGTTTAGCTCATCGCGCTATCTGGACCTGCCGCGATGTCCCTCGGACTGACAACTATGATCCACATATTTTATTCTTGTCGTAAAACTAAATTATTATTGTCTTTGTATTGTCTGTTGCGTTCGGCAGCCTGCAACGCTATGTGAGTGCATCGTGTTCGAATTAATTTAGCTAATCGATAGCTTCTGCTAAGACACTTCTTTTAGTTTAAATTTTTTGTAATTATATTTGATTACTTACTAGTTGTTCCGTGTGGTGCCGAACGTAAAGAATAGCCCCATCCAATGTCTTAAAGCGATTAAGGGACTTTCAAGAGAACCGGTAGCAGCGTTTTCTATGCATATTACCAATATGCTGAGATCGCCAACCGTGGACGCCTATGTCCATCAGTGGACGTCTTTCGGCTGAAGTGATGATGATAACTTACTAGTTTATTTATTTTTAAATAAGTAGGCACACAAAATATGTATTAGGCATGTTAAAACTGTTTTTACTCCTCGTCACTTGTCCCTTAAGGTTCATTAGAAAACCAGCGGCAGTTGTTGAAATGAACCTTTTTGGCACAGCCACACTGCCTCACACTGTTGTTGCTAAAACATTATTTTAAGTTTTTTGTTAATTGTATTTGGTATTTCACGAACTATGTCCAAATAAACGGTATTCTTTCTTCTTTCATTCTGTGTCTTTATTTGACATTGACGTTGCATAATTTCTTCTTTTATACGTGCGCCATCTCAGTCACTCAATTTCTAGCTATATCATATTTCACAGAATGCTAACATCGTTTTTCGGAATGGAGCGCCAATATAATTATTTATACTGAAAAGAGTGAACCTCAATTTAATAAATTATTCAGGTATTCAGGACAAAAATAATAACGTCGTATATTATCTACATAATTATATTTTCCTTTAGCACGGCCTTGTTTGCAGAATTTTCACCAATTAATCATGCAGAAATACTTTACTGCGCATTAAAATGAAACTCATCAATTTCAAAACTGATATTATGTTTTTATAGTAATTATAGAGGTTAATCTACCGCTGGTAATGAAATGAAATGCTAATTTATCTTTTAAACAACTAGCCGTGTGGTGCTGAACGTAAAGAATAGCATCAGTCCATTTCTTCCCGTGGGTGTAGTAAAGGCGACTAAGGGACTTACAAGAGTCCTGCCAGGGTCGTGAGATTTGATCGAAAGAGATACCGTGGCCCTGGCATATGGGCAACTGAAGGAACGAGAAGTCAGTAAAAGTCTGACCTTGTTAAGCCCTTCCGTTCCATCCAGAGGGAGAGCCGTCATTTGATGATTTCCCACCAACAAAAAAAAAAAAGAAAAAAGGCACTTACTAAAGGTTGGGCTGCTGTGTTCTCCATTCATTTTATCACCGTATTGCGATCGCCAACCCGTCTGCCAAGAGTGGCGATTATGGGAAACTCCTCCAAATTGGAGGACGCCGACGACCAGCAGTGGACGTCTTTCGGATGGTAGATGATAGTGATGATCTTTTTGGAAATTTTACACGTCAATATTTTAAAATAGATGGTGTTGACGTTTTCTAGCTGACTGATCCCTGAGAAAAATACCCAAACAAATTCAGAAGGTCCTAGTCTCTTTTATAGTCCAAACATTATATTACAGATGTTATGTGAGTCTTTATTGCAAGGTCTTGTCTGGAATGGCCTTTTGAAGTAAAAGCCATTACGGTTTTGAGCTGACCTGTCTAAACAGATAGCATACATGTATCAGTCAGCGTGTAGCTTAACACTTTTTACAATCCTACAACCTAGGGAGCTTAACGAACTGTCACCAAACGCTACCAGATCTGCAGGATATTTGCGTAGGCCATATAAAAACTACTTAAAACCCCTGCCCCCCCCCCCCCTTACCCACTTAATCACAAGAACAGCGCACGTCACTTCGTAAGATAAAAATACTGTACTGTACCAAGAAGAATCACGTGTTGTTCGCAGTTATCATTCTGGATTTACTTCTTATGCTATTCTCACAACGCGGCATGTTGCAACTGGTTTCATGACATGTCTTCTGTGGGCGACATCGCTTTGTGAGAGGAACCTTCTGTGTTCTCTGTTACCATGCATTATTATTATTATTTGACGACCTGCTAAAATAATGTACGACGAAGATTTATTATTATGTGTTTGTGTGTATGTGTATGTTTTGTGATGCAGGTGTGATGTGTGCATAAACGAAAGTGAAAGAGGTTGGGTTTAGATACGGAGCACTAGAGAAGTCAGTATGATAGGTTGGGTCCATGTGTCATCTGCCTAGCTAGCCTTTTTCCAATTATGTGCGAGTCGGCTTTCAGTTTAACTGGATGCAGCTGAATACCAATATTTTACGTGGGGTACCATCCACCACCTCGGTACTGATTGCGTACCAAAGTAGGCACTGCAGACACAATTTATTGAAGTGGGGGTTAAATGACCAATTCAACACCCAGTGCGAGTACGTTGCTTCTGATCAAACCATGCCCCGCTTGCTGGATAGTCCTTAGTGCCCATTCAACAGCACAATTGATGATCTAAACTATTTCTTAGATTGATGCCACTGATGCCGCAATCAACGTAGTGACCTACTGGGCTGAAACTGTATAACAAAGTACAACGAGGAAGAGTAATATCGACTCGACAATTATTGAATGACAGCTAGAACCGACGACTTCCTACTGACCGGGTAGTCAGTAGGAAGTCGTCGGTTCTAGCTGTAACGACTGTAAAAAATTTACGAATGACAGGGAATTGACTGTGTGCTTTCCATAGCACAAAAGGGCTCTGGTATGAACTGGATGGTCACCCATACATGGACTGCGCGAGATTATTTAAATTTTAAACGAATGGCAATAGCGAGCGAGCTTGCAATCTTTGTGCAGAGTTAACCTTCTGTACCTATATATTTTGTGTCTGCATGCTGATGAACATTGTCCAAAATGATTTGATTTAGACGCGCAGATTTGATTAGAGGCTGATGGTTCTTAGCGCTGGTAAACTTCGCTGTGAACTTACTGTTGGTTTGAATGTTGAAATAACCTTAGAAGTTAGACAAGAATCACGGTTTAAGAAAAGAATTTGTTCTGTATTGCAGTCAAAGGAAACTACAGAATTCTGCCAATGTGGGTCGTGGGAGACGAATTAAATAAAATTTTAAGCATATTTACATAGTCTAAAACAAAGTCGCTTCCCGCGTCTGTACGCTTACTTAGATCTTTTAAACTACGCAACGGGTTTTAATTCCGTTTTCATTAATAGACATAGTGATTCTAGAGGAAGGTTTACATGTATGATACGCGGGCGAAACCGCTGGCAAAAGCTAGTATTAAACAAAATGCAGGTAACTTACCTAAACAAAACTCTTACCGCGTTCAAACACAACATATCAAGAACTGGTTTTAAATTCTCGGAGTCGTTTAATGCAAACATCATGAAGTTGTCGTACCACTTACAAGTTAAAATGCTCATTCTCATCATCTAAGACACCACATTAGTTAGATTTAGTTCTGCAAATAAACACCGGTACACATCTAATTATACTGATTTCAACAAGCCTTTTTTTGGATGGGAAATCATCAAATGACTTCTCCCGCTCTGGGCGGAGCGGAGGGCATGTCAGGTTTACTGACTAAAATCCACCCGTGTTCCTTCAGTTTCCGATATGCCAGGGTCACGGTATCTCGTTTGAACAATCGGTCCTAGCAGACCCCTTCATTTAATGCTGACATCTCTTTGAGGCGCACGTAGAACACAACGCGCCGTCGACCCGAGCCTAGTCCTTACCGGGTGGCGAGCTACCCATTGCTGGCGGCCGGGAGTCCGCAATCGACTCCCGACGCCCGGGGCGTCTCCTCCTGCGGCGGCTAGAGACGTGAAGGCGCATTTCAACAAACCTTAGTTGCATTAAAACCTAATACACTTTAAGAAACTTTTGTAAACAAATTCAAGATTATTCGTTTGTGATTTACATTATACTTCTAAATTAAGTTTATAAACTATGTTGAAAAAAAATCTTGAGGCTTTTTTCAGCCCGCTGTAGTAGTTGGAGCATCAAAATAAGAAGATTTTAACGGATTTACAAAAAAAACTTGGTACCTACATTATGCAAAATGTATAGATGGTTTTTAATAAAACCCTACAAAAAATAGTAAACATGGTTAAACTCTGAAACAGTGTTTATAAAAATTGGCATTCACAGCTACGACTTGAGAACGTAAAATCATCTCGAAAGCAGGTTTGATGTGGAGTGTTACATTTTGGCATTTTGTTTCCAATTAGGTCTTTAAGTTGGAAATTCAAGTCTGTTCTAGACCACAAAATCTAGGTAAGCTGTCTGTTCAGTTTGAAGCTGTGTTGAATAAATGTAGGTAGTATCCTTGAAACGAATGACCAGGAGAACAGAGAACTGGTGGTTGATACAGTTGAGGAGTCTTCACTGTGCGTGCAGTTGGATGAATAATTCGCTGTCTCAAGTCTATGTAAGTGCAGTTGAAGGTATGGTAAAATAATCTATTCTTAAGTAGGTTAACTTATAGTTGTAAATAAATACACCGTTGTAAACCAAAATCCGTGCTTCGACCTATTTGAAGTTGTGAACCGACACAACTTCAAATAGGTTGAAAATAATTTTGATATGCATGTTTATAAAAAATCTACATTTTACTAGAATGTATTGTGAATTAAAATAGTCTGATTAGGTTTTTACTTAGCCACTGCATAATTTTAGTTTTTTTTTTTTTAATTTAATTAACTTTTATATATCCTAAATCAGTGAGTAAGTGTGGTCTGGATCACTTCGCGTAAAGTTTCAGTGCATTACATTAAAAGAGAATAGTTACAAAAATACATTAATCCGCTAAATGTGATAATTTATTTTAAACCAATAAGACGGTTTAAAACCAAATGGTTTTCAAATCCATTTTGCATCTATTGTTCTAGTTTTTTTCAAATAAGCTATGAAATACAATGCATAATTAAAAAGTTTAAAATCCTTCTCTTCGGTTTCAATTTGTACCTTTAAAGCAAATAAAAAAGTAGCGTAGACTTTTTTATGGACTTCTAATGGAGATATAAACACTTCCATAAAGATACTTAAAAACAACATAAATCAGCCCGTTTTCTCGAAACGTTGAAAATATTCGTTACACGTCTATACAGGGTTGTCCAGTAGGTAAATAGTGTGACGTAGGTACTGTGAGAAGTCATAACTTGGGTTAGTAACCACATTGGTGGTTTCGTCTATTGAGACTAAATTTAGAGCTATATTTTTTAGGCTGCTATATCAAATACTAGAACGCATTTTTACAAGATTTCTGATTAAAATGGACTTGAAGTATTTTTACTGTATAGAATGATCACCACCAATGCATTTTTCAACGCGTTGTAAAGAACAGATACATAAAAAAATTTCACCATTGGAGGTGGAACTACAAAGTTTGCGATATCGTTAAATGAAAAAAGGAAGGCAATTTACGTTGTATCTTGAACTAAATCGTCTCTAACAGCTACTATTCCTAAATAATCTGATGTAAAAAAGATAATAATAAAAACTGAGTTGCATTTTAACAACCATCGACATATTTTTACGCTGGTGGGCTAAGAATCATGTCTTAGTTTAGAATTTATGATAACAGTTTGCGTCAATGTTACACCCTGTATATTACGCTCTATAAGTGGACAGTGAAGCAAGCTATCACCCGTCGCAGTATGTCGCAGTGTTTACTGAACACTCTGTATAATTCAATTCGCATTATGTCTCGTCCGTGGTCGTGTTAATAAATTATGTAAGGGACATTCGCGAGGATGTCATCAACTTACGAAGTTGGGACGTCGCAGTATTAATAATGGAATGATTTTTCTTGATTTTTCACTTTAGCATAATAATACATAGCATAATCAGCTTATTATGTTCCCACTGCTGGGACACAGGCCTCCTCTCTGTGAAAAGGATTGGGGCATTATCGACCACGCGCGAAGAGTGGAGGTGGTAGAACGCATATTTTAGGATTTTTTGCTTCAAAGACATGCATGGTATGTTCACGATATTTCGCTTCACCGTTTTGTTTTGATAGCAGTGGTGATGAAATGATTAACACTTTATCCTAGTCAAAAGACCGGATTGGAAATGTTGGTCTTTTTCTCCTCAATTACATGTTTGATATTATTATGTTTATCGCAAGACAAGTAGGTCGTACTCTGTTAAGCACGAGGGTCGCTGTTGGATATTTTCTTTATTTTAATTAAATATAACTTGTAAAAGTCACCTTGACCAGAAAACTTAATTGTAAGTTTTCTCGTCAAAACTGTTTTCAGGGATAAAATCAAAATCAAAAGTCATTTATTCAAACTAGGCTGAGAGTCAGCACTTTTTGAACGTCAAAGTTACATAAGATAGTCCCCCCAAAACGCCCGCCCTTCAACACTTCCTAGTGCTTTAGCTGGGAAGAAGAAGTGGCGGAACAAACTCCCCAGTAGCACAGCTGTCTGTTAAGTTAGAAGAACTTGATTCTATACAATATTGTGTAAGTTATAGTTATATATTGTGTAAGGTATAGGATAGTCAAAGTGCTCAATTAAATATGGTTAGGTTTGAAGTTTCATCGTCTGCCTAGCGTTTGTCTCAACTATGTTGGGGTCGGCTTTTAATCAATCTAGGTGCAACTGAATACCAGTACTTTACAACGAACGACTGGCTATCTGACCTTTACAACCCAGTTACTGGGTCGATACTCCGTGGTAAGACTGGTTGTCCAAAGGCTTAACGTACTATTCGAGGCATGATCTTGGTATGCAAAGATGGTCATCCATCCTTGGACAAACCGCGGCAAGCGAAGCTTAATCTGGTCGATCGACCCGTGCGCCTTTAATTACTTCGCAATAAGGCCCTCAAGGGTAGTTTGAAGCAATAAAAGATCTGCTTGGTAATTTTTTAACACACTAAATACAATACGGCCTTTTATTTGACAGTTCCACAACGTCAAGCGTCATTTCCGTCTGCGAAAATCTGCGTCTCCGAATCGTGATTGAAACTGTGATAAATTGAGACGTTGAAATATAGTTGAAATCATTTTTAGATATTTCAATAAAATAAACAAGTCGTGGAAATCAAACTCGTAACTCGTAAATCAGAGCGAACCCGACATACATTTATTAATGTTCACACTCGTTCATATCTGTAAATATAGTTGAACGTCAGTTGAATGAAAGGGAACAAAAAGGTTAACTAAGGGATCGACCACAAACTAGCTGAGTATAATGTTATTTTAAATAAACAGGATATTTACAAAAAAAGAAAAAACAAATACGTAACAGATATTTGAATGCATCAGTTTTTGTACAATCCACTTAAGGACGCTATAACATTTTTGAATCGCTCAAGTTTAGGTATCTGAGTCGCCACACAACAACATTACGCGCACGCACACATTGAAACCATTGTCTGCTCGATTTTAAACATTAGTTAACTAATCTTGATACTCGAAGGTATTATTTATTTTATTTTACTAGCACTGTTGAGTAAAATTTGTAGTAAAGTAACTTTACTATCTGAATTTAGTGACAGTAAATAACTTTCACTACCATGATCATCAATATTTTTGGGGTAACGTATAATTTGACAATTAAAAAAAAAACGAGGTGTAACAATAAAATACTTTAACAATATTTTTGGGTAATAAACAAATATAACTGATGGTGATCGTAGAATATCGTTGTAATCGTTGAAAATATACAGGATATTCCTTAAAGAAAACTAAGCAAAAATTGTGTGACGCACGACCCTCACCTTTGAGATTGCAGCGCGTATTCAGAATTTTTTATTTATGTAAATAATTAAAGTTACGTTAAATATTGTGACTACATACTAGCAAAACCCCCAAAATTGATACCCATGTCGACATTTCATCATAACAGTACATCCGCCATTTTAAATTAAAAATCGAAGATTTTATAATCCCTACCCCCAATATGGATAAAGATCTTTTTATAAAAAAACAATACCCGCCGTATTTGGATCAAATTTGGATGAATCATTCGTAATAACTATCCTAAAATTATCCAAATTTGATAGCTATGCCCACTTTTTATTTAAAAAATTAAAATATTCGTCGTTTTGAATGAAAAACTTGTGGGGTCGCCTTTTTTTTGGCTCCAAATGTAATTTGTATGGAGTTTTCGGCTTCAGCACCTTCGAAAATCTTGAAAACGACACCCATGATGAAAATTTTGAAAATTTTCGTAACCACCATTTTTGATTTTGAATCAGATTCAGCACCCTTGTTTACCCCTACCGCAAGCTACATTAAAGAATTTCGTTCCAAAAATGGACGACACTTGCCTAATTTAATTACCACGTTGAAAATATAACTTTTTATTGAATAATTATCCGCCATTTTGAATTCTTGAAAATGAATACATAGTCATAATTACCCTACCTCAATAATCCCAATAGAATTTGAGTTATTTATTTCTAAATCAAGTTCTGATAATAAGTTTGGTACTCATAGTTTTGGTCCGAAAAGTATCAACATTTTTCAACCACAGTATACAGCACGGCACTCACTTTATTATTATTTTGATCGTATTTATTTTGTACAAAAAAGCGATACGCCCGTGCTTCCTAGGGCGCGTCTGAGCGCGGAATGAGAAGCCGCGTGTTTAAAATGTATGAAGAAAGTGGAGAACGTTCTTTATTTTTCTCATAAATAAAAAAGTTATTTATTTAATTACAAAATATTTAGGCAAAACGTAGAAGATTATACTAGCCACAATTTGTTGTCATTTTGAAGTTAAAATATGCAGTTGATCTCACTATACAGGTACCTTTCCAGACCCCATTATTTTTCATTTTCTTCGATTATTGCGGTGGGGAAAACGTATTTTTGTGAAAATATGGTATGGGACTATAAAATTTTTATGGTACCATAATGGAGATGAATAAATTATCTTTAATTAAAGACCATAATTGACTTCGCAGTTGTGATGCCTCTTGATGTAATTGGTACTGGAAAACCACCGATATTTGTAGAAAAATGTTATAGCGTCCTTAAGTTAGTTGATTATTAAAAATAATCAAACACTTTCACTGTTTTTTAGTTTGTTTACCATTTTCAGAAACAGCATTTTCATATTGTTAAAATGTTGTTGCGTCATTAATGCCTTTTAGTTTGGAAAATAATATTTTTTTATGTACCTAATCGGCATAAGGAGTACATAGCCACTGTGATTTTACATAGACTGCGTTTTGTACAAATAATTACTATCCTCTGATATTTACCCAGTACTTATAAACGTTAATTAAAGCTAAGAAACCATTAAAATCAGTGTAACCACACATCACTTGATATTTATATTTGTCTTAACTGTTACACAATTTTTAACCAATTAAAAGGGATATCTTACTGAAATTTTTCGTTTTCTATCACAAAGTAACCTGAGATTGTGTATAAATTTTAGTATTCTTTTCACAAAAGTACCTATTATAATTTACGGATAGATGCTATGAACAGAATAATGTACACAAAACTAAAACAGTGAACCCTTTGTTAAACGTAGTTTGTGGTCCTGCCCTCAATCTGGGCCCTCTAAACGAGGTGCCGCGATCGAGTGGTTACAATATGTGTCCTCTGGGAACCGCCATGTTTAGAACTTTGAGAGGACTTTACTTTCCAAAAAAAATATTTCACGAAATATGCGTGTTAGGGGAAAGTTCTTTTTTGTTTTGAAGGGAAAAAAAACGGAGAAATATGTTATGATTATGTATAAATAAGCGGAGGATCGGTCTGAGGTTCCCCTAAGAGTTGGTTAGATATGGATCTATAAGGCTTATATTTTGTCTACTTAGTTTGGAAGCGTGAGAAATTTCTTTATTACAATACAATGGCGGTAGGATTCTGAGTGTTTTTGCGGAACTAGATTGTAAAATATTGTAATATTTTGACAAGTTAATGCGCTGGTGGCGAGCGTCCCTTTTATGTGCTCAGGGTGTTGGGTTCGGTTACACACTGGGACAAATATTTGTGAGGGTAGACCTTACACATATTTGTTCTGACTCTGTATATTTGTGCGTGTAATGAGGAAGATTTTTGCAGGATCAAAATATTGTTTTATTTATTTATATTTACGAATTGTACAGTTGTTTTGAATGTTAAGTGCATTTGTTCTAATATTATTTTTTAGAACGCTGCTGCCCATTCTGTAGTAAGACACTGGGTAAATAATACTATTACCAAGGGAGATACCCTTGCTGATTTTGCTTTTGACGTCCCGTATAGACTATCAAAGTTATGTGAATAGCAGTCTGGACCGACGACTTAACATGCGGTATGCCAGTCCAATAATATGTACAGTACCGACTCATTAAAAGATGTCTTCAGAACGGAGGGTTTCTTGACACTGACTGGTATCTCTCGAATTATGTTTATTTGTAAAAAACAATATGCAATACTTCAATTTTAAATCAAATTAAAAAAAAAAAAAAAACATTCTATCACAATATAAATATGACATTAATTTACCAGTTATTAATAATATGATGTTTTATAAAAGTACATATGTGACTGCTATTCGTGTGTACAATCAGTTACCACCAACAATTAAGCAATTAAATGGAAATATGTTTAAAAATAAATTGAAAAAGCTGTTAATTGAAAATGTATTTTATAATGTCCGATTTGGGTAGACTGTTGAATCTAAAAATTTAATGTTTATTAATAAGAACTAAATGTACACAGTTATGCAATAAATATATCTTTTATCTTTAATACTTTTTGATTCACTTTAAAAAATGACTAATTACTTTCGAACATTGCCTCTCTCGAGGCCGTTGCTTAAGTCTAAATTAAAATGAAATGTTTGAACCGATGCTGACTACCTTCGTTCCATAACAATAATGACGAAATTTCAACAATCAATAAATCTAAATATGTAAACATAAAACCAAACAAGCATTAGTACAATCTACAGACCCAAGTAAATAGAAAACATTGTAAAATACTCTGTAACACACTGCAGCGCTGAGTCTAGCTAAGAACACAAAGTTCAACATTCAAATTGCAATTTTCAAACTACAGTTTGTGCCATAACAAAACCGTGGCGAACACAGTGAAAGACCGATAAATTGTCATAGTTACTAAATTCAGTTCCGAACTTAGCCGCTAGGGGGCGGGCGGGGCGATAACACGGGACACCGCTTCAGTACCTACAAGCTACATGGATAGTTTGTTTGCTACTTACGGACCGCTATGATAATTTTGGTTGTTTTATAAAATGGCCACTTTGGAAGCAGCTTACTATGTTTGCTGTTTCCTGGTCATGAGGATATTGTCACTACTAGGGGCTTTTCATACAGCATAAACTCACGCGTCGTTTCCCAGAAGAGATAGGCAGATATGTACCTATAGTAAACCTACATTAGACCAGTTAAGTCCCCTGCAAGAGGGGACAAGCCTATTGTATTCAACCGCGCATAAATCCAGACTCAGGGTTGCTACTGACTGCCAGGGTCTCGAGATTTGTTCGAAAGAGTTACCATGGCCCTGGCATATAGGCAACTGAAGGAACACGGGTGGGTTTTAGTCAGTAAAAGTCGGACACGCCCTCCCGCTCCGCCCAGAGCGGGAGACATCATTTGATGATTTCCCATCCACAAAAAAAAAAGGTCTGCTACTGAGGAATTCCAGAAAAAAAACCTAATAACACTTTGTGCGACCTGGGAATCAAACTTAGAACACTATGCTCAGCAGTAGCGCTTGGGACCACTAGACCAACGAGACAGTATTTTTTGTTGTTGCCCACATACTATACAAGATGCAGTTTTGAACCTGCAAAACATTTCAGGAGGTTGTTATGAAACTCGTAAATAATCACATAACAATACGATACCAAGTCAATAATCAATAATACTTGTTATTTTAGATTTTTCAATTTTATTATTTTTCAGAATACCTCTGGATGAGGAGCGCGGCTTTGGATCTATGAAAGAAATGTCGGTTGTGTTTGTTTGTGTGTGTGACAGCGCAGTTTAAGGACACGTACAGACTGGCCGCGTTTTAAAAAAGGGAGTTCACACTAGCCGATTTCCGTAAAATATGTGCCCATTTTATTGTTGATTCGGGTCGAGAATCACTAACATAATTACCTCCTGAAATGTTTTGCAGATCCAAAACTACACCTTGTATTTTGTTAGCCTATTTTGTGACCCTCTGGACAAATGCCTCCCGTTTTCTTTCCAAACCTTCCTGTGTTGTGCGACCTCTATCCATGTATGCCTTGCAAATCTGATTAGATCATCACACCAGCTTCGTCTGCCTCGAGGACGATGACCATCATCAGCCCTCCAGTGAGTGATGATCATTGCCCATCTCTCGGGTGCATTCATAATATTCCCACTGTAGGGACACAGGCTGCCTTTTAGTGAGAAATAGTGGGCCGTAACTCAACACGCGGGCTCGGTGCGCGTTGGTAGCGTTAAAAATCACATATCTTCGGATTTTTTGGTTCTAGAACATGTTAGAGTATCCTCACGATGTTTTCCTTCACCGTCCATACACTTATAGCAGTTATGTTTTGGATAAGAAGTGAAGTGTCATACGCAGTGTCCATCGGCTGTGTATCGACTTTCACCTTGGCTATCCCAGAACTAAAACAGCTTTGCAAGTGCAAAGGATTATGGTACGTGTGTATTGCAAAACCCCAGGCTGCTACATTCTTATCAAGATGAGGAAATTTTAGATAGGAACACCTCTACTTTAATTCTTCAAATAATGCACAATGCCACTTTGATGGCTGTTTGGCCGTGTTGTTAATTACCGGCTCTTATCCATAGGAAACAACCAATTTGAACCGTGCACCTAGCTTCTGACGTTCCTGCCGGGGTCGCGAGATGGTCTTGCCAGGGTCGCGAGATTGTTCGAAAGAGATACCGTAACCCTGACACATGGGCAACTGAAGGAACACGGGTGTGTTTTAGTCAGTAAAAGTCTGACACGCCCTCCCGCTCCGCCCAGAGTGGGAGAAGTCATTTGATGATTTCATAAGTGGACATGAATGTTTACGTGAAATAAAATAATTTGAATTGAATATAAATAATGTCTGCTATCAAAAAGTAAAAGTCCTTTCCAACACAATATTTAAATAAACACTACACAAAGTAAATTTAAACAGCCAATGCTGTGTGAACTGTTATGATGAGATTATATTTAAATTCTACTAACATAGTTAAATTTCATAGCAAGTCGTGTTGAAGTAAATATTTTGATAGTGATTTTCCTTTAGAAACCTAACGAAGCAAACATTATTGGTTAATCTGTGTTTCAGCAAACACAGACAGTAAGCAAATCAGACAGTTAAAACAAAAACTGAATGTAAATTTATCGAACTATAAAACAACCATGTATTTTGAAAGGGCCAAGTTTGGTAGTGTGTATATGTTTACCGAAAAAACGGTCCTTTGATCCGAAAGATAATTAATTTAAGAGTTAGGAAGTTAAAACCAATATTACCACACTCCGAAAACAAAAAACATAGCTAGTGGAGTCCCGATCAATAACCATGGTTTACTGCTCAAACTGGGCCTCAAATTCGTCTTCTTGTATAATGTAAACCACACGAAACTTCCAAGGTTTCTATTATTCCTCCATAAATTATAACTTCACCACAACATAAATAATGAACTACTAAGGTCCAATTTGTCGTATACCCAAGCTATAAAAGGCCACACAGGTACTCCAACCATACCAAACAAAAATAAAGGAAATGTCGAGCTCGTATATCTTGATATCAAGGAAAACAGGCCACTGTGGAACAGGAGTAGACTTTCAACAGAGTCCAAGCGTCATACCCGCGCTTTAATAACATACGGATCAAGAAGAAAATATTTTACTGTCCAAGTAACACAGTAAGCAGGCATAGGTTAACATCAAGTTGAGACGAGAGTAGTTTAAAAATGACCTATACCTAGGATACAGTTTATTATTTGTCAGTTCACCGTAAACTAGACGGATAGTCTCTATCTTGGGGTTCAGGATACGTATTACAGATTGAGACTAGAAAGGTGATTTCAGGTATGGTATGAGTGTAAAGTTTGTGTGGTATCTGGCGATATTTTTTTTTTCGTCGGTGGAAAATGACTTTATGGAACAGAATATTTACTTGTAAGAAGCACATGGTTCTAGCAGCTTTAAATATAGATAAGCGTTTCAAAGAAACCACATCAATACATTCACACAGCAAGCTCCTCGGCGCGGCGAACAGCAAAGCGCTGAATATGTAACGCTAAAGACATCTAAAGTAGACTTCAACATAATTGTAACCCTTTTTTTTGTAGGTGGGAAATCATCAAATGACGTCGCCCGTTCTGGGTGGAGCGGGAGGGCGTGTCAGACTTTTACTGACTAAAACCCACCCGGGTTCCTTTAGTTGCCTATATGCCAGGGCGACGGTAACTCTTTCGAACACATCTCATGACCCTGGCAAGCATCAGTACTAACAGACCCCTTCCATACTGCTGACATCTATTTGAGGCGCGCGTGGAAAACAACGCGCCGTCGATCCGAGCCTGGTCCTTACCGGGCGACGAGCTACCCATTGCTCGCCACCCGCAAACTCGCGCCTACGGTGGCTGGAAGTCTGCAATGGACTCCCGACGCCCGGGGCGTCTCCTCCTGCGGCGCGGCTGGGAACGTGAGGACGCAGAGACTGCCTTTTCCTTACACGCTCCGCCTCCTCCTTCGCGAGCATTACTGCTGCGCAGAAGAAGGTGACGGCTTCCTATGCTATCTCGCTCCGTACCATGGCTTGCACCATGGCATGACGCGAGAGGTCAACGCCGCCGATCGCCTCCACGAGGACACGGCGGTGCTCCGCCCAGGCAGGGCTCCACCGTGTCCTCCAGGCGAACGTTGGACGCACCGTGGAAAGTAGTCGCAATCCCCTCTACTTCCTTGATAAAGCTAATATTTTAAACCTTATACAGATAAAGTATACTTTGCCAAGTTCACTGACAGCGCTTAATGGGGCAGCGTCGCCGTTTTTTAAATAAATTTTAAGACATTGTTTGAAGTTTCATCTCTGTCGGTTACCTATTCCTGTGCTAAGGCTACCGGGCCACGTCGTAACGACTAACATATGCACAGAACATGCAACGTATCGTAAACCACATGGCGGTAGAAATAAAATATTTTAGTACACAATATAAAAATTATGATGACTTTTATTGTACTTCAATATTTTGCCTTGAAAACTTAAGAGATGGCTGGGTACATAAATTATTGTTGAAACTTTTTGCTGGTTATTTTTTCGGTGTAATTTTTGTTATTTTTTAAAGGAATGAGTATTACTGCGAAGGAAAAAAGAACGTGAATGAAATTGATCTGATGCTCTCTGACTTACGCTGGACGCTTTTACTTCAACTCCGAATGTAACGTCATTTAGTAGCATCATTAAAATACTCAAACTTTATTTTGACCTCACTATCGGCTTTGGCATCCTTCTAAAACCATGAAAACTATATCTGTCTCTATCTAAATAATAATAAAAGTCACATGGTAGGGGTATAACACTTTTTGATATGTAAAAGTGTTCGTTACGTGACGATTTCTATAATTTAACTTCTTGTACCGCAAGCTGCGTTAAAGGATTTCGGTCCAAAAATTACCTATTTATTTTACTCGTCCACTTGGATATAACAACAAAAAATAACCCAACGGACAGTCCTATTCACTCCCTCCGTGATAACAGAGATTATCGCCACTAAATTAACACACACGTACACAGACATTACAATAGGAACACAATGTTTGTTTCACTTCGACCCACGGCCTGTAATTTCTTCCTTTGACAGCGGGACACCAAACATCCATTGTTTGAAATAGACATAGATTATTGTGAATTGAACAGACTCGACACTGACGTTGACGTGTTGCGTACCTTGACGGGCGACGGGTAGTGTACCTTGGACTTTAGTGCGTTTTAACGCAGGGATTGGTACTACCTGAAAATGATACATGTGCATGCGCCGAATTGGCCATGCTCTAACAAGACAGCCGAAGCCCGTACGAGGACGTTGTTAAGTCAATGCACAGTATGACTAAGGCCGCAACACAGTGCTGAGGAGCTAACAGCTTTAATACGTGACTCAGAATTGAGCTACGTATTAAAGCTGTTCTCGAGCTTTGTCGAGAACCTCTCAACCAAACCAAGTCTCGACAGAAGACTTGACGAGTTCCAGCCACCAGAACAAACCAATTTAAAAAAAGACTTCAGTGCCGTAGAACACATCCATATACTTTGGTAAGTTGTACACAAGACCGAGGAGCAGCTAGCGGAGGATGAGGAACCAGCCGCTATGTATGGCATTTATAGAGTACGACTCAATCGAAATATGGGCAGTTTTGGCCTCTCTGCAACGATGTCGAATTGACTGGCCCAACATCGAAGTGTTGAGATGCTTGTATGATGCTTCCACGATGACTGTACAGATCCAGGATCAAAATTCAACCCCATTTAACTTCTCCGAGGGGTAACACAGGCGGATTCCATTCTCTAGTAAGAACGTTAGTCGCCTTTTACGACACCCACGGATAGAATTAGGATGGTTCTATTCTTTACGTCCGACACCACACGAAACGACATGTACCTAGCTTATATATCTTCAAATTAAATCAATCAATCATCCATTTTAAACTAACGTAACAGTTTAGAATTAGGTATTACATGAAAGTTATACAGTAGTTATATTAATGTTATTATGATTAACTAGAAACTGTTTGATAGTTCTCAGTTACTAGGAGAGCAAGTTTGCAAAGGGTTTTCGAATAAACCTCTCTCGGTTCTAAACTATGATTACCGAAAGGTCACGTCTCATGGGCGATATAAACGACTAGAGGACAGTGTTAGGAAACGCAATAGTGTCCGGTGTAGGAACCTTCTATAAATTATTACATTATATCCTCTGCCTTTGGTACCTGAGTCTTAGTCAAAACAAATAGGCCATTAAAAAGCAATTTGAACGTACACATTTACGAGATAAGCAATTATTTTTAGCTGCCGCTGCCAAAGGATTTCGTATGAAGAAGAATGATCTAACTTAGGGGTATAATGCTACCCTTTAAGAAGATTGTCGAGGTTGGATAGAAAGTCGCTCCATGTAAAATACTGGTACTTGGCAGCATTCGGTTAGACTGAAAGTTGACATCAACATAGGGGGACTAAAATTTGGAAATGACTAGACAGATGATCATGAATCTTCTCTTAATAATAACTGTATGAAAAAAATACGTAGAACATCCGTTCATTAATATTGTTGTTGTATTATTTATAGCAGAGAGCAGTAGAGAAAGTAGTGGGACACAGTGGCATCGACCCCGACATACAAGTTCATGGTCGTGGCTTCTAACCCAGGCAAGCGCCTAACTTCGTGTAAATTATATCATCGCCGTCGCTCTCAAAATGGTAACGCAAAACGTCTTAAGGAAACCGGCATATCCTAGAACCAAAATTTTGAAGACATGTGACATCTACTAACCCGCACTGGGCCCTCATGGTAGATAACGGCCTATTCCCTCTCACCGAGAGGAAGCCTGTGTCCCTGCTGTGGGAACGGTATAGGCTGATTATACTATTGTTTGTAAAAAATTGTATTGTATAGAATCAAACAACACACACCTCTGCTCATCGCACAAACCTAATCTTTGCCCATTACTTCAAGCAGAAAACAAATAAATAATTCCAACAATAAGACGCTAAATTGAGGCTGACAGTCCCATTGCACGTCATATGCAACTTGACCTCTATCACGAAAGAAATTGTCCTTTTTCGTCTCTCCACCTAAATATCAACTTTATAGCTTAGGACACAGAGCATCTTTTAGTGTATCAGTGTGTCAGATGTTTTTAGATAAGCAAAACCATTGGGGATGGTACTATGTTTGTCGACAAGGGAATGACCCGCGGTATATAACGATAGAATTTAGGGGAAGATCGTGGTCGAATCAATGACGGACCAAATTGATGGGTAACGAGATACGAAATGTTGGCTGTTGCGAGTGTGTTTATGGCTTTTACTTTCTGTTTATAGTGACTATTTAAGATTTTCGTTGTTTTAGGGAGTCCAATTTTTTTTTTTCATAAAGATTATCATTTTTAACCGACTTCAAAAAAGGAGGAGGTTCTCAATTCGACTGTTTGTTATTTATTTTATTTTTTTGTGACCTCAGAACTTTTGACTGGGTGAACCGATTTTGATTATTTATTTTAACCGACTTCAAAAAAAGGAGGTTATCAATTCGACTGTACTTTTTTTTTTATGTTTGTTACCTCATAACTTTTGACTGGATGAACCGATTTTGATGATTCTTTTTTTATTTGATAGCTGGTGCTTCCCGAATGGTCCCATTAATTTGGTTTCATTTGGACAATGGGGTCCATGTGAAAACCACATAAGTCTTAAATTTGCATTAAGTATTTGCGCGACAAATGAACGAATAACGCGATTAGATTAGTACCATAACTAAAAAGTTAAAATAAAAACTTTTTACAAAAAATAACCACCAAATTCCTTAAAAAAACACTACAAAGTCAAAAATAACTTTAATTTCGGAAGTCGGTGGCAAAAAACCTTAAATACAGATCCTAAGACACCGAATTCCGAAATTAAAGTTATTTTGACTTTGTAGTGTTTTTTTAAGGAAGTCGGTTGTTATTTTTTTAAAGTTTTTTATTTTATCAAATCAAGAAAACAGGTCCACGAATATGTTAGTGTTCTTTATCAGCTAGAATATTATACATACACATAACACATAACACATAATTAGTGTACCCCAATGCTGGGACACACACACACACACTCCTCCTCCCAGTGAGAGAGAGTGTACCATCACGTCACACGCACGTCTTATAAATAATATGCCGTTAGATGTGTTTGATAGCCTGCCGAAATTTGTATTGGGAGCACAAAGATGCATTGAAGAAGGCATTCAAATTTGAAATAATATTTTTATTTTATTTAGGTTCTGTGTTTATTATTCAATTTTATGTTTAAGTATATTTTATAATATTTAGATAGTTTAATTAGTGTGTATAACATCGTATTGGAAAACTTACTGTAAGATGTTGTACTTATTGGTGTAAATAAATAAATAAAAATAAATAAATCACCGCGGGCCCAGTCTACAGTTGAAGGATGTCACATGTCTAGGAATTTTTGTTTGCTGATTCCTCTCGATATTTTCTTTTACCATTTTGAGAGCAGTGATGATGAAATAAATTACACAAAGTATAAATTTACCTGCTTGGGGTCAAACTCACGACAAGTAAGTCAAGGCCTTATCTCTGGGCCACCACTGCTCTGAATATTTTATTATACATGAATGACGTATTTTAACCACCATCACCACCACTACGATCACCATCTGTAATTTTTTCAGTTTTTCAGCTGTGTGTTTCAGGTGTCATGGCGGTCACAATTTTACATTCACAAGTCCATCGGATAGTTTACAAACCTCCTACGTGAAGCTATATAAAAGTAACACAAACAACGCACCCATAATTTACATTCAAGGCTTTTATTTACACAAACAGGAAGCTTTCCTTGCGTCGAATTTTACGACCATTCCGAAATGAGAAGTCAAGCCATAACATTCTGTATGGGACAAATGAATAAAAACAAAAAAAAGGAAGGTACTTAAGTACGTAAACCCAGGGGCACTGTTTCTTAGAAAATCTCGTGGGTGCTCTGTTAATGTATTCTCATACCTATCTTGGTAACCAGAAGGGTAATTGCGTAACTTGCTATCAGTAGGAATTGGTTTCATATTGATAGTTAAACAACATTCAATGCATTATTTACGTTGCTAAGCCGACAATTTAATTGAACAAATGACGCAATGGTTTAGAAATTATTTTCAATCCGATTCAGATTCTGATAGATATTATATATCTAGATAGATATTATATATATATATATATATGCAGAATATACAGAGTCTAATTAAATGGCTGGTTATACTTTACCCACATGTAGGACTTGTGGCTAAGTAATAAAAGCCGTACGGGTTGATCGTTTAGGTTAAGCTACGCTTGCCGCGGTTAGTCCTTGGATGGGTGACCATCTTTACATACCAAGACCCTTCCGTGCCTCGGAAAGCACGTTAAGCCGTTGGTCCCGGTTGTCTTTTGTAGATCTTAGTCAGTCGTTACGGTCGTCAGAAGCCCGAAAGTCTGACGACCAGTCTTACCAAGGGGGTATCGTATTACCCAGTAGTAACTAGGTTGTGGAGGTCAGATAGGCAGTCGCTCCATGTAAAATACTGGTACTCAGCTGCATCCGGTTAGACTGGAACCCGACCCCAACATAGTTGGGAAAAGGCAGGCAGATGATGATGACTTTACCCACGTGTTGGGTAACAAAATCGAAAACAAATCACATACAAAAATCAATCGTCGAATTTTTCATCGTTCCAACGTTGTTCAAAACTTTAAACGGCACTGACATTAAAGTAAACAAAGGATTGTTAAGTTTAGATTTTTTGAAATTCGTACCCCAGATTTTCCAAAAGTATTTTTTTTATTGTAGTCTTTGTATTAGTGTTGTACTCTGTAATTAAAGGACAACCTGCGAAAAATCTTCATAGTGTCTAACGGAAATTTAGTTAGTGCCGGCGAATTCGCAGACTGGACTGAAAGCAAAACGAAAGGTTAGTTATAATGCAATCACAGTTATATTAATATCATAAGTAGAGAGATTGATTTATCGTTCATATCAAATCAAAGCTGACGTTCAATCGATCAGTTTTGATGTCTATGCTCATCACTGCTGCACTATTTACTTCAAGTGGGTGCCTGAGCCCCCGAGCACCCACGAAGTCTGCGGCTCTGCCCAAACCTACCTATATTCACGTTGTACATTGCCTTCATTCGTAATCAAGCATCGTCAAAGCGTTGCCAAGCGTTTCTCGTCAAATTTCAAATCGAATAGAATCGTCCAATCAATCGTTATGGATGATAGCCCTGTTTCCGCACCCAGCGGCCGAATGTGCACACGACACATCAAGCTATACTCTCCTAGTATATGCTGACCTCTCATTGATTATTTTGTGAATGTGAAAACATTGTAGGCCTTGTTGACTCTAGAAAATTTTCTATTTTATTAAGTACCTGGTACTTGTTGACAGGCCTACACTGTCCTCCCATACCATTTAACACTGTAATTTGAAACCACTGTAAAAGCCAATTATTTAAAAAAAAATAACCATTCAGTTTCTTTCCAGCTCATCTGCAAAGGAATCAACAAATTGGAATCATGCACCTAGCTTCTGACGTTTCATAAGTGCCCATGTAGCTGTGTGTGAAATAAAAATATTTTTATTTGTTTTACATATGGGTGCCAAAATACCCATAACATGGCCGTTATGTAGGCATTATGTACATCATACTAAGTAACGTTGACAAACAAATTCCAGTTTTTTTTCTTTTGGGTTTATTGAAGGTTTATCTACGCTTGCCGCGGTTGGTTCGTAGATGTTTATGTTTATGTTCTTTCAACCAGAATCAGAATTAGCTTTCCTCATCGTTGTGTATGTAAGCGGGCACGCCCTTTATACCCGGAGGCTCTTATTTAGGTTTTAAGTTCTATTTACGATTTTATTATTTCAGCTTGAGTTTAGTTTTTTTAATGTTTTGTTCGTATATTGGCGTGTGCTAGCTGACATATGACGCATAATTTGATGTATGTTTTGTTTTGTTTTATACTATTAATTACTTACATAATACTGTATAGAATCAAGTTCTTCTAACTTAACAGAGAGCTGTGCTGCTGGGGAGTTTGTTCCGCCACTTCTACTTTCCAGCTAAAGCACTAGGAAGTGTCGAAGGGTGGGCGTTTTTGGGGGCTGTCTCATGTAACTTTGACGTTCAAAAAGTGCTGACTCTCAGCCTAGTTTGAATAAATGACTTTTGATTTTGATTTTGATGGTGACCATCCATGACATTTTGTGACACCTCTGAGCCTCTAAAAGTACGCTATGCCGTAGTCCCAGCCGTTATTTGTATGTTTTTGACATTTGTATTACTCAGTAACTGGATTGTAGAGGTTAGATAGGCAGTCACTTAATGTAAAATACTAGTATTCAGTTACATCCAGACTGGAAGCCGTTGGGAAAAGGCTAGGCGGATTTATTGATTGAAACTATTTTTTTTTGTGTAGATAATAGTTCTTTAAGGCAGCACGCAAAACATTGTGCTTACTTGGAGCATGCAATTTTACAAGTTTTGTCAGAGTATTTAAATTTATGTTATTTAAATTGAAAATTTGAGAACGGGAAAAATTAAAAAACAAAAAAAAAGAACTTTGACCTTTCCCCTTTTTTTCTTCTCGTTAACCAATGGGTGCCTGAGCGTCTTGTTGTGTAGGGTATATTGGTAGGCTCTAGTCCACGCGGACGCACAACCATGAGTTGGACTGACTAAATTAATTCCACAGTGGGCGCGGTGAATATGAGTGCACATTAAAATTGGAGTACATGGCGAGAAATCGTGAAAAAGACAAAAAACTTCATGAGGGTCGCGACCGCTCTGACAAGAGTGTTATAAAAAAATACAGTTCTAATCTCTTTTTCTTTACCACAACATGATCACAATGTCGGGAGTAAAAACGACTCTAGACTTCAATAAGCGTCTTTTTACCCGTAATATTATGGCTCCCCGTACACCAAGAGGTCATGTTATACTGGGAGAGTACAGCCTGACGTGTCATCGTGCCCATTTCACATTCGATCTCGCACCGAATCGATTATATCGGACTGATTGAAAATTCCAAATCGATTATCCGAGAAAGACGATTCGTTTGAATTTGGGTAAAAGATTACGTCGAACGGTGGAATTGAGCTAATTTTGGTTATTTCGATTTTGTGGTATGATTTTTTTTTGGGATGTCTGCCGACTTAACTTAGAAGGGGCTTGTATCGAACATTATGATTGAATTAGTTGTTTGTAATTAAACTAGTTGTGCCCGCGGTTTCGCTCACGATACCGTGTATTCTATTGGCATTTTAAGTTAATGGGAATATCAAAATCAAAATACTTTATTACACATAAACGTACAAGGGCACTTATCACACACACATCTGAAGCTAGATGCATGGTAATTTGTTGATTTCTATGGAGAAGAGCCGACAAGAAACTCAATGGCCACTATTTTAAAAATAAATGGCTTCTACAATGTTTTAAAAAACGTGAAGTCCTACTTAGCATAATGATTCGTAAAGAGTTATTCACTGACTGCTGATTTTTTTTAATTTATTTAAGGAAAAACAAACAGTAACACAATAAGAGATAGACATATTATCTTATTTTGAACAATTGTGCTACCCACAACGTTCTCCACAGATTACAATGCAAAGTATTTAAGACTAGCAGGTAACACAAATACAATACCTATACAACAGTAATTGTCCTAGAACTCTGGAATTGGATTTTGACATTTTAAAAAAAAGTAAGAAAAAGTAAGTTTGTGTGCACACATGATTAAATTATATTGATTAAATTATATTGCGCTATTTTAAATTACTTTGCTGATCCTTTAGGGTTGCTCGGATTTCCTTCTTAAATGCATTTTTACTAAGGAAAAGAATGTCGATTACGTTAAATTCATCGTTATATGTCTTAACCAAACGATGTAGCGGTGAACGCGAGCCAGCTTTGGATTTACAGAGGCTAGTAGCAAAAAGACGTCGAGTGCGTACCTCACGCACATGAACTGTTCTGTTTAAATCATTTAAACTACAAATTGTAAATGTTAAAACAATATAATTTTACTATACCTACTATAAAAATGACAGAATAAAGATGAATCGATTTAGTTATATCTACTTCCTCTATTAAGGTTATTTTACGAATCGTTAAAATAAAATAAGTCTATTTTCATCTCTCAAACTAAGTAAACAGTTTCTTGTTTCAGCTTTCATCTCAGCGAATGACAGAAATGTGCGTAGTTGTTCTGTAAATAAATAGCTAAACTTATAACTATTATGTGGCGTTATTATGAAGGGATTTGTGAATTTATTATGAGAAATGTTACAATTTAATGTCGATTAAAACAACTCGTACGATTTACATTTATGTATATTATTTTTACCTGACGTTAAATAGTCACTATGCAAATAAAGTGAAACTGATGCAAACAATACACCACGTAGCGCGCCTTCTACGACAGCGTAGCTACGTAGCACCATCGCATCTGCAGCGGCGTAGCTGCGATACAATCATTTTCGTAATTTAAAAATTACGGTCGGTTTTATTTTGTGTAAATGGTAATAGTTATTTTTTTTCTTTTATTGCCATAAAAACAGGTTACATCAAAGAAAGGTCTCTTCCCTTGGCTCGAGAGCTAAGTTAAAGTACCTGTATTTCAGGAGCCACATAAATACAAGGTAATTTTTTATCCAGTGCGAAAATTTTAACAAATGAAACTTAAACGAGTTATAATAACCATGCAATTTTTATTTTGATATATCTTAGTACAAAAAAATCAAGTAATCGTTAACGAAAGATGTCTATTTTGAAACTGGTTTTTATGGTAACTAGCGCGCGGCGCCGGCGCGGCAGTGAAGGTGAACGACCAACCACCTGTTCAATCGGTCAAAATTTTAAGAATTTCGAAGTATGTACCTACGCTGGCGCGCGGTTACTGACCTATTAGTACCTACCAAATGTTCAATCGGTCAAAATTATAAGAAGTTCGAAGTAGGTACCTATGCCGTGTGCGCGGTTACTGACCTATTACAATTGATCGAAAATAGTATCACGAAATATTTAGGGTGTCCACAGTTTACTGATTTAAGGTCGGACAAAAATTAAAAAAAAATGTATTGAAAAAATTGTTGAAATGTGTTCTATTACTGATACTGAACCACCAAAAAAAAATTTGCACACTGGTTATAAAATTATCCTGTATACCTATGTAGTTAATTGCAAAATGCCATATATAGAGTGGGAGGCTCAGCGACCTGTGACCATGGATTCAGTAAAGGATTTTGATTTGTTTAAATAATCATCGAAAAATTAAAAAGGCCTGAGCGTTTTAATTTTTCGCCGGTATTCAAATTAAATAGTGTATCCATAAGTTTTGAGCCGGTGGTTACCGGAGTTTTTTTTTTTTATATTTTACGATAAAATGTCTGTATCTTGTGCCAGTCCCAAAGTTTTTGACTTTTCCAACATTACTGCAGATAGACGTCATTTATTCTAGGCTCCCTGTACAGTTTGTTGCAAATTTGCAGACTAAACAATAATTTCACCACAGCCTGGCTTTTCTTATAATTTAGAAGAAATAAAGTTAAAGATCCTCCCCCCTAAAGTTAAGCGGAAAGATAAGGATCAAATAAGTAACGCAACGCTTCCTATTACTTTTCTAAACTTGAACTATCGCAACAATGTGCTTAATAAAAGTCGGCCAAACCCGCTAACTTTCAACTCTCTTACGTGATCAGAATGTAAGGGTGGGGCTGGAAAATTAGCGTTTTAATTACGACCTAATTATAGCTTTGTTGCCATTCCGTTTCTTCCCGTGGGTGTCGTAAGATGCAACTAAGGGACTTACTAGAGAATGGGCAGCAGTGTTCTCTATGCATTTTACCACCATACTGCAATCGCCAACCCGCCTGCCAACCGTGGCGATTATGTCAAGTCCCCCAAATTGGGGGGGGCCTATGTCCAGGAGTCTTTCTACTAAAATGAAGATGATGATGAGAGCTTTGTAAGATCACTTCTATGGTACAAAAGATAGCTACAAGTATTTGGCCGCAGACCATTTATCAGCGAAGAATTTATATTATTAATTATATTCATGCCTAGAAAAGCACGTTTCGCCGTTGATCGTGGCATTCATTCCTAGATCTTTGATATTTCATCACAAGCCCGTAAGTCTGAGAACCAGAAAAACCAAGGAGTATTGTGTTACCCAGTAACTGAGTTGTGGAAAGCAGATAGACAGTCGATACATATGATTAGCCGGAACTAACAGACAGACAAAAATTTAAAAAAAAATTGTTTTGGTATATTAACCGTGTATACATCCATATACCTACACTTAGTAAAAAGCGGTTATTTTAATATTAAAAACAGACACTCCAATTTTATTTATCTGTCTAGATGAAGACTTAATACTCTATCTGTTATGCCGTTTGGCAAATTTTATGCAAGTTATAATTTATGCAGCTTATCAAATTAATTAAAAGAAAATGTATGCACCGCTTTATCGTAGGAAATTATAACCGCACCAATGCTTACATTAATAATACATCGATGCAATATTTTTTTTTAAATATTAAAGATCGCTCCTGGATAGTCGGTCTAGTCATGTTTATTTTATTTACTATTAGTTTTGCCAGCGGCTTCACCTGCGTATTATATAAGTACATATAACCCTTCCTCTTGAATCACTCTATATATTGATGAAAACCGCATTAAAATCCGTTGCGTAGTTTAAAAATTTAAGCGAACAGACGCGAAATGCAACTTTGTTTTATATTAAGTAAAGATTATCGTAACTTATCGTAAATTACAACTATTTACTTACTCTTTGACATATCATTTCAGTTACTTTAATAATATTGATAACTGTGAATCGGTGTTAATAAATAAACGCCTCTTTGAGTTTCAGTTCCCAAAGCACATACTATTTGTCATCTTTTATTTAAAAAAGGCACCAAAAAGAGCAACAAAAAAGAGGGGAAATAAAATAAAACATACGAATTTCCTCAATTTAAAGTTGGCAAGATAATTTGGACGTTGACTGTAATGACGGCAACTTTTTAAATACACTATAACAGAGGGCTTCAGGGCATTAAAACTCGGCTCAATGTTCAGGGTAATAGAGTGTACTTTTTTATTTTTATATCTCTTTTATATTATCCGTCTCGTCTCGGCGATTATAATTATGAAATTTTTAATTTCATTTGATTGTTTGCCGTGAATCATCTTCTGCCATGCCTTTTCACAACTATGTTGCAGTCAGCTTCCAGTCTTGCCGGAAGCATCTGAGTACAGTATTTTATTTTACATAAAGTAAGACAGCCTATGTGACCTCTAAAACCCAGTAATAGGGTAATAATAATAATAATAATACCCGCAGGGCAGCATGTGGCGTGCTGTTGGGCAGTAGCGACCCCACGGACCCTAACTCCCGGGAGAATTCTTGTTCCTCATCTCTGGCTTGCCTTTATTGGCCGGCTAGAGTGAACACTGACGAGGTTCAGAGCTCCCACCTCATTCTTGCCTTTATTGGCCGGCTTGAGTGGAGATTCGCAAGAGCAAACGTGCTCGGGGAAAGGAAGTATTCCAGTAAGTGCTCGTAGGGATCTTGACCATCTTCCGGGCTCTGGGATTGTTCTGAAAGCCGTGGAATACCTCTCCACTTCTCAAGCACCTCAGGAAGTGTTGCCCCCTTGTCGCTGCGTCACTTTGTGCCAGCGATAGTTGCCGGGGGCCCATTATTGAGTGTGCAAGTCACCCCCTGCCATTTAATCCGTGTATATAAAAAAAACATTGATGCGGCAGGGGCCATAGGCCTTCCATAGTTCTTGGTAACCAGTCCATTTTAGCCAGCCAAATACATAGCCCAACATCTTGGTTTCCATATCCTGCAATAGTCCAACACCAACCGGGGGTTGTCCTTGGGTGCACTTGCACAGTGCATACGGGGATAATCGTCGGTTAGTGCCTCACTTCATCTAAATTTTCTAAGGGGCCTCTGCGAGTTGGTTTCGGCCCCTCGTACGCCTTCCAAAAGACCGGGATTCTAGGATCCCGAGATATATTAACATATACTATAATAATAATAATAATCATTTATTCGCAGACGTTAAAGTCCATAGAATTAGTAGAAATATTGACATAACATCATCGGAAACAACAACAACATAATAAAAATAACACAATACACACACATAAGAATCACAAATAGACATAATAATAATAATAACATAATAGAAATATAATAAAATGCACGTACAGCTATCTAGTCGAGCCGATCTGTGTGTGCAGTCTCACCCATCGACCAAGCATCGGGCAGTCCCACCGGTCACTCAATGCTCTCAACATGCCGTGGGTGCTGGTATCTGTTCTGTGCCGGAGAGAAGCGCATCGTTTTCGAATAATGGCATAAAAATCATCCACTCTCGCATCGGCAAACATACCCGAAGCGCTACAATACCGCGGCAGCCCCACAAGCATCCTGAAAGCATTGTTATACTGTACACGCAGAGCGCTGTATGCCTTCTGCGTATACTTGACCCAAAGGCTGCAGGTGTAAAAAGTCTGACAGTAGGCTCGAAAAAGCGTCATTTTAACGTCGTAAGAACACCCTGCAAACCTACGGGCCAGCATATTACTTCGAACAGACAGCGCCCTACGCTCTCTCTCTATATCTAAATCGTCGCACAGGTCCTCAGTGACCCAGTGGCCCAGATATTTAAATTTTGAGACTTGCTTCAAGGGTGTACCTGCTAATGAGATGCAAGGAACATTTAAGTATCTTTTGGCACCACCATTGAAAACAAGTAACTCACTCTTTGTGACATTATACCTAAGCCCCTGAGTCACCGCATAGTTCTCACAGACCTTCAGCAAACGTCTTAATGCACTGATTGATGGGCTCAGCAAGACCATATCGTCTGCATAGCTGATGTTGTTCATAGCAACTCCGTCAATATGACAGCCGACACCAGTATTGCTGAGCTCAACAATCAGTTGGTTTATATATAAATTGAAAAGGCGAGGGGAGGTGATTCCCCCCTGCCTCACCCCACATTTCAATTTATATTCTTCGGACATAGCCCCTGCCCCAGCGTAATACGACAGCCCTAAGTAGCCGTGAGAGTTCCAAGCTTCTGACGACCCATAAGGACTGTTAGAGATCTACAAATAACAGCCGGGACTAACGACTTAACGTGCTTTCCGAGGCACGGAGGGGTCTTAGTATGTAAAGATGGTCACCCATCCACGGGCCAACCGCGGCAAGCAGAGCTTAAACTGACTGATCGACCCAACATTACTTTCCCAGCCATTGTTTGTCGTGAGAGATCTGATTAAATATGTGTGACTGTCACGGTTGTCTACTCCTTCTGAATAGTATTTCAATTCGGTAAAATTATCTTCATCGCCATCATCATTATCAACAAAGCTACGAATGTAACCTTGTTCCACCCATTGAAGAGTATCATTCCTTTTGTGTCATCATTACCTGGTCTATGTGTGCGAGTGTTCATGTGGGATTTGGTAAAATATTCGACGTGAATAAAAAGAGCAGATATAGCTTAATTGATGATTTATTTTTAAGCATTTTATTAGTTTATTGGTCGATTTACAGGAATCCACTCGAAAGGATAATTTTAAGTACTTTATATATTTTTGTAGGCGATTCACAAGAAGTTTAATCATTTCTGGACAACTCGGCAACTGCAGAACCACGTATTAGACAATTGGCACGTTTAAAATATTATGCAAGAAAAATAATAGAATTAATAAGTATTTTCTTATCTTACTACCTTATTATCTAATAGGAGGAAATCGATCTAATGTTATTACTTTATTGCACAAAATTCATGCAAATCGACTAATAAACCGCTTTATTAAGGTTGTACTGCTATTTCCTTTTGATATTTTCACATCGAGAGCTTTAAAACAAACCTTCATTAACACAAAGAAAAGAGGTGTCAACCTTGAGCAAACATTTATTGAAATCGATCATTGGTAAAATTGGAAGTATCTACGCATAATTATTTTTAATCCAGTCGGGATACATATAGACCGCGCTCGGCTCTCGTATATAATAATACGATAAGTTATTCGTCCACACGTACCGGCAACACGTTGTTAAAAGTTTCTGGCAGAATAGGGCTGTAATGAGGAAATAGACATTCCCAATTTTAAAGTGACATCTAAACTAATCTTTAGGTACATAGTATAAAACAAAGTCTCTTCCCGCGTCTATACGCTTGGATCTCTTAAACTGCGGAAAGAATTTTCATGCGGTTTTTACCAATAGACAGAGTGAATCAAAAGGTAAGTTTATATGTGTAATACGCGTTCATTATCATCGTCATTTTAAATGAATGACGTCCACTGCTGGACATAGGCCTCCCCAAGGATAGCCACTTCGACCGGTTCTGTGCTACCCACATCCATTTTTGCGGCCTTCACAAGGTCATCGGTTCACCTTGTAGAGGTACATAGAGCTGGAAGGCCCTTCCATCTCCACGTTTTCCGGTACGTGGTCGCTACTCCAGAACCTTTCAGCTCCATCGGCTTTTGTGAGTTGCTGTTCTGCGAACAATGTGCCCAGCCCATCATGATCAGCCTATAATATTCCCACTGCTGGCATACAGGCCTCCTCTTTGTGAGAAGAAGTGGACCGTAATCCACCATGCGGGTGAAATGGCAACGTTAACGGTGGCTTTCGAGTTGTTAGGTCGTAGATTCGAACCCAGACATGTACAGAAAGACGGGTGGGTTTTAGTCAGTACAAGTCTGTCACAAAGAGCAGGAGACGTCATATGATGATTTCCCACCCACAAAAAAAAAGGACATGCACTTTGTGTAAATTATTTCATCAACATTGCTCTCAAAACTGTAAAGGAAAACATCGTGACGAAACGGGCATGTCTTAGAACCGAAAATTTGAAGACATGTGACATTACCCTTGCACGGGGCCCGCGTGATGAATTACAGTCCACTCTCTTTTACGGAGAGGAAGCCGGTTTCATGAGTATATAATCGGTTGATTATGATTTCTCCCAAAAAAGATCTTAATTGATTGTACAGTTGACAGCAAGTCAATGTTAACACTTTAACCTTTCAGC
The DNA here is from genome assembly GCA_947507805.1 of Aporophyla nigra. Taxonomy (NCBI): domain Eukaryota; kingdom Metazoa; phylum Arthropoda; class Insecta; order Lepidoptera; family Noctuidae; genus Aporophyla; species Aporophyla nigra. The sequence continues at coordinate 23,843,460 of OX382297.1, read as the reverse complement.
TGGTCTTGCGTAGTACGGAGTTTAAATAGCATACAAGGTCAGTTTATATTGATTTTGCTACCACTGGCATGTGGCCTACTATACAGTCAGTTGCAACCGTTGCTTGTATGACTGGGTAAAAAAATAAGGTTATTTTTAAATCAACCGCTAAAGTTAGGGCCTCACCAAAAAGCTTTTGTGATTTTTAACGTCAAGATAGGTTTTTAATTAACCAGCGAACTTCAGCGCGGGTCAGTTTCAGCTAGCTGACTTGGCACTCCATCTATGTAGACTTAGCTGAAATGTTTGTTCCCGCCGTCAACTTTGTATTTATACACCGCGAAATTAGCCAGCCATCTTTGTGGAATTTTAAAGGCGGGGATTTTGGGAGTTGGATGTTAATTTTGAAGTTTTTTAATGTTTTGATGTTTTGGAAATTACTTCATTGATTACCACAAGTGCTTCCCTGTTTGGTTAAAAAACTATGTAGTTTTTATTGCTAGTCTGAACTGCATCCTAATTGCGTAATACACTATTAATCACGACCAAAAACCGATTGCAATCGATTTCCTAGTTCGAAAAAGAGGAACCACGATTTACCACGCTGTTCCTTAAGTTCATTATCATCATTCATTCATTATCAGCTTATAATGTTCCCACTGCTGGGGCATAGGCCTCCTCTCGGTAAGGGGGAGTGGGCCATAATCCACCACGCCGGTGCAGTGCGGGTTGGTGCTCCTGAAGTATTCTCGTGATTTTATTTTTTATTTTTAACACATTATATTGAAAATTATATTGAATGATACCCTTTTATATTTTTATAAATTTCAGGTTTTTTTTATCAAAATTAATTAAACGTCATAAGCAGCAAATCTTCTTTTCTTAAATTTATCTACACCTATGCTCATGGTACCTCAATCAAATTAATCACTGCTCTTATTCCAAGCTTAATTTCGCCCCCTTACACACAAATCTCGACCTACCCAATAAATGCAGCTACACAAGTATCAATTTCTAACCTCAAAATACGCGTCAAGGCTTATCAACCGAGAGACGTTAGATTAAATACAGGCCCGGACTCAAGCGCAACTTAGGAACAATGTACACGTCAACTAAGTTCCAAGTTAGATTTGTTAGCACTGTCAAAAGTTTCCTTGAAAGTGGTGTTGTATTTACGTTTTCAAAAGGATCGGAAGTAAAATCCTTTTCAAGAGTGGCTGTGTAACAAGTTACTTGGGGGAAACTCTAATCCAATTTTAACTTGCATATTGGATTCGTTGTTGCGGTGTTATTTTTGAGTCTTTGAGTTTTAATGGAGTGATACTAACCGTTTGATGGGGATGTCTGGTGTTGCATAATTTGTTTTGATGGTTGTACTCTACCTTGTTTTATTGTGACTTTTGACAATATTCTTTGACGGTTTTTTATTGAATGTGCCTAATTTACACTTGCCGCTCATCGCTGTTTTACCCACATAAGTCTCGATCCCATTGAAATATGAGAATAGAAAGTACCCCATATATTTAACCAGATCATAGTCTACCTTTGTACCTACCAAATTTCAACCAAATCGGTGAAGCCATTTTAGCGTGAATGCGTTACGAGTAAATAAACAAAAAATCAAATCAATCAATTAATCTTTATTGTAATTTTAGTTTACAGTAATTTTAGTATACGCTAAATCCAAATATTTGGTCCTGAGCATGGACATTGTTTTAGAAAATTATTGGACAAAAATTCAAATCAGTGATCAAAAAAAAAAAAAAAAACAACCTATCGTAACAAAATTTACAAGACATTTGAAAACCGAATTTTAGACTGTTATTTTTTTCTAACGGCGTTTTAATCCTTAAAAATAGCACCAAACATCTTTTGAAAACCCCTTAACCCCTCCCTGCTCATAGTGACACGGTATTGTCTACATCAACGTCAACATTTGCAGAGTTAAGTGCACTTGATGAAACATGTTGTGTACTGGCACTACAGATGGTGCCCTCGTGCTGGAAAAACTTTGTAATGTCCGGTGATATCACTTGGAAGTAACTTTCTTATAGATCGTTTTTGAAATGGGGTGTTCTTTTTGAGATGTGAATTGTTTGGTAGATTTGTTGTTTTACTTGTTGAATTATATTGTTTTTTGCTAATGTGTTAATTTATTTTTCTTATAGTTTTTTACATAAAGTATATCCTATATAGCATCGCATCATCTACCAAATCAAATCAAATCAAATCAAATCAAAAGTCATTTATTCAAACTAGGCTGAGAGTCAGCACTTTTTGAACGTCAAAGTTACATGAGACAGTCCCCCAAAAACGCCCACCCTTCGACACTTCCTAGTGCTTTGGCTGGGAAGAAGAAGTGGCGGAACAAACTCCCCAGCAGCACAGCTGTCTGTTAAGTTAGAAGAACTTGATTCTATACAGTATTATGTAAGTAATTAATAGTATAAAACAAAACAAAACATACATCAAATTATGCGTCATATGTCAGCTAGCACACGCCAATATACGAACAAAACATTTAAAAAAACTAAACTCAAGCTGAAATAATAAAATCGTAAATAGAACTTAAAACCTAAATAAGAGCCTCCGGGTATAAAGGGCGTGCCCGCTTACATACACAATGATGAGGAAAGCTAATTCTGATTCTGGTTGAAAGAACATAAACATTGAGCTAATTACAGCGACCAACTATTCTTATCGTTTAAGAAGTCGTTGATAGAATAGTATGCCTTTGAACAAAGGTTGGATTTTACTTTAGCTTTAAACTCATTAAACTGCAAATCTATGAAAGCAGAGGGAAGCTTGTTGAAAAAGGTAATACCAAGACCAACAAATGAATTATGAACCTTATGAAGCCGGTGAAAGGGAGCACGTAGCTTGTCCTTATTTCTAGTATTAATATTATGAATATCACTGTTCTTAGTGTACAGATGTATATTTTGCTTAATATATAAGATGTTGGCGAAGATGAATTGTGATGCCACCGTAAGAATACCAATATCTTTAAACAACTCTCTCAGAGAAACTCTAGTACCTAGTTGGTATATAGCTCGAACAGCTCGTTTTTGAAGAACAAAAATATTTTGAATGTCCGCGGCTTTGCCCCACAGCAGAATGCCGTAGGACATAACGCTATGAAAATAACTAAAATAGACTAATCGAGCTGTATCAACGTCCGTGTATTGTCTAACTTTCCTGACGGCGTAGGCAGCCGAACTGAGCCTCCCGGCTAGGCTTGAAATATGTGGGCCCCACTGTAGTTTCGCGTCTACTGTTATGCCTAGAAAAACTGCCGAGTCTACAGTTTCAAGCACCTCATTATCTAAGACGACGTTGGGTCCCAGATGCCTAACATTCGGTAAAGCGAACTTTATACATTTTGTTTTCTTAGCATTAAGAACTAGGTTATTTGTGGTAAACCAATCCGTAACCATTGAGAGCGCACTATTCACGTCATCAAAATCTTTTCTATTCCTGTCTACTTTAAAGATAAGTGAGGTATCATCAGCAAATAGTACAATGTCACAGATATTCTTTAAATAGAATGGTAAGTCGTTAATATACACTAAGAATAAGAATGGACCCAGTATTGAGCCTTGAGGTACACCTAACTGAACTAGTAGCCCGGAAGATTTTACTCCATTGACATCTACACATTGGTGCCTATTTTGCAAATAAGAACTTATGACATTGAGAGCTTCGTTTTGAACACCGTAATGACGTAGCCGTGATAAAACTTATTTTTTCTTAAGCATTCTATCTGATTTTTTTTTTGCTCGGTTTCTTTGGGGCACAGCGAGATATTAAATAACCAATTACCTTCCTCAAGGAATAGACTATCAAATTTTAAAAGATTTTTTTTGAAGCCGTTTGGCAGGTCCAGAGATTAACCCCTTACATACAAACAAACAAATTTTATCGCTTTATAATTATAGTTTTCTGTCGCCATATTTTGGAATTTTTTGTTTCTTTTCTTTAAATGCATTTTCTTATAGGCTGATCCTAATGAATCCCGTATTTATTGCCCACAAAAAAGCAGTCAAACAAATATTTGAGATAATCGAATAAACAAAGTAGTCCTTAAACCGAATCAAATTGATATAAATATTTTGTTAATTACGATCAAAGCCCATCAGATGACAATAGTGCCACAGCCTACACACTAGTAATTGCGTACAGAATGCGGGTGTGCTCTGTGTTTGGTTTAGATCAGCAGTCCTACTGTTGGTAGGTACACTGTGGTATTGTGCGCAAAGGGTTCTTTGTCCAAATACATACTGGTTTTGCTCTATCTAGAATGTAATTTTACGCTTAATTTAATCAGTAAAGGCAGACGTTTTTAATTTTTTATTTGTTTAATTTAGAAAGAAAAGAACAAAAAATATATTTCTGCAAAAAAATATAAATATCTATATGTAAGTTAAATAATTACAAAACCTGCCGCCGAATTTTAATATAGTTTTTACTATAATTAAGAAGGAACAACTACATCAAAATCTAGAATGATTTATTAGCTTATTACTACCAAAGAATGGAATAGAATATATTGATTTGATTGAAACCATGGTAAATTAAGGTATTATTAATAAAATTATTACCTTATATGTATCACCATAGTAATATTAGTAATATGTATTTGTTCAAAAACTTAAATCTATTTACAATTCTTACAACCTTGAATTAAAACTTTGAAGTAATTGGCAAGATACAAAAAAATATGCAACTGGGCTTAAAGTAGTAGGACTCCTGTGCTATAAGCACCATGGACTGGCATGCGGTTGAACTCCGAAACCGTCCAAAGGAACAGGATAAAAACAAAACAACGGTAATCATCAGATTCAATTTCAGTACTTATACCAAACAAAATAAATTCCATTTCCGAATTACCCAATTTCACTCATACAGCATATGTCCAAACTGACAGTGAGACTCGATCTTCAAACTCAATTCGGACGGCCATCGTGTAACATGGCTGACTGCCATGAACGAGCGCCATCTGCCGCCGTCCAAACAAAAACATACCGGTGCCATTTAGAATGCAAATAGGGACGGGGTGTGACATTCGACCTAGTTTTTTGCCTGGCTAGATATGAAGTTTATGTCGTGTGGATAGATCTGTGAGTTTTTGTGTTTGTATAAAACTTTGGCCACTTTGATGCTTATTGTTAGTTAGGGTTAGTGACCCTGACTGCTAAGACTGAGGTCGTGGGTTCGATTCCCACCCACGACAAATCTTTGTGTGATGAGCACAATCATTTGTTCTGTGTCTGGGTGTAATTTATCTATAATATGAATGTATTTAGAAATATATAAGTATGTTTATCAGTTGTCTGGTTACCATAGTACAGGCTCTGCCTAGTTTGGGATCAGATAACGTTATGTTGGTTGTCCTAAAATATTATATTATTGTTCCTGTTTTTTTTTAAATCACTTTTACTTTTAAAGCCATAGCTACCACACATGACGAGATCGATAATCATAAAATACATCTCAACCATTCAAACAAATAAAACGATGTAACATTATTATCTGCAGCAATATTTTATTCCTCATTCACTGATTACGACTCAAATATATAACAAAATAATTATATATCTGACGAAATTATTACATTTACTCGTTAAATACATTATATATGGCTATATAACGTGACTTTATGATGACAGTTACGTCTCATTTGGCGCCTTTTATAGTCTGTGGTAATTAAGAAAATGGGAATTTTATATTAGATCATAAAAGCTCGTTCATAGTTCACTTTTATTCAAAAGGGAATTACACTTAATTAATACATTTATGTTTTATATCTTTGTATCTGTGCTTTTAAACTATAATTAATGAAGAAAATAGTCCACAACTTTGTTTATCCTACTATATCTAAACTAATTCCGCATGAACAGCACGGGTTTATTAAAGGTCGCTCTACTAATACCAATATGGCAGTATATCGCGAAAATATTGTCCGTGACATGGACGTTGGGGGACAGGTTGACGTGATCTACACGGACTTTGAAAAAGCTTTTGACCGTGTAGATCACGTCATCCTCTTGCGCAAGCTACAAGAACTTGGAGTTCAACTTGCTTAGATGGTTTGAGTCGTACCTTAGGAATCGATCTCAAATAGTTAAATTGGGCGGATTTTAAGGTCTAACTGTGTAACCATACCATCTGGGATGCCACAGGGTTCAATTTTGGCACCTCTGTTGTACTCTACCTATACGACATACCTTGACGCAAGGTTTCTGATGTATGCCGACGACACCAAGATTTTTATGACTATTGAAAATAAGCACGATAATGAGAAGCTACAAAACGACTTAAATAGATTATCTAATTATTATAATATGAATAGAATTAATGAGAACATAAGCAAATGTCAGACTGTAACCTTTACTAGGAAGCGAAATTTCATTAACTACACTTAAAACTCAGTGGTGACAATATCGTGCGTTGTAATGTTATTAGGGATCTTGGTGTCGTCCTTGACTCAAAACTTCTGCTTTCGGAGCATGTGTCCTGTATCGTCGGCAAGGCATACAGAAACCTTGGATTTATTATGCGTACCTACGTGTAAATTATTTACTGATATAAATTGCATCAAAACACTTTATTTTGCGTACATACGCAGTATCTTAGAATACTGCAATAGTATCTGGAACCCTCACTACTTAGTTTATATACAGCAAATAGAATCTATACAATCAAAATTCATTAAATATATTAATTATCGCACTGATTTTAAGTCTAAAGTATCTGCAAGCATGCAAACATCATAATATATTACCATTGGAGAACAGACGTATGATTCTCGACATGCTTTTTCTTTATAATGTCTGTAGTGGGAACATTGAGAGTACAGCTTTAAATGATCTAGTTTTAGAACTAGATGCACTCAATATTAGTATTGAGTGCTCCATCTCGACGGACTAGGCACACACAGTTATTCGATGTACCGCACAGTGGTACAAACTACGCTCAAAATTCCGTCATTGGTGGGATATTAAGAAATTTTAACAACAAATTCTCTCATTTTGATATATTTAACACCAAAAAAAGGTGTATTCAGGAAACTTTTAGTGACTTCTGTACGCGACGAATTGACTAATAATTCTAAAAAGAATTGATTGTTTGATCAGTTCTTTTTAAAATTAAACCACCATACCATCCACCACAACAACAACACCACCACCATCATAACTCCTCACACACACTCCCACACACCCACCCACACTGCACAATGAGACATGCTTTTTTTTAATATACGGACTAGTTCCGCCAACGTAATTGGCGCCTATTCTATATCTACTCCTTTTCCATACTAGTTCTCGCTTACATTCCTCTCGTACTTCCATGCCTCATACTGTGTCTTTCTTTTATCCTTCCCCTTTTATGCAGTGAGTGGGATTGCCACATTTTTTTTTTCTAATCTTCTATTTATTTAACTTTCTTGTCTTTTAGGGTAAATAATTTTTTCAGGGTTTCTTTATTATATGTGCCTTAGATTACATAATACTGTACATATTATACTACATTATACTATTACATTATGCTTATAGGTTAGTGGTGCTTAATTCAACATTTTTACAAATCCTTTATTGTACATGCTTACTGAACTTAACATTTATAATACTTAGAATATATATAACTAATTCACGTTGCAGTTGTTTGCTCTAACCTACTGTTAATTCTAATTTTCATTTTATGCGCAAGTGTCCTATGCTTACAGTAATTATACTTAATATAATACGAAACATAGTTTTATCACCGTGTTTTGTTGTTTTTTATTACCTTAATATAGCCAATATTCTCACAGTAGGCTAAGAATGTGTTCCTTTGTTTACCCAGCATTATTTCCCTTACGCTTTCTCTATGTAGTTTTATGCCTATTTCCTGTTCCAGGTTGTATCGCTCCTTCTCGTAAATTGGGCAATCCAGAACAAGATGTGGGACTGATTCCGCTACACTGGAGTCACAACTGCAAGCTGGGCTCTCTTTGCACTTAAACCTGTTTAAGTATTCCGAGAACCCACCATGCCTCGTCAGTATTTGTGTGAGCACTCCTGTTGGTCTCACCCGTTTTACAATACGGTAGGCGGCTACGGCGTCCGGAAAGAACATTTTCGTCACCGAGGCCGTCTTGCCAGACACATATCTCCGATTCCACTCATCAAGCGAACTCAAACGGATTTGACGCTTGATGAATGAAACCGGACACTGGTCATAGTCCGGCTTCCTCCGTAGCGACAACGCCGCCTCCTTAGCCAGCTCATCGGCGCGCTCATTCCCCGGCAAACCGGCGTGGGCCTTAATCCAAAAGAAAGAAATGTCCTTGTTTTGGTCCTAAGCCCGAACCACATTTGCTCGTGCGTGAACCGCCAGAGGATGGAGCGAGCCATGGTTTGCAATGCTGACATTGAGTCGCTGTACAATCCATAGCTCGTCTCTTTGCGCTGGAGAATTACGTCCGTTGCCTTGCAAATGGCCAGTAGTTCCGCCTGGTAAACAGTGCAGTACGCAGCGACACTAAGTTTGAGGCTCTTGAATTAATGAGACATGCTTAGAAGGTGCTAGCATGACATCCTGTTTGTTTCTGATACATAAAGTGTAGTTATTAAATTGTAAATCCGTAATTGGCTGTAAGATTAGTTTATTTATCCTAAGTGAAATTGTTAAAGAGCTGTGGATTTTCCCATGAGGGAGGGCAAAAACTACGGAATGCCACCTGCTAAGATCCTTACATACTTCTTTTGCCTCGTTTTTGTCCATACTTCTGGTCATAAACACACTGTAAATGAAAGTAAATGGTTCAAACCATGCGGTTGTGATCAACCAGTTGAAAAAATTCGTTCGAAAAGACTCGTCTCAAATCTACGTTTATGTATGGAAGTGAATATGGGGTGTGGCAAAAGAAGCAAGAATGCAGAAATAATGCCATGGAAATTTTTTCGTTGCGAAGTATGTGTGGTGTAACTTTGAATGATAGGCTGAGGAATGATGTGTTATGACAACAGTGCGGTTTAAAGGAAGATGTAGTGACAAAAATTGAAAAGAGATGCTTAGATGGTTTGTGCATGTTGAGAGCATGAATGAAGGACGGCAAAAGGTAGATAAAGGTACACGGCAGATGGGAGTAGAAACGCCAGGACGCCCTAGGAGGACATATAGTGACCTTATTGATGATGTTCTTCAGAAGGGCCGGTGCTTAGTACTCGCAACCAGTGTGTGTATGACCAGACAGTCCAATGCAGTCAAATTTATTTCTAATAATATTATAATGTAAATTCATGGCTTCTAAGTAGTTACGTCTATTTTCCGTGTTACGAGCTTATACGATAATTTCAAACAATATCGATTGATCGACATCAGTCGACATTATAGAGAAACGCAATACATCTTCACGCAACTCGCAAGGTATACCGCAAGTTGGTGGCGAATATTGCAGTGGGTACCTGAGTGTACATTTGTTGGTACATACGTCACTGAATCAAGGGGTTTCTGCGGTCACCAACCTGTTTGCCTTGACCGGTAACTAACACCAATACCGCCAATTTAGAGGCACATAAGACGAGCGTGACTGAATGTGGATTGTGGTAGCCTTGATGAAGTGAATGACTAGAAACTGGCTTTGTTCTTCTAATAAATAACAAAGCAAAAAATTGTTCAAAAATTTAAACCCGTCTACTGAAAAATCACGCTCTAAAAATTAACATACTTTCGTCTTAATCCATGTCTATATGAGAGGATTTGTAATTGGCTTTCTGATGACTATGGTTTCCTTTTTTCTCTGTTTTAATTAGCGGTAAGTTCTCCATGTACTAAATAAATAAATCTAAAATATGCGGTCGTATGTACCTACTTGCATTTTCGTATGTTCCTTTTAATTTAAATTATTTTTGGCTAGCTAGCAATATTATAATTATATATTTTCAACGTGTTCATTAAGTTCATTCATTTGATACACAAAATGGCATCATTAAAAATATAGTAATGACTTTATGTCCTCTCATCATCATCAGCCTATATGTTCCCACTGCTGGGACACAAGCCTCCTCTCGGGGAGAGGGAGTGGGCCATAATCCATCACGCTGGCCCAGTGCGGGTTGGTGGATGTCACATGTCTTTGAATTTGTGGTTCTAAGACATGCCAGTTTCCTCACGATGTTTTCCTTCACCGTTTTGAGAGCAGTGGTGATGAAATAATTTACTCAAAGCATTGCTTGCTTGCTTTGCTTGGGTTCGAACCTGCGACCGACAACTCGTAAGTCACGGCCGTTACCACTGGGCCACTACTGCTCTCAATGTCCTCTCAATGTGACGTCAAATACCAAAGGAAAATCAAAACGGTTCCAACGATACCGCATTTGATAAAGTATGATAAATGTGAGTGGAAACACCGGGAGGGGATGCCCTAGGAGGATTTACAGGATAATTTTATAACCATTGCGCAATTTTTTTTTTTTTTTTGTTGGTTCAGTATCAGTAATAGAACTCATTTCAACCATTTTTTCAATACTTTTTTTAAATTTTTTATCCAACCTTAAATCAGTAAATGTGCATACCCTACATATTTCGTACCTAATATGATATCGACAATAGTAATAGGTCAGTAACCGCGCGACGGCGTAGGTACTTCGAAATTCTTAGAATTTTGACCGATCGAACATTTGGTAGGTACCTACTAATAGATCAATAACCGCGCGCCATAGGTACTTCGAAATTCTTAGAATTTTGACCGATTGAACAGGTGGTCGGTCGTTCACCTTCGCTGCAGCGCCGGTGCCGCGCGCAAGTTACCATAAAAACCAGTTTCAAAATAGACATCTTTCGATAGCAATAACTTAATTTTTTTGTACTATGATATATCAAAATAACAATTGCATGATTATTATAACTCGTTTAAGTTTCATTTGTTAAAATTTGCGGACTGGATAAAAACTTACCTTATATAGTGACGTTATTGGTGATGTTCTTCAGAAAGTTCAGGTGCGTAGTACTCGCAACCGGCGTGTGTGTATGACCAATTGTATGAACATAAACGAGGCAAAAGGAGTGTGTAGAGATCGTAGCAGGTGGCGTTCCGTGGTTTCTGCCTACCCCCATGGGAAAAAGACATGATTGTTTGTATGTATGATAAATAGTTTAGAAAATATACTTATAGACTACATACGTAAAGTACCGGTTCAAATCACAATCCTTCCTTTTTGGTTCGCCGTAGTCGGTTAATTAGTTTTACTCTTACATTCTCTTTATCAGTGGTTGATAAGATCAGGGAAAGATCAAAAAAATATGGATGGACTGTGTGAAATATGATATGGTTGGAAAGGGTAACTACAGAGCTGGCGAATAATGGAGAAGTATGGAAAGGAAAATATGTTGTGCCGACCACAAATAAATTGACAGAAGGGCAGCAGAATTATGATAGTCGACATGGATGATCGATTGACATCGAAAAACTAAAAATAAAACGTAATGCAGCTGCCATCTTCATACAACGCACGCCTAAACCGCAGGTCCTGGAGACATGAAATTTGGAGGGAGTGTTCTTTGTGAAGAGTAGATATACAATAAGAAAGGGTTTTTTGAAATTCCATCCCTAGGAGGGTGAAATGGAGGGTTGAATTTTCTGTGAAACTTTTTATTCTCTGGGTCGACTGACACGCGGATGAAGTCGCGGGCAGAAGCTAGTGCATAATATTGGATTTATCAGTACATTGATCGCTTTCAAGTACGTTCCCCTTACCACCACAACCCAGTTACTACATTGATACCTCTTGGTAAGACTGGTTGACAAACTTTCGGGCTTGTGACAACCCGTAACGCTAATCAAAGATGCACGAATGACATCCTGAACCAGCGGCTTGGCTGCTTTTCTAGACAAGGAGGGGTCTTAGAGGGTGTTAAGATGGTAACCCATGCACTGACTAACCGCGGCCAGCGTAGCTTAACCTGACCGATCAAACTGTGCGGTTGTTATTACTATCCCCTCATTGATATCAGACTTTAATTTTAAAATTCTGTCTATAAGTCCGTCTAAAGCAAAAAAAAATCGCCCAAGAGGAGGTAGCGAGATGACCTAGACGCGTATTACAAGGGTTGGATAGTGGTGGCCCTGGGAAAGGATGCCTGGAAAGATTTGGAAGAAGCTTTAGCTCAGCAGTGGGACAGTGTAAGCTAGTTTTTTTAAAGTGTATGTTGGACCAGCCAGCCGAAATATCCCGAAGAATTGCCAAACTTAATTGGCGGTGGGCAGAACACATTGCTCGCAGAACACATAGCCGATGGGGATGAAAGGTTCTGAAGTGGCAGCCGCGTGCTGGAAGACGTAGCGTTGGAAGGCCTCCCACATGGTACACCGATGTCCTGGTGAAGGATTTCGCTGGATGCGAGAAGCATAGAACCGGTCGAAGTGGTGGTGATTGCGGGAGGCCTATGACCAGCAGTGGACGTCTTGTGGCTGAATTAATGATGTTGGACCGTGCACAGTAAAGGGTTCCGTAGTTGGAATAAATTTATCCCATGAACAAACCTGACGTCTCTTATTCATCAAAAGACGTCATGGACAATGGTCTTTCCTGGTTTTACAAAGAAGATTTTAACTAGTGGAACTTTCTTACTGCATAAATATCTGGCCTTAGTAAACACACACTAGAAAAAAACCAAAACCATAACAATGTATAAGACTAGGATGTAACCTAAAAAAAAATACATTCATTTACTTAAAAAACTACATCTTCCAACTGAAATAAACTCCCCCATTCGTACTAAGCTTAAAACGGACAAACTTAAAATCAAAATGAATATATTTCATTTATTTCTGCTCACCACAAGCTCTACTAACAAGCGACACTAGGTCAGTATAAAGAATTCCGCAGAACATTCATGAAGAAGAAAAAAAACGGAACACATACTAACATTCAAAAATAGAATGCGGAAACCGAGCGCGCGAAATTACACAGCTCAGGACGAGCCGCGAGCCACATCCGTTTCCGGCGGTAGGAGTAGGCCATATTAAAGTGCGGGACACACTAGAGTGTTCGGGGAACTTTCCTAGGTGTTAACAGGTCTGGGTATTGTGGTTTTGACGTTTATCGACGGTTGCCAAATTGTTTTTGGATGTCGGGTAGATATTCCAACTCAATTTTTGCAATTGTCGATAATTTGTGTGTTATCTTTATTTGACCACATCATATTATTTGTTATTGTCTGACATTTTATTACCCTCAATGAGAATTTCAATAAGCGTTGGGGCTTATTAAAATCTCCATTGAGAGAAATAATGAAACATTAACTTTTAATTACGGTTCTTATTAGTGAAACATGTTACTGCGAAAAAGCCTATCTATAGAAATCCTCGCCGTCGGGTTGGGCAACCTACGTAAGGCAACAAATCAAGCTACTTATATATTTCCAGGATAAGCTGACTGCTCATTGTATGGAAAGCCTATACAATGCGAGGTCTGTGAGCACTGGAAATGTAAATCTTGATATGTAGCCGTGTGTACATCAATACTCACTTTATTTAATGCGCATCTCTCTGGCTGCCCAAATAAATGATTTATTTAAGGAAATGCTTTGAGTTTCAGCTTATAGCGCTACAACAATATTTTGGAGTGTGCCTTCAATTTATACTAACGCTACCATCTTGTTTTCGAATACGTAACATAACATAACACTTTGTTTCCCCGAAGAGTTGGGCAGAGATGTACCTGTAATACACACATTTTTCCCGTTATGTTAATAATAATAATATCTTAGGACAACCAACACACCGTTACCTGATCCCAAACTAGGCAGAGCCTGTACTATGGCAACCAGACAACTGATAAATATATTTGTAAATACATATTATGAAAAAATAAAGTACACCCAGACACAGAACACATGACTGTGCTCATCACACGAAGATCTGTCCTGAGTGGGAATCGAACCCTCAGTCTTAGCAGTCAGGGTCACTAACCACTAGACTAACAGGCCAATGTTTTAAGTCTAATATTATAGGGGCGAACCTATTGCCATTAACCGGGCACAAATCTAGGCTGGGCTGCTACTGAGAAATTGCAGATAGATAAATCCCATTACACCCTGACTGTACCGTGTTGTGCCGGACGTAAAGAATAACACCACCCCATTTCTTCCCGTGGGTGTCGTAAAAGGCGACTAAGGGACTTACTAGAGAATGGGCAGCAGCGTTCTCTATGCATTTTACTACCATACTGCGATCGCCAAGCGCCCGCCTGCCAAGCGTGGCGATTATGGCAAAGCCCCTCAAAATGTGGGAGGCCTAAGTCCAGCAGTGGACGTCTTACGGCTGAAATGATGATGATGATGATGACACCCTGACTTGAGAATCGAACGAAGGACCTCAGTCTCAGCAGTGGCGCTTGCAACAACTAGAACAATGAAGCAGTATTTTTTTTAAATTACATTTTGAGTGACATTTCACCCTGCCGGGGTCGCGTGACCTGCCAGGGTCGCGTGATTGTTCGAAACAGATACCGTGACCCTGGCACATAGGCAACCGAAGGAACACGGGTGGGTTTTAGTCAGTAAAAGTCTGACACGCCCTCCCGCTCCGCCCAGAGCGGGAGAAGTCATTTGATGATTTCCAATCCAAAGAAAAAAGTGACATTTCACAAATATTTATCAACAGCGCTGTCCTGCCAACATTATTCCAGCGCCAAAAAGTCCTTGCAGCAGTGTATACATGTGCATGAGCAACCTATGCCCTCAAACCATGCAACCTGGACCAGCTGCTTCAACTAATTTGTCCACAATGTATCCCAACCCGAAAACCGCGTGTTTTTTCAACCGATCCTATTTTTTGACAGCGTACATCGACGCCATCTTGTTAACACGCTTTTATTACTTCATACGTATGTTAGTATGTGCCTATGTAACGGAAACTTTGAACATGATTTTGACCCTCTTTAAAACGTCGCATTAACTCGAAATTTGGCATAATGATCAAGGACCGATGACAATACAATGATTTTATTTGTGCCATTATCCTTGCCAGGGTTTTTTTTTCTTTTTTTTTTACCAGGGTAGCAAAAAAACTGTCTTCGAAACCTACGCTGACATACGACACAAAATTCGAAACACCCTAAAAAATAGAAAATAATGGAAAAATGCGTGGGGTGCTTTTTGAGGTATTTTTTAATTGATATCAAGCACCCCACGCTTTTTTCCATTATTTTCAACTTTTTAGTTTGGTTTTTTTTAAACCATTCTTTTTTGAACAGCGAACACCGCCACATTTTTTAACAGATTTTTAGAACAGTATGTAGCTTACCGTGTTGTTCCATAGTTTCTGCATATGAGTCCTTGCTACAGTTTATGTACCTATGTGGCTACGCCCTCAAAACAGCGCTCCCTCGGCAACATCATTACAGCGCCAAAAAATCGTTGCAGCAATGTTTCTACCCATGCCCTCAAACGGAACTCATCCAGTCACTCTGACAACTGACAGCTAAGTAATCCACCCACAATGTACCCCAACCCTAAAACCGCGTCTTTTTTGAACCGATCCTATTTTTCAAACGGCGTTCACCGACGTATCGCGGTATTTGGATGCCAGTTCCCACAATTTTGCTCTTATTACAATGTTCTACGAATTTCTGGCTATTGTACAAAATGCACCGGAGGCGTGGACATTGTGCGTTCAAGTATAAATGCAGAATGTATTTTAAAGCACTGGGTAACTGGTGAATATTTTGTATTTGGAACGTTGGAAGTATCTGACCTGTTTTATGTATTTGGTTTTGAGATATTACGATTTTAAGTTACTGAAAAGCTGCTTATTTATGTTGTATAATACAGGGTGGCAGACATATCATTGACACTGAAATTTTCACGATATAATATATAGTACATGACTCTAGATGTACCGTAGGAGTTTTTCTCGATTATATATCAACAAAAAAATCTGCTAACCACTGAATTTCCACCGCGACATTTTTTTATGAAAATAGGAAAGTATCGCAGTCAAAATGTATGACAACTAATTTCATAGCAGGGGGATTTAGAATCTTGGAACTAATTCATAGTATTACTTTGTTCGTCGATGTCGTTGCCACCTTGTATATTTTCAACCTCCATTAGTTTAAAATAACATGATGAATGCATAATTATGAACCCCATTCATGCTTATACTATAATTGATTAAAACATTGTGTAGTATTTGGAGCACTAAGATACAGAGTGTGCTTAGTCTGGTACTCAATGTTGAATCTGTTTAAGTTTTCTGTTAATGAGAATTTCATGACATGCTGCTTGTGTATCCATAATTGTTTGAACTTTGTGTATGCTATATAAATGTATGTATTTGAACCTTACGTCTGCTTTCCCCATTTTCTAGCCTTTAACTTCGCTAAGGACGAGGTGAGGATTAAAGTTTATACCAGCTTTACACGGTATACTTCCGGCTATACTACACAGAATAGGCATATGCTTATTCTGTAAAATCTCACCGTGAAAAGTTAAATGAAGTGAGTTTGACATGAGCTGTCAATTGTGTCAATCCTTACCATCAGCTGCAGTGCTATTCTGTAAAAATCTCACCGTGATAACCTGGGTGAAGTGAGCTTAAAGTGAGGTGTCATTTGTGTTAATTCCTAACATCAGAAAAACTGACAGCTCACTTTTAGGTCACTTCACCTAAGATCTCACGGTGAGATTTTAACAGAATAGATCGGCTGGAATGACAACTCACTCTAAGCTCACTTCACCTTAGTTTCCAATGTGACGTTTTTAAATAATAGAGCGATAGATAAATAACTGACAGGATCCTCAGGCGGGTCTCAGGGGCTTTTTCTACGGTGATCGAACATTAAAACACGTTTGCTCAATAACTTGAGCAAGAGTTTTTATAAAAACCATCTACGAGTGCATTTTAATCTTCTTCCTTCGATTTTTTAGTCCAATATTTTACGTACTGTTTTTTTTTCTGCTGTTCCCATTCTAAATTAGTGTGTCAATTCGAACTTCACATTATATACCTACAATTCCAATTTGTCCTCTTTATTACATAAGGTCGTATTTTGCCGACAACCTTTACACTATTCAAGTAAATCCTAGTCGATAGGTCCATTCCGAGTGTTCCTATACATATGTATACATATAATGCCTTAATACGCACTTTCCCATCTAAACGTTAAGCCAGGATTAAATATTTGGTTTAACATAGATAGAATATTAACGTCAAATCGAGCGAAATAATCTTAAAGTTAAATAAGTATTTAGGTTAATTGCTGTATTAAGATATGCTCTATTATTATCGATGCACGGATACAAAACTGGGATACTCGTATTATAAAGCGGTAAAAATGTAAAGTAAAAATAATAGTTTGAAAAAAACTAAAAAACACGCTTCCATTGAAAACCAAACTAAAAAGTACAAAATAATGTAAAACAGCGTGGGGTGCTTTTTAAGGTATTTTTTTATTGATATCAGGCACCCCACGCTTCTTTTCCATTATTTTGTACTTTTTAGTTTGGTTTTCAATGGAAGCGTGTTTTTTAGTTTTTTTAAACTATTATTTATTTTGTATTTTTTAAGGTGTTTCGAATTTTGAGACGCATGTCAGCGTAGTTTGTGACGTATGTCAGCGTAGTTTTCGAAGACAGTTTTTTTTGCTGTCCTGGAAACCCTGGCAAGGATAATGGCACAAATTTGTTTGTGACGTATGTCAGCATAATTTTCGAAGACAGTTTTTGTGCTGTCCTGGTAACCCTGGCAAGGATAATGGCACAAATTTATGAAATTATTGCATTGTCATCGGTCCTTGATAGGTGTGCAAAGTATGAATGAAATTTTGTCGTTTAAAGTGGGTCAAAATCGCGCTATAAGGAGTCGGTTACAAACAAACATACATACAAACATACAAGTGAAGCTAATATAAAGCGTGTAAAAATTGGTTTATTTTTGTAAAGCTATCAAAATGTTGTCCTTTTTAAATCAACCTGTAGGTTGACCGCTAGAAAATTCCTTGTGATAGTAAGCCTGCCTATGTATGCTCACCAAAACCGATAAGTAAATAGGGTCATCGGATATAGTCTAAAATTTAATTTAATTATTAGAAAACATACAATTTTTTATAAAATTAATTAAATCTCATTATGAGAACATCCATCAAGTTCATACTAAACATCAACTATATTCAACGACCCAGGTTACTTATTTTTGTGGTGACTGTACCCGCTACTGTACATTAAGTTTAATGAAATTTAATAATACACATACATACAAAAATTCACGCCTTTTTTCCATGGGGTAAGCAGAAACTATGAACACCACCTGCTCGATCCTTACATACTTTTTTTGCCTCGTTTACATTCATACATTGGTCATACACGCACGCGGGTTGCAAGGACCTGTACTACGCACCTGATCTTTCTGAAGAACATCACCAATAAGATTGTTATATTTCTGCTAAGGACGTACCCTAAATTAAAATTAAAACACAATCCGTAACCAAATATTGTTGTATAACCTAACAGCAAGGGGCTAAGGGACTTACTAGTATAAAAGCAGCAGCGTTCTCTATGCATTTTATCACCATACTGCGATCGCCAAGCCGCCCGCCAAGCGTGGCGATTTTGGCAAACCCCATCTCCCCCCCAAATGGGGAAGACGTCCAGCAGTGGACGTCTTTCGGCTGAAATGATGATGATAATGAGAAACGTTACAATAATTCTATTTTTATCAAAAACTAGGTCGAATAACTTTATTACTACACCAAGTTATTCATCATAACATAAATCAAATAATAATGTTAATTTTCTGGAAGTCAACAGACGGAAGACAAATCAAAATCACCATAATCTTAAACATAATATTGATCCAATCAAAACACAGTAAATCAAAGCTCACCTAAAGCCAACAAGGCGTTAATTACGGCCGATAATTGCCAACGGATTGAAGAGTGAAATCCATCTTAAGAGTAGGAAGATACTTGCAATTAATCTTTTTATAATAGTTCTACTGATCAGAAGAAAGTATGGTTAATAAAGATGTGCACGCTTGCGATTTCCAAAGCGTTTGATCACAACTACTTAATATAAAGATACGAAGAAGACACTTTTTTCTTGCTAATACTTTTTAATCGCACAATTGTCCCCTTTCACATCACATTCTCTCCTTACTGTATTAGGCTTATGAAATTATTATTTTTTTTAAACTACGACTAAACGCGGGCTGTGTGAAGTCTCTCGCGCGTTTTCATAGAAATTGTTCTACGGATATAAATCGCCGATTCGCGCGCTACGTTGCGTCGCGCTAGTCTGAACGAGCCTTTAAACGCACTACATTTACCATTAAAAAAAAATGACTTGTACCCGTCCCAGAAATATCGATAATATTATATCTAACCATTAATTTTAAGTGTTGCCAAAGTAGAAATTACATTCAGTTGCTTTAATGAAAATATATTCAAAAGTTTGTTACAATTTCTGTAATTTGTACTTTGACAGTGTGGCCACAGTGGAAATTGTAATTCAGTATTAAAATAAGGCATAGAATTAAAGCGGCAGTTCAATATTTGAGTTATGGTAGGTAAAAAAATAAAAAACGCATGTTTTCAAACTAGTTTAGCAGTAAAAACTGAGCAGTAAACTAAATAAAAATGAGTCATAAAATAATTTAAACGAGCAGTTCAATAAATACTGAGCCGTGGAATAGTTGAACTGGGCGGTTAGGCGCGTACAGTTAACAAATCGTAATTAGTTAATAATACATTTTATTTTAAGCAGTTCTATAAATGATGAGGCGGTAAAATGGGAGGAACAGCGCGATATTCAATGAATGACTCATATTCCAGACGTTGTTTTATGAGATAAAATCGTTTCTGGCACTCACCGGCCGCTGCCGCGGCACCGCTCGCTTCGCTCGCTCGGCTCGTGCGTAGGAGGTCACAGTTTTAACCTAACCTAACCTAACCTCCCCAAACCATGTCGGATCTGCCCCGTAGGGTATTTCAAGGTATTATTGCTTCTAGAGGTTCGAACTGCCCATTCCAACCGTTTTACTGCTCATTAATTTATTAAACTAGTAGAATAATTTTTGCACTGATATTGAATGATGAAATAATAGACCAATATTTTTATTACTTACTGCTTATGTTTTACTGACTCACTAATTTACTAACCGCCGAAGAATTAAACGACTGCCCATTAAATTTTTCAAATGATCATGATAACTTCTGTATTGTTTAAATAACAGTTGTAAAAATTAATTCCCTTAAAATAATATAGTTTTATGAAACTTAATCAAAGAAATCACGAAATAGTGTTCTTTCAAATTGGCTAGCTAAACTCCACAGATGTCAATGGTCGATAAAAATAAAAGATAAAATTGATTGTTTTTGGTTTTATCATGTTAAAATATCAATGCCCATATTGTCTACGGAGTTTAACTAGCTAAATAAAAATAACCCTTTTTTAAATTGCATTAGATCTCAGTTTTAATGCTAGCTTTTCCAAAGCAAGGGTGCTTTTTACACGCTTTATATTAGCTTCACTTGTATGTTTGTATATTTGTATGTTTGTATATTTGTATGTTTGTTTGTAACCGACTCCTTATAGTGCGATTTTGACCCACTTTAAACGACCAGATTTCATTCAAACTTTGCACACCTGTCAAGGACTGATGACAATGCAATAATTTCATAAATTTGTGCCATTATCCTTGCCAGGGTTACCAGGACATCAAAAAAACTGTCACAAACTACGCTGACATACGTCTCAAAATTCGCTTTTTTTCCATTATTTTGTACTTTTTAGTTTGGTTTTCCATGGAAGCGTGTTTTTTAGTTTTTTTAAACTATTATTTATTTGTATTTATTTTTCTGTACAAGATGCAAGTGACATAACGTAAAACTTCTGAGGCGGTCATTGTACTCATAATTATGAACAACTTTTACTACCTAAAGGGACCATCGTCACCATCTACCCATTCAGTCTAACCAGATGCAGCCGAATACCAGAGTTTTATATGGAACTACTGCCTAGACTGGGTGGCAGTCTTTCGAGCTTCTGAAGACCCGTAACTAATGTCAAGTTTACTAAATTGACTACCAACTGATATATCCGCATAGGTAGTCCAATTAAATATTGTCCGTCTCTGACTGCTGTTTGAAACAGTGACGGCAAATTTACATTATGTGTAAATTTATTAGAGTTAAATTCCCTGTTTTTACATGGTACACTTGGAGATTTTGATCTCATTTGGAATTTGACGCTAACATAAGAAGTTGGGAAAAATCTAGGCAGATGATGGTGAGTCAATTTGTAAACAATCATTTTCTCTGACTGAACACGGCACGTTATGCATCATCATCATTCATCATTTCAGCCGTAAGACGTCCACTGTTGGACTTAGGCCTCCCCCAATTTAGGGGGCTTTGCCATAATCGCCACGCTTGGCAGGCGGCTTGGCGATCTCAGTATGGTGGTAAAATGAATAGAGAACGCTGCTGCCCATTCTCTAGTAAGTACCTTAGTCGCCTTTTACGACACCGACGGGAAGAAATGGGGTGGTGTTATTCTTTACGTCCGGCACCACACGGTACACGTTATGCGTTTGCGATTAATTGTAAGTGTGTTCTTGCTCTAAAACCAAATCCATTCGATTCAAATATCCGTGCGGGCGTTTCGAAAAGGTTCCGCATAAATCATTCGAGGGCCTTCTACGTTCTCCAAGGCTGCTTCTACTCCAGTTAATGCATTTCGATTACCCCCTTGAAATTCATGAACTGATCCTTCAGAGGAACTCCTTAATATTCTTCGATAGTGCTTCAAAGCATCTTTAATTTTTTTGCGATGCAAATGTTTGATGGGAGATGAGATGAAATGCAAGCGAATCTTTTATTAAGTATTAGCGTAATAATTTCACTTAAAAATAGTACTATCTTGATATAAAAAGGATTTGTTATTATTACCTTCTACGAATTAACCCAGTTAAATTTTAATATCGTAGAAATTATTCATTAAATTTGTATTTATGTGGCACAGACATAGAATTTCATTAATTTTACTGCGTCAATGTATTTATGCAATATACTAATATGTCTATATTATAATTATATTATACACAGATTTTAGAGATTTTAAGAGGCTGCACTATCCTTTTAAGTAATATAATGATAAAATGAGTTTTATGGGAGCTAAATAAATACTTTACCTGCATGCTTTTCCAAAAAGTAGTACAATAGTATTTGTTAGGGAATTTCTAATTGAGCTACAATTTCAAATTCCCTTAATTCCCATACCAAATTACTATTGTTTTACTAAAACACACAGCGTATTTAATCGACTTACTATTTAAAAAAAAATTCAAATACAAGAAGTCCGTCTTACATCCAACTATCCGGTTTTATTTACACCTCAAGGTCCATCCCCGTCCCCTATTCAAAGGGAGAAAAGGGGGAGAGATGGTCACGTCCGCATCCAGCAAAATTACGCCAAGATATTGGCAACGACTTCTGATGGCATTAGTTAAGCCCCGAGCACACTTGAGCGTCTATAATTTTGTGGAATTACTTTTAAATAATTACTTGGAAATTGTTACTCTAGTAAGAGAAGATTTTGTATGATTAACTTAGTTTATTAACTAAGTTTTGAATGATTAACTTGTCTTGATAGTTGACTGAATATGACGTGTGTCTAAGTTGAGGCTAACTTGAGCTAACTATTTTTTTATTCGTTCTCCTGTTTTTTCAACCTATTTTTAGAATGATTTGCTGAATTGGATAAGGTATATAAGAGCAAGAGGGATTACAGAGTTGGAAAAAAAATTTTTTTTTAACAAGGTCTTAATGAAATAAACGTAAATAAAATTGTTAAAAGAAACATTTTTGTATTTTTTTTTTAAACTTTGAGGCTTATCTTCAAGGGTAAGCAGGACCTACATGCCTCAAGCTTTAAAGAAAATATTAAAATTCAGTGTTTATGTAAGTTTGATTTACGATTAAAACTTACGTAAGCAGAGAATTTTGACACTCATCATATGTACAAAAAATAAATTACTTTTTTATACATATTGATGTTAAATATCTAGTTCCTATCAGATTTACATATTTTTTTTTAGAACCAGACTGTGTATCAAGACAAATGAAACGAGCCCAAACTCGATAAGGTGGCATCGTTTTCTAACAGAATACCCATGGCCACCTTCAGGCCTCATCATCAGATAAACTCCATTTCATAACATTATTGCATTTTCATCCAATTTACTTATGCATACAAAATTTCAGCTCAATCTAAAACCGGGTAGTGTGTCAAATTTAACTTATAAGATTTTACTACCGACAGTCAGACACCGGGACAGGCTAAATAAAACCTTGTAAAAACGATAACATCAGAACAAAAGATCGCACCCATAGAAAGCTCAACAACAACACCTATGACAAAATATCTGTAATATAGTGAAACATAACATTAACTGTAATAAAATATCATTTATAAGTAATTATTTCTACATAACTACTTGTTATAAATATTTTATATTGTGTAAACACAGCCTTACTTTAGCTCCAGGTGTCGGATTTAGAGGAGTTTAAAATATTTCGAAACGTTTCGTAGTTAAACTCTATGTCTGTAGTTCCAAAATACTAACATTTGATGTCAAAGCAATTTATCGAAAAAATCTAGGGCAGATTTACTGGGAAATTAATGAGATTTATCTGAATAATACCGTTCTCAGAATCCTCTTAGACAAACATATATAATCACGCCTATATTCGCCAGAATGGCATAGGCAGGGGTGTGTAGTAGTGACGTGCATATTTCGGCAGTTATATTTAAATATCATATAATAGGTGGTGAATTTATTGCCGTTTACGGAGCACATATTCAATCTTCAGGTGGTACAAATGACTGAGTTTGTGATGAAAAGAACCTAATGGCACTTGTCAGACCTGAGAATCACCTAAAATATTGATGGGGACACACCATACTATACACTAGTTGGAATAAGTCCAACAAAAGTTAGCAGAGAGGTGACAAGTTTCAGGGAAAAAGCTAACATGGTCTCCGCCATATGACACACTATGCACGACGGACGACATCCTCGTGCCCCAAAGGCTGAAAAGCCGACACAGCTTCTTAAAATGTATCGTCGCACTGACTGGAAGGAACTCCCTAGCTAGAGATAGAAGTCTTTAGGCAGACTCCGAACCCAGATTGGCTGAAGCAAGGAAAACCTGTCTACTGTTCAGATGGAGGGAGATTTATCTACGATTTCGTCTTGGAAAGCAAATACGGTGCTGTTCCACAAACGATGGGTCACTTTATATTATGTCCTGCGTGCCCTGTCAGCTGCACGTTACAGGAACTAATGGACTCTAAATGGCGTTAAACACGTAGTAAAATTGTGAGCCGAGTAAACGTAAGAGAAGCTGGATAAAATCAAACTGTTTGTAATTTAAATACATAATTTATATGACATAGATTTGATATTTGATGATTACTTTAACTCACACACAAATGATTACTTGTTAAAATATTAGGATTATCATCAACTTTTAAAATATTTCTCCATCACAAAAATAATTTATCGATCATTGCTTTAGTTTTAATTATTTTTACCTGTTTCGGTATACCTAGTCATTTTTTTCACATATAATTTACTAGCTTCTGACCGCGACTTCGTCCGCGTCAAAATTTTCCCTTGACCCTTCCCGTCGCATCGAATTGTATGCCAGTTTTCGTTCATTTTCCGCTCCTTTTGATCGTAGCGTAATGTTATATAGTCTATAGCCTCTCTAAATAAATAGGCTATCCAACACAAAAATATTTTTTCAATTCGACTGGCCTGTTAGTCTAGTGGTTAGTGACCCTGACTGCTAAGACTGAGGTCGTGGGTTCGATTCCCACCCGGGACAAATGTTTGTGTGATGAGCACAATCATTTGTTCTGTCTGGGTATAATTTATTTATATTATGTATGTATTTAGACATATATAAGTATGTTTATCAGTTGTCTGGTTACCCATAGTACAGGTTCTGCCTAGTTTGGGATCAGATAACTTTGTGTTGGTTGTCCTAAGATATATATTATATATTCGGACCAGCAGTTCCTGAGAATACCGCGTTCAACCAAACAAACAAACAAACTATTCAGCTTTATAATATTATAAGTATAGATGAATACAAAATATTGTAAAACATTTTAAAAGAGTAACAGTGGAGTTTCTTGCCCATTCTTCCTATACGAAACTACCTTTTAGAAGGTTCAAAAGTGCTTTTCATGTGTTTCCAGCCAATTTAGAATACCATTGACAAGCTAAGAAGATACCATGTCAACAATACAGTACCTGTCAAAAGACACGAAATAAACGTCACCCAGACAACCACAACGTCACACGTATACCTACTCCTCATCTCATCCAACTATAACTCATACATCAATAAGCAAAATTGAATTTTCTATCAGATTTCCGCATATCAAGCCACTTACGACAGCAACAAGATTGCATTACGTCGGGCTCACGTAATCGATGCAGCCTCTCTATTGGTCCCGGGAGCAATCATGCTCTTATTGGTATCCCGGTACAGACGTGTCCCGACAATTTACACGGAGTGACGTCACTCATAATCCGAGAGTTTCGTTTGGTTATTGACAGGGATGTCAACGTGATTCGAGCTGTCTTGTTCAATTCAATTTCATTCATCTTTATTGCAATCCATAACTCTTTTAACTGGTTCTTCTCCCTAGGAATCAAAGTCAGTTTCTGACATTTCATAAGTGCCCATGTAGGTTTTGACATAAAAATATTTTGATTTGATTTGATTTGTTGAGCAGACGAATTTTTCGAACTTAGGAAGCAACAAACAGCTAGCTACCTAAATTCTTCAAACAATTTTCCGATTCTCATTAATAGTGTTACTACTAACAAGAGACATAATTGTAAACAGTACCCAGATACAGTACTACGTTTCAAAATCAAAAAAATCAAAATCAAAAGTCATTTATTCAAACTAGGCTGAGAGTCAGCACTTTTTGAACATCAAAGTTACATGAGACAGTCCTCCCAAAACGCCCGCCCTTCGACACTTCCTAGTGCTTTAGCTGGGAAGTTTGTATCGTTTGTTTCGATAAACAAATAAATCGTTGCTTACATATTTATTTAAACTCTTTTAATTCACTTTCATGTGATAGATTAATAGAATAATATTTTTGTAAGTAGGTATAAACATTAATTCAATCGCATTTCCTATGTTTCCATATTGAAGTACTTACTTATGTATTTTTTAATAGTTGTTGCCCGTGATTTCATTTTCGGTCCAAAATTAAAACTAGCTCATGATCTTAACCAGGTCATGTCTGTGTGCTGATTAAGCGGGAAACCCTAACAAAGAAACAACCAAACTTACTTACACTTTTATAATATTAGCTTGGATTTTTTCTGAAGGACGGACAGACTACGGACAGCCTTTAAAGAACCTATCAGAACACTCTTAGAAAGCTTATCAATAAGTACACAGGACTAGTGGACCGCTTACTAAGAAAAGAATCTAAATCAATTTTGAATCCGAACTCAATTTCACTCCTCCCATTTCTTATTAGACCAACCAACGCCGCTAATCCATCAATGCATTCCAAACTCAAACCTTTCAGTATCCAATTACTCTATTCCAAGACCGTGTGAGAACCATTAAGAGGCCACTGGCGCAAATAATTACTTTAAAAATTCTCTTCGTCTATTTTGCTAAAAGCGTTTTCGAATAGCATTCGAGCTACTGGCACGAGTGAGCTCGTGCCTATACGGGAGAGCGTTAAGAATGGAGCCTCGTCTCGGAAAATAAAGGCAGTATTGGAAACTCAATGAGGTAAGTATGTTTGGATTCCTTAGAGTGCCATTTTGAGAAAGGTACTTATTTGCAGTTTTAAAGTTTAGATTAGGAGGTGGGATGTGGAAGTGGAGTGGAAGATTGGGACAGCAGAGACCGTGGGGCGAGTAGATGTCAGTAGGTTTTGTGTTCATATGAATGAGTTATTGAAAATACTAATCTGTCTGTCATGGAGATTGTAGGTAATTAGAAAAAATACGGTTTATTTTTGCACAAATTCAAGGCACAAATAATGCAACAGTTCTTAGTAAACTGTAGCGAAAGCCCAGTATTCTAAACTTTTGGCGGCAGAGTCGCTTGGTTTTATTTTCTATCATCCATTTTCAAGTGTATCACGACAATTTAGTAGTAGCAATGTTTAATGCATCTTATTCTTTATGTTCTAGTATTTAATTTATTTTTTTTATTTTAATAATGCAATAAGAACAGCTACATTATGGAATATAACAATCAGAAAAACATAAGCAACTTTAATGATATTACAGTCCACAGCGTTATTCTCTGAATAAATTAATATAAAATCACCGTTTATTTATTTTCACTTTAACTCGTCGAATGTCTTAATTAGAGACACAATAGAAAGACAATTGCTTATGTCGCACTGTGTAACATAAGACATTCGAGAGGTTAAGTTACAAACATCAGTGTTACCCTGTCTCTAGTACTAGGAGTTCCAGTATCACAAGAGCCAGACGTCTCTAGTTTCAGGAAATATGATATAGAAGCGAGATACAAAACGAATATAATTAACGTAAACATTAAACTAGTATTATAAAAACTATATTAAAAACAACAAACATTATTAGCCTTAAGTTCACGTGTCTCAAAGGGTTAGTAAATAAATAAGCATTTATTTTATGTTCGCCAGTGCCCCAGTCCTATGAAGCTTGAATAGTCACATTTAACGCACTGAATCATAAATTGCTGTATTGACTAACACCTAATTTCCTCTAGCCATATTATTTCCAGAACAGAATTCCGTACATAGACTGAACATAAGAACATAATCTATTAAAGGGTAAGCTCTGGACTGGTAACAGCCGTGAGAAAGCGGACATGAAAGCGGAAATTTTAAGACTCAACCAAACATACCTCCTGAAAGATCTTACCACATCGTTGTTGTACACTCAAACAAAGAGATAGACCGTTCAATGTTTTACCCTATGTAAAATGTCTACTTTTATATTGTTATTCATATGACCTGCACAATAAAGAGTATTTTATCATTCCAATCTATGTATTTAACTAAACGATGACACGCATTTTACTTAAATCTACTTTTAAACTTTGCTTGTTGACTTGTCACATCCCTCAATCCCAAATGCCTCTTAAGACGATAAGAATATCACGTCTTTAAAAAAGTGTTAACACTTTTTGTTTCTCCTATGGGAGAACGGTGTAGTCCTGACAATTCATCCCCTAAATGCTAATATTTAACGCATTTAGGGGATAAATCTAATAAAAGTTAGTCAGTTTTGCAAAGAGATTTTCCATCGGGCACATGACTTGTAAAAATGAAATTGACAGTGTAGTGAAAAGATGAATTTATTTAAACCTGTATACCAAACTCCTTGGTCGACTGTACGTGAAAAGGTAGCAGGGGTACATTGCCGTATTTTACGTCATGACCTGTGAGAAGGAATGTAAGAAGTTTTATTACTAAGTGTTGATGTTGCGCTATTACGCAACGGATTTTGTTGTGACTTTCACTGTCAGTGAGAGAATTTATCCTGGATGGTTAATGTGTGAAAAAAAACTAGCTGCTGCCCGCGATTTCACCCGCGCATGGCATTCCCCACCCGCCAATTAATTCTACGAATTTGAGACTGCAAATTGCGGACACCTCACCTAGGCACTGGCATAACTAAGGAAATGTTTATTGCGACAAAAAAAAACTTAATATAATATTAATACCGTAGTAGCATTATGTCGTTTTGCTTACCCTCATGGGAAGAAGTCGAGAGTTTATGTACAAATGTATGCATGGAAATAAAACCTGCATTACAATATTATATCTCCTCCCTTTTGAAGCATTAAAAACACAACAAATTTCATAGAAAAATGTAACAAATTAATTCTCAATTCTATTCTCAATTCTATTCTCAATTCTATTCTCAATTCTATTCTCAATTCTATTCTCAATTCTATTCTCAATTCTATTATCAATTCTATTCTCAATTCTATTCTCAATTCAATTCTCAATTCAATTCTCAATTCAATTTTCAATTCTTTATTGCATACCATAATGTTAAAACATAGTTGGAACGGAAATTATTGTGATAGATGCGTATAGTCCTGGTGCTCTTAACTTTATTTTATTTTTAATTTACGTCTTGTTATTGATAAAGTTAAAGTTAATGGTCATGTATAAACATTATTCTATTCTATTCTTAAAGTATACACTTAACTTTTTATTTTAAACAGCCACTCAAGATTTAACCTTCTCACTGTGAATTAAGTAATTACTTTATATTTTGAGACCCAATTTCTGCCCGCGGCTTCGTCCGGGTCAAATTTCTTTCTCCACCGACTCACCCTGTATTCGTGACTTTTTTCATTTTACTCTACTCTTAAAGGTTTAGCCTATAACCTTCCTAGACAAATGAACTATCCAAGACTATTTATTGTTTTTTTTTTTTTCAATTTGAATCAGTAGTTCAAACAAACTCTTCAGCTTTATAATATAAATATGTATGTAATAAAGATACTCGAATATACAGTTTTATGAATAGAAATAAAATATATGTAGAAATGACTGTGCTCGTTTCGTTTGCTTACATGCATCGATATATATGTACTCTTACATGCTTAGCGCCGTACAGTTAGCGTGCTTCAAGAGGCACTATTAGCAACTACATGTTACTAAGGCTACAGTTTGCTTTCAAAGCTGAAACGTAATACCAAAGGCATACAAATAACTTGCAACTTATTTAAATAACGTTGTTGAAAATTGTTGAAATATAACAGACGAAGCTTAAAATTAGAGCTCAAATATATTTTTTTCTTTGTAAATATTGTAGTGTTAACCGACTTATAGAATAGAATAGAATATTTTTATTTTATACCGGAGTCTATAGGGTTAGTAACAATTTTTCGTGACGTCTAGTGTTAGTAGGTTACAGATAGATACAAATATAAAATTACAATTAAAATTCAGCATGGAGCCGCATTCATCTCCGCAGCATCGGGGAATCCCACCGATCTGCGAATACATTGAGAATACTGTTGGTGCTGCCGCGAACACGAGTCATCAGGAATGCACATCTATTTCTAATAATGGCGGCAAAACCATCAATATTATTATCTGCAAACATCCCTGACGCACTACTACGCCACGGCAGCCGTAGCGACACTCTCAGTGCATTGTTATATTGAACGCGTAGGTCGCTGTATGTCCGCTGAGTGAAGTTGACCCACAGGCTTATGAAAGACTACGTTTGCCTCGGTTGGTCCGTGGATACATATCAAGACTTCTCCGTGCTTCAGAAAGCATGTAAAGCTGCCATTTGTAAATCTTGGCTGTCATTTGTAGATCTTTCACAATCGTTAAAGGTTAGGTTAGTTAGAAGCCCGAATGCCTGACAACCACTCTTACCTTACTAAAGGGGTTAATGCTGTAGGTATTACTTGGTAAATGGGTTGTGGAGGTCAGATAAGCAGTTGCTCCATATAAGAACTAGTATGTAGTTGCATTTAGTTTAACTGGAAAAACAATTTAAAAAAAATTTACTCCTACCGCAAACTGGGTTAATCGAACACCGCTAAAAAAAACGTCTCGTATCGATATATATCATGGAATTAACGCACAACACCAAAACCGCCAATTAGAATATTATTTTATAATCACAATACAGGGTCGCGAGATTTGTTCGAAAGAGTTACCGTGGCCCTGGCATATGGGCAACTGAAGGAACACGAGTGGGTTTTAGGTAATAAAAGTCTGACACGCTCTTCCGCTCCACCTAGAGCGGCAGACGTTATTTGATGATTTTCAACACACAAAAAAAAACCTTTGTATATTTATTAAACTGGTTGTGGTAGGTTTAATTATTTTTGTGATAAAATATTAAATAACAAAATCAATTCTGCACAAAAAAGAATCATAATGTGCATTTATTAAGTTTTTCATAGTTTACGAGTCTTATTAAATACGATAGTAAAATATACCGTCGTGCATCATAAAATAATCAATCAACAAAATAAAACTGACCTGCAAATTGCAATAAACGCAAGAAAATTTAAATTTCAAGGGCTACCTTAGCTTTTCCCAGCTATACTTATTCGGGTCGGCTTCCAGTCTAACCGGATGCAGCTGAGTACCAGTATTTTACACGGAGCGACTGCCTATCTGATCTCCACAAATCAGTTACTGAGTCAAACAATAGCTCTTGGTAAGACTGGTTGTCAGACTTTCAGACTTCTGACGACCCGGAACGACTGTCAAAGAAATGAAATGAAAATTCAAGATGGCGGCTACCTCAGCTTCTCCTCCTTAAAACAAATGAGTTCACTTTACATTTGTATGCAATCGTTTGAATGAGGTTTCAAATGAATCGATCGCAGACTCCTGGCCACCGTAGGCGTGACTTGCGGGCGGCGAGCAATGGGTATCTCGCCGCCCGGTAAG
Organism: Aporophyla nigra; assembly: GCA_947507805.1. Taxonomy (NCBI): domain Eukaryota; kingdom Metazoa; phylum Arthropoda; class Insecta; order Lepidoptera; family Noctuidae; genus Aporophyla; species Aporophyla nigra. Next base: position 23,812,008 of record OX382297.1, on the reverse strand, counting down.
GACCAGGCTCGGGTCGACGGCGCGTAGTGTTCCACACGCACCTCAAAGAGATGTCAGCAGAACTGAAGGGGTCTGCTAGGACCGATGCCTGCCGGGGTCGCGAGATTGTTCGAAAGAGACACCGTGACCCTGGCACATGGGTAACTGAAGGAACACGGGTGGGTTTTAGTTAGTAAAAGTCTGACACGCCCTCCCGCTCCGCCCAAAGCGGGAAAAGTCATTTGATGATTTCCCATTTAAAAAAAATGTTTCAAATAAACTATATAGAACAACACTAAGCACTAAACTAAAACAGAATAGCAGTCATTCCATCTCAGAGGGTTCGCCCAACGCATGATAATCATCATAATCTATAACGCCGTCCGGTAATAGCCCGGGAGCCGGAAATGAGCTCCACGGGGCCACACCGGCCTTGTAATGAAACCGACACACCGCTGCGGGACTATTAACGTGCTGCTTCTAATGTTTCACGTCTCTCTTGATGGTAATTTAATTGGTCAGGCTGAAATATCAATTAGATTGGACGATTACGACGATTTTTGGTTAAAAGAAAGTTGAATTCAGTGGAAGAATTTTATTATTTAATGTGCTCGGCCGAGGAAGCGTATAACGACAACTATTTCAGTAGAAAATATATTTTTATTTTTGCCAAAAGAAAGACAACCCTTCAAAAAAAATTACACAAGTAGGTACTTACGTTCTATGAATCTAAAATATTAGATATTCAATTAGTAACTCAGTGCACAATAATTAGTTCAGGTTATTACGAAACCGATTCACTCTGACCTCCATAGTAGGTATAAACTGTATTACGGTGATAGAGCTTGATGTGAGATATTGTTGCTGGCTAGCCTATAATATTCCCACTGCTGGGGTACAGGCCTGGAAACCCACATGTGAGGAAGCGGATCATAATTTACCATGCGCGTCCAGTGCAGCATGGTGTATGTCACTTCTTCTTGTCTGCGAATGTTTGGTTCTAGGTTATGCCGGTTTCCTCGCGATGTTTCGGTGCTGGTTTAATTACAGTGAATTACAGGCCCATGAGATAGCTTTCTGCTTTAACTTTGGAATGAAAATGCAATTGCTATGCCCCATTCATCATTGCGCGTTTTACGTAAGTTGAAGTGAGCTCTCAATGCGTTGTCTTCTTTGACTTAGAGACGTCATTGCAATTGCGATGCGTTCTAAAAACAAAAATGACATAGCACGTCTACTTTTGCGCGTTTTACGTAAGGTAAAGTGAGCTGCCATTGCGTCGTCATCTATGTATTAGGGTTGACATCGCAATTGCAATACCTCCTAAAGACAAAGAAGACATCGCATTTTCAATGTCTGCTTCATCATTGCGCGTTTCACGTAAGGTTAAGAGAGCTATCAACAGTATATATTTCTAGCATCAAGTGGCATGGTCCGCTATGTTTGGTGCTACTAAAAGGAAAACAACACCAGAATTCTTCTCGTGATTGGCGTAACAGGCAACTAAGGTAGTTTTACTAGAGAATTGGCAGCAGCGTTCTGTATACATTTTAAAGCCATACTGCGATCGCCAACCCACCTGCCAATTTTTGACTGGCCTATTAGTCTAGTGGTTAGTGACCCTGACTGCTAAGACTGAGGTCGTGGGTTCGATTCCCACCCAGGACAAATCTTTGTGTGATGAGCTCAATTATTTGTTCTGTGTCTGGGTGTAATTTATCTATAATATGTATGTATTTAGAAATATATAAGTATATTTATCAGTTGTCTGGTTGCCATAGTACAGGCTCTGCCTAGTTTGGGATCAGATAACGGTGTGTTGGTTGTCCTAAGATAATTATTTATTTTATTATTATTTTGGCGGTTATGGCAAACGCGTCAAAATTGTGGGAGGCTTATGTCCATCATTGGGCGTCTTTGGGCTGAAATAATAATTCACGCAGAGAGTGTAAAGAAAGCAGTAACAATATCAACCTAATTTCATCAACGAAATTAGGTCATCACTTTACACCAAAACCGATGCCATGCAAACGCCGTGCAAAAAGCACCATAAAAACAACCATTACTTTAAAGATAGCAACTTCACAGGCGAGCACATGAAGTAAGCGAGCAGCTGGGAAATGAAACACTCAAGCCGCCGCGCATGCGCCGACCGGCGACTGAATTTATTACCTTTTCCCATCAAACAAAGTGTACTCAGTAAAAATGCTTGTTTTAAAGTGTGTATAACTTGCCATGTCGACTTAGAGTAGGTTGTAGAAGAAGTATATAGGTTTCAGTGACTTGTTAAAGTTATGATCACTACATAGGTCATTTTTATTTTTAAAGATGGGTTGCTTATAGCCGTATTAACCAAACTAGTTTCTACCCGCGACTTCGTCCGCGTCAAATTATTGCTCCCGTGACCCTTTCCGTCGCATCGAATTGCCAGCCAGTTTTCATCCATTTTTCATTGCTGCTCCGCTCCTTTTAATTGTAGCGTCATGTTATATAGCTTATAGCCTTCCTCAATAAATAGGCTACTCAACACAAAAAAATATTTTAAATTCGGACCAGTAGTTTCCGAGATTAGCGCGTTCAACCAAACAAACAAACAAACTCTTCAGCTTTATTATAATATTATATATAGTATAGATTTGTAAGCCGGGGTGTATACCCCCACATTATGCAAGTAGGTAATGTTTGAGTCTCCTGTTGAGAGTAGGTGAAGACCAAAGAGACGATGAATGGACTGTATGAATGATGATGTAGATAGAAAAGGGGTGAAATAGGGATAAGGGCAGGACAAAATAGATGATGATGTTTGAATCTCCTGTAAAAAGGTAGGAAGCAAGCAGAGAATCCTGGCTCTATAGAAAATATCCTGGTGGAAAAACCTAATAAAACTTTGTTCGGGTAGAGAAAAACACTTTTTCACTTTGTAGTGTATTTTTAGAACACAAACGAATATTTATTCACTTTATAGTGTATTTTTGGAACACAAACGAGTTCCAAAAATACACTACAAAGTGAATAAATTTCAGAAGTCAGTCAGTCTTAGTACCGTATTTATGTTTTCTTGACACCAATCTATCATCATTAATATACTCAAAGTAGTTGAAAAAATACTTATTATTGAAGTTAACCCAAAAATGCATATGATTAATAAAAGATTGTTGAATTGATAAGCTCTTCCTTTCTGAAGTTGGTTTTTCAGGTTACATCAGGATTTTTGGCTTTGCTTTCGTGTTTCATGAACTCCGCATACTTTGGACCGCCCCGTACTAACTATCGTTCATCTTAGTAACAAGGTTAAGTCATGACTTGCACAATGCTAGTTTCAGTTCCCACGTTCATAGTTTGAGCATAAACAATCAATATTGTATATTGGGTACGGTCACCAAAAAAGATAAGGAACCAGTGTCGTCAGATATCGTTGAAGTTTAGTAAGAATCTGATAGATGTTTTGGAATAAAATTTATTAAAATTATTAGAAAACAAATAGCGCATTTATGTAATTGAATTTCATTTGAAAATATCCATATCATCATCATTTCAGCCGTAAGACGTCCACTGCTGGACTTAGGCCTCTCCCAATTTGGGGGGCTTTGTCATAATCGCCACGCTTGGCAGGCGGATTGGCGATCGCAGTATGGTGGTAAAATGCATATGTTTCTTACTAAAGTCCAAATATATCTAACGACCATGGTTATTTAAATCTGTTGGTGACTTTGCGTCTAGAGCGTGACCCGCATGATATTAGATGTATACTATAATATCGCCTGAATCCCAATGCTATCCTGACTTAAAGTCTGGGCGTTGATTTGGCTAAGACTAATGTAATACACATACCTATCAGCTGAACATAAACGTTACATACAATTGATATGGACGTCATTTAACTGAAAACGATTACATACAGAGAATGGAGGAGTCTAGACATTGTATTGATAACAAACCATTCAAGTATGAATCCTGAACAATTAGTATTATCATTTTCAAACACCTAACTCATTGTTTTGAATAAATTAGATTTTATTAGTCTACAGATACAATTTTGTACTTTTTTTTTTTAACTCAGTCTTTGTAACAACTTTGTAAGTCAGGTCACTAGCCCGCCTTAACAATATATTATATATTTCTTCTTTTCTATAATTAAGTTCTTGTCGTACATTGTGTGTCACGAGAAATCGAAGGAGTTTCATTCGTAAGCATTAAAACATATCGCGTCAATACGCGTCCAGATTAAAATTTTAGTAAATCATACGTCCCCAGATTTTAAGTCATACTCTTCAAAAGCATCAACCGTGACGTAGGTATTTAAGTTTCAACCTTATCAACATAAAGTATCACATAACCTCAACGACTCACAACGCGAACTCATCACACTCCGTTTCAAACCGTGTTATGAGAGAAAACATATTATGAGAGATGTGTTAATCAACATAATTCAGACTTAATACGCCATGACTGTGTTTAAAATAAAAACGTAAAGTGAGTAAAAACGGGTGTTATACAGTGTGTGTGTGCTCAAGAAAAACATGTCATAATATAACATGACGTTACAGCAACGTCCCTGGGCGAAGTATTGCAAACATACAGACTTATATTGTGACCAGAAACTATTCGTTTCATTCGGCTCTTTTTAAGGGTTCCATACTCAAAGTGTGTCAGCGTGTCTGTCCATATATATTATTCAGGTAAAATATTGATATATAATATGTAAAACTATGCTTGCTATCATGACAGTTGTACGATGCAACGTTTTTTTACGATATTCGTGCATATGAGTGGAACGTGGTGGGTATAGCTATGGTTCCATAAAAGAACGGCGACTGCCACAATTGGCTGTAGTGTCCAAATATATGATGTTTTTCACACCTTAATATCAAATACCAGTGAAAGTGATAAGTTTTCATAACTTCCGTTACATATACATATGATAGAAACACTCTTCTAAAAACCGCTGCTTTGCGTTCGTAAAATGTCTGATCTGCAGAAGCCCTTCTAGGTGTTCTGTCAAAATCTTAAAGTTTTCTCTTAAGCCTCTCGGCAAACACTGCCTCTCCCACTAAGTTGACCAAAAACCTGGATTAGGCTACAGGAATTCACTGTATGTAAGCACCACAGATCAGTATAAATCGGTAGTTCTTAATTGGCCTGTTAGTCTAGTGGTTAGTGACCCTGACTGTTAAGACTGAGGTCGTGGGTTCGATTCCCACCCAGGACAAATCTTTGTGTGATGAGCACGATCATTTGTTCTGTGTCTGGGTGTAATTAATCTATATTATGTATGTATTTAGAAATATATAAGTATGTTTATCAGTTGTCTGGTTACCATAGTACAGGCTCTGCCTAGTTTGGGATCAGATAACGATGTGTTGGTTGTCCTAAGATATATTTTTTTTTTTTTTTTAAGTACAAGTCAGATGTTCCTGCTCAAAACTTCATCCCGTATAACTATGTTGAGCTCTGTGTCGTCTCAAATTTGTAACCAACTAAAAAGCCATTTATTTTCCACAGAATGCGATAAACACAGCGCACGATATGTCGGTTCATAAATGCATGCGTTCATATCATATGAAGTTATTATGCTCTCTGCCAGCGTTAGTGTTCTTTCGACATAACAAGAGTGAACAGGTATCTTCTTGACACGCTCATTCCATCGTAGACCTTGTCCATGCTTTAATCCATCATTACCACTCAATCCATCATCACCACTTAGAAATAAATAAATACAAAATTAGTATGTTGTAATAATTTGAATTAAAATAAATAATTGTTAAAAAAAAAACCAAAAAGCAACCAGAAAGCCAAACTATAATAGAAAGAAGAAAATAATTTCGAAAAAATAATAAAATAAGGATTAATGAATGAAATCATTTTAATGTAAAAAAGCGTGGGATACTTTTTCAGCACACCTGATACGACACCTGTCTGGTCTGTGGTCCTCCCTTAACTAAATGAACTTTATACTCTGTTCCTCATACCTCCAAAAAAACTATTATACATTTTTAGTTCGGTTAGCTACAAAAGCGTGTTTTTTCGTTTTTTTTTTTTGCTCTAGCTTGCTGCTTCTGGCCTAGATACTGGCACAAATTTGGTTCACGATAAGTGTCCAAAAATTCAAATTAATCCGAAGTTTTGAAAGGGATGAAAATCACTTTCAAAAGTTCAGTTACATGTATACATACAAACGTACATACATACCAAGATAGAAAAAGCGTGTAATTAATAAAAAGTTTGTAAATGTGGCTTGTGTTAGTGACTATAAGGAAGTTATTGAAGAGCCTCTGAAACAACTTTGAATGAATAAAAGTTGGTACTTTTAAATAAAAAGTGCTAGCTTTTGTTCGGACCTTCACCCGCATGGAGGTTGGAAACTATCCCACGGGAATCTACGACCGGGATCAAAAGTATCCTATGTTCCAACACACCATCGTCTACCTGGATACACAATTTCATCTAAATCTGACTATATAATAATATAGTAGTAGTAAGGAAGTATGCAAAACAAAATTACTTAATACCGAGGAATTATCAAAAGAAATCACCTTTTCAATTATAGAAAGTTTATAAAAACAGAGAAAAAAAAAATCAGAGGGTTTCAAAATACTCGTCTGCATCGCTGTCAATGGGAAAAGTTCCCAAAAGGCTGGCAGCATTGGCACGTTGTATGGCAATGCTGATTCTTTGGCCAAAAATAGGCCAGCCCTCTGGTCATATATTAATTTTAGTGTTAAATAAGGAATTGTAAAATATTTAAATCAAATAAATACATCTTGATCATACGAGGAAAATTAAAAAAAAAAACCTTTTCAATTTAATACAAATTGTCAAACTCCTCATAACGAATAAAAATGTCTGCTTTCAGATCCCGAAGAAAGGAAATGTATAAAACTCTTACTATTTCAATATTAACTACCTTTCCAACACCTGTTACCCTGGTACTGATGAAAGTACTAGTCTTATAGTTATTAGAGCTTCTCGCGATTCTGCTTGATAAAAGTCAGTTTTATTATCCGACTACAGCTAAGTAGAAAGGAGAGTTATAATTTTGATTGATATGTATGTGGGTTCATCTATTCCTGCATAACTACTAAACTACTTATAATAATTAGAAATGAAGTATCGTTGAAAACGCGTTGATTATCCGCTAATTATGTGATATCTCATTAAATTATGAGGACATACAGTCATGAACTTTTTTTTGTATCATTATGGCGTGTGCTGACAAATGTATTCCACTTTGCCCTTGCTTTCAGCTTTCAGATATGAATATTTCTAGTTTCATACTTTTCAGAGCGTGATTTTTCAGTAGTTGGGTTTTTATTTTGTGCAAATATCTGTATATTTCAGAATGGCCCCCAACTAGATCCGAACACGCCAACCTCCCACGGCTCGGCAGTGAGTCCCATTAAACCCCAAAATGACGATAAATGACACCCTAAATTTATTATGTAGGTAAATATTTATTATGCGGGTAGCATCAATAATCAAATCTAATGAATTTGCGATATTTAATCTCCTTTGTTTTATTTTCCGTGATGAATAAATCAACATGCAAAATAAAACGAATTCGGGTCTCGAAGTTCTACTTTAATTTCATGAGTATTTTGATGTCCACTGTTTTAATTTCAGAGACATATTATTTGTAACATATCATCATCGGGAAATTGTGTAAATCAAGGATGCAAAACAGCTTTTGCCGATTTAGGTAGTGCGTGGGTGTTTGACGAGGAACGAGAAAAAATGTGTTTAGCTACGTGAATATAGTGATATTTCATTTCTTTAGCAACAGAGAATCACAATATAGCCCCGGGAAATAATCCTTGCCAAGGTAAAGTAGCCAAGCCTTGACATCACACCTTCAGGAAAATTTGAATTCGCAAAGAAACATACCAGCTGTAACAATATTACCGTTACAAATCTTTCGTTCTATTAATATTATATTTCTTTCATTTTTTATATTGAATTCTCTAAAGAGAGCGACATGTTTTTAGCATTCATTGCGAATTAAATATTCATAGAGCTACAGTTTTTATGAATATAATATATACTAAGGGTGAAACCATCTGACTGGGCGATTGAATTGAATAATAAATATAGCTCTCAACTAACTGTGGTATAGTTAAAAAATAAAACTCTAGAATAATTAATGTAATGCTTGTTTTAGTGGATTTTTTAAATTATTAGATGATTTTCTAATGGTGCAGCTGTGAAGCCGACAATACAATAATATTGTCTGCCTTACAGCTGCACCATTAAAGACACATAAAACGTAAAATATTACGTTTTATCACAGAATATAAATTAGTACCTTACGGTACAGAAGTTTCACTCCCGAGTTTAGGTATGATAAACGCAAGCATCCGGCCACCGTACTAGTCTCAATAGGCTTGCACTCGCTCGACTTGTCGCACACGCAGCGCACGCACCCGCGGATCAAAAGTAAACTGTTAATACCGTAAAGTACCTACTATTGTATATTCTACCTCTCTGACAGCCCTAGCAGATTGAAGCGAGACGGCAGACAGTTATTGTACTATGAACGCTATACGCAATGCAAAAGGTTGAAATTAGGTTGTTTTCCAGAATAGTAGGTAAATATCTCGGGGATTTTGCGCCGCTTGTATGGAAGTGAGACAGGCCTGGTTTTATGTTTCTTTGTTTGAATATTGTGTAAGAGCAGTGGTGGCCCAGTGTTAACGGCCGCGACTTACGAATAGGTCGTGTGTTCGAACCAAGCACCAAGCACTTTGTGTAAATTATTTCATCACCACTGCACTCAAAACGGTGAAGGAAAACATCGTGAGGAAACCGGCATGTCTTAGAATGAAAAATTTGAAGACGTGTGACATCCTACCACCAACCTGCAACGATCAGCACTTTTCAAACGTTAAAATTACATAAGACAATCCTCGAAAACGCCCACCCTTCACCACTTCCTAGGTCTTTAGCTTGGAAGAAGAAGTGGCGCATCAAACTCCCCAGCAGCACAGCTGTCAGTCCAGTTAGAAGAACTTGATTAAACTGTTTAGTAGTAAACATTAAGAGACACAAAACATTAAATTAAATTACGACATTAGATTATGGCCCAATGCCTCTCAGCGAGAGAAGGCCTGTGTCCCAGCAGTGGGAATATTATAGGCTGCTGATGAGGATAATAATTGTGTGCCTGGGTCAAATAATTTATTTTCTTTCTTATTTAACTAATATGTAATTTTATTATATGTGCCTTGTTTTCACATATAATTATATAATGGATATATCAAAAATATTGTAAAACATTTTTAAAAGAGTATCGGTGGTGTTTTTTTTTGCCCATTCTTCTCCGTACAAAACTACCTTTTGGATGGGGTGACTAGAATCAAATTTAATTTAATGTAAATATTTACGTTTAAAAGTAACTTTTATGTTCCTATTTGAAATTAATGTTTTGACTTTCACTTTAATGGACTGGTTCCTCCAACTAATATTAAATTCTTTAACACGTTCAGTACCGGGAGGATTCCTGGAGGATTTACGTGCAATAAGTATGCGTATAATTCCTATAAAAAGTAGGTGGAGTCTTAGGTGTTAATTAAATCATTTTGTTTATTTTAGATCATTTTAACACACAAAATTGGTTTCCAAATCAGCAATATATAGGCTTCGTTCAAAAAACCACTGAAGCACGTAACAACCACAATAACACCGCACTAAACCTATACACCAACTAAACCCAAATTCATAACAATTTTCCATTCCATTACGCGTCCACAAACCGGATCACTATAACCACTTAAACAAAAGCCGCAATACGAAGGCTATTACCCGAAACTTCCTATCTATATGAGCAGTGGAACGTACACTTTGTGGCGCTGAAAGCTAACTACGGGAAGCTGGTTCTAGCGCTTTTTCCGCTTTGTTTAATAGTTTTGTAGGTTCGTTCCGGATGGAGCATATTGGAAGCGAAACGCCTATTCGAAAAACATTTTCGGTTAGCGTGTGTGGGCCGAAAATTGGTGCTGATACCTTTTTGTTCAGTGGAAGTTCTGGTTTGGATGAAGTTCTGCTTGGAGTTTATTGATAGGGTCAATGCAACATTGAACGGTATTTTTAGTCATGTGAACTAAATTTGGAACGGTAGTTTATATTCTGGGTTGAATTTAGTTTTTGATCTCTGTGTCAGTTTTTAGGCAATCGATTCGTTGCAATAAACCGGTTTCTTTTTGTTTATTGTCGCACTGCTGAGCAAAAACTTCTCCTTTTTTCTTCCGCACCTCCACGTGTTGTGCCTTCTCTGGCCATGTTTGCCCTGCAAATCTTGTTAGATTATCACACCACCTTGGCCGTGATCTTCCGCGACAGTGATGTCATTCCTCAGGACTCCAGTAAAAATATGAGAATTAAATTTACGACTTTTTTATGACCAGCGAAAAATATGAGACCTTTATTGACGACTATTTTAAAAAGACTTCTGCTACCTTGTAATGACGACCAAACGCTAACGTTTTTCAAACGAATACTACTAAAGAAACCACTAAAATGTTTCACAGAGATAGCCCAAAACTGCACCGTGATCCTCACTCTAAAAGTAATTCCTACGTAAGTAAACCGGTAGAGTGGCCCACTGTGTGATGTATGACGCCATTTACACGCCACTCCAGCACGTTATTATCTGTGAACAGGCAGGTAGGTGGGTAGGTACTGTCGCACGAAATATACAGGCACTTACAAGGAAGTAGCGTGGGCGGAATATTGTCCATAGAATATACGTAGGTAGGCTGTGTACTTGTTGAATTGGGTCATTGAACTTGGATTTAACGTCGTCCTTGTAAATTATAGTTGAAGCTTTTTTGTCTGATAGATTACAAAAGATTTACTTTGGCACCAGCAGTGGTGTCCCTGTGCCCAGTGGTAATGACATACGAGTTGTGCGTCGTGAGTTCTTAGCGATCAGACAGGCGTTTGACTGGAGAAGGGTTGTAGCGTCATCAGAAATGGTTATAGTATACCTCGTCAGTGAATCCTACTTATGCGAAAGTGAGTGTAGCGGGCGGCTGCCACGATCAGGGGATTGGAGTGTTTCACAGCAGAGTCGAAGAAATGCGTCGAAAGGCGTTTCATGAACATTCTGAGAGGGCAAGCCGGTATCATAGTTGTTGTATTTTATAGAGGAGGCTGAGTTGTATTTGGAAGGATACCCACATTTAAATAGTTAGGTTTATGTTCCATCTAATAAAGGGCAGCCATATTAGATTTACCAGGCACAAATCCGAATTCTTGAATAATCCAAGTATATTAGATATTGAACCCGGATCCCACGTCTTACAGTCGCGTCTCCGACTAATGAGGCATGAGCAGTTACAAAAAAACTTTCCATAAAATAAAAACGACCGACTTGCAAAAGTAACCTTAATTTCGGAAGTCGGTGTCGTTGCATTTGTATTTTCTTTTTTTGCCAACATGTTAATAATATAATAATAATGTTGTATTTTGTTGTCGGTTTTTTTTTAAATATAAAACGTTTTTATTTTATTCCTTTTATTTGTGATTTCTACCTACCCCCCACTAATTCGTATACCACTAGTTGCTTAGTAAATAGCAGTGTCAGGAAGTTATTATAACATTAACAATATAAATTAAGTGAAAAAAAAAGTATTGATACTAACAAACTCTAAAATACCCAAGCAAATAAAAAAAAAATTAAATGAGCCTACCCATCCATTGAAAAAAGAACTTTCAAAATCGTTCTACAATTGCCAGAGATATTGGGTAGCATATATACGAAACAAATACAGTCCAATTGAAAACCTCCTCATTTTTGAAGTCGAAGTCAAAGAGCAATTAAAGGCACTTTAGAACGTCAATATTTACATTGAAATATTATAGAATGGGTGCTAGTCGCCCATTCCAAGAAGTAGTTTCGTATGGACAAGAACGGGCAAGAAACTCCACTAATAACTCGATTAATAGTAGTACGGTGCTAGTAGTAGTATCTCTCAGTTTGTTTCATATTACTCGTTGCCAAACAAACCAACGATGGTTTACTTGATGGAAAGTGGTTACCAGGACGCACTAAGGGGTTTGACAATGCCTTGACTACCTTTGATACAAAGCTGCACTAACGTGCACCTGTATTTTCAATATTCTAAGAGCAAACCCTAGGGATAAGGCTTTCGAATCCAGTCGTGATTGGGATTCCAATTTCTATAGGAATCAAAGGCTACGCTTTGTTTGGTCTTTAATACTCCCAATAACATCTTTGAAAAAGAGGTCTTACAGTATTTAACACTAGAAGCGCTGAACATACTGACTGAGGTTAATTTGGATAAAAAAATATGTATTTGTGTACAATTGTTGATGTACAATTACGTGGTTGAATTCTCGTATAAATAATAAATAATAATAATCATCATATTTCATGAAAAGTCATAAAAAATTACGATTATATGCATAATAAAATATTAATTAGAGCAGGAAGAACATCGAAATGGGTCAAATTAGGGACGGGCCGCACTTCTAGTGTTAATTTTCATATTTCTTTATTAACAACCAACTCATATTTACAGTAGTTTGCATCACTCATACAAGTGGTCGGTCAATACAAATAGATACACACCAAATATGGTAAAACTAGATAAAGAATATAACCATCCTAAAGAATAGTACCAACTCATTTTTTCCCGTGGGTGTCGTTAAAAGCGACTAAGGGACTTACTAGAGAATGGGCAGCAGCATTCTCTATGCATTTTACCACCATATTGTGACCGTCAACCCGCCTGCCAAGCGTAGCGCTTATGGCAAAGATCCCTAAATTGGGAGACACCTATCTCCTATGTCCAGCACGCGTAGCATGACCACCGTAGAAATGGGTTTTGTCGACGGAAGAATAGACAAAATTACAGATTGTAGAAAGATTAAAGACAGAATTAAAGATTGTAGAAAGATTTGTACCGTTTTATGCGGGCGTAGCATGACAATTCTATCTCTATTCTACCAAGAATAGACAAAACCCATTTCTACGGTGGTCATGCTACGCGTGCTGCAGTGGATATATTACGGCTGAAATGATGAAACAACGTCATCATCATCATCATCATCATCTGCTCAGCCTTTTCCCAACTATGTTGGGGTCGGCTTTCAGTATAGCCGGATGCAGCGGAGTACTAGGATTTTACATGGAGAAACTGCTTATCAGACCTTAAATTAAAATTAACATAAATATTTTATCACAATATCTTGTGGCAGCAATATACTTGAATACATCAGATTAGGTAGGTACTACTATTTTATTTGGGTACAAAAAAAATAGTAGTACCTACCTGCTTCCCATTTTATGTTATCTAATGAAATCTACAACATAATTAATACAAAAATCATGCGAAAGTATATTTAATAAAAAGAGAAATAATAACGTTCCATGTTTAATAATGTACACTGTACTTTATGCAGTTAATAAATGTACCTACCCTTTAAAATATCCTTGTACCCATTTCCCAGAAACTAATTAGTAATTAGCCGCCATTCGCACATTCGAATTCAGAGCTTGACTAATAACGTGAAATTTACACTCCAGTGCAAAATAAAGTATAAACCGGAGCATTAATCAACGTGTCCGTAGCAAAGTGCGGACGCACTTACCGCCCCTAATGCACACCACACCTGCAGTACTGCTAATGCTGTTCCCGTTTTACTGGCCGCTTTTCTTTGCACTTACATTTTTAGTGGGTAATATTTTTTTTCGCCAGCATTTGTATATAAATTCTTTTTAAGGTTCTATACGGCGTTACGAAAAAGTGGAACCTGTTTAGCATCACTCGTGTGTCTGTCTGTATTTACTTTGGATTTTATTAATACCTGTGATAGATACGTCTATTTCGTCACTGATTACTCACTCATAAAACCCTTTAGACACTTCACAAAGTCCTAGAAAGATGAATTTTGGTATACAGGCCAAAGTTGCACACAATAAATCACAATAATTCTTCAACTCCCTTAAAGAGTCAGATCAAGGTAAGGCCAGTTAAAGATCTAATGTCGCTTAACTCGTTCCATTGAACTATTTCATGACACAACACTAAATGATTTGATTTCTGACCACGAGCACATAGTAGTGGCCAAGCCGTACATTTTGACCAATGCGTAAAGTTTGTAGAGTTAAACCTTTTAGAGGTAAGGGTATGGTTTTACATTCGATAATATCTATTTAACTGTGAAAGCGTTATGTTAGTTTTAGCAATCTCCTTTAAATTAAACGTTTTTGATGGGTAATATGACCTACCAAAAAGGTACAACGTTACATCATTATACGGACCCCTCTCCACGGAACTTTAGCTCGCACTTGTCCGGTTTCTATGTTACTGCGTTTGTATGAACACTAGCAATATGAAAAATACTAGCAAATCGAAATGTAAACATATTGAAGCCACGAGTTCCTTCTTTTCTTTCCTGCCGAGGTGTTTACACGCGGTTTTCTTTATACAAAGGAAAGTGGAAAGTGGAATTTTCAAAGCTCAAAGATACTGTGTTTAAATAGGTTTACGAACGAGAAGATTTTACATTTGTAAAAGGAAATAAAGACGAAACGGTAATTGGATTAAATAAATAGCATCAATTACCTAATTTAAAATTTTATTCCATGTTATTAATTTTATCTTCTTTGTTCTGTTTGGTATTAGAATAAGACCCGTCTAGGGAAGGCTTAACGTTATGGTAAGTCGGGTTCCTGCGGACTTAAACCACACAATGGTTGCCGTTCCCATCACATATAGTGGAGGGGAAATCTACATACAGTTGAAGACACCGTGGTCGAGATCCTTTCTAAGCTACACCTTTGACAAGTACCAGGGAAGCATAAAGTAGTTATAGTTATCGTAAACTTCATATGAGCATATTACAAAACCGTTTTCGCGGAAGACTTGATGGCTGTTTCCCGTCGAACTCCCACATACCGTGGAAAAGGACAAGACAAAACCCCATAGCAACAGGATAGCGATAGTATCCACATAATCGAACATTTTGGATCTCTAAATGCCTTCGACTAACAATAGTAAGATGAAGTTCTTGAAACCGCATCCCAAATTCCCTGAAGTGGGACCTCGAACTCAATAGAGCAATCTTATAAAGCGACAATGTTATCCCTGCAGATGGAAAAAGAACTTGTCTCCTTATGTGAATGGACTAAAGGCTACTTTCGCATGGGTAGAAGGAAGATTCTTTGGTGTACAGAATTTGGGACATACGGGTTTGTGATTACACAAACGGGAGGCGTGTAGAATTTATTATGATGTGTGCTCTCGAAATTATTCGAGTGTGCTTTTTTTGTGTTATGTGTCTGGTCTATTTATCGAGGACGTGATACTAAGTGCGTAGAAACCTCCCCTATGGCAGGACTACTTTTAGCACACATTAAAAATAGAATGTTTTATGGCGTCCGTTATTCATAACTTGTAACATGGCGCTGTGTTCAATTTACATACCGTTTTTTTTTTTTGAGGTTGGGAAATCATCAAATGACGTCTCACGCTCGGGAGGGCGTGTCCGACTTTTACTGACTTAAACCCACCCGTGTTCCTTCAGTTCTATGCCAGCGTCACGGTATCTCTTCCGAGCAAATCTCGCGACCCTGGGAATTTGTATACCATTTACGTGCATAAAAGTTTAAACAAAGAAAATAAGTTTTTTTAAATAATTATTTTATTTTGACTCTGTAAAGCGTTGTGTTAGTCACTCAAACATAAAAAGACAGTTTCATTTTTAACCGACGAAAAAAAACGGAGGAGATTTTCAATTCGACGCGTATATATTTTTTTTTTGTTTGTTTTTTTTTTATGTATGACCACGCATAACTTTTTACATAGTAGTCCGATTGTGATATTTTTTTTTTATTGGAAAGGGTATACTCCGAGAGTGGTCTCATATAAATTTGGAAAACAAAATCAAACCCTAACGGTCGGAAAACAGGGGATGATTGATTGTTCACTCATTGATTGTAATGTATAACCACGCATAACTTTGTACAGAGTAGTCCGATTTTGATCATTCTTTTCTCATTGGATAGGGTATACCTTGCCAAGTATTATTAGTACATTAAAGCCACAAAAAATTACAAAATAAAAACTTTTTAACAAAAAATTAAACCGCCGAAAAAACAGAAAAGCAAAAAATAATAAACCTTAAGATTTTGAGTCGGCGCTGAAAAATCAATGAACAAAGATCACTCAAAGCGCCGACTCATAATTTTAAGGTTTATTATTTTTTGCTTTTCTGTTTTTTCGGCGGTTTAATTTTTTGTTAAAAAGTTTTTTAACTCATTTATACGCCCAGTACCCAAATTACGTAACACACTAGGTATCAATCACAATCATTTTGAGGAATATTGCTATTTGCTTTGACCATTGCTTCATATGCTTAAGAAATTTGTCAGGTCGACAACGTAAATAGCACAATGAATAACGTTGAACTGTCAAAATGAAAGCGATTCCTTTGCAATAGGTATTTGCGTAACAGACTAACAATAGGACAACCGGAATGACACTTGCTGATGGTTTATTTTTTCTCCCAAACATGACTACATTTTTTTTAAAATCTTAATTTATTTAAAGAATTTTTGTCGATGACATATAAGACGATGTCAATCCCATTGTGCTTTTACAAATAATCACTTACTCTTAAACTAAACAAACTAACCCTAGTCACTCAAAACTTAACGTAATCTAATTTGTCTAAACTAATATTATAAAGAGGAAAGATTTGCCGGGGTCGCGTGATTGTTCGAAAGAGATACCGTGACCCTGGCACATGGGCAACTGAAGGAATACGGGTGGGTTTTAGTCAGTAAAAGTCTGACACAGAGCGGGAGAAGTCATTTGATGATTTCCCATCCAAAAAGAGGAAAGATTTGATTTTTTGTATGTATGTTTGTAATGGATAAATTCGAAAACTACTGAATTGATTTTAAAAATTCTTTCACCTATAGAAAGCTACATTATTACCAAGTAACATAGGCTATATATATTTTATCTGTGAGGCACGCGGACGAAGTGCTAGTTATCTAATAAAAGGTATAGGTATCATATGTTTACTACTTCACAAGTAGGCTTAGCTAAAACACCATGGAACATTCCGACATACATTATTGACAACTTCAACGAGTTCAGCAGTGTGTTTCTTTCGTTGGTATATCGAACACATTCCACCAACACATGTTGTGCATCCTCTATTTTACTACACACCTCACAGTAAGGAGAGTCCCATTGTCGCATGAGAAAAATTACTCCATCCAAAAAAAAAACATTTATTCGTCCATTTGGTGCACACATACTGAATACTGGATGTCGTTGTCAGAATTGGACCAAATTGAAATGGGACCACACGGAAAGCACCGGTTTTCAAATAAAATAAAAAAATCATCGAAATCGATTCACCCAGTCAAAAGTTCTAAGAGAACAAACATTTAAAAAAAATACAATCGTCAAATTAAGAACCTCCTCCTTTTTTTGAAGTCAGTTAAAAAGCAAAATTGTTTAGTGGAATGTGTTCTGACCTCAGACGAGAAAAAAAATCATGGCTACAGGAAACCCAGGCAATCTACATTACCGTGTGTCTCACCACTAAACTAGTTGTGAAGTAGTGACGACTCAAAGTTGTAGCCTGTGCCTGTCGGTTATGCCGCCAATAATTTACACCGTTTTCACTTCCCTCGCTTCTGCTTTATAGGAGCGGACGTGTGTGATCACAGCTTCGGGTTTCTAAGCTTTTGAGGAGTAAGTAACTTCATACATAACCCTCCACACGTCAGTTCTTCCCGCAGGTGAAAGTAGAGGTTACTCATATTCCGCCAGTTATTTTAAGTCATTAAAGAAATGATGTATGGACTGTTGAATGATGAAATGGATAGACAAGGTGTGACTACTGAGACGATGACTAACAGAAATGTGGGAAAAAAAAGACGTAGCTTCGACCCCAAATCATCTTTCATTGCGATCCAGCCCGTCCCTGGCTGCCCTCTGCCAGAGCGATGCCCTGAGCCGAGGACCGTACCTCACAAGAGGTGCCCACAGCGAGTAGTTGCTCTAGTTTTAAGTTTTTAAGCCCTGGCCTTAATTTAGTAAGGTCGCAAGTCCGGTTAAGTAGCCGACGACCTCATAGGATGACCTGCAGGATACCATTCCCAAAAAAAATTGGAATTAGGGCAGGGCAATGATAATGATCAACTTGGCCTCTTCCTTACCGAGTTATACTTTCTATCTGCCTGATTGATGTTGTAGTCGCAAGTGCGGCTACTGTACGAGAGGCTGGGCGCAGTTTTACTGGATTTCCTATCAAGAATTTCTCAGAAGCCAGATGAAGTCTGGATTTCTGCCCGATTGACGGCAATAAGTAGCTTTCTTATTAAAATTAAAACATCAGGGAATAGCGGTAAAGTCTATGCTCCTGTTTTTATATACCTTTTGAAATACAGCGTGAGATGGACAGCTATGCGCAACCTATACATGATTCTGGAACCTCCAGCGTAGACATTTTCACTGATTATAAAGAAGAAAATAGGTGTTCCAAACAACACAACACATTGTTTATAAAAATTATATGCTAAGCATGATTGATCAAGATTAATGGTGTTGATATCATGGTAACAGTTTGCGCGTCGTTAGTGCCATCCTTTATAGTCGTCATTGGTTAATCCAGTTTAGCCATATGCCAATTATTTTTCACTTCGATTCTCAGTCCAATCAGAATGCAGCTAGATATCAAATTTCAACAAACAGCGACTACTATCCGACACCATCCGACCTATTTAACCACGTCATAGTACCAAAACGTTCAGTTGGACTGAATTTCGAACTATCAGGCTATTTTTTACAGCTGATAAAGTGCCTCTTTTGTTTAGTCTCAGGTGTTCATTATTTCCTAGATAGCATGTTTAGGATCTTTATGATTTTAATATGACAAAGGATACGAAATTGGGAAGAGAAACATGGGACGAAGGGGCTATATCATAATTTCAGCCAATGACGTCCACTGTTGGACATATGCCTCCCCAAAAGGGTGGTTTGCCAAAATCACCACGCTTGGCAGGCGGGTTGGCGATCTCATGGTGGTCAAATGCAGTGCTAACGCTGCTGCCCATTCTCTAGTAAGTCTCTTAGTGGGAAGAATTGGGATGGTGCCATATGGACATGTTATGTATCGGTGTATTCATCAGTCTATCGTATGAGCCTTCTAACGCTGCGCCTTCCAACGAACTTGTGAAGACCATACAAATGAATGCATCACTACGAATAATTTCTTCATTCCCCCAATAACTGAAGAGAGGCTTTTATAAAAACCTCTTTAAACTGTTAAAGATCAAAAGCCAATCACCAACAAAGACGTCAAACGCAGAATCATCAAAAAAAGGGATATATCTCAGAATTCAGGCGTTTTATTGCGAAGGGCAAGAAATAAATCAAGTAAGCCGGGATCGCTTGTCGAAGCCCTTCAGCGAGCGAACCCTCTGGATAGGATTGAGCTCACAATACACGTATACGAACCACGACAGTTGCGCCCGGATAAAGGAAATATCTGAATAAGCGTTGATGTGATCTGCTTTGCGGTTCTGAATGCGAATGAAATGAGATAAAGTGGACTTTTGTTTATTAAAAGGACACCATTCAGAGACTGTTGATGAAGTATACATTGTACTTGAATGACCTTACATAGATATCATTGTTAAATTATCGAGTCTCTGTGTTTGTCTCTTTTCCAATCACGGGCTTGTTGATCACGAGAATTTTTGTCCAGCAAAATGTCGCTACTATCGAGTCAGGAATCAAACCAACCAGGATCGTCAGCCACGCGAAGCTCTAAAAGCAATAACGCGAATTGGAAAACTAGTACAATGCGTACCTGATGTTACAAATGCATTCGACCACAAAGCGCGTTCCCGCCCCACCGATGACATTGATAACAACCGACACATATACGCGGAGCGTCGCGTACCGTCGCGTCGCATCGAATAACAGAAGTATCTAAATGGCATATCGCGAGGCCGAGCGACTCCGCTCACAAAGCGAAGTTTGAAGTACGTAATGACATTACAAACTTCGCGACTATGACGCGGGCTGTGCAAGTTTAGGACGACAGTACGTATAGATAAATGCATAGTTATAAAGCCTAAACCTGTGAGCTAGTTTATGTGTATATGTGTGATCTAGTTTAAGTTTATCAACGATCACCTATTATAAACATGGCTATTAGGATTAGAGAGTTACCCTCTCACACACTGATACTTTCATCATGCAGGAATTTAATTCTCAAATCAATCTAAAGAGATTTAATAAATTCTTGAAATTATACTTATATTTAATTCTGATATTTTTAATCGCTCCTACTTAGGCTTTCTTTTAGCATTTATAAAGCTTTAATCCCGTATCATAATCGCGTTACATACCATCAATTAGATTCTGAATTAATAAACCATAGCTTCATAAGTTGATGCTTGAGTTGTTGTTCAACCAACCACGTAATAAATGACATAATTAATGTTGTTGAACTATCAAAATTAAAGCAATTCCTATAGTTAGTATGTTACGCAACTACTCCACCGGTCAATAAGCTTTCTAAGCTGCTGCATAGTTTTATTCTTTAAGGAAAAATAATAATACAATGTTACTACAAAACCATCACCTATTTCAGCTTATTACTTGGACCAATCCATAAAGTGACACCCGGGGCGCCGTACCTACTTCTCAGAAAACTATTTAACTAAAAGGTACACCGTTTGAAAACATTTCCTTAAAGGAATTATTAAGTACTTAACTCCGGAGTATGAGCAAAATTCTTGGCGGACATTATACTCTGTAAAAGGTAATTTTACGTTGAAGTTTCATTAGCTTTTCTTGGGGCATTTTTATTTCACGCTCACTTTGAAGTTTCTGTCGTTGTTGATCTATAAGCTTAGAGAATTTATATAGCTCTGTTAAGATAAGCTAAGATTTAGGTTTCAAATTGACAGTGGATTCAGTAAAAAGCGATTTTAGATTGCCAATGTCCAATTTCGTGTGTTACCGGACGTAAAGAATAGCACCATCTCATCTAAGAAGGTGTCGTAGAAGATGACTAAATGACTTATTAGAGAATGGGCAGCAACGTTCTCTATGCATCGTACCACCATACTGCGATCGCCAACCCGCCAGCCAACCGTGTCGATTATGGCAAACCCCCCCTTTGGGGCAGGCTTATGTCCAGCTAGGAATGACTTCCAGCTGAAGCATGATAAATGTCCAGTTGTTTTAAAATTCAAGTATTTTTCTTGCCAAACATTCACTAATCGAAAATCTCATTCCTATTTTCTGATGCCTGCTAAGTATTTTAAATAAAAAATAACAAACCATCACTGCCTACGTTTATAGATTCTTAAGTCGTACCTATTAAAGCTCCAGAATACATACCTACAAAATAATCCTGATCTTTAAGAGTAATCACGGGTGCCATTAAACGGCTGTAAAAACGACAAGACGCAAGCCTTGCTTGTTAACGGCTTTGGTCTGTGGTTACTGTGTAGGAGC
Source organism: Aporophyla nigra (assembly GCA_947507805.1). Classification (NCBI taxonomy): domain Eukaryota; kingdom Metazoa; phylum Arthropoda; class Insecta; order Lepidoptera; family Noctuidae; genus Aporophyla; species Aporophyla nigra. The sequence continues at coordinate 23,790,514 of OX382297.1, read as the reverse complement.
GACACAGACGATAGACTTTTTTGCGATTATGACTGCCTCGCATGAAAAAAGTCGGCCAGACATCGTGCGGTTTTCACAGGCAGCAATACGCTGCATATTTTTCTGACCAAACTAAACTTGATAAAAAGAATTGACAGAGGATAGTTCAAAGTGGGAAAGAAGGCCGTTGCCTGTACTAAAAGAACACAGGCATACCTATAATATTTAATTATAAAGCTGTGTTCAATAATGTGATGTTAGCTAACCTGTCAAAATCAACTGAAAGGTAAGGAAAATATCATTCGACACTGATGTTTTGCTCGAAACAGCACCGCGGATGGGCAAAAAACAGCTTTATTTGATTTTACTATACTGCCCTACTAAGCGCAAAGGCGGTATCTCAAAAAAATCGTAAAGTTTATTTTGCCATCGGATAGCTATAAAAAATAAGCATCTATGTCTGATGAAGGTGACGCCTTCTTATAACAGAGTATTTTTTTTTTTAAATATTAAATTACATGACGAGATAAAGAAATCTTTCTAAAGGGTTTTATCATATATTTTAAACAATATAGCGCTAAAAGACTTAGTTCATTGAATGCGTATTTTTTACAGCTATCCGATGGCATTAAAATCAATTTTAAGATTTTTTTGAGATATCGCTTTTGCGCTTAGTAGGGCAGTATAGTAAGCATAAAATGGATCAAACAAAGCCCATTTGTAAGGTTTCCTTTTTGAAATCTGGAGTTACTTATTTTTTTCCACTCTAAATGAGGTGCCGAAATAACGTCGCATTCAGTTTTAGCTACGCTTGACTTAAAATTGGTAGTTGAAAAATAGTTCTTTAAATTTGTCACATAGCAGAAATTATGAGAACCGTTTAAAGAGATAGAATCCGTTCGTCTGCTACAAGTATTTACTTTTCAATTATCCCACCTTTGTATTCATTATCATGTGTAAAGGTAAGAACAGTATTGTCTTCCTATGTTTATGCTTGAGCTCATTAAGGGTTGAAGTAAGTGTCAATATTTTGTAATGTTATCCCTGACTCGGCTAAGTTGCTTCTTGGAAGCGTAATATGTGCGTAAAAGATCATATTATATTACCAAGTTTATATTTAACGTCTTTCAGAAACCATTTCTGTAAGTACCTACAAGAAAATTATATATGAAAATTCGCGTTCTTATCTTGATTGTTCATTTCCTGCTAAAGAGATTTCATAATTATGTTTAATCAATCCTAAATTCTACATCACGTTATTTACCGGTAAATAGGTGGAAAGGCTCTCACAGACAGGCGCGACGTGATGGTGAGAATAATTTCCATTAAGTAGTGACCTGTAATACAGATATTTAAATAAACCTACCTCAGGCACCAGTCTCTCACAAAGTTACCTCCATTTTCGTGCAATGCTTCTAAGTTTAGTGTTAAGTTTATAACTTGTATAAAGAAAATAAACGTTTTACATAGTCAGGTTTCTTAGAAATTGTTCTGCAAGAATGGCGTCGCGTGTGTCTGCGGCAGCTTTAATGGCTGGACATGTTGCTGCGTAGTGATTCCTGATAATACCAAAATCACTTGGAAAACTCACAAATATGCTAGTAAGTCGAAAAACAAAAAAAAAAAAAAAAACAAAAAAAAATGGTAATTTTTCAGCAGAAGACTACTAAATAACTACTAACACATTAGACAAATAGTTGTTCCCCTACATTTTAAAACTGAATCAGTCAATAAATTATGTGCTAAAAAAAAATTTGGTTTATATTTTAAATCTAAATCAATCAATATATTAATGTGCCCATGTTACCAATATCACAAGCCTTCTATCAAAGATGTGACTGATAATGGCAGAGAAACAAGCAGTTGATCAGCTCGCGAGCCAAGTCAAACGGAAGTCTGGTTTATGTTCCCCGGTCTTATGTTTCCCTGGTTTGTTCCTCCGGCTTGTACTCTTTGTTGGCAGCTCATTAGTTTATCGCGGGAGTGTCGACGACACGATATCGCGCCGCGCCTGTTTGTTTTGTCACGACTTAGGGGAACGTTTTGCTAAGGGAAATAAACGGGATTCTCTTTACTGAATCTTTTAAAATGTGGGTGAAAGGAGTGTGCCACTTAAATATTTTTCTTAAAATTCATTTAATTCTGCAGACACTTTTTAAGGACCCTTTTATAGGCAAAATTGAAAAGAACACTACTTTGAAAAGAAAGTGATCATTTGATTTAATAGGAATGTGGCTGGGTTAGACTGGATGCGGAAGGTGGATGTCAGGGTTTTGTGGGGCAACTTGGGAGAGGCGTATGTCCAGCAGTGGACTGCGATCATCATCATCATCATCATTTCAGCCATAAGATGTCCACTGCTGGACTTAGGCCTCCCCCAATTTGGGGGGCTTTACCATAATCGCCACGCTTGGCAGGCGGGTTGGCGATCGCAGTATGGCGGTAAAATGCATAGAGAACGCTGCTGCCCATTCTCTAGTAAGTCCCTTAGTCGCCTTTTACGACACCCACGGGAAGAAATGGGGACTGCGATAGGCTGAGTTAAGTGATTGATTGAGTTCAATTAATTTTGCAGCCACTTTTAAAAGGCCCTAAATGTGTAGACAATGTTTTTCAGGCTTTTATTTATAGCCTACACTACTTTGAAAAGAAAGTGATTATTTGAAGTGTTTTGTTTGACTTTTCCGTCCGTAAAAAAGAGCAAACTCATATTAATTTACGTTTGAAACATACATCACTCCGTATAGCAAATAAAAACAAGCAAATCAAATTCAAAGAATCAACTTCAATCGACGAAATCAACATGCAAACTCATGATTGAAACCCTAAAAAGCTCGCTCGGTGGAACCGCTCATTATTGACTCAATAAATCATCACGCTTTGTGGCCTTTCATGTGTTCACCGCTTTAAGCGACGCTTCTAATTCACATACCGCCTCTATAAATTTATACAGATGCTTAAACCATTAATATACGTCACCGCGTTCAATCACATAACGAAGGAAAATCACATTTTTAATTACATCTTACAAAGCTTTGATTTTGTGCGACTTAATTACTTTTACATTAATTTTGTATTAATTCGCTTTTAGTGAGGAGTTTTCAGCAGTTTTAATGGGTTTGATATTATGAGGTGTTTCTGTCTCCCCCATGGGTAAAAAGTCTGACTATATTTTTATCTAGAAGCAATACTCAGAGATATCAATCTAAACTAACATTATTTAGAGAAAAGATCTCATTTTTTGTATTTGTATATATGTTTGTTTGTTACGCTTTCACGCTAAAGCGAAATTGAAGATTTTGGATGAAATTTAGCGCATGGGTTAGACCATGACCTGGATTAGGCCATCATTGTTTAGCCATTTATACCCACATATTTTTAGACATAAAGAAAGGAATAGAAAAATACGTACAAAGATAAGGCTTATTTCTATAGAAATCTCTTCCAGCATGCCTGCGATAGGAGAGAAGATAAAAAGAGATATAGACAAACGGACTACGACTACGAAATGTAACCGTCACAAGGTTAAAGCAGCATTGGTTTTATCTAGAAAAACCTATTCCAAATAAATCGACTCAGCTTGGTCGCTTACGAAACACATTTTACTTATATATTCATACAGTTCTCGAACCTATTCCAAGAAGAAGCTACTTTCCAAGAAAAACGCAAACATCAACAAAAGAAGACAAAGCTAACAAAAAAAAAACATTAAAAATACCCAACAAACCATGAACTTTGACATTTAAACACAATTAAGGGTCGCTATAAAAGAGACAAAACACGACTCTGACAAATTGGTGTATTTAAAACAGAAAGAAAAAGATGATAAGGGGGGCGCTAATTAATCCGGCCAAGTATCAAGTTACAGGTGGCCCTATTATGACTCAATTTACCTCCTCTTTTGCTATTAATTAAAACTCGAAGAGAACAACCTGTGTTTCGAAAATCCCCTGTTTTGTTATTGGCGTATGATACACTTCATTATGGAGCAGTGAATGCAAAGAATTTCTTAACTCCAACAAACTTTGCCACGATTATTTGTTTATTAATTCACGCGGTTTTGCAAATTCAAATTTTCGGGGAAGAAAATTGGGGTGTAGATTATAATTAGCTGCTTGTGGTTGAAAATCATGGATATTGGTTACCTAACTCCTAACTCACTAAAAACTTTGGTGGAGGTAGAACCTTCAGGAAGACAGCCAATTGTTTTAATTGATGAGCACGTCCATTTTAATATTAAGACAATTTATTTCAAACAACGTTTTACTTTTTCTTCTCTTTTTTTTTTTTACATTTAACTAAAGTTTTATTTGGATTACAGATTTAAATTAATAAAGAAAAAAAAAATATAACCTAAATTAACTAAAACTATTTACAAATTAAAAACATAGCGTCTAAATCGTCGTCTTCTCTTAATTTAAGAAGTTTTTAATTTGTCTTTAATAAAATACTGGCTTTTTCCGGGATGAAAAGGGTTTTACAGTTTTGGAGGCATATTCTTATTTTATGCAAAATTAGTAGATTATTAACCACGGGGATAAAGAAGTGTCTTCTGTCACGGGTGACGATTTAAATCGCGAGCGTAACGAAGGACTCGAGGTTTACTCCCGAGCGTAGCGAGGGTGTTAAAAACTTAAATCACGAGCGAAGCGAGGGATTTAAGACGAGTCTTGACAGCTTTATCACCGAGGAAAATACTCTACTTTTCGTACCATTTGCGAAAATTAACACAATAATAATATGAGATAAGCATTTATTAAAAATAATGACAATTAAAAATAAATTAAAATAAACTTAACGTTTATGTATTTGAAGAAAACAAAAACGCGGCAAATTCCTAGACTAATATTTTTTTGTCGGAAAAGCAAAGGCATCAAGCTCATACGGCCTCGTCGGTTTAACTGCATAATAAATGCGTATTCCTTTTTCAAAAAGATGTATAATGCTTTATATACAAACTCAATGGTTTAAACACAGATGTAGTTCAGTATACATTTCGGTAAGTTTTCCAATTTTAAATCACATTCTCCCCCTAGAGGATGAATGAAATTCAGTACAATTTTCTTTGCCTGTTTTGAACAGATTAAAAATGACTATTGTTATGTTCGCTTTTTGTGGCATAGAATGTCACTTCTTTGAGCAAGTGGTACGAAAAATATTTTTCATTCATAGCTTTTCCTGCGGCTGCGTTGACAGGTTCACATTTTTCCGAGATAAATAGGGTTTTCAGTATACAGGTATTTTCTCTTTACGGTCATTTTCTCTTCATATATGCAAAAATAATGAATCTACTACTCCAACCAATGCCGCGTGAAAGAAGGACAAACCAGCAATCATTTTCGCATTGACAATATGAGAAGTATGTCTGCGCTATCCTATCCAAATACAAAGTTAGGGAGGATTTCGTGCAAGTTTCAAAATGCCACTAGTTCCACATGAACGCGCGCCATGTGAGCCTAGCCTAATAGACCGTATCTCACACCTAATTGGGGTCCAATCACCCGCTCTTAATTGAACTTCGATGTCTTACACTCGCTTTACATACATGCTATGTATAGTGAAGGTTATTTACTGACTCATTTCATTCTGAGAAGTCAAATGAATATGTTTGAATACATTAATTATTAGCTAGGAATCTTCTATGGCAGTTACACTAAAATTTAGTAAAGTTTCTTCAGAATCAGAATCATTTATTCGTAAACATAGGTGATAATTATACCGGGTGACATTTTTTAACGTCTTGAAAAAAAATGGGTGTAATAGGTGAACGGAGTAGAAGCCTTTGGCATAGAAATTTTTATTATTTTTATTTTTGAATAACATGTAATGAAATTGATCTAGCAATAAATACTACACATTTAAAGTAACATTTTCATACTAGAACAACAAAAACAGAAATTTGGAATTAAAAAAAAAAACAAAATCTATCGAAACTCAAATCATACGCATCCTACTCAATGCGCGGCATGTATCAATGATTTCGTAGCGCGGTCCTACCATTTGAAGCCGGCCGATAGGCGGCCGCATTGATCTTTCGCAGGCGCACGAGCCGCACATGCATTCCCGTCCGCCCGCGTCCCGCGCTCCTTTAGTCACCTGCGGTGAATCTGAAGGCCTTCCTGCCTTCTATTCTAGTTACACAACACACCATATGAAGGTCGAGACGGTAAAAAATGTCATCCGGTATACAAGATCTTAAAAAATTCTTCAAGATTCTTCACAATTGGTCGAACCATTTTTAAGATTTGCGAGACGAACGTACGGTAATTGATTTGAATATATACATCATCATCATCATTCCAGTCAGAAGCCGTCCACTGCTGGACATAAGCCTCCCCCAAAAGGGGGTTTGACATAATCGTCACGGAATAACACCTTTCGGACGGATCGTTATCTTCGTTGATGTACTGAGAGAGTAGACCCTAAAATGGAAGTACTTATAATAATTATTATTATTTAATACAATAATGGAACTTATGTCCTATTTAGTCCAATAACCAAGATTAAGTCTGGACTTTAAAAAAGACTGAGATTTCTGAGTTCGTTTTGGCCTTTCTTCGCAGAGTTATCAGATAGGAAACGCCGACCTCATTTATTATAGTTTCAAAAATATATTTGACGTGTAAAATTGTTTGTACAAACCTACTCATAGAAACAAAATGATTTATCGTTATGTCCTCAGCAGACAAGAACCCCGAAAATGTCAAATTACAACACAACACAAAACATTACTTCGCCCACTTAACTTCATTAGGCCTCAAACAAGTCTACGTACAAGCCGTACCCTTATCCACATTGTTATTACATGTTCTTAACGTCCATTCAATTAACTCAAGAAACCGAATAAATGTAGTATCTGCCCAGAATCCAACAAAAACGTATCTCGTTCAACTAATCCGCTGCCCGAACGTCTAAGTGCAGAACAATTACGACTACAAACTCATCTAATGGGACCAATTGGCCCTTATCATTGGCGGGAGCGGGCGAAAGTTAAAATCGCATTACCGCCGCTAACGAGACTGCGAAGGCGGTAACTGTCATGTTCCCCTGAGTGACGTAAGTGGGAAGATGTAGAGGTCCCTGGAATAGTAGCTGAGAGTTTCAAAATCAAAGATATTTAGTCAAACTAGGCTGAGAATCCACGCATTATGAACGTTAAAATTACATAAGACAGGTCCTTAAAACTCTCGCCCATCAACATTTCCTATTGATTTAGCTAGGACGAAGTGGCGAAACAAACTTCCCAATCTATGCTGTCCTGGTATTTGATTATGGAGAACCAGCTATCGAGGAAACAATATAAAGAACCTAGAAATTATACAGATCATCATTTCCTGCGTAACCTTTTCCCAACTATGGAGTTGGGGTCGGCTTCTAGTCTAACTGAGGTAATAAACATCTGTAATCTTTATAACTAAGGATGGAGAGGATAACGTCTAAAGTCTAAAGTTCACCCATCCATCATAGAACTGGCAGGATCCTCCGATTGATGTCGGGACGATGTATATATGCTAGTTATGCGGTAAACACTACTTGCGGGATGCAGACATTGTACGTTACGTCAGTGTGGTACGTAGTGTCACAGATGTATATGCTGCCACAAAGATAAAAATATTAATTTTAGGTTAAATGCTCTAAGATTTTACTGGAAAACGAACACAATTTTAATAAAACCTCTTTACCACATTTAATTTCTACATAAACAGATTTGTAAAAAATCTTAAGACGTCACCACTCATATTTTGCGCCACACGTCAAGCGAAAACCGTGCGGTCGGCCGTAGCAATTGTTATTGGGTGGTAATTCGAGGGTATAAACGTGTAAGTGGTAGGAAAAGACTTTGTTTTTATTGCCGCCAGACTGCGATGATAGAGGGAGCCAGTGTGTCCAACGATAATCCCAACGCTAATGCCGCGTAATTTAGCCTCATCTCAAATGGTATGATTTAAAACAAAGTTCTTGTTCATCCCCTTGTAATCACTGGCAACAAGGGATCAAATCTTTTGAAAGAAAATGATTAATCCTGTCTTTGAGCTGAATTAAACTATCATAAGATCACACTTGCATTCCTTGAAAGGTCAGGCAAGATTATTTTTTCTGCTTCAGAAATCACCGAATGACGTCTCCCGCTCTGGGTGAAGTGGAAGGGTGTGTCAGATTTTTACTGACTAAAACCCACCCGTGTTCCTCAGTTGCCCAAAGGTCACGGTAGCTCTTTCGAACAAATCTCAGGGCCCTGACAGGTAGGCAAAGGTTCACATGCCTATCATTATACATACACCTACATTTCGCAAATTATGTTTAAGTCTCATCTATAGTCTTTTCGCCATGAGTTCCCTGACAGTTCTTGTCTGACAATTGTAGTGACGTGGCCTAACGAAATATAATCGCTTTTTTTATAATATCGATTCAGTTGGCAAAGAAAATGGAATCGGATTATCGATTTTAGATTTTCAAAATATTTTTTTAATAAACTGGTTATCCTACTTCCTACTAATATTATAAATGTGAAAGTTAGTATGTGTGTGTGTGTGGATGTTTCTTACTCTTTCACGCATAAAGTACTGTACGGATTTTGATGAAACTTTACAGTAATATAGGATATACATCAGAATAAGACATAGGCTACATAACGTCACGGGAGCAGAGCAAAAACCTGACATAACGCACTCGTACTGACGCGACGCGATCGCGATTACAAAATGGCCGCTCCGATTCATCTATTTTTTTGTCGATTAGTGTATTGAGTAGTGGCAATCTCTATTGGCCGAAGTTCCGTTCAACGCATTAGACATTTTTAAGATTTATACTTTTTATTTTATTTACTTAATTTATTAACAGTTAATTATAACTACAATAATTTACTTAGTAATTTACGAAAGGGAATATTTTTTTTATCATTTCTTTTTTAATTTTTTTGCCGGTTTATTTTTTATTCGTCTAAAGTAGTATGCGCGCCACGGAAAAAATGAACTGTCAGGGAACTCATCTTATGGCGAAAAAACTATAATAGTTGGCGTGCCTATCTTCTATATATTAATACGTGAAGCGAAAACTTTGGATCCCTTTTTACAAAAATGGGGCGGACGGAGGAGTATGAAATTTCGCACACTTATAGTTTATACAGAGAAGAAATGACGAATGCTATTTTTTTTTTTTAATTATGCGTAAAAATACATTATTTTCAATAAATAACACGTTACACACACTAACATGAGTTTGACAAACACACACACATAAATTCTCTTTTATTTATGGTTGAAGTCTGTGGTCAAAATGAGAAGAGACTAATAGTATTTGTCTTTATTGTCTATAGTGTTACTGAGAGAAAAAGCGCGGGAACCTTGAAATAATAGGCGGTCTTTTTTTTACTTCATGTAATTTTACTTTAATTTTAATTTAGTTTGTACATATTTTCCTGTTTTTATTCTACTAACTTAGTTTATAAAACAAGATTTAAGATGCCTAAGAAAAGAAAAAAACCCAAACAAGATCCTGGTGAAGAAATTGTTACTGGTCCTCCGGATTCATCTTCGGAGACAAGTGAGTCTGACTACGTTGACTCCTGCACTGCGGAAGAAAAGGCTACAGAGAAGTATGCCCCGTATAGGGTTACAGACTACAGTCGCAGGTACCCTGAGGATGCCGTAGCTGGGTATGACTTTATTGTATTTATCGAGAGCACAAATGAAGAACAACCAATAGGCCAAAGAGATATGATGTACCTGAGTGGATGCTTCACTAGATTTGTTAAAGGGATTAAGTACTTGAAAAAAATTAACAGATACAAAATCGGCGTAGTTTTCGATCGCCCGAATTTAGCCAATTCATTCTTGGACAATGTTACTTTTCTGAAAGAACAGTCGATCAAAGCGTCGATTCCGGCTGGAACGACAGAATTGTCTGGAGTTATCACGTCAGTACCTACGGATATGTCAAACAAAAAAATTTTTAAGGCAATATCAAGTTCAAAAAAAATTATAAGCGTTAGAAGAATAATGAAAAAAGTTAGAGTAGGTAGCTCATCTGAACTACAGCCTACCCAAACTGTAGTTATTACTTTTGCTTCATCTACATCTTTACCAGATTACGTTCATATTAAGATGTGGCGGCTTTCAGTACTGCCCTATATTCCACCAGTCAAGCAGTGTTTCCGTTGCTTACGTTTTGGGCATTTAGCCAAATTTTGTAAAAATTCGCAAAGATGCTCAGTATGTACTGAGGGTCATTCCTTCAAGGAGTGCTCTGTACCTGCTGAAAAAGCTGTATGTGTTCATTGCAAAGGTAATCATTTATCCATATCTGGCCAATGTCCCATTAAGAAAAGAAAGATTGCTGAAAGCAGAAATACATCGAAAACCCCTTTTTCGGACTTATTTAATAAAGCTAATTTCCCATCACTGAACAAATCGGAACATTCGACAGATATTATAAACTTGATGTTGTCTAATAGCACAGCATTAAGTTTGTTGACAGAATCTATTGTTAACTTGATTAAGTTAAATAAAACACAAAATGAAAGTATTTGTACACAATCTATAACATCTGCTATTAGAGAGACTATTAAAGGTAAAAATATTATAATATAAAATTCACTAACAAAATTTTAAATATTGCTCAGTGGAATGCACAAAGTTTGCTAAGTAATAAACTACAGTTTCAGCAGTTTCTCTATAATAATGACATACATTTAGCTTTAGTTTCAGAAACATGGTTAAAACCACACATACAATACAACATTCGTGGCTATACCACAGTTAGGAATGATTGTGGTAATGATCACAATGGTGTTGCTATATTTATACGTAATGGCATTGAATTTAGATTATTAGACACATATTTTGACGATTCTATTCAAAATATTGCAATTAAAATTAAAATTAATAACAAATACATTTCAGTAGTTAGTTTTTACAGTCCTGGAAATTGCAGTCCTACTTTTGAAAAGAACAAATTTGATTCACTAATAAATAGTATACCTAAACCATTGATAATTGCTGGGGACTTTAATGCCCATCACACTTTTTGGGGTTGTTGTAGTGACGACTCTCGTGGCAGAGCTATAATGAATTCCATGGATGAAAATGACTTGATACTCTTAAATGATGGTCAGCCAACTACTGTAGGGTCTCATCTATGGAGACCAAATGGTCTTGATTTAACTATGGTTTCTTCTTCCTTGGCTTTGTCTTGTGAATGGCAGGTTTATCAGGATTCTATAGGCAGCTATCATTTGCCTACCATTACAAAATATGTTATAGATACTGCTAATGATGTGGATCCTTCTAATGTTTCAAATATTCCTCTTCATTGTAATCTGAAATTAGTTGATTGGTCTATTTATAAAAAGATTGTAAATGACATGATGGAAAGTTTTCAGTATAATAACTTGAGTCATATCGATACATATAATAATTTTTGTTCAATAATTCTACAAGCAGTTCAGATGTCAGTAATCAGTTTTAATAAAAACAATACCACTTGTGACTCTCGCAGATCTAGGAGGAAGCTTCGACTCCCTTGGTGGAACGAGAAGTGCACTAGAGCTGTACAAGATTGTAAGCAAGCATACATCTTATTTAAATCAAATCCTTGTCTAGACAATTTTATAAGTTTCAAACATATGCAAGCCCGAAAAAAACGTATCCTACGACAGGAGCGTCGTGCATGTTGGTTAGAGTTTTGTCATTCTATTAATAGACTCACTCCAATGAGTCAAGTTTGGGCAAAAATGAGGAAGTTAAAAAATGTTTCTACAAATAGCAGTTTGTTTTCTAGTTATGAATGGATCTCTCAATTTCTGCATAAGTATACTCCTGATTCAGTTCAAAAATTTTACACAGTCAGTCACAATAACTTACAAAATTGCACAAATAATTTCATGGTGGAAACTTTTTCTATTGAAGAGCTAGAATCTGCTTTAAGATCAAGAAGAGATTCGGCATGTGGCTTAGATTGGCTCTCATACAAAATGTTAAAATTATTAAATTCACACAGTTTGTCTATATTTTTTAATATTTTGAATTCACTTTGGCATTGTTCTATTATTCCTGAGGAATGGAAAACAGATTGTTTAATACCTATCCTGAAACAGGGTAAAGACCCTAACAGCGCTGACTCATATCGTCCTATTACTCTAAGTTCGTGTGTTGGTAAAATATTTGAACAGCTTCTAAAACAACGTTTGATATTTTACATTGAAAGTAATAGTCTACTACCTTACAATCAATTTGGCTTTCGATGTGGTCGTTCTGCTCGGGAAAGTCTTAGTCATTTATCTCTGGATATACACAGTGCTCTTGTCGAGCATAAAATGTTGTGATCTGTTTTCTTCGATATTGTTGGTGCTTTTAATAATGTAAATTTAAGTACATTGTCATCCATTCTCCTTTCACTAAATGTTCCTGAAAAAATAGTAAGTTGGATTTTTGAGTTTTTAAATGAACGTAAATTGTATGTAAAAGTCAATAATCAATTAATAGGACCTAGGTATTCTTATAGAGGAGTTTCTCAAGGAGGAATATTAAGTCCTCTATTATTTATTTTATATATTGCTAGATTAAATAATGTGCTGGGTAGTGATGTCTGTAATTTACAATTTGCTGATGATTTGGTTGTGTATTGTTCAGGAGAAAACCTTAACAGCATTGAAACAAAACTCAATGCTAGCTTGGAAAAATTGGGACATTATTTTGAAAGTCTCAGTTTGGAGGTCAGCTATGAGAAAAGTAAGGTTGTTGTCTTTTCCAAAAATGTTGTTGGTTCTACTAGTATTAAAATTTATTACAATAATAGCCTTATGTTAGTGGATAGTTCCATAAAATTTTTAGGTGTTACTTTTCTCAGTAATTTTAAATGGAATGTGTATGTTGATTACTTAGCAAACAGAGCATTAAAAGCTTGCAATATTTTGAAATCTCTCGCTGGCACTTATTGGGGTGCTGATCCAGGGACATTACTGATTTTATATAAGTCCTTAGTAAGAAGTCACTTCGAATATGCATTTTTTTGCTATAGTGGTGTACAAAAACTAGTAGAAAAACTAGAAAAAGTGCAAAATAGATGCTTACGTATTATTTTGGGAGCTATGTGTTCAACACCTATAGTGTCAATGCAAGTCGAATGTAGTTTGCCTCCATTGATAATTAGATTCAATTACCTCAGAACAAAATTCTTCATTAAGATTTCTTCTATCAGTGATCATCCTCTTCTATTGCAGTTAAAGAAGGCTATTAATGGGATCAATCCCCCTTTTCTAGTACAAGGTTTATCTGAAATTTTAAAAGATTGTTCTAATCAAAATTATTTTTCTAGCTCCATTTGGCCTTGTTATTTATATTCCTATGAATCAAAGTATTGTCCATTTAAAATAGTAATTAATGAATCTTTGAAGTTTAAAGAGGATGTTTACAGAATGCTTGAGGAATGGAATGGTTACAATCAATTGTACACAGATGGCTCAAAAAATGATAATGCTGTATCTATGGCTATTTATGACGTTCAGACTCGAAGTGGGTTTGGAAATAGGTTGTCTTCAGTAGCAACTGTGTATACAGCAGAGGCTATGGCAATACTCAGTGCTTTAGAGTATATTGAGACTAGGCAAGAAAATAAATGGATCATTATCACTGATAGTATGAGTGTATTGAGAGCACTAGAAAATCCCAGTTGTAATGCAAAAACAAGTTACATAATTTATAATATCAGAGAAAAATACAATAATTTACATAAGTTCAAAGATATCGTCCTTTTCTGGACTCCTTCACATATCGGGGTAGTTGGAAATGAACAAGTTGATTACCTGGCTAAATTCATTGTTAATCATCATCAGGAATGTCCAATTTTGCATAAGCCCATTCCAAATTCAGTGATGCGTTGACTTATTTCAAATCAAAACTGGCACGTGAATTTCACAATTTCTGGCAGCATGTAGTTGAAACCAAAGGAAAGTGGCTAGCTGAAATTAAAACAAAGATTTCTCCTCCTTGGTTTACAGGAGGAAATATCTATCGGAACAGAAAGTTTTATACAACGATTTGTCGTCTACGGCTAGGTCACTGTCGATTTAATGCACATCTGTTTAGAATTGGCATTCTGTCTTCCCCAAATTGTGATTATTGTAATTCTGCTATACAAACATTGGATCACATTGTATTTGATTGTCCTAATTTTGCTCTTCAAAGGATCATTTTAGTTGATCGCCTGCTAGGTATTTATGAAAATGCTGAAGATATCCCGCGCTCGCTTCAGCAACTTTTGACGAAAAAAGATTGTTTTTTACCAATTTACGATTTTATTGTATCAACTGTTGATGAAATTTGAATTTGACAACTACTACACTTTTGACATAAAATTATATGTTATTGAGATATTGAGATAATATTAAATAAAACATGAAAGAAGACTCGGCTCCGGTCTAACAAAAGGTACTGAACTTCAATATATTAAAAGAAGACTTGGCTTACGCTAACTATTGGTTATTGAAGACATTGATAAAAATAAGACTTGGTTTCGGCCTGACTATTGGATATCGAAGACATTGAATAAAGAAGACATGGTTTCGGCCTTGATTATATCATAGAAAGACAAGAAAGAAAAAAAAGAAGAATTGGAAGAAAAAGAAAACTAAATCAGACTTGGCTGTATGGGCTCAGCTCCCTTTGCCTGTCCCAAAGAGGGACGAAAAGAACCAAAAAAAAAAAATGTCTATAGTGTTACTGAATGTCAAACAATATGTCAAATAATTAAGATAATGTTATAGGTCATTCATATTATTCAAACTTAAAATGAATTGTAGTCGAATTTAAATAAATCAGGCACCAATCTAGACCTAGAGCTGAGAAAAACTCCTAATGGAAAAACCCAATAATGAAATTAAACTTCGACAATATATAACTATGACAATGGGTGGTAATAACAAAAGTAATGTATTATCACGCGCCTTAATCCCTTGTCCTTTACGCTACGTCCTACGTAGGCGGATCAAAGCGAACGCGATTATGAAGCGGTGACACGCGAATTCAACGCGATGCGGTGCGACGCGGCGGCTATGTCCTACGTGCACGCGAATCGTCTCGCACAGCCGCCACTGACGCCGACGTTCAGTGGGCACTGTGGATTTGTCATGGACGGATGGAAACAAATATTATTGGAAAATTCATATGTTAAATATCAAATACTCAAGAAGTATGAACGGCGAAGAAGTGAGACTAATATTGTATACTTAGGTCCCAGTTAATTTGGCCCAATCCTCCCATTCGCGGTATGATTATAACCGGTTGTGATATTTTTTATTCCTTTTATCCTATAATATAGGACGTTCTTGGATAGCATTAATTAAAATTTCTATAAATCCGAAATTATAACCAAAAAAAAAAAAATACGACGGCACCGCATCCAGTTCGCGCGGAAATATCAAGCCAACTGATCGCGTTCGCTTCGTTTCGCGCCGCTCCGCACCGCACGCATGTGCGTAGGACACTTCAATAGGTTTCGACTGTTTGTTGTTTTCGCGCCGCGCCGCGTCGCTTCGCGTTCGCGTCTAGATCGCTCACGCAGGACGTCGCGTTACACGCGTCGGCACAATTGTACAGAACAAGATTTCATGGATGAGAATTTCATTTGAAACTTTATGACTTCATGAGCTGAAAGTTCGTTATGGAATAAGAATGTCACATTCTGTCTTTAAACAGTAAATAGTAAACGAGTGATGTAAAGTTGTACAGTCTGTTCTGAAAATCCTATCATACTAATATTATAATAGTAAAAGTTTGTGAGAATGGCACACAGTTAGTTATATGTATATTTCAGAAGAATCATGAGTACAGGAATTCAATTTACAACGAAACGCAAGTGTGAAGTTGGCGCGCATCCTGCCGGGGTCGCGTGATGAGATACCGTGACCCTGGCACATGGGCAACTGAAGGAACACGGGTGGGTTTTAGTCAGTAAAAGTCTGACAGCCCTCCCGCTCCGCCCAGAGTGGGAGAAGTCATTTGTAATTTCCCATCCTAAAAAAAAAAAGTTGGCGCGCATCGACGGAGTCTAGCCTGACGTACGTGCGAGTCGATAAAAGCGCTACAACGCGGTGCGGTACGCTCTCTTTGACCATCGGCCATCGAGCAGACAACAGCCAGCTGTTGTCTGCTCGATGGCTAAGAAACTATCCAATGTTAAGTCTCGTTAATTTGAATAAGTGGGAATAACTGTAACCTCCTACCAGGGTCGCGAGATTTGTTCGAAAAAGATACCGTGGCCCTGGCATATGGGCAACTGAAGGAATACGGGTGGGTTTTAGTCAGTAAAAGTCTGACACGCTCTTCCGCTCCACCCAGAGCGAGAGACGTCATTTGATGATTTCCCACCCACAATAAAAAAAGTATTTATAACTTAAAATCAACTTTAGACTTTACTTTTTATATACGCCCAGTAACAAAAATGCTCAACGGTGAAGATTCTAGCTGCCATCGACCTTCTGTCCCGATATTTATATGTATAATCTGGAACCTGGTTCCCGCGGGATAATTTTCGACATTCACGCGGGTGAAGCCGCTGGCAAAAGCTAGTATGTAATGAAAATGTAAACGAATCGATCAGAATAGGTACACTTGGCTACAGGTCAAGCTATACATTTCCAATTTTAGCTGACCTCACATTGTATAGGCTTTTCGTGCAATGAGATGTCAGCTTATACTGGACATGCATAGTTTGATATGTGGCAGTGCGTACCTGTTTACTTATTTTTAGTGTACCACTTATATCTGAGTGCTTTTTTTTTTTTTTTTGGATGGGAAATCAACAAATGACTTCTCCCGCTCTGGGCGGAGCGGGAGGGCGTGTCAGACTTTTACTGACTAAAACCCACCCGTGTTCCTTCAGTTGCCCATGTGCCAGGGTCACGGTATCTCTTTCGAACAATCACGCGACCCCGGCAGGCATCGGTCCTAGCAGACCCCTTCAGATATCTGAGTGCTTTGATTTCATTATTTGCATACTAAGGTACCTAAGGCTATTAGCCTCGCCTGAATCGGACGAATCGTCACTATTCAAGTAATGTGGCAAGTTTGCAATGCAATCTAACACTGGCCCGAAAATTGCGAAAAACGTAGGATAATTTAAGTTTGTATGAAACGAACTTTTCAGTTACCGGTGCCTCTTTCAGACTCATTTCTTATTCTATTTAATCGAGGTACCTGCTAATGTATAATCTGAATAATGACCAATTTTTTATTTTCCTTACCACTTACCTGATCTCAGCCCTAACCCTCAATTTACCAATTAAACAGCGACAAAATTGAGCACCAAACATTCGCAACTGGATCCGTACTCGTTTTATTTCAGAGTCGGGGACCGTTCAATAGGATCCAGAGCCACTGCATCTCTCATCTTTGAAGCCACTGATTAGCCCTGTCGCTGCCATGCCGGAGTTAAGGCGATGTAGAAACTAGGTTTATCGGGAATTTATTTCCCCGACAGACGTTTTGTTGGGTAGTTGGCAATTCGGTACTGATTTATTCTGTTTTGGTTTTTAGTATTTCGAGTTTTGCGTGGTAAGGATTTATCTGGCAAATGACATAACATTTTAAATATCACCACTCGTGGAGTGAAATTTAAAACACATCAATTTAAAATGATCAGGTTGTGCTTATTAACCACAAGAATAATAGAAATAGAAAATATTTACTGTCCAGATACACAGTAATTAATAGCTTTAGATTGAGTTTCTTTTAACCATATTGACTTAACACCAAGTTGAGGCGACATGAGCGGCCTGAAATATTACCTACAGTTAGGTTACAGTAAAATATTTGGCCAGTGAGTCCAAAATTAGCCAGTTAGTCTGTATCTTGAGGCTCGGGGTATGAAATCCAGACTGTAGACAAACTGAAGGGATCCGCTAGGACCAATGGATGCCAGGGTCGTGAGATTTGTTCGCAAGAATAACCGTGGCCCTGGCATAAAGGCAAGTGAAGGAACATGGGTGGACTTTAGACAGTAAAAGTCTGACACGCCCCCGCTCCGCCCAAGCCGGGAGACGTCATTTGATGATTAAAACCCACAGAAAAAAGACTGGAGACAAAAGAAGTGATTTCGTGGTGTAGTAAATTTATGTGTAAAGTGGGTGTGGTCAACTTGTGGTGCCTGGCGAGTGTGTGACGTGTGTCATCATCATCATCATCATTTCAGCCGTAAGACGTCCACTGCTGGACATAGGCCTCCCCCAATTTGGGGGGCTTTGCCATAATCGCCACGCTTGGCAAGCGGCTTGGCGATCGCAGTATGGT
This sequence comes from Aporophyla nigra, assembly GCA_947507805.1. NCBI lineage: Eukaryota > Metazoa > Arthropoda > Insecta > Lepidoptera > Noctuidae > Aporophyla > Aporophyla nigra. The sequence continues at coordinate 23,772,251 of OX382297.1, read as the reverse complement.
GGTAAAATGCATAGAAAACGCTGCTGCCCATTCTCTAGTAAGTCCCTTAGTCGCCTTTTACGACACCCACGGGAAGAAATGGGGTGGTGTTATTCTTTACGTCCGGCACCACACGGTTAACGTGTGACGTGTGTGTAAGGAAAGTATGTGCGTGCGTAATTTATCGATAATTTTCTTCTAACTGGTATCTTGGCTCACTTTCTTTCAGCCTTTCTTATGAATATCGCTGTCTCTAAATCTCTCTGAGTCCTAAAGATCAGTTTTTTTTTTGATGTTATGGGTTTTAGTATTTCAATTTTGTCGAAAATGGACATGGTCATAAAAATCGAAATCGAAATTGAAAGTAAACTGAAAAGATTTGCTAGACCCAAACATAACGAAAACTATAAAAATAACAAAACAAATACGGCTCCGCACTTTATAAAACACGATACACCAAAAGTCGATTCCGAGAAAAATCCAAAGGGACATTTCGACGAAAAAAGAAAAGAGCAACACAAAAAGTTTTTTCACACAAACATCCGTAGTTTACCACACCGTCCCCTTAACACGTCGCTCCTGATTGGCTGATAACACTCACAGGGACGTTATCTCAAACTTACCCGACGTGGCACGCTCGTTCTCGCCAAGACATCAAAATAATCCACCACACCACACAAACGAAAACCATCCTTAACTTAAAAACCTTAAGGTCCAACAAACAGTTTCGGAACAGCCAAACTATGTTGGCCGTCACGGATCTTCCACTTACGTTCTTTTACAAGCCAATTACAGCGACCGATGTCCACACCTTTTTGGTGCTCCACAGATTAAAAGAAATCGTTAAGAAGCGGTCGTCTCAACAAAGACGTTGACGATTAAATTACGACGGTTTGCTTAATTATTTTAACGATGTTATCGGTTTTAAGACCTTTCGAACACATCTGTAGAAGTTTTGCTGCAAAGTATTTTAATCATAATGGCTATAGACTCACATATATTACATAATAACTCACCATAACTGGCGAAATATAAGTGTACTATAGATACATCTCTGCGTAACCTTTAGGAGAATAAAACCGAGATATTATGCTATGTTACTTTAATCAAAATAACATAGCATCTACACGAAAGTCAAACAAATCATAATAATATACCGAAGGAAACAACACGTTCAAACCATAAGTTAGGAATTCGTACATCATTCTCACTACCAGAATAAATTGCCAGCTATTTTAAAAATATTCCAAAAAGAGCAAAAAAAATACATTTGAATTTTCAGCCAGCATTCCGCAAACGTCTTGGAGTGTCCTTCAACATTTTACGACAAGATTCCAAGATTCCAAGATTCCAGTAGGCTTATGTTGTGAAAGCTTTTTTTCTAGACTGGCAACTTTAACGCGATATAAAAATAAGAATTTATAGAACGCTGTTGGCTATGTACGGTTGCCATACAGACAAGATGTTTGCTAGACAGAATTTGTCAGTGGGACGGATAGAGAAATGAAATTTGACATTATGACAGTAACAGATTTTTGACAAGAATGTAAATAAATCATAGAAATAATTACTGAAGAAAAATTCTAAGTTGGTTTTCAGCCAATATAGTCTTGCGATGTTAGGAGATTCAAAGTTTTATTGCTAGAGATGGCATACATACGCTTGAAACAGTATAAGGCCAAACAACAAGACATTATACGAAGTGCATAACTTGTTGTAATTCTTTAATTACCTTTTCCGACCTCACAGGCCCGTTTCATCAGTTATTTATAAGAAACCACCAACACCAGGGCCCCATAATCCTTGACCAATGAAATCTCAAACAACAAAGCTTGCCACTTCGTGAAAATCCGGGAAAAACCGTCCCAGAAAAGGCGGAAGAATTTCTACAATCATTATAAACGCTGAAGTAAGTTAACCCCACTGGAGTACGCACCGAACTAAGGCATTCTCTCCTCTATGCTCTTCTGGTATTTCCTTTGACAACACGTCAAAGGAACGGGTCAAAGGCACACAATGAGATCGACAGGACTTGAAGAACTTTCTACATGAACGGCCCAGTTTCTGATGCTCTGTTAAAATTGCATCACGTTGCTTTTATATAATATTTTATTTTGTCGCGAATGTTTCATAGAATTCACCCTTTTATGAAAATACTTTTCGTTTTCTCTTTGAACTACGAAATTGTAAAATGCAGATAAATCAAGATAAACATGTACAAAGGCGCCAGGTACTTGTTTAAAATCTAAGCTAATACAGATATTTATAAAAGTGTTAAAAGGAATCAGCTAAAGACAGTCTCACACGTGCAATGAGCACCAAAGTTCTTGACACATACTGTGTGAGTAATGCTTATAATCACAATAATAATATTATTGCTCCATTTCAGTAACTTTTGCTTCGACTCTGTTCCCAATACGGATGGGTTAGCATTTTTTATATTTTTAAGTGTTTTTATGACTTTTATAACAAAATATTTTAAACTGTAAATTTATTTTGTACTATTCTACTATGAATAAAGGAAATAATCAGTTTCATTTACTATAGAAGATTACTTCTGCATAAAGTAACAAACATAATTTGCTTTTTATGTTCCAATTCACAAATCTAATAAAAGTACTAAAATTCGTCAAATCATCAAAAAATCAGAGCAATAGAAACAATAATAGAACACATGTACCTGTTAAAGTTAAATCCGAAAGCACCTAAGGTTACATTGCGTGCAAAGTCCTCGTTATCATCGTTTTGAACTATGAAGGAACAGAAAGAAATCTGTTCTATATATACTTATACAATACTAGGTTCTGCCCGCGACTTCGTCCGCGTCAAATTTTTGCTCCCCTGACCCATCCCGTCGCATCTAATTGCCTGCCAGTTTTCGTCCATTTTTCGTTGCTGCTCCGCTCTTTTTAATTGCAGCGTGGTGTTATGTAGCCTATAGTATTTTTGAATAAATAGGCTACCCAACACAAAAATAATTTTTCAATTAGGTCAGTAGTTCCTGAGATTTGTGCGTTCAACCAAACAAACAAACTCTTCAGCTTAATAATATTATCTATACTTTATATAAACGAACGCGAACGAAGTCGCGGGCAGAAGCTAGTAAAATAGATATATTTGTCTTAGAAATATTTGCAATGTGCTTAGAAAAAGATACGCTCACTCTAATAACAACATGAAAACAAAACAGATTTATATTTACATAGTCAGCAGCTACACGCCGTGACTGTTACAAGAAGGCTTGCACTCAGCATGATGCTGTGCTATGGGACCCACAGCACAGCGCAACACTTTGCTACTACCATAGCTCTTCCTTTATCAGGGAAACAATTTTTTTGGGTAATATTATTTATTTATACTGCTTAAACTATCATTACAGGATTTATCCTAATGCAACGTATTGTGAGCACGAGCCTCAGTAAACAAGCCTGATGCACTACAGCACTACAATGCTGCTGCAGACAGCCGCAACAGCACTTTGATGGCTTTATTTGCACACAGAGAGTGCCATAGGTTCAAATATCAATTTAAAATACTTATCATCTTCACATAAACCTGCATGGGCATTGAGTAAGACCAGTGGTAAGCCAGTTGTATCGGCACTAACTTAAAAGTTGCAGGTCGTCAGTTCAAACTCTGGAAGGCAGTTTACTTCGTGTATTATGTTTCATCACTGCTGCTACCAACCCACACTGAGCCAGGACTGATTATTACCAACTTCCTCACACAGAAAGGAGTTATGTGTCCCACAAGTGGGAACATGATAGACTAATTGTGTTGTATTTGACATGGGCACTTATAAAATGTCAGAATTTAGGTGCACGGTTCTACTTGGTCGGTTTCTTTGGAGAAGAGCCGGTAAGAAAATCCACAGATTACCCGTGACCTTTAAAAGTAATTGATTTTTACAATGTTTGAAGCAGTCACGCCTGCTATAATTACCAAAGACTGTTTCGATCAATGATAAATTGAGCCACAATGACATTCAAGCAATCAGGGGGTAGTGGCTGTTGCTATGGTCGTTACAAATGATTCAAGAAAATGGAAGTACTTTGTGATCCTTACTTTGTCTCTACTGCTCCTGCTAGGGTCGCGAGATTTGTTCGAAACAGTTACCGTGGCCCTGGCATGTAGGCAACTGAAGGACCACGGGTAGGTTTTAGTCAGTAAAAGTTTGACATGCCCTCCCACTACGCCCAGAGCGAGAGGACGTCATTAGATGATTTCCCACCCACAAAAAAAAAAAACATTACTGCTCTCAAATCGGTATAGTGAGTGAGGAATCCGTTAGTCTTAAAAACAAACATTCAAAGACAGGTGAGATCCACCAACACAAACTGAGCCCGCGAGGTGGATTATGATGCACTCCCTCTCACAGAGAGGAGCCCTTTATGACCTATATCTCAGCAGTAGAAACATTAGAGGCTGATTACCAAAAAAATACCGATTTTTTACTTCAAATGAAAGAGTTCGATAGAGTTTATATCGGCAAATGTCAACATGTCAAGCCACGTATTTGCTGGCACACCCTCGTCCTGTTGACATATCAATTTGTATCGCAAAAAGAGCAGATATTTTAGAATAACTATCGTAGTAATTTTTTTATAGTTTCTGCAATGGTTGTGCAACGGTCGTACTGAGGTTGCAAGTTTGCGAGTTGCAAAGACGTCACTTTCATTAAGGCCTGTTCATCATTCATCATCATCATTTCAGCCGAAAGACGTCCACTGCTGGACATAGGCCTCCCCCAAGCTCCCCCTCTTCGACCGGTTTCGTGCTTCCCGCATCCAGCGGATTCCTGAGGCCTTCACAATGTCATCGGTCCACCTTGTGGGAGGCCTTCCAACTCTACGTCTTCTTGTTCAGTTATAAGTTCTATAGATATGGAGCTCGGTAGCGATACTGAATAAGTACGTGATATCGATATCACTCTCGATAACGATACTGAAACGGTACGCGATATCGCAATCACGCTCGGTAGTGGCTCTGGTCCGGTTTCCGATTAGTAACAAGCGAGACAGCGATATCACTTATATTTGAATCACTTATATTTGCCTCACTTCAATTTTAGTAATGGACTTCCGCCGAAAGTTAGCCCCTTTCACTATCCACGAAGCATGATTGTAAACCAATTGCCTGAAAATACGAGTGTATATAATAAAATTTGTGATTCAAGGAAATTAATTAGGGAAGTAAGTATATTCAAAAATTCTAGGCATAAAAGAAAAATTATAATTATTTTTCGAATAACTGCTTGAAACTCCTCCACATTAAAAAAATAACAGTCTTTAAAATAAAGAACATAACAACACTTCCCTGTAATACATTTTAAATCACATTTCAAACAAGAACAACCGTCGTTCGCCCTCTTTACAAAATAAACTCCCAGAGCCGTTGAAAGTGTTGATCTAAGTTATATTCCAATTTATTTCGCACCACAGACACAAATATTAACACCTAGGTATACGAGCAATAAAAATTGCTCACGAAGAGTTCCGACATCAGGTCGAATGTAGTTTTTGTGGTGTGAATAGCCCCATAGCCCCGGTGCTGTAACTGTAAGAGCGGTCGATGTAAGAGCAAACATGGCAATATTTGTTTTGGGAAGGAATGATGATATTCGTACGAAATAGTACTGATATCAAAAAAAAATAACTTTAATTTCGGAATTCGGTGTCTTAGGATCTGTATTTAAGGTTTTTATGCCACCGACTTCCGAAATTAAAGTTATTTTTGACTTTGTAGTGTTTTTTTAAGGAAGTCAGTTTTTTTTTCTAAAGTTTTTATTTTTAAGTTTTTAGTTATGGTAGATACCCCGCACTAATCTAATCGCTTTATTCGTTCATTTGTCGCGCCAATACTTAATGCAAATATAAGACTTATATGGTTTTCACATGGATCCCACTATCCGAATGGAACCAAATTAAAATGGGACCATTCGGGAAGCACCAGCTTTCAAATAAAAAAAAAAATATCGTAATCGGTTCACCCAGTCAAAAGTTATGAGCTAACAAACATTTAAAAAAAAATACAGACGAATTGATAACCTCCACCTTTTTTTGAAGTCAGTTAAAAAGACGTGGAGCAAAGGTTAAGGAGGGTAGAATGTAAAATCGTGCAGGGATCATTTCAGTATCTTGAAGCGTGACTGAATGTTACAACTGAGGAAAAGTTTTTATTGAAATTTCGAAAACAAACAAATGTTTTAATTTTGAAATTAAGTGTTGATTATAACAATAAAGCAAAACAGTCAAACTAAAAGAAAAGTTTTGCTGTCCGTCCGTCCGTCACAGGGTTGGATCTTTTGAACCGTAGGTAGACACTTGAAATTCAGTGTGTATACTATAACAACAGAGGATAAAAATAAAATAAAGTTAAACTTTAAAGAGGACTCGCATACAAGAAATGTGTTTGAGAAATACTGTACGATGATACGGAACCGCGTGTGCGAGCCCAACTTACACTCGGTCGCTTTATTCATACAAGACGCTTTATTCAACTGTTTCTTGTGGTGCTAGACGCAAAGAATAGGAAGCATCATCCCATATCTTCACGTGAGTGTCGTAAGAGGCGACTAAGGGACTTACTAGAGAATGGGCAGCAGCGTTCTCTATGCATTTTACCACCGTTCTAAGATCGCCAACCCGCCTGCCTTGCGCTAAGCGTTGCGATTATGGCAAGCCTCCCCAAATTGGTGGAGGCTTATGTCCAGCAGTGGACGTGTTTCGGCTGAAATGATGATGATGATTTATTTAACATTTCAAAACAAAAACCTAAAATACACGGAGTAGCTTCTAGCCAGCTGTAGTTTCATAGTTGTCATTTTATACGAAAAAAGTTTTTATTTTTAACTTTTTAGTTATGGTAGATACCCCGCACTAATCTAATCGCGTTATTCGTTCATTTGTCGCGCAAATACTTAATGCAATTTTAAGACTTATGACGTTTTCAGATGGACCCCATTGTCCAAATGGAACCAAATCAAAATGGGACCATTCGGGAAGCACCAGCTATCAAATAAAAAAAGAATAATCAAAATCGGTTCATCCAGTCAAAAGTTATGAGCTAACAAACATAAAAAAATATTAATAATTAAAGAAAAATACAGATGAATTGATAACCTCCTCCTTTTTTTTGAAGTCGGTTAGAAACAAATCGAAACTAAGGTCACCCGGGGCGAAAGCAACTAACAAAAATTATTTTGAAACTTTGCTACCCTCCACCGTGAGCTACTTAAATAATAAGGATATTCTAATAAATGTACTTCATTGCACAGCTTTCGATGAACAGTTTCGACATAAATTAAGTTACAAATAAACTATGGTTTTTCATTAATTTGCATTATTGTTGAATAAGACCAGTAAAAGTTACATTCACCCCACTTTGGGGTAAATGTGACTATTCGTTATAACTCTGTTGTAATCTGTTTCTAAATGTTGTTGTCAAGAGTACATGTAGATGCACACAGAATTATCTGTAAAAGTTATCTATAGTCGCTGAGATACAGTTCAGTTTCAAGCAAATTTACTTTTCTTTTTTTATGGGGTGAATGCGACTGTCTTCCATACTGACTAGTGTTGAGATGTAGTACCTACCTACTACTTATCGATAAATATTTGTGATCGATAATTAACAATAATGAAAGGTTTAACACAAAATCGCAAAAACGCAAAATCGATCTGAGTGTTCATTAAGAATAAGATCAATAAAGTATATTATACTCAGCTAGAGTAATTCTATTTTATTAATGGAATTTAGGACATAAAATAAAAGCAAGAAAAGATTTCTTGTGACTTGTGTATGTAAAATGCTTTGACAAATATACGATAAGTACGCATTGTATTGATGCCTAATCTAATGTTTAGGATTTAGGTAAAAAAAGCGATTTCTGTCTGTAATTTGAAAGTTTATTTAAAAAATTATGTAAAAAAAACTTAGGATAATTCTCAGTCAAAATCAAATAAACTAATAATTCCGTATTAATCGGTAAAATAAAATAAACAAAAACAGTCTAAACAGAACTTTGTTCTTAGCAAAAAACAACTTTAAAACATTTTTCCTTAAGTAATCACTAATTAACATAACTCATTTTCAATCACTACTCTCAATTACGAGAATTTTAATAAAAATATTTATTTTCGTACAAAAATAATAATAATAATATTCCACAACTATCACACAACGCCATCTAGTCCCAAGCTAAGCAGAGCTTAGGGTACTAGATTAGGGTTTATTAAGATTTAATAAACATATTTTTTCTTCGTACAAACCGTTTGTAATTTTTCTATCAAACTAATAGAATACTATCATATTTAACGGTAATATGTCTAAACATTATAACAGTCTTCACAACTTTGGTACTTTGTGCAAAATATGACTTTATTAACTTAATCAACAATTAATTTAACTTAATCAACTGTTTTTCCTTTACTAGTCGTACAGCTTCAAGAAGTGTTTCAGAGCAATAAGTTTTCTCCTTTTTTCTTTTATAGTTTTGGACCATCTGATAACAAAATTTGTATTTTGTATTAACTTAGTACATTTTTTATTTAAGCTTAGCATTTTGCTTTTTTAGCTTAGCTTTTAGCATTTTGTTAAAACTACGCAAAATCTAAAACACTTCATACTAATTGCAGCTAAACATTTTAAATGCAAATACGCAAAATTCACTTATCGAAATATCGACACGGAACTTCACTAGTAATTTGCAGTTTTCGTACAAAAAGCATGGGGCGATTGTAACTGCAAAAATAGTTGCAATAACCCACGTGCATGAAAAGTTGAGGTTAATGTAACTATATCAATAAAATGTTAATTATAACACCTAGAGTTTAACGAAATATACCAAAATACTGACGTTTTATCTTAGTTTTAGGATGCACTTCTATTTTTCCTTGCAACGACTTGAAATATTTCTAATGTCACAAAATAAAACACAAGACGCGGCAACACGTTGCTCCAAAATGGCGGCTGACAGAAAATGATCTTGCAGTACTACAGTAGGTGAACTAGCGATGCCATCTATACTTTATTTGAAAAAACTATGATTCCGCTTTACTCCAATAGATAGAGCTATCTACAAAAATGATTAGATTGAGAGAAAATTGAATTAGTTGCTTTAGCCCCATAGTTGCTTTCGCCCCGGGTGACCTTATACACTCAAATATTTCTTTAAAGAAACACACTTACGTCCAAACCACTTTACGGTGCCTTAAATCGTGACGCGAAGGATTAGTGACGTAATTAGCTACCTCCAACCCTACATTTCCCAATTATACAGATTCTCAACATTCCTGCAAGGGGAATTTATTTTACCTACCTATATAACACCTCGCCCTCATCTAAGAGGTAAAAAGGAGTGGGTAAGAGCGTGAGCGTGATATTGTGTTATACAATTTGTACCTCTGAATTTCATTTTGTGACTTTTTGTGCCCTAAATTGCTTACTTTTGTGCTTAAAATAGGATAAATTGGTTTATTGTTTTTGGCTTACTGTTTGGTTTAGAGAAAAGCAGTTATTGAGTACACTGTTAGAAATATTTGTATTATAAATTTACAGGAATAAGAGCATGATATGTCATAATGACTCAGTGATTAAAGCCTCGATTTGCATGCACGCGGTTGAGTTTTCAAAGCCGGTCAAATACTAAAATTTTTTTTCCTTCTTCTACCTCTGATGGCCCAGTGGTAACGGCCGCGACTTAAAAGTTGTAGTTCGTGGGTTTGAACCCATACAGGCACTTAATGCAAAATTATTTCATCTCCATTGCTGTATAAACAGTAAATGAAACATCGTGAGAAAACTGATATGGCATGGAACCAAAATCTGTTTACCTGTGTTTGTGGACAGTTATATCTATTAAGTATTTGGGCAGTATCCGTTGAGATTAGCCACCATCACCGAAATTCATTTGGGACCATTATTTTTCTCATCTCACGTATTTTATTACCTATCCATTAGCACGAAAATAACACGTAACGTGAAGAAATTATTTCTGTAAATAAATTAAACGACTTTTACAACCGCCTACTTCATTCTTGGATGTCAAAGCAAACATTTTGACATTTAAATTGCTAGACGAGAGTCTTCCGAAATTCATTGAACTTTATTATTCTTCTAATTTTTTACTGGGTGTAATTTAAGAGGTTTCCATCTTATAGTAAAATTATAAGAAAATGGATAAGCCCCTCCAAAGATGGAAAATATTTTTTTTAATATTCTGATAATGTTAACAAAATAAGGATAAGAATTGTAACTATAGTTTTTTTTTTTTTTTCATACAAAGTTGCAGGGACATTGACGCGTGAATTGAAACCATGGATTCAGTATATGATTTTTAAACGTCGTTAGCTAAAGCAAACCAGCTGTTTCATAGAAAAGAGCAAAACTTACGCGGGCAAAATATATGGAACAGTAATTTTTTTAGTTTCCTCCACTGTCACACTCGTGGGCAAAGGCCTCCCTCCACTCCTTCCATCTTTCCCGAGGCCATGCGTTTTCCTTCCAGTTGGTGATGGAACCAATCCAGCTCGTCCCACCGTTTAAATTACCTTGGAAAAAAATCTCCGTAATCGTATGTAGTCCGATTTTAATTCATACGGATAGTGCTTTTGGCATAACATTAAATATTGTTAACATTATTTTTCTTTGTTTCCGTTAGTATCTACCAACACAATAATAAAATAGTCCCAAGAAAATAATTTCTTAGATGGGTTTTAATATATTTTGCTAATCTCTTAGGTACATTACCAGTTGACAGCAATGCGGGTGAATTTTTCTACTATATTTTAGTTTGTGAATAGTTTTAGTTAAGTAAGGATATTTAATTAGGTATTCGTTGTTAACACATTATTTTATTATCTTGCGAAATAGAGCAGTAGTGGCCTAGTGAGACTGGCCTCGACTTTAAAATTAAAGGTTGTGGTTTCGAGCCTATTTTATAAAGGTAGACACTTTACTTTCTGTAAATAATTTCATCACCACTGTTCCCAAAACGGTGAAGGAAAACATCGTGAGGAAACTTTCAAACCAAAATTCCGAAGACAAGTCGCACCTTTACAATAAAACCGTTACTAAACGAAATTTTCATGAATTTATCAATCGTGTATTTTAGATAGATGGCATTGATAACTCAATTCATGAAAATTTCGTTTAGTAACGGTTTTACTTTTACTTTTTTAAAGTAAAAACGAAAATTTTCAATTGTGTATTTTAGATAGATGCATTGATAACTCAATTCATGAAAATTTTCGTTTAGTAACGGTTTTACTTTAAAGGGGCGAAGTGCTATCTACCAGTCCGCCCTTGGAGTCGCGTAGGAGTTTACAACCTACTCTCTCTGGAAGAAAGTGAACCTGCATGCCAACAGTGCAGTGGAAACATTATAGACTAATTATTATGCTACGAGTTTCAGATGAAGGTTGAAGACTTTATCTACTTCATCAATAAAATTTGCAGTCAAGTGCACATTACGAACTACATCAAGCGGCGGGGCATTGCATAGCAAAACGAAGCAAAAAAGCCCTCGCTGTAATCAGCTTTGGTGCACAAAAAAAATACTTAAGTGATGTATGAGGAGTGCCTCGTTGATCGCAAGCGCTACTACTGATCATGAGGTCCTGTGTTCGATTCCCAGATCTTTTTACACGCTTTATATTAGCTTCACTTGTATGTTTGTATGTTTGTTTGTAACCGACTCCTTGTAGCGCGATTTTGACCCACTTTAAACGACCAGATTTCATTCAAACTTTGCACACCTGTCAAGGATCGATGACAATGCAATAATTTCATAAATTTGTGCCATTATCCCTTGCCAGGGTTACCAGGACAGCAAAAAAACTGTCTTCGAAAACTACGCTGACATACGTCACAAACTAATTTGTGCCATTATCCTTGCCAGGGTTACCAGGACAGCAAAAAAACTGTCTTCGAAAACTACGATGACATACGTCACAAACTACGCTGACATACGTCCCAAAATTCGAAACACCCTAAAAAATAGAAAATAAATAATAGTTTTAAAACACTACAAAGCGTGGGGTGCTTTTTAAGGTATTTTTTTTTATTGATATCAGGCACCCCACGGTTTTTTTTTTCATTATTTTGTACTTTTTAGTTTGGTTTTCAATGGAAGCGTGTTTTTTAGTTTTTTAAACTATTATTTTTTATATTATGATAAATTCATAGCATTCAGTAACAGCTTGGAGTCCAGATTTGTGCTCAACTGCCAGCAGTTTAACAGAGGGCGAGCCTATTGCCAGCAATAGGCTCGCCCTCTGTTACAAGGGACTTAAACATTACTAGTAAGTCTGGGTCTCTCTGCTATGGGTAGGTATACCTCTCCCCAACCCTTTAAGTGTAACAAGGCGTGATGTTATGTATGCTGTAGGAATATTATTGATAAATATATCTCCAATCCTTAATGCGACAGTTAAAATTCGTCATTCGACAATTCTTCGCAATAAAATGCGATTTCACCCGCCATATTCGCAAACATAATTTCGGCGAGACAAGAGTCGGTAACAAATCCTATGACAATAGACTGCTTTTGAAATAAGATCTTTTTCTGCAAGCAACGTTTGGTGCCATCTATAAGGCTGCTTTTGTTCATTCATATGAAATTTTAAGAGCTTAAAAATTGTATGTTTTGATTGATTCAGATCAAATTAATTTGAAGGTGGAACTAAGTAATAAAGTCATAATTAAATCATTTATTCTAATTAGACTATTATAAATATTATTACTGGCTAGTACCGGCTGGGTGAGAATTGCCGAAAATAGAACTGAATACCATGAAATTGTAGAAGCCTATGTCCAACATTGGACTATAATACGGTAAGCTGGTGCTGATGACGAAAGCACTTAGAATGTGAAAATGAACGAAAAAATTGGTGTTTAGTTGCCCGTTCCAAAATATAGCTTCTTTTGGATAACAATGGGCAAGAAGCGCCATAAATACTCCTTTTTAATGATTTTACAATATTTTGTTAATGAAGAGAGATAAGTAACCACTGTCGTCGAATATAGTTGACTTTAAGAGACCGATTGATACTTTCGAATGAAATTTAATTTATTAAATAAACTACAATAGTTGATTCCTATTAATGGAATCCAATTTGGTCTCTTTCGGTGACCGTACGTATGTAGGTATGGCCATAATCAAATCTACAGATAGTCGTGGGCTGGCTATAATTCTAGCTATAATATCAGACAAATGGCCGCCATTTAGCACCTACATACTAATCACTTAGACACTGGACGCCTTATCAGCACCTACGCTTTAATGATAATATCAATACCTACTACTGTAATTACTACTATTAATACACATAATCGGAATCTCAAGAAACTATAAGAAATTGAAAAAAAATGTTTATGGAAAACTAGCTTCTGCCCGCGACTTCGTCCGCGTCAAATTTTTGCTCCCCTGACCCTTCCCGTTGAATGGAATTTCCTGCCAGGTTTCGTTCATTTTTCGTTACTGCTCCACTCCTTTTGATCATAGCGTGATGTTATATATCCTATAGCCTTCCTTAATAAATAGGCTACTCAACACAAAAAAGAATTTGTATAATTCGGACCAGTAGTTCCTAAGATTACCGCGTTCAACCAAACAAACACACAAACTCAGCTTTATAATAATAGTACAGATAGGTACATATAGATTAAACTATAAAGATAGTATTATTATCTTAACGTTGAATATTTCCATGAAAAGCCTCTGAATTCGATACCATCACCCAATACCTACTCAAAAAAAGAACTTGAAGGCTGTGATAATCTGTGGGACGAGAACTAAACCCGACGGACCGCGCTTTCGACCCGTGGGCCTGCTACGAACGAGAGGAAAATAGACGTAACCTAAATGAGAACGATCTTATTCTAAGTTTGATTATCTGAATCAACGTACTACAAGTACAAATATACGAATGTAATAGAAATTTGAGGTCCAAGAAAAACAAAAGTGGCAGTGCCAGGGCACATTGGTCGAAGAACAGATGGCCTATGGGGCTGAAAGGTTCTGGAGTGACGACTGGGAGCCGAAAACCGTGACGTTATTTTTTTATAAATAAGTATTTGTTTTATGCACTGAATATAAGTAAATAGTACACCACAGACTACATGCAATATTGTCTCTGTTTCTCACGCAATCCATCCAAAGTTAGTCTTTAAACGATAGAATTTAGCGATAAGACAGTCTATTTTGTCATCCCTTCCAAAATTTCTACATTTACATCTGAATTTATTTATTTCCGATTCTAAATTTTACGTTTCGTTTAAATCCCACGTTCGTGCAAGGCCTAGTGACCAAAACAACGTGTGACAGAACTGTCCCGGTACCGAAAACAACGTCACACCGAGGCCGAATTAGAGTAGTGTGTGCCGAAAAACAAAAACAAAAGTGGAAAGCCGAAACTGCTGGAGTAAAAGTGTCCACGGTTCCGCGTTGGTGTCGTTTCGGATTTATTGAATAGATTTTGTGTATCATCTATGTTAAGAGAAAAGGGTACAAATTAAATACACCGTGTTTATAAAGTGAATTTTACTCTCCAGGAAGTAATGAAATAATCTTTAACGCGTTAAGAAGATGGAGGAACATAGTGTTAATTTTTAACCGACGAAAAAAAACGGAGGAGGTTATCAACTCGACGCGTTTTTTTTTTGTTTTTTTTTTTATGTATGACCACGCATTACTTCTTACATAGTAGTCCGATTGTGATAATTCTTTTTTATTGGAAAGGGTATACTCCAAGGGTGGTCCCATATAAATTTGGAAAACAAAATCAAACCCTAATGGTCAGAAAACAGGGGATGATTGATTGTTCACTCACTGATTGTAATGTATAACCACGCATATCTTTAGACAGAGCAGTCCGATTTTGATAATTCTTTTTCATTGGAAGGGTATACCTTGCCAAGTATTATGAGTACATTAAAGCTACAAAAAGTTTTTCGGCGGTTTAATTTTTTGTTAAAAAGATTTTTATCCATTGAAATCATCCGTCTACTCGGATTATTATCCTTCCCTTTCAATGCTTTGCTTCCCCGAAGTGTGGGACTGAGGTGTACCTTTGGTACACCGACGCTCAAAAAGTGCTGACTTTCAGCCTACTTTTAATAAATGACTTTTGATTTTGACACCCACACTTTGCTAGAACAGTTATATTTAAGTCCCATGTAATACTGCCCTGGTAATCGAGAGTAAGTCGAAGGTGGATTTGGAATGTACGTCAAACGAGCTTTCTTCCTATCTAGGTTGTATGTTTTACAATAACCCTGATGAAGATGTTAAAACAATATAGAACATAAAAATCGAGTGTATAGTTTTATCACAAACGGTAAAATTGTAACCAAATTATTTGCGCGCCGTTTTCTCGAAACCGCCTTTTTTGACTTACAGCTATATTGATTACCAGGGCAGATAGGGGGCGAGCTTATAGCCATCAACCGGGCACAAATCCAGATGTCATGCTGCAACTGAGAAATTCCAGATGGAAAACCCAATAACACTTTGCCCGACCTGCGAATCGCACTCAGGACCTTATGCTCAACAGTACCACTTATGACCACTAGACCAACGAGGCTAATCCTTAAGCAAATATTATTTTGTTTGAAAAGCGACAATAATATTGAGGAAAATCTATTTTTTTTCTTGAACCAGGATGTTGTCTTAAGGAAAATATTAAAGATAAGCTTGGCGTGGGCGATATTATAAGCAATTAACGATAAAGTTAACTAATTGGCTGTGAAATTACAATTAAAATGAAGAAAGTAAAAATAAAATACGTTTATAGGATAAATGGGATAGAAGATAGTTTTTGTTGTTATTTTTTTTGCGTCCTGCGTGTCTCAGTTGAAGTTTAAGCTTTGTTACACGCTATATATTAGCCTCACTTGTATGTTAGTATGTTTGTTTGTAACCGACTAAATAGCGCGATTTAGACCCACATTAAACGACCAGATTTCATTCAAACTCTGTAGATTTATCGAGGACCGATGACAATACTATAATTTCATAAATTTGTGCCTTTATCCTTGCCAGGGTTACCAGGACAGCAAAAAAACTACGCTGACATACGTCACAAACTACGCTGATATACGTCACAAACTACGCTGACATGCGTCTCAAAATTCGCAACACCCTAAAAATTGAAAATAAATAATAGTTTAAAAAACTAACAAACACGCTTACATAGAAAATCAAACTAAAAAATAGAAAATAATGGAAAAACCGGCCAAGTGCGAGTCGGACTCGCGCACCGAGGGTTCCGTACAAACCTGCAGGTATTCACGGTTTATGTATAAGGTTTATGTTTATGAAATTAAATGTTTTTTTTTAATTTTTATATTTGAGTTGACTGAATGAAAGGTTAATTGTGGTTTACGATTTATGACGTATTAAAAAAAACTACTTACTAGAACTCGTTCAAACCAATTTTTGGTGGAAGTTTACATGGTAATGTACATCATATATTTTTTTAGTTTTATCATTCCCTTATTTTAGAAGTTACGGGGGGGGGGACACACATTTTACCAATTTGGAAGTGTCTCTCGCGCAAACCGTTTAGAAAAAAATGATCTTAGAAACCTCAATATCATTTTTGAAGACCTATCCATAAATACCCCACACGAATGGGTTTGATGAATTCTTTTTTTTTTGAGTTTCAGTTCTATGTATGGGGAACCCCAAATATTATTGTTTTTTTTTTTCTATTTTTGTGTGAAAATCTTAATGCGGTTCACAGAATACATCTACTTACCAAGTTCAAAAGCATAGCTCTTATAGTTTCGGAAAAAAGTGGCTGTAACATACTCGGACAGACAGACAGACAGGCAGACATACAGACGGACAGGCAGACATGACGAATCTATAAGGGTTCCGTTTTTTGCCATTTGGCAACGGAACCCTAAAAAGCGTTGGGTGCCTGATATCGATAAAAAAATACCTTAAAAAGCACCCCACGCTTTTTTTCCATTATTTTCTACTTTTTAGTTTGGTTTTCTATGGAAGCATGTTTTTCAGTTTTTTTAAACTATTCTTTTTTTTTTAAAGAAATCCTACAAGTCAAAAATTAAATCGTTCATCTGCCCTTTTATCTATCGTGGAAGGTGTAGTAGTACTTCAGAATTACTTTTCATAGGTAATCTAGTCGTCTATCATTCTCTGTTACCTATTCCATAACTATCCAAATGTGCCAGATCAAGGATCGTGTACCAATGAGACTTTCATCCAAACCCCTAAAAAACATCATCTGCCTAGCTATTACCTCAGTATCCAGGGTCGGCTTCCAGTCTAACCCGATGCCGCTGACTACCAGTATTTTACATGGAGAGACAGCCTATCTGACCTCCACCACCCTGTTACTGGGTGATACGATCCCCCTTGGTAAGACTGGTGGTCAGACTTTCTGGCTTCTGACCCGGGACGACAGCTAATCATCAAAAAAATTACAGCTCAACGAACACTAGGCACGGAGAGGTCTTGGTTTCTAAAGATGGTCACCCCATCCACAGACCAACTTCGGCATGCGTACCTTAACCTAATCGACCCGTACGACATGCCTCTTTCAGACTCCTTAACAATCCTACATACATAAACTCACGATTTTTTTCTTTAGTGGTATGCAGGAACTACAGAACTCCTCCAGTTAAAATCCTAACATCATCATCATCATCATTGACAGCCTGATTCCACCCACTGCGAAGTATAAGCTAGCGATGCCCGATTCTTTGCTTTGAATCGATCTTCTGGATCGTAACTTCGTGAATCGATTCACGATCGTATTGTATTGAATCGATCTTACTCGATCTCAGAAGATCGTATCGTAATTTTATAACATCATAGTAATGAAAAGCACAATATGCATGTGTTAGATTATTCATTTTGATATTTTATAATTGTTGGTTGGATAGTGCCACCTGTCACATTAACGAAACATTAAACCAATATAGAAGTACCTAATTTGACTAGATAAAGTGTTTACAAAAACTAATTGTTATAACTAGTAAAAATAACTAAGATTTTATAACTATAAATAATTAAGAAGTATTTAATTATACTTGTAGTTTATCCTAGGTTTTATATTGGCATTTTACTTTAATATGATGATTCAATTGACTGTAACAATACTGTCAGTTTATATTAGGTTGGGGAAAAAGTCTTTTCGCATTATAGTATGTATGAACTTGTAATAAAATCTCTTTGTATCTGGCTAGTTTTGGTATCATTGAAAGTTTAAATTATAAAGAACATAATTCCAAATTCAAATTAGGAAAATGTGTGATTTTCATTTGTTTTTCGTACCGTCAAGATGAGTGAATCTAATGAAGAAATTCGATACATTTTAAAATTTTACTACAAAAAAGTTAAAAATGCAACGCAAGCCGCGAAAAAAAATTGCGATGTTTATGGACATAGTGTAGTGTCTGTGAGAGTAGCACAAATTTGGTTTAAGCGTTTTCAATCCAGAAATTTTGATGTCAAAGATGCACGTCGCTCTGGTCGCCCTATTACGGATAAAATGGATGCCTTTTTTGAAAAAGTGGAGCAAAATCGGCATACCAGTAGTTACGACGTAGCTGAAGAACTGGAAATTGACCACAAAACAGTTTTGGCGCATTTGAAAATAACTGGGTACACAAAAAAGCTCGACATTTGGGTACTTCACGAGCTCACTGAAAGAAACCTAATGACCGTGTACTCATTTGTGATTCTTTATTACGACGTAATGAAACCGAACCATTTTTGAAGAAGCTGATAACTGGTGATGAAAAGTGGATCACGTATGACAAGAACGTGCGAAAAAGGTCGTGGTCAAAGGCCGGTCAGGCTTCACAGACTGTGGCGAAACCCGGGTTAACTCGCAACAAGGTGATGCTGTGTGTGTGGTGGGATTGGAAGGGCATTATTCATTATGAGCTGTTACCACCAGGCAGGACCATCGATTCTGAACTCTACTGCGAACAACTGATGAGATTAAAGCAAGAAGTTGAGAGAAAGCGGCCGGAATTAATCAACAGAAGGGGTGTGGTTTTTCATCATTATAACGCTAGACCTCACACATCTTTAGCCACCCAACAAAAATTAAGAGAGTTTGGCTGGGAGGTGTTAATGCATCCGCCGTATAGTCCTGACCTTGCACCTTCAGATTCCCATCTGTTTCGGTCTCTTCAGAATTCTTTAGGCAGTGTCAGGTTAACATCACGAGAGGACTGCCAAAACCACTTGTCGCGGTATTTTGACCAGAAGTCCCAAAATTTCTATAGCAATGGGATCATGTCCCTACCTACAAGATGGCAAAAAGTTATCGAACAAAATGGTACCTACATACTTTAGTTAAATGTAAATAAACTTTATTAAAAAATGTTTTGAATTTTCTTAAAAAATGCGAAGAAACTTTTTCCCCAACCTATTATTAACGTTCTTTTAATTGATTCGTAACTGAGAAGTTACGAATCAGTTCTTATTGAATTGCTTAATAACCTTAAAAAGTTTCAAAATTGTTTCACTACATAACAATGGTTTATTATTATCTGTGTTAGAAGTTATTAAGCCAAAATGTGTAATGATCTGTAATTTGTTCAAAATGACGGTAGGTGTAGTGTGAGGCATTTCCTCACGATATGCGACGTTGGTAGGATATAAAAAGGATTGTAATCATGTTATCGGGGCAGTTCTAGTGCTGTGGTTGTGCGGAAAAGATAGACCAGAGGTCACGCAAGTTAAATAATTTGATATTATGTAATACTTATTGCTTATTATGACAATTTTGTTGTACCATTTATATTGTTGGCAATATGGCTAATGTTTTAAATCATATAAAATGGAATATTCATATTCTTTTCCTAGCTATTGTTATTATTGTGATTATGTTTATATTATTCTGAGATCTCTTGGACAATGGTCCAAAAGATAGAGTTAGATGTATTTAAGATAATGATAATTTATGGCAATGTAAGAAGTGTGTTGATATATAATACTTTAATACTGTTTCCATGGAGTTTCTTGTCCTTCTTCTCCATGAAGACCTAGTTTTGGAACGGACGACTAGCTTTCTGATTAATTACTGACAAGCCTAATTGAAATAAATGTCTAGTCTTGTCTTTCTGTGCTTTACTTAGTGAAACCCTTTCCCAACAAACCATATTCATAAGAACCTTCCTACACAGTAAATAAGCCGTAACCATTCTGATACACAAAGCTTGACAGTTGGTATATATATATATACCTACTTATCCATGATATACTGATTTTTCTATTACATGCAAAATTATGTTTTCTAACTTAATCTACTTAATAGATCTATTACAAAGTGCACCACGGACGCCGTCATGATAGATAGCCGTAATAGGCGATTCAGACAGTGAATCGTATCAACTAAAACCTAAACAACGTACCGTACGAACTACAACTTGTCGGGTATGTTAGCATTCCATTCCGAATGTGTGTTTTCTCTAGCTGGAAGTAATTTGATAGATAGCCGTAATAGGCTAAATCCAGAGCGTCTGTTTAAATTATTAATTTTGAAAATTTTAAATGTAGACACCTGGAATCTATTTTGTGAAAAACATATTTTATACTTTACAAAATTAATAATTTAATAGAGAAAACAGACGTTAGGAAGGGAATGCTAACATACCCGACAAGTTGTATTTTGTATTGTTTAGGTTTTAGCTCATACGATTTCTTCATACGATCTTCTAGGCGCATACGATTCGATCTGGGCGAATATCGTCTCCTGTTGAATCGATTAAAAAAATCGGTAGATCGTATGGCCATGAATCGATCTTCGAAAAGATCGATTCAGATCGGGCATCCCTAGTATAAGCCTCCTTCCTCTTGTTTCATGCTTCCCTGGTCTATACCAGTCTTACCCAGACCGTAACATCATTTTAAAAAACATACTGCATTATTAACCCATCTTCACCACACAATGCGACATTAAACTAAAAGAATGCACGATATTTCACCTCGGAACCAAGTTAAACCCATTCTGGCAGTCTACTCCTCCATCTACCATCATAAAGCACCACACCAGTGTGTGATGTTTAAAATCTAACCGGAATGCTATTAAGAGCTTTATTATGTAAAATTCTGGCTAGAGTCCAACAGTAAAAGAGGCTGAGCTGCCAGGAACGGTTGTAAATTATATTACATTGTTCTTTAAATGGTATCCGACGCCGCTTGTTTCAAGTCAAGTATTTATGGCGTGTGGGGCTGATAGAAGATACCTTTGTTGTCTTCATTTTTGTGTGACTGTTTTAGTTTTGCTCACGACCCGTAAAATTAGAGCAGTTGTGGTAATAGCCGTGACTTACGAGTGGGTTACCAAAGCAGACACTGTGTGGTAATTATTTAATCATCTTTGGTCTAGTAGTCGCAAGCACTACTGCTAAACATAAAATCCTGGGTTCGATGCCCAAGTCAGGCAGTGTTATTGGGTTTTTTTAATCTGGAATTTCTTAATACCATAGATTTGTGCCCGGTTGATGGCAATAGGCTCGCCCTCTATTACTTGGGACTTAAACAAAACTGGCAAAATGTGGGTATACTATACGTACACCTTTTTGTTTTTTTTTGGATGGGAAATCATCAGATGTCTTCTCCCGCTCTGGGTGGAGCAGGAGGGCATGTCAGACTTTTACTGACTAAAACCCACCCGTGTTCCTTCAGTTGCCCATGTGCCAGGGTCACGGTATCTCTTTCGAACAATCATACGTACACCTTTACACAAACCTTTGGGGAAACATGGCGTCATATTATGTCGTGCTAATATTTAATCAACACTGCTCGCAAAACATTGTGAGGAATCCAGCTTGTCTTCCCCGGGCTAGCCGGATGGCCATGACCCTCTGTGCCGCACTCAACCGCCGCGCTGGGTGCAGCCTCAATGAGGCACCCACACCGGTGCTCCGTAAAGGGCCATGGACCGCACGACCCCTTGTAGAGCCTCCGGCAGGAGGCGTTTGGACCCCCCAAATTGGGCAGGAGCCGCTTTAAGGCAGCCCCAGCCCGCTCCAGTCTGGAAGCCAAACGTCGGAAGTGCTCGACGAAGTTCCAGCGGCTATCGAGGACAAGTCCCAGGTACTTCATCGTTGACTCGACGCCGATGTGAACCCCTCCTACTGTGAGTTGGGAACCCGCAAGTGGCGCGTTCCGAGGACCATGAAAACCCATGACCTCGGACTTGTGCAAGGCCACCTCGAGTCCGAATTATACGGCTTGTCTTAGAACCAAAGTTCGAAGCCATTTGACATCCACCAACCCAACTAGGTCCACGTGAGGATTACGGACCATTCCTTGTCACACAGAGGAGACCTATGTTCTAGCAATGGGAACATTGTAGGGTAATTTATTATGTCCTTGCCTGAATAGATAAGCTTTAATTACGATCATAGCTAAGCGAAGAACCCCAGACTGCCGCGTTGATCTTTTGGTCACAAACAGGACTGCTGAGCGTGGTCTCTTTGGTTCAATTCTCTAGTCGGACAAAATGTTATTATTTCATCAGCAATTTTAGCAGCGCTCCAAAGTTGTATTTAGTTCCAATAAGCTCTCGATACCGTGTGGTGCCGGACATAAAGAATAACACCAGCCCATTTCTTCCCGTGGGTGTCGTAAAAGGCAACTAAGGGACTTACTAGAGAATGGGCAGCAGCGTTCTCTATGCATTTTACCACCATACTGCGATCGCCAACCCGCTTGCCAAGCGTGGCGATTATGGCAAAGCCCCCCAAAATTGGGGGAGGCCTGAGTCCAGCAGTGGACGTCTTACGGTTGAAATGATGATGATGAAGCTCTCGACTCCGATTATTTGTAATAGGAATTTAATGTATACTGGCAAAGAAAGATAAATCTTTTATTTTATAGTAAACAAGCTTTTGCTCACGACTTTGTCCGCTTGAAATTTTTGGTCCTCCTCCTCCCTCCCAGCTAGTTGCATCGCATCGCCAAGCCGCTTTATTACGTCATTTTCACTTAGGAAAAAGTCAGCGAGTCAAAAGTGACTTTTTCCTTTTTGCTCGGCTCCAATTGGTCCTTACGAGACGTTAAACAGATTTTAGACTACCTATATTATTGTTTTTGACAGTCCATTTCTTGAAGAGTTAAGAAAAGGACTGTCAAAAACGATAATGTTGTTTCATATCCTAGCGGTGTTTCCATAGATTATTGCGGCTAAATAAACAAACTCTTCAGCTTTATTCGTCGGTGTTTTATACATCACTACTCTAAATCTATAAATACGTACTTTACTGATTCTGCTGCCTACTATCTCATTCCCAAAGGCGTAGAAACTAAAAGATTTATTCGAACGGTTCTGTTTTTCCTTAAGACACTTGTTTACATACATTAGAGCCTCATTCCTCATTTGTCTGAACATCCACATTGATCCTACGTTACATGCTCACTGAACAATACTGTTCTTACTTCTTTACTATTTGTCTATTTATATTTACGACTTACAGAAGTTCTTGCTAGTATAGTGTCTTTCTTTTTTTGCTTCTTTATTTTTTTTTAGACTTCGTGAATTATTTCAGGGATTTTTGCTTTGTTTTGACTGCCTTCTACAATATTTATTTCGACGTTTGTGTTACGGAATACGTTAGACAGGCACGTGGCGTGTCTTAAATACCACAGATAGACCAAAACGGTTATAACATGTAAAGGCCCATAGGGCAAAGGTAACAAAGGAAGACCGTACGCATGACGGGATGACAACATCAAACAACTGCTAGACCAAAATGGCAACTTATAGGTGGGACAAATGAAAGCTTACTATTTTTAAACTAGTTCCTTTAAAATAATTAAGTTTAAAATACTAAGCTTCCAATTCTTACTTCAAACTTTTGTTAAAAATACTGTTTTATTTTCATATATTTATTATAGACTAAGTTAGGGTTTAGGCAGCTCCTATTTCATAGTGTATTAGAAGGTAACTCAATATATACTTACAGGTGTATTTCCATCGAAATACACCTCCGAGAATACTCTTCCCAGAATCTATAATTCGGCAATCGAGAGCAATTGAAGCATACATCTCAGAGCCTATATACACAACTTAATAACCTAAATACCACGCCTATATTCCCAGAAGGTTCACGCAGACATGTATCTACACTAGTAGACGTATACCTATAGTACACCCACAATTAAACATACGCACAATACATGTTTTAGGAACAAACCAGATGCTTCGTACCTAAAACCACAGCGCTAGATACAAATTAATAGATAGAGGAATATTCCCGTAACCCGTAACCACGGTAATCCGTGATTGACACGGCGTATCCCTATCCCAGCCGAACGTTTGTCGGACCCAGTATTACTGGCGTACACTGATCACAATTTAGTTTTAATCCCCTAGTCCCCGGCATAGAGTCAGAAAACTTTGCAGAAGCGAGACTATTGTGCCTTAATTTTTATTTACTTAATCGCAATCAAGCCGGACAAAAAACATGATGCTGCGCTCTAAGACACAAGTCGTAGACGTCACCCAAAAAGCAGCCAAGCTCAAAAGAGCCGGACACATTTGCCGCATGTCGGATACATTGTTGGCTTTTTTTGGGTGAATTATCAATTGTTTTCTCCCGCTCGGACAGAGCGTGTCAGACTTTTACTGACTACAACACACCCGAGTTCCTTCAGTTGCCTATGCCAGGGCCATGGTAACTCTGTGGGCTAAGGTAAAAACTAAGATCTGTACTCCACAACACAGCAAAGTTGCAGTTCTTCCATCATACTTATTTCTGCCGCCAAGAAATAGGCATCTATGGTGGTAGTACTGACCCCGACATCCTGCTCTGCTGGGCAGCGTTTGGGAAGCTACGCACTACATTCTCGTCCCAAATAACGGAGTGTCACAAGACGAAATTCTTTGACCAGTGCGTGTCGCCAGTAAATTGTAGCTGCCCACAATGGGCTTAATTAGATGGTCAAAAAAGACACCCAAAGGACTCTACACTGCTCTCAACGTGATTGAATCTATACTAATATTATAAAGCTGAAGAGTTTGTTTGTTTGTTTGGTTGAACGCGCTAATCTCAGAAACTACTGGTTCAAATTGTTTTTTTTTTTTTGTGATGGTTAGCCTATTTATCGAGGAAGGCTATATAACATAACGTGACAACCAATAGGAGCGGAGCAGCAATTAAAAATGTTGCAAAAACGGTGAAAATCGTACGGGCAGGCAATTCGATGCGACGGGAAGGGTCGGGGGAACAAGAAATTTAACGCGGACGAAGTCGCGGGTAAAAGCTAGTCAATAATAAAGAGATCTACAGTGAGCCAAGGTAACCAAAATATCCCAAAGAACTGCTAAGCCGCCCACAGGAATCGGCTGGATGCGCAAAGCACAGAACCGGTTGAAGTGGCGGAGCTTGGGGACCCAATTCCAGCAGTAAAAGTCGGCGGATGAAATGATGTTGATGAAATTTCGCATTTCCTATACTCCGGAAACTGTAGACATTTTAAATGTGGGAGTAACGCTTCTGTCATATTCTCATTCTTTGTCCTGGGTAACAAGGGTGGATGGTTAGGATCGGCCGACGCAAATTAAGTCGGATAGTCGGATTTACTAGTCCATCGACGCTGTTGATTCGACAGGTGATTGTCAATTAAATTGGGTACCTATATACGCAATTTTTTTTTTCAAATTTTTTTATGTTTCGTGTTTATTAATGTTTTTTGTTTATATTAGTGAGCTTGCTGTATAAAGTTCAATACAATAATGCATTCAGAGTGTGGATTGGGTTGCCGCTCTACTGCAGTGATTTCGGCATGTTCGCAAAGGAGGGAATAGATAGCTTTCACGCCATCATGAGCAAGCGATGCGCCTCCATCTTGCGCAGGGTCCATTAGCATCCTGAATGCTATAGCAGATAAGTAAGATAGCTTCATACTGGGACATTGGAAAAGCCAACATGCCACTATAACGTAAAAATAATTATTGTTGGTGTTGATTTTCTGGTAGATCGTAGCACCATTATTTTAATCGTTTGTACTAACCAAATGGGTCTGTTTTTTTTTAGATATGTATTTTTTTTTAAACTTCACACTGGATCAAACTTGATTTTCTCTAGAAAAAACACAGTTTAATAGTAGTAGTAGCCCCATTTACACATACAACTTTCATGCTAAGGGTAACAATTTAGGTAGATGGTGTAACTCTTATTGTTGTTTCAACTAATAGTAAGCCACAGTCAATTATACAATATAACAATTGAATCAGTCTTTATGTGTTGAAACTATCAAAGATAAACGAAAGTCATTATTTTCAAAGTATGTTTGTTTGTAGTCTCGATGAAGCTAAGTAGCTTAACTGTAGTCAATTTCTAACTTTATTGTATTTTACCTTACAAAATATAAAAATGTTGTAACTTTTCATGGTGTAAAAGAAAGATACAGGCTATGCCTACTTAGTTGAAACCAACGATACCTCCAAATATAGAAATAAACGGTTTTTCCTTTTTATACTCTGCCTGATGACCACCTTTATCTACGATAGACTGTATATAACTTAAATACAGTACTACACAAAAGATAAACATCAAAGTACTCAGAGATAACTCACCCAAACCCTGCTTAAAACCTTTTTAAACATCTCCATACAATATTTGAACAGCCGCCATTAATATTATATCGATTCATGAGATCATAAATCAATTTTAAAGGCCCGTGGTCGGGCTTTTGACGTTTAATTAAATATTCGATTTACTTTGTCTACAAACTGGTAGCCATTTTCCTTTTAAGAGCTTTTAGAGCAATATTTAGAGGTACATCAAAAGAAAGTTAGTTATTCCACCAAAATTCTAATCGTAATTACTATTTATGATCACGTCTGCTCGTAAGTTCAATGGTTGATTAATATTAACTCTGTTAATAGTAATGAATAGTCTTGACGTTATAATATTTTGATTAACCAAGAATAAATTTGCTTTGTAAGTTCAAACACGTGGAGGATGGATACCGATGGATATCAACCGAAATCTTTGGTAAACTAGTACGATGGCAAACAAACGGAAAATTCTAAAAATGTTGCAGACCTATTCGATTTTCGAGAAGTAAAATCTTCAGTTCAAAGCGCCTTTAGAAAAGTCTCCTTGAGTTAATGAATTACAAATACTTAAATCGTAAATCAGACGTGCAATGTCTAGAGAAAAAATTACAAATATATTCTATCTATTAGTAATACTTAATAGACAAAGTAAATGAAGTACGTCCGAATCGTAGCAGACGCAGTTCTGTAGTTACTGCCGACCTCCGCATGAAAATAAGTCGTGAGTTACTGTATAATAGGTAGGTACTAGTTTCTGCCCGTTCCTCTAACCCACCCTGACGCATCGTATCGCCTGCCCGTGAAATTACTACGTTTTCGCTTAGCGCTAGTTCTGCTTTTATTTCTTTTTTCTTGGCTCTTAAGAGTGATGTTAGCGTCATGTTAAATAGCCCATAGTCGTTATCAACAATTGGACTATCAAATGCTAATCTTTTTTATTTTTTAATCTGACGGTCAATTCTAGAGACCAGAGCGTTTAATATAAGTAACAAACTCTTCACCTTCTAATAAACACCGTGACATTTTAATCGTCTCACAACGGAAGCCCACTTCATGTATCCAATGACTACTATACATCCAAAAGAAAAAAATTAACATTTGATTAACTAAAAAATTAAAATATTATTCATTATGATGACGCGTGACGTAGTTTGAAATTGAAAATTTGTCTCAAGGAAAATGGGGATGGAATGATCTAGTCCACTCGTGCGCTGGGTAGTTATGTTCTCTACCATCTGATACGTAAACATTATTAACAGGATGTTTCATAATTCTAACGCATTATTTATTTGTCTTAGACCTATTATCTTAATTAATGGTAACAATTTTTTTATCACGCCTGGAGGTATATTATGTCGGATACATTGACTGGACAATTTTTGTAAGACGACTAAAATGTCATGGGGTATATGTATAGAAGACTAGTTTCTGCCCGTGACTTCGTTCATGTGAGATTTTAGCTCACGCATCGCATCGTATCCCATCACCTGCCGTCGCTATTACTTCGTTTACATTAAGCGTTCTTTCAGTCTTTTTGTCATGTTGTCCGAGGTTAACGATCATGTTAAATAACTTATGACCATCCTCAAGAAATGAGCAAGAAGTATTTTCCAAATACGATTGGTGGTTCCGGAGAATACATCTTACAATCATACGTGATTATATTAGTAGTAACTTACAAACTTAATAATAATAAAATGTGTTTATTTCTCACACAAGCCAAAAAAATACAAAAAATGTTTACACACAAAAGATAGCTAAAAGTTTTTGGTTGTGGGTCGCTGGTACCTGTGGTAGGTAGTAACACCTGTAATACAAGTCACCAGGTCCACCTATTCATTGTCACACATTTAATTGCTTACATCTGATATCACAGCAAGTAACAAAAGTTTCAAACAAAAAGTGAGCTTTTTTTAATAAAAATAGGAACAAATGTGTATTAGAGTAAAAATAAATAAAACAATTCATTACAAAGCAAAAATATGTTCGGATTTTTTTAATTATTTTATGAATTTATGTTTGTGTGTGTGTGTATGGAGGTGTGTGTGTCTGTGTGAAGGTGTATGTGTGTATGTGAAAGGGTGTGCATGTGTCTGTGTGTTGGGGAGAATGATATAATGGATGAGTCTGATTAGACTAAAACGTCAAAGAGAGCTTCCGTGGCAGTATATGTTTGGGTTTGGAGCTAGGCTTGTAAAGCGATTTTAAAATTATGTTTGTTCAATGAGTGCAGGAAAAGGATTCGGTTTAATTTATTGTAAAGATAGGGTCCAAGGAAAATAAAGAATCTATGACTAAAGGAAATTTTAAGAGGAGTAGTCTAGGCTACGATACGGCTACAACGATCCGTTTGCTGAGAAAAGTAGGAAATAGCGTGTTGTTTAATAGCAGTGGCCAGTACAAACAATTGCTTAACCGTAAGGACCTGACAATATTCATAGAGCTTAACGGTGGGATAAATTCTTGGCTTGGAACAACATACCTTGAAAACCGCTCTTTGCGCACGTTCGATCCGAATATAATGAGATTTGGCCGCCCCGCCCCTGGACGAGATACAATAAACCAAAATTGATTGACACAGTGCCTGATAAGTCATTTTCATGACTACAGCATCTGCTGATGTGCGTAGTTGTTTAAAAATGTACATGAGTTTGCGTACTCTGTTTGATAGGTGTATTATGAACTCCTTGAACGTAAGGTTGCAATAGGTTGTAATCTCTTTATGATATTGGTGGAGATAGATGTAATACTTTGTAATAACACAGTACACATTCCCTCTTATTTGAAACTAAATATGAAGTTGGTTATATCAAAACACGCTCAACAATATTCAACAGATATCACAATTATAACAATGAATAACAATCGCAAACAAAATTACGTTACGTAACAAAATACTGCTCGTTATTGAACTAAACTAAAACGAACTAGTGAAACAGCGAACTCAGTAACTACGTGCGATTGCACCGAAATCCGATACCGTTCCGAATAACTATAAAGTTAAGATTATTAATAATTAGATGTTTTAATGACTTGCAGCAAAGCTTTATCTATTCCTATTCTTATCAACAAATGTGTCCCGCCAACAATGACCGTAGGTCGACACATGGACACTTATGAAATAAATGATAATAATAAATAAAAAAACATTTTATATGTCTTCGACAAAGTAGTGAGGTGTGGTTTACTGTAATATGGTGTGCTGTAATCTGGTGTGGTTGGTAGGCTTTAAACACATGATGAAATAAAATGTTTATTACGTTAGAGATTTTTTATAAGAAAAGATTAAAAACTAGATGGCGCCAGCATTTCCTAGCTTACTGATCCCTAAGAAGGAATGCCCAAACAAACTCAGAGTTTGTGGTCTCTTTTGAAATCCAAACTCCAAAAATCACATTATAAGCCTTTTATGTGAGTCTAACAATGCAGGGCCATGTCTCGAAGAGCCACGAAGAATACTATCCTCCGCATAGGAGTGGCACAAAGGGTCATGAAGCGAGCCATACTAGGCATAACCCTACTAATCCAGCAGCGTAGCAAGCGGAGATGGCCTGGACATCTAGTTACACGAGGAGATGGCTGATGGCTTAAAACTGTGACCGAATGATGGCCAAGGTTAGGACAAAGAAACCATGACAAAAACTCGGAACCGGGAGATATAGGAGGCCAGCAATGGGGGAATGGTAACACTGTCAAATGAAGAATCAGTCGTTGCTAGATGAGTCTACATTTGCACGGAGGTAAAAATATCGCGACAAAATTTGTCGCGCACTGGATCTTCAAGGCACTGCAGCAGAGACAATATGGCTCCACGACAGCTGAAAATCAAGCAATGTGTTTAATTGATTAACTGGAATGCACACTGTTGGATTCTAAATGCTCGTTCAACACCGAGAAAAAGAAGTGCGCAATAAAATCACGTCATACCAATAAATATTTTCATCAACAAAATAACTTCTCGCTAAGCCTTCATAAATAAGAACTTACCACACAAATAAGTCTAAAAACTTAGACAGAAACATCTAGAAAGTCCTCACACGTTCATAATTACAAAGACGCCACGTCAGAAATATGAAACCTGCTTACACAAAAAAGGTTTCTAAAGGTCAGCAAATCTTAGGCGTCGAGTAGGAGGGCTTATGATGAAATAAGGATGTGCGTACTTTAATTATTCGATTATTTACGTATATCCTACTAATATTATAAACGCGAAAGTTTGTATGTATGGATGTCTGGATGTATGGATGTGTGGATGTTTGTTCCTCTTTCACGCAAAAACTCCTGACCCGATTTAGATGAAATTTGGCACATATATAGTTTATAACCTGGAATAACACATAGGGTACTTTTTATCCCGGTAGTATGTTCCCGCGGGATAATTTTTGACCTCCACGTGGGTGAAGCCGCTGGCAAAAGCTAGTACTTCATAAAATTATAAGAAATGAAGGCAGGCATCAACGCTCGCCAACCATCACCTAATTTTAGATGCTCTAGCAGAGACATTTTTCGTCAGCAATTTTTTTTTTTACGTTTTTAGTACAAAATCATGTTCTGAATCTGTGGTAAAAGGTTGCGCCTCAATGTGCTTGCCAGTCCGTATAATTTTAATCTATTACCAGTTTAGTGCTCAAAAATTGAGTAGCGTGTAGCACTAATCGACACTGTCAATAACTACCGAGTATTTCTTTATGAACCATTTCAACGAAAAGCATTTTGTGTTAAAAAATATCTATTATATTCTATTGTAAAGGCAGGTTTAATTATATCCTGCCAGGGTCGCGAGATTTGTTCGAAAGAGTTTTCGTGGCACTAGTATATAGGCAAGTGAAGAAACACGGGTCGGTTTTAGTCAGTAAAAGTCTGACACGCCCTTCCGCTCCACTTAGAGCGGGAGACGTGATGAGATGATTTCCCACCCAAAAAAAGGGTCTAATTATATCGTTACTGGCTTTTGCCAGCGGCTTCGCCCGCGTGGAGGTCGGAAAATATCCCGCGGGAACGTACTACCGGGATAAAAAGTAGCCTATGTCCTTTCTCGGGCTCTAAACTATCTGTGTACCAAATTTCATTTAAATCGGTTCAGTAGTTTTAGCAGGAAAGCGAGACAGACAGACAGATAGATAGAGTTACTTTTGCATTTATAATATTAGTTTGGATAGTATGGAAGTGTGGACTATCTAGTTCACACAATGGTCCTACATAAGTAGGAACTTACCGCGGGGATACATCACACGCATATACACATCCACAAACACACACTGTCTTGCACCAATGATACCATTTATGCTCAATATACGAGTAATCCATTGTTTATACGAATTCGAATAGAACCTCAGACCAACTGTTCGAGGCGATCGGCGGCGGCGATCTCTCGCGTCCGGCCCTGGTGCGAGCCATGGTACGGAGCGAGAGGGCATGGGAAGCCGTCACCTCCTTCTGCGAAGCAGTAATGCTCGCGAAGGAGGAGGCGGGGCGCGTGAGGGAGTTGCAGTCTCTGCGCCCTCACGTCCCTAGCCGCCGCAGGAGGAGACGCCCCGGGCGCCGGGAGTCGATTGCGGACTCCCGGCCACCGTAGGCGCGAGCTTGCGGGTGGCGAGCAATGGGTAGCTCGCCGCCCGGTAAGGACCGAGCTCGGGTCGACGGCGCGTAGTGTTCCACGCGCGCCTCAAAGAGATGTCAGCCACACTGAAGGGGTCTGCTAGGACCGATGCCTGCCGGGGTCGCGTGATTGTTCAAAAGAGATACCGTGACCCTGGCACATGGGCAACTGAAGGAACACGGGTGGGTTTTAGTCAGTAAAAGTCTGACACGCCCTCCCGCTCCGCCCAGAGCGGGAGGAGTCATTTGATGATTTCCCATCCAAAAAAAAAAAAAAAAAAAAAAAAAAAAAAAAAAAAAAAAAAAAAAAAAAAGACCAACTGTTCTCTCGAGTGTCGCAACATTTGGGAACAGTGCGGCGCGTCGCTATGACAAAGTCTATGAAGCAACATTCCAGTCACGTTTTGTACTAAATCCTAACCGCATGATGCCATTACTAAGCGTCTGCCTACAACTTATATTGGGTAGAGAAGTGTCTGTGGGCGTATTCTGAAGATCTGTTCTGAGAATGAAATAGACTCGCAAAGGTCAGATTATACAGGGCAAGGAAAATACCTATTTAATACAAAAGTTAAGAAATACTGTTGTATACTATGGATATTAATTAAACCGTAAAGGAATACCACGTTTATATGTCGTTCTTTTTCATCAATTCAAAACAAGGAATATTAGGGTTCGGTATCTAATTTAAAAAACTGAACCCTTATAGGATCACTCTTGTCTCTCTGTCTGTCCATCTGTCATAGTCAATTTAGGTACTCCGTATCGAACGGATTCATTAAGTTGAAATTTCGTTTACATACAAATTTCTGTGACTCAAGCACGCACGTGTAGCATAAATGTTTTATTTTATATGATATCACTTTTGGGAGGGAAATTGGAAAATTTACATAAAGTTTTGCAAACTATACCGTCTGACATACTAAATTAAAGGATAAACTGTCAGGATGCCATTATTTTTTCCTTGTAATATTGCATAAAAAACGTTGTAAAGATATTTAAAATAGATGAAAATTAACCATTCTAATTATCTCTGAAACGAAATCTCTCAACATTGTAAGCACATACCTACTTTTGCAGTTGGAATGTATCGAAGAACATGTTTTTCAACTATCCACTGTTAAGATTGTTGTTGAGAGCAAAACAAGGCAACTAACATATTCATCAATGGAACCCTCACGACGCGAGTTCAATTCGCACTTGTACGGTTTTTTTTTTCATCATATTTGCAGTTGATTTTCGTTTAACCATAATGTTTCGTTTGTCTTTCATTAATTAAAAAGATTTCAGAATATTTCTTCACAGATATTCTTATCTTTATGAATCATTATGCTCACGTACGAAAGCTAAAATCTCAAAAAAATTCTAACTTTTTCACCATTCAACTTGATTGAACCTTAATCTATTTAGAAGGGTAAAAATAACTCGAAATAATTTTATTTGCAATTTATTTTGGAATTTATGAAATTCGTCAGAGTTCAGAAATAATTGGAATTTATCGTAACTCGCGTTTTAAATATTTGAATGGAGGTGTCAATACAGAAATTAAATTCTCCTTTTTTTATTGGACTTAGGTGACCTTTTAAGTATCCCCTTGAGGATTCTGCCCGCCTAGTACGTGCCTGAAGCTATTTCTGGAATATATGAAGTAATACCGTAGGAGATTTAACCTACAAAAATAGCAATTAATCAGAGCTAAGTCTGAAATAGTAAATCTAAAGGGAACCAGTCGGCTTAACATAATCAACCTATAGTTATCCCACTGTTGGGACACAGGCCCAGTGCGGGATTGATGAATGTCACTTGTCTTCAAATTGTTGGAATAGGATTTTCCAGTTTCCTCACAATGTTCACGGTGTTTACTCTCAAAACAGTGAAAGAATTCTTCACCGTTTTGAGAGCAGTGATGTTAAAATAACTTACACATAGTAAAGCGCCTGTCGGTAATGTCAGACCGTTCTACGACCCACAACTTTTAAGTCATGGCCATTACTACTATACCACAACTGTCTCTTAGTTGGCTAGTGAATATTACCTAGATATTAATTTGATTTTGCACTAACAGCACTTTAAACCCTTCTTCGTCGTCTTGGCAATGAATTAGCGACGATAGTGAATCAGATTGTTCACTTCAAACCATTCTCTTGATAAAACTAATTAAATCTACAACCGCGCTTCAAGCTGCAAAGAAATAAAATCACTTAGAGCCACTTTCTTTGCTCTACGTAGGTATTTTCTCATCCCTAATCCCTATTCCTTTTCTTAAAGAAAAATTCATTAAGAGCTATCGCATCTCTCAAAGGAAGTCTCGGCGATGACTCAATCCTTCCTTGATAGAACGTCGAGTAGCCGCCGGAGTAAAGTGTAAGCAGCAAAGAGACTTTCCGTAGGGGTACCATGAAATTGAATGGGTAACGTTTTATTTTATTTTGTTACGA
The DNA here is from genome assembly GCA_947507805.1 of Aporophyla nigra. Lineage (NCBI taxonomy): Eukaryota > Metazoa > Arthropoda > Insecta > Lepidoptera > Noctuidae > Aporophyla > Aporophyla nigra. The sequence continues at coordinate 23,737,681 of OX382297.1, read as the reverse complement.
AATTAGTACATCGAATGATGATGTGTGTGTACCTACTATTTTGTAGACAAATTGTCTTCCTGACTTTGTGTTGTATTTGTATGTGTGATACCTCCTTTATACTGTTGTAACATCTTATAACCTGTGAAAACAAATTTCACACACACACACAAACACACACACACACCCACACACGCACACATAGGAATAGGTAACGGTAGAAAACGATCCTATTTGAAAAACTCGATAGCACTTTGCTCAAATTAGAATCGAAACACGAGATTCAGTTGTCGCACTGGTGCCTAACGAGGAAATAGAATATCTTTTTTATAGGTAATCCAATTTAGGTTGTAAAATCAGGTATTCATCATCATCATTGGCAGCTTTGTTCCACCCACTCCTCAGTATAGGCCCCCACCTTTTTGTACAATGCTTTCCTGAGTAGATCGAGTCTCATCCAGATCTTCCGCAAGATCTCAAAGTCAGGTGTAGTAATAACCAAATACAGGAGGTCTTTCTAAGTATAATCAGCCTATATTGGTTCTACTGCTGGTAAACAGCCCTCCTCTCTGTGAGGAGTGGTAGGCAGCAGTGCATGTTAGCGGACGACACATTTCTTCGATTTTTAACCGACGAAAAAAAACGGAGGAGGTTATTAATTCGACGCGTATTTTTTTTTTTTTTTATGTATGACCACGCATAACTTTTTACTTAGTAATCCGATTGTGATAATTCTTTTTTCTTTGGATAGGGTATACTTTGCTAAGTATTATTAGTATATTAAAGCCACAAAAAATAACATAATAAAAACAATTTATCAAAAAACTAAAACGCCGAAATAAACAGAAAAGCAAAAAATAATAAACCTTAAAATTTTGTGTCGTCGCTGAAAAATCAATGAACAAAGATCACTCAAAGCGCCGACTCATAATTTGAAGGTTTATTATTTTTTGCTTTTCTGTTTTTTCGGCGGTTTAATTTTTTGTTAAAAAGTTTTTTTTGGTTCTAAGACATGCTTGTTTCCTCAAGATATTTTGTTCGCCATTTTGAGAGCAGTGATGATGAAATCATTTACACAATGTTAAGCGCCTGTCTTGACCTTGCGAAGGTCGCAGTAACCCACTGGATGCGAAAAGCACAGAACCAGTTCAGTGGGCGGAACTTTGGGGAGGCCTTTGTTCAGCTGTGGACGTCTTTCAGCATATTTGGCTCTAGGACATTCCAGTTTCCTATCGATGTTTTCCGTCACAACGAAGCTTGGGGGAGGCCTTTGTTCAGCAGTGGACATCTTTCAGCTAAAATGATGATGTTGAAGAAAACACCTATAAGAACCTACCGGTTCGAACCTACAACTTATAACTCGTAAGTCACGTCCGTTACCACTGAGCCACCATTGGTGTGCGGGGCCACTAGTCTTGGTGTGTTTTAAGGCACTTCCTCTTTCACAGCAGTAATGCTCGCGAAGGAGGAGGCGGGGCGCGTGACGGAGTGGCAGTCTCTGCGCCCTCACGTCCCTAGCCACCGCAGGAGAAGACGCCCCGGGCGTCGGGAGTCGATAGCGGACTCCCGGCCACCGTAAGCACGAGCTTGCGGGCGGCGAGCAACGGGTAACTCGCCGCCCGGTAAGGACCAGGCTCGGGTCGACGGCGCGTAGTGTTCCACGCGCACCTCAAAGAGACGTCAGCACTGAAGGGGTCTGCTAGTACCGATGCCTGCCAGGGTCGAGAGATTGTTCGAAAGAGATACCGTGACCCTGGCACATGGGCAACTGAAGGAACACGGGTGGGGTTTTACTCAGTAAAAGTCTGACACGCCCTCTCGCTCCGCCCAGATCGGGAAAAGTCATTTGAAGATTTCCCAACCAAAAAAAAAGGCACTTCCAGACGTCACTACATAATGAAAACCACATCTCCATTAGTCCTTATTAGTTAAAACTAAAACGTCGATGTTACTCGTAAAATTAAAGTGAACAGACTACTCTATGGCTAACCACTCACTGCTAATGCGTTACTGTTATCGTTCAACATAAAACGTTTTTGCTATACGGATACGTTAGTCGGTTAGTCCGTCGCATAAAACTTTATGATAAGGTATAGGTTATATTGATGCTGCCTGGGTTCGGGTTTGAAATTGTGTTTTTTCCGGTAGTGATAGAAAAGTGAGTGCATCGGTCTCACGCAAATCATTATCTTTTTATCTGTACTGTAAACACTTACAACATCTATACTAATATTATACAGCTGAAGAGTTTGTTTGGTTGAACGCGGTAATCTCAGATACTACTGGTCCGAATTGAAAAAATATTTTTGTGTTGGGTTGCCTATTTATCGAGGAAGGCTATAGGCTTTATAACATTACGCTACAATCAAAAGGAGCGGAGCAGCAACGAAAAATGGACGAAAACTGGCAGGCAATTTGACGCGGACGAAGTCGCGGGCAGAAGCTAGTTCAGAATAAGAATCTCTAAAATAAGTGGTAACAAAAGTAAAAAAAAAACTTAAATAAAAAATACATATTTTTATATCTAAAAGATTGCGATGTTACACGTAACATAACATCATGGCTTGTTTCATTAAAGGTTTAGGCAGATGTGTATCAATAGAATAAATGCAGTAGTAACAAAATATCTCAGTGAATGTGGCAAGCCCAGTAAAATTTAGAAACTGTCACACCATTCGACACGAAATAAAGAATATGTGAGTAACTACGTTATTCCTTACTTTACTTTTTTGTTGAGACGTTGATGAATAAAACAAAAACTATGTTGAAGACAACAATTTACTTAACTCATTATAATATTGAAACTTTTCGTACTTTTGCTCGTACTTCGAAAATTCTAAGTAATCTGAAACTCGATTGTTTGAAACATTAATTAAATGTAAAGTTACACGTGTCCATTATTTTACAAACCGATGGTTTCCCTACTCGGGGATAATAACGTTATTGAGTCCAGTGGGTGGCGACCGGAGGATTGACCCAATCATCGGCTTCCTATGAACTAGTATTAAAACTATTTTGTGTCTAAACATAATTTATTTAAGATTCAAAGGTAACTATTTAACTATTTTAGGTAAATGAAATAGGATAGCTTGATAATAAAATATTGTGAGTATACCGATGTGTCCTAGAACAAAAACTTTGAAGATATCATTTGAAATTTTTATGAAAGATTAGCTTCTTTCCCGACTCACCGTGTCACATCAAATCGCTTGCCCATGCGAGTACTTCGAATTCATGATTTTTTTAGATTAGGGAGTGGTCTCTTTCACAAAGTGAATGTTCCAGCAGTGGATTTAACATAGGCTTATTATGTACATTGAGTAAGCGTGGTGATCAATCGTTATACAATCATTTCTAGTCATCATTTCAGCCGAAAGTCGTACACTGCTGAACATAGGCCTTATAATAATGGCTAGTACCTATTATTAATGAGATGGGACTCAATATATTGTAATGAATACTGAGAGAAATATTGTATTGCATGCCAGCAAAAGTTAACAACAGTATTCAACCACATATTACTCGTATAATGTGAAAAATACAAATACATTATGCAATGAGTATCGGAATTAATACTTTCATTGTGTCTGTAATTTACATATCTGTGCTCACGATAATATTGATATCAGTGCGGTATTGTGTGCATCGAATTTCATTATTATCTACACACGGCTACATATTAAGCTATATTTTCCAGTTTTAACAGACCTCATATTGTATTGGATTTCCGTACAGTGAGAAGTCAGCTTATACTGGAAATGTATAGCCTGATGTCGGATTTTTTCTTTCATTTTTTTTTTTCTGCTTTTGTATACAAAATAGTCAAAGTCAAGGCGTTTATTTCAAATAGGCACTTGAAAGGCAATTCGGACGCCAAAATTACATTAAAATAGAATTGTTTCTAGTCGCCCCTTCCAAAAGGTGGCTTTGTATGGAAAAGAATGTGAAGTACCTCCACCGTAAATCCTTTAAATATTATACAATACATTAATAATATAATGACTGAAAACGATGCACCTAGAATAAAACTACTATACACAATGGATTAAAAATAAGTCAAGTTATCATTTTTTATTCATAAGACAAATGTAATCTGACTGTTGCAAATCGACGCTTACTTACACGAAGAACACGGGTTTTTTTGAGATATCTAGACAGGTTTTAGACCGTATATGGCAGAAAACCGTACTGAACCTCACTGGCTTTTTTTCTGGGTAAGAAACCTTCAAATGACTGAGGGCGTGTCAGACTATTACTGACTAAAACCCACCCGTGTTCCTTCAGTTGCCTGTACTAGGACTACGGTACCTCTTTTGATCTTATCCGTGACCTTGGTGAATCTCTCTGGCTGTGTAGTCTAAATGTGAGTAAGTTTGTTTCTTCGTGCAGACTAAACTCTGAAAAGTTATTAAAACACTTTTAACAAGAAGGTGTCAGATAACATCATCACTAAACACAGATCATTTCCTGTCTAAACAAAATTGTATTACAAAAATACTTTACCACGAGAATAGACATACCAAGACAATACTGCAATAGAACCTCTCGGAAAAAAAATATATAAACAGCTGTTCTACTACAAAACTCCTAATTTACAATAAAACTACCTTTAAAATACTATCAGGCAGCCAATACGTTTTCTATAAATATAAAATTCAAAGTCCTGAGTGACTAACTGACTTACTGACTGACTGACTGATATATCAACGTACAGCCTAAACCGCTGGTCCTAGAGACGTGAAATTTGGAGGTAGTGTTCTTTGTGAAGAGTAGGTATCCATTAAGAAAGGGTTTTTTGAAATTCCATTCCTAAGAGGGTGAAATGGAGGGTTGAAATGGTGAATTTTTCGACATCCACACGGGCGAAGCCGTGGGCAGAAGCTAGTATATAATAAAATGTATGCTATGCATAATGCGATAGTAAGCCCCTCCCGTCAGACTCGGCTTGATTTACCGGCGCACGGTAGCTGCCAGTGTCTCGGAGTCTATTTCCCAATGTGAAGAACCTACAGTTGATTATGCTACCCTGGTACCCACAGGGAATTTCAATGGGGAAGATTTTAGTAAAAACTATATTTTTCTGTGTAGGGCACGGTACGTGAGATTATTAAGGGGAACTGTGTGAATACTCTACAATTCAATCATGGTATTTGCTTTATTGGCGAACGCTTTATTAGTTTAAAATGATAATGCAGTCAGATAAAATAAATACCTATATAGCGATCCATTCCTGCTTCTCACGGTTTTTGCAACAAAATATTGATATTTCCATTGCACACCGTGTGCAAATTGATCCAACTTGAAGGATAGGATAGCTTACATTTCAATTTATAGTCGCAATATTATTTTATAACAAATAATATTATAAATGTGAAAGTTTGAGACTATGGATGTATAGATGTGTGGACGTATGTTTGTTACTCTTTCACGCAAAAACTAATAATCGAATTTAGATGAAATTTGGCACACAGACAGTTTATAACATGGATTAACACATAAAATACTTTTTATCTTGGTAGTACTTTCCCGCGGGATAATTTTCGACTTCCACGTGGGCGAACCCGCTGGCAAAAGCTAATATGTATAATAATAAAAGATACCTACGATATTAACTGAGCTAAAAAACCCTCAAATTCGAACAACACAACTAACTACGTACACACCGACATTTTCGATTTTCAATAATAATGAAAATCCAATTAATATTTCTCCGCATCGCAGATCCTATGTATGCGGGTCCTAAGCCAGGTATTACGTCACGGCCCTACCAGGTTCCCAAAGAGCTTATCCGGCCCCATTCAGTTCGCATTAAGGCTGTTGATTCTACGCGGCTGCGGAGGTTCTTTTGCTTTGAGACCAATGCACGGATTACTGAGCGTTTGTGTGCATTTTTTGTGGAGCTTTAGGAGTTTACGGTACGAGCTATGTAGGATAGCGTTGCTGTGTGGAGATATCGATTTTTGTAGGTAAAAGTCAGTTGTTTGATTATTAGACCATTGAATAACTTTTATGATTTTGATATTACAATTTTACCAATAGAGCAGTGTAAAGAGAGCAGTGTCAAATTTAATCCAAGACAATAGGCGAATTACGTATCAGGAGATTCAACACATACTGCAGATTGGATCGGGAAGCCTTCACAAGATTCTACACGTGCATATTCGCGTGAGGAGGATAGTTTCACGCTGGGTGCCGCACAACCTCACCTATGCTCAGAAGCAGGCCCGGGTGGAATGGTGCCGTGATATGATAAACAAATTTGAAGCAGGCTCGTCTCGGCGTGTTTCCGACATTATGAGAGATGATGAAGATTGATGATGATTTTTTGTGATGAGTCCTGGATTTATCAATACGATACAGAAACGAAGCGCTAGTCGACGGTTTGGGTGTTTCAAAACGAATCAACGCCTACCAAAGTGAAGCGATCTAGAAGCGGGGGGAAGATTTTGATCGCGAGCTTTTTCAATTTGACTGGCTACTTGGTGTCAATCCCTTTACGGAACTAAAGAAGCATCAACGTCGAATGGTATACTACCAAATGCTTGGCAGAAATTTTCTTTGTTGTGTTCAACAAGCGACCAAACAAAGGGCTCCGCGGATTACTGCTCCAACACGACAACGCGCCCACGCACACCGCGCTCAAAACGAGGGACTTCTTGGACAGCACGCCGGTCAAACTTCTGGGTCACCCTCCTTACAACCCTGACCTAGCACCGTGTGACTTCTTTTTATTCCCAAAAATTAAAAATCAGCTCAAAGGGATACAATTTTCGTCGTCGGAAGATGCGCTGTCAGCGCTCGAACAGGCTGTAAACGATTTGTCTGCGGCGGATTGGAAAAAGTGTTTCGAAAACTGGTTCAGACGCATGAAACTTTGCATAGAGGCTAGTGGAGAGTATTTTGAAAAAATTTAATAAAAAAATATTTACCTATAGAACACTTCTTTTTATTTTCGCAAATCTTTCTGAGTGTCCCACGTAGTTGGGAAAAGGCTAGGCACATAATGATTATTATAAAGATGACAAAAATGTGTCCTTTGCAGGTTTTTCTAGTTCCACAAATAAATAATTTAACTATAATTTAAAGTATTTAGACAATGTATAACAGGATATCTTGTCAGTATTAGATATTCCCTATCTTGAACAATTCAAACTGAACAATACTAAAACCAGTTCCAGGGGAAGGTAATTTTTTATCCTTGACCTTAATTGTACTAAATTCTTCTCAACTCGATGTCTCCACTACCATTTTTTTAAATATTGAAAAGAATAAACTTGTCTAATAACAGTCTACAATGACGCGCAGATAGCAAACGTTGCGATAAGTGCTCGTTCCTTCACTAAACAAAACAGAGGCCTTTAATTACAGCCCAAGATAACTATAACTCTCTCACACATATACTTCCACCGCTGTTCAGAAGAGATGCATGATCACAGCATCAATCAACCGTCGGAAAAGTACGTCAATCACGGGCAATTGCGTTCATGACCCATAAAACCAATAGGCATAAGCCATATAACCTACAAAACAAGATAAATGTGGCTCCTGACTCCTGAACTATATCGTTCGATGGATACTCTTTTATTTCTTGCTTAAACTCAATTTGGCGTATCGACAATTTGGCAGGAACCGATCGTTTATAACTGCGTCTGAAGGAAACTCGTCTCGTCAGGTTTAAAGGATTTTTCTGAGTACTGGTTTGTTTTTAAAGAGAAACTTGTTTTTATACATTTACTTACTTTTGTTACTATACGGTCAAATAACAAAATCTGTGGGGTCGGAAGGACCACGGTTTTAATTTAACTCCAAATGTACGTTTACTCTAGATTTAAAGCACTCCAACTTTATTAGAACCTTTTGACATCGACTCAGCTCTCTCAAAAACGATGAAAACGTCTCCCATGACGAAAAATGGAAAGTTTTCGCAGCACCCTCGAAAACCATGAAAACTATCTCACTCACTCTCTGTCTTTCTATCTCTTTCTTTTATTTGTTATAACATTTCTTATAACGATATTTCCGTTACGTGATGATTTTTACAATTTAACTCATACCGAAAGCTGCGTTAAAGAACTTCGTTCCAAAAATAAATGTGTGGTTGGGGCACCCTGTCAGTAACGCAGTTCCTTACGTGATACTCGTATGCACACACAAAGTCTTATAATAATATATTAGTCTACATAATAATCGATATGGATTTCTACCGTTCAACTCCTACCGCAAGCCACCTTAAGGATTAAGTCCCAAGAATAAAAAAACCGGCCAAGTGCGAGTTGGACTCGCGCACCGAGGGTTCCGTACAAACCTGCAGGTATTCACGGTTTATGCATAAGGTTTATGTTTATGTTTTTTTTTTTTTTTAATATTTATATTTGAGTTGACTGAATGAAAGGTAAATTGTGGTTTACGATTTATGACGTATTAAAAAAAACTACCTACTAGATCTCGTTCAAACCAATTTTCGGTGGAAGTTTACATGGTAATGTACATCATACATGTTTTTTTAGTTTTATCATTCCCTTATTTTAGAAGTTACGGGGACACATTTTACCACTTTGGAAGTGTCTCTCGCGCAAACTATTCAGTCTAGAAAAAAAATGATATTAGAAACCTCAATATCATTTTTGAAGACCTATCCATCAATAAATACCCCACACGTATAGGTTTGATGAATTTTTTTTTTTTTTGAGTTTCAGTTCTATGTATGGGGAACCCCAAATGTTATTGTATTTTTTTTTCTATTTTTGTGTTAAAATCTTAATGCGGTTCACAGAATACATCTACTTACCAAGTTTGCTCTTATAGTTTCAGAAAAAAGTGACTGTGATATACACGGACAGACAGACGGACAGACATGACGAATCTATAAGGGTTCCGTTTTTAGCCATTTGGCAACGGAACCCTAAAAATGACATTTTGGTGTATTTTGTTTTGAGTAATTTTACTCTGTCAGACTTCATAAACCCTTTCTTCTTCGTAAGCACGATCAATTAAATTCCGAAACATGACTACCCTGGGTCGATACCCCGAGCCGACACAAACGACCTAACCAATAACTTTAATCCTTGTAGGCTGTAGTGTAGGCACACAAGGATTATTCCAAAATGTTACAAAACAGAAAAGTAATCTTCTTCTCAAGTATTTGCGTAGCTCCTAACATTGTAATTAAGTTTAGGCACAGCGAATTTTCGTTTTAACTTGCAGCAATGAGATTCCGCCACTCCATTGTTTGTGGATTTAGTTATTATTCGGAATCGAGTTATGGGAGCCTCCTAAAGGATTAACTGAATTGTTTTAATGTAGAAAGGTCGCTTGTTTTTAATGTATGTATTTGTGTCGAGATTTTCGTGGCTGGAGTTTGTGCAGCGAAGTTTTAATGAGTTAGCTTTATTTATTTTGTTATTTACTGCTTGTATGGCTACAAATTAAAAGGACTTATTCGAGTCTTAAAATAACCGTAGCCAGACGAAAATTAAGCAAAATTCCTTCGTCGACTCCATATTCGTAGCGTATCGTTCCTTCGTCGACTGCTACGAGTCTAGTGGCGTAGCGCTACGTAAGCTACGGCGTAGTTTGGTGCTATAACGCCCCGTACACAATCCTTGAGAACTAGTCAATTTTAGTAGACTCTATGAAACAACGATAGGTAGTATATCTTTACTACATAACATTCTTTCACTCATAATCCGAGAGGTTTGAAGAATGTTCCTAAACCATTCAAAGGTTTATAAATTGGACCTTCGTAAGTTCAAAAATTCGTCTGCTCAACAACATAAATAACGCAGTAAACATGACTGAACTGTCAAAATGAAATGGAGTGCTATCAATTGCCATCATACATAAATGTGTAACACAATTACCCCGTGTTATAATATAATAAAGAGAAACAATACCTATAAGGCCAAAAAACTTTTAAACAAAAGAATTAAACCGCCGAAAAACTTTAAAGCAAAAAATAAGAATACTTATTCAAGCAAATGAATTAATTAATTTGACTTGATTTGGTTGGTTTTTCTATAAGTTTAAGGTAATTTAGTGATCTTTGATCATTAATTACTTAGGTATACTTACATTAGTGTAAGAACTTATTTATCAAGGGTAAATAAAAAAGGTTTCTTATTTTTTTGCTTTGTCAGTTTTTTCGGCGGTTTAATTTTTTGTTCAAAAAAGTTTTTATTTTATAATTTTTTGAGGCTATAATCTACTAATTACTACATGCTTGCAAAATCAGACTATTCTGTAAAAAGTTATTCGTCGTCCTGGTAATACATTACAATCAATGAGTAAACAATCAATCATCCCTGTTTTCCTACCCTTGAGATTGTTTTTTTTTCCAAAATATGGGACCAACTTTGGGATATTTCCTTTCCAATTCAAAAAGAATTATCAAAATCGGACTGCTCTGCATGGTCATACATAAAAAAAATACGTGTCGACTTGAAAGCTACCTCCGTTTTTTTCGTCGGTTAAAAATAGAACAAAATTTACTATTATGCATTGAAAACACCATACACACATTATGGTGATATGTGCGGTCGATCAAATTAAGCTTGCCGCGGTGCTCCGTGGATGGGTAAATATCTTTACAAACCAAGAGCGGTCCTTGCCTCGGAAAGCACGTTAAATCGTTGGTCACAGTTGTCATGTGTCGTCGGAAGCCCGAAAGTCTAATAACCAGTCTGGTATCGTGTTACGACATTACTTGATTGTGTCGGTCAGATAGATAGTCGCTATATACAACACTGGTCAGCTGCATCCGGTTAGACTGAAAACCAACCAATATGATTGCGAAAAGGCTAGGCAGATGATAACACACATTATATTTCCACAGCTATTTCAATTAACTACCAGTTATCAATTACAGACAAAACAAACAATGCTCACTACACCGCATTTGATTCAATTAATTGGGATCAATAATTTCCAAACATTTACAAATTAAATTTTAATCCAATGAATTAGGCTCCCGTGTTGGCAAAGCTGCAAAGGTTAGAACTTTCTGACCCTTGTCAAGTGGATAATTTTCAGAATCTGAACTTTGTGATGTCGCGAAGGTGTGGGATTATAAGGTAATTGAACAAAAGGTACTTTTTCAGGGTTCCAGTTGAAATATGGTAAAATGCTGGAAGTTTGCTCATTGAGTTGAACCAAAAATAATACAGGAAGCAGGAATTTATCTGAGGCACGTGTAATAATTCACACGTAAACGGTTCGCTTTTTTTTCGAATTGGGATATTAATGATTTTTTACATATTTCGTTTTTACTTGTTCTATCCGCGTATCTGATGAAATAAGGGTTTACTTACACTCAACGGGTGCTACAACTCTGCTTATCCCTAAAAATACAAGCGTGTTGTTCTGTTGTGGATAAAGTGTAAAAATAAACATTTATTTCAGGTAACACAACCCAATATGGGTTATAGAAAATAACTTTAAAGTTATCAAATCATAAATACAAAGTCAGACATAAATAAATACAAACGAATAAATAATATATTAATATAACATCAATACACAAATTAAATAAATCAAACTCAACATTTATAATCCACAATTCATAATCAATAACACAAGCCTACAAATTTTTAACCCAGAGACTAGACCTATCGTACCCGACGGATTTTAATACGCTGAATCCGAATCCGTGCTCAGAATTGAAAGAAATTTTAAAGAGCAAAAAACGCGTATTTTTGCACTTTCAGGTTAGGATATCTCAAAAACCAGACGTATAGGAGCAATTCTGAGCACGGATTCAGATTTAGCGCATCAAAATCCTTCAGGTATGTTAGGTCTGGTCTCTGGGTCTGAAGTTTTATTGAATTTTGTCGGCCTGTGTAATAATCAATTCATATTACACTAGTCTTTTACTTGCGACCGGTGCGACACTATATGTAACTTGTCTGTCACAACAGTGCCGCACATAAGGATAGTCCAACCTATTGACTATCATACTCAGAACCGCATTAGAGCTGCCCCGCACTCTGCGCACAAGAGACGCGAAGCGTGTATGAAACTAAAGTGAATTTACAAACAACAGCGACAGATCGCGTAAGAAAGCGAAATAGGTCAATGACCGATAAGACACCTTGTTACTTATGCACCGCTGCTAATTTTGTGAGCACGTACTACCATTACCAATAGTCGTTACTCTATTACGTGACCAAAATGTTAGCAAACATGTATGAGGGGCTAGTGACTCAGCCCTGCAGGAGGGCACAACTTTATGGGCTTACTTAAAAGATTCATTGGGATTACCTCCACGAATACTTCCGATACTATACTGGTATCTTAGTGAATTTTATGTATTTGTGATTTCTTATTTGTAAAGAATAATACCATGCCATTTCTTCTCGTCAGTGTCGTAAGAGGCGACTAAGGGACTTACTAGATAATGGACAGCGTTCTCTATGCATTTTACCACCACACTGCGATCGCTAATCCACCTGCCAAGCGTAGTGCTTATAGCGAATCACCACAAATTGGGGGCGGCCTATGTCCAGCAGCAGCAGTTTGTCGGCTGAAATAATGATGATGATGATTTATATATTGGGTCTTGATGCCTGAACTAAATATTTAAGTCAGCGTATCTACTACCATTTTTAATGGCTCATACTTTTCTAACGGTAAGTATGAGCTATTCTCATATCAGAAGCGGGAAAACCTAAAGGTTAATTGGCTATGGATGGTCAGAATGATAATCTATTTTCAGCATATATCAAATCAAATATTACAATCTCTAAGCGCGGGGAGCAAATAAAAGCGTGGACTGTACCAAATAGGCGATGCAATAGCCGTGCTTATTACAAGTTATGAAAACTGTCCCGGACAAACAACCGCGCCGCGCCGCGCCGCGCCGCGTCTCGCTGTGCCGAAAGTGACGCGTTGATTACGCTGCCAGTTGGTGCAGAGCGCGCGCAAGGTGTTGCGTTGTGTTCGATTCCCAACACAATCTCTTGGTGCATGTGCGCATATGATCGTAGTGATCAGATCAAAATTCGTCTATTCAGTTTTATATCTCCATCTCTAATGAACATTGAAACAAAAATAGGAGCCAGGAAAGGAGCATTGCACAATCACCTATAATGTTCTCAATCTCACTGAGAGGACGCGTTGGTGTCCTCCCTACGACGCGACGATGAGTAGGCCGCAATCAGTGCGGGTTGGTACAGGTCACATGTCTGCAAATTGCGAAAAATGTTTAAAATTCCGGCTAAGTGCGAGTCGGACTCGCGTACGAAGGGTTTCGTACCATCAATACTTACAAAAATGGCAAAAAAATCATGTTTGTTGTATGAAGCCCCTCTTAATATTTGTTTTGTTTAAATTTTACTATTTATTTTTAAAGTGAATATATAAACAAATATTCTGTGAATATTTCAAGCGTTTACCTATTGGCGTTATCAATATCGAGCAAAAACGAGCAAAAAAATCACGTTTGTTGTATAGGGGCTCCTATACAACAAACGTGATTTTTTTGCTTGCCCTTAAATATTTATTTTATTGTATTTTTAACCGACTTCAAAAAAAGGAGGAGGTTATATGTTCGACTGTATGTATTTTTTTTTTTTTTTTTTTTATGTATGTTCACCGATTTCTCCGCTAATTGTCAACCGATTTTGAAAATTCTTTTTTTATTCGTAAGGGTATACTCCTGAGGTGGTCCCATATTAATTTTGTGAAGATTTGATGTATACTTTGGGAGATAAACGAAGGAATTCCTCAAAAACAAACAGTACACGTAATGTGATTTGGATATTGTACTAAAGATCAAAAATAATTGCTGGTTCTATCTATCCATCCGTGGTGAACTAATTATAGTCTTCGAAGATACCGCATGGAACTCCTCATCGGTGAACAGTACATATAGGAACTTACAGTGAAAGGTTAGAAGGTTAGGGGATAATTCTTTGAATATTATAGGCACGTTTAGACCGTTACTTGTATTCTTATATTCCGTTGAGCTGATGATGGAAGGTACAACTCCTTATCGATCAGGAGTTAGAAGATATCTTGTCCTAGATAGACATACTCGTTGACATCGAGAATTGATTCCTCAGCAGACACTAGAGTGGGCTCTTACCCACTCTACTGTCTGCTTAATCAAAAAAAAAAGCAGCCTTAATCATTTTGGCCTGGCCATTTATTATATTTTTAACCGACTTCAAAAAGGAGGTTCTCAATTCGGATGTTTATATGTTTTTTTTTTTTTATGTATGTTCGGCCATAACTCCGTCATATGTAGATGGATTTGCAAAATTCTTTTTTTGTTCGAAAGGGGTTTATTCCGAAATGGTCCCATATAATTTTCATATAGATCTGATGATGAGTTCGGGAGACAGACACCGGAACTCTTTAAAAAATGACAGCAAATCAACCGCGATTTCTGCTATCGCATAAATATGCATTGTTTGTTTGGAATTAGTGCAGGGTGAATACCACAACTAAAAATTTAAAAATAAAAACTTTTTTACAAAAAAAAAAACAACCGACTTCCTTAAAAACACTACAAAGTGAAAAATAACTTTAATTTCGGAAGTCGGTGGCAAAAAAACCATAAATACAGATCCTAAGACACCGACTTCCGAAATTAAAGTTATTTTTCACTTTGTAGTGTTTTTAAGGAAGTCGGTTGTTTTTTTTTTGTAAAAAAGTTTTTTTAGTATTTGTTGTATATAGCGGCAACAGAAATACAAAATCTGTGAAAAATTTAACCATCTATCAGGGTTCGTGAGATACAGCCTGGTGACAGACCGATAGACGGACAGACGGGCAGACAGACGGACAGCGGAGTCATAGTAATAGGGTCCCGTTTTACCCTTTGGGTACGGAACCCTAAAAAATATTTTTTTTGGCCTACCACATTAAACTAAAGGTGTTAAATTCATTCATTCATTCATTATGTGACTGTGGTTGCAGTCAACCACAGAGTATGGTAAAGTTTGTAAATTACGTAAAATTACATTTTCGTGCTTAAAATACATTTTTAACCGACTTCAAAAAGGAGGAGGTTATCAATTCGGATGTTTATATGTTTTTTTTTTTTTATGTATGTTCGGCCATAACTCCGTCATATATAGACGGATTTACAAAATTCTTTTTTTGTTCGAAAGGGGTTTATTCCGAAATGGTCCCATATAATTTTCATATAGATCTGTTGATGAGTTCGGGAGACAGACACCGGAACTCTTTAAAAAATGACAGGAAATCAACCGCGATTTCTGCTATCGCATAAATATGCATTGTTTGTTTGGAATTAGTGCAGGGTGAATACCACAACTAAAAATTTAAAAATAAAAACTTTTTTGCAAAAAAACACAACCAACTTCCTTAAAAACACTACAAAGTGAAAAATAACTTTAATTTCGGAAGTCGGTGGCAAAAAAACCATAAATACAGATCCTAAGACACCGACTACCGAAATTAAAGTTATTTTTCACTTTGTAGTGTTTTTAACCGACTTCAAAAAGGAGGAGGTTATCAATTCGGATGTTTATATGTTTTTTTTTTTTTTTTTTTTTTTTTTTTATGTATGTTCGGCCATAACTCCGTCATATATAGACGGATTTGCAAAATTCTTTTTTTGTTCGAAAGGGGTTTATTCCGAAATGGTCCCATATAATTTTCATATAGATCTGATGATGAGTTCGGGAGACAGACACCGGAACTCTTTAAAAAATGACAGGAAATCAACCGCGATTTCTGCTATCGCATAAATATGCATTGTTTGTTTGGAATTAGTGCAGGGTGAATACCGCAACTAAAAATTTAAAAATAAAAACTTTTTTGCAAAAGAAAACAACCGACTTCCTTAAAAACACTACAAAGTGAAAAATAACTTTAATTTCGGAAGTCGGTGGCAAAAAAACCATAAATACAGATCCTAAGACACCGACTACCGAAATTAAAGTTATTTTTCACTTTGTAGTGTTTTTAAGGAAGTCGGTTGTTTTTTTTTGCAAAAAAGTTTTTTTAAGGAAGTCGGTTGTGTTTTTTTGCAAAAAAGTTTTTTTGTCAATTGAAACGAACGAGAAACATATTTAGAAACATTATTTAAGTACAGAAACATATTTAGATTATGCAGAAACATGTTTCAAATAATACGTGTTACAGTTGTTTAAGTAATTTGCTTAATGAAGTTTGGTTATGTATGATAGTTTCAATGTTAAATGTAAATAACACAATTAAAATAATTTCAACATTATGGCCTAAATGTATTTGAAACGAGCTATTTAATTATCATAATTAATTTCGATTTAAATATAGCTATACAATAGCTTTTTGTAGAGCAGCTTTGTAAACAGTATATTTTTATTGAGTGTGCGATACAACATAAAATTGTATTTTGAAACGAATATCAAAATAATGTAGAATATATCTCTGTGTTATTTATTTTAGATCTGCACTTTTCTAAAAGGTAACTGACGATCTACTTCGACCAGTATTCACCATCATCGACCGCATCATCGCTTAATAAAAAAACCAATCTACCTAGCCTTTAGCCTAGCTGTATAGGGCTCGGATAGCCTAACCGGATACAGCTGAATACCAGTATTTTACGTGGAGTACCTGCCTATCTGACCTTAACAACCCAGTTACTGGGTTGCATGATACCCCTTGGTAAGACTGGTTGTCAGATTTTCTGGCTTCTGACGACCCGTAAATACTGTCTAAGATCTACGAAAGACAGCCGGGACCAACGGCTTAACGTGCTTTCGGAGGCACGGAAGGGTCTTGGTATGTAAAGATGGTCACCCATCCACGGACCAACCGTGGCAAGCGTAGCTTAACCTGAACGATCGAAAAAATGACATAATGAATAATAAATTCAATTAAAACTGGTTTTTAGATTTTCAGGCTTCTGACGACCCGTAACTACTGTACAAAATCCTGTTTTTGAGGCACGTAGGTGTCTCAGTATGAAAACTTGCCTTATCAATAATATCTTTAATAATATCTTAGGACAACCAACACAACGTTATCTGATCCCAAACTAGGCACAGCCTGTACTATGGTAACCAGACAACTGATAAAAATACATATATATTTCTAAATACATACATATTATAGATAAATTACACCCAATCAATCGCCCCGTGTTGCTGTTCTTACTTACCTACGTCCTTCACTTCATAAAAACGGGTACTATCAGGTGAAATAGGGCCAAAGGCGAAAAACAGTAAAAGATTTTCAGATTAACCCTAAAAATCTAAAACGCCCAAACACTAGAAAGCATTGGAAAATTTGCTGGAGTGGATTACGGCCCGTTTTATTAGCCCCGGCCGTTTGTAATTGAATTTCAGTTTTTTTCCGCTGCCCACTCCCGAAGCCGACTGATTGGGTTTTGAGTGAGTCCCGGCTTGTTTTGTCGCGTTCTGATTGGTGCAACGATTGTCTTTGGCCGGAATTGGACTCGAAATAATGGCGAACGAGGATTTTGGCAAAAAATCTGCTATTTGCTGGCGAAATTAAAAATGGCAGCTGGATATCGATTTTTTGTTGGTCTGATTGATATTTTGGAATCGCAGGGAGAAGTGATCTGTGCATCTATATAATAGGTACCTACTATCTACATACTACAAATAAATAAAGTTGAAGAATCTGTTTATAAAGTCAAAACAATAGTTGTTACTAAATGCATTTGAAAATATATTCGATAATTATAACTTTTTTTTTACTTTCCTTTCTGTTTGTTTGTTCCGGTTAATCTCTGAAATGGCTATACCAATTTTGATGGGATCTCCAAAGATAGCTGATGTTATATGGAGTAGTGAATTCCCGTGGGTAAATTTCCGACAACACGCGAGCGAAGCCGAGGGCACAGCTAGTTTATTGAAAAATAATATTGAGATGAAAAGATTAAGAAGAAAGTAGCTTAGTCGAAACCAATAAAATAACGAGTGGATACGAGTGAATCAGCCTTTGTGGCCATTTTCAAATGTTCTGACAAATCAGTCAATATTTAGTTATTTCGAGGAATTAAAAATTCAAAAATACCTTAATATTTGAATTTTTATTTAGTTCCAGGAAACTTAAAA
Organism: Aporophyla nigra; assembly: GCA_947507805.1. Lineage (NCBI taxonomy): Eukaryota > Metazoa > Arthropoda > Insecta > Lepidoptera > Noctuidae > Aporophyla > Aporophyla nigra. The sequence goes on along the minus strand of OX382297.1, from coordinate 23,719,667 downwards.
ATTTTTGAATATTTAATTTTAAGTTTTCGTGGAAATAAATAAAAATTCATTTCAAACGTGCTTCCGCGGCGTAAATGCGAAATTTTCGAAGTTTTATCTAAAAATCAAGCTCGATAAGTGTCTCGTTGGATCAGTGGTCGCAAGCGTTACTGCTGAGAAGTCCTGGGTTCGGATTCCCAGGTTGGGCGAAGTGTTATTGGGTGTTCCTTTAGGCCCAGCGCCCACTATCGGTGGGCATCGGTGCGGCTCGGTACAGCTCGGGCGCCTTACGGCGGTTTTGGGCGGCTTCGGGCGCCTCAGAGCTGCGTCGGGCTACTTTGGGCTGCCTCGGCAGCCGTAAGCATGGCTAAGCCCGAAGCCGCCCGAAGCCGCCGTAAGGCGCCCGAGCGGTACCGAGCCGCACCGGTGCCCACCGATAGTGGGCGCCGGGCCATATGGAATTTCTTATTAGCAGCCCGAAGTCTGGTTTCGATCCCGGTTGATACATGGGACTTCAGAACAATCCGCGCAATGTGGGTGTACACGTCTGCCCAACCTCCAACAAAGCGTGAAGTTATGTAGCATAAAAAATAAAATTATACCTGTAACTGAAACTGATTACAAAACCCAAAAAAACAAACAACAATACATAATATTCGATTGGGTGAGCCACCGGGACACGAATTTAGGAATTTTTACATCCTACAAAGAAGAAATTGTCAAAAATAAGTAAATGAATTCAGCTTTCACATTGATTACACAAAGGAGCGAGTCACCATTAACTTAGATGTTCGATAATATATGAAAAGAAAGCAACAAATCATATCACAGAGAAATATATGCGTACCCAACGGTCCAGAAAAGGTCTTCAACAAGAATAAAACAAAATGTTTTCGTCTATTTGCAAGAAAACTAAGCGAATCCTTCATTCACCGTGCCTCGTTTGCATATACTGTTACTTGGCTATAGTGAGATGCGCTACCAAGAACAATTTTGTATTTGTTACTTTGAATTATGACTTGATACTATTTTATTAAATCTAGCTGATGACAAACATTTTCCTGTCAGTTTTCGTTTAGTTTAAGTTTAAATAGTTCAAACGAAAATCCCATAGACAGAAGCGTTTTTAAATTTTCCCGGATTTTCCAATTTTATGGTATTTATTGTTTTAATTACAATTTAATGTTATTATTTTAGTAGTCTGTATGTATGTATCTATGTATGTATGTTTGTTTGTATGTATGTAAGTATATTTTTATATTATTAGTTTAGTTTTATTAAGTTAATAGTTTTTGATTATATATATTTTATTTTCTCATACTCTTACACACGCTGTCTACATCTCTGTATCTTCTCTCCTATCGCAGGTGTGCTGGAAGAGATTTCTTTAGAAATAAGCATCACCTTTGTACTAATTTTTCTGTTCTTTTCTTCTTGTCTGTTTATATATGTGTGTACATTAATGGTTAAATAAATAAATAAATAAACTTTTCCAATTTTTCGGTTCATAAAAACTTAAATCAGGTTATTAAAAATAATTTAAAATGTAAAATAGCCAAATCTCTCCAGCCATTTTCAAGGGATGCACCAACGAGCATGATTATTTGTATAGAAAAATAAGTGTTTGATCGTTAATCAGTCATTTATCTTTCTACTAGGAAAAAGGGGAAACTATCGCCTTATTTGTCTTAAGTGACAGTAATTATTATTTGCGAATAGATAACAATTTTTGAATTATGTTTTTATAGAATAGCACGTCACGGTAACACTATCACGTAATCACAATTCAACAGAACACCGTTAAACTCCTTTCTAAACACAATCTCCAAGAATGTAACAAGAAACCCTTGAACCACACAACTCCGAACTACTAACATTGTTGGCGCTAGTACCTAAACAAGCGATCTAAACAGAGCACAACCATTCCCGTGTACAGTGAAAGTAAATACCGCGTGAAATTGAAGGAGCATCGATCGTAAGTTCGCGGATCAGCTGTTCAGTAGTGCCGTAACACGCGGCATTTGTTCCAATGTACTCACTCAATCTGACTGCCTGCGGAACGCTCTTTGCTTTTTATGAGCGCCTGGTAGGAAGGGTAAGTAATTAGAGTAGTTTCGACGGAATTATATGTCAGGAAATAAAGGTGAATACGAATTGTTTGATGTTTATTGATTTAGGTTTTAGGAAGTAAAAATGAAAGCCAAGAAAAAATATTTTTTATCATCATCGGCTGGATGTTATCACTTCTTTTTAGTGTTCGGGGACAGCTTTCTACTTTTTCACCGACTTCAAAAAAGAGGAGGTATTCAATTCGTTAGTTTTTTTTTTGTTTGCTCTGCTATATCTCCTCCTTATTATTACTTTTGTATGAAATAGCATTTTTTTTTTCAAAATCTAAGAAAAACTGTTTTTTGGTTTTTTATCACCGATGAAATTCAGCATATGAGAATATAATTATATTCTGAATTCATGATAAAGGTTCGCGCACTGGATAAAAATTATCCTTTATAAAACTTTCTGATGAAGTTTGAATTCATCCTGTCACTGTTATTAACAAAGCGTAGTGGTTTACGAATTGTGGTGAGGTAGATACCGTAACAAAAATATGTAGGTACTTAAAATAAATAACTCTTTTTTTAATTTACAAAGTTACCGATGGCGGTTTTTGAGGCCAGACAGAGGCAGTATCGCAAACAAGAAACAAATAAAAATATATAGAAACAGAATTAGCAACACCCATCAAGTTTATTATTGACTTTTTTGCGTTACGATCAAAACAAGATCTAAAGCACGGACAAAGCCCGCGTTCTAATATGCACTCTGAATATTTTTGTGACCATTTTGTACAAAAATGCGAAAAAAAAAAAAAAAAAATATCTGGAGGCACTCCCCAATCATTTTTCGCTACATACACGCAATCGAGTGACGGCTAACAAAACAAGCAAAAACTAGATAAAAGCCCGTACTGCATAACTCTTCATTTTTTCTATACACTGCTGTTAGTCTATGTAGAAAATTATGCAAGCTTCATGCAAATTGGAGAATGGATAAAGGACTTGTTGTTTACTGTCGCAGGATTCCGTTTTTGACAGTTATTTTTTTATATTATTTTCGTCACACTTTTTCACATGATTTGTTACTTCAGTTACTTCTGGGCTCGCTCGTTCCAGCATAAACCTCATCCATCGCTTTCCATCAGGCATGATTGAAGTCAAGAGTTGGCCCCTTCAGCAATTTTTAAAAAACTCGTTGGGAGTCGAACCGCAAATAAATTACTTCTGTGTTTGCTATTCTAGTGAAAATTTATTGCAATTAAAATGTTTTTACTTCATAATATTCACTTTCCTCTCTCATCTAGAATAAGGGCTAAAGGGTAAGTTTACTAAACAGCAACACGGATCGATAACAGATACGATGTGCTTGCCGAGGCCGGTCCGATGATGGGTGTCCATCCATTACAAACCGAGATCCCTTCGTGCCTCGGAAACCTGCTGTACATTCATTATCATTCGTAGATCTACGACATTCTTGCCACATCGTATCATGTTTTACAGTCACTGAACTGTGGAGATCAGATAGCCTGTCGCTGCACCTCAAATATTGTTATTCAGTGGTATCCGGTTGGACTGAAGGTAGACCCAACATAGTTGAGAAAAGTTTAGACAGATGATTACCTCTAATTAAAGAGGATGCACTAAAGTACTTCGCGATATTTCAATTTTCTTACATTTTTCCATTTTGCAGTCTTATTGTGGTTGTGTGTCCATTAAAATATGATTTGCGACCGCAACTGAAATAAAGAGAAAGACAATGCATTCTTTTAGAACAGACTAACACGTATGCATTTACAGACATCAATACAGCACTCTAAGTTAATATAATCCCATGGAATGACCCTTTAATGAAACATTTTAATTCGCAGGCTACCGAAGCACTCCGCCCTTGACAACAATCTACCGTTCATTTACAAACAGTAAGAATCAACAATGAATGAACATAGATGAACCAGTTAATAAAATATGTTTTATTTTTTTCCGTAGCAATAAGAGTGGATCTCCACTTCACAGTTTCGCTATTACGAAAATTGCCACTTCATGTTTCTCTCTGCAACAACCCTGCCGAGAAACTAAATAAAGCATCGATGCAATTTTATTTTGAAAACGCGATTAATATCTCTCTGTTCTCTCCTATATTTTCTTGTTTTGCAATCGTTACTTGGGAATGCAGTAAAAAGTGAGTTAAACTTAAAAGTAACTCTGTCTGTTATGCTTTCACGAATAAACCACTGAACCGATTTTGATGAAATTTGGTACGGGGTCAGTTTGAACCCCAAGAAAGGACTTAGGTTACTTTTTTTCCGCGACTTCGTCTGCGTCCGCGATAACCAACATTTACGTGGATGAAGTTGTGGGCAAAAGTTAGTTCTCTAAATCTTGAAGAAAAAATTGCCAGCAGCGGAGTGAGGTGAGTGGATCAGGTGTATTTCTAACCCTTTTGATATTGATAAATCGGATCTGATTCTTCTTAGCGCATCGATGGCAAACATTTCAATCATTTTTGGACCAAAATTCACCTGTGGGAACTCCTCTTATTAACTCCTTGGAAAATAGAGTTCTCTTGACTGGCTATCCTTTTAGAACGATGGCTAAAATAATTCCTATTGGTCTTTGGTCCTATGGGTCTTTGCTACCCAAAATAAATTATTTGATTTAACGTGCTTATAAAAGTAGGGTAACGTAAAAATGGTTAACCAATCCACGGCTCAACCGCGGTCGCTTACTAAGGGCTAAGTAAAAGAAGCCGCATAGTTTGTGTAATGTAAGCTATCATCATCAGCAGCCTATATTGTTCCCACTGCTGGGACACAGGCCTCTCTCGGTGAGAGGAAGTGGGCCATAATCCACCACGCGGGCCCAGTGCGTGTCGGTAGATGTCACATGCCTTCGAATTTTTAGTTCCAAGACATGCCGGTTTCCTCACGATGTTTTTCTTCACCGTTTTAAGAGCAGTGGTGATGAAATAATTTACACAAAGAAAAGTGCATGCTTGGGTTCGAACCCAGGACCTTACAACTCGTATCTCGCAGCTGTTACCCTAAGGTAAGCGTCGAAAAAACGATTTTTGACCAAGATCCTACAAACGCTTTACATCATAGAATAACAATACCTACATAAATAATTTGACAAGCTTTCATAAAATCTTTTTCCTTCTCGTGTGGAATTGCTTTATTTTGTCCCAAGATCATAATGAGGATGCGAACGAAATCACGGCAAATGAACGTTTCCGTTCCTAAAAATACCATCTTACGTTTATCCCTGTTACGTTTCATGTTACTCAATTTTGAATCTAATTCTTCATGCGTTAAAGTCTAAGATTTGTCTCCAACAGAGGTAGTGATATCGTTGCAACTCATATGTTCGAATTTGGGATGATATTACTTTGTTACTTCCGGAAATATTGCTTATGCCTGTAATTTCTCATTATAATAAGCTGGGGAAGGCCTTTGGGCCCGGCAGTCACTCGTGGATCTTTGATAGTTGTTACGAGTCATCAGAAGTCCGAAAGTCTGACAACAAGTCTTAACAATTGGTAACATGTTACCCAGTAACTGGGGTAAATAAACTGTGTAGTTTTTCAAAATTATTACCATCTAGCCCGAGACTTCGTCCTCGTCAAATTTTTGCTTCCCTCATCCTTCCTGTTGCATTGAATTGTCTGACAGTTATCATCCACTTTGTGTTGCTGCTCCGCTCCTTTTGATTGTAGCGTAATCTTACATAGCCTCTATAAATAGGCTTCCCAACACAAAAATAATTTTGCAATTCGGACCAGTAGTTCCTGAGATTACCGCGTTCAACCAAACAAACAAATAAACAAACTCTTATGCTTTATAATCTATATATATAAAAGAAAGTCGTGTTAGTTACTTCACTTATAACTCAAGAACGGCTGAACCGATTTAGCTGAAAATTGGCAGGGAGGTAGTTTAGAGCCAGGAGAAGGACATAGGATACTTTTTATCCCGTTCGACATCATTCCCGTGTGATGTGACATAAAACTTCAAAGAGAATACAAGTCACTATAAAACGTGGTATGACAAAAACGTTGCTTTCCAAGTACCAGGCGGTCATAACTTGGTATGAGCTTATTAAACAGCAGTGTCAGTCAGAAAACGCTTTATGTCTTCGAAGTACCAGGTTATCATAACCGGGTAGGAGCTAACCAAACATATGAGTATTAGCTAGAAAACGCTTACCAGATCACCACCGCGTACCAGGTTGTCAAACTTGGTAGGTTTATTACAACATTTATTGAATCTGAGGCGATACGAAGTTCGCTGGGTCAGCTAGTATTAGTATAGATTAAGTATATTGGATACCAATTCATAATTATTTGTGACCATCTTCCATCCATTACGACTAATAGCAATCTTTTAATTTGATAAGTCGATGAGCCAGAGCCCTGAAAAAATCTCCATAATCCTGACAGTGCAATAAGCGGTTGGCAATACATGCCACGTACAAACTAATCTTCAAAGTTTATAAAACCATTATAAACCTTACACAAAAACAACAAAAGAGAAATTCTACCTGTACCCACCTGTATCCTATACCGTAACCGAATAGCTATGAAACACGGACGTTCCCGCCAGCCTTCAATATGGAGTAGTTCCAAAGTCCTTTGCTCTCGCAGCGGTGGGCCATTCTCGTTAATTTAGTTACCGCCACGCTGTGTGACATGCATTGGGAAACAATGGTCTCAGTGGTGTGATTTGGGGAATTTTGACTTGTTAAATGGGGGGAAAATGAACAGCAAACGTTGATGATTTTCAAGTGTTATTAAAATTCTCAATTCAATTCAATTCTCAATTCCTTTTTGCGTGCCATAATGAATATAGTTGGTAGAGAAATAATCTAATGGCATTAAAAACTCTTTAGTAAGGAAAAACAAATTGTAATATTATTTTATTTCCATACTTACCTAATACTTCCGAGTTTAAACGTTGCGAGTACGTTACATAATGGCGAACTGTTGCGACCCTTTAACTTAGTCTAAACTAATATTATAAAGGAGTACATAACCAGTTGGCAGCGATGTGGGGGAATTTACGACGCTATATTTAACTTTTGTGGTGGCCTAGTGGTATCGGCTCCAACTCACGAGTTTGTACGTCATGAGTTCGAACCTAAACAGGCGCTTTACTTTTTTTTAATTTCATCACCACTGCTCTCAAAACGGTGAAGGAAATCATTGTGAGGAAACCGGCATGTCCTAGAACCAAAAATTCGAAGTAACATCTACCAACCCGCCCTGGGCCAGCTTGATAGATTGTAGCCTATTCCCTCTCGAAGAGAAACGGGTTACAGACTGATTATGCAATAGCTTCTTTACTGTTAGGATATTCAATTTTTATGTCAATAGTTCGTTAGTTAATTAATAAATATAGTGTTTCGTCCCGTGACCACAGACAACCGACCGTACGACCGTTTGACTTTTTACTCTGTGCGCCTGCGCATCATGACGTATAACGGAGTGACAACTGTCACTTGTCAGTTTGATTTTGACACTTGTATTTGGTCTTTGGAAATGGATGGTTGGTTGGTTATTTTGGCTTGCGAATATTGTAATTATTAATCTTGTTGAATCTATAGTTTTGCGGACAATTTGTTGTGATCCGATTGTTTTGTGTGTAAGCAACCCCTTTTGACGATATTGAACGGGTTTTATTTTGGAATTTGATTGAAATAGTTTGAGGTGATAGTGACCTATGAAAACCGCGTGCTTGAAAATCTCGAGCGTATTGAAGCGGCCTGAATCCTGAAATACTTACTTCACTACACAATACAATATACACTCATTTACATACATAAATCCAGGTAGGCTCAGAACCGAGACCAGAGTTTCCTCAACCAGGTGAGTGATTGAATATTTGTATTAATCAGCTCCGCGCACGGCGGACAGTTTGACCCACGCTTGCCCAGGGCCCGCCATTACGCTTCCACGTACTTAATTAAATCCTATGGTCAAGATCTTGGACTGGCGTCGAACATATAGTATCAAATGTTTATACAGTGTACATATTTTCACACTCTGCTATAAAACTATCTATGGAGTGTGCTTGTTTACAAAAGGTAATCTCTGGAAGTGATAGACAAATTAAAACACAAATTGTAATTATAAAATTGCGTTGGTATTTTATAGTTTAGTTGACTGCCACGTGGAAAAAGTCTCAAGTAAAAGCTAGTTTCTAAATAAAATTGAACTTGAACATATCTCTATTTTGAAAAAGATTTTTGATCAGGTTATGATAGCAAAAAAAGCAATATTTTTCTAACAGTTCTATTGGAAGCCAATGCGATGTGAAATTCAATAAGTAATGCAAGATTTCACATCAATTTCATAGGCATTCATGAATTTCATGCACGTCTGAATCCTATCACATGAAAAGCGATTTTAAGACAAATGAAATGCCGCTTTGTATGGTAACTGCTTTCAATTTAGAAGAAAACTTTAAAAATGAATTACCTTAAAATATTTGAGAATCACTCACCCATGATTGCTTTCATACAAATTGGTTCGATACCTTCAGGTGATTGACCGATCGGATAGATTGCAAACAAACTTGCACTTCTATGTAAATAATATTTAAATAAGATTTATGTACATTTACTTAACAATCTTATTATTCTAAGGTGGTCCTTGTACGCACGGCTGCTCATCAAGCTATACATTTCCACTATAAGCTGACCTCTCATTGTACGGTATATGTATACAATTCGAGCTCAGCTAAAGCTGATTAGCCGTGTATACACCTTAGAATAACAATAAAAAAAAAATTAGATATAATATAAAAGAATAGATATATTATTGATTAATAGGATTTCATATTAGAGTCACGAGAAGTATTAGAACGAAAAGTAACAAGTACAGAAGTAGGTAAAAGAAAGTTATTTTATGTATTTGTTATATATGTACATTTATATTATAGCCAATTTTGATAAATGAGAAACAATAATTAACTTGGGAATTTTATTCCTAACTAGCTTCTGCCCGTGACTTCGTTCGCTTAAAATTCTTGTTTGCCTGATCCACCCTATTGCATAGCATTGCCTGCCCAGAATTGCACACCCAGGATTTAAAAAAAAATAGAAAGCTACTCGAAAACAAATGCTTAGCGATCTTTTAATTTTTCCTTTTTGTTTAACGGCTATATAAAATCACTCTATGATCAAAAGGAGCTAAGCAGCAACGAAAAATGGACGAAAACTGGCTGGCAATTAGATGCGACGGGAAGGGTCAAGGGGAGCAAAAATTTGACGCGGACGAAGTCGCGGGTAGAAGCTAGTAAAAGACATATACATGTTAGCGAAACAATCGGAATCTCACGGTGAAGGAATACGTGAGGGGGGTTAAAAAAGAGGTAAAAATTCTTTGTCAGCTATTGTCAACATAAAAGAGGGTGAAGGTGACATCCTTCACAGCTTGTTGTTTCAGATTAAAATTATTCTAGTCGTAAAGCTAGATAGTATGTGTCCTTTAATTACTAATATCCTAGAATTATTTCAACCATCCATCAATTCTAAATTGAGTTATTACATATTACGTACAGACCTGGTTAAGGAAAACTGTGGAGTCTCCCCAACAGTAGGTACTTATTTAGTACTGCAGTTGAAAATTTTAAAGAATAGTGTCACTAACAAAAAAAAAAATTGTAGAAATGTTTGGGATGCTTGATGTCAAATATATTAATGTATATCATATTGACAGATAATGCTACTTATTTTTGCTTTGGTTTTCTATAAAAGCGTACATTTTTTTATCAACTAACCAAAACACAAAGCATTTTTTTCTATTCATTTCAGAACCTCAACCGTTATTTAAAAGTACCAGGGCATCTGAAACATAAGGAGATATTGCACCATCAGGTCGCCGCAAAGCTAATAACATACTTCCCTCACTGTCATTCGTGAGGTGAAAACCAACTTGGCTCACTAATGCTCAACCAACTAAGTTACTCATCAAACAAGAAATTCCACGATCCTCGTATGAAGTTCGCTTCCTTTGCAGAGCATATCTAAGGAAATTGAGTTATGAATAAGACATTTTATGTTCCGTGTATAAATGTGTGTTGAGAATTTAGATTGAAGACACGTAATTTTGAGTGTGGTTTCGATTGGTCTGAATAAGTGTAGTTTAAATTGTAGTGTTAGACACTAGTGACGCAGGTCAAAAACAACTTATTATAAGTAAGTATTTACAAACAAAATAATCAATTATTTTCCGAATAACAGAAGAAGTTGTGTCGAAAGAATTGAATGCCTTGGCAACAAAATAATCGTTTTGGAAGTAGCTGATGTTTTTGCACTAACTGTTGACGAAATTAAGCACTGAAAGAACATTACTTTTACCTGTGAATGGGAAAATTTAGGATAAGAAATTCAACCAAAGGGGTTGCCTAAAAATCGACACTTATCAACGCCAAAGTATAAAACTATAAATAACTTATGGAAGTGCTTAATTTCGTCAACAGTTAGTGCACATAACTTTTACCTGTGAATGGGAAAATTTTGGATAAGATATTCAACCAAAGGGTTTGAGTAAGAATTGACTCTTGTCAACGCCAAAATTGTATAAAACTACAAATATCTAAAATCCGCCATATATTTATATTACAACATTCATTCCTCATCAGCTGTATGAAATGGCTATAACACTGTGAATTCAAAGTCAAAGCATTTATTTCAAATAGACAAATAAAAGGCACTTTTGAACGTCAACGATTACATTAAAATATAATTTATTCGCGCCGCCTATTTTAAAAGGTAGTTTCGTATGGAGAAGAATTGGCAAGAAACTCCACCTTAAATCTAATCTTTAGAAATATTGTTTTAGTTATGTCACACTTGACGAAGAGTATTCATTTCCCTGACTTTATATGTGTATAGGAGAACCAAGGTAACCGACATAGCCTGAAGAATTGTTAAACTGAAGTGGCAGTGGGCAGGGCACATTGCTCGCAGAACAGATGGCCGATGTGGTCGAAAGGTTCTGGAGTGGCGACCGCGTACTGGAAGACGTAGAGTTGGAAGGCCTCCCACAAGGTGGACCGATGACCACGTGAAGGCGGCAGGAATCCGCTGGACGCGAGAAGCACAAAACCGGTCGACGTGACGGATCTTGGGGGAGGCCTATGTCCAGCAGTGGACGCTGAAATGATGATGATGATGATGATACGTATATAATTTAAGAACTGAACACTATTTCAACAATACCTAACCTCCGTTCATCACCATCATCATTTCAGCCGTTAGATGTCCATTGCTTGACATAGGCCTCCCCCAAATTGGGGGGTCTGCCATAATCGCCACGTTTGGCAGCCGGGTCGGTGATCGCAGTATAGTGGTAAAATGCATAGAGAACGCTGCTGCCCAATCTCTTGTAAGACCCTTAGTCGCCTCTTATGACACCCACGGGAAGAAATGGGATGGTGCTATTCTTTACGTCTGGCATCACACGGATCCTCCGTATAGTATTCAGGAAACAATCGGTGCACACAATACTAGAAACTAATAGGCAATTAATTGTGGCGACAATGCAGCTTGATTACCCAGTCATTGTGGCGCTTGTAGGTGCCACGAACTAATCTAGCCTCTAATTAATGCCCTACGGCACTAAACAGAAATGGTCAGAAGGTAGAGTCCATAGCTTAATCAACTTATATGTCACTTCTGCCGGGGACAGAGGCCCATTCTCTGTAGTACCTTGAACCTTTTTGGCGCAGCCGTGAAGCACACACTTGTTTTTTTTATTCATTTATTTTTCATATTATTTTATTTTGTGTTTTACGAACTGTGTCAAATAAACGGTATTCTTTCTTTCTTTTCTTTCTTTCTAGTAGTAAGCCGTAATTGGACACGTCACCAAAACATATGGAAGATTTCAAATGTCGTCAAACTTTTGGTTCTAGTCTATGACATATCGGCGATGATTTTCTTCACCATTTCTGAGCGCAACGATGTTGAAATAAATTGCTTCGAGTAAAGTCCTTGCCAGGCTGAGAGCAAACGCACGATATACAACTCGTGGTCACGCACTACACGTGTCTTGCAACGACAACTGTAGAGAAAACAAATGAAAGTTGTCTAACCACGCGTCACTGCGATGTGACTAGTGAAGCGTCTAACGGAAACCGGTGACAGTGGTAGTCGAAGCCTAATGGCTGTGGCAGTGGTAACCCACTGGACCGCCAATGCTTTCCCACTAACACACATTTCTTTTAAAATCTGCTAACATACAGCGACGGTAACCGCACTCACGACTGGCATTTGTTTGAGTTAGTTTGATTTCACCTCGCGTATGTCACGCGTCTGTTTTCGCTAGTTGTTTTAATTTGACCTTCTGACGGTACCTATCTGTGTTGTGACACATTGTGTTTATTAGTGATAGAGATAGTGTTGCTTTACCAGTCATTTCATTGTAAGGTTATTGGATTACTTAATTACTATGGGCTTGGTTGTGGCTTACACATACAAACAGGTTGGAACATTTCCTGTGGCGCTGACAGCCTCGAAATGCTGATGATGTCCCTAATGCAGCGTAAATCCGCTGCGGACGAAACTTTTTGGTTTCTAAATCAACCTTTTTTAGAAAAACTGGCTTTTATATTTTTTTTGTTCTACCTCAAATTTCGAACCTGTAAAAATTGAACGCGAAAATTTCCTCTTGTCAACGGGCAGACTGCAGATTGAATCCGAACGAATCAGATCAATTTTTATTTTCGGAACCTCCACGCCAAAATTTCCATTATTGAGCCCTAAAATTTTTAACTAAGCCTACGTGTATTAAGTGCTATCCGCTCAAAGTGAAAAGTTCTGTGTGCAACTCTTCCGTGTAGCTGGTACGTATTACGTCAGTTCTTTCCCTTTATTATTCTAATCTGTTCTACCGGCGATTCTCGCTAGCTATATCGAAAATTCTGCTTGTAACCTTGGTCTGATCGTTCTGTTTATTTGTCTTTAGACGACGACCATACAAGCCGAATTTCGGTTTTTCCCCGACGGGCTTCTGGGAACCGTCTCATTGTGAGGTCTACGACGTGTCGAGTCGACGTCGTTGTAACATAGTTGCGGACATTCGACGCCTGTCACAGAGTTTGGAGACCTCGCTGACACCGATTTACTGGCGTCGCTAGACATCGGCACCAACGGCACCCTTCCAGAGCGTCACATCCGGCTAGTTATAAGGGACCTTTTTACATTACCTATTTTCTTATTTAACTGTAGTATATTAATTATTTTCTATTCTGTTACCTAACTTCGAATCCTAATAATTATAACGTGTATTTCACAGTTTAACTTAGTGTACGTTACAAAAAGGATCATATTAATCGACGTGCATAGGCCTATATTTTGAATCGATTGCAATCGTTTTAGGAATAGGTCTTGTTCGAAGATAATTTTGCTTATACCCGTTTAATCACTAAGTTTTACTCGCCTTTAAAAAAAAAAACAGTTTTTTAACCTGCAGTCTAACATATACCTTTTTTATACTACTATTGTTTTTCTTTATTATATTTCAAAATTATACGTGATCTTTTAAAAGTGGTGAATTGGTGTTTTTTTCCTTAACCGTCTCGCTACACCACCTATAAACCCGTGGATAAGGGGACATTCTATCTATACTATAATATTATAAAGCTGAAGAGTTTGTTTGCTTAACGCAGTAATCTCTGGAACTACTGGTCCGAATTGAAAAAATATTTTTGTGTTGTGTAGCCTATTTATTTAGGAAGGCTATAGGCTATATAACATCACGCCAAAATCAAAAGGAGCGGAGCAGCAACGAAAAATGGACGAAAACTGGCAGGCAATTCGATGCGACGGGAAGGGTCAGGGAGCGTAAATTTGACGCGAGCGAAGTCGCGGGCAGAAGCTATTATCTATAAGCTTTATTTCATAGTGGTACTTTAACAATGTAAGAATATCTATTTTACAAATGCAATACACATTATATTCTACTGGGTGGAAACGCTTACCATTTTTTTTTCTGGCTGGGAAATCATCGAATAACGTCTGTCGCTCTGGGTGGAGCGGGAAGTTCAGACTTTTACTGACTAAAAACACAGTTACCTGTACCAGGGCCACGGTAACTTCACCTGTTACCTTGGATTCAGAACGTGTTCGGAACCGCCAGTGATGTAATTTAAAAAAAAGAACGGATGAAGACGAACATCCTTTTTAAAAAATCAAAGTCATTCCAGCCATTCTCAAGTGCTTACCAGGAACTTCATGTCATTTTAATTATACAGGGTGGAAGAACAGTAACGCGACATGTTACCATGGATACAGCACTTTAGAATCATGTGCTGAATTAGTGATTGTGACCATGCATTTAAACTGTAGTTTGCACGTCGATGTCCTTGTCTGTCATTGCTACATAGATAGAGGATTATGGAATCTGTTTTTAACCATCTTTCGATGAATTTATGAATTATTCACAAAGACTCATTCATAAATTACTTCCGCAATCTTCAATTTTCTCGCTCCAAAACGTATTTAAATAGGTATTCTAAGCCACTAGGTACCTTATTAACTGCTCCTACTCACAGCTCTCAGTGAAGATTCAATTTAAATCCTAAAATCTTCGATCTCCGGGGTTTTGAATAATTAACCGGCCCTGACCCGGAGCCCCTAGATAGTGAACGCTGCTTTAAATTATTATTGTAATAAAGTAGCGTTTGCATCATCCTGTATTACGCAAAGGTAGGTTTTAGATAATATATTCGGCTAAAACTTTTAAACGATCCTTTCAGAAATACTGAAAAAATGACGGATAACTTGATCTTTGCTTGATTTTAACACACATATGACTCAAGATATCTTTCGACATTCCCACAGATAGTATTTTTCGAGTAATCTCCAGCTTTAAATGCGACCTAATATTTGCAAATTTCCCCTTCCAAGGCAAACCCAAATCAAAACGAATAAAGTAGTTATTTGCAAACTACTACAATCACCTGATTTAGATACTTAATTTTTACTTAACCTTACTTCATGTCAACTTAAAATGAAATAAGGAGCCATTCATCCATCAGAATATTCTTTAAAAAAAAAACTAAGTACTCACAACTATACATTCACTCTTCGTCAAATCAGTAAGTAAGCCTAAAGGCCTTACCATCTCTTCTCGGCGCCGGAACCGCGGCAGTAAAACCCGCGCACGTTTGAAAGGCTCACGTGATATACAGCGCCGGCTAGGTACATTACTGGAGATTTATCACCCTCTTCCGACGCGCAACTGATTGCTCATGCTGTAAATTTCCCACTCTCTTGATTAGCGTAATAGTTTCGTGGCTGCTGTTAAAGGTTGGCAGACCAGTTACTGGAATGTATAATGAGAAAAGGAAATATTTTAATTTGTGTGTAGACGACTCCGTGTCTTGGAAAACACGTTAAGAAGTCAGTTCTAGCTTTCATTTCTAGATCTTTGACCGTCGTTACGGATAGTCAGAACCCCGGAAGTAGCAGAAGTAGCATGATTCGTATTACCCAGTTACTGGGCTGAGGAAAACGGATAGGCAGTCGGTCCGTGTAAAATACTGGTATTCAGATGTATCCAGTTAGTCATAAGGTACATCCAACATAGTTGGTTAAATTCTAGGAGGATTATGATGATAAGACGAACATTATCATAAGAAGAACAAAAAGTTTGGTGTAATATACATAATATTATCTCCAATAGGCACCTTTAGATAATCAAGTCTAAAAATTATAAAATGGTTGAAAGTTACTTAAATAAGCATTATTACTGAATGCATCCTAAAACACAAAAGTTTCCCAAGTATTTGGATTATATGTATGTTTTAGTTTTTTGTTACCAATAGGGAACATGCAATATTTTTATTTTTGTTTTCACTTTAAAGAATTCCATGTAGAATAGACCACAAATATATTAAAAAATTAAAACATTGTAATTTATCGGAAAAAAATCGGTTTCAAATTGACAGTTTAAATTTTCCCGCGAAAACGGACCTATAGTTCCGATGACGTCATTCTTGTCTGTCACTGGCCGTATTTGTTCGTCGGCTTTCATACTTTTGCATATTTTTTAGACTTTCGAGATATATTTCGTAAAAAATTAAAATGGACTATCCATCAACATCAGGTGATCATAACAATACCACTAATAATCCGAAAAAAGCCGCGTTTATTCATGTTTTGTGCCAATGAGTCCGTGACTACTTCAACAAAGTTTCCAAATAAATTGTTTTTGACTAGACGTTCTGACCCAAAATTGAGAAAAAAGTGATATCAAGCTGCAAAAAGAAATGAGAATTATTCTCCAAAGACCACTATTCGATGCTGTGAAGAACACTTTGACGTAAGTCATAAGGCGAATATACTTGTTATATTATGTCGTGTGTGTTATACGTCATAAGGCGAATATACTTGTTATACGAGTATGCTTAGTTAATCTGCTTGTACGTAAAAACACGTTAGTTACCTACCTAATACTTACAAAACTTGTCTATAATAGATTTTTAATTTTACAGTTTGAGATCGACGTCGATAATTGGTAAAAGTTTAAAATGTGTGGAGGAAACCTTTTTCTGAAAAAAGATCTCATGTCAACACTAACTCTTGGTAAATTCCTGGAGTCTGCTTTGATAATCCCAACTACCATTTTTATTTAAAAAACGCAATTAATATTACCATAAAATAATATTCACTGTAACAACCACAACCTCAACAAGTCTTCGTATCGTAACCGGAGTGACGTCACTGAACGCTGATTGGTGTTTTGAAATACGTTTCGTTTCAAGTAATTTTTAATACGTAGTTATTGTTAAAAATCTACATTATGTAAAATAAAAACATTGCAGTGGCCCTTCTTTTATACTTTTTTAACATTTAAATCATAAAATTTTCATAAATATTATATTTGCATCTTCCCTATTTCCGAAATTAAAGTTATTTTTCACTCTGTAGTGTTTTGTTTTTGGTGTAATAAGGTTAGTTGGCACAATGCTAGGGACAATGCTAGGGGTTGACTGGCCTGTTAGTCTAGTGGTTAGTGACCCTGACTGCTAAGACTGAGGGCGTGGGTTCGATTCCCACCCAGGACAAATGTTTGTGTGATGAGCACAGTCATTTGTTCTGTGTCTGGGTGTAAATTATCTATTATATGTATGTATTTAGAAATATATAAGTATGTTTATCAGTTGTCTGGTTGCCATAGTACAGGCTCTGCCTAGTTTGGAATCAGATAACGTTGTGTTGGTTGTCCTAAGATATAAAAAAAAAGATATAAAAAAGTTATACTTTGCACTTTTTAGTTAAGGTAACAACAGTAACAGGAAGTTTTCTAGAACATCATGAAGATACACAAACAGGAGTTACGCAAAAACAACACAAGCATAGAAGCACAGATAATAAAAATATTGGACCACACCTGAGGTATGCTCTACCCATTTTTTTTTTTATAGCCAATACTGTCCCACTGCTCTATCCATTAAAAAAGAATGTTCATAATCGATCTAAAATTGTTGGAAATATCACGAAACATACATTTTTATTAAAAAAGAAGACCGATTATTCAGTTCTTTTTGGACTCGTTTAAAAATACCCACCCACAAGGAAGTAAACGCCAGAATTCGCCCACTTCCAATTCTATTACAAAAGTTTCTGTCTCCAAAAATCTAATATGGCTCCTTTGGAAACGCTCTTTCTTCGAGGTCCACCCCACGGCTCTGTGTCCACTAACCTAGTAAGTCAGAGGAAGTAATTAAAACGTTCGGGGAAGCCCACTCATTTAGCTTAAAGAAACTTCACTTTCTGTTAAGATGAAGTACACTGATTTACTTTTTATTTTTGTTTTGAGGATGCTTTTTGTTGTTGATCGTTACATTGCTATCTGTTTATTTGTAAAATACATGCGCAGTATACTTATTACAAAGACTAATTTTATCAGCAGGGCGATCACAGCCTCTGTGATAGAATTGAGTCACGCATTTTATCACGGTTTTTGTCCCCAAACTTTGATATAAATATGCGACTCAAGCCTGTGACAGTAGGCTGTGCTCGGCCAGCAGTAACGTTAAGCTAATGTTACAAACACTGACGCTGTACTTGCTTAGTTAATTTCCATGGAATCTGCTGTTCATGTCAGTCATGTTTTAACACTGTAATAAAAAGATCTAAGATAAGTTAAAAATAAGACAATCATTTACTTTTATAATACTTTGTACACAAATTGTCAGCGTGCAAAAGATATTAAAAGGAAACATTAAAAAAGATCATCACATTTGTCTTCAACAATGGCATACAAATAATAATTATACAATAAAATTTATTATTTCACTCGGAGTCAAATTAATTTAACAGAAAATTTAAAATAATAAATTAGTAAAAGCATAATAAAAATTTCTCATCTGAAAACTCATTCAAATTATAAGAAGCCCAACTTCAAAAGAAGCGCCATTTATTTTTAAACGAACGAAAAAACTGAAAAGCAAAACATAATAAACCTTAAAATTATGAGTCGGCGCTTTGAGTGATCTTTGTTCATTGATTTTTCAGCGCCGACTCATAATTTTAAGGTTTATTATTTTTTGCTTTTCAGTTTTTTCGGCGCTTAAATTTTTTGGTAAAAAGTTTTTATTTTATATTTTTTGTGGCTTTAATGTACTTATAATACTTGGCAAGGTATACCCTATTCAATGAACAAAGAATTATCAAAGTCGGCCTACTAGGCTGTATAAAGTTATGCGTGGTTAAACATTACAATCAGTGAGTGAACAATCAATCATCCCCTGTTTTCCGACCCTTAGGGTTCGATTTTGTTTTCTAAATTTATATGGGACCACCCTCGGAGTATACCCTTTCCAATTAAAAAAGAATTATCACAATCGGACTACTATGTAAAAAGTTATGCGTGGTCATACATAAAAAAAAACAAACAAAAAATAAATATACGCGTCGAATTGATAACCTCCTCCGTTTTTTTTCGTCGGTTAAAAATACAAAACCGTGCCGTGTCTCCGTTTGTACCTACTACTGTTTGTAAAAATACAATAAACAAGGGCTTGTTTATTGTATTTTTAATGTGGAGAAATGCTCACGCATACTGCGCTACCAAGGGATCTTCCTCCTTGGTAGCGCAGTATGCTTGGTAGCTTGTAGCTCAGTTATGTGGGAGCAGAACACATAGCATGTCGTGACCACCTCAGGGACCAAATAGCACATGGGTGCCAGATGACCCCGTGTTTGATACCCTTGTGTGAACCAGCCCTAACAATGAAATATAGAATCGTGGTCGCCACTAATAAAGGACAGCCACTTAATTGAAGGATCTCTGCCAGTCTGCGGCCGGCTCAATCTTTCGCCAACTATTATTTATACGGGCTATCTTGGAAGCCTTCCAATTTAATTCTGGCCATCCCTCACACTCTTCGTTTATAAAGCAAAAATTTGTTAGCTGTACCGGAGATAAATGAGCTATTATTTATTTACTTACTTGCAAGCTGGTTGAGATTGCGGTCGTTGATGAACTGACAAATGGCTCTAAAGGGTTGAGTAGATCTTTTT
Source organism: Aporophyla nigra (assembly GCA_947507805.1). Taxonomy (NCBI): domain Eukaryota; kingdom Metazoa; phylum Arthropoda; class Insecta; order Lepidoptera; family Noctuidae; genus Aporophyla; species Aporophyla nigra. The sequence continues at coordinate 23,700,102 of OX382297.1, read as the reverse complement.
AATAGCTTGAAAATTTGGGTAAAAGAAAGAAAATACGTTTGTTTGCGGTAAACATGACCCAAAGTAAAACTATACACGACTAACAAAAATATAAAAAACAACTGGGGGAAAACATGCGTCATGTTGTAAAATCAAAACACCTACTAATAAAAAGGCACTTGTTTAATATATTCCATTTTATTATAACCCGTAAAACAACATGATACTTTCAACGATACTACATTTGTCAAAATACGAGTAGTTTAAAACTAATTAGTGTTTGCCCGTGGCTTTGCCCGTTTAGATGTCGGAAAAAGTCCCACAGGAACATACTGCTGAATTAAAAGTAGCACGTAATCCAAGCAATAAACAATTTTATCATATGTATGTATGAGAAAACAAATGAACCTACTTACATAGCTGTTTAAAATCTCTCCTTTAGCTTTGCCGTCGTCGAGTAAAAATTCATACCCATTGTAGTTCCCAGGGCCTTTAAAGTTGGTATGCATACAAAGTCGCGAGCGACATAAAAGTAGAACATTATTATACAAAAGTCTTACAGTATACAGAAGTCTTAGCACATAGCGTATTAAGTATCAACTCTCCACATTTTCCATCAGACACATTACGTCACAACAAGCATTTCCAGTCTAATCTGACCTCGCATTTTACAGCCATACCGTACAATAAGAGGTCACCTTATACTAGGATTGTATAGCTTGATGTGCCGCTGTGTGTAGGTCGTTGAGAACTGGGCGTGTTCATGCATTTTTAATAAGAATTTATTATACACCAAGCTACGTTCAGATCGATTTGTGTCTTCAATATTATCTTAGGGAGCTGTAAAGTTTTTATAGAATGCTGTAAGATTTATAAAAGAGCAAATAGGCTGTTAAATTGTTGATAAAGTGTTGTTGGTTCCGCAACATTATTGAGGCTAAATGTCCCATGTCTGAGATGGCAGTTTGGGTCAAAACATCACGCTGGTAAAATCTTTGTGAACATTTTAAACCACGCTCGCTAATTCACCAAAATAATCTCTTTTTAACCGATTTTAGGAGGAGGTTTTCAATTCAGTTGCATTTGTTTATGGTTGCCGCCTCGGAACTCCGTCATGTATAAACCGATCTCTCTAATATTTTAGCCAAGTTCTGTTAAGTGATTTTTGAGTTAGCTTTGACCCTTGATAACTAAACATTCGTCTGTTCGACGACCCACCTACTCGCGATTCTCGTGTTCGTGTACTTCTAGGTGAACATCGATATACCTATGCTGTGGCTGTGTGGAATACTTCTTAATTACTGTTTTGACTAATTTTTGTTTAATATTGATCCAAAGAATGTACTAATGTCAGAAGTTCCTATGATTATTAAATACTTTTTTCCAAAAACTGCATTTTATTTGGCGCAGTCGGTTCGACGAATGTGTAGTAACCATGTAACAACGAAAATAGTTTAGTTATCTAGGGTTAATGATGGGTACGTATGTTTTCCACTTAGTGTTTGTTTGTTTATTTAATAACTTTGAATGACTTACCGCTAACACAAAAAGAATGAAAAATAGTGTGTAAGACTGACAGCCAATTACAAGTCATGACTTATAGGTTGATGATGGTATAAGAATTTCCTGACTCTGTCATTTACAAATGAAGGAATAAGAATTAATGTGAGGTAAGGTACCCCAGGCATTAAAAAAACCTAGTCACATGAAAACACAACTAAATCCGAATTAGAAAGTATATTTTCACTTCGTAGTGTTTTTTTTTTTTGGAGGTCTTTGTTTTTTTTTACATAAAGCCCTTTCGACATCATCCTTAATTTTTAATTTAACTACTGTTATAAAAGTCTAAAAGTATTTATACCTAGCACCTATAAGGTCGGATCCACACTGCGTTCCAATTTAGTAGCCAATGAAAACAAAGTGCAGTGCCCTGCTACCCCATTACACGGACCGGCAGGCGATTACGATAGATAGACGGTCGGATCCTGTCTCTTGAGGGATTAAATCAATTCCAGCGGGAGCCTGGTTCTGTGTGACACTTGAGAAAAACACGTAACATAATTGAATTATAATTAAATTAATTGGCTCGTAAATTTCCCAATGTGTGGTCATGATAAATACCTTTACAATCCTTCATTTTCTTCACTTCGCAAGATTCAAAAGCGGTTATCTCCTAAAGAAAAATTAAATTAAATTTGAGACGTCATATGCATAGTATTTTCGAAACCATACTTTTAAAAAATAGACCTTTTCTCAAATTACAACCGCTATTTCACAAGAAATCGCACAATACAAATCAAAAATTAATTGGCGATTCGCTTTTTATTACTCAACTGATTTTTTCGTATTTCCGCGTATTTGCCGAGCGCAAACTTATTCTGATGGGTACGGTCTAGACTCAAGCATGTTATAGAAAGCGAGAGCGTATTGGCATTTAAGCATAAGTATAATTAGTCTGTAATGTTCGCAGTGCTGTCACACCTCCTCTCGGTGCCAGGGAGCGGGCCGTAATTCACCACTCGCACGGGTTGGTAGAAGTCGTCGAATTCTTTATTCTAGGACATGCCGGTTTCCTCACGGTGTTTTCCTTTAACGTTTAAAAGTAATGGTGATTGTAGTAGTGTGCATTTATTTACAGTACACAAATAGGTATACTGTATACCATTGGCTACTACTGAGAATTTTACATTTCTATGAAAATTATACGTAATCCGGCCTCAAAAGAACTTATCTAAAGCTGATTAAAATAGACTCAACTCATTTCCTCCTAGCTTATAAAACTTCCATGGCAATTTAGTAGAAAAACCCAAAAAGTCGACACAAATAAAAACAAACATTTCTAAAATTAACAAAAACGATCAGCCTAGAATAATCTTCTTCTAATATGAAACAACAAATGTTTAAGCCCCAACAAAATTACAAGAAAATCTCTTATATAAACATTGTTTGTGTTTTTACGAAGACATTTATCTTATCCGTGATATCGGGGCACAATGGACTCCTTTTAAGTCATTTATTACAATAATGTTCACCCCGTAGGTAAATAAAGCCCATCTACCCCCAATTTTATAAAAAAGAACGAGCAATAACTAGCAAGGACACACCTTTGTGGAATGATACAGAAATGAAAAGATGTTAAAAAATGGCCGCCCTATTATGAGAGACGTTTTTTGTGAATTTTCTTAATTCTGAAATGTGTCCGAAGTTCCCTAATATTTTAGACCTCTTTAGTATAATTTTCATTACGATGATATTTTACGCTTGGTTGAAGATAAAAGCACCTTAGTTAAATCTAATTTGCATTTTGGAGTACAAATATAATTACGTTAAGAAAATGATTGTTCTGTCAATAAGTAACAAGGAAATTATGGAAGTAAGTGTAGTGATACAGCCATTTACTTATGATGAATAAGCGCCATTATCATTAATGCAGAAAGAAGCCCACTGCTGGAAATGGGCCTCGGCAAAAGGAGAGGTTTTGCCATAATCACCATGCTTGGTAAACGGGTAATCGATCGCAGTATGTTGATAAAATGCATAGAGAACGCTGTGCCCATTTTCCGTAAAATCCCTTAGTCGCCTTTTTCAACACCCACGGGAAGAGTTTAGATGGTGCTATTCTTGAAGTTCGGATAACGCGTAAAGCGCCATCTATTGACAGTAATTTATAACTACAATAATTATTCCACACAAATTGACGTACGTGAACGTTATAGCAATTGAGTACGTAAATAAACTCGTACCAGGCTCTCAGAAGCCTAAGACAATGTTCTGTAGTGAGAGCAAACGCTGCGTTAGGAAGCATAGCCGGTAATACTAGAACAGGGGAGCCGCAAACCTATCTGTAGCTCGTGTAAAACCACTGTTATGCATGTACTGGGTAGGGTTGTCATACACCGAATGTAGGTAGGTTTTATTAAACATAGATACAAATGACCTTGTCTGGCTAGAAAGAGGACTATTGAGATGTAAACTAATAGATAAATATAGAAGAAAAAGACATGTTACGCAGCCCCTAGAGAAATTCAGATAAGGGCATGAACATATTGAGGTATGTACCAAAAAGACCTAGTATTATTCTATTCTCTGATCAGTTTAAAAAACTATTGAGAATTTGTGACTAGACAAATTATCGTTATGATACTTTTAATGAAAAAACCAAATTAAGAAATAGCAACAGCCTTTTCCAATAAAAGTTTATTAATACCGACATATAATATTAACACATGACAAAAACCCAACAAAAGTTAACAACGAAATAAAATTGATTAAACCTACTCAAACAGTAATTACAGTCTTTAACTTGAGCTTACAAAAGTAGCAGATTTCTCTTGCCCCTTAAAACAATACGGAATCAAAGAAAATGAATAGAAATTAAGAAGGGAATGACCGAAATGGTAATGGCGGTAACAAAATTATAATCACCATTAACAGAGCACATTTAACGTCAAGGAATTAAAACAAATCGGAATTTCTCTTAATGGGAAGATTTCGGGTTCTGATTGCTCACTGATTTAATTGATCGATAGAATTAACGTTGACTTATAGAGGAAGTTACTTTGAAGTTATTTATCGTTTCAAATAAACGTTATTTGAACGGAAAACACATTCAAATCAGGAACAAGTTACAGACCTATATCCTAAGATTTTCGTTGATAAGTTTTTATAGCCTTTGTTGTTCCCACTGCTGGGACACAGACCTCCTCGCGATGAAAGGGCTACCACTCGGGCTCAGTGCGGGTTGGTAGATGTTACATGTCTTCGAATATTTGGTGCTAGGACATGCCAGTTTCCTCATGATGTTTTCCTTCACCGTTATGAGAGCAGTGGTGACGATATTATTTATACAAAGTAAATCGCCTGCCTGGGTACCCACGACATACAATTTTTAAGACGGGGCCAATACGATTGGGCCACCACTACTCTCGTTGTAGCAGTAGGTATCATTGTTAAAAAAAAGAGCACACGATCTCACAGACGCGTATTTCCAATCTGTACAAGGCTAGAACGCAAGGGTGTGAAACTAGTCGCGTATAGATTGGAAATCACTTTTTAATCAAGGTCTTCCAATCTATACAAGAGTAGTACGCAAATCCTCGTGTATACTTTGTAGTGGCCAAAGTAACTAAATTGTTCCATAATATACAGTGCTACTCCGCATGCAAACTAAACCTGTAGGTATAGACGAGCGGCCGGCGAGTGTCAGAAACGACATGGTTTGGGGAGTTTAGGTTAGGTTAGGTTAAAACTGCGAGCCGTGGTCGAGTCGATGGTCGGCAGCGAGGGGTCCTGGGACGCGGTGGTATCCTTCTGCGAAACAGTCATGTCGCAGAAGGAGGCTGCGGAAAGGGAGCGGGAGATATCTTCCGCGCACCCTGCCCGCAGCAGGCGCACCGGGCGTCGGCGGAGGGCGGATAACGCCCTCTTCCAGCCCCCCTAAATGGGTCCAGGGGCGACGGATCTGGGGACATCCGTCGCCCCCTATTGTACGGACCCGAGATGGTGGCGCGTAGTGTTCCACGCGCGCCTCTCTGCGATGTATGGGGGGGAGTTTAACACCTCACTCCCCCCCAACGTGAGGAGGCCCGCGAAGGCGGGCCGACACCAGTCGGGGATCGCGGAAGACATATTGGTTCCCGTGGTCCCCGACGTAGGTGTGGGACGGAACACCGGGGTGGTTTTAGTCAGTAAGAGTCTGACAGACCCCTCCGCCCACCCCAGGGCGGATGACATCCATGAGGATTTCCACCTCGTGATCAAAAAAAAAAAAAGGTTAAAACTGCGACCTCCTATGGAAACGCCTTGATTCTGTTGACGAGCCCTGTCAGCGAAGTGTCGTGTCGAGTGTTGCTACTTCCCCTTCATTTTATTCGTCAACCCTACACCTCTTCCGGCCTTTAAATCGATATCGATACACGAAAATTCGAAAGTTAGGTTAGAATATTAACAAACAAATTTCTCAAAAATGGGGGGGGGGGGGGGGTTCGAAACTTTTCCTTCACAGGAGAGGCACCTCCCCCTTCCTCCCGTAACACCCCTTAAATCGAAGCCCGGCAATCTGAAGTCCTACCAAATTCCTATGATGGCACTCTGGCCTTGTATAAATTGGAAAGATGCACGTGCGCGTCTACGTTACAAACTATATACGAGTAGTACGCAAAATTCGTGTATACATTGTAATCACAAGTTTAAAAAATGCATTACAAAATAAGCAGTACCTTTGTACTCAATTGTTTTAATATGTCTTATCACTCTGTTTTTTTTACTGTGTGTACATAAATAATAAAATAAATAAATAATACGCGAGCAGATTCCTATGGTTGCGTTTTGGCCTTGTACAGAATGGAAATACGCCTCACAGACACTCACGGTCACTGTCACACATGCTGATTGTGCATGATTTGGCAAAAAAAGTTCAAAGCCGCACGAAGGTCATCTTTGCTTATTTTGGGTTCGACGATACATCTATATCGCCACGATTGAGGTGGCCACGATTTTTGCAACATCAGAGACTTTGTTCAGATCGTCAAGATTGCACAGACGGATGTTTGGAACACTCTTAGAAGCCTTCCGTAAGATACTACAACGAGAAAAAAAGTCTCTGCCTATCTTTTTCCTAACTATGTTAGGGTTGCCTCAGTTAGACCGAATGCAGCTGAATACTGGTACTTTACATGGAAAGACTACTTACATGACCTCCACAACCAAGTTACTGGTTAATACGGTACTCCTTGGTAAGACTGGTTGTCAAAAGTTCAAAAAATTTGTTTTATCATAAAAGCAATAAACAGTTTTCCAATCAAGTAACAACCCTATCACGGGGTCAGTGCATGTTTCACGTGGCCGGAGTAGCCTATTAATTCAGTTTACATTGCAACTAGCTGCGGAGGTGAGCTGCCCTTAAATTATTTATAAGCTGTGTACACCACTAGTGATGCATAGACTATGCCTTGTCTATGTCATATCCACATTTTATGGTAATCCAGCAAAAATACCCCTTGGAATATTTATGAGGCGATTTTCTAGACAGCTAGAGAAATGTGGTCTGGCGGGTTTCAAATTGTGTGCTTAATTTTTGTGACTAAAAGCTGGTGTGGTGTGGACTTTTAATATTTTTTTGACGTTTCACACTTCATTTGACAGTTTAGTGATGCGACAGTAAAGTTATTCATTTTTATTGGATTCTTTGGGTTTTTTTAAATATGCATTTTTCTTAGTAGAGCTCACAAAATTTTATACAGATAGTTATAATATTGTATTGGTACTTTTCTAAAATGCTGTTTAGAGAATGAAAACCTTGGTTCACAAATGATATGTATAGGGTGGCCAATTCAGATGTATACAATTTTTTTAGTCCCCATTTTATATCTTTCAATAGTTTAATGCCTATTATTTAGTTAAAATACTCAAAACTCCATGAAAAGCGATCGCCTTTTAAAGTATAAAGAAATTAAGCAGATTTTATTTACCGTATAAAATTGCAAAGCTTGAATAATATGATAATAAAGTAATTTTTGGTTGTAATAAGAATAATCTCAGTTTAAAGCTGTATACTTCCGAATTCGCCAGCCTGTAGGTAGGACAGGTAACTATATACCCATAAACTCATCATCATCATTTTAGCCGTAAGACGTCCACTGCTGGACTTAGGCCTCCCCCAATTTAGGGGGCTTTGACATAATCGCCACGCTTGGCAGGCGGGTTGGCGATCGCAGTATCGTGGTAAAATGCATAGAGAACGCTGCTGCCCATTCTCTAGGAAGTCCCTAAGTCGCCTTTTACGACACCCACGGCAAGAAATGGGGTGGTGTTATTCTTTACGTCCGGCACCACACGGTACCCATAAACTACATACTAAAATATAACCATACAATACACCTATCAACAATGAAACGCCTATCTCACAACCTCAAAGTTCACGTTACGTTTACGTTAACGTTACGATAGATCTTCCATACCCACTACAAAGGCTCGTCTAAACCTCCATTACAGGAATAATCCAAGATTAATAAACGGTTCTATAAGATATACATAAAAATTATTTTATACGTAATGGAATGGTTAGGGAGATAAAGTGGAAATTTGATGGCAGGGTGGGGGTAACGAACTGTGACGTCAGACGTTTGACTCCATTTTTTATGACCAGGATACAAGAAGACGTAGGATGTAGATGCGATATCATAAAGTACATTGGATGGGCCAGCTAATTGGATAGAGTTGGCCTGGATTTTGTTAGAAAAAATGTATTATTTTTCTGTGAGCAAATGTTTTTGTTCTAACTACCTACATGAAATGTTTTTGTAGGTCTCTCGTAGATATTTTTCCTAATTATCGCTGTATATTTAGCAAAATCTGAAATACCATGTTTTTGTTTAATCAAACATTCAGCTCGTGTTATAATTTTGTGTATTCTAGCTGTACTTTCAACTCAGCCTATCGCAGTCCACTGCTGGACATAGGCCTCTCCCATGCTGCGCCACAACATCCTATCCTCCGCCTTCCGCATCCAGTCTGTCCCAGCCACCTTTTTGAGGTCGTCGGTCTATCTAGCTGGGAGCGTCCCACACTACGTTTGCCGATACGCGGTCTCCACTCCAGGACGCGTCTGCTCCATCGGCCATCGGTCCTTCGACAGACATGGCCAGCCCACTGCCACTTCAGCCTGCTTACTCTGCAAGCTACGTCGGTGACTCCAGTTCTTTTCCGGATAACTTCATTCCTGATTTTATCTTTTACAAACTCCGAGTATAGCCCGCTCCATAGCCCGCTGAGCGACCTTAAATTTGTGGACTAGCCCAACTGTCAGTGTCCACGTCTCGGCACCGTATGTCATAACGGGCAGGACGCACTGGTTGAAAACCTTGGTCTTCAAACATTGCGGTATCGGTGACGAGAAGACTTGACGAAGTTTTCGAAACGCTGCCCAGCCCAACGGGATCCTCCTCGGTTTCTTTCTCGAAGTTGTGTCTACCAAGCTGGATGACTTGCCCTAGGTAGACATACTCTTTCACAACCTCGAGAAGGGACCCTTCGATGCGGATTGGTCTCGGCAAGACATGCGCATTGTACATGACATTGGTCTTGTCCAAGTTCATGCCGAGGCCTACCCGCCGAGAGGCTCCATTTAGGCTATGCAGCATCTGGTCTAACTGTCCCAGTGTCTCTACCATTATGACGATGTCGTCGGCAAAACGAAGGTGTGAGATGTACTCGCCGTTTACGTTGATCCCCTGTCCAGTCCAGTCTAGCGTCTTAAATACGTCCTCCAGCGCAATGGTGAACAGTTTCGGGGATATCACTAGCTGTACTATCTAAACACAAATAAAATTAACTTGTTACGTAGATATCAAATTACGTCGTCGTTTTGTGTCGTGACGTCGTGTTATGTGTATATATCTACCTTTAATAATACCCTAGAGGAATAATCGACATAAAATGCTTCGTTCTCCAAAAGATTTCCGTATATTTCGTACATCCCACATCAGCTTACCGAGATGACTTTTTCTTTGAATTGCGAGCGTCCCTCTCTCTGCCTAAGTGACCATGTAATGTTACTCTGGCATCTACGTCTATCCAAGTTTTTACAAGTTTTTCCTCATAAAATTCATTAACACCGCATACAGCCATTTTAAGTCCTTTTGAATTAAAACTTGCTGTTTTTTTCTCATCTCCATTTGAATAAAGATAAAAGATTGTTCTTTTGGTAATTATTTTAGTAGATTTTTTCGCTTTTGGCTGTATCTTTACGGTTTATTTTAGTTGTAATGCTTGAAGAGAACAGTTTATCGACTATAGAGAACCAAATTTAATGTCTTTATGTATATTTTCGGAGAGAAGTGGTGGCCCAATGGTATCGGCCCCGACTTACGAGTAAGTCGTGGGTTCGAACCCAGGCAGGCGCTTTACTTTGTGTAAATAATTTCATCACCACTGCTCTCAAAACGGTGAAGGAAAACATCGTGAGGAAACCGGCATGTCCTAGAACCAAAAATTCGAAAACATGCGACATCTACTAACCCGCACTGGGCCACCGTGGTGGATTACGGCCCACGCCCTCTCACCGAAAAGAGGCCTGTGTCCCAGTAGTGGGACCAAAATAGGCTGATGATGATGATGTTTTCGAATTGACAGACGATTTTTGTACCTCTGTCTTTCGATTTGTTAACACAGGCGTAATTAAATTTGAATGGCGAGACATTTTCTTCTATCGGCCTACAATAATAATATCATAATACTGTCCCACAGTACCGTGTGGTGCCGGACGTAAAGAACAGTACCACCCACTCCTCCCCGTGGGTGTTGTAAAAGGAGACTAAGGAGATTACTAAAGAATGGGCAGCAGCGTATTCTATACATTTTACCACCATACTGCGATCGCCAACTCGCCTGCCAAGTGTGGCGATTATGGGAAACCCCCTCCCCCCCAAAATGGGGGAGGTCTATTCCAGCACTGGACGTCTTTCGGCTGACATGTTGATGATGACTGACCCAATGTAGTGCTAAGACCTTTTCTCGTACAGAAAACACACGAGTATTGATCACCATGCTGGCTCAAGATGGGTTGGCAATTTCAAAGTTACATTAACTGTAAGTCCAGGTTTTCTTACGATGTTTTCCGTAACCAATGTCCGTAATATCCAAGAAAAACTCAGAAAGCACTTAAGACTAACAATAACGAAAATGTTCAGTTAACAAAACCATCAGACACTACTAATACCAAAGCTTTAGACATATCAAGCAGTGGGTACCTTGGTTCTCATTATCATCATCATTTCAGACGAAAAACGTCCAATGCCATAGGCTTCTCCCAAGCACCGCCACTTCGATCGGTTATGTGCTTCTCGCATCCAGTGGATTCCTGCGACCTTCACCATGTTATTGGTCCACCTTGTGGGAGCCCTTCCGATACTACGTCTTCCGGTACACCACTCTAGAACCTTCCAGCCGCATCGGTCACCTGTCATGCTCAGAACATTCAATTCCCTACAAAATGGTTGAGCTGAATAGTGCTGATCCGCACGTCATATTTGTGAACATTTTTTACATTGATCTCTCATATAGAACCAACAGGAATAATGTACCCAAGATTTCGTAGTATCTTAATATTATTAAAAGGTGCCCTTGGAGTTTCTGGACCGTTTTTCTTCATCGAGCTCTACTTACGTTTTGAAATGGACAACTTGCTTTAACTTTCTGACTAAGTAATAGTACCGACTTTTTGACAGTTGAAAAGTGCTTGTAAGCAGTTTGATTGTAATAAATGTTTTGATTTTGAGCAATGTGTGCCTATGGCCCACCCTAGCACAAAGTATTTTCAATTTTAATAATGTTCAATTTTACGTTTTTGGCCCACTGAACAGGCTGTGTGCTGTCAAAACAATTGCGTCGCATATCAGTTTGAAGACCATACTATGCCGTAGAGATTTCCGCTGCATTGGCAAAATTCCAAAAAGATATCCATTACTCTTGAGTCACTTTTGGGATGTGGTAATAGAGAATTGCATCCCATAAAATAAAGCTACAAGTCCCAAATTCAATCTCTTTTAAAACGCAGAGATGTAACCTACTTGATGTTTCCGTTCTATATTTTTAAGGCTACTACAATATACGTTGGTTCGGTGTGGTACCGGACGTAAAGGATATCACTACCTCGTTTCTTCCCGTGGGTGTCATAAAAGACGACTAGGGAGTTGCTCGATAATGGGCAGCGGAGTTTTTTATGCATTTTGTCACCTTACTGCGATCGCCAACCCGCCTGCCAATCGTGGCGATTATGGCAAAACGAGAGGGGGTTTGAGGAGGTATATGTCTAGCAGTGGACATCTATCGGCTCAAAGGATGAACACAAGGTTAGTGGTCTGATGTAAACCAAAATCCGTTCTGTTTATGCCTCTACCAGATATAAGGTGGATCATCACCGAATGCCGCAACGGTTACTATACTCCATTTGTTTAGGTAGTTAACTAAATGTAAACAATCTTAATATGTCTTTTATCTAAAAAACTGTCTAAAAATTGAATCTAAAAATGTTTACAATTAGGTATTTACTTAAACCGATGTTAGGTAAGTAACTTAATTTAAATAATATTTGTTGGTCTTTTATACGATTTATTTTATATAAAAAGACATATCAAGATTGTTTACCTTTAGTTAACTACCTAAACAAATGGAGTATAGTAGCAAATCATTGAAACCTATAGTCATTGTTGTCGGACAGACCGATCGGATCAGATGCGTATGTTTACGTCTAACTTTCATTTAGTTTATCCGCCTTTAGAGTTCACCTGTCCATGTTTTGAGTAAACTGATATCTGAAAACGTATTCAAGGCAGACACAGAGCTGTTCAATACCCCTTGTAGGACACGACACATATTATGGCGCTGTCTACGCTTTGGACAATAGAATTCCGAACGTATTCCATTACAATATAAGCAGTTTTGCTATAAACTTGGGGTCCGATTCTATTAATCCGCAACGTTACACGTTCATTTGTGTTACAACAACAGTTCGATTTCGATCGCCTATAAAGTCATTCTACTAATTTACAGACCAACTGGAAACAACTGAATCGTATCAAGAACAGAATAGCGGGTTACCTGTGTTACCAACATGCCAAATAGGTAGTATATCTTAACAACACCACAGAAAATAAACTAAAAGGAAACTTCGTAATATTTGCAAAAATAAAACTATTAAGCCTCAAGCTTTGGTCGTGGGGTCGACTGATACGTAGGTAGGCACCTAGTGTGGCGTATGTAACTATACTCCATTTGTTTAGGTAGTTAACTAAATGTAAACAATCTTAACATGTCTTTTATCTAAAAAACTGTCTAAATATTGAATCTAAAAATGTTTACAATTAGGTATTTACTTAAACCGATGTTAGGTAAGTAACTTAATTTAAATAATATTTTTTGGTCTTTTATACGATTTATTTTATATAAAAAGACATATCAAGATTGTTTACCTTTAGTTAACTACCTAAACAAATGGAGTATAAGATTTAAATCCCTTTTTTATGATAACTGACACAAAGGAAAATCCCCATTTCGGTATAAGCACATATGAGCCCTTCGCAACTGAAATACAAACTCGATTTGATATTGATACTGTAGGTTTGGTTTCGGAAATTGGTATAGGTATCTCAGTATAACAAAGTAAGCACGCCACAATTGCGGCGGTAAGTCCCCTCTTTGAGGAGTGGATAGAGAGGCGCCACGGCGGCGTCCTCACCTTCCGCCTGACGTAGGATAAAGCGGGAGGAAACGCCCGGGTGTTTCCATTGCGAGGATCATCTGGAGGACACGGTGGAGGTCTGCCCTGTCTGGGCAGAGCACCGCCGTGACCTCGTGGAGGCGATCGGCGGCGGCGACCTCTCGCGTCCGGCCCTGGTGCGAGCCATGGTACGGAGCGAGAGGGCATGGGAAGCCGTCACCTCCTTCTGCGAAGCAGAAATGCTCGCGAAGGAGGAGGCGGGGCGTGTGACGGAGTACAAGTCTCTGCGCCCTCACGTCCCTAGCCGCCGCAGGAGGAGACGCCCCGGGCGCCGGGAGTCGATAGCGGACTCCCAGCCACCGTAAGCGCGAGCTTGCGGGCGGCGAGCAATGGGTAGCTCGCCGCCCGACAAGGACCAGGCTCGGGACGACGGCGCATAGTGTTCCACGCGCGCCTCAAAAAGATGTCAGCAGCACTGAAGGGGTCTGCTAGGACCGATGCCTGCCGGGGTCGCGAGATTGTTCGAAAGAGATACCGTGACCCTGGCACATGGGCAACTGAAGGAACACGGGTGGGTTTTAATCAGTAAAAGTCTGACATGCCCTCCATGATGACATGTCATTTGATGATTTCCCATCCAAAAAAATAAATAAAAAAGTACTTATCTATTACCTACCTAGTCCGTTTAAAGATAATTTTTAACAGACTTTTAAAAAAAGGAAGAGATTCTTTGCTAACCCGGAACTCCATCTTTTATCAGACGATTTGAAAAAATCTTCTTTAGGTCCTATAAAAGTTCGACCTCAATAATCCAATTTTTTTCACTAAGTTTATGTTATAGGTAGATGATATTATACGAATTTCCTGTCACTCTTATTAACTTAGTAAGGGAAGGTATATGTAATTTGTGTGGGGAAGGTATCACAAGAAAACAATGAAAAAAAATACAAAAAACCGGCCAAGTGCGAGTCGGACTCGCGCACCGAGGGTTCCGTACAAACCTGTATTCACGGTTTATGCATAAGGTTTATGTTTATGAAATTATTTTTTTTATTTTTATATTTGAGTTGATTGAATGAAAGGTAAATTGCGGTTTACGATTTATAACGTCTTAAAAAAAAACTACTTACTATATCTTGTTCAAACCAATTTTCGGTGGAAGTTTACATGGTAATGTACATCATATATTTTTTTTAGTTATATCATTCTCTTATTTTAGAAGTTACGGGGGGGGGGCACATTTTACCACTTTGGAAGTGTCTCTCGCGCAAACCATTCAGTTTGGAAAAAATTGATATTAAAAAACTCAATATCATTTTTGAAGACCTATCCATAGATACCCCACATGTATAAGATGAAAAAAAAAAATGAGTTTCAGTTCTAAGTATGGGGAACCCCAAAATTAATTGTTATTTTTCTATTTTTGTGTGAAAATCTTAATGCGGTTCACAGAATACATCTACTTACCAAGTTTTAACAGCATAGCTCTTATAGTTTCGGAAAAAAGGGGCTGTGACATACGGACGGACAGACAGACATGACGAATCTATAAGGGTTCCGTTTTTTGCCATTTGGCGACGGAACCCTAAAAAAAGGGTAGAGCGGTGGCCACTACATAAGTGGCGGCTGTCATGATAATTATTTCTCCTGCTTTTAGAAGTTCCACTAATAATAGATCACATTTCAGACAATACAAATAACATAACACAAATTTATTCAGCCGTTTGAGAGCTACGATGGCGCAGACAGACACACAGATACACAATTTAAACTTACAACACCCCTCTATTTCCATCGATGGTTAAAAACATATTGAAGACTCTGAAAATAAAGATACACCAATGAAAAATCACCATCAAATTAAGGATATATACTTGATGTATTAACTAAATTACGTGTACCTACAACAATAAAGCATAGTCTATCTTTAAATCTGTATCTATGTGTTGTTTTGTTAGTACAATAAATCTAGGCCGCTACAATCATCTTAAAAATAAGTATGCATAAAGCACATTATTTTAAATGAGCTACTGAAATAAAATCCTCCTGAATGTTCGAAGGATTAAGTACTCAGCTTATTATTCAGCTCACTTACCTTTATTATTCAACAAAGGAAAATGCGCTCCCGAATTATAAAATGTATGCAAAAATAACACTTAAAATTGAGAATATATTGATTATATTCCCTGGAAATTTTAAGTATAAAACTGTTTCAATAAACAGTTATTTAAGATGCATCTGTGTTTGTTTATTCTATCCATGCTTATCATAATCACAATTATAATTATGAATGACTAGCTTTTGGCTGCGCATTCGAGCGCGTGAACAAATTATCTCAGGGGAACCTACCACCGGGATAAAAGTATCATAACATATTTTGTGTTTTTCCGGGTTATAAACTATCTATGTGGTAAATGTCATCTAAATCCACTTTCAACCGTTTTTGCGTGATTGAGTAACATCATCAGTAACCGTGTGGTGCCGGACGGTACCGTGTGGTGCCGGACGTAAAGAATAACACCACCCCATTTCTTCCCGTGGGTGTCGTAAAAGGCGACTAAGGGACTTACTAGAGAATGGGCAGCAGCGTTCTCTATGCATTTTACCACCATACTGCGATCGCCAACTCCAGGTGTAGCCAATTTGGTAACCCCTTCCCCTCTCTTTGGAGGAAACCTATGTGCAGTGTTAACACCATACTGCGATCGCCAACCCGCCTGCCAAGCGTGGCGATTATGGCAAAGCCCCCCATGGGGAAGGCCTAAGTCCAGCAGTGGATGTCTTACGGCTGAAATGATGATGATGATGATGATGATCAGTAACAAACATACAAATATTCACAATTATAATAGTAGGATATATAGCAGGAACAGTAGATACCGATACAGCGACCTCTGCGCGGACAAAACTGCGGGAAAAGCCAGTAATATTATAAATGCCAAAGTAAAATCTGTTTGTCTATTACCTTTTCACGCATAAATCACTGAACCGATCGTTATGAAATTCGAAAAAGAATAAATGAGAAAGTGTTTATTCACAGAGATACCTTTTTTACAGAATGCAGAAACCTCTGCCAAACTGCAAAGCAATTTGTTGGCAAATGTATCTTTTTTATTTCTAGTTGTAAACACAATTACTTATAACACTTTTTTACCTTCACGCTAGACTGTTCAAGCCAATAATATGATACATAAACGTTATACACGATACACAAAATCAACAAGTTTTTTTTTTTTTTTCAAATAATCTTTACAATGAAGCTTTGACAAAACACATCAAAGAGGTACTTATGTATTTTATTTTTAAAGTAGTTTTTGTTATACAACTGTATTGTCTGGAAAATTACTAAAATAGTTGCAACTAAACAAACTTTACATTTTCGACGATAACGCTTATTATAAGTGGGCACTACAAATTATTTCGCATTTTTTTCCTTTGAAATCTTGTGTTTAAAATATTGTTTTTAAATTGATTAATACCATACTGTTTTAAATCTGTTGAAAGATAGGTAGTCTGGAACCTGGAGAAGGACATCGGCTACATTTCAGCCTGATTGCAGATGAAGTCGCGAGCAACAGCTAGTGTAATACAAGGTACGATAACCAGAAGGTCATAATTCTCGTAATTAAAAACGTTCAAAATCTAGTCGCAGTGTCATGTCAGCGACAATCAAATGTCAAAAATGTAGAGAAACTCGAGATATTTTTGACAGATTAAGACTGAGATCAGACTTTGAAAACTCAAAAAATTACGAAAATTGCCCCTTTTTTTGTGGGTGGGAAATCATCAAATGACGTCTCCCGCTCTTGGGCGAAGCGGGAGGGCGTGTCAGACTTTTACTGACTAAAACCCACCCGTGTTCCTTCAGTTGCCCATGTGCCAGGGCCACGGTATCTCTTTCGAATCAATCTTGCGAGCCTGGCAGGAATTGCCCCTTTGGTCGAGCATTGAAGTTTTTCTCCAAGAATTTCTTAATAGAAGCCCGGAGTCCGGATATAGTCCCGTTGATGGGCCATTACACAGGTCGTCTATAGGCATTGGCCTATAGACGACCTTTTTTTTTAACATTTGTATATGTATTAAACATCTCGACTCAACCCTTCGAAAAATACAGTCGTGGTTGTTAGTCTATTAAAATTATATTCGCAACAATTTTCATACACTCAAAATATTAACATTGTAAAATAATACGTGAATTCAATTCATTTCTGTAATAAAATACGTTTGCACGTGAGCAGTTAATTTCATGATACCAAATTTAAATAGTGAAAACACTTTACCCAGACCGGTACTAAAATTACCAATAATTATTGAATGCAGGTAGATTATTTAGTGATACACAGCTAATGGCTGTGATTTTTGCTCTCTTTTTAACTCGTCACTGTAGTATAGCGTCGTCTCCCTCTCACGTCATGAAAATTAATTTTAGGTGCTACAAAGCTAAATAATTGATCAGTCTATATGCTTTTATGTGTGTGCATCAGCATATGGAATGGGTCATATTAATAATATCTAATTAGTTAATAAACATTACGCAAACTAATCAGATTAAATCCTATTATCCTACTAATATTATAAACGCGAAAGTTTGTATGTATGGATGTTTGTTCCTCTTTCACTCAAAAAACTACTGACCCGACTTAGCTGAAATTTGGCACACAGATAGTTTATAACCTGGAATAACACATAGGGTACTTTTTATCCCGGTAGTATGTTCTCGCGGGATTATTTCCGACCTCCATGCGAGCGAAGCCGCTGGCAAAAGCTAGTTTCATATAACGCTAGATTTAATTAGTACCAAAATGAGAGATAAATGAATGGTAAATGATAGCAGTAGAGGACTGGTAAGTCCAAGTTCACACGGAGGGAAAAATATGGTGGCGACACTTTTTCGCGCCTTTAATCTTCAGCCGAGAGTACAAAATCGAACAGTTTGTTTTTTCGACGCGTTGGGATGCACTTTGTTGGATTCTCAATACCTCCAGCATGATGCATTTATCGTGCATTGTATTACCAACACTGAACGTTGATAATCCAGTGCATGATCAAATTCCGCATATTTTAACGTTCACGCGAATATCTATAGGCCTTTCCACTCCACCATTCAACCACTAACCAACTCGATTCTCAGGAAAAATATGTTTTAGGTGCAATTATTTTTAATAGTGTAAATAGTTTTATGTTCATTCATAATCTAAAACAATGAGCAGTGGTGGCCCAGCAGTGGTAACAGCCGCCATTTTCAAGTTGCAGGTCGTAGGTTCAAACCCAAGTAAGCGCTATACTTTAAGTAAATAATTGCATCACCACGCTCTCAAAACGGCGAAGTTAAACATCGTGAGGACACGATCCTAGAACAAAAAATTCAATAACATGTGGTATCTATTAACCCGCACTGGACCAGTGTGGCGGATCCTTGTCCCGCTCGTAGAGAGGAGACTTGCGTCTCAGAATTGGGAACATTATTGGCTGGTAATTGTGGTTCTAGAAATAGACCACTGCACAGGTATACAGGGTCAAATTAAAGGAGCTAACGAAACTCAACAGGGTTTCGGTATCTAAACACGATACATCGACAAACAACAAATTCATGATATTTCGTTAAGTCTCGAGTAAGAGGTGAGAAAACAAAAATACTGTTTTTGTTTTATCGTATTTAGATAACGAATGGCTACGTCTGTGAAGTTTACACTAAAAAACACACTGAGTATTTCAACTCTTACTTCAAGTTACTACAGTAAGTACCAGCGCTAGCGATCATTATCCGAAAAAAAATATATTTGGGAACAAAAAGAACGTCAAATCAGTCCTTGGGTTGTTATATTTAGATGACCATCACCATCAGAGGCGACTCAGGGAGTTACTAGAGAATGGGCAGCAGCGTTCTGCATTTTAACACCATACTGCGATCGCCAACCCACCTGCCAAGCGTGGCGATTATGGCAAAGCCCCCTAAACTGGAGGTAGCTCATGTCCCGCAGTGGACGTCTTATGGCTGAAATGATGATGATGATAATGACCATCACATGTGTGTAGTTTCGCTAGCCAATTTAAATTGACCTTGTATTAAAACGTTGAAAATGATCGTCCTTTCGACTTACCTACATACGGACGTTTATTAACACTTTCTCAAAAAAAAAATCTCCTAAGCGGAGCAGCCGTAATAATCAGGGCAGGAAATTGCACTGAACAAAAAAGAACAAGATTTAACAGACACCACACAAACCAAGCAAAATAATCACCGGACTAAGGATGTTCCCTTGTTCCAACTTCCCCTAAAAAATCGATACGAATTGAAAACGTGACTACTGAACGCGAATTCGTCTCGAGTGTCCTAACGCCGTGGCGAGATAGTGGCTCAAGTGACACGCTCAAGCGACATGATGAAGCGACTCGATCAACCGACAAACGTCTTGCGACAGCGACTGCGTAGAAAAAAAAAATGAAGGATTGTTTTAGAGCATGTGACGAGTAGGTATAGGTGCAAAGATACGTCTTTTTTGTTTGAAACGATTTAGAACAGTTTGAATGTCTTTTTTTAAATAAATTGCAGTAAAGCTTGACACGAAACGATCTAGACCACACCTAGTCTCCGATTCAAGATGATTTCAAAGGCAATAAAAATGTTTTGTATATACATTCTATAAAAAAGTGGCTGAGTGGAAACCTAATCAGACTATATTTTTTTATACTTAGTTATCACATATTTTATAAATGTATAATTTAATAAATATGCATAACAATATTGTTTTTAGTCTGAATAATCCAAAAAATAACTAGTATGATGGACTGCACATAATAAATTAATAAAATGGTCAATTTTTTAATAAATTGGGATAAGGGCAGGAGAATTATGAAATACTGGTGATTGTTTTAATAAGCGTGTATAATGAAAATGTATTAGTAGGTAATACGAAATCAACGCACGCTCGGCCTAGGTGGTTGTAGTTTTAAACCGTTTCACACAAATTAAAAACGGGATTAAAACCACGTTCTTCAGTTTAAAGCGTTTTATTTACAACTATGGTCAGAAGTCATCGCAACGCGAGTTGCGAAGCAACGCGACAACGGAAAGAAACAGATGCCGCGCGCGCGAGTCGTTCGACGCAAATCGCGTCGCAAGTCACATCGCTGCAGGCTGTGAATGGGGCCTCAATGAACCGGGATCAATGAAAAACGTCGCCGGGGGAAATCTGTAATCGAGTTTGTCGATTATGCCCGACCTCGGACGGATCCTGGTGTCCCCAGGATTTTTATCTTGAAATCGTGGTCACCGATGACAAGACAGCTTAATTCTGAACCAGAAACTATTACAAAGTTTTTGTGTTATATAGTTTTATTATTGACAATTTTGATTGGCTGCTTCGATGTTTGAAGCCTTGTACGCACTATGGACATAGTTTATCGCCATTTTATTTGCCGATAGGAATCGAGAAGGGCCACTGTAGTGCATCCTAAACTTCACCAGCCAACAATATGCCATATGCCTCTGCATCACCCTAAGGTTGACTGGCAGAATATGCCACAGGCATTAAGCCCGTCTATTTACGGTACTTCTGTTTTACTTACGCATTAGGTTTTAATAAATTGATACAAATAAATGATGATGATGATGATTAATTGTTACAGAGTTATATCCGTATAACTTTGTAACATATTACCTATATTAAGAAAAAACCGTAAGGAAGTTCCTTACTCTTAGCTTTTTTTTCAACTCCGAATATTTACGCTATCGTTCGTCGTTTACTCTATCTTTAAAAACATTCATTCTTTATTTTGAGCTAACTATCGGCTTCAGCACCCTCGAAAACCGTTAAAACACCTTGATGAAGAAGTTGAAAATAATGGTATCATTATTAACCAAACTCGATTTTTAATTTGATCTCATTATTGGTTTCAGCACCCTCGAAAACCATAAAAAAGATCTCACTGTTTCTTTCTATTTATATATAACTAGCTTTTGCCCGCGGCTTCGACCGCGTGAATGTCGGAAATTATCGCAAGAGGACGTACTACTGCGGTTAATATATTAAGAATGTATGAATCCAAGTTATATAGGTAAATTACCCGCGACTAACAAAAAAGTTTTTCGTTGGTTTTTTTTTCGTGATATTCTATTTTTCTTTTTCTAAAATAAAAGTAGCCTAAGTTACTCCTTGTTACATCAGCTATCTGCCAGTGAAAGTCCCCTCAAAATCGGTCCAGCCATTTCAGAGATTAGCCGGAACAAACAGACAGACAGACAGACAAAAATTGTAAAAATTGTTGTTTTAATATATTAACCGTGTATACATCCATATACACTTAGTGGCCGGACGTAAAGAATAACACCACCCCATTTCTTCCCTTGGGTGTCGTAAAAGGCGACTAAGGGACTTACTAGAGTATGGGCAGCAGCGTTCTCTATGCATTTTACCACCATACTGCGATCGCCAACCCGCCTGCCAAGCGTGGCGATTATGGCAAAGCCCCCCAAATTGGGGGAGGCCTAAGTCCAGCAGTGGACGTCTTACGGCTGAAATGATAATAATAATAATAATAATATTTATTTGTTCAAAACCTTAAACCTATTTACAATTCTTAGGAACTTAAATTAAACCTGATTAGTAGCTGGCAAGATACAAAACTAGTGCAACTGGGCTTAAACTAGGAGGAACTCCTGTGCTATAAGCACCAGTTACTTCCGTCACCACCGTGATCGAGCTGCCGTTACAATTATGGTGCGGTGCTAAGTAAATATTAGTAAAGGTAAACATTACAAAATTATAAATATATTTAATAATTTAACATTTAATAATTTAATTAATAATTTAATAGCTATCATGCGTGTGTGTGACCTATGAATGAACATATGTATGTGTGAGTGCTTATGGTATGAGGTGTGGTGTGTTTGTGTGTATGTATGTGTTCGGGTGTATGAGTGATGATGACACTTAGTAAAAAGCGGTTATTTTAATATTATAAACGGACACTCCAATTTTATTTATTTGTCTAGATAAAAAGTATGATATTACACTGAACAATAAGTGTCGATTTCAACAATTTTACTCCTACCCCAAGCTGCGTTAAAGAACTTAATTCCGAAAAGGTGTAATTGAAATAGCTGAAAATCTATAAAGGATCATTGTACAATGACTCCTTATAGATTTTGCTGAGTTTTTCAGTTCCTTATCTTTTTCTAGAAAGCAATCTTATCCGTATTTAACTACTGACTCATCTACTACTGACTGCTGACTACTGTTTCATGTCAACTATATTTCTTTCCTTTCCAACGGACATAATCATGAAACTTTCCAAACGTTACATGTGGTTAAGTTAAACCCCGTCCAATGGAAAACACTTTTCTTAGTTCAGCCCAATTTTCAGCTAGTCGTCGAGTCGACGCTAGTTTCCAGTCCACATTAATATTAACTTCAAATTTTGACCTAATTCCATGTAGAATGAAAACTGCAGATTAGTAGGCTTTTATAATACCTTTTTTTTTGCTGACTGACAATAAGTATAGTTTATTGTTATTACCGTTAAGAAAAATGTTGATTTAATGATAATATAAGTATATCGTAAATCAGAAACACGTAAGCTGCGACACTGTTTTTAACAACAGACCGAACTTCAGATCTCTTTAGGAAAATTATGAATAGGCTCTTCCTCTGTTCTACTTCAGTATTTAAAGAGTTGCTGTGTCCGACACAGTGTCTATAATTGTTTCTATTCTATTAATGCACAACACCTGTATATATATATACATTATAGAATGCAATAAATATTTGAGAATAAGATAATTTAGCCAGTCTAGAAATCAATATCCTCATTATAACAATGCGCCCAAAAAACTCCACCAAAATCAAACAACAAAAATAGTTTCAAAAACTAGGACGTGAACTTTGCTTGAGTTTCGCTCGAAATAGCTGTTTATCGTTTTGTAAATAACTAAAAAACCTGACCTGCAACTAAAAGTTTGCCCTAAACATTCAAATTGGTTTTAAAACTCAATAAACAATTGCACGAAAAAATTCACAGTTATTTCCATTTAAAATTAAGTCCAACACCAAGATAAACTTTTCAGGGTGGAAGATGTAAATGCCAAATATATTTAAATATTTGAAGGCCGAAGTCCTAAAAAAACAATTGGGTCAAGAGAAATAAATTTACCAATGACCCTGAAAATTCTAGAGATAACAAATCAAGGACCCGAAACTCAATAAGAAACACGAACATTCGCCAAACACAAATAGAACGAGTCCGAAATCGAACGCCCGGACACTGAAATCAAATTATTTAACTACTAAACTTCCTATACCAATAGATGGTGTTATGCGATACTGATACATAATCACTAAACTTCAAAGTTGTTAACGTACTTGGCACATAACGAGCATACTTTCGTTCTACTAATGAGCAATTTCATTCATCACTCTGCCTAGCCTTTTCCCAACTATATTGGGGTCGGTTTCCCGTCTAACCGGATGCAAATGAACATCAGTATTTTACTATGAGGTATCTATTTGCCATTCTTACTAAGACTACTACCACAGTCTATAAATCGTACAGTCGTCCGACGAAGACGTCTAGACAGGGCAATCGTGCGGGGCGTGAGGGGTGAGACGGGGTAAGGGCGCTCCCGAACTGCATACGCTACCGTGTTAGTAGTTCGGGAGAAAACTTTCAGGGCTATCGTGTGTCACTTTATTTTTGTTTTAATTAATTTATAATAATTTTATTAAAATGATACGACGTGTGCTGTGAAGGATTGCAAGTCGTCATCTTACATTAATAAAGAATTGAGATTTCATCAATTGCCGCGCATGGATGAAAGGTAAACAAATAAATAAAATATTGTTTATTTGATAGAAAGCCAACATGGCGGCGCGGCGTGTAGCCGATATTTATTTATTGTGCGACGGCCAAGATGGCGCCGACTAAAACTTGCAAATTTTTCGTCATGGGTATCATTTTCATGGTTTTAGAGGTCGCTAAAACCGACTATGGGGTCAAAATTAAAATCCAAGGTGGCGCAACGAAAATTTGCAAATTTTTCGTCATGGGTGTCATTTTCAAGATTTGCGAAATCCCTACAAATAAAAATGAGGTCAAGTGTCTTTCGCGGAAATGTCTATCGTGCAAGTGTACCTGACCCAGGATGGAGGACATTTTTTGAAAAAAAAAAAAAATAGTTATGCGTGTCAATTTTGTGATTTCTTGGGGTGAAGATTATGAAAATAACATCAATTTTCAAATCCAAGATGGCAGATATTTCTCTAAATCAAATTTAATTTAGAGAAATATCCGCCATCTTGGATTGTGACATGTGTTTGTCTCAACCTCAATCTAGAATTGTATATTTTTGCGTGTCGGACCATAGACGAAGCACATTATTATTATATAATAGTTCCTGTATTACAAATTTCAGATGCAAATTATGGTTAGAAGCTTGGAGAAGACCTGATTTATTTGGAAGAACTTTCGAAAGTCTAAAGAATAAATTACTTGATTTAACCCAAACAAATAAATAAACAAACAGCTAAATAAAACTGTTTAAAAAACGGTATTTTTGCTAATTGTTAATTATTGTTAATAATAATATTGATCTAAAATAAATTTAAAAAAGTTTACTTGAGACAACCCTAGCTGTTGCGACAATGCCTACACGTTGTCGGCATTTACAAGGCGATCAAAGGCGTCGTCCTACTGTATGTTTTTATACTGTGCTACTACTTACTATCGTATTACCAAGTTACTGTGTTATAGACGTCAATTGCATATCCTGTCGTTATCCTAATTGATTTGAGGTCGACGCAATTTGTTTTCTTCCTCCGTTCTTCTCTTTAACTCTTTTGTGATACCCTTTCTAATTATATCATCGTCCACACAGTTCACCCGTCGTTTGTTTGGTCTTCTCCTACTTTATTAGCTATCGAGCTTCATACTTAAACCTTTTCACGACATTTTCCTCATTCCTCCGTATCACATACCCATGCCATGACAACCGATTTTCAAACAACTTTCCAGCCACCGATGCCACTTTCAGACATTCTCTTATATACTTGCATGCTAATTTGAAGCAGTCATCACTTGATTAATTTCCTAGCAAGCTGGAAGGTCCGTTGCAGCTTGCAAGAAAATCAAGCGAGTGTCCTGAATTTGCGTTCAGTTTATTTATGCTTATTGCTAGAAATATAGTTGAAATACATAAATGACATACTTATAAGCATGTCTATACGTACCGTTCGGAGTATTTCGGCAACCAATTTAATATGTCTATTTTACATGTCTAACGAAATGTTTATGAATTCCTGTTGGAGCGTGCGAGTCAAAGGAATTCTAGCTAAAATTTGGTTCTAAAACAAAAAGGATCAATTTGTAACGCAAGGGTGATGAGCACAAAGAGAACATAGGATGTAATGTGAACTCTTGAAACATAGGGGAGACTGGGGATGAAGACGCCGAAGTGTCTGTGCTGCACTTCAGAAGAGCTCATATGCACGCGTTTTACGGGAACATGGACGCGATATACTCGTAAAGTATTACTATTCGGATTTTTATCTTCTTCTTAGCGTGTCAATAGCAATAATCTTGCTACAAGCTCAGCACCTTCAGTACCGTCCATCAACTCCTGGAGCGTGCAGATAACAGGACACGCTGGACACGATATTAAGTGGCCTATTGTTTGATTTTGCCATTTCATGAGCAGTTTAATATTACGTAAGAATTAGCCTTACATAACTTCATAAAAAAAACCAAAAACATATGTTTCAAAATCAAGTTACTTTGTACTCATAGTAGATGCGGCAGTCAGAAAATTAAGAGTTCCGAGTGTATAAGAACAGAGTTTCTTCTGAAATGCAACAGTGACAGGCCATCAGTAGAGTATGGTTTGGAGACGATGATGACCATACGCGACCTGATGATGAAATGCTACAGCTACAGTTTCCTTAGGCTGTTGTGGCCGCTCCTTTCGTCAGCGATTTCTACACGTGACTGGAACGTTATTAATGAGAGAAAAGAGAAGAGAAGAGATTTTTAAAACAGTAACCATGGAGTGTCTTGCCGGTTCTTCTCCATAGGAATCCACAATTTGAAATCGTGCAGCTTCTGACGTTTGATTAGTGCCCATGTAGGTTTATGTGAAATAAAAATAAAGATTTCGAAAAAAAAAAGGTGGTCTGTGTCCCAGCAATGGCAAATAACTGATTATGTTGTAGTTTAAGAGCTTACTGGAAAACCAAAAACGTAGAACAAAAAATAATAAACAAAATGAAATAGACTGGAAAGATCACACGGTACATCTGATGAATGAAGTCTGTACTCCACAAAGGCTGGGGATATTTAGGCTGACGCAATGTTGCCGCCCCGGGCACCAGTCCCGCACAAAGACAGATAAACAATGTGTTTTCGTAGTAACGAAGTTGTATGTTGACTCATCACCTAAAAGCCTAGTGAGCTTCGTTTGCGATGACGACACGACTATTATTACGATTATTTATCCTACTACTTTATGGAATCGTATCACACTGATAAATGCATGCACTGATTGAACAGGTCCACTCAATCTGTGTGGTTCTTTCTTTAAAAAACCATTTCAGACACCAATCCACAAGGTCTTTACATAATGTGACCAAGATTACGTCTGGACTTTAAAAGAGACTGTGACCTCTGAGTTTGTTTCGACCTTTCTTCTCAGAGTAGTCAGATAGAAAAAGCCGACCGCATCTATTTAAAAAAAATATGATTGACCTGTAAAAATGTTTGTATAAACTTTAAACCTACTAGTAGAAATAAAATAATTTATCATACATATTCGGTATCGTAAATGAAGCTCGCTAGGCTTTTAGGTTTAAATTAATGTATTTCAGAAATAAATGTTAATAACTATATCTGAACTCAATTTTAATGAGGAAGTGATTGATACGTTTTCCAAATAAATAAAATTATTTTGTCTGTTTGTAGAATAAGAGCTTTTAAGTAGATGCATACGAAAGTATATACGATACTTATTCAGTCTGTCCGTCTGTCTGTTAGTTTGTAATATCTGAAATGGTTAAACGCATTTTTTCAGAACTTTCTCTGGCAGATAACTGATTTTATAATGGGTTATTCAGGCTTTTATTCTAGAAAATGAATGAGTTGAGGGACATTATTATTGTATTCCGACATCCCTAAGAACGAAATGTATTAATCCTGGCTATAATCCATTCGTGTGCCTTTCATCCAACTCCATCCATCGGTTTTGCGTGATTAAGTTACAAACATCCAAATATAATAGAATAAAATAATGATCACAATTATTAACCCTAACTTAGGACATTTTATAAGTACCGTATTTTTTTCCAAATAAGTGAATTACACAAATGAAAATGAACGCGACCGCACATGTAAACCATGTTCAAGAGCTGCTTGTGTTAATATTCCATAATACGATGACACTGATAGCTTCTGAACGCGGTTAAGATGTGCTGATAGCGGCTAGTAAGTTTACATGTTTAGTATTGAACTTCATTTTAAGTAACATTTTGTCACCATTTGCTGAACAAAACTTGCATAATTGAAACCTAAATGGAAGAAGTCATTGGCTCCTGAAATACAGGTATCTAGCTCGGAAGCTAAGGTTTCACATTTTCTGTAACCTGTTTTTATGGCAATACAGAAATTTATTATTTTATCCACCTGCATCTGGTAAGACTGGAAGCCAACCCCATAACAATTGGGGAAAGGCTAGGCAGATGATAAAAATACCATTAATAATAAAGAATTCCAATTTAAAGTTACAAAAACAGATGTTATGATGAACTCTGAGCAGACATACAGAACTTTTCTCTTTAAAATCAGTATGATCACAAACGTATGCATATCGTTAGCATCGGAGTTCAGTTACTTGTACCCAAGTTTCGATGTCAAAGTAACTGAGCAAAAGGAATTCCAGTTAAACTTGGGTTCCATTTATTTCTTTGATAAAATGTTTCATCATTCTTTCTTATAAGCTTGTTACGTGGAACGAACATTTTTAATATCCTCAAATACATCCAAAGAGATATGATTAAACATTCTACTGATATATGTACCTATGTACAACATTACAAACGTTTTGTTAAGAATTTACGCAAAGATATATTATTAAATTCTACAAACACGGAATCTTATTTTTACAAAATGAGCAGCAAAGAAATATTTCAGGAAGAACCGAGGAAAATCTTCAATAACTCCTTAGATGTGTTCCGGCAAAGAAAGAATTACGATTAAATACCATAACACAATTATTATGAAGACAAACCTGGCAGAGGAATTTTATAACGACAAAAGGAATTCGAAGTGATCCGCAGAAGAACCAAGCTAACCAACATAGCCCGAAGAATTGACGAACTTAAGTGGCAGTGGGCAGGGCACATTGCTCGCAGAACAGATGGCCGATGGGGCCGAATGGTTCTGGAGTGGCGACCGCGTAACGCAAGACGTAGCGTTAGAAAGCCTCCCACAATGTGAACCCATGACCTTGCAAAGGCTGCAAAAATCTACTGTATGCGGGCAGCACAGAACTGGTCGAAGAGGCGGAGCTTGGATTCGCCTGACATGCTGATGATGATCATGAAAAGAAATTCTAGGAAAGGCACAGCAAATGTTTGTAAGAACGAATTGAAAAAGACTAACGCCTTTGCAAGTTTTAAGACATTTTTACACCAACTTGTTTTATCTCTTGCCTGAAGGCGTGAAAAGATTTTAGAGCCATCATTTTCCAAACATCAAAGAGTTTTGGAGCAACGCCTGACAGACTGAAGATTGTCCTTGACTTCAATGATGTAGACGAGGACAAGCAATTTTCGCTACCATGCTAAATTGCTTTAAAGACATTTTTTTTTTTTTTTGACTGGCCTGTTAGTCGAATGGTTAGTGACCCTGACTGCAAAGACTGAGGTCGTGGGTTCGATTCCCACCCAGGACAAATCTTTGTGTGATGAGCACAATCATTTGTTCTGTGTCTGGGTGTAATTTATCTATATTAAGTATGTATTTAGAAATATATAAGTATATTTTATCAGTTGTCTGGTTACCATAGTACAGGCTCTGCCTAGTTTGGGATCAGATAACAGTGTGTTGGTTGTCCTAAGATATTTATTTATTTATTATATCCGAATGTTCACGGTGTCCCATTTTACCTAGGTAGTTGGTATGTTTATGGAGGAGGCTTTTATCCGAAAGAGGTACCTAGGTACTTGACAAACTAGGTACATAAAAAATTATTCACTGTATAATATGTTTTTTAAACCTCTTCAACAATCATTTTATTTGCAAAGCTGGTGTTGTTCTAGAATTGATAAATATGATCCCAACTTCCCTAAGCTTTAAAAAAACATATTTTGTGGAAAGTAACGGTAAAAAAAACTTTTTACAAAAAAATAACAACTGACTTCCTTAAAAAAACACTACAAAGTCAAAAATAACTTTAAAACAGACTTAAATACAGATCCTAAGACACCGACTTCCAAAATTATTAGTTATTTTTGACTTTGTAGTGTTTTTTGAAGGAAGTCGGTTGTTATTTTTTTGTAAAAAGTTTTTATTTTTAGTTATGGTAGATACCCCGTACTAATCTAATCGCTTTTTTCGTTCATTTGTCGCGCAAATACTTAGTGCATATTTAAGACTTAGATGGTTTTCACATGAACCCCATTGCCCGAATGGAACCAAATTAAAATGGGACCATTCGGGAAGCACCAGCTTCCAAATAAAAAAGAATCATCAAAATCGGTTCCCCCAGTCAAAAGTTATGAGGTAACAAACATTTAAAAAAAAATACAGTAGAACTGATAACCTCTTCCTTTTTTGAAGTCGGTTAAAAATCATGAAAATGAACGTCATCATTTACAAGAAAATAGATTTTATTCTAGATGGAGGTAGCTTCGTGTGGAAAAGAAACTCCATCCACTTTAAAAATGTATTTGGCTAAATATTTTGTATCATCATCAGATGATGCAGATGCCTGGTCTTTTCCCAACGATGTTGGGGTCAGCTTACCGTCAAACCGAGTGCAGCTAAATACCAGTATTTTATATAGAGCGCCTATGTAACTACTAGTGACTGTTCAAGATCAACGAATAACAGCCAGAGGGCCTACGACTAAACGTGCTTTCTAAGGCACGGAGGGTTTTGGTATGTACAGATCGTCACCCATCCATGGACCAACCATACCGAGTGTCGCTTAACCTATTCGATCGAACCGAGCGGCTGCTATTACCTAGCCACAAGTCAATAACCTATATTTTATAAACATTAATAACATTTGAAGACGACGCCTTTAGAATAAAATACAATACTACAATAGTTGCTACGTATAAAAATTAAGGAGTGTCAGAATTCGACAACATTTTAAAGCAAATGTTTTAAACAGTCAATGACTCCGCGGTATCAGGGGTCATCAATCATTGGTCTCGACTCGAGATCGATTCTTACATGTCAACCACGACGCGCTCCGTCAGTTACACGGTCCAGATTTGTGATTTATTAAGCTGTCAATATTGAGTTTTTGTTGGGATAAATACTACGTAACTAAATAACAATGAATAATAATCGGAATCTTAAGCTTATGGACTATTTTTAAAGAGAATTTGTTAGAATTCTTAGGGATGCTATCGAAATTCGCCTCGCGAAAAGTATTTTTCACAAGAATGTAAAATTCCTAGCTTACAAAGTCCAGAAAAGGTTTTTTACTGTAAAGATGCTAATAAATATTTCTTAGAAATTGCGAAGTATTTGTGTCTACATTTTTACGCGACTGACAATAAAGGGTTTTTTGTTAAAAGTCGTCTAAATAAAATTGATAGGTAAGAGCAAATTCAGTTAAACCTGCCGTAGATTTTCCTGTCATACGTGATCATATCATAGACTGACGCCAAGCTCCATATTACGTCTTATGGAAACCTTTTTTCGTCATTAGCGATTTGTGCTTATTCGGTTATCGTTCAAAGAACCGCAGGCACTGCTACAAAAAAAAATCTCTCGTGGTGCGATTAGTGAAGATCTCGATATTTTCAAATTAATCAATTATTGCGTAAGCAAAATACGCACTCTGAGTTGCTGACACCAGCCCGTTCTACCTATTAAGCCTATATTCAGTCACACTGCAGGGCAGACCCTGCCTTTCTCCTGTCCATTCCTCTCTGAATTGTTTAATTGTTTTATGAATTGGCGTAATTACGAAAATATTAACAGACGCTAAAAATCTTAAGTAAAAAAAATCAAGGTTTCTTAAGTCATTGAGCAAAATCCTAGTTAATACCTTAGAATCAAGTTCGTAACAAGAACCCTTACGTCAGCAGAGGGTTGTCACCGCTAGACCGACGCTGATTTTGTTTCATTATTCATTTCAGCTTGAGTTTAGTTTTCAATGTTTTGTTGGTATAATGGCGTGTGCTAGCTGACATATGGCGAATAATGTATGTTTTGTTTTATTATATTAATAACTTATACAATATTGTATAGAATCAAGTTCTTCTAACTTAACAGACAGCAGTGCTGCTGGGGAGTTTGTTCCGCCACTTCTTCTTCCCAGCCAAAGCACTAGGAAGTGTCGAAGGGCGGGCGTTTTG
The DNA here is from genome assembly GCA_947507805.1 of Aporophyla nigra. Lineage (NCBI taxonomy): Eukaryota > Metazoa > Arthropoda > Insecta > Lepidoptera > Noctuidae > Aporophyla > Aporophyla nigra. Next base: position 23,668,329 of record OX382297.1, on the reverse strand, counting down.
GGGGGACTGTCTTATGTGACTTTGACGTTCAAAAAGTGCTGACTCTCAGCCTAGTTTGAATAAATGACTTTTGATTTTGATTTTGATTTTGACCCTTCGCACGTCCGATTACATTTCCTACCCTAATGATATTATTTTATGATGGTATTATGGCAGATGTATCACCCCTAAATGGATTTCCTTCGTCATGGACGGAATATGTTGTTAGAGCTTTACGAATAATTATATTATCATTTTGGCGATAAGCCAATTTGTGGGTTTGTATGTAATAATTACTGTTATTAAATATTTGGTTGGTTTCACGTCGTTGGTTTGAGGATATAGTTGGTTATTAGAGCGTCTTGTAGGAGTAGTGGTATTAATATTTATAATAATGATAGCCATCACTCCTACCATCATCATTTGAGCTGAAAGACGTCCACTGCTGCACATAGGTTTCCTCCAAAGAGAGGGGAAGGGGTTACCAAATTGGCTACACCTGGAGTTGGCGATCGCAGTATGGTGGTAAAATGCATAGAGAACGCTGCTGCCCATTCTCTAGTAAGTCCCTTAGTCGCCTTATACGACACCCACGGGAAGAAATGGGACCAACACTATGGGACTCACTCATACCAACATTATGGGAATATTCACATAATTAATGATGAGCACTGCGTCGTTCATCTAGTAGTCTCAAGCGATATTGCTAAACATGACGTTCTGCGATTCCTAGGTTGGGGAAAGTGATATTGGTTTTTGCATATGGAATTTTTGAGTGGCAGCCCGGAGTCTGGTTGCATACCCAGTTGAGAGGCACGCCTTCTATTATATAGAACGTAAACATAACTGACGTAATTTGAGTGTACTATAGGTATACCACTACTTAACCTGGATTTCAAAGTCAAAACATTTATTACACTTTTAAAACGTCATCATTTACATTAAAATAGAAATGATTCTAGTCACCCCTTCCAAACGGTGGTTTCGTATGGAGAAGAGTGGACAAAAAACTCCACGGTTGCAATTTAAAAATGTTTTAAATAATTTAGATTCATTCCTTATACCGGATGACATTTTTTACCGTCTCGACCTTCATATGGTGTGTGGTGTAAATAGAATAGAAGGCAGGATTTATCGCAGATGACTAAAGGAGCGCGGGACGCGGGCGAACGGAGATGCGTGTGCGGCGTATTTCCAATCTGTACAAGGCTAGAACGCAAGGGTGTGAAACTAGTCGCGTATAGATTGGAAATCACTTTTTAATCAAGGTCTTCCAATCTATACAAGAGTAGTACGCAAATACTCGTGTATACTTTGTAGTGGCCAAAGTAACTAAATTGTTCCATAATATACAGTGCTACTCCGCATGCAAACTAAACCTGTAGGTATAGACGAGCGGCCGGCGAGTGTCAGAAACGACATGGTTTGGGGAGTTTAGGTTAGGTTAAAACTGCGACCTCCTATGGAAACGCCTTGATTCTGTTGACGAGCCCTGTCAGCGAAGTGTCGTGTCGAGCGTTGCTACTTCCCCTTCATTTTATTCGTCAACCCTACACCTCTTCCGGCCTTTAAATCGATATCGATACACGAAAATTCGAAAGTTAGGTTAGAATATTAACAAACAAAGTTCTCAAAAATGGGAGGGGGTTCGAAACTTTTCTTTCACAGGAGAGGCACCTCCCCCCTCCTCCCGTAACACCCCTTAAATCGAAGCCCGGCAATCTGAAGTCCTACCAAATTCCTATGATGGCACTCTGGCCTTGTATAAATTGGAAAGATGCACGTGCGCGTCTACGTTACAAACTATATACGACTAGTACGCAAAATTCGTGTATACATTGTAATCACAAGTTTAAAAAATGCATTACAAAATATACGCGAGCAGATTCCTATGGTTGCGTTTTGGCCTTGTACAGAATGGAAATACGCGCGTGTGCGGCTCGTGCGCCTGCGAAAGATCAATGAAGCCGGCTATCGGCCGGCTTCAAAGGGTAGGACCGCGCTACGAAGTCATTGATACATGCCGCGCATTGAGTAGGGTGCGTATGATTTGAGTTCCGATAGATTTTAATTGTTTTTTTTTTTCAAATTTCTGTTTTTGTTGTTCTAGTATGAAAATGTTACTTTAAATGTGTAGTATTTATTGCTAGATCAATTTCATTACATGTTATTCAAAAATAAAAATAATAAAAATTTCTATGCCAAAGGCTTCTACTCCGTTCACCTATTACTTACACCCATTTTTTTTCAAGACATTATAAAATGTCACCCGGTATAATTATAATATGTGAAAATGATGCCTAGGATAAAATTCCTATACCATAGTAGGAAGAAGAATTTAAAAAATGAACCATTGGCATTTAAATTATTTATATGATAGATGCATGGTGCTCACACGATCACCTACATTGTAAAAGTAAGTATAGGTATGATGTCTCAAGAAAATTAACAAGTACTAAGTCAGTTTAAGTAATCACAGAGTGGAAATGAATGTCAAAAAAATTATAATTATACAATTTAATCATCGGTCCACATTGTGGAAGGCCTTCCAACTCTGCGTCTTCCGGTACGCGGTCGCCACTCTAGAGTCACTATATCCAGCAGTGGATGTCTTTCGGCTCAATCGATGATGACGATGATGATACAATTTGATTTTGCCTTGACTCCAGATTGTCCTATGGAGCAGGACCACAAATTACAGGTGGTATGTTATGTTTATGTTAACGATGAAGAAATTCTATATTTGAATTCATTTATCCTTTTTATTTATCACAGTAGCAAACATTAGACAGTCTGCAGGATTTCCAGCATCTTAATTCCAAGGTCGCACCAAACCCACTTAAACCTCATCTCTCAGCCTACATCCTAGGATTTACGAGTCTAAATATAAAATTGTCAATGGGATGACGAGATATTTATGACACAACATGAATGGAGGGATGCTGGAGTACCCAGGAGTGTTCACTTTGATGCGTCCTATCCCTCCAGAGGGCTCTTCGGCTGGCACCTATACAATTTACAGTGGCTATTGATGCACGATTGAAGGGGGCAAATGTAAGGACTGGTGGAGGATAAGAAACTTGTTATTAGCAAAAGTAAACGTTTGTTAGAAGTTGTTTTTGTACATGTTGGTCTGTATGCTTTCGTAGAGAATAATAAAAATTATCTTATCAATAGAACAAATACATATTTTGCATGATACACCAGAGCGACGCGTAGGTCTTCAATCAGACTATGATACGAGAGCAAGTAAAATTATGTATTTCCAGAACTCTGGAACGGCCAGTCTATTCTGTAAAAATCACACCGCGACCTGAAGTTAGGTGAAGTTAGCTGTCAATCCACCTAATGCTAGGGATTAACGCTATTGACAGCTCACTTTAAACTCACTTCACCTAAGTTTTCACGATGAGATTTTACAAAATGTACCAGCACTATTTACTAGAGAATGGCCAGAAGCATTCTCCATGCATTTTACTACCATACTGCGATCGCCAACCCGATTGCCTAGCCCGTTGACCTTGAATCATAAAATTTGGATAGAAACAAGATCTCACAGTTCAAAAAAGTCCAAAAATAGTTAATTTGACATATTTACCTTTTACGATTACAAACTTACATTTGCAGTTGGAGAATGGACTGTGACGTATCGCAATGTATGGGAAAATATTATTTTTAACCGACTTCAAAAAGGAGGAGGTTCTCAATTCGGATGTTTATATATATATTTTTTTTATGTATGTTCGGCCATAACTCCGTCATATATAGACGGATTTGCAAAGTTATTTTTTTGTTCGAAAGGGGATAATTCCGAAATGGTTCCATACAAATTTCATATAGATCTGATGATGAGTTCCAGAGACAGACACCGGAACTCTTTAAAAACTGACAGCAAATCAACCGCGATTTCTGCTATCGCTTAAATATGCATTGTTTGTTTGGAATTAGTGCGGGGTGGATACCACAACTAAAAATTTAAAAATAAAAACTTTTTTACAAAAAAAAAAAACAACCGACGTCCTAAAAAACACTACAAAGTGAAAAATAACTTTAATTTCGGAAGTCGGTGGCAAAAAAACCATAAATACAGATCCTAAGACACCGACTTCCGAAATTAAAGTTATTTTTCACTTTGTAGTGTTTTTTAGGAAGTCGGTTGTTTTTTTTTTTTTGTAAAAGAGTTTTTCAAGTACAATGTCAAGTTTGTTCTGCGGCTAAATTCATTCCCACTACGGAACCCTTTATTGTGCGTGGTCCAACACGCAGGTGGCAGATTTTTCATGACAAAGAGCCAAGGTTTGTATTAGATAGGTATTTATTAAATTCAGGTATTATTTTAATTTATTTTTTAAAACACAGTCAACCATACACGACTGCCAGGGTCGCAAAATTTGTTCGAAAGAGTTACCGTGGCCCTGGCATATAGGCAACTGACGGAACACGGGTGGGTTTTAGTCAGTAAAAGTCTGACACGCCCTCTTGCTCCGCCCAGAGCGGGAGACGTCATTTGATGATTTCTCAGCCACAAAAATATACCATCCACCAACGTAGAAATTTATTTACAGAGGGAGCTGAATCCTGCTTATATACAGAGAAGGACCTGATAGAAGCTACATTTTCCTACTATATATTCAAGACAAACACAATAGTTCTCTCAACAACAAGCGAGCACATCAGACGACTCCCCGAACCACATCAGACATTCCACTTACGTCCCCCACAGTAATAAGGATCGTCTCAGACAACGAATCTACATATTTTTCAAAGAGCAGAGGAATTGCAAAACACGTTACGTTTAGAACAAGTACTAGAACACCGAGATATGAATATGAAAATCTGAGACCACAGAGTAGATAATACGACAGAGTCTAAGCTTTACTACTTCACTGAGCCGTGTGCTTAACTACCCTACTACTGAATTAGCTATAAAGCTAAGCTAAACTGTATTTTTTTTTCTGTATAGATTAAGCAGCTTTTAGTTAAATAATAACAGTCGTAAGGGTCGATCGATCAAGTTAAGCTACGCTTGCCGCATTTGGTCCGTGGATGGGAACCCTCCGTGCCTCGGAAAGCATGTGAAACCGTTACCGGTCGTCAAAAGCCTGAAACTCTGACAACTAGTCTTACCAAAGGGTATTGCTCAGTAACTAACTGGGTTGTGGAGTTCAGATTGGCAGTCGTTCCATGTAAAATACTGGCATTCAGTTAGACTAGAAGCTAGCACCAACATAGTTTGGAAAAGGCTACGTAGATGACAAGTCAGGTAGGATAGAGGCATAAATAATGCGTTCTATGACACAGGCAGCAGTGGTGGTGGCGGATAATTTGACAGTAATTTCTATTATTTCATTTTTGTGAATGCTGAATGTTTTCATCTCGCAGGCTTGAGAACTAAACGACTTAATGCTTAGGGCACCCCCTGTGGGTCTAGCAGCCCGAGTTGGCTCGACCAGAAGTCGGGGTGCCGCGAGGTACCTGTGCGAGGAAAGATGCACAACTCAAGCTATTCAATGCATTGACGGAAGGCACGGGGCGCTACGCGGCGTCGCCGTGAGGGCTGCACCACTCGTGCATCCATAGCACGCATCCATAACACGCATTCTTTCATGTACAAAACATTGCTAACTTGATGCCTTTTTCACCTGTGCTGTGCTATGTGGACTAATGAATAGGTATGATTGGTGGATATCAGTCGCAATCATAGCAACGTGACATAGCAAATATCTGGCCTAAGTCTGGCAAAAATCAGCCTAAGTCTCGCACCTAAAGTGTGTCACACTTTAGGTGCGAGACTTAGGCTGAACTAACATGAAATTTTCTGTATTTGACAGGCTTTCCCCATCTTGCCTTTACACAGAGCGCCGCCATTACATTCACAAATATGTTTCTAGAACTATGTCACTCTGTCTGATATTTACTCCTGTACCATGCCGTGCTTACCCTAACGTTTACACACTCACCATGATTAACGTGTTATTTAGGACAATGTCCTGCTAAATTATGACGGCTATTTATTTTAGAGATTGCGCTGCCGTACGGAATTTCCGACGCTCAGAAGCCGTGTGCGACCGAGTCAAAAGTGGAATTATTCCATTGCGAACTAACTGGCTTATATGGTGTAAATGCGTGAAATTTAACACGTTCTCGTTTTTAATTTAATTAATTCACGTTAAGCTGTGGATTTTTGAGTGGTTTAGTAAATTACTGGGTGACATCATTTGTGGAAATGAAATGGTGAAAAATATTTTTTCTACGTGCAACAAAATATTATATAAAGACTAACAAAATTAAAGTAATTGCAATTAGTCTTTAGAACTACAGAAAGCTTTTCATACAGCTAAGGCTTGTTCATCTATCTTCTAGTCTAAGATAATTACATGATAGAAGTACGATAATTACCCCCGAATAAATAAATCATCGTGATACAGTTTAGTTTTATGAACAGTCAGAAAACATATTGTTTCTCTGTGCCAAATAGTAGTTTTCATATAACATTAACGGGTTATTAGGGAAATCGCCCAAAGCGACTTTTTGTAGCGATTTTGTAGCGATAAAGTCGCAAAAAGATCGCGAAACAGTCGCGATCATGTTGCTATTCGTTTAGTTTCGCACACGTAATTACTATTTTGCATAACGACTATCGCAATGCAGTTTTGATGCAGCATCGATACTGTCCTGCGTTGTAGCGAGTATCTGTGAATTCTTGTGGAGGCTACAGTAACTGTTATACATCTTACAACTGTTGTAAGATGGACTCGGTCGAGCAACCTTGGATTGGCTACGTTCTCTACGTTGCTACTACTACGGAAGCAGCCACAGTTTGGTACACTCACATAATCAAAATAGGGATACGTAATGGCCTTATGTAATAACGTTTCAAAAACTAAAGTACGAGGAAAATCTTAGATAAGGTTAAAGAAAGTCATATTCAACTTCTCTCTATTTACCGTTTTCGCCCGAAACTGTCTTGCTTTCGCATCGATGCAGAAGCGATACTGTGTGACTACTGAATCGCTTCTGTTACGCGTTGTAAAAGCGACAAACCGCCAAACATAGCGATGCAGGCGTAACTGCAATGCGCTTTGACAAAACGCGCTACTGAATCGTTGCAAAAAGTCGCCATGGGTGACCTCCTTTTTTCCTTGTAAACATGTTAAGAGCGTTTATCCGGCGCGAGCTGGCAATGTCACATTTCAAGTGGTTTTTCGTGATGATCTTTTAAGAGCACATTTTTTTTTAATTCAGCCAAGCACTAGATCAGCCTTAGCTAGTTGTGTAGAGTCTACACAACGCCCCTAATTTTTTTTCTGGGTCTCTTACCACCCCTCTTTAGGCCTGCAGCCTTAGACCATTACTAGACCTTTCATGTTTATAAGATTGTATGCTATTTTTAACCGACTTCAAAAAGGAGGAGGTTCTCAATTCGGATGTTTATATATATTTTTTTTTATGTATGTTCGGCCATAACTCCGTCATATATAGACGGATTTGCAAAATTCTTTTTTTTCATATAGATCTGATGATGAGTTCCGGAGACAGATACCGGAACTCTTTAAAAAATGACAGCAAATCAACCATGATTTCTGCTATCGCATAAATATATAAATATGCAATGTTTGTTTGGAATTAGTGCGGGGTGGATAACTAAAAATTGTAAAATAAAAACTTTTTTACAAAAAAAAAAGGATATAGTAAAAAAAATAAAAAAATGGCATGTGTGCAATTCATACGTGATAGAAGTGAAACCTTCAAAATTTTTGGCCTAATGATACGAATGTAAAATTACGGGAAGAGGATAATTGTAGGTTTTAGTAATGATTATAGTGATACAAAGTTTGATGATTATTTAACATTTTATTATTCGTATATATTACATCGATTTATCGCGACAATATTCTGCGTTCGTTTTTTTTTCCGTATTTACATAAATAATATATAGGTACGATAATAGACTTGAAATAATAATAATGTACAAGTACATAAAACATTTTTGATTAAATTCTAATATGTACAGGTACATAAAACGTTTTTAATGTGTTTTAAGTTTTTGAAGTTCAGATGTGACAATATTTGCCGTATCCATATTTGTTTCGTCCATGGTCATGACGTCATGTATTTCCTATCTCATTTTCTCCCACGTTAAATCTTATGAAGTTATGTCTGTCTCTTTTTACTGTCGCTTTTTCGTTTCATTGAGTTTCAAATCACACCCAACGGCGCTAAAGAAGTTTTCACTTCAAAAAACAACCGACTTCCTTAAAAACACTACAAAGTGAAAAATAACTTTAATTTCGGAAGTCGGTGGCAAAAAACCATAAATACAGATCCTAAGACAACGACTTCCGAAATTAAAGTTATTTTTCACTTTGTAGTGTTTTTAAGGAAGTCGGTTGTTGTCACAATAATTTTGGTAATAAAAATCGACAAATTGTCAATTATTCTCTATTTTCAGTACTTATTACAATTGTATAATAATATTACAAAACCACTTGAAATGCGACGCTGCCAGCCCACGCTGAATAAACGCTCTTAACAAACCTGATCAAACCATAATTCTCAGAAATTTGATTTGTTTATTCTTCCGTTATAAACGTTAAGTACACCGCAATAATTTATCACAAAATAAACAGCGAATAACTCAAGAAACATTTCCAACTTTCTCAATAAATCCAGTTATGTTGGAAAAACTGAAAACTCCAATAAGTTTTTCCTTCCTAATATTAGTTATTGTCTAGCCAATCTCCAAGGTTTTAAAAACAGCGTCCTGAGTGATTTATAACAACTCCATTTTGCTCCGTTCGTAAAACCAGTGAAATGTGAGATTTTCAGAATCAATGCTTTGATTTGCCACAGTGTCTTTTCTTTATTGTGCTAGGAACGACTGCTATTTCCTGAATTTTAACGTAAAAATAATGCTAACAGGGCTAGGTATTATTATTTTTTATCTGTGGTGGTGCCTTATGGTACCCCTATGTTTTGGTTTTCCGGGATAAATAGCTAAAAACGTGACCCTTCGTTCAAATCCCACGGACACGCAACAACATTCATATACTTCTTCTTCAGCAAGAACTGTCCCGGTTGGCAGGGAGGTCGACGCACACACTGCTACCATTGATTCAGTTCGTGATTCTTAACGGGGGATAGCGTTGAAACTTTTCGTCAGTAATTAAAAGAGATATAGCTGTTCCTTACATTTTGGAAGTTTCTATGAATGAGCTGTTTTTTTCTTTGACAGCCTACGTAAATTGTCTGCCCTAGTAGGTCTAGAATCATCATCTCTTCAGCTGAAAGACGTCCACAGCTGGCCATAGGCCTACCCCAAGGAGGAGGAATTTGCCATAATCGCTACGCTTGGCGGGTTGGTGATCGCAGTACGGTCGTTAAATGCATAGAGAACGCTGCTGCCCCTTCTCTCGTAAGTCCCTTAGTCGTCTAATACGACCTCTACGGAAAGAAATGGGATGGTGTTATTCTTTACATCCGACACCACACGAAACAGGTTTAGAATAGCGTGTTGAATTCATGGCTTTAGTTTGCGATTTGGTGTCTCGAATAGCTGTTGTTGTGGTAAAATATTTGTCAGTCAGCAAGGTTTCAGCAGGGCTGACTCTCCAGCACTCACTGCGTAACACACGATCAATCAGAATCTGAACCATTTTGATTGATATTGCTAATACACTACTCCATATGTTCGAAAAAATTGTCTGCTCAACAATGTAAATAACGCAATGAATATTGTTGAACCGTCAAAATGGAAGTCATTGCTACTGTTAATGTGTTACGCAATTACCCCGCTATATATCTCTACTTACTATACTTACTAATTCGACTACTTATTTTTAATAGTACACATACATAACTAAAATAATTAAAAACATTTTTCTGACGGCGTATGTGCAAAGGCGAGCAGGGTTCCCACGTTCGCATCGATGTAAAAATATAATCGTACACTGAATTTACATCTCTCGGTGTGGAGAGTGTTAAGTCGAGCATTCAGAATCCGAATGAACAAAACACATTATTGGATTTTCAAATGTCGTCGCTAAGAAGTGCGTTAAAAATTCTGTGTGCGAATATTGCTGCGGAATAAATTCGCCCGTGCGAACCTAGGCTAACAATAATCTTAAAAATAATTCAAATTGTAATTGGCAATGTGTTACGCAATTAGGATGCATAAAAGTAATGTCAGTACGTCAAAACTTGAAATTGCCAAAGGCTGCATTCCGAGTTTGCGTTTAGGGCGATAACGACGCCCCGTGAATTGTCACACAGTCGCCGACCTAACCAAAAAGAAGAAAAAAATTGTAGTATATACATGTTTTACACGGTATCTAAAGGTTTTGACGTTGACCGAGAAAATGACAGCCCTAACTGTCATAATCATGGTACCCAAATCGGAAACGCAAATATTGATATAAGCGATTATGTTCTAATTCGAAAAGCAGCCAAAGAAATTATACCAATCACTTCTTGCTTTAAGTATACCTAAATGAACGTACTTCACTTCCGTAACTTGACTATACATAAAGGACACTTCAGTGTAATTAAGTTCTCCACTAACTCGTAATTCTTGCTCTTAATGTCTTGTCATAATTATTATGGTCACCCTATTACCGGGCACATCGTCCTGTAGGTACAGTAGATTACAATTATAAATGCTAACTATTCTATGAATATTATCCCCATCGGTTTCAAATATTAATGTGGTATGCAGAGTTTGTGTTTAAACAATGTTGAATTATGTACTTACTCAAAATGGTTTTGTTACTCCCGAACTGAATGAAGTTGGATGAAGATATAAACTTCGTTTTCATAATTGCTAATAGGATAATTCAATATTAATTATTGTGAACTTTAATGACTTGAAGAAACTTTGTATCGTAACTCTATTTTTGGTTTATTTTTTGCTACAGACAGGGAACCTGAGTTGAGCATACTGACATAACTTGGCACGTTAATTTGCTGCGTTTTAGTGATCAATTTTATATGACAAATAAAGAATGACAGACTTGAATTTAAAGGCAATTAAGTTGATGGCCAATTTGTGTATCGATAATGTTAGGTTCGAACTGAAAAATGTCAAGGAGACATAGACGTCTATTGGCAACAGATAACATAATTACAGATTTCTGGATATCATCCACCCTCATCCTATTTCGGCTATATTACGCTAAGGCAAATCACTGAATAATCCATCCGTTCACGTTAGGTACCAGGATAGCATATGTGCGAGGCGATGTGTAAACACGCGTGAAAGTGCCCAGTCAGCGGCACGCCTGCGGTTTTCGTGGCACTTCAAGATGGCGGCCCGATTTCACAGCTGACGACGAACGAAATGTCAACGCGCCTTTCAAAATGTAATTAAACGTAAATCGATTGATATATAGTTCGGGTTTGTTTTGATTTAGACAAACTGTTTCGCGTTTAGTTTGTTTTGTAGGTGCTTGTGGACTATTGTGGAGGCGTAGTCGTTAATGAATTGTTTGTTTATGTTTCGAATTGTTGGTTTTAACTGTTTATCCAATGTGTTCACGAAACGAGTTGTATTATTAAAGAGTTCAACGAACTTTATTTTTGTTTATTGCACTAAGGTCAAGGACCCTACTAGACATAGCAGGTACATTAGACATCATTCTCAATACTAGAGCTACTTGCTAAACGTTTTATCACAATGCGAGCTTCGTGTAGCATTGTACACACGAGAGAAGCCTCATAATATGAGTTTTAATTAATATAAAGATAACATATAAATAAACATTAACAGTACGTAACTTTTTTAACTTAATAAACTCTGGTCGTTATTCAGCCAAATAAGGCACTAGACTGAAAAAATGAAGACGTCTAGACGGCCGACAAATACCTACTAGCAAACGATATTAGACCAAAAACTAACCTAACTTTTCCGAACGAAGTAACCTTATAAGGACGTGGGACGTTCGCCGAGCATTTAATTCTAAGAAAAAATAAAAAGCCACACAAAATGAAGAACAACACTAAAAGCAATTTTTCAAACCCTGCGACCCGATACGTTTCTAAAGGATTGAGTTGCACACAGAACTTGGTACTTTTAAATACGTGAAATTCTAGGAAGGTTGAATGAGGTGATTCTTTAACTGATTTTTAAGTCGAAACACAAAAAGTATTAAGTATCATTTTCCTGTTGACACAGATATTAAGTTGAATAAAAACTTTTTTGCAAAAAAAAACAACCGACTTCCTTAAAAACACTACAAAGTGAAAAATAACTTTAATTTCGGTAGTCGGTGTCTTAGGATCTGTATTTATGGTTTTTTTGCCACCGACTTCCGAAATTAAAGTTATTTTTCACTTTGTAGTGTTTTTAAGGAAGTCGGTTGTTTTTTTTTGCAAAAAAGTTTTTATTTTTAAATTTTTAGTTGTGGTATTCATCCTGCACTAATTCCAAACAAACAATGCATATTTATGCGATAGCAGAAATCGCGGTTGATTTCCTGTCATTTTTTAAAGAGTTCCGGTGTCTGTCTCCCGAACTCATCATCAGATCTATATGAAAATTATATGGGACCATTTCGGAATAAACCCCTTTCGAACAAAAAAAGAATTTTACAAATCCGTCTATATATGACGGAGTTATGGCCGAACATACATAAAAAAAAAAATAAAAAAAAAAAAAACATATAAACATCCGAATTGATAACCTCCTCCTTTTTGAAGTCGGTTAAAAATTTAAAAAAGAGCGTTCATGCATTTTTACTCGTTTATTTTTTTATTTTTTTGGGCTCACTCTTGACTTTTGTCACGTCTGTTGGAAAGCGAGAGACGCGGTCTATGATGGAATGAGCATTTCTAGAAGATACCAGCGTCTCGTCTGCGATCCAGGTTCATGTCCTTACCCAGGTCTCAATGGTCTATCTGTGTGCCAAATCTGATCTCAATCTGTAAAGCCATTTTAACCTGAAAGCGTAACAAATTGGATTATCTTGGAAATTAAATAAACTAAGTATAGCAGACTATTATTTAAAACAAGTCATTAATATTATTGTAGCAATTAGATAATGTAAATTGCTTAAGAATTGTTTGCACCTTATTTGCACTCATCGGGACGTTACACATAATACGCTCAATTGATGCAGTTTCGGCTATGTGATTGGCCAGTAGTCACCTAGAAGTCGAAAGGATGTATCAATGGCCATATTAGTCTTCTATTGAGTTCTTGATGTAAATTTGAGGGATACCGGACTAATACAATCGGCTATGATCTTCAAACTAGGCTGAGAATCAGCACTTTTTGAACATCAAAATTACAGGACAGTCAAAATAAAAATATTTTATTTCACACAAAACCTACATGGGACCAATTTTTTCAAACTCCAAAAGGATTATTGATAAAATATCTCATGCTCGAGATTTGAAAATAGAACAGTGTGTTTTTTCGATGCGCTGTGATGCACTCATTGCTCCATTCAAGACCGAGACTTAAAAATCCAGTGCGCGTTAAAATCCCGCCGCGACATTTGTACGTCCGTGCGGACGTCGCCTTACGCGACGTCCTGCGTGAGCGATCTAGACGCGAACGCGAAGCGGCGCGGCGCGGCGCGAAAACAACAAACAGTCGAAACCTATTGAAGTGTCCTACGTGACCAAACGCACATGCGTGCGGTGCGGAGCGGCGCGAAACGAAGCGAACGCGATCAGTTGGCTTGATATTTTCGCGCGAACTGGATGCGGTGCCGTCGTATTTTTTTTTTGGTTATAATTTCGGATTTATAGAAATTTTAATTAATGCTATCCAAGAACGTCCTATATTATAGGATAAAAGGAATAAAAAATATCACAACCGGTTATTATCATACCGCGAATGGGAGGATTGGGCCAAATTAACTGGGACCTAAGTATACAATATTAGTCCCACTTCTTCGCCGTTCATACTTCTTGAGTTTTGATATTTAACATATGAATTTTCCAATAATATTTGTTTCCATCCGTCCATGACAAATGCACAGTGCCCACTGAACGGCGGCGTCAGTGGCGGCTGTGCGAGACGATTCGCGTGCACGTAGGACATAGCCGCCGCGTCGCACCGCATCGCGTTGAATTCGCTTGTCAATCGCGTTCGCTTTGAACCGCCTACGTAGGACGTAGCGTTAGTTGTGTATGGTAAAGATTAGCTTATGGTTTAGTAAGAGTTGAATTTGGAGAGGTTAATTGTTTTATAAAGTACTTCATATTAATATTTTTAAATATTCTCCAAAAACTCCGTTAAATATACTACAATATTAATCGGTAGGTATCCCCCTGTTGCACACTTTTGTGTGGTGTCGAACGTACAGAATAGCACCATCCAATTTTTTCTCGTGGGTGTCGTAAGAGGCGACTAAGGGACTTACTAGAGAGTGGGCAACATATTTCGATCGCCAGCCCGCCTGCCAAACGTGGCGATTATAGCAAACCACCCTTTAAATTGGGAGATGCCTATATCCAGCAGTGAACGTGTATCCCCATGGGGAAAAGACGTGAGTCTATAACGTAGAAAAAAAAAGAGTAACCGTGGAGTTTCTTGCCGGCTCTTCTCCATAGGAACCAACTATTTGGAACCGTGCACCTAGCTTCTGACGTTTCATAAGTGCCCATGTAGGTTTATATGAAATAAAAATATTTTGATTTGATTTGATTTGATTGTAGGTAGGTGTAATACTTATAGGTAACCGTCCAAATACCTTCTACATTCATCGCTACATTACCTTGACATTTTCAATATACTCAAGATTACTGGCGTTTTCCATATTCCAATAAAGAAATAATCGTAGGCAATATACAGGCCATGTTATATTCAATGAACGCAGGCGCCCATCACGTTAAAATTACCTAGTATATAGAGCGGTGTCAATTTTCCGCTCAGTTGAGCTTACAGTGAAGGCTATCACAACCGCGTTGAGCATATGTGAAATACTACGGACGGAACAAGGGAGGGATATTAAAACTGAGGGACCCGAGTTCTACTCGTATTCATTCGTCGTGTTGTATTTGAAATTATAATAAAATACCTATTATTTTAAATTGAGATCCGTCTTTTCATTTTCTTGTTTTAACATTATAAATGATGTGTGGTTTTAACAGTTCGCATGGCTGAACACTGAAAAAAAGAACAAATAAACCCGTTTTTTATGCTTGATCCCATAAAATGTAAAAATGAGCTTAGAAATGGTTTTTCTTTCAACCCGAAACGACAATTTTCAGCCATTTGAAAATCGCAAAAATTTTGGAATCTTTTTGGAGCCCTTAATTTTTTTCCAATAGTTAAACATAAAGTTCTACTCAATTATTACTGGCGTATTTTTTGGCCAAGGTATCCGCGTTGCCATACAACGTGGCAATGCTGCCAGCCTTTTGACCACCTTTCCTGTTGACAACGATGCAGACAAATTGTATAGTACTTTATGATTTTTTTACTTTTTAAATACATTTATGCACGACCACACATGCTATACATTTTTAGTATAGGCTGACTTCTCATTGTACTAAAAGCCGTTGTATAATGCGAGGTCTGTTAAAACTGGAAATGTATAGCTTGACCTGTAGCCGTGTGTACATATTATGTTCTTTAAAACTTAGCTTTTAAGTTATGCAATTATTGTAAGATATTATAATTTATTTAATACCGAACAGATTAAACAGATGGTTTTGAGTAAAACAATGAATAAATTAGGTTTAGTAACAGCCGCAGCAGTGATAACTAAAAATACCTAGGAATAACGACGTGAATTAAAAAAAAATGTTAAGAAATCATCATCATCTGCCTAGCCTTTAGTTACTAATATAAAATAACCACTCGAGTAGGTACACTAAACGGAAATTATATCGGTTTAATTAAGTCACATGAGTGCACTTCAGTAGATATCAAATTGAGTGCCTTTGAGCGATGCTTCGAAACAAGATTCAATGTTTGCTGGGAAAAAATGTACAGCATTCTTTGTTACATTTTAATAAAGACTGCCACGTCGGTTTAGTGGTTGCAAGCACTACTGCTGAGAATGAGGTCCTCACTTAGTTAATTGGGATTTATGTCCGGCTTCTAGCAATAGGCTCTTACATGGAATTTTAACATAACTGGCGAAATTACCGAATTAGTTTTTTTTTTTTTTTTTGCTTATGCTTGAGGGTTGGCTAGCTGGCATATAGCAAATCATTTAATTTAATTTGTGTCTCGTAATGTTTTACTATATACCATTGTATAGAATCAAGTTCTTCTAACTAGACAGACAGCTGTGCTGCTGGGGAGTTTTTTGGCCACTTCTTCTTCCCAGCTAAAGCACTAGGAAGTGCGCGACAGGTGGGCGTTTTGGGGGGCTGTCTTTTGTAATTTTGACGTTCGAAAAGTGCTGATCCTCAGCCTAATTTGAATAAATGACTTTTGATTTTTGTTTTTTCTTTTTTTGAGTATAGATACGAATACGCCTCTGCAGGGTCTATAGTACACCCTGTTGAAGTCTAACTATGTACCCCTCTACCTAACCCTCCGGAGAACAGACGCGTAACGTATCACTACATAGTATAAAACAAAGTCGCTTCCTTCTATCTGTCCCTAAGTATGCTTAGATCTTTAAAACTCCGCAACGGATTTTGATGCGTTTTAATAGATAGAATGATTCGAGAGGAAGATTTATACGTATAACACGCAGGCGAAGCCGCTCGCAAAAGCTAGTCTATACTTATATTATTATGGAGGTAAAGTAAAGGTGTAAAAGTTCACTCATACCTCCGTAGATAAGGGAGGATCCTCCGATCAGGATGTCGTATCTGGTGGGCGACTGCCCGTTGAACGAAGTCTTTGAACTGCCGGAACGGAACGTTCTATAGATAGACGAGTTGCGCGGTAAACTCTGCTTGCGCAATGCAAGATTGGATAGGATTCAGATGGTGATCTGAGGGTGAAAAATCAGGGCCTTATGGTGGATGCATTAATACTTCCCTACCAATCTCTCTCAATTTTCTCTGAGTGGCTAAAGCAGTGGGTGTTCTGGCGTTATCATGATAAAAAACCACATCCTTTCTGTTGTATAATTATGGCATTTTTGGCAGTAGAGATCAGAATTGATGGTTTTGCTCGGCGGTAAACGATGCCCTTCCAAACTCACCATGTACACAGCATCAATTTATTGCGAGTTCATCCGAGTTTCGCTATAGGCTGCGGAGCTTGACTTAAATCATGATCTTTTTCACACATTCTTGTCGTAGATGATACTATTTTCATAACCCAGGATCAATCTTACCCAGAGTTTTTCAAATGAATCAAAACTGTTTTGTGGTCAACCCGAAATTCTTTAACTTGTCGTCACTACTAATATTGCACCTTTTTTTACAAAAATGGCATCGACTTTATCTGTAGCCGAGCGACCAAAGAGAGCTGCATCTTTGACATCAAAATTCCCTCACTGGAAACGTTTGAACCAACTCTGTGCGGACACTGCGTTAATGTTAACGAGTGTCACATTTTTGCCTTTTTTTGTAATAAAACTTCAAAATGCATCGAATTTTCACTCACTCGTTAATTTCACTCATATTGGCGGACAGAAAAAAAAATTTAAAATGGCGGGAAATCGTTTTTACTTCTTATTTCGTTTTTAAATTTCATCTATTTAATGGTATCAAAACCAACCAGGTACAAACCGTACAGCCATAGAGTTTTTACTTAAACTTTTAAACCTATGAAAAACGAAAAAAAAAAACATCGACCTAAATAAGCACGTAGATACACTGTGAGCAGTAGATACAGATCTAGCTGTATAAAGAGACAGGTATGACTAGTAAGAGACACGACGCTCCACAAAGCCGAACTTATATACCTTCATGTAGACGTACCATATTTACAGCCGCGTAGGTAGGTAGCTACCTATGTACCTATATATAGTACCTACTGAACCAACATTTACCACAGAGTATTGTATATGAAACATATTCGTCAAAATTACATAAATGAGACCTTTGAACACACTGAATAAACTTTGCAGAAGTTTCAACATTGAAACTGCTTTTGAAAAGTATGTTTTTTTTTTTAAATCTTAATCGTGGTGTGGCAGTAACTTATGCGGCCTACTCACTCTTCGATATTGTTCGTCGAATCGATGAGCTCCTTAAGTTTTGAGTTTAGCTTCTCAATTACTAACAAATGCATGCACTGACTGGACAGGTCAACTCAATATGTGTGGTTCTTTCCTCAAAACACCATTTCAGACATCGTCTTCACATGATCTCACCAAGAATATTTTATCAACCTCATCTGCGTAACCTTTTTCCCAACTATGTTACTGTCGGCTTCCTGTCATACCGAATGCAGCTGAATACCAGAAAAAGTTGGAAAATGTTATATGTCTTCGAATTTTTGGTTCTAGGACATGCCGGTTTCGTCACGATATTTTCTTTCACCGTTTTAAGACCAGTGGTAAGAAACATTTTACGCAAAGTAAAGCGGAAATTCGTTACCTATACTTAGACACCCACAGAACAAGTCAAATGTCTTCTTATTTTGCTTTTGTGCCTTGAAATAACACGACTTCCTTCCAGTGAATGGAATTGAATTAATTCCTTCTTTTCCTGAGACTTGTAAATTATGGTAGATTGGTCAGTTGGCTATTTTGGACATTTTCAAGTCAAACTTTCGTTCACAATCGACACAGTTTTTGCGTAGTAAATGAAAACACAGAGGAGGGGAAAGTTCCATGTAAAAGATTGTTCTGCATATCCTCTAAATAGGTAATAAGGATTAACGAAACAAGATTCCATTTCAATATTTTAAGTAGTAGAACTTCTGACATATCCCTGTACACAAACATGTTCATACCTAATGTATATTAATATGGTAATTGTGTTAGGGGGGCCCTACTGCTTTTAGTACGGGAATTGATTTAGTGAAAGTACTAGGGAAGCAGATGTTGCCAGCCTGTTGCCGCGTTAATGTCAACGTATAATTTTTGGCGTTCATTTGTTCGATGGAAGATTCAGAAAGGGATAAATATTAAGTAGGTAAGGCAAGTGGTGTCAATGATGAAGATAACGAGGGGGGGATCTTTTCGTTATGCTTGTGAACGGGTGCTGCTTGTGGTGAATGGTCGTCTTGCTGACCATGGTTTTGTTATTAATAATAAAAAAAATAAAGTAATTAACTGGTTATTTATTTTACTGCGTTGGTCCTAGTTTATCATTTGTAACTTTGTGTTACAGC
The DNA here is from genome assembly GCA_947507805.1 of Aporophyla nigra. Lineage (NCBI taxonomy): Eukaryota > Metazoa > Arthropoda > Insecta > Lepidoptera > Noctuidae > Aporophyla > Aporophyla nigra. The sequence goes on along the minus strand of OX382297.1, from coordinate 23,649,152 downwards.
TATATGCACGTTATCACTGACGTGCGGCCTACTGCACAAACAAAACAAGTAGTTACATGCTATTAGCTCCAGGGTGGCCCCTGAAATACAAATATTCTAATGTTTTTAAATATGATTCGATTGTATGACTATCTCATGAAAAATACATTCAACCAAATTAATTGAACTTAGAGGGCTGATGATTTAAATTATAATAATTTTGTAAGTAACATTTTTTACGGTCACGAAATTCAGTTTTCTTATGTTTTTTGCCAGAATTTCGCGGAGTACACTGGAACTTCCACTTTAAGAAAGCTGCACTAAAGTAGGCCCACGAAATTCAAATTTTGGTAACTTAGCTAACTTCTGAACTTAGAGTTTTGTATTGATGATTATAATTCTGTAAAGACGTATGGCTACTACGCATATGTTACGGTTGCAAATAAAATAAATAAATAAATATCTTTAGGACAACCAACACAACGTTATCTGATCCCAAACTAGGCAGAGCCTGTACTATGGTAACCAGACACCTGATAAACATACTTATATATTTCTAAATACATTCATATTATAGATAAATTACACTCAGACACAGAACAAATGATTGTGCTCATCACACAAAGATTTGTCCTGGGTGGGAATCGAACCCACGACCTCAGTCTTAGCAATCAGGGTCACTAACCACTAGACTAACAGGCCAGTCATCAAATCATATTTTGTTCAACATGCCGCAGGTCAATGACCTGCAAATTCCAAATTAGTGTAGGAAAGCTTTGAATTTTTGGCACTCTGGCATTCTCCTTATTTATTTAACACGTTAACTGCCATGTCGGACTATGTTTCCTACACTTTTTGTTCCATTCAGGCCTTGTCGACTATATGAACGACAAACATACCAAATTTGAACATGTCGTTACTGCCTGGCGGCCATGTTTTTGGAGTAAATAGTGTATATATGGAATAAATTTAATCTATTTAAAGTGAAATATCACTAAGTACATTTTTTGACTTTTTCTGATTTTAACCATGGCAGTTAACGTGTTAAGGAGAGTGCCAGGTTTTTTTTTACAGTAGATTACGCAACCATCTAACAGTACGCAAAAATAAAGTATTATCAGTATTTCAAATACAGTATTCGACTGCGAGGAAAAATATGCTCACATTGCCCAAAGGCTCACATTGGAACAGAATTGTTGCCCACTTATTAATTACGCACCAATTTCAGACACCGTTCTGTTATACGTACAGGAAATAGCATGACGTTTTGTTTAGTAAAATATAAGGTTTATTTCCTCTATGATTTTTTTGACAGTTCAATTTTGTTTTAGCTTCAATCAAACTGTAAAGAAGTTAGTATTATTCTATTTTGTAAATGAATTCTGATGCTTGTTAGATGAAGACTTTTAATATTCGTTTACCTAGTGTTTTTGGATAGTCATCCAAAGGCAAGTACATCTGCCTAGACTTTTGCCAACTATATTGAGTTCAGCTTACAGGATGGACCTGAATACCACTATTTTACATGAAGCGATTGCCTATCTGACCTTCACAACCCAGTAACTGGGTAACACGATAACCCTTGGTAAGATTGGTTTTCAGAGTCTCAGGCTTCTGACGACCCGTAACGGCTGTCTACGATCCACGAAAGATAGCCGTGACTAACGACACTTCACTTTCTGGCGCATGAGAGGGTCTTGGTATGTAAAGATGGTCACCCATCCACAGATCAACCGCGGCAAATGTAGCTTAACCCGATTGGTTAACATGTGTGACTGTTATTATTCTACCACAAGCCCCTCATTGGTAAAAAAGACTTAGTTATAAACATTATTATGCTCGCAGATACTACGAAATAAGACAGTAAATAAAATAAAAGTCTCCACCAAAAACAGTTGATGACAATGTACTCAAATATCTGTAGGCACACGAAAACAACCGCAAACAAACGTCTATTATAATCAAAATACATTTTGTTCTACATTGAAATAACGAACGACATTCCCAGAAATTACTCATATACAAAGCCTATGGTAACCGACCTTCATTCTCATTAGGCTCCCAAATCCCCAATTATTCAATCACAACGACACGATCGAAATAAATAACAATGAATAAACATAATCCACCAAAAAGGTTTGTTTCCAAACTCAAAATAAACAGCCAAAGATCGCGAGTGCTTTTTTTTTACAAGTTAATCACTCGTGCCTTTGGCCGAACAAATAAACGTTTGAAACGACGACATAAATCGGTTTCCAAACGAAAAATATGGTGTCGCGTGCTGAGGGGGAATTGAGAAAATAGAACAAAACGTATTTAAACGCTACCTAAAACACTTTGGACAATATTAAAGCTTACCCAGTAGACCGATAAATTTATGTCATAGGAAAGTGTTCTGAAAGGCTCATCAACGACAATAGACTTTACTGTGCACTGCTCTGTCTGGTCTTCTCATCTGCTGTGGTTAGTTCGCTGAAAATAACAGCCAAAAAAATTACTGGAGATGAATTTAACTGCTGCGCATTGCGGATAACATTCTCAATTGAATTGTATTATATATTTGACATAAAATAAAATACAAACATTGGACATACCTACTCGTACATTACAAATTAAACGCTAGGGTCATTCTGATTGTTTTAGCATACAAATTTTCTTAAATAACTCCTCATGCAAGGCTTTTTTCAGATCCTTTTTCCGTTGCTTCAATGATTCATATGATATTTTACATTTAATCATCAACAACTTATTTCATGCAAGTTGCCTTTAAATTAAAATATTATAATGCAACTACTCCGATAGCGTTTAACATTTTCCAAGTTTGACTTTGAATAGACGTCCTTTGGCTTTGTGAATGAACATGCAACAGTAAAAAAGGAAATAGTGTAGCAGGACCGAGACAAAACATTTAATGGGTACTAAATTCATATCTGACTTTAAAATACGAGTCCTGTACCAGGTTTTAATATTAACGCTAAAAGCAAATTACGTAAAAGCTTACATGGACGCGCATTAGTACTCGAAATAGGCCTCTCGGCTATAGTTTAAAACATAATTTTTAAAACACATAAATCAGTTCTTCGGAACACATTAGCATACGGAACCCACGTGAGCCCTTTAACGCCCAACTTTGTGCAGAAAGGATGAACAGATTTAATAATGTGACCGTTTCACTGGGCTAATGGAAAAGAGTGACACTTTGGAGCCCTCGCATTTGCGTTACAAACAAAACAAAAAGTTTTGTGAAGCAAGCGGATAAATAATTAATGTGGATGTGTTTATTATGTGACATGAAATTAATTCTTCCGTTTAAACGCTTTACCCAGTTTTTTTAGGATTTATTGTTACCGATCCCAGATTCTTTAAAAGGTTATATGAAGTACAGACATTCAATAAAGCCAAGTTAAATTATTTTAAACTTGTCATTACATGACATGTAAAACTGATAAAAATCCTTAGAGTTAAAATAAAAATGTAAAACTTTGAATTTTCTGATATTTGCACAGATTTTCCAACAGAGACTTAGTTTAAAAATTCATAGCTCACGTGCTGAATACGTAAATAAGTACTTCATTAAGTAAAATGGTATTTTAGGGATGTGGAACCCAAGTGTCTAGTCAACCAAGTTTACATGCGATTTGTTTGAACGGTCTGTGTAAAAAGTACTAAAAATAATGTGAAAGTGTCTAATTCCACCAAGAAAACGAACAAGAGGTTCATGTGACGAAATCAAAATGGTGTTTAGGTTCTTGCTTTTACTTTTAACTAGGTCAACCATAAATAAGTAATCTCCGATTCTATTATCCTTGGAACACTGACTTCCCAGAGTACTCATCACCATAACTGCCCAAGTCATCCATAAAAAAATAACAAATCACTAAAAAGCGACTTCAAAAGAAGAAGAAATCAGATAAGATAATATAAAACTAAATAAGTGCCAAGCCAAGCGGTATAATAAAATCGTGGAGAGCTGAGACAATTCCCAAACCAATCCTGGGACACGGACACCACTGTCTCACTACTTTATTACTCGTATACGTTACGAGAAACGGTTATTCGTTTCTTTGCTCGTCTCGCGTTATTGTGTCTATAAACTATCTTGGATATGCCCTCGGAAACCGTCAGGATGCGATTGCATGTTGCTTGAGATACAAGTTGTGTTATTCATACTATTTTATACGCTTCTTGTTGTTAGATTTAGACATTATAATTTGATATTTTATCATGTGGTGAGTAGGAAAATACTACCTGGTAAATCATGGCGGGCTTTATTCCAAAGCATAAAGTGCATACGCGATTTTTCTAACAAAATTTCTTATTTGTAGTTTGTCCGATAGATACCGTAACCTTAGTCGTTACGCTAGACAGCCCAGCTTGCTACTACTAAGCCTCAAGTACCATATGACGATCATCTTCCAAAGAGGGTCATGGCACACAAAAACCTGTTCCGACTTCCGAAAATATGACGTACTAGTTTCTATTATGTAAGCACTTATTCGCTGTGTCAGCGAGCAACCATTACCTCCACAACTTTCTCTCGCCGCCGGTCAGTTTCTGATACTCAAACATTCCATAACTAAAAGCGCGCGAATACGTTTGGACGTTGTATTTTTTATCATTAGTTCCGAATAAAAACTTTCAAAAAATTGCAGAATACATCTAAGAATTGTTTAAAAATAAACTACGTTCGGTTTTCAAAAATCAGAAACGTACGATTTTGTTTCTTTTTTTAAGTTTCTTTGAAGTTGTTAATTTTGTTTTTCTATAGTTCTGTGATTTTTGTGACGTAAAAAACATAAAAAAAAATACTTTAAATTCTTGTGTTCAAAATAAAACCTCGTGATGTGGTGGCTAATCGTGCTGTTAGTGACGTGCCTGTTTTACTATTCCCGGAAACGTTTGCGATACTTCTCGTCTAGGGGAGTGTGTACGCTGCCTCCAGTCCCGTTTTTGGGGAATTTGACACCTGTCACTCTTGGGCGGGAAAACTTTGTGGAGGCAATCGCGGCTGGATATGACGCATTCAAAGATCAAAGGTAAGTGAATCATTTAAATCGAATGAGGTGCAATTGACAGTTCTGTATGGTTCCCACGGATCTTATGTCTCGTTTCTAACGATGCTTCACATAATCGTGTTTAAATTATTCATTTGAGAAATCGTTTTATGGAATAGGCAACTCTTAGGTTTTTAATTAAGTATCTCCCAGCTTTCATTTTATTTTTACCTGCTTTTACATTTTGCTTGCAAACAGGATGCTGCGAATTATTTTCTTTTATATTCACTGTACCTAAAAGACGCTCTAGAAAGGAGATTGGTTGCAGTTATTTTTATGCACCGCTGGAATATCCTGAATATAGTCAATATTTAAAATTTGTAAACAAGTCAGCAGCCGTATCGAACTTTCAGACTACTAATGGGATTATTTATTATAAGAATAAATTAACAATTCTTAGAATTTCAATAGCAGTCTATAGTCAGCCCAGAATTTAGCTAGAAGTTTGGCACTTTTAGCTATGTCCATCAACTACTGTAACGTACAGATAACTGGACACGCTGAACACAATATTAAGTGTCCCATTGTTTGTAGGATAGCACCACATTTACACTCTAGCGAGGCGAGCACGGCCTCTGTGATAGGCTTGTGATTTTATCACGGTTTTTGTTCTCAAACTGTGATAAAATGTGTGACACAAACCTATCACTGTAGGCAGTGCTCGCCCCACATGATGGAGTCATCTGTGACCAACCATCTGAGCAGGTTTTGATTGCTTCGGCCTACCTGAGCCTGAAGTCTATTTAAAGACTTCCAGGTAAGCTAAGGCGAGACATCCAGGTGCGAAATTTTCTCGGAAAAAGTTTGGTAGGGAAGCTCTGTCTCGCCACAGATTTTGCCTTTCCTTAGACCAACAAATTCTACCTAATACATACTTGTACTCTTCAAACTACTCCTACTACTACTACTCTACTGCAGCAGCGTTCTCTATGCATCTTACCACCATATTGCGATAGCCAATCCGCCTACCAAGCGTGGCGATTATGGCATACCACCCCTTTGGGAGAGGTTTATGTGCAGCAGTGGACTTCTTTCGGTTGAAATAATGATGATGACTCTCCACATTGTCCTTTATATTTTCCTCGTGATTTTAGCGATAAAATAGCCCACGCATGCTATGGATGGTCTATCGGACGGCTCTACCTGTATGCAGGTATGCGTACAAAGTTCGACCACATATCTTGATTCTACACACTGTATGGGTCTGTTCAAAAAGACGATCACGTCTATCTGCTCAGGTACACCTGCACAAGTGAACCGGTATAGTATCAGATACAATGGACAATAAAATAATCAAAACCAGATCAAATAATTTATTTTAAAGATCAAAAAAATAACCCAATTTGTTAGTAATTACATACACATCTTAAACAACGTTAGAACATACATTTTTCTTTTGGCCAATTGTGGTAATAATTATTAATAATGTCAAAGTAAGTAATAGTACCTAATGTCAAAATCATTCATAATAATGGCAAAATCACAATGAATAACCCCAAAACCACTCAATAATGTCAATGTGTTAATAGCTATCTATTTGCCTGAAATTTGCAGATACTTCGGTCTCTACCAGTACCTGGTACCGACCCTGATTCCTCGGGACCCTGAGCTCATCCGTCAGATCATGGTGCGAGACTTCAACTCCTTCGCCGACAGAGGGGTGCACATCGATGCTGACTGCGATCCCTTGTTTGGAAGGAATCTTATCATGTTGACTGGTACGGTAGTAACACTTTTGATCGATCAAACCGTCGATATAAATTGACTCCACCGTAATCGAGTTGGAGCTTTAAAAATATAGTTATAGTCTTTTTTCTGTTTCTTTCTATGCGCATTTATACACGATTCAAAACTGATTCTCTCCTAAAGTATTGATTAGAATTTTATGGTGTTATGAACATACCATTTTTATACAACGTGTTCCATAAGTCTAGGACATTAATGATACCATGTCAAATAATCTACTGGCTTATCATTTATTGATTTAATTAAGTAATGTTTTTTCTTTTTTTCTTGAATACCGGTGTAAGTTTCATTGATAAGTACGAGGAAATTATTTTCATTCAAACAAATCATTTAAATTTAAAGCTAAGAATATGCGACGTTAACATACTTCACGTATAATCACGGTGACATCGTATTATTTTGTATGAAAATTAAAAACGAAAAAAAAACATATGCCAGCAACATGGTCTCATTCATAAGCTATAGTTATGGGATCTCAAAATGAACACTTTGTATATACTTTTTGAAAATAGTTGTCTTCTTAAAGTTGCAATCGTAATGTCACGAAAAAATCGAAATTTGAATTAATAGTTTGAATTTTGCGTAATTGAAGACAAACTTAATCGATCTAAAGCGTTATCTGCTGTTAGCGTATCTCTTTTGTCCACTTTACGTCTATTATAAGATGGAAAAAGAAGTTCTATAAACGTAACTGTTTTAAAGTCGTTGGATATTATAGTAGGATCCTACGTCTCGTTATGAGGGGCGAGGGGTTGACCTAGTTAGAAAATTAACCGCTGTTCACAAGGCTTGCACCGAGTTGACTTTATGCTAAGCTAAGAGTTAAAAGTTTGTAAACCAACTGTTTAACAAGTCTCACGAACTAAAAACTGTTTTGTCGTTATAAAGCTAAAACGTAAATAAAAACTTTTTAACAAAAAATTCAACCGCCGAAAAAACTGAAAAGCAAAAAATAATAAACTTTAAAATTATGAGTCGGCGCTTTGAGTGATCTTTGTTCATTGATTTTTCAGCGGCGACTCAAAATTTTAAAGTTTACTATTTTTTGCTTTTCAGTTTTTTCGACGGTTTAATTTTTTGGTAAAAAGTTTTAAATTTCAATTTTTGTGGCTTTTATGTACTAATAATACTTGGCAAGTTATACCCTATCTAATGAAAAAAGAATGATCAAAATCGGACAACTCTGTATAAAGTTATGCGTGGTTATACATTACTTACAATCAGTGAGTGAACAATCAATCATCCCCTGTTTTCCGATCCTTAGGGTTCGATTTTGTTTTCCAAATTTATATGGGACCACCTTCGGAATATACCCTTTCCAATAAAAAAGAGTTATCACAATCGGACCACTGTGTAAAAAGTTATGCGTGATCATATATAAAAAAAATAAAAATAAAAATATACGCGTCGAATTGATAACCTCCTCCGTTTTTTTTCGTCGGTTAAAAAAAAACTGGAAAGTTTTATAATAAAAATTAATTTGTGTACATTAATGTAAAAACAAATATCTATTATTGGCGTTAAGAAAATAGTGTCTCATCGTTGTCACGCAGCTTAGCCACGCTTCTTGACCAATTAGACCAGGTCCTGCGTTCTGGGACCTACATTTAGATGTACTTAACCAACCTTGAATAATGGAAACTATTTAAATGGATAAAGATTAATATCATAATACGAATGTTTTTTTTTTTTTTTTTTTGTTTTATTTAGTTGACTAATTTTAACAAAAAACGGTTATTGTGACTTAACTATAATAAAGCGTCGCGGACCTTTTTGTGACTAGTGATGTGTACTATATATCATCATCTGCCTATTTTTATTTATTAGTGTTACCTCCTCGATAATGTAGTTTTCTATACTTAGGTAAAAGAATTTGAAATCGGTCAAGTATATTTTGAATTTATCTATTACAAACAAACATAAAATCTTTGATAATATTCGTTCAGGTATTATTTTGAAGCAATGAATTTGTTATAAAAACAAAATGTATCGGATATCCGTTCAATTGACGATTTGACTGGCCTATTAATCTAGTGGTTAGTGACCCTGACTGCTAAGACTGAGGTTGTGGGTTCGATTCCCACCCAGGACAAATGTTTGTGTGATGAGCACAATCATTTGTTCTGTGTCTGGGTGTAATTTATCTATAATATGTATCTATGTATTTAGAAATATATAAATATGTTTATCAGTTGTCTGGTTACCATAGTACAGGCTCTGCCTAGTTTGGGATCAGATAACGTTGTGTTGGTTGTCCTAAGATATTATTATTTAATGATGTAGTAGGTATATTGATTGCAAAACTGCAACCACTGTAACTTTCCCAATTCACCCTACAGGTTCAAGATGGCGGTCTATGCGCGTGTCGTTATCTCCCGCGTTTTCGGGCGCGCGCTGTCGCAGCATGGCGCCGCTCATGTCGGAGAGCGCATGCGCTGTCCTCACCTACCTGCGCGAGAAGATAACTGTTGAAGAATCTATGGATATTAACACTGTGAGTTCACGTTTAGTAGCAAAAAGATGTAAAAATTGTGAACTGAAAAAAAAAACTTCACATCTGTATTTGTATTCCTCGTTGCGTTTATAGTAGTCACAAATGTAACTGCTGTTGCCGAGTCTACATTCCGGGACCAGAGGGGTAATTGCATAACTTGCTATCAGTAGGAATTGGTTTCATATTAATATAATATCGTTTATTTATAAAAATGGGCACATTTACAATATTACATACATACATACATACATAGAATCACGCCTTTTTCCCATGGGGGTAGGCAGAAACCACGGAACGCCACCTGCTACGATCTCTACACACTTCTTTTGCCTCGTTTAGGTTCATACAATTGGTCATACACACACGCCGGTTGCGAGTACTACGCAATATTACTTAAAAATTAAAATAGAGCACAGTTGCTCATTTGCCTGAACTAGGTTGAACCTGTGTTTCAGGCTAGCAAGTGCATTAATACTTAATATAATAAATTAAAAATGAGTAAATAAAAAACTAAATTAAAATTAGGAAAATAAAAGTGAAATAGCATTTTATGTTAGTCGTTCTATTTGCAGACAACAAGTAGATCTTCTGTCTGTGTATAATCGATGGTTAGTAAATATTTAAGTATAATTTGTTTACAGCTAAAGTAATTTAGTTTAAAGATACTTAGTTTTCTATTTAACCTAATGTACAGATATGGGCCTAAGAATGTAAAAACCTTTCTACAAAAACATGTTTTGAGGTTGCATTTGATGGGCATACTATATCATTCCGTCTTTTGTTAGTATTATCAGCAGTGTAGGTAAGCATGGTATGCTATTTTAATACTAAGTGCATTATGAAAAGTTGGCGAACAGTCAGCACGTTGCAGGATTTGTATAGCAGATCTGTAGGAAAGAAAAAGGGATGGAAGTTTGCTACCTTTAAAATTGCTCTCTGAGCTCTTTCAAGAGGAAGTAGATTCGTTTTTGGTGCGCCACCCCATGATGTGATGCAGTATTGAATTATTGATTGACAGAGGGCCAAATAAACTTGTGTGATTAATTTTACGTACAGTCGTACGTAATTGTTTTTTAAACATATATTAATTTGCGCACTCTTTTAACGAGACTTTCAATATGTTTTCTGAAGGACAGAGTGTCGTCTATTATTATGCCGAGGTATTTTATATTGCATGTTTTGAGGATAACAGGACAATTACACATGTTGACTGAGCGGTTACCACATTGATGGGCATATAGGTGAGGGTTAGTAAAGTTAAGTTGGGGCTTGCGCATGGAGAAGTGAATAAATTTTGTTTTGTCAGCATTTAATGTTAGTAAATTTGTTTGAAGCCAATTTGTCACAGTACTAAAACCTAATTGTGCGATTTCGAAGAGTTCGGTACTGGTTTGAGCGCTAAATATTAATGCCGTGTCGTCTGCATATGATATAATTTTGCCGGCTTTAATCTTAAGGTTACACAGGTCGTTAATATAAATCAGGAAGAGCATTGAGGCCAGAATACTTCCCTGAGGAACACCAAAACCCGTACATTTCTGCTCATCGCTCAAGGTTGTATCTATTCTGACGCATTGGTATCGGTCATGTAAGTAGTCAGCGAATAGTTTTAGTGGCGTTCCCCTTATTCCTATAGTATGTAATTTATCCAGAAGAACGGAAACAGACAGTGTGTCAAAGGCCTTGGCTAAATCCAGGAAGACACCCAGGGTCTGGTTCCCTTTGCCAAGTTCTTTTGGAATGTAATCGGTCAAACTATGTACCGCATCGGCTGTGGATAATTTAGCTCTAAAACCAAATTGGGAAGGGGATAAGAAGTTATTGTGTTCGAGATAGTTCACAAGTCTATTGTTTATAATTTTCTCTAATATTTTTGATATTGAGGGGAGTAACGATATTGGCCTATAATTATTAACTAAGTTCTTATTTACACCTGCACAGAAATAGGAAATAGTCAATAGTTATTTTGTGCACTTTGTTTTGTTTACTAACAAATTACTAACACCTTTTTATTATTATTTTTAGTGTGTACTACTAACAACCCTACTAACGCTATCTTTGTAAAATGTATGGACGTATGTCTGAAATAAAGATAAATTAATTATTATTTCCAGATTTAAACACAGGGATTAAGACTGCCTTCTTTAGGCATCTAGGGAAAATTCCTTTTTTTATATTTTTTATATTGGTAGATGAACAGCCTTCATTGCGTTATTTACGTTGCTGAGCCGACAATTAGTGCGAACAAATGACGCAATGGTTTAGAAATAATCTTCAATCCCATTCAGATTCTGATAAATAGTGTGTTTCGCAATTAGGGTGCAGGTCCTGGATTAGATTCACAGATCGGGGCTAGTACTGGACTACTATTTGGTTTTTCCTTTAGGAATTTACTTCTCAGAGTGTGAATTTGTGCCCGAGTACACTATAGTCTACTAGGACTCAAACATATAAAAGGCAAATGTATAATAAAGTCCTCCAAACCGTATTTCGGCATTTATTTTAGCAGTCGCGCTAGCTACCGCCTGATCATCGGGGAATTTAAAAAAGCAAAATATGGGTAGATACTATAAACCCCTTCGGCCCTTCGTGACATTATATCGTGTACCTATTTTTTTGAATAATTACTTGTAGATTTTTAATATAAACTTTCTCTCACAGATAACCATGTCATATGTTAATGACGTCATCGCATCCTGCGCATTTGGTTTCGCTGTTGACTCCCTCAAGGACCCTGACAATTGCATCTTCAGGCTAGGAAAGAAAGCAGTGGTCCAGGACACCACGCAAGTCATGAAGTTCTTCGGCTATGAAAACATGAAGAGTATTATGAAGGTATCTAAGAAACCCCCCATTTCTTCCCGTGGGTGTCGTAATAGGTGACTAAGGGACTTACAAGAGAATGGGCAGCAGCGTTCTCTATGCATTTTACCACCATACTGCGATCGCCAACCCGCCTGCCAAGCGTAGTGATTATGGCAAAGCCCGCCAAATTGGGGGAGGCTTAAGTCCAGCAATGGACGTCTTACGGCTGAAATGATGATATAAGAAACTACTCCACACGATAAGATAAATCTACTTCGTTTAAAATAAAAGGTCAAACTAATTTAAGGTTCTATATACAAAAGTTGGAAACAGGACCCTATCATTAAGTTCACCCAGTCTGTCTACCAAGGCTGTTTTGCTTAGGCCTCTATCAAATGGCAAATAACATGTGAACGAGTATTTGGCCTGTTCGCCGGTTTTTCTTTCTTTATAACTTAATCTCATTCTTATTATATACTTATATTATATTACTAGCTAACCCAGCGAACTTCGTATCGCCTCAGGTTCAATAAATGTTGTAATAAACCTACCAAGTTTGACAAGCTGGTATGCGGTGGTGGTCTGGTAAGCGTTATCTAGCTGACACTCTTTTGTTTGGTAAGCTTCTGCAAAGTTATGATAACCAGGTACGTCATCGGCATAAAGCGTTTTCTACCTGACACATACCCAGAGGGTACGTAAAATTCGTACCACAAAATTCATGACGTTGTTTGCGTTGCTAAGGACAGGCAATTTTTTCGACCAATGAAAGAAAAGAAAGAAAAATATGAATGATGATGACTATGATGAGCAATAAATAATAGTCTAGTCGACAAGTTGAAAATGGTACAAAATAGAGATACTGCTCTTAAAATTATGTGCGATAGCTCATTGGATCCGGAATGACGCCTAACACAACAAAAAAGATGAAAAAAAAATGGCATTTCGTTTTTTACCAATATTTCATAAACTATTAATATTTAAGAAATTTTAAAAAAAAGATTCTGAAAGAAGAGGAAATTTCCAATAAAAACTTTTAACTCCCGGAACTCTATCTCCATTATTTATAATTTTAATTTAACGCTGAAAATAGGTCTGCGCATGACATTTTTAGGTTGAGCGCGCGGCGTCAAAAGCGAGTACGGCACATTAATTAATTTATTGAAGATATTGAATATTTTTTTTTTAATTTGAAAAAATGTGGTGTGTTTTGAACTCTACAAATAATTTATTTCCGTTGGAAATTTTACTTAAAGTTAATTTTTCAACAAGTTAAACAATTGTTGACTAACAAATGTTTTTCGAACTTCCGTCTTAATTGTAAGTGAAAAAAAAATGTTTAAATAATTGTCGTAAAAATTTTTCGCTTCGTAAAGCCTTTCTTACATACATACTTAACAAGATCGTGCCATAAAAGTTAAAAAAAATATTTATACTTTATTATGAAGAAAAATTTTTTTTTAACAAAATTACTTGGATTTTTCAGTTTTTGTTCAAGTAAAAAAATTATTATAAACAGTTTTTTATTGGAAATTCCCTCTTCTTTCAGAATCTTTTTTTATGCTTTTTTTGAAGTTTCTTAAATATTAAGAGTTTATGAAATATTGGCAAAACACGAAATGCCATTTTTTTTTTCATCTTTAATTGTTTATAACTTTTGCAATTTTTTATGTGCTAATTATTAATACACGCTTTTGGCACAATTTTTCTAGGCGTCATTCCGGGTCCAATGAGCTATCGCACATAATTTTAAGAGCAGTCTCTCTATTTTGTACCATTTTCAACTTGTTGACTAGACCTTCATGATTCAAATTCTGATTAGTGATTAATAGTGTGTTGCGCAATTAGGGTGAGGTAAGGCGACCTCCTACAGAATTATGACTACTTGGTACTTCGAAGGCATAAAGCGTTTTCTAGGTGAGTCTTCTTTGTTTAGCAAGTTCCTACCCAATTATGACAACCTGCTTCTTCGAAGGCATGAAGCGTTTTCTAGGTGACTTTTTTTTTTTGGTGCACAACCCACCCGTGTTCCTTCAGTTGCCTATATACCAGGGTCACAGTAACTCATTCGAACAAATCTCGCGATCCTGGCAAGAAGTTATGACCACCTGGTACTTCGAAGGCATAAAACGTTTTGTGACTGACACTGCGGTTTGATAAGCTCATACCAAGTTATGACCACCTGGTACTTCGAAGGCATAAAACGTTTTCTAGCTGATACTCGTATGTTTGGTAAGCTCCTACCAAGTTATGACAACCTGGTACTTTGAAGGTCTACAGCGTTTTCTAGCTAACATATACCCTTGTTAGTGAGGTCCTGCCGAGTTATGACCACCTGGTACTTCAAATGCTTAAAGTAATTTCTAGCTGATATACAAAATTGCTTCAAATTTATCGTCACTGCCAGCTCCTATGTGTCTTAGCGTTATATTATATAGCCTAACCTGCCTAGGAGTATGGACTACAATCGTACCAAGTTTGGTTAAAATCCCTTCAGTAGTTTTTGACCCTTGCCTGCATATACAGACAGACAGACAGACAGAAAACACAGTACAGTTTTATTATAAGTAAAGATAATACATTATTCTTGTTGTATGTTTATCAGTTGTCTAGTACCCATAACACAAGCTCTGCTTAGCTTGGGACTAGACGGCGTTGTGTGATAGTTGTGGAATATTATATTATTATATTATTATTCTTGTTCATTTACCACCTGTGCATGAAGTGGTTTTTCAATGAAAAAAAATATTGCAATTAAACGCTTCAGTGGCATTGTTCAGTAGACAAATAAAATTATATTTGCTTGTTGTAGCTCCTAAAAGTTAAAATAATCCCCACACAAGACGCTGAGCAGTTCTCCCAACTCTTTAAATCAGCCCTCAAGGCTCGACGAGAGAATCTGGTGCAACCTAGACCTGATTTCATTCAGATCCTAGTCGATGCTGCCCAAGGTACGTTGCTCTTCAGTTTTATAACCTCCTGGTACTTTTTTTTAGGAATCATCACTGTGTTTATCGAGTCCATTAAATATGAACCGTAATAAAATTACCAGGAAATGTCGACACACGTAAACTGGATCATCAGTACTCCTTCCACTTTATTAGGTTTTAGTACTTTTTTGGATTTAGTGAAGTATATACACTTCCTGACTGATATTCTCAGCGATCTCTATACGTAACTCTATACTGCCCTTGAGACTTGGGTCCCTTATTATTTCCCTTCGTTTCTAAACATGTACTATATAAACGTATAACATTACATTATACACCTACAGGCAAACCCAAGGCGGACAGTGATGGCGACGCGAACAACAACGAAGACGTAAAGACTGCTGAGAGTAAGATTAACTTTAATTTGTTTACTCCACACATTATATTGTTAGGGACTAAACAGTAGCTCAAGATTTCTATCTACAATTATATTGCTATAGAAATATAACACTATATTCTCCCGAGAATTTGGTAGAGGTGTTTTCGTCTCCCACAAAAATCATGTTTTAAGTCCCTTATTATGTAATTGGCAAGAGTATATTAAATAATTAAATAAATATCTTAGGACAACCAACACACCGTTATCTGAACCCAAACTAGACAGAGCCTGTACTATGGCAACCAGACAACTGATAAACATACTTATATTTTTCTAAATCATACATATCATATTTTTCATAGCTTACATATTATAGGCTAGCTTCTGCCCGCGACTTCGTCCACGTTGAATTTCTTGTTCCCCCGACCCTTCCCGTCGCGTCGAATCGCCTACACGTGCGATTTTCCCCGCTTTTGCAACATTTTTCATTACTGCTCCACTCCTCTTAGTTATAGCGTGATGTTATATAACGTATAGTCTTTCTCGATAAATAGGCTACCCAACAAAAAAATATTTTTTCAATTCGGACCAGTAGTTCCTGAGATTAGCGCGTTCAATCAAACAAACAAACAAAATCTTCAGCTTTATAATATTAGTATAGATAAATTACACCCAGACACAGAACAAATGATCGTGCTCATCACACAAAGATTTGTCCTGAGTGGGAATCGAACCCACGACCTCAGTCTTAGCAGTCAGGGTCACTAACCACTAGACTAACAGGCCAGTCCCTCAACCTGGTTGGTACTGAAAAAATCCTAAAGTAATCCCCAATAACACTTTTCTCCTCCAGTGAAATCGGCATGGCCACCTCAAACATTTCACTTTCATTGGCCCCACCAACTTGCCCCACCGTTAAATCTGAACTGTGCCACAACACAGCTTCTGACTTTGATTGACGAGACACACGCCAAATTTAATTATGACGTGTTCTGAGCGTGACGTCTCAATTGTGCCGGGATTACGCCATTCCTTAGAACCGGAGCCATATTTGTTTTGCGGATCAAGAATACGCTGTACTGCATAGTAATTTATTTGTGTCGGTTCTTGTAAACATATGTAATCCTATGTAATGTACCCGAAGTTACGCATAAAATATGTAGGGTCATATTAGGAAGATGAAAAGTGAATTTTAGGTGATTTCATCAGTTCCTCCCTTATAAAAGAATGGTATAACAAGACGAGTGACCGATTACTGTTTGACAAATTTATGAACTGAGCATCCATAAGCAGTAACTTTCACTCACGAAAAACAAAAAAATGCATCCATGGATTGACTCATATACTCATCAATTTTTTGTCAATTGTAAAAATTCAATTTCCAAGATCCCTATCGAATAGTAGACATGGCGAAATGCAAAGGGTAGCACCATGTTATCAAGTCTGCCTACTCTTTCTACAAATATAGACGTCATTTTATCTATGCTGTAGTCATTTTGAACATCCAAAACGTCTATTTACTTTATTATCATGTACTTACAGACTTCACAGACGATGACCTAGTGGCCCAAGCAGTTCTATTCTACGTCGCGGGATACGACACTACTGCCAACCTGATCTATTACTTCCTTTACGAGATGGCCATCAACCCCAGAGTGCAAGAGAAACTCCATGAAGAACTGGATCAATTGCCTCCTAATGAAGAGATTGAAGACCTGTATGAGACTATCCAAGGACTGGAGTATTTGGATATGTGTGTCAATGGTAACTTTCTTTTTTAACACGCTTTTCTTAGCTTCACCTGTATGTGTATAACCGACTTCTTTGGACTCGATTTTGACCCACTTCAAACGGTCAGATTTCATTTAAACTTTGTAAACTTATCGAGGACTGATGAAAATACAATAATTTCACAAATTTGTGCTATATCCTTGCCAGGGTTACCAAGATAGGAAAAAAAAAAACTAAGAAACCTCTTTTGTAGCTAGCCGAACTAAAAAATAGAAAATAAATGATAGTTTAAATAAATAAAAAATTAAACCGCCGAAAAAACTGAAAAGCATCAAAATCGGATCACTCTGTAAAAAGTTATGCATGGTCATACATAAAAAAAAATATATATATGTACGCGTCGACTTGAGAACCTCCTCCGTATTTGTTCAGTGCTTTTTGAGATATTTTTATTGATATCAAGCACCGCTATCGCTATCGGCCCTTCTCATAGTAAGCAATTACTGTAGAAGCCTACCAAGCATTCAAAAACATTCGATACGCTTCCGTACCAAATCGAAATAATCACTCAATGTTATCGTTGCGCTGTTCATGAATCCAAAACTCGAAATTTTTTGTCTTTTTGACCGACTTCAAAAAAAGGAGGAGGTTCTCAATTCGACTGTATTTTTAAATCAAACAGGCGTCTGTTTTGCGCTTTTCTCCCTACAGCTGTAAATGCAAATCAGGTTATCGAAACGTGTCGTTTTCGATACTGCCGGCTGTCGCTGAAAACCAACGCTAGGGCTCTGTCTCGGAAAAAGTCACAGCATGAGCGATAATAATAATAATAATAAACCCGCAGGGCAGCTTGTGGCGAGCTGTTGGGCAGTAGCGACCCCACGGACCCTATCTCCTGGGAGAATTCTTGTTCCTCATCTCTGGCTTGCCTTTATTGGCCGGCTGGAGTGAACACTGATGAGGTTCAGAGCTCCCGCCTCATTCTTGCCTTTATTGGCTGGCTTGAGTGGAGATTCGCAAGAGCAAACGTGCTCGGGGAAAGGAAGTATTCCAGTAAGTGCTCGTAGGGATCTTGACCATCTTCCGGGCTCTGGGATTGTTCTGAAAGCCGTGGAATACCTCTCCACTTCTCAAGCACCTCAGGAAGTGTTGCCCCCTTGTCGCTACGTCACTATGTGCTAGCGACGTTTCCCGGGGGCCCATTATTGAGTGTGCAAGTCACCCCCTGCCATTTTATCCGTGTATACAAAACATTGATTAGGCAGGGGCCATAGTCCCTCCATAGTTGCGGTTACCAATCCACTATAGCCATCCAAACCTATAGCCTAATTTGCTCTGTTTCCATATTCTGTAATAGTTCTGCTCCAACCGGGGATTGTCTTTGGATGCACTTGCATAGTGCATACAGGGATAATGGTCGGTTGGTGCCCCCTCATCATTTAAAATTGTCTAAGGGGCCTCTGCGAGTTGGCTTCGGCCCCTCGTACGCCTTCCAAAAGACCGGGATCCTAGAGTCCCGAGATATGTTAACTAAAATAAATAATAATAATATTCCACAACTATCACACAACGCCATCTAGTCCCAAGCTAAGCAGAGCTTGTGTTATGGGTACTAGACAACTGATAAACATACTTATATATTTCTAAATACATACATATTATAGATAAATTACACCCAGACACAGAACAAATGATCGTGCTCATCACACAAACATTTGTCCTGGGTGGGAATCGAACCCACGACCTCCGGCATAGCAGTCAGGGTCGCTAACCACTAGACCGTCCGTCCGTCCGTCCGTTTTGCGTGGATGTGACGAATGTTTTCCCCCAACTTTTCCTTTGTTTGAATGTTTTGGTCTTTCTGTGCGTCATATTTGCTGCAAATAAACGTATTTCTTCTTTTCTTTTGTATACGATAGCTTGTCAAATAGTTATGAATAGCTATGCAGAACTGTCTCATTGCCTGCAGAACTGCTTCACTACACCGGTATCTTTTTTTTGTGGGTGGGAAATCATGAAATTACATCTCCCGCTCTGGGCGGAGCGGGTGTCAGACTTTTACTGACTAAAACCCACCCGCGTTTCTTCAGTTGCCCATATACCAGGGCTATGGTATCTCTTTCGAACCGGAACCCTGCAAAATGGAACACAGCAACGCTTTCTTTTATTGTACTTATTACACGATGACATTTGCTTTTAGGATTTGAACGTATACTAGAGAATTTATGAGCCATTCTGCTGCCATTACCGGCCGATAGTAATAACGACTCAAATGGCTAACACTTGCAATGTTTGTAATTCTTTCAGAGGTGTTAAGATTATGGCCTCTTGTCGGCTCTGCTGATCGACGGTCTGTTGCGACATACGACTTCGGACCCACATACCCTGGTAGTAAGGACAGACTCATTGTAAGTAATTTCATATTAATTGTTATATAGATAACTAGCTTTTGCCCGCGGCTTCGCTCGCGTTAAGTTCCGCCCCCCCCCCCCCCATTTTAGGGAAGTGGGGGATTAGAAAGAGACAAAAAGTAGCCTATGTCACTCTCCATCCTTTCAACTATCTCCACTTAAAAAATCACGTCGATTCGTCGCTCCGTTTTGCCGTGAAAGACGGACAAACAGACACACACTCTTTCCCATTTATAATATTAGTATGGATACTCCTCAAGACCAAGAATTCTATATCTATATCTTTCTATTCATTTGCTTTGTTCCGTGTGGTTTGACATAAAAACTAGCATAATCTCATTCCCTCTCGTGGGTAGATACCCATTCTCTAGTAAGTCCCTTAGTCGCCTTTTAAGATTAAGAGGCGACTAAGGGACATACTAGAGACTGGGAAAAAGCGTTCTGCATGCATTGTACCACTTTATTGCGATCGTAAAAAATAGGACAGTCCAGAGGCGGCGTAAGGCGTGGGCGACGTGGGCGACCGCCTACGGCCTCGCGGTCCTAGGGGCCTCGCGCCTCGAAGGCCCGTGAACGCAAATATAGATATAATTAAATACTCATTTAGCAATAAATAATAAACACACCGGTTAACAAGTATCTGACAATACTATACTAACCTACCGCATTCGTTTTAAAAAATCTATTCTGGCAAAATTGTTTTGAACGAAATGTTTCGTTTAGAATATACCATATCTTTACCATATAAATACGTATATGTTATGAAATATTATCGTGTGTTCATATTATTCGCAAATTATGGCAATCTGTACAAGTCCATTTAAGCATTGCTCTTGACCACTTGCGCACTTTTTGTGACTGGATTAAAAAATGTATGTATATAAAGAGATTTCATGATTTACAGACAGTCCTGCGAGTGGGTGATAACCGTGACTTCCAACTTTACGAATTATATGAAGAATTACAAACAATGTTCCCTTTACCCGACTTCATTAAACTGCTGAATCAATACATAACTGAAAATAATTTAAAAGAAATTTAACAGAATATTATTGTCATTCGAATTCTGTTAACAGTACTAGTAAGCACAGCCTCATCTAAGGAGTTTTACAAAATTAAAACTAATCAAAAAATATTTAAGTAAGAAGTACAATGGGTCAGGACAGACTTTCAGCTTTCAGTTTTATCTATAGAGGCAAATACAGCATCTACTCTGGATTAGGGGGCGTCCATTAATTACGTGAGGCAACAGGCAATTGTAACAGTTTTAGAAAAAAAAAATGAACGACACAGCAATGAATATTTCATGTAATTCTATTTCAGTTTGTGTTAGTACCATCATTAAATTGTCGTTTATAATGAAAGACGAGGATAAAATAAAAAAAAAATTGAGTATCTGCAGGGACGACATTTATATCTTCCAATAGAACAAAATTTGACGCATGGCAGACGTGTCAACGTGTGTTTGGTCACATTGCAGTGCAAACCTGAGCCCCACTAGGATTTAGCAGTATTTCGTTACGGAGATTGGCTGGTGGTCAGAAAGGAGTTTTTCGTGCGTGCGTTTCTTGCGTTTTTAGGATTCCATACCTCAAAAGGAAAACGAAACCCTTATTGGATCACTTTGTTGTCCGTCCGTCTGTCTGTCAAGACCCTTTATCTCACGAACGCGTCAAGGTATCGAGTTGGAATTAAATAAAAAATATATATTCAAATCTATAGTCTCTTGAAGCTGTGAAATGAGAAAAAAAGATACGGCCGTTTATGTCGCAAAAAAAGTATATTTCGACACTATCAAAGGAATCAAAATGTATGGGGTATTTAATACGGTATAAAATATTCTGAACCTTTTGTCTGGTATAAAAAGTACATTTTGCTCAAAAATTAGGCCAATGAAATGCTAATTGTTAATGTCAATACATTAATCTGTGCTTATTTGCGTTGGATTTATGCGCTGCGTTTAGCTGTCTTGGCTTTCCTGTGCCGGTTTAACTACCGAGGCGCTACTGTGCTACCTTGTGGCGTTCGCGTTCGCATGACAACTAAAAAGTAATATTTTGTAGGATTTGGCCATATTTTAGCGGAAAAACATGTTTTACTTAACTTATCCTGGTTTTCTCTCCTTAATGCTTTACGTAATTAATGGACGCCCCCTTACGACACATTTATTAAGGAGTTCAGAGGGGTAATTGCGAAACTTTTTATCGGTAGGAATTGGTTTAATATTCATAGTTAAACAACATTCATTGCGTTATTTACGTTGCTGAGCCGACAATTTATTCGAACAAAAGACGCAATGGTTTAGAAATAATCTTCAATCCCATTCAGATTCTGATAAATTGTGCGTTTCGCAATTAGGGTGCAGGAAGGCTAAAAGCAGAAAATTTCTGTATCTTTAAATATTTAGTGATAGTTGAGGTAGAATTAATAATCTATACATCTATACAAATAAATAAAATTGGAGTGTCTGTTTTTAATATTAAGATAACCACTTTTTATTAAGTGTATATGGATGTATACACGGTACATATACCAAAACAACATTTTTTACAATTTTTGTCTGTCTGTCTGTCTGTCTGTCTGTTTGTCTGTCTGTTCGTTCCCGCTAATCTCGGAAATGGCTGGACCGATGACGGGACTTTCACTGGCAGATAGCTGATGTAACAAGGAGTAACTTAGGCTATTTTTATTTTAGAAAGATTCTTTTATTTTAGAAAAAAATAACTATCTTCGAAAACTACGCTGACATACGTCTCAAAATTCGTAAAACCCTGGCTGAATCCTACGAAATAGATCAAAATAATGTACTACAGTATTGTACACCTTAAAAAGGCCTACAAAAATGTCCTCAATGGTATATGTCTATCTCTTAGGGATAACCCACAATAACCATTTTTTATCTTTTACTTTTTACGAGAAATAAGGGCTTATTTACGAAGCGATTTTAAGCAATACAACATTAATCCTTATCCAATTAAGTACTTTAAATACATTGTGCATTTAATATAGATCAATATGGCCCTTTACAGCATGTAATTTAAATGAATATCTTAGAAGATATTAGAGATTTAAAAAGTGGGCGCAGAGCGCGTTGGCAGGGGTCGGGTAGTACAGGATAAGTAGGATTGTAATTCATTTACTTTGGCTTCAAAGTAATTGCGAATATCATGTGTGTTCATTATACTCAAAATAAACCTAATAGTATTATTTCAAGTAAGAGACCGCGAAATTGCTTAGATGTTTAGATTTTTGGATGTTTGTTTCTCAATGATGCAAAGACGGCCAAACGGATTTAGATCGAATTTGGCACAAAGATATATCATGGATATGTAACAGATAGGATACCTACTTTATCCCGGTAGTAGGTTCCCGGGTGATATTTTCCGACAGCTATACGGGCCAAGCCACTGGCAAAAGTACTATTCCTATAATTATGTTCGGTGTCTGGTAAATGATTGAGTGTCTGTATAAGTAAAATAGGAGCGTTAAGAAAAACCAGGAAGACTTATATTCAACTAAACCAAGCCCTATGTCACAGTCTTCTTACTCTGAATACTATTACTTTTATTTTAAAAACACCAACACACATGATGTTCTCATAAACTATGAATCCTAAGTAATATGAGTTATAATCCTACTACTACTAATATTATAAATGTGAAAATATGTATGATTGGGTGTTTGTTTCTCAATCACGCAAAAATGGCTGAATGGATCTGGATCGAAAATAGCACACAGAGTCTATATTACCTATATAACCTGGAATAACACATTCTTATCGCGGTTATACGTCCTCTTGCATTAATTTCCGACATCCACGCGGGCGAAGCCGCGGGCAAAAGCTAGTGTTAAATAATTACAATAAAGAAGCTTGCATTTTTATGAATAAAAATTATATAAATAAAAAAAAAATAGGTTTAACAAAATCCGTCCTCTTGCGCCGTCCATTAGGGGGCCTCGCAAAATGTATTTTGCCCACATCAAATTTAGGTCTTGCCCCGCCACTGGGACAGTCTCATTCCTTCTCGTGGGCCTCGTAAAAGGCGACCAAGGGACTTACTAGAGAATGGGCAGAAGCGTTCTTCATGCACTTTACCACCATACTGCGATCACCAAACCGCCTGTCAAGCGTGGCGATTATTGGCAAATCCCCTCTCTTGAAGGAGGCCTGTGACCAGCAGTGGACGTCTTTTGGCTGAAATGATGATGATGGTGATTCTATTAGCCATACAATAAATCACTTTTTGTGTCTAAAATATGTTTAAATAAAATACGTTAGTACCAGCAGAATAATACTTACAATCAAGTAAAATTACTGACAATGATAATAAACTAACAAACATTTTCAGCTATCAAGGCGCAAATCTTCAGCACTTAATTTCAGTGCCTATCTCCACAAATGACTTAGTTTACGTAGCAGCGATATTTTTGAGAGTAATAACTTCATTGGCGCGTGGTAATAGGTAATTTAGCATCGTAATAGCACCATTGCCCTGGGGGATTCCTTTATTCTGTGTTAATAGATCGTTTACGACATAATAGGGGGCGGAACCTTAGTAAATTCTGTTTACATTTTTCGGTGGTTCGTTCAGTTTTTGTTGAGTTAAAGAAGATTCTGGCTTTTTGAGCCTCTTTTCGATTATGAAATTTCAAGCATTATTAATCCCTATTGGTTAAAAACCTTATCTGCAATATTAGACACGGAATTCCATGTGCATATATGTATTTTAAGGTATTTTACTATCCAAAATGGATTTAAGTTTGGTTGAGGGCGATGTAAGTTTTCAAACCCGTTTTCCTTTTCCAAATTTCGTTACGCCGTATTAAAGTCCCGTAACATTAACCACAGTATTCTTAACGTTGATTTTTCCCTACAGGCCCCAGCAGGAATCCATGTCTGGCTCCCAATATACTCGATCCATCGCGACGAGAAGTACTGGCCCGAACCCAACGAGTGCAAACCCGAGCGTTTCTCAAAGGAGAGGAAAGCCGACATTGTTCCTTATACATACATGCCATTCGGGAATGGACCCCGACATTGCATCGGTAAGGAATGTTGCTTTAGACGTAGTGGGTATTTGCAATCTGATAGAAATCATACTTTTGTATGGTCAATATTGAATGATGTTATAACTACAGTTTCAATTAATGAAAATCCGAACGTTCAGTACGTTGTTGCCTGGGCGTAGGAAAATAAGGCCCATTCTACGTGACCATTATATGTGACGTGACAGAATGACACTCTAGTCTAGAAATTCGAACTCTATAGAAAAGTTAATTTAGTTAGTAAGGCAATAACGATGTTGCCGAAGTATACCTTTTTTCCCTTAATAAACATATGTATATTTATCTCTCTCTAGAAGCTACACATGAAAGACTTGACTTTTTATCAGACCACAAACTTAAGTAATTTCTTGCCTCCAGGATCCCGCTTTGCAGTGCTAGCAGCTAAGGTGTTCCTGGTTAAATTCCTGAGGAGTTACAAAACAAAAGCTGAGCGGGTCTCTCCTCATCTGTCCCCGAGAGCATTCATACTGAGACCCAAAGATGGATACCAACTAATTGTGGCATCTAGAAATTTGTGTTAAGTATTTTGTTGTAAATAAATTAACTGTACTTTGCTCCAGAATCTTAATGCGTTTTTTTTTTCTTTATTTGACCTGGCATGGGGTTTTTTTTTTGGATGGGAAATCATCAAATGACTTCTCCCGCTCTGGGCGGAGTGGGAGGGCATGTCAGACTTTTACTGACTAAAACCCACCCGTGTTCCTTCAGTTGCCCAGGTGCCAGGGTCACGGTATCTCTTTCGAACAATCTCACGACCCCGGCAGGGGCATATCCAAGTCAAAAGAGAGACCAATAACGTAACCATATTTTTAACTGTTCCCGCTTCAATCCGCTCGTCCAATAAGGGCGCAGCTTCTAGGCTGTTCTAGAAGTCGTGTGAGAAACAGACAACGCGTAGAGTGCGCGTCTTTTGACATTTAACCGACAGACATGAGACATCCGCCTACTATGCTGAGTAGGTAACCTAAAGAATCATTCTTCGTGATACAATTTACAAAGCTATTTTCACAATTCCATCCGGGGTATTTGGGGTCATTGCTACAATGCAATGATTTTTGGCGCCCAAAATGGTACATGACATTGATTTTTTGGCGCCCAACGTGGGACAGGAATGAGAACTGTTTTATAAGTAGTTTACTTACAATTCACTGAAAATTATTGTTTATTCCAAATGACAGTTAAAACACGTCACACACAAATAAGAATAATTAGAAATAACATATAACCCGAACTAATTAATCAATCACATCAATTCCTAATGCTGAAAATCATGTTTCCAAATTATTGTAGGTAATTTCCATTGATAAGCTTCAATAGGCATTACCTATTTTCATTACCCATTACCTACAATAATTTGGAAACAGATTTTCAGCATTGGGAATTTACCAGCTTTGTGATTTTAAATAGGTACGAGTACAGTGTTGCCATAACATACTGTTTTGAACACGACAGCCCACTATTAAAAGCCACGGAATTTACGTTTTGTTGGTAATTGAATTCTATACAAACAGCATTTAAACAATACAAAATGCTGGTTTTGTAATGTGAACAATGAAATTTTAAACAGAGAATCATTTTTGTATAAATGCACAACATTTATAAACAATAAAATGGCGAAAGCTATTCAAACCAAAAAATGTGGGTATTGCAAAGGATCCTGTGAAGATTTTTAGCGCTTGTAAAGAAACAATAAATATTGTAAAGAACAAACTTTAAAGTTTTACGAAGGGTCTACTGCATTTAATAAGGAATATAAGAAATTACAATTAAAAAAAGAAGAAGAGAAGACCAAATTATCATTACCTGAGCACAAACTACTTGCAATTTTCGTCTGAGTGGATTTTGGAAATAATTGATATGGAACCTACATCATCTAACAATCCTACGTATATATATAAATGCATGTTTTTCTACGCATAACCACAGGATGTTTTTTTAACCAGTGCGCAAATTTTTTTGGTGGTTCAGTATCAGTAATAGAACACATTTCAACCATTTTTTCAATACTTTTTTTTTTCAATTTTTATCCGACCTTGAATCAGTAAACTGTGGACACCTACATATTTACATAATAATTATGATATCGACAATAAGAATAGGTCAATAACCACGCGCCAGCGTAGATACTTAGAACTTCTTAGAATTTTGACCGATCGAACTGGTAGGTACTTGTAGCTAAGCTTGGTTGTTCACCTTCACCGCCGCGTAGGTACTTCGAACTTCTTAGAATTTTGACCGATTGACCCGGTGGGTACTTGAAGCTACGCTCGGTTGTTCACCTTCGCCGCCGCGTCGGCACCGCGCGCAAGTTACCATAAAAACCAGTTTCAAAATAAACATCTTTCGTTAACGATAACTTGTTTTTTTTTGTACTAAGATATATCAAAATAAAAATTGCATGGTTATTATAACTCGTTTAAGTTTAATTTGTTAAAATTCGCGCACTGGTTAAAAACTTATCCTGTATAACGGAGCTCTTAGTGCAACTCACTCGAGGCGTTCTAAAAAAAAATTGGTCAGTAATAAATAAAATAAACAGCTAAAGCAAAACACTTTTTTTTTAATCTTCCACAAACTGTTTACGGATCCCCACACTCATTCGCGGTGCAACGAAGTACGAACCAGAGACAATAGACTCGCGTCAAGCCCAGAGGCAGGGAACTTGCCTGTTACTGTATACAATAATGGCACAGACAATGCGTTCATTATTCCATTTAAATAATTATTGCACTGTCGAGATACAAAGACGTGTTACGAATTGCTCCTATAATTTTAATAAAAAAATCGGTTCAAAGTTACTGTTTACTCTGGTTCTATATACCAAAGTGCAGAGATTTGCTTAACCTAACTAGTGGTGAAAAGTGCAAAGTGATACAATAACGCAACAAAGAGTTACAAGTGAAAACATCTTTAAAAATTAACCAAACGAACTGTGTCCCTGACCTACGACAACTCGCACGAGCTCGCTGAGGTGAGTCACCACGTAACGTACAAAATTTGCGACGAACTCAAGTACCACTGCGCAGAACATTTTGATCATATACCCACAAAAATGAATTGTGCTGGATGTAAACACCCAATAGCTCGCGGAGAGTTGCTAAGATGTAGTACTTGCCAAAAACTTTACCACTACCGATGCATCAACATGACCTCATCGTATTATGTAGAAAATAAAAACAAATTAATTAATTCGTGGCGCTGCCCTGCGTGCAAAACGACTACAAGACAGATTAGAAATGACGACACGCCTGTTAGGAAACAATCTCCGCCGAAACTTGACGACACAATAATGTCCATTGACGACCAAATACAAAATGACCAAAGTATACTGGGAGATACAGAAAATTATGACACACCACCAACAAACAAAGACACTGATACAACCAAATCACCCATCATCTTACAGACAGAGCCGATCACATTAGAGAAAATTGGTCAACTATTAGATAGGAAATTAGAATCGCAACAACAGTCCATCTTATCAAAAATCAAAAGTACAATTCAATCTGAAATTAATATAGCTGTTAAGGAAGCACGCAGATAGTGTAATTTATTAATATTATCTAAGTTTGTGTTGTTATGTACTATAGAAATAAAGGTATCTCTAAATTCCAGCCAATCATGATAGCTACCTGAAAACTTGGGTAAATCAATTTTAGGTAAACGAATTGAATTGTGTTTGTGTGTACTAGTAATACCAGAATCCACCTCGGTTGCGGAGTTCCCCTCAAGGAGCTTTCTTGAGCTGCTGATCAGCTGGCGTGCAGAAGCCACCAAGCCGTAGTACAGCTTTTCAAATTCTTCGCGTTCCGCATATTGCTCGCTGGGGTCATCCACCAACGCCTCCAATTCATCCTGTAATGTATCATATTTCTCATATAAGCTTTCGAATATGTTAAGTCTATATTCGACTTCAATGATTTGCACCTCACTCAACTTTTCGCAAGACCTAGAAATATTTAAATACGAAGTAAACTGCGTAAGCTTAGCCTTTATTGAAGCTCGCTTCTTAATAAAGCCTTTCACGTCAGCCATGACGGTGTAAATTTAGCAGGTGCAGTAAAGAAGAGAAAAGAAGATGAAAAAAGATACTATGCAAGTTAAGTAAAAGTTACTGGTACTTAACAATTAGCAATCAGTTGTGAAGTAGGCACGAGAACTATAAGTAGTAAGAAATAAGATGGCTATTATATAAGCGTTAGTCGTTTCCGACCAAATCTGCTGAGTAATGCTAATTGAATGGCGAAATATTTTCTTTACACACAAAAAAACGAAATAAATTCAATTCAATTCAATGGATTAATGCAAAATATATCGATTAAAGGCTATGATAAATATGATTTCGAATAAACACACAATAAATATCGGAATTTTGCACGGTACCTACAATGAAATACTAAAATCACTTTTGTAATAACTTATTTATAACTTGTTGTTTTATAAAGTAATTGAAACTACTTAAACAAGTTGATAGGCTGAAGATTATGGATTGATGGAATTTAATTGAAAGGTAACTATAAATAAGTTTAAATTAGGCAAAATGATTAGGTAAAATGTTGGAACAAAGGAAATTGGAACGTTCTCACGGTTTTATGCTGTCAACTTCTGATGATGAGCTGACGACTGTGGCTCCAATGAGTAGATCCTGGGACCTTGAAAAGTTTTCCCGTCCCGAAGTCTCGTCGATCCTTTCTTGCGACGCCCGTTGGTTTGAACTCGATGAAGACGGCTGTTGCCGTATCGACGTTCCCGATGACCAAATGCAGACGATGACACACGAAGAAATGAAGACCTGTTGTGAAACTTGACCCCGAAGATGAAGTTCTTTGTTCTCCAACCGACGAACCATTGAATTTTGAAATTTTGAAAAATCGCGTTGTTTTCTTTGTTTGGCTCAAACGTTAACGGTAGAAGGACCAATGGTCGCGACGATAGCTCGTAGTGGATGTAAATAAAACTTGTAGTGGACTGTATTACATGTAATATAAGATAAAATACGAATTTACAAGGATTAAGAAACGGTCGGTTAAAATGTGAACAAAGAAGTATGAGGTATTAAAATGCGCAAGCGCAGCCGTGCGTATAGGCGAGCAACAGCTGACTGGTGTGGCGGGGGGGCCCGCGATCGGCCGGCGGCCGGTCGATGACCCGTTGTCCCCGCACCTCTCGTTCACTCCCGCTGGCGCGCGGCGATGTTGAGAGAAGTGACTCAACACTCCCTTATAAAAGAATGGTATAACAAGACGAGTGACCGATTACTGTTTGACAAATTGATGAACTGAGCCATCCACAAGCAATTACTAACGTAAAACACAAAAATGTATCCATGGATTGACTCTTAAACCCCTGAAATTTTTATGAAATGTAACTATTTGATATCCAAGATCTCTGTCAAATAGTAGGACTTAGACATTGCAAAATGTGAGTTAGAACCATGCTACCATCTCTGCCTACTTTTTCTAGGAATATAGGGGTCTTGTTATTTATGCTGTAGTCGTTTTGAACATCCAAAATGCCCATTTACTCTATTATCATGTACTTACAGACTTCACTGACGATGACCTAGTGGCCCAAGCAGTTCTATTCTACGTTGCGGGATACGACACTACTGCCAACCTGATTTATTACTTCCTTTACGAGATGGCCATCAACCCCAGAGTGCAAGAGAAACTCCATGAAGAACTGGATCAATTGCCTCCGGATGAGGAGATTGAAGACCTGTATGAGGCTATCCAAGGACTGGAGTATTTGGATATGTGTGTCAATGGTAACTTTCTTTTTTAACACGCTTTTCTTAGCTTCACCTGTATGTGTATAACCGACTTCTTTGGACTCGATTTTGACCCACTTCAAACGGATTTCATTTAAACTTTGTAGACTTATCGAGGACTGATGAAAATACAATAATTTCACAAATCTGTGCTATTATCCTTGCCAGGGTTACCAGGATAGCAAAAAAAAAATAACTAAGAAACACTCTTTTGTAGCTAGCCGAACTAAAAAATAGAAAATAAATGATAGTTTAAATAAATAAAAAATTAAACCGCCGAAAAAACTGAAAAGCATCAAAATCGGATCACTCTGTAAAAAGTTATGCATGGTCATACATTAAAAAATATATATATATGTACGCGTCGACTTGAGAACCTCCTCCGTATTTGTTTGTCGGTTAAAAACTAAAAAAACACGCTTCCATAGAAAACCAAACTAAAAAGAAGTGTTCAGTGCTTTTTGAGATATTTTTATTGATATCAAGCACCGCTATCGCTATCGGCCCTTCTCATAGTAAGCAATTACTGTAGAAGCCTACCAAGCATTCAAAAACATTCGATACGCTTCCGTACCAAATCGAAATAATCACTCAATGTTATCGTTGCGCTGTTCATGAATCCAAAACTCGAAATTTTTTGTTTTTTTAACCGACTTCAAAAAAAGGAGGAGGTTCTCAATTCGATTGTATTTTTAAATCAAACAGGCGTCTGTTTTGCGCTTTTCTCCCTACAGCTGTATGCTGTCGGGGGTAAGGCAAATCAGGTTATCGAAACGTGTCGTTTTCGATACTGCCGGCTGTCGCTGAAAACCAACGCTAGGGCTCTGTCTCGGAAAAAGTCACAGCATGAGCGATGTTCGTTTTGCGTGGATGTGACGAATGTTTTCCCCCAACTTTTTCCTTTGTTTGAATGTTTTGGTCTTTCTGTGCGTCATGTTTGCTGCAAATAAACGTATTTCTTCTTTTCTTTTGTATACGATAGCTTGTCAAATAGTTATGAATAGCTATGCAGAACTGTCTCATTGCCTGCAGAACTGCTTCACTACACCGGTATCTTTTTTTTTGTGGGTGGGAAATCATGAAATTACATCTCCCGCTCTGGGCGGAGCGGGTGTCAGACTTTTACTGACTAAAACCCACCCGCGTTTCTTCAGTTGCCCATATACCAGGGCTACGGTATCTCTTTCGAACCGGAACCCTGCAAAATGGAACACAGCAACGCTTTCTTTTATTGTATTACACGATGACATTTGCTTTTAGGATTTGAACGTATACTAGAGAATTTATGAGCCATTCTGCTGCCATTACCAGCCGATAGTAATAACGACACAAATGGCGTAACACTTGCAATGTTTGTAATTCTTTCAGAGGTGTTAAGATTATGGCCTCTTGTCGGCTCTGCTGATCGACGGTCTGTTGCGACATACGACTTCGGACCCACATTCCCTCGTAGTAAGGACAGACTCATTGTAAGTAATTTCATATTAATTGTTATATAGGTGACTAGCTTTTGCCCGCGGCTTCGCTCGCGTTAAGTTCCGCCCCCCCCCCATTTTAGGGAAGTGGGGGGTTAGAAAGAGACAAAAAGTAGCCTATGTCACTCTCCATCCCTTCAACTATCTCCACTTAAAAAATCACGTCAATTCGTCGCTCCGTTTTGCCGTGAAAGACGGACAAACAGACACACACACTTTCCCATTTATAATATTAGTATGGATACTCCTCAAGACCAATCTATATCTATATCTTTCTATTCATTTCCTTTGTTCCGTATGGTGTCGGACGTAAAGACTAGCACAATCTCATTTCCTCTCATGGGTGTCTTAAAAGGCGACTAAGGGACTTCCTAGAGAATGGGCAGAAGCGTTCTTCATGCACTTTACCACCATACTGCGATCACCAAACCGCCTGTCAAGCGTGGCGATTATTGGCAAATCCCCTCTCTTGATGGGACCTCCCCTTCAAGAGAGGGGATTTGCCAATAATCGCCACGCTTGACAGGCGGTTTGGTGATCGCAGCATGGCCTCTTGATGGTGATTCTATCAGCCATACAATATATCAACTTTTGTGACTAAAATATTTTAAAATAAAATAAGTTAGTACCAGACACCAGTGGAATAATACTTACAATCAAGTAAAATTACCGACAGTGATAATAAACTAACAAACATTTTCAGCTATCAAGGCGCAAATCTTCAGCACTTAATTTCAGTGCCTATCTCCACAAATGACTTAGTTTACGTAGCAGCGATATTTTTGAGAGTAATAACTTCATTGGCGCGTGGTAATAGGTAATTTAGCATCGTAATAGCACCATTGCCCTGGGGGATTCCTTTATTCTGTGTTAATAGATCGTTTACGACATAATAGGGGGCGGAACCTTAGTAAATTCTGTTTACATTTTTCGGTGGTTCAGTCTTTGTTGAGTTAAAGAAGATTCTGGCTTTTTGAGCCTCTTTTCGATTATGAAATTTCAAGCATTATTAATCCTTATTGGTTAAAAACCTTATCTGCAATATTAGACACGGAATTCCATGTGCATAGACAGGGTGTGGCGTAAGTAATGGTCCACCATTCAGGATTCGATGAACCAGATAATGTACTATAACAATTAAAAATTTTAAGCATTTTTACCCAATTTTTTTTTTACAAAAATTGCTCTTGAATTTGATGGTGTGTTAAAAATTGGGGTTAAAATTAGAGAAGAACCAACTTTTTCTTCAAAAGAGCTGAATTTACATAAAAAATCATAATTTATCATGATATAGCTCTAGTATTCAGCAGTAATTAACAGAAATCAAAATGAAAAAATAATGGTTTTTGTTGAAACTACAAACAAATATGTAATAAAAGGTAGAAATTTCGTAAATAAAAGAAAAAATTAAATATTTTCGGAACCCTTGGGTAAAAATGTTTAAAAATTTTAATTGTTATAGTTAATTATCTGGTTCATCGAATCCTGAACGGTGGACCACTACTTACGCCACACCCTGTACGTATTTTAAGGTATTTTACTATCCAAAATGGATTTAAGGGCGATGTAAGTTTTCAAACCCGTTTTTCTTTTCCAAATTTCGTTACGCCATATTAAAGTCCCGTAACATTAACCACAGTATTCTTAACGTTGATTTTTTCCCCACAGGCCCCAGCAGGAATCCATGTCTGGCTCCCAATATACTCGATCCATCGCGACGAGAAGTACTGGCCCGAACCCAACGAGTGCAAACCCAAGCGTTTCTCAAAGGAGAGGAAAGCCGACATTGTTCCTTATACATACATGCCATTCGGGAATGGACCCCGACATTGCATCGGTAAGGAATGTTGCTTTAGCCAGAGAGTGTATTTGCAATCTGATAGAAATCTTGCTTTTGTATGGTCAATATTGAATGATGTTATAACTACAGTTTCAATTAATGAAAATCCGAACGTTCAGTACGTTGTTGCCTGGGCGTAGGAAAATAAAGCCCATTCTACGTGACCATTATATGTGACGTAACGGAATGACACTCTAGTCTAGAAATTCGAACTCTATAGAAAAGTTAATTTAGTAAGGCAATAACGATGTTGCCGAAGTATACCTTTTTTCCCTTAATAAACATATTTATCTCTCTCTAGAAGCTACACATGAAATACTTGACTTTTTATCAGACCACAAACTTAAGTAATTTCTTGCCTCCAGGATCCCGCTTTGCAGTGCTAGCAGCTAAGGTGTTCCTGGTTAAATTCCTGAGCAGTTACAAAACAAAAGCTGAGCGGGTCTCTCCTCATCTGTCCCCGAGAGCATTCATACTGAGACCCAAAGACGGATACCAACTAATTGTAGCGTCTAGAAATTTGTGTTAAGTATTTTGTTGTAAATAAATTAACTGTACTTTGCTCCAGAATCTTAATGCGTTTTTTTTCTCTTTATTTGACCTGGCATGGGGTTTTTTTTTGGATGGGAAATCATCAAATGACTTCTCTCGCTCTGGGCGGAGCGGGAGGGCATGTCAGACTTTTACTGACTAAAACCCACCCGTGTTCCTTCAGTTGCCCATGTGCCAGGGTCACGGTATCTCTTTCGAACAATCTCACGACCCCGGCAGGGGCATATCCAAGTCAAAAGAGGGACCAATAACGTAACCATACTTTTAACTGTTCCCGCTTCAATCCGCTCGTCCAATAAGGGCGCAGCTTCTAGACTGTTCTAGAAGTTGTGTGAGAAACAGACAACGCGTAGAGTGCGCGTCTTTTGACATTTAACCGACAGACATGAGACATCCGCCTACTATGCTGAGTAGGTAACCTAAAGAATCATTCTTTGTGATACAATTTACGAAGCTATTTTCACAATTCCATCCGGGGTATTTGGGGTCATTGCTACAATGCAATGACTTTTGGCGCCCAAAATGGTACATGACATTGATTTTTTGGCGCCCAACGTGGGACAGGAATGAGAACTGTTTTATAAGTAGTTTACTTACAATTCACTGAAAATTATTGTTTATTCCAAATGACAGTTAAAACACGTCACACACAAATAAGAATAATTAGAAAAAAAAACTGCTAAATTAAATAAAAAGCGGTTAAATTTTTTGGTAAAGTTTTTATTTTATAATTTTTTGTCGCTTTAATATACTTATAATACTTGGCAAAGTATACCCTATACAACGAATAAAGAATTATCAAAATCGGACTCCTTTGTATAAAGTTATGCGTGGTTAAACATAACAATCAGTGAGTGAACAATCAATCATCCCCTGTTTTCTGACCCTTAGGGTTTGATTTTGTTTTTCAAATTTATATGGGACCACCCTCGGAGTATACCCTTTCCAATAAAAAAAGAATTATCACAATCGGACTACTATGTAAAAAGTTATGCGTGGTCATACATAAAAAAAAACAAACAAAAAAAAAATTTACGCGTCGAATTGATAACCTCCTCCGTTTTTTTTCCGTCGGTTAATAACATATAACCCGAACTAATTAATCAATCACATCAATTCCTAATGCTGAAAATCATGTTTCCAAATTATTGTAGGTAATTTCCATTGATAAACTTCAATAGACATTACCTATTTTCATTACCCATTACCTACAATAATTTGGAAACAGATTATCAGCATTGGGAATTTACCAGCTTTGTGATTTTAAATAGGTACGAGTACAGTGTTGCCATAACATACTGTTTTGAACACGACAGCCCACTATTAAAAGCCACGGAATTTACGTTTTGTTGGTAATTGAATTCTATACAAACAGCATTTAAACAATACAAAATGCTGGTTTTGTAATGTGACCAATGAAATTTGAAACAGAGAATCATTTTTGTATAAATGCACAACATTTATAAACAATAAAATGGCGAAAGCTATTCAAACCAAAAAATGTGGGTATTGCAAAGGATCCTATTTTTAGCGCTTGTACAGAAAAAATAAATATTGTAAAGAACAAACTTTAAAGTTTTACGAAGGGTCTGCAGGAATTTAATAAGGAATATAAGAAATTACAATTAAAAAAGAAGAAGAGAAGACCAAATTATCATTACCTGAGCACAAACTACTTGCAATTTTCGTCTGAGTGGATTTTGGAAATAATTAATATGGAACCTACATCATCTAACAATCCTACGTATATATATAGATGCATGTTTTTCTACGCATAACCACAGGATTTTTTTTTAACCAGTGCGCAAATTTTTTTGGTGGTTCAGTATCAGTAATAGAACACATTTCAACCATTTTTTCAATACTTTTTTTTTTCAATTTTTATCCGACCTTAAATCAGTAAACTGTGGACACCTACATATATTTACATAATAATTATGATATCGACTATAAGAATAGGTCAATAACCACGCGCCAGCGTAGGTACTTAGAACTTCTTAGAATTTTGACCGATCGAACTGGTAGGTACTTGTAGCTAAGCTCGGTTGTTCACCTTCACCGCCGCGTAGGTACTTCGAACTTCTTAGAATTTTGACCGATTAACCCGGTAGGTACTTGTAGCTACGCTCGGTTGTTCACCTTCGCCGCCGCGTCGGCACCGCGCGCAAGTTACCATAAAAACCAGTTTCAAAATAAACATCTTTCGTTAACGATAACTTGTTTTTTTTTTTGTACTAAGATATATCAAAATAAAAATTGCATGGTTACACACTCGTTTAAGTTTAATTTGTTAAAATTCGCGCACTGGTTAAAAACTTAGCCTGTATAACGGAGCTCTTAGTGCAACTCACTCGAGGCGTTCTAAAAAAATATTTGTCCGTAATAAATAAAATAAACAGCTAAAGCAAAACACTTTTTTTTAATCTTCCACAAACTGTTTACGGATCTCCACACTCATTCGCGGTGCAACGAAGTACGAACCAGAGACAATAGACTCGCGTCAAGCCCAGAGGCAGGGAACTTGCCTGTTACTGTATACAATAATGGCACAGACAATGCGTTCATTATTCCATTTAAATAATGAGCCTAGTGCTGTAAATGACTATGGAGAGAATTAAAATTCAATTTTAATGTTATAAATTAGAAATGCTTTGGTACTGCGTTTTAACCTTAGGTAGGTGTAAACACCTCATCGCACAGTTCTTATAGTTGTATTACCTGGATTAGATGTTCACGATCCATTTCTAGAATCGCGATAAGTATCATGATATTTTATTAATCGTAGTTTAAGTAGGAGGAGTAATATTATCGGCCATCTACCTAACATAAACTTCGTTCTCCCTATCAACCTTTCCTTTCTCCTCACTCCGCAGAAGAATCTACACAAAAGTAACTTTTGATCTCATCGTACAAAAATTAATTAATTAAACATCTTCAACATAGGAATTCCGCCAAAAACTACGCCAATTATAATTTACTCCATATTTGATTCAGGTGCGGCTTCGAATTGAGTTTGCAAGTCTAGTGTGGAATGAAATTCAGTTGAAAGCCGTTATGCTATGCAGCCTATACCACGCAATGCAGGCGAACAACTTTTTAATTAACTGTCAATCTTTATATTTCGCGATGATTGCGTGTCAGATTCACAGGTTTCGATTTAAAAACCGGTGTTTTTATTTTCGTTAACTATCTTTTGGTTGTGCTGTGTTTCTGATATCATTGTAATGGGTTGATTAATTTATTTATTAATCAGAGGGCTCGTGTCTAAGTAATAATATCCGCACGGTTCAATCCATCAGGTTAAACTACCCTTGCCGGGTTTGATCCGAGGATAGGTGGCCATCTTTAAATACCGAGAGAGCTCTGTGCCTTAGAAAGCAGGTAAAGCCGCTTATCTATAGAGGGTGAGTATGGTTTGATAATGAATGAGTTGCCTGTCAAATGCCTTCTCTACGCAGTAAATGCGGGGAATAAGAAATAAAGTAAATGGTGCTCTACATGCGATTCTGACCAACCAGTTGATGTCCGATAAGGCTCGACTAGCTTCGACCCATTCCCTTGGTGGGCTCGGCATCTGCAAAATATCTAGTGTGTAACGTAAGCTACGTTCCTGTCCTCGG
The DNA here is from genome assembly GCA_947507805.1 of Aporophyla nigra. Classification (NCBI taxonomy): domain Eukaryota; kingdom Metazoa; phylum Arthropoda; class Insecta; order Lepidoptera; family Noctuidae; genus Aporophyla; species Aporophyla nigra. The sequence goes on along the minus strand of OX382297.1, from coordinate 23,611,299 downwards.
TCCGCAGCACCGAAAAAATAATCCAAAGCCCCCTTTTCAGGTTGACTCTGAAGGGCCGTGTTTGAGAGATTCCATGAACGCCTGGAAGTTGGCTTGTTTGGATATGGATCAATCCGAGAATCCATCTTCCCAAAAAAAGTGGAATGAGCCGCTCTACAGGTTGGCACGAAATAATCTCATTATTACATCCACTAATACTCCTGAGCACGCCCGCCTGACGGTGAGAGAATGAGAGTTGGGCCTATGGCTTCAGGCGTTATCGTCGCCTTACACAGACCCTGTGCTCAGTGCCTACTTTCTGGCTCGCAACAAGTTTGCTCCTTGCGTGGCTCCAAATCGCTGTCAGAGTGCTGATCGGCTGGCAGGGCACGCCAACATAAATGACATCATCCGTCGGGCTCTTTTTACCGCCGCAGTGCTAGCTGACTAAGAACCCAATGGCTAGGCACGCTACGCTGGAAAGAGGCCTGGCGGAATGACCATAATGCCTTGGCAGTTAGGTATGCCATTGGTGTGGGTTGCTACCTCTGTCAACACCCTCGCGCCATCCCATCGCCTGCTGCAGATGTAGAAAAACACAAAGAGCGCAAATATTACAACCTCATTGGGAGCTATAATTATGTTCGTATCATTTGGGGTTGGAAGTTTGAACTAGAGCCGCGGGGTCCGAGTGCTTATCGAGTAGTTCGGGACATAGCCAAGCGGTTGATTGACTCTTCACGTGACTAGAAGAATTCACGTCAAAGAATCAGCATTGCCATCCAACATCCCAACGCTGCCATCCTTTTAGACTCTTTTCCCACTGATAGCGATGCAGACGAATTATTTGATGCCTAGTTAGCTCTTCCAGTTTTCTTTATTTATGTACTTGTACAAAACATATTTATTTTAGTTTGTTTATTTAATACATTTATTTATTGTATTAAGGTTAAGGTAATTAATTAAATAAAACGTTCCTACGGGCAAAAAAAACGATTTTTCCCAAAGTTCAACCTAGAGTTGGTTCTCAACTCCGATCTGGTTATTTATGTCGGATACCTTCAGTCTTCACAAAAAAATGAACTTCAATTAAACGAACACAAAATTACCTGTTAATTATGAAACGTTTATAATTTAATGTCTTTTCCACTAAAGCTACTTATTACCAGTGGTCTACGTTTCCCTTTTCCTTAGCTCCGATTTTAGTTTAACTTAACTCCAAGTCACATTCGTTTTTCAAGTTTTTGTTTAATTTGTGATCAACACAACAGTAAACAAATACAAAACTGCCTGAAATTATAATAACTATAACGCAAACGTAAGAAAAATTGAATTTCGAAACGAAGGTAACTGAACCTTGTCGCATCCCCCATAAAGGGATGCGTTGAATTAGCCTCCACAAGTGGCGATATAAAAATTAATGCCCGGTGTATCCTCACATTTGCGATAACCTCCATTTTGCTTGACTACTTATTCTTTTTACCCTGGCTAATAGTTAACAGTATACAGGGTTACTGGTAACTCGACGTATTCCTTGCAGGACGTCATAGTAGGGTTAAAATGCAACAAATTAAGCCACCAAATGTCCTACCGAAATTCAGTAGTTTTTGAATTAGTTAAGAGTTTTAGTTTTTTAATGAAAAATCCCAGATTAAACCATTTGAAACCAATTTAAAAATGATTTACGGCGCGACTGTACTGAAATTTAAGTTATTATCATAGTTGACGCCGTAGCAGACCTTTGTTAATAATTAAAAGTTCAATAATGCCTAAAACTTTGGCAAATATCACTAACAAAACATTTAATTTTTTGTAATTTTTGCTATTACTTCATAAAAAATGTAGTCTAGTGCAAAAAAATACTACACCTGGTGTACAAATTACTAAGAAAATATCCTTGTCTTATCAGCTATCTAAAAAGGTATGAAAGTTAATACAAAATCATGGACTACATTATGAAAATCGTTTTTGATTTAGTACAGGCGTGCGTTTCACAAAAAGCTGGTTATTCGAAAAATCAAAAACAAAATCGTGAACATTATTATTCTTTTTAATCAATATTAAAAACTTTAATTACACACATTTCACATGTCTTGTTCGATGTGCGGCCCTCGGTTTCGAATACATGTTCTTATTCGCTTCCTTACTTCGGTTTTTGTTATTCTTGAGGTGATTGTTGCCCTCATCTGGTCCGCCGCATGTATAATTCTCTCCCTTAGTTCTTCAATTGAATTTACTGGGGTCACATAAACTAGATCTTTCATATGACCCCAGACGTAAAAGTCTAGCGGCGTCAGATCAGGGCTTCGTGCAGGCCACGGAATCGGCCCACCGCGGCCTATCCATCGGTTTGGATAGTTTTCATCCAGCAATTGTCGAATTGTGATTCGGAAGTGGGCTGGACATCCGTCATGTTGGTAAATCATGTTTGCTCTTCTTTCTTCCGGTACATCCGTGAGCAGTGCTGATAAATGATTTCTGAGGAAATCTTCATAAAGTTCCCCATTTAGTGTTCGGGGTAAAAAATGTGGGCCAATTAATTTGTCGTCAATAATACCCATCCAAACATTAAGCGAGAACCTTCGCTGGGATGCGGTTGGTTTCAGTTTTTTAGGGTTTGCTTCTGCTTTCGGTGCCCAGTAATGTAAGTTGTGGTAATTTGTGATACCATCACTATCAAAACATGACACATCGGTCCACAGAATGTTTTTTATAAAGTTTTCGCTGTCGGCGTCGGCACTTAGCATAAAACGACAAAATTCAAGCCGTCTCGGCGGATCTCCTTCTTCTAATGACTGGACTGGTTGGTAATGGTATGGATGTCGGCCTGACAAGTGAACTACAGACCAGACTTTCCACTGTGACATACCAAGCTCACGCGCTACGATGTTTGTCGAAAAGCGAAGTTGATATTCTCGCCGCGCCTCAGCAGCGTTACCGTCACAAAGTCCGTAACAGTACATTATGTCAGCGTATTCAGGATTAGAATATGCAGCCATAGTCAGCGCTTATGAAAGCACAGCACAGCACAAGAGCAAGATACGCAACAACAGTTAGGGAAATAGCAAGTAACAAAACACGAGCTTGCGCGACGTAGAGTTGAAACTAACTAACGCTGACGACCAAATTTTGCAAGATCGCACCCCCTGCCATGCCGAGAGAACGATAGCGACCAATCACAAAGCTCCCCGAGTGGTTGGAGTTCAAGCGCAGGTAAAAACTACCAATAATACGAATACGAAACAATAGGTTGACCGTCTCGCAATTTTACCTGCCCCCCATAAAACTCTTCTCTTCCCTGGCACACATGCAAAAGTATTGATACGCATCGGTGTAACAGGAGGATTGCTAGTTACGCTTCGGTATAATAGAAGGAATGCTGATGTTAGCTGACACCATTCCTGCGCATCGCGACCGCGGCCGGCACGAGGCGCCGACTCAGCAAGTGCGTCACTACATCGCGCCACCTTTGATTCCGCAAACTCGTAATTAATTATGCATGTAAAATTATATTCATTCTTGGTACATACTTCGACCAATTATCCTTACTTTTAAATTGTAATTTTGTTATAATTAAATTTGTCCTAAGTAAATTGGTTTTTTTTGCATCCTCCGGCTCCAGTTCACATAATTGGCGCAGTCGGTAGGATACTCGCGGGCCGGTTCGCGAGCGCGATAACTTTAAGTCATCTTAAGAAACGCGATTCGCGAGTCACCCGGGTGACTTTCAAGCACCAGCAACGAGTATCCGGATCTACAGGAACCTGCAGCCAGAGGTGTATCCAGACATCGATACCGCAGAGGGGACCAATGATGTACATGTGAGTACTCTAGAATTGTTCTTGAGTTGCTTCCTTTCTATTTTGTTACTTTTAAACTTCCAAGATTTTCCATCCCAGGCAATCGCGGAACCCTAGGTTAGATAGAGAGTCGAGGTTAGAGTTATTAGATTCGGTTAGAAGTCTAGATTTTAGTGACGTAGGAAGTTCAGATCAGTTAGAAACTATGTCGAGAGTAGATGAAATATTTAAGGCCTTGCGCATGGTGCCCGAATTCGACGGAAATACAAACGTGCTTACTAGATTCATTAAGTTATGTGATCAATTAGTTGCAACTTACGTATCGCGAGAGCCAGGAAGTGAGTTTACGAATTTAGCTTTAATAAACGGCATTCTTAATAAAGTCACGGGTCCCGCCGCCAGGTTAATTAACACTAACGGTATCCCTGAAAACTGGGCAGGCATTCGTAACGCTCTAGTAAATAACTTTTCGGACCAACGCGATGAGACCTCGCTTTATAACGACATGGCCCTCTTGACCCAAGGGTCCTCCACACCCCAGGAGTATTACGAAACTTGTCAAAATTTATTCGGAACCATTATGACGTATGTAAGCTTGCACGAAACAGTGCAGACTACAATAGAATCCAAACGCACCCTGTACCAAAAGTTAACCCTCCAATCTTATCTAAGGGGCCTTCGCGACCCACTTGGTTGTCGTATTAGATGTATGCGTCCAGAAACAATAGAAAAGGCCTTAGAGTTTGTTCAGGAAGAAATGAACACACTTTACCTGCAACAACGTAATGATCGTATAACGCCAGATAAAAAATCCCATTTACAGTTAACTAACGGTTCATCGAACATGGGCATTCCCGGGTTGCAGCCCGTACCCATGCCTACACCTAGGCCATTTAATTTTCATATACCCGGTCAATCTCGACCAGGTTTTGCAATGCATCCCCAACGCCCTCCACTGCCATGGAGACCTACTATGAATCAGCCTCAACATCTTCAAGGCCCGTCGCGTACGCAGCAAACGTTCGGTGCTCGACCACCGAATTATAACCCACAGAATAACGCATTCAGGTTTCAACCACCCAGAGCGCAAAGTTCAAATGATACACCGAAACCGATGAGCGGCGTGTCACATTTCGTACCGAAACCAATGCCATTCCGTGGTCACGATTGGTCCAGGGGAGGAAATCCACCCCCGTCGAACTATTTCAGAACTAGGGAGATGAATTTTAATGAATGTTACGATTATTTCTATCAGCACGAGCCTTATGATAATCTTGAAGTATACCAGTATGATTACGACGGATACCCCGACTACTATAGCTATCATTACGACCCATCTTTGTTCCAACAGCCAACGCCCTATTTAGATTCAGGTGTAGCCCCCCTAGCACCACCGGTGGAGGCGCCTGCTGCTGCTGAAGCTAATCCCTGTAAAACTGAAAATTTTCAGAAGGATCAAAGTACAAACGAGCGAAAATAGAAGTCAACCTACAGACACAGCGTTATTTGCCTTATATACAAATTTCCGATCCACCGCTAAAATTACTCATTGACACTGGAGCAAATCAATCGTTTATTAACCCTGAAACCATAAAGAGATACTATCCACATTTACCTTGGAATTACGATCCCTTTGAGGTAACTAATGTGCATGCGACTAGCCGCAACGATTACTCTATTAACTTGCCATGCTTTCAGGAATTCAACGATCAAACTTACTTAACATTTTTCATTTACAAGTTTCATGATTTCTTTGATGGGCTCATTGGGTTAGATCTTTTAAATAAATGGGAATCTACAATTGATCTTAAAAATAACAAATTAGTTACAAAAAATGCAGTTAACCCTATAGCCATGTATAACTCACGTAACTGCAACTTATACGAAGACATGATTCCAGCAAAATCCTCCAAATTAGTAAGAGTTCCAGTTAATATAGCAAACGGTGACGCGATAATCCCTGCACAGATTGTTTCAAACTGCAACGTAAACGAATGTATTACTACCGTTCAAAATAATCGCGGTTACTTAGAAGTTTTTAATACAACATCAAATGACTTAATTTTCTCTATGAACGAACCAGTTAAAGCAGAAGTTTTTAATATGGAATGCACGGTTACTAAACTGCCATCGTGCCGCGTTAGAGAGGTTTTGTCCCGGTTACGTACAGAGCACTTAAATGAGGAAGAGCGAATCAACTTAACATCCTTAGTCTCTCAATACGCTGATGTATTTTATATCGAGGGAGAAGCACTTACCTTCACCAATAAAATAAAACACAGCATTCATACCACAGATGAAGTTCCGGTATACACTAAAACTTACCGGTATCCGTTTATACACCGTCAGGAAGTCCGCAGTCAAATATCAAAGATGCTAGAGCAAGGTATCATCCGTCCTTCAGAATCCGCTTGGAGTTCGCCTATTTGGGTGGTTCCAAAAAAACCTGACGCGTCCGGAAAAGTTAAATGGCGAATTGTTGTAGACTTTAGGAAACTAAATGAAAAAACTATAAATGATAAATATCCTATACCCAACATAGCTGATGTTTTAGACAAATTAGGAAACTGCAACTACTTTACAACCCTCGATTTGGCGAGTGGATTTTACCAAGTCGAGATGAACCCCAGCGACATCCCAAAAACCGCCTTCAACGTAGAGCACGGTCACTTTGAGTTCCTACGCATGCCAATGGGACTTAAAAACTCTCCGTCCACGTTCCAGCGAGTCATGGACAATGTCCTTAGGGATCTTCAAAATTCTATTTGCCTGGTCTACCTCGACGATATTATTGTCTTTAGCACCTCATTGCAGGAGCATATTGTTAATCTTGAAAGGGTATTTAAAAGACTAAGAGAATCCAACTTTAAGATACAGATGGATAAGTCTGAATTCTTAAAGTTAGAAACTGCTTATCTTGGTCACATTATTAGCAAAGACGGCATCAAGCCAAATCCCGACAAAATCATAGCCATACAGAAATTCCCTATTCCCAAAACAAGTACGGAAATAAAACGATTTCTAGGACTTATAGGCTATTATCGGAAATTTATTCCAGATTTTGCCAAAATTACCAAACCAATGACGCAGTGCTTAAAAAAGGGTTCTAAGATAAATTATAACGATAGTAACTATATAAATTGTTTTGAAGAATGTAAAACACTATTGGCTAATGACCCGATACTGCAATATCCAAACTTCGATAAGGACTTCTTACTCACTACAGATGCATCTAACTTTGCCATAGGAGCCATACTTTCACAGGGACCGATAGGATCGGACAAGCCTATAGCTTATGCTTCGCGTACCTTAAACAGCAGCGAGATAAACTACAGTACAATCGAGAAAGAGCTCTTAGCAATAGTTTGGGCAACAAAGTACTTTAGGCCCTATCTGTTTGGTAGAGTATTCAAAATAATTACGGATCATAAACCTCTCCAATGGATAATGAACCTAAAAGAGCCTAATTCAAGGTTAACTCGTTGGAGGCTTAAACTAAGCGAGTATAACTATTCGGTCATCTATAAGCAAGGCAAAAGCAACACGAACGCTGACGCTTTGTCACGTATAGAAATTAATAATGAGGAAGCCAGTTCCATTGTAGTAAATGTGTCCGAAAAACCGAACTCCTCAGCTGACTCAACCACACTGACAGCCCATACTAGTGCTGAACATCCAATACTAGAAATACCCATCTCAGAAGAACCTTTAAATAGATTTAATAGACAGATCTGTTTTACTGTAGTTGGTGATATAAAGAAACGACCAACTGTTTCTAAACCATTCGAGTCCCACACTCGTACGTCTATTCAATTATCAGAAAGTAACCTCGAAGAAGACGTTGTGAACTCAGTAAAAGAATTCATAAACCCCAAAGTCAAAACCGGCATCATAATTCATCCCGCATTGGCTATGTACAGAATAATTCCCATCATCCAAGAAAAGTTCAAAAGCTCCGCGATGAATCTGGTCTTAGTTAAAACCGAACTTGAAAATGTCAAGGAATACCTTCGTCAGCAAGAAATCATTCAAAAATACCACGAAGGTAAAACCAACCACAGAGGTATTGGTGAGTGCCATCTTGCATTGTCACATAAGTACTATTGGCCTAAAATGAAGGACCATATCGCAAAATACATAAACGAATGTAATATTTGTGGCCAGGCCAAATATGACAGAAATCCTATTAGACAAAGACTCTGCGTAGTCCCGCCGCCGACGAAACCTTTTGAGGTCGTTCATTTAGATTTACTAACAATTCAAAGTGAAAAATATCTAACAATTATCGATTCATTTTCTAAATATGCCCAAGCATACCATCTTAGAGATGGTACCGCAGTCAGTGTCATCCAAGCCGTTTTAAAATTTTGCACACATCACGGTGTCCCTTTATCTTTAGTCACAGACCAAGGACCCGAATTTAATAATCAATTATTTAACGAATTTGCGCGAGTCCACAAAATGCAGCACCATAAAACTTTGGCCTACACTCCCAACGATAATGGAATGATTGAACGGTTACATAACACCTTATTAGAACATCTTAGAATACTTAAACTAGAAAATCGCAATGAACCAGTCGTTAATCTTATGTCATACGCTATAATAGCATATAATAGCAGTATACATAGTTTTACAAAGTGCAGACCACTAGATTTAATCACAGGTCATACAGATCCTCGAGATCCTTTAGATTTAGATTTATCTGTGCATTTGCTCCAGCAATATGTGCAAGAGCATAAGAATAAAATGACTAAAGTTTACGAGATTATCAACGAAACATCCCTGCACAAACGAACTGAGTTAATTGAAAGTAGAAATAAAGATAGAGAGCCTGAGAAGGAGTATGAGCCAAACCAGCAGGTATTTGTTAAGAATCCTCTCGCGAGCCGTCAAAAACTTGCCCCGCGTTATACTCATGACACAGTACTAGCCGATCTACCCATACATATATACACGAAAAAGAAGCGCGGTCCTGTCGCCAAATCACGCCTTAAGAGGACACCTAACACTGGCAATTTGTTGCAGGACACTACCATCACTGATGTTCCTGGTCCATCTGACCCGAGCGGAGGACATATCACTTGACCCACTGGATAACGGCCCTGCACTACTACCCTTTAAGCTGGGATCAACGAAAATAATATCACACTATCACTCATTCCTCCTTAACATTAACCTTGCAGACATACAATCAAAAATCGACTTAGTGAAACTACAGTTAACAGAATTCAGTCCCTTAGTTAACAATAAAACATCCACGCTCTTTGAACCCCACCTTAACTACCTTGAAAGCAAACTAGAAAAGATATCCTCACAGTTAGAAAGCTTTGAGCCAAGTCGTAATAAACGTGGTCTCATAGACGGACTAGGTTCAGTCATCAAAAGCATCTCAGGAAATCTAGATTACACAGACGCGTTAAAATATAACGATGCCATCCGAGTTTTACAAGGAAACGAAGATAAACTAAAATCAGAATTTCTAAATCGCGTAAGTCTAACTAAGGAGTGGATGCTTGAATACACTAATGTACTAAACAGGATAGATGACAATCAAAAACTTATCTCCAGCAAAATAAACGCCCTAATAAACCAAGATAATACTAGGCAAGCAGACTTAGTTAGTTATGCTCATTTTGCCCAATACCTTCTTATTTTAAATGATAACGTTGAAACGTTATCTGACGAATTATATAGAATAGAACTTATGTTAGCTTTTATACGTGCATCAAGTACGATGCACTCTATGGTTAGTCTAACTAATCTTAAAACTATGTTAAGTAAATTAAAGTTAATATATTCGAGAGATGAAATTATAGACCTCGACCTTAGAGATTATTATAACGTTCTAAAAGTTGGATCATATTATAGCGATAAAAAAATAGTTATAGTCATAAAGTTTCCGATTGCCTTACCTAGAACCTACACCTTATACAAACTTTCCATAGTACCTAATAAATATAACCTAGCCCTAATGCCTACCTTACCATACATAGCAATTCAGGGACTATATTCTATGTACATAGAGACAGAATGTCCGAAGATTGATCCATGGTACCTCTGCGAGGAGAAGGTCAACTACAAGATTCAAGACAAGCCGGATTGCGTTCAACAACTAATCACGCAACAGAACACTAGCTCATGTACACTAACACCGGTCAGCTTGAACAAAGAAGCCATGGAGAAACTAGATGAGATGCATTACACTCTCAGCTTCCCGATCCCGACAAAAATCCAGACATCCTGCGGACAGGAAGAATTTATGATCGCCCAAGGAAGTTACCTAGCTACCATACCACAAAATTGCTTTATAAAAACTCCCGAATTCACAATCTCAAACATTAACAATCGAATTAAAGGGCACACATTGAAGATAGCACAACTACCCCTCAACCAGAGCGGCATACCGAGAAATGAAGAATCGCTAGTAAAACTGAACTCGATAAATCTCGAAAATCTGCATAGCAGCTACCAGAAGATCTCAGTACAACCTCCAATAAAACTTACCCATACCAACGTTGAGAGTATCTATCATACCACTATACCCGTATACTCACTACTGTTAGGTGCAGGCGTACTCGGAATTATATTCATGTATCGACAATATGCGAGAAAGAAGGCTGGAAAAGCTTGCCCTACACAACCAGAAACCGCCCAAGAAATCTACGCTCAAGTGGAACCTAGAAGAAACATCCAACCAGAGGAAGTTATAATCGACACCAACCATCTAGCAGCAACATTGTCAACTTCGTTCAACAAGTAGCTGCTGTACTTCGGGGGGAGGTGTTACGCATCGGTGTAACAGGAGGATTGCTAGTTACGCTTCGGTATAATAGAAGGAATGCTGATGTTAGCTGACACCATTCCTGCGCATCGCGACCGCGGCCGGCACGAGGCGCCGACTCAGCAAGTGCGTCACTACATCGCGCCACCTTTGATTCCACAAACTCGTAATTAATTATGCATGTAAAATTATATTCATTCTTGGTACATACTTCGACCAATTATCCTTACTTTTAAATTGTAATTTTGTTATAATTAAATTTGTCCTAAGTAAATTGGTTTTTTTTGCATCCTCCGGCTCATGTTCACATAATTCAATCATACCTTTCTGAATAACTGATAAGACAAGGATATTTTCCTAGTAATTTGTACACCAGGTGTAGTATTTTTTTTTTTGCACTAGACTACATTTTTTATCAAGTAGGGGAGACCGGGGCAAGACGAAGCTCGGGGTAGGACGGGAAGTGTGCTTGTATGCGTGACTGGTGAACGCAACAGAGCCTAACTCGGCGCCATTCGCACGATATTCAGTCACGTCACACGAGTCCGAGGGGTACGTATGTGTCACTGCGTGTTTTGGCTTCGCGGCGAGAAAAAACTGGTTTTTGGAGGATTCTTACCAAGTTTTCTGTTTTAAATCGATGTGCACGAAGGTAGGTATCAAAATTCATTAGTTTTAAAACACTACAACAAGTATGCGGTAAAGTGTTACATTAGCATTGCTAAACCACGCGTGTAACCAGTTTTTGTTTGTGTAGCATTGCTAATGTAACACTTCACCGCATACTTGTTGTAGTGTTTTAAAACTAATGAATTTTGATAGTTTTTCGTTGAATAATTTTGTATGTTAGAACCGTTATTACTTTTGCAAAATGTGTCTCTTGGGGCAAAAAGGTCGGGGTATAATGGGATAGTATCCCGTTTAGCCCCCTTTGTGTAAGTTTTTTGGAAACAACTATTTAATTATACTTTACTTTTTGGTTGCAGTAACAATGGTACGAAATTATATTTTTTGTGCTGATCGGTCTGCGGAACCAATGAGGACTGAGGTTTTACCTCAGCCTTCGGCTTCTGCTCATTTAATTAAAGAAAAGATTCCTGTGAGACAAATACAGCCAGCAAAATCTTCGTTTTCCGTGACCCCAGAAAATTTCATAGCCATACCGACGGAAGTAAGAACCCAGAAGAAAAACAAGAAAACGCAGTTAAACTGCAATACTTCTTACGAGCTTCTCCGTACAAGAATGATCTCATGAGAGATATCAATAAAAGACAAAAAGTAAATAAGACGACTGACAAAAAAAAAACCTGACATTAAAAAGACTGAAAAGGAAATCCTGAAAAAAAGAAGGCAGAAAAAAACATACATAAAAAAGAAAGTGACACGAATACTAATTCATCTGAAGACGATAAAAATGATTGTCCTTGCATATATTGTGGGTATTTATATTCACAGTCTACTGAAGGATGGGTTATTTGTAGCGTGTACCATGGCTAGGCCCATAATTCCTGCGGAGGTGTAGAAGGTGACGATGAAGTGGCACATATATCTGAACGTTGTCAACCAGATTAAATGTGTGCTCATTATGCCCCATGGTATTTCCCATTTTGCCCCGATCATGGGGCAAGATGGGATATTTGACATGTGCCATTTAGTTCATTTATATGTCGAAAAATATGTGACTTAGCGCTGTGAAAGATTGTAATTATTTTAATTAAAACTGTAAAGTATTCCTTGGTTGTAAGAGATTTTTGATAAATGTTTTTATTTTCATATTATGACGCTTTTTCTCTTAAATATCCCATCTTACCCCGGTCTCCCCTAATAGCAAAAATTACAAAAAATTAAATGTTTGGTTAGTGATATTTGCCAAAGTTTTAGGCATTATTGAACTTTTAATTATTAACAAAGGTCTGCTACGGCGTCAACTATGATAATAACTTAAATTTCAGTACAGTCGCGCCGTAAATCATTTTTAAATTGGTTTCAAATGGTTTTCAATGGTTGAATCTGGGATTTTTCATTAAAAAACTAAAACTCTTAACTAATTCAAAAACTACTGAATTTCGGTAGAACATTTGGTGGCTTAATTTGTTGCATTTTAACCCTACTATGACGGCCTGCAAGGAATACGTCGAGTTACCAGTAACCCTGTATAATATTAATCCCTTACGTGCCGAAAGACTGTGACCCATTGCAGAAAACATCAAATCGAATTTGTTTGACTGGGCTGCCTTCCGAATATGAAAGTATTGCTCACAGCGCTCACATCAATAAATTGGCCTTCCGATTTGGTTATCACGATTATGACAGTTGAGAACTGACGGAACGCTCGTGACCGCGCTAACAGTGCTCACTCAACGTCAAAACCCATAAACACCATATAAAACTAGTTTACATCACAAATTTCTTCTTTTTATTTGGTTTAATGGCAACTGCAGCCAGTAGCATAATTTCTAATAAATCCAAGTTAGTTTAAGCTATCATCCTATCATCATCAGCCTATATTGTTCCCACTGCGGGGACACAGTCCTCCTCTTGGTGAGAGGGAGGGGGCCGTAATCCACCACGCGGGCCCAGTGCGGGTTGGTAGATGTGACATGTCTTCGAATGTTTTGTTCTAGTATCGATGTGAGTGAAATACGGAACGCGGCGTGAGTTTTGACGTGACAGTGACAATTAGTAATGTCACTCAACAAAATATTGTGGCGCCAATTTTCACACCGTCTGATGATCTGATCCGCTGTCCGCATTGCTTCTGAAATCAATTTCACGCTATTGTGAATTTGTGACTCGGTTTTCGTCTGATGAAATCAAAGATTGCGCAGCGACTTTTACTTAGTGATAGTGACCATAAATAAAACCTCTAAATATGTCTAATATGAAAACTATTTCAAACGTTGCGCGAGCGATACTTAAGAGACCTTTCAGGGTATCTATTGAAGGCAATATCGGCTCTGGAAAGTCGACATGCATCCAGTTCTTTGACAAATATCCCAATGTTGAGAAACACGGGGTAAGTGTAATAATTATGCTTATTGTAAAAATAGAGCCTCTAAAAATAACCTTTTCCATAACTTAAGAATTCAAAATCCAGGTCAGATTACTTCAATATACCTCACATATTCAATAAACTCAAATGACTAATTTTCTCTCCTTATAAAGAATGTTAAAACATCACTCTTCCTACATACAGGGGAGTTCCTCGTTATTACATTTTGGTTACTTTTTTACATCAAACACTACACAAGAATATAACTAAAACTCTCAAATTAATAATAATAATAATAATTTTATTCACCAAAATAAGAACACGTATTACAGAAAGGAAAATGACAATATACACTAAGTAATGGCTTAAATTTGGTAATACATAAAGTTTGGGACTGTCTGCATCCGAACTAGGTAGTAAACCTGTATCTCGGATTGCATTTGATCCCCGTACATAAATTGTGATAATTTGATAGCCATGTTAAAGGTTGTAAACATAAGATTGCCATGTATCTAGAAACTTGGAAAGTATGCACAATGTAAGAGAAAATGTAAATGAGGTGTGAAGCTGTTTCTTTGTCTGTGTACATCTGAGTGGGTATATGTGTGAATGTGTTTGTGTGTGTGTGTGTGTGTGTGTGTGTGTGTATGTGTGTGTGCGTGTGTGTGCGCGTGTGTGTGTGTGTATGAGATGTTGATGGGAAGATTATTCAATATGAGTGGGTAAAGTAGTACCTTGTCTATTTGGGGATGTTCAAAATCGCTTCTGTTTCGTCGTAAGTAAGTTTTAATAGGTAGTTCTGTATTTGTTTTTTACAGAGTGTCCTATTGAGTGGGTAAATATTAATAATTTTGTTGATTTTATCGTATAGGTAAGGACCAAGAAAAATGAAGAATCTCTTAATAAAAGATGTTTTGGGTACACATGTACGTTTGCATACTGCATATTTCCTACGTTTGCGTAAAGTGTTTGGATCGTAAATGAGATCACCATGTTGTTTTATGATTATACTTAAAATAAAAAGTTGACGAACAGTCAGCACTTTGCATGATTGGTATAGCTGCGTTGTAGGATACAGAATAGGTCGAAATGTGATAGTTTTTAAAATAGCTCGTTGAGCTATTTCAACTTTTTTCAGGATGGTTTTCGGAGCGCCTCCCCAAGATGAGATGCAATACATAATTATTGACTGGCAAAGCGCGAAATAAACTTGCTTGAGTAGTTTAGCGTCGGCGGCATATCTGAGATTTTTAAAAACATAGATTAGTTTCCGTACGCGTGCACTTAACTGTTTAATGTGTTCTTTGAAACTAAGGTTGCTATCAATTATTATACCCAAGTACCTGATGTTATTGGCACGCTCTAGAGATTTGCATGAGCATCCCACGCCAGATAGGCATTCATGGGATATGATGTGACAATTATTAATAGCGTCACCGAGTTTAGAATTACCTGTTTTCAGGAACCATTACATGAATGGCGCAACGTATGTGGTCATAACCTACTTGGTCTACTATACGGTGATATGAACAAATGGACCTTCCCGTTCCAACACTATGTACATCTGTCCCGACTAAAGATACAGACCAGCCAGCCTTGCAACTCTAATATCACTGTGAAGATGTTTGAAAGGTAATTTATTTTGTTTTTGTGCTCACTAGATCCAGCATGTGGCACAAAATGGCACAATTTCTCAGTTATATTATCTTTTTGTTTTGGAGAGCAGTAGTGGTAGCCTAGTGGCATCAGCTCCGACTTAGGCACCCTTTGAACCCAGACATGTGTCATGCTTTACTTTGTATAAATAATTTCATCACTTCTCAACAACAATAATGGAAAACATCATGAGGAAACCTCAAAATGTCCTAGAACCAACTGTGACGTTTATAGGCTAATTATGCTATGCTAGTGCTATTATTTTTTAAATAATTATCTGTTCAGTCTGAGCTAGAAAACCTTAACATTTGGGTCTGGGCTTTATGAACTGCTACTACAAGCATTATTGTCATCATCATTGACAGTCTTGTTCCACCTACTGCTGAATATAGGCTTCCTCACTAAGCAGACACAGAGTTGTGGACACCAGCCCGTGTTTCAAACACAACTCCGTATCAAAGTGCATATATTGCGTACCAGTGGAAAATCAGTTATTCGATCCACCCCAGCTCCTCTAAGAAGGCCAGCAAAGCTTTGATGTTACTGACAATCTCACTCAGGGTACCTGGGTTACCGAAGTACTTTGTCCTATATGTGGCAACCACCAGGCAGTTTAGCAGCACATGTACTGCTGTCTCGTTCTCCTCCATGCAGGAAGCCTCCTCCCTTTTGTACCATTTTTCCCTGGTTATAACAGCATGATCATCATTATCTTGCCCGCATCCTGTGCAGATGCAGATGTTAAGCTTATTTTTGTTTTAAACCCTCATTTCAGATCTGTGCAGAACAGTAGGCACTGTTTTGTGGAGAATGCTAAGAAACAGAACTTCCTTGAAGACGCTGAATATGAAACATTGGTAGCTTGGTTTGATTGTACTGAGAAGTGCCTTGATATTAGTTTGGATCTCATAGGTGAGCCGTTTATCCTTTTGTCCCCAGTTACAAATAGATGTCAAGCCAAATTGTGAATATCAAAAGATGTAGTGTTGGAGGACCTCCCACAAGGCAGACCAATGACCTGGTGAAGGCTGCAACATTCAGTTGGATGCAAGAAGAACAGAACCGGTTGAAGTGGCAGTGCTTGGAGGAAGTCAAGGTCCAGTACTTCTCATGCACCAGGATGTCTTTAGGCTGGAATGATGATATAAATATCGAGACTAAAAATGATAAGATATTGCATTTCATTGTGCACTAATCATTCTAACTCATACCTTATTACAATGATAAAGAGTCACATGATGTTTGCATGTGACTTCCACTTTCATCATACCTGTACCTGTTTAATTTTACAGTTTATCTAAGAACAACCCCTGAGATAGTGTGGGAGAGGATGATGAAACGTGGCAGGGCTGAGGAGTCAGAAGTACCTTTAGAATATTTGAAACAGGTCAGCTTTTATTTTTATTCTGTTTTTACATTAAGGACGCTATAACATTTTTCTACAAATATCGGTGGTTTTCCAGTACCAATTACATCAAGAGGAATCACAACTGCGAAGTCAATTATGGTCTTTAATTAAAGATAATTTATTCATCTCCATTATGGTACCATAAAAATTATATAGTCCCATACAATATTTTCACAAAAATACGTTTTCCCCACCGCAATAATCGAAGAAAATGAAAAATAATAGGGTCTGGAAAGGTACCTGTATAGTGAGATCAACTGCATATTTTAACTTCAAAATGACAACAAATTGTGGCTAGTATAATCTCCTACGTTTTGCCTAAATATTTTGTAATTAAATACATAACTTTTTTATTTATGAGAAAAATAAAGAACGTTCTCAACTTTCTTCATACATTTTAAACTCGCGGCTTCTCATTCCGCGCTCAGACGCGCCCTAGGAAGCACGGGCGTATCACTTTTTTGTACAAAATAAATACGATCAAAATAATAATAAAGTGAGTGCCGTGCTGTATACTGTGGTTGAAAAATGTTGATACTTTTCGGACCAAAACTATGAGTACCAAACTTATTATCAGAACTTGATTTAGAAATAAATAACTCAAATTCTGTTGGGATTATTGAGGTAGGGTAATTATGACTATGTATTCATTTTCAAGAATTCAAAATGGCGGATAATTATTCAATAAAAAGTTATATTTTCAACGTGGTAATAAAATTATGCAAGTGTCGTCCATTTTTGGAACGAAATTCTTTAATGTAGCTTGCGGTAGGGGTAAACAAGGGTGCTGAATCTGATTCAAAATCAAAAATGGTGGTTACGAAAATTTTCAAAATTTTCATCATGGGTGTCGTTTTCAAGATTTTCGAAGGTGCTGAAGCCGAAAACTCCATACAAATTACATTTGGAGCCAAAAAAAAGCGACCCCACAAGTTTTTCATTCAAAACGACGAATATTTTAACTTTTTAAATAAAAAGTGGGCATAGCTATCAAATTTGGATAATTTTAGGATAGTTATTACGAATGATTCATCCAAATTTGATCCAAATACGGCGGGTATTGTTTTTTTATAAAAAGATCTTTATCCATATTGGGGGTAGGGATTATAAAATCTTCGATTTTTTAATTTAAAATGGCGGATGTACTGTTATGATGAAATGTCGACATGGGTATCAATTTTGGAGGTTTTGCTAGTATGTAGTCACAATATTTAACGTAACTTTAATTATTTACATAAATAAAAAATTCTGAATACGCGCTGCAATCTCAAAGGTGAGGGTCGCGCGTCACACAATTTTTGCTTAGATTTCTTTAAGGAATATCCTGTATATTTTCAACGATTACAACGATATTCTACGATCACCATCAGTTATATTTGTTTATTATCCAAAAATATTGTTAAAGTATTTTATTGTTACACCTCGTTTTTTTTAACTGTCAAATTATACGTTACCCCAAAAATATTGATGATCATGGTAGTAAAAGTTATTTACTGTCACTAAATTCAGATAGTAAAGTTACTTTACTACAAATTTTACTCAACAGTGCTAGTAAAATAAAATAAATAATACCTTCGAGTATCAAGATTAGTTAACTAATGTTTAAAATCGAGCAGACAATGGTTTCAATGTGTGCGTGCGCGTAATGTTGTTGTGTGGCGACTCAGATACCTAAACTTGAGCGATTCAAAAATGTTATAGCGTCCTTAAACTTACGTCTTCCGAAAGGACTATCCTGATTTTACTCAGCAGTGTCATATTTTGCCTATGTATAACTTAAAAGTATTTTTTGGGACAAACCATTGCCTTATCATTTATTGTTATGACCCCAAAATTCATTAGATCAACTCACCCTGCATTCAATCCAAATTTCATAAAGTGCATGATATAGAATCGGCTGCAGAATGTGGATGACCAAAGAGAATATAACCACTAGAGAGCGTATACGCCGATTTCTTCTAAGCACACGACTCACCACTGCGGGCCGGGGGACGAGGAAGAATGCGCGGCTGCAATTGGTCAGTTCAAGGTCAAGTTTCGTGGGTATGCCCGTCGTGGGGCTGGTTTACTTCATTAAGGGAAAATAGTCGATATCGATAAAATGGATTTTAAAATTGTGATAAATACTCAATTAAAATCAAAGAAATCATATTTAATCAAAATCAATCACTAATAAAATTAAAGTTAGAGAATCCAAGAACAAAATTTATGCCACTATCATATTTGGTGTAGAAACGGAGTCGAATATCATCCCCAAGGCAGAAGTTACTATGGCCACGTGAGTTTTGGCGCCAGTTTACAAACGGATTGTCAAGACGAAGCTAAACAAGCCACAGTATTCGAATTGAATAAAACTTACATTAATTTTTGTTTTTATTTTCGATATAGACTTTCAGCTATTAAAGGTAACAGCACTAATTTTTACGATAAAAATACAAAGGGAAAGTAAGGGATAGATGCATTAGAATTGTCTAATGAAAGAACGAGACTTTTCCAAAAGACATCAACGCGGGACTCAACAGTGTGCTGGTTTATCCAACCACCATTTTAAATAGACCTCTACGGTGGATAATAATCTGATTAAATCAAAATTATTTTTCGTACTGTTTACGTACCGATGAAAAGTTATGCGATCCTTTTTATAACTAGAAGTTTTGGAATGTTTCCCACACCACTTCACCGCGCATGAAGGCATTTTGATGCGTTATAATTGCAGATGAAGTTATATTATTTGCATTAATTTAGCGTGCACAGAGGTCTAACAATTGGTCACAACTAAAATGGTTACTAGAACCGTAGCCTATGCATAGGCGACAAAATACTAATAGTTTTCGAGCGGCGGGGCACTGTATGCGCAGTCAAGTGGTTATAATTATAGTCTTTGTGGATGACCAATGACCACAGTATTGGTTCATAGCACGAACACGCGACGTAAATTCGAACGATTTTTGTATCGAAACTACAAATACCCCTATGGCATTTTGGTTTTAATTTTTGCCACAAGCACAATCAGTATCACCCATACATATGGATAGTCTTAAAACAAAGTAAATATTGGTGCCGATTCCCTTATTCACAAACTAAACTAAATTTAAGTTCAGTGCATCTTTTTCTTTCTATTTCATTAAGAAAAGGACAGAAGATAAATTTTAGTTCAGTCCTGTCAAATTAATCAGCGCTTGACGTAAATTGACGTAATTTTAGTAGGCAAGTTTTTAATCACGTCTAAACTTGTATGGAGCGCTGATTAATTTGACAGGACTGAACTAAAATTTATCTTCTGTCCTTTTCTTAATGAAATAGAAAGAAAAAGATGCACTGAACTTAAATTTAGTTTAGTTTGTGAATAAGGGAATCGGCACCATTATGTGCGAAACCAGTATTTTCGATTTTAAAATCGTTATAATTTACGTTACGTTTAGGCCGAGCGCTCGTGTTAGGCCCACATATAAAAAAAAAACCTTTTTTAATCTGTATTATTTTTTCAGGTCCATGAATCTTATGAAAACTGGTTGAGTTCGCCAGATGTAGGCTGTGAGGTGCTGACGATTGACGCCGATAGAGGCCTCGAATGTGTAAAGGAGGATTTAGAAAGATATTCCTACAAAATACTTGGTGGAAATCACACAAATTAAATGAATTATTATGATTATTATTGATTTAGAAGTTATTGATATAGTTCCATATGCGGGTAATCTTGCGTTAAATATCATAGTTTATAAAATTATTGTTATTGTAAAAAGCATTTGAAAGGCTTTGGCTAAAGACATGAAATCTTATTGTTAAACTAAGTATTATCTTTAAAATTCAATGACACAATTTTGCTTATTGAGGTTACTGTGAGGCTATGAATATCACAATTATTGGATAAAAGAAAATATAAATGCTTCATAGGTGCAAAAGAAATATTCGTTTTATTAACCCCCAATGCAAAAAAAAAGAGGGGTGTTATTTGACTAATTAAAGATTTCAAATGATTGATCAACATTTACTAAGGGTTAAAGGCGTGTGTGTTCGACATTACGATAAGAAAACCTAAATTAATATTTTATTTGTTTCTATGGAAAAAGCAGGCTTCTTTATAACATTCATTTCTATTCTAGCTACTATTTATTTTGTAAGGATTGATAAGTATGTAAGTGTGACTGATAAAATTAGATAATTGTACTGAAATTGAATATTATGTATTATTGTTTAAGTTATTTTTATGTAATAATGAATTGCGTATTTTCATAATTAAAAACATGATGATTAACTGAGAATATGTTTTAATTATCACAAAAACAATATAATTTAATATTCCTAATTCCAAGGCCTATTTTGTGCAAGTAGTGTGTTCAATAAGTCCCATATTCATTGGGAAAAAGTTGCGCAGCATTGCTTCGAAGAACATTTTATGTTTAGGCCGCGTCCTGACCGAAAACGACTGACGTGCAAGTAACCGAACGTCGCGCTCTTTATAAATATGACGTCCTCGCGCGATCAATCAAGTCGCGATTATACGTCATAGTACATGAAAATGATATTGTATCGCGTGTTCTCGCGAAAATCGGTTTTGGTTAGGACACGGGTTTAGCAACTGTTGCTCAACTTGAGTTGTCAAGTTTGACGAAAGAGATACGACTTATAGTCATACCATTACAAAATAGGTCTCGGAAGTGCTATTTACACTAGCGTTATAATTTGTTCAACGGTACAGATGGTCGGCTCTGATGTTAGATGCGATCTCGCTCTCCCATTTGTCACCATTTGACAGAAGTTTCTCCTTGTTGTAAAGCAGCTCTTCGTGAGTTTCTGTTGAGAACTCGAAGTTGGGACCTTCTACAATAGCGTCGACGGGGCACGCTTCCTGTAATAGTCACAAAATATTATATCGTAACTAACATTTTGCAATAAATAAACTGTAATAAATGAAAAGGGCGTAAATCAGGAGTTCCCTGTCTGTGCACCGAGGTTGTTTTTCCTAGCCTATAACAGTAAATTATATTTTTTAGTAAGTAAGTCAGACTAGTGGTGGCCCAGTGGTATCGGCCCCGACTTACTAGTTGTAGGTCGTGGGTTCAAACCCAGGCAGGCGCTTTACTTTGTGTAATTAATTTCATCACCACTGCTCTCAAAACGGTGAAGGAAAACATCGTGAGGAAACCGGCATGTCCCAGAAGCAAAAATTCGAAGATATGTGACATCTACCAACACGCACTAGGCCCGCGTGGTGGATTACGGTGCACTCCCTCACACCGAGCGGAGGCCTGTGTCCCAGCAGTGGGAACAATATAGGCTGATGATGAAATAAAAGTTAGTAAGATTCAATTATTGAGAATTTTTTTATTTAAAATAATTTAGGTGGATTATTTTAATGAGTCTAGCTGCTAGATTCTAAAGCTGCACGCAGGTATCTCTTTTTGAAGGGAGTTGCCAAAAAAATGACAACATGTAAAGGGAGTTGTAGTATAAAGAAGATTGGGAACCCCTGCCCTAAATAGTCATGCTAGTTTTAGCATATTGAATCTCTTTTCGGAGGCAGAAACAGCGAGTGGTCACGTGTAACGATGTACCATCGGAACATCAGCTGAATCGAGCGAATATAAAGTTGCAAAAACAGGAAATAAACACGCTTGTTCAAAAAATATGAAATTGGCAACCCCTACCATATAATTTTGTGATTTATGTTGGATGCTAATAATATTATTACATACCTGACAAAAGCCACAATAGATGCACTTAGTCATGTCAATATCGTAACGAGTGGTTCGTCGCGAGCCGTCCTTCCGCTCCTCAGCCTCAATTGTGATGGCCTGAAATATGTATAAATATGGGTTAGTTGTGTGAAGAGTTCAGAGTGCGACCTTGAGAGCTGATATTCTAAAAACATTTCTCACTAATTCATGAGGAAAACAAATAAAAATCGAAATTGTTTGGTTACTTTTTGTATGCTTGTAAAAACTGCCTTCATAACAAGAAAAGCAGGTTACAAGCACTCTAATTTAATAATTAGGATGTATTATTATTTAGTAATTACAACAATTACTGTAATCCTAGAACAGTGTAGGAATGGCTTTCATTTAGATAATTCAACAATACTCATTGCATTATTTACATTGTTGAGCAGACAAATTTTTAGAACATGAAGCAGTGGAATTGATTAGATTAGAGCGCAGTTTGCTCACTCAAATTGTAAGACATTGGTCTTACAAAAAAAAAAATACGTCGCGTTGGAGGACCGCTCCAAACGTAACAATTTACTTACAAATAGTCTATTACCTAACTGAAGAAAACTTTTATGAAATGACTTCTAAATATTGCATTTAGGATACGACCGTCAACAACGTCTGCCCTCGCAGAGCGGTCCCCCAACGCGACGTATTTTTTTTTGAATTATTAATACATACTTAGGTACTTCAAGATTGAGTTTTTTAATTATTTTTTACTTTTTAAAGGGATTTTGGGTTTTTGTGTCGGGGGTTTTTTAAATTTTTAATTTAATACTTTATTTTATACTTTTTATAGGTATACTTATTATAATGTAGATTTTGTTAAGTTGTAAATACATAGAACTTCGCCGTGGCCAACAGGAAGATGGGAAGTTTCCGAAAACAATATCAATTCAATTTGATGATGCCACTATCGGCCGGAATTGTGCTGATAAGGCCACATAATGTAATTTTTCAAGTTCTTAGAGGATAGGGAAATATTGAAAGAACAATGTTTCCTATCATTTTATGTTGGGCGATTACGGCATATAAGTTGCAAGGCACGACAGTTGAAAAAGCTGTGGTTTACTTAGGTAAAAGTACTTTCGCAAAAGGCCAAGCCTATGTAGCCTTAAGTAGAGTATTTTTACTCTGTTTCAGGCTATATAGGCTTGGCCTTTTCCTTGGATGGTGTAGCAGTTTGTGAGCTCGACCAAAGAAAACTATTTAATAACCCACATGACAAATCATCTTTAGCAGAATTGCAAAGACTGAGATATAGTCATTGATACTCTCACATGACAATCGGATTTCCATGTCCCAATTTTCCCACCACCAATTTTCTCATCAAGCGAAGCTTGAACATTCTCGATTAAGTCATCAATATTCTCTTTCAGTGCGCTTTCATTTGAGACCCCACTTGAGTATATTTGTATACATTCGGTTATTCTTCCCCACTTTCACCCCCCACAACTTTTGAACGGCTCAACCGATTTTCATCAAACATGTCTAAAAACACTCGCACATAAGTCACCTTTAATACAAAAAAATAATAATTGAAATCGCTTCATCCATTCGGGAGCTATGATGCCACAGACAGACAGACACACAGACAGACCAACACACAGACAGACCAACACACAGACAGACAGACACACAGACAGACAGACACGTCAAACTTATAACAGCCCTCTTTTTCCGTCGGGGGTTAAAAAATGGTATCTTTGGTTTAATCCTTTATCGGGCACAGGGAACTATTTTCCCACCGATCAATCTAGCTCAATACACGAATATATTTTTAAATTACAACTCCCCAGACTCTTTGTTTTACCCAAATCTAAATCAGTAATTAACCAAGTATAGGTAAAAAATGAAGTCTGGAGAGTTGTCATTTAAAAAATATTCGTGTATTTAGTTAGATTGACGGGGTAGGAAAATAGTTCCTTGTGCACGATAAAGGGTTAAAATATAAGTGTGATTATAAGTTACCTGGGCAGGGCAGATGGCTTCACAGAGCTTGCAAGCAATGCACCTCTCCTCACCAGAAGGGTACCGCCGGAGGGCATGCTCTCCTCTGAAGCGAGGTGAAAGAGGTCCCTTCTCAAATGGGTAATTGATAGTTGCTGGTTCCTGAAAAAAGAAAAGAATGAATTGTTTACATGATTATTTTAGAGGTCTTCCTATCGTCATAGTCATGGTTAGTAGAAATAGTTATTTCAGCCAATTGTCTGCAGTGTAGAAGCTTTCCTCTCCTCCCATATCCTGTTCATTTAACCTTGTAATCTATTAATTTCAGCCTATTAAGGTTATGTATGTTCTTGTTTCCCCGCTCTTTTTTCAATGCAATTTAATTTGTAGTGTCAAATTAAATTGTTCTTATTTATCCATTCATAGCTAAAGTTGAAAGCCATGTCTAATCATGCAAGAAGTTTGTGGAAGTTATTTACTGTCCCATTACAATGCAGTTTAAATAACATTAAGTCTTGGAGAAATGTAAATTATAATCCTCCTGCCCTTATCCCAATTTATATGGGAAAAGGGCAGAAGCTTAGTTTGGTAGGCCAAGATTTAGACTTTGTCAAACATACCTTAAAGATATGAGCCAGGGTGACAGCAAATCCTCTAGCAAGTTCCGTCCAGAACAGTGTTTGGGCTGCCCTATTTGACATCTCCTTCATGCTCATGTTGGGGTCCTCAGCGTTCACATACTTGAAGCCCGGCAGGTTTGGCGGGTACACCTTCTCCGTCTTACCTTCTGTACTGTACTGGGCATGCCTTAAAAGCAAACTACTGGCCCCAGTAGCTCGAACTATAAACGAAGGTAACTATTAAAGAATTTGTCATTGACACCTGTTTTTCTTATTTGTTTTATATATACAGTAAGTTTAAGGAAAATGTTTTTAATAATAATATGCGTTTTACGTTGAATATTCTAAAAATAACTCAAGCTTTGGTAAATATCTAAGTGATATAGGTTATAAACAACAATTGCGTAACAAATTAATTTTCTGTTGGTAGTATACATAGTAATGGTAAGAAAGGGAAAGGAGCTTTACCTCGAGAAGATACTGAAAATATTTTGGCTATAGACATTTTCTATTCACTAAATAATCGCCTTTCGTTTCAATATTGATTGCGTTTTGCAACTTACAAAGACGCAAGTGAAAATAAAAGCGAAACGTCAAAATCAGATTGTCATTTGTCATTATCAAATAATCCGACTGTCAAAGTCAAAATAAACCATGGTAGGTAGTACATACACCAAGCCCTAAACTTACTTCTAGCATACTATTTAAGCCCATTATGTTATGGTCTTTTAAATTAGTAAATCATGCACACACGTTTTTCCTCCAAACGGTGCAAATTGATCGATCGCCTATAATTTGTTTATGCTGCAGGCGCCACTCAGTTCTAAAATTCACAGATTAGATTACACATTTTGCCACTGTGTGAACTAGCCATTACATCTACTGTCCTCCAATCCAAAGCAACTTAATTGTATTGTTGATCATGTTTTATTTATGCATTATTTAACACCCAAGATTAATAATCTAAATAAATAATTAAATATCAGCAAAGTAAAGCAAATAATTTTTCTTTGCAAGTTAATTCGTGTAACCTACGTATAAGGTATCTATTTTTGTTTGTGAATGTACACCCGCCTCCCACGTCAAAACATTGGAATTGAAGTGACGTTTACACATTTTTATGTCGGTGCTGTAATTTTGCGAATAAATCGCCACGCAGCATGGGAGATGTATCGGTTTCTGACGCGGAATCCAATAAACCTATCCCTGGAAGTGAGGTTCCGCCTGAACAGGTAAAACGCCCTCTTTCATATACCTGTTATGTATGTTAGTTTTGTTGTAAGTCTGGATCCTAACTTTGACGCTTATGTGCAGGACCGGCGTCCTTTCGGCGATTTGGAGTTCCAAGTTTCTGAAGTAGTAGGCCGTTTGGAGGCGGGTGTAAACGCTCAAGATGTCCAGGATGAAGAAAAAAAGCCGGAACCGCGAAAGATCAGCGCTGGTTTCTTTGAGCCGGAAGAAACGTCAATGGATGAAATTCTGAAGGTTTTGGAGGACCTGGTGCTGAAGACAGACCCCAGTTGTGAGAGCATGGAGCCGCCGCTGTTGCCGACGGATCCTGTGACGCGGGCGGCCATACTGTCTCATAGTATAGCGGCTTTGTTTGGAAGATTGGAGAGGGGTCATGCTGCTAGACTTGGTGCTCATATTGCTAGTGAGACGACGAGATGGATGTCGCATATGTTCAGGTAAGATACTCTCTCTATTCCTTAAATTGTGGAAAGTTTGGCCTATGATGCACGTAAACAAATAGGCAACTATTGGTTTTATATGAAAGCAAATCTAATTGGATGCAACTGACCAAATATTTGTGCAATGTTTATTGCATGTGTTTACGTTGTAGCACAAACCAACACAGACGTCTCACACACATCATTGTGATAAAAGTGTGTAAAATACAAAAGTTCTTTGTGTTGTTGTTGAACGTTTGTTAGTTGGCACTTGGCATTGACACACTGGCTTAATTGATGTTGAAACTTGAGTACTCGTTAGAATTGCCTGTTATTCATCATATGAATGACTGTACATTAAGTTTTTGGTTTTAAATAAATGTTTATAAAGAGGATATAAAAAAAAAACATTGACACTTGAGCAACCTGTATACTAAGAAAGTTTTATACTATTAGTGGTAGCATTCTTTTGATTTTAATTTTTTGTTTTATATAGTCTCAATTTTGTTTAACATCCTGGGAAGGAGCGAGACAACCCCGACACAAGTATTATTAATTACTTACTGGGGCTGTTTCATTTAAAATTTTGAAAATGTAATTGTTTGAGACCCAATAAACAATTTATTTATTCTTGAAGTTGCTGACTTTTGTTTGTGTTTTTAGAGTTTCTAACTTTAGAATTTTGAATGATTATGTAATAGGGTTTTAATGGATATAAATTGGATTTGAAAACGATCTAGCCCAGTTACAATATATTAACTTTCTCATGACTAATCTTTACAAATACTTAAAGCATATTATTGAAAATATTAACTTCAAAACTTCTTCCAAACATTCACTCCTGTTTGAAAGCAACTTGTTAATCAGTGTTTTATTTTTAATCTACGTAATTGGCACTTCATGTGGGTAAAATAGTGATATTTAATTTTAAAAACAAACAAAATGTTCATTTTCATTATTTAAAGATTTTCCACAAAACAAAATATCTATTAAAACGTACAAATGACACTTCCTCATATTGTGTAACGTAAACACATTTATTTATTGTTATCATAATAATAATCTACACATCTTTCCAATTTAGAGCATAGATCTAAAACTGATAAATTAGTGAGTAATGTAATAGTTTCACATTACAATGTTATCAGTAGCCTTGAAAACTAATTGAAACTGGATAAGAGTAATTGATGTGGTTTTTAAGGGGTGCTATAAATGGCTGTAAATTGGATAATGTCTGCTTCCTTATCTAGAATCTCTTAACTTTAATAGTTTGCTTTTACAACATTTTTTGGTTTGGTGTTTCAATGAATTCCGCAATAAATTATTATTATTTTAAGTAACACTAAGGGCCTTATTACACTAGCGGTTCACGAGCATCTTCAAAGCGGAGCGAGTGCGCAGCGAATACGTCGCGGACGCGCAACGAGATCGCCGCAGATAAAACCGTTACTGAGTTTGCAGACGCCAGCACATCGACCTACCCGAAACTGTCAAATTTTGCTAATCAATCTTGAACCTAATAGCGTTAAAGTTGAAAACCTATTAAAGAAATTTGACAGATTGTAGTAGCTTTATGGCTGTACGTTATAAACTCGCCGCGAACAGGCATCGGAAACGTTGCGTAATCGCCACGCACCCGCGGCGTCTTCGCTGTGCAGCCGCGACGCGATCGCGACGTATTAGCTGTGCGCCCGCTCTGCTCTGAAGACGCTCGTAAACTGCTAGTGTGAGAAGGCCCTAATGTATTAAATAACAAAAATCCGTGAGGCTTAGGTCCTCCTCTGCAACTAGTCCCAAGACCAGTGTAGTATTAATGATTTTAACTATTTGCAATAGCTGTATTAAATTGGCATCTCCAGATGGCAGTCACAAAAACACAACTGTTCAGGAAAAAAAAAAATAGTTTAAAAAAACTAAAAAACACGCTTCCATTGAAAACCAAACTAAAAAGTACAAAATAATGGAAAAAAAAGCGTGGGGTGCTTTTTAAGGTATTTTTTTATTGATATCAGACACCCCACGCTTTTTTTCCATTATTTTGTACTTTTTAGTTTGGTTTTCAATGGAAGCGTGTTTTTTAGTTTTTTTTAAACTATTATTTATTTTCTATTTTTTAGGGTGTTTCGAATTTTGAGACGTATGTCAGCGTAGTTTGTGACAGTTTTTTTGCTGTCCTGTTAACCCTGGCAAGGATAATGGCACAAATTTATGAAATTATTGCATTGTCATCGGTCCTTGACAGATGTGCAAAGTTTGAATGAAATCTGGTCGTTTAAAGTGGGTCAAAATCGCGCTATAAGGAGTCGGTTACAAACAAACATACAAATATACAAACATACAAGTGAAGCTAATATAAAGCGTGTAAAAAAACAATTATTGACTCTGAATTGCCAGTTACTACTACACAGAAGTACTAGCGAAAGAAGAGTATAAGAAAATTTTTTTTACGTATTCTTTTAGTATTGCAATTACTCGTCGCCTAAGAGTAGAAGTATCCACCCTATGTAACTAATGAACTAATAATAATCAGATTGATAAACGGAAAATTTGTACCTTTTTCCATTTATTTTTAGCGGTTGGTCCTGGTTTAAACAATTATAGTCTAATCTAAAAAGGTGATTCTTATGGTCAGTCAAATAAAGTTTGAATTATATGCGACCCTGAATCAATTTACCACTAATTTATGGTCAATTTCACTAAAACTCAGTAAGACTCATATTACCATATATATATTATCATTTACTAGAGAATGGGCAGCAGCGTTCTCTATGCATTTTACCACCATACTGCGATCGCCAACCCGCCTGCCAAGCGTGGCGATTATGGCAAAGCCCCCCAAATTGTGGGAGGCCTAAGTCCAGCAGTGAACGTCTTACGGCTGAAATGATGATGATGAAGACTCATATTAGGTACAGAACCTCATTCGAGAATCAAGCATTACTCAAAACTAGTTTAGAACCGTTTGATTCGTTGAAACTATTTCAAGTCATGAGAACAGTTCTGTAATATGAGACTAAATGTCTCATTAAGCATTTCTTCTTAACCTTAATGCGTTGCTAGCCTTCCGCGAGGGGCTGGGGTGGATCGAATAACCTATTTCCCACCCGTACGCAAAATACGCGCTCAGACGTGGAGTTGCGGACACCAGCCTGTTCTACCTATTACCTATTAAGCATTTCTTCGCACTGTCTTACTATGCAAAACAGTCAAATGATAATGTTTAATGGGACATTCAGCAATTAAAAGTTTGGTGAACTTTTCCATAATCAAATCAAATCAAATCAATTTATTTCGGGCTACAAAGACCCATATCATAAATACCTTACAGACTAACATACATACAAATAAAAACAATGGAAACATAAAACTATTGTACACGAAGTGACGGCGTCGTGTTGCGCTGCGTGGTGTCGCGTAGCCTTCCGCGGAATCGCCGATACACGACACCCTTCGGCCAAAACTCTTCCTTGAGGAAGGTCTCGATTTGAAGAGTTGGAACTCGCACTACAAAAGACTTGAAGTTCGTGTTATGGCGTGGTTCCAACTTCTCGACCCTCAAGGTCCAGTTAGTCTTCACTCGTACATACTCCACGATCTCCTCAACCTTCGTGGTGTAATGTAGACGGGACACATAGAGCTGCGTCGTCGGTGTAGCTGGACGCAGCAGCATATTGGGTCCTGCAAGCGCGGTCCCGCACTGGTTCCGACTAGGAGGCTTCCTCCTCTTCTTCCTCTCCACCTTCACGAAGCCATCCTTGTCACACGTGCCTGAAGCCGGGCCTAACTGTTTCGAGCCCCTGTTGTCAGGTTTACAGCAGCTCTTCTCATCCCCCTTCCTGGTTCGCGACACAGGTTTGTGCGTGGCAACGATAGCAGCGTAGGCACGTTTAGGGGTCGACGTACCTACACGAGTCACTACCTCGACCGGTGTCGAGTCAGCGACGGCGGCGGCGCATGTTGCTACGCGCGCAATATCAGCAGCGGGTGACGCAGTGGAGCTCGCCGACTCGAAACTGCCGATGCTAGCGTTACTAGCTCCGCGACGTGTGCCCACGTTGGAGGCAACAGGCGACCTATTTACCTTGACAGCGTTGCGTAACAACTCTACTTCGGCACGTAGTTCACCAATGGTGTTATTTGACACCTCCAATGTTGACTTTACCTCGGCCAGGCTTGCCTTGAGAGTTGTAATGTCCTTCAGCAACCTGGTGACATCGACGTGGTCAAACGTGACTGGGGGCAACTTATGTAGCTCCTTCGCCACAAAAGCGGGAACGTCGTCCGGGTCGGTGCTCTTCAACATCGTGATGATGTCTTGCACACACTTCTGGCCACCATCCCTACGGCGGGACTGCATCTGCTCGACTTTGCCGAGCGATTGGAACAGCAGCAGCTTGGCACTACTGATCTCCTCCTCCTTGTAGCTGGATTTGCAGATCTGCAAGATGCTGACTTCGTCCATATAATCGATGGCATGATTGATAAATGCCAAGACCTCGTTGGCTATGAGCGGTTGTGAACTCATAGTGACGTTAAACGGGCAACGGCTAAAGCCGCGCGACACGCGAATATAATATTCGTATCGAGCAGCGCAAACACGTCCGTACTCGACCGTGCATACTGCGGTCTGCAAAATAATAAACTTGTTATTCTGTTTTATGTAGAAAAGTATGGTTATCGTACCATTGCACCATTTTTCTACGTCACTAAACCAGCTGTAAATTATGACTTGCTTGTTATCATACACAGCTATACCAGTTTAGATTAAATCGATAATATTTTTTCACCTACAAAAGTAAAAACGAACGTAGTTAATTAGAATTACAATCAAATGATAAGGCTATGATAGCAGTTTTGGCCGCAGTAGTGGCCCCGACTTTCGAGCTGTAACTTGTAGGTTATCACTCAAGCAGGTTCTTTATGTCAATAATTCCATCACTACTGCTCTCAAAACGGTGAAGGAAAACATCGTGAGGAAACCGGCATGTCCTAGACCCAAAGTCTGATTATGCTATAACTAAACTATCCATTTGATTCAAAGATCTAAAGATTTCCATACTTAAACGAAACCCATTATAGTATTTCACGGATTAAATAATTGTAACGGTAATTTTCCAGGGTTTTTACAAAACCGATAACAATTCGTTTTGCTTTGTAGGTATTTACTTTAGAATAATAAAAACGTTTCCCGTATATAGGTCAATGTATATCGTGTGAACATAAAAACAGCGATAGGCCTTGCAATCCAAATTGATTATGGAAATATTTCTTCTAGCTTTTTATGTAGTCAAATCATTCCTTTGTTCTTTATTGAAGAGGTCCTACGGAATGTTAGTCTAGTGGTTAGTGACCCTGACTGCTAAGACTGAGGTCGTGGGTTCGATTCCCACCCAGGACAAATGTTTGTGGGATGAGCACAATCATTTGTTCTGTGTCTGGGTGTAATTTATCTATAATATGTATATATTTAGAAATTTAATATCTGGCTAATAGAAGGCTCTGCCTAATTTGGGATCAGATAACGATGTGTTGGTTGTCCTAACATATAAAATGTTGCTGGAAACTTCTCATCATCTGCCTAGCCTTATGCAACTATATTGGGGTCGGCTTCTAAGTCTAAGCAGCAGCTAAATACCAGTATTTTTCATGTAGTGACTGCCTATTTGAGCTCCACAACCCAGTTATTGGATACTGCAATACCCTTCAGTGGGACTGGTTGTCAGACAATACAAACCCTGAGCTGCACGCGTAGCATGACCACCATAGAGAGAACTTTGTCTATTCTTAGTAGAATAGAGATAGAACTGTCATGCTACGCCCGCATAAAGGCGATTAACACACTGCACCGCGCACCGCCGCGGTAGGCGGTGAAGCGGATCTCATGTCGCATTGCCCTCTATTAAATCCGCTGATGCCTAACACACGTAGACCGACCGAACGCGCGGTCAATTCGCTTTACCGCACCGCCCTCCGCGGCGGCGCGCGGTGCAGTGTGATAATCGCCAAAATGGTACAAATCTTTCTACAATCTGTAATTTTGTATATTCTTCCGTCGACAAAACCCCTTTCTACGGTGGTCATGCTACACATGCTGTTGGGTGTAAGAAGTGTGAAGATTTGCACACGAGTTACTTTTATTATTAAGAAAAGTATTCACTAAGGAAGGATTTTTGCAAAAGCTAAGGGGTTAGAAAAGAAAAGAAAGAAAAAATATTTATTCTGCACAAACAAAACGCACATCTTACGAATAAATACTTACAAGATAAAAATAATATATATATTTATTATATTTTATAAATATTTATATTTGGTTTGGTTAAATCTTTATAATTAAAACAAAGTCGGGTTAGTAACACCATTTATAACCCAAGAACGCCTGGACCGATTTTTATGAACTTTGATTTGTTGGATTTGTCTCCGCCCGAATAGCAGAATAACTATTAAAAAAACCGGCCAAGTGCGAGTCGGACTCGCACACCGAGGGTTCCGTACAAACCTGCAGGTATTCACGGTTTATGTGTAAGGTTTATGTTTATGAAATTATTTTTTTTTTTTTAATTTTTATAAATGTGTTGACTGAATGAAACGTAAATTGTGGTTTACGATTTATGACGTATTAAAAAAAAAACTACTTACTAGATTTCGCTCAAACCAATTTTCGGTGGAAGTTTACATGGTAATGTACATCATATATTTTTTTAGTTTTATCATTCCCTTATTTTAGAAGTTACAGTTACTTATTTTGGAAGTGTCTCTCGCGCAAACCATTCAGTTTAGAAAAAAATTATATTAAAAACCTCAATATCATTTTTGAAGACCTATCCATAGATACCCCACACGTATGGGTTTGATGAAAAAATTTTTTTTGAGTTTCAGTTCTATGTATGGGGAACCCCAAATATTATTGCTCACATAGTTTCGGAAAAAAGTGGCTGTGACATACTCGGACAGACAGACAGACAGACAGACGGACAGACAGACATGACGAATCTATAAGGGTTCCGTTTTTTGCCAATTGGCAACGGAACCCTAAAAATGGGAAAAAATTACGAAAAAAAAGGAGATAGTTAAGTATGATCTCATACATTTTGTGTGTCGGCTGCAAATCGCTTTTTGCTTTCGGTTTTACGTACACTTTAAGAACCATGTTGTAATAATTTGATAGGAGATAAAATAATATTTGTCTTATTGTAAAATCGTTAGTAACATGGATTGATTCTGAGGCGGTTCGAAGTTCGCTGGGTCATCTAGTATGTAATAAAAGTTTGTATGGTTCTTAATATTAGCCGATGGGAAAATCCATCGGGCACATGAATTGCAACAAAGGAAGTCGATTAAATACGTAATTACGCATGACTAATACGCTACGCAGTTAAGGCAATCCACCTCCCCACCTTAACTCTTTTAATATTATATGCATTGGCCTGTTGCACCTATTTTTCGGATCGCGAATGAGATATTACCATCCTATCACGACTCATAAGCATCCAGAACACGAAAATTGTCCACGATAAACTTACTGTCCCTACTTAAAATAAGTAAGTCAACATTATGATAGACGTAAAAAAATCGCGGTGGTATTTATTCGCGCACTCGATTTTCAAGCGTGGTAATCAATGCTCGTGACTTCTTTGTATGAGAAGAGTTTTTGCCCTGTAGTGGGATAATTAGGCTATTTCTTAGGACGTAAAAACATTACGGCAGGGTTATATCGTCCTGCCTGGGTCGCGAGATTTGTTCGAAAGAGATACCGTGACCCTGGCACATGGGCAACTGAAGGAACACGGGTGGGTTTTAGTCAGTAAAAGTCTGACACGCCCTTCCGCTCCACCCAAGATCGGGAGACGTTATTTGATGATTTCCCACCCTCAAAAAAAAAGGGGTTATATCGTGCGCGGGATTTTTCACTATCAGTGTAGAACCAAGCATTGAGAAATCCACCGGAGTTCATCTCAGCACGTCGAAAATGGAACAGTGTGTTTTAAGTGTTTTCTACTGTTCGATTTTCGATTCTCTGCGCTAAGCAGTGCGTTGAAGATAGAGGGCGCCAAAAAAATCGTGACGCGATTTTATTACATCCCTGTGAACAACGAGTTAGATGAATTGAGGCTTTGAAGATCAAGGCTTTTTTTGTGGGTGGGAAATCATCAAATCACGTCTCCCGCTCTGGGTGGAACGGAAGGGCATGTCAGACTTTCACTGACTAAAACCCACCCGTATTCCTTTAGTTGCCCATATGCCATCCACGGTATCTCTTTCGAACAAATCTCGCGACCCTGGCAGAAGATCAAGGCTTTGAAGGAAATCATATAGACTGTTGGCTGATATCCATAGAGGCCGCAACCACACGAGAAGTTGCGTGTTTCGCCGAGCTTGATGTATAAATTATGAAGGCCACAGGTAATGGATGGCCTTTAGAAGCTATTGTCAGAAACCTGGCCATGACTGCAGGACGCAGGTGACCAATAAACAACGAACAAGATTTTGCCTCACTCAAACCAGAGGAGTAATTGCAGAACTTTTTATCGGTAGGAATTAGTTTAATATTCATTGTTAAACAACATTCATTGCGTTATTTACGTTACTGAGCCGACAATTTATTCGAACAAATGACGCAATGGTTTAGAAATAATCTTCAATCCCATTCAGATTCTGATAAATTGTGCGTTTCGCAATTAGGGTGCAGTTCATTTTACCTAAAAATAGGACACCACATTCCGTTCAGGTTATGAACACACCTTAGGGAGCTCGATTCTCTACAGTCGAAACATTAGATAAAATCGAGCAAAAATCATTAATCTTCTTATTTAAATTCATTCTCATTCATTAATCAAACGCCAGGGTAGCCTTTGAACCTGCCAGGGTAGCGAGATTTGTTGGGAAGAGTTACCGTGGCCCTGGCATATAGGCAACTGAAGGAACACGCGTGGGTTTTAGTCAGTAAAAGTTTGACATGCCCTTCCGCTCCACCCAGAGCGGGAGACGTCATTTGATGATATCCCACCCACAAAAAAAGGGTACCCTAACTCAATGAACTTAGCCAACCAGCCCGTATTGATGATTATACCACCTTTCGAATTAAATGTTGGGTTGTTCGTATTCTAAAACACCATTATACATGATGCAAGTAGCGCTTGACCTAATGCTGTATAAGCCCTTACATTCTCCGAAGTCACTTAACATTTTAAATTCATGGTTAGCAAACGCAGACATGCCTCTCTCTCTCATAAACAATGCATAGTTACCTAAGAAACTTCATAGAAACATGTTGAATGCATGTAAAATAAACGAACAAGTATTATTCTTCATGGTTATATTAAAATTTACATAGTTTAATAATGTGGTATATTATAAGCGTACGCTTGAATTGTAGGAAATAGCAATTGGTATTAAAATGCTACTACAAAATATGTTTACGATACAGTATATCGGTTTTATGGGTTTTGTAGTATGGTTCATAATTGGCTCGCTCTCTACTACTGGCGACTGAAGTAGCATGCTTCATTCATTCATTTCAGCCGTAAGACGTCCACTGCTGGACTTAGGCCTCCCCCAATTTGGGGGGCTTTGCCATAATCACCACGCTTGGCAGGCGAGTTGGCGATCGCAGTATGATGGTAAAATGCATAGAGAACGCTGCTGCCCATTCTCTAGTAAGTCCCTTAGTCGCCTTTTACGACACCCACGGGAAGAAATGGGGTGGTGTTATTCTTTACGTCCGGCACCACACGGTACAAGCAGCATGCTTATACACATTTTTTAGACGATATAATCTACGGTCGGTACGGCGGCTGTACCATCATTGTGTTAACAAGCTGCCATTATTGACTCATATGTCCGTGATGATCGTATGTTGACGCTGCCAATAAACTGTAGATAAAGTGTGTGAGAATATAAATACCATTTCACTTTATGATATAGTTTCCTGTCCCTGAAGAAATCCGGACTTCCTAAAGCCGGGAAGGTGCCTTGGCAATATTTGTAGATAGACACTTACCTAAGTCGTTACTGGCGGTCTTAGGCGATGCTGATTATAATCAGTCTTCTAATGTTCCTATAATGGAGATCAGCACGCGTAGCATGACCACCGTAGAAATGGGTTTTGTCGACGGAAGAATAGACAAAACTACAGATTGTAGAAAGATTAAAGACAAGAATTAAAGTTTGTAGAAAGATTTGTGCCGTTTTATGCGGGCGTAGCATGACAATTCTATCTCTATTCTACCAAGAATTGACAAAACCCATTTCTACGATGGTCATGCTACGCGTGCTAATGGGCAGTTGCTCCATGTTAAACACTGGTAAAAAGCTGCATCCGGTTAGACTGGAAGCCGACCGCAACATAATTCGGAACCACAGTTTTTGCGGGAGCAGTGGTGATGAATTAATAATTTAGACAAACTGTGTAGATCCGAATCAATGGTACGAACTCTTTAAGTTGCGACCGTTACGACTGGGCGTCTGAGCTACTACTGCTCTTTAAATACTAATAATGATTCCAGCATATTATTGTCCCATGTTGGCAAACGCCCCTTCTCACACAGAGGAGGCTTGAGCATTGATCACCACGCTTCCTTAAGTCGGATTACGGAGGCGCTATTAATTTTAAAAACTGTTTTATGTTCCAGACTGGCAGACTACAATGCTTACTACCACCAGGAGCAGCTGGAAGGTCTCGTGAGGGTCACACGGATGTTGCTGCATCACAGGTACCCTCGGTACTTGGAAGATGGAGGTTGGTTTCTGATATTTTTAGATTTTTAGCGGTTCCTCCCATAATACGTTGTTGATATTCATGAGAACTTATTATAAGCAAGACGTTTTACTCTGGGGCCAATTACGAATGATAAAAAAACGAGCCATCATGTATGTACTCTCAAAAAAATTCAAGCATTATTGGGGTTTATTTTTTGACGTGGTTATTTTATTAGGACGGCATGTTAGCGTGCGCGTACTTGTTTATTTGTATAATGGCGTGTGCGCAATCAACATGTGTTTCGAGCTCGTTTTTGCTTCTTAGAATATCGTTATACATTTATCTTCGTTTTTTAAAACAAAGCTTCCGATGACGTCACCCTGACAGTAAGCCATTATGAACGGAATATATGCGGCAATCATTTAACAGTGTGTGCGACGCGAGGGCGTTGACCCCATGATCAGCTGCTGTAGTTACTTGAAATTAGTGATGGGCGGATTACGGGTTATACCGAATACGAATAATCGGCCGAATATTCGGTTAATAGTTTACCGAACCAAATATTCAGCAGGATTCCTCCTTGCCTTTTTGTGGATCTCAAAAGAGGTGTATAAATAAAGAAATAATATTTCTTGTATCTCCACTAATCATTCAACTAGTTATATTAAGTTGACAGGTATTTTATTTTCTTTTTTTAATGTATGGGATATTTGGAGACGAAATTAAGCCTAGGCCTATATTTTTGAACTCCAGGTCACCCATTATATACATAGTATTGGGTTGTCAACATGGTAAATCTCGTTGAGCGTGTGTGCATTTGTGTGTATACCTATATTTATATTGTGTGTGTACATAGAACATGCATGCATATTTTTTTAGTTTATTGATATTAGCTACCGATATTCATCACTTCATTTCTTTTCAGCGCTTGTCAAAGGGTTGAAAGAAAATACATTTATAAAATAGTACACACCAAATTCTGCACAAAAAAAAATATTATTTCGTTTTTAGGGTTCCGTTGCCAAATGGCAAAAAACGGAACCCTTATAGATTCGCCATGTCTGTCTGTCTGTCTGTCTGTCTGTCTGTCCGAGTATGTCGCAGCCACTTTTCTCCGAAACCATAAGAGCTGTGCTATTGAAACTTGGTAAGTAGATGTATTCAGTGAACCGCATTAAGATTTTCACACAAAAATAGAAAAAAAACAATAATATTTGGGGTTCCCCATACATAGAACTGAAACTCAAATTTTTTTTTTTCATCAAACCCTTACGTGTGGGGTATCTATGGATAGGTCTTCAAAAATGATATTGAGGTTTCTAATATCATTTTTTTTTAAAACAATAATATTTGGGGTTCCCCATACATAGAACTGAAACACAAAAAAAAAATTTCATCAAACCCTTACGTGTGGGGTATCTATGGATAGGTCTTCAAAAATGAAATTGAGGTTTCTAATATCATTTTTTTCTAAACTGAATAGTTTGCGCGAGAGACACTTCCAAAGTGGTAAAATGTGTGTCCCCCCCCCCCCCCGTAACTTCTAAAATAAGGGAATGATAAAACTAAAAAAAATATATGATGTACATTACCATGAAAACTACCAACGAAAATTGGTTTGAACGAGATCTAGTTAGTAGTTTTTTTTTAATACGTCATAAATCGTAAACCACAATAAATTTACCTCTCATTCAGTCAACACAAATATAAAAATTAAAAAAAAAAACATTTCATTTCATAAACGATGATGACGAATGATGATGATGATGACCTGCAGGTTTGTACGGAACCCTCGGTGCGCGAGTCCGACTCGCACTTGGCCGGTTTTTATTTTTTCGGTTGTGCTAATCATCACTACGGGTATCTTTAATAGAAAAAAATCGTTTCAGCAATCGCATTCACGAACCGCCTGCCATGCATATACAGCTGCGTGGCCAGTCCACTTGGCGTCGTCCAGCATTTGTGCAGACAACTGGGCCTGCCTCTAGCCTGCGTCAGACCTGTGCCTGTGAACCCATCAGGTAACTTTTGTCCTAACAGTTGTCCTAAGATATTATTACTATTATGTATGGTACATAATAGTAATAATATCTTAGGACAACTAACACAACGTTACCTGATCCCAAACTAGGCGGAGCCTGTACTATGGTAACCAGACAACTGATAAACATACTTATATATTTCTAAATACATACATATTGTAGATAAATTACACCCAGACACAGAACAAATGATTGTGCTCATCACACAAACATTTGTCTTGGGTAGGAATCGAACCCACGACCTCAGTCTTAGCAGTCAGGGTCACTAACCACTAGACTAACAGGCCAGTCAGGCTAGGCCATAATGAAATAATACTTCGTGTAAAAATAGTATAAGCTAACAGCCAGCTACCTAGCTAGTCGCAGGCAATCCAGACAGCCGCTTTATTTTTTGTAATTTATTTCATCACCACTGCTCTCATAACGGTGAAGGAAAACATCGTGAGGCATGTCCTAAAACCAAACATTCGAAGGGGCTTGGGGCCACTGGGCTCGCGTGGTGCATTATGGCCCACTCCCTCTCACCGAGATGAGGCCGGTGTCCCAGTAGTGGGAACAATGTAGGCTGATTAACAATGCAGAAGCAGAAGCTTCTGTTTTGCTCTCGAATGAATACCTGAATTTTGTTTGTAAACAATTTACCTGGTGACTTGAATTTCATCCACTATGACGTCAGCTGACGAAGATAAACCCACACGAAACATATTCAGTTGTTGATGTAATCGTGAATTCCTGATTCAATTAACTGATATGTTAGCGGTGATTAATGAATGAAGTTATTTTGTCATACATAATACAGAACTATTACCAAGTTGTAAACTAATGTCCATGTTGTAGTTTAAGGTGGAAGCACCAAGGAAAATTTTCTTACTTCCTTTCTTTTTCTCAAAATCCAATTTTTCTTATGTTTTTTCAATAAGCAAGTCAGTATGAGGCTATAGGTATGTTAAACAAAATATGATTCGTGACTGCAACAAGTATGTATTTACTGAATTAAATCATTAAAATCACCAATACAACACATTGAATGAATATTTCCAATCGTCATTTGCATCTCTTCAGCACCGAACCATGCAACTTACGATATCTCAGAAATAACGCATCGTAAGGTCTATAAAACCAGTGTCATTGAAATTGTTATGAAATAAGCTATTTGATTATATACCAGACTTCTTAAGTCTTTTAACAAACAAACCACCGTGACACTGCGTGTTTCGATGCGAAATATACGCACCAGACGAGTGGAAAAAAATCATTCAGTGAGATTAAATGAAGTTAGAGGGTTGTATTGATGATTGTCATGATCATAATTTCAGTGAAGCCATATTTACTACGATCTCGAATCATATTTCAATCAACACACAACTTGAATCTGGCTAACAAATAGAAAAAAATAATTAAAAAAGTTCGCTGGCATGGCGCTTTCACCATAAACAATGTTGAATTGAATTTCGCGGACTACCATATACATCTCCTGAATTCAAAAGGAAATGTAGGTTAATTCTATAATTATTACAATTCAGGGCGAGGCATGGACCTAGACGCATTAGAAAAGCTATGCGATGAAGATGTGATCGCCAACCGAACGCCCCTTCTGGTGCTGGGGGAGGTGGGCGCCCCGCCGCTGGGCTGGGGGACGCCGCTGGTGCGGCTGGGGGGCATCTGCTCGCACAGGAGCCTGCACCTGCACGTGCGCGGCCATGCGCTGGCGCTGCCCGGCGCTACAGGGAGGGATGAAGTTAGTTATCATTACTTAAATAATATACCGGATAGCAAAGACAACAATACTGTAACTATGAATTCAGCTCACGATTCTAGAACCCATTTTTTGTGTGTGGAAAATCATCAAATGACGTCTCCCGCTCTGGGCGGAGCGGGAGGGCGTGTCAGATTTTTACTGAGTAAAACCCACCCGTGTTCCGTCAGTTGCCTTTATGCCAGGGCCACGGTACTCTTTTGAACAGATCTCGTGACTTTGGCAGTTTCTAGACGGTTCTATCGTAGGAATTATTCGTTGGTTATCAAAAAATCATCCACTGTTTCATAGAAAAGTGCAAAACGCGGATAAAATGTAATAATGCGGTCAAAATGTAAGGGCAGAGCATTTTTATTTGTTTAAAACGCGTGCTCGAGACCGGGTTTACAATTATGAATTGTTCCGTAGTAACAGCTCGCGCGCTCATATCCACAGTCAACAAAATGTAAAAGGAACAATTAATTTACTAAGTTAAAAATATGACTGCTTCGTTAGTCTAGTAGTCGCAAGATTATTGAGCATGTTGCGTAACGCACTCACAGTCAGAGGCGGCTCGTGACAAAATTGTATGGGTGTTCACTTTGAAATAAAATAATTAAAATACATAGCGTAAGAAGTAACTCCACATTATAATTGTCCATTTTAACACTCACAAGTAATAACTGATAAGTACAGGCTATTTCAACACGTATTAAATGATTATTAATTAGAAAATTCCCGAATTCGCATTCGCGCGCATGCATCTAACTACACTAGTGTTTGTTTATATAAGAGTGGCAACGTCGCACGCAATCGCTGTCGTGCAGCCACCGGGGCGGGTGGTAAAATGAACCACCGGCAACGTCGTGTGAGCGGCGCACATTAACTATCTAGGCGGCCAAAAGTCAAAATAAACAAGTTTAAGGAATGTTAATTACATTGACTACCTGAGGCAGGGGACATTCCAACGAACAATAGACCGGGTGGCGGTCTCACCCTTCTTCCGTTGCGCGTTATCAGGTAAATTCAGTCGAAAGTTGATCATTGAACCTTGTGTACGTGTCTCTTATCGGCTATTTACAAAAGCGTTAACTTTGTGTATTAAACTGAAGTTTTCTGTGTTTACCTGGTGTAAAATAGCAATGGATTCGGAAACTACAGGTATGTGACAATCCAAATGTAATATATTTGTTAAAATTTGTTTTATTTTAATATACTTTAAGTGGTCGAGAAATAACATCTGAAATAAGATGTTTTTTTTTTAAGAAATTCATGTTTAGGAAGCTATTTGTTTTAGTATCCGGATAGATCCGGCAACTTTTGTAATTTATATAAAAAATATAAACCCTGCCCTTAAGTAACTAATACTAAATAAATCAGCCGCGGAATAGCGCGGATGCGCAAAAACGTAGAACATTGAATTTCATGCTCAAAATAAGCAAAATTTATGAAAAAAAGTATTTATGTCTAAAAATATTTACTTGTTCCAGACATAGTGGGTACTTCCGGAGTGAGAATAGTGACTCGTAAATCTCTATTTGATATTATGAAAAATGAAAATTTACGCAATTTGGACGAAAAACTATGTTTTTTGAGAGACCACCTTTTCACTAGTGACGATCTTACTGAAGATCAGTTAAAAATACTAAAAAAACAATTTTGCACTTTTAAATCGGAAATGAAGCAAAGGTGGATTAAATCTCACAAAAAAGAAGAGGTTTTTTTGAAAAACAACCAACTTTGGCTGGAAGGTACATTCAAAATTCCAGTTACAACGGCAAATCGTCCAGGTCGCCCTTGTAAATTGTTTGGGGAATCTAGCGAAAGGACCAAAAGAAGAAAAACGGAAGGGATCCGATCAAATGTAGAAGATGGTGTAATACTTCATGCAGCTCAAGTTGAATTAAGTAAATCGGGAAAACGTGATGCTTCCCACGTGCTTAAAGATATTATGAGCTCTCCGACCCGTGCAACGAAATACAAAAAAGCTTACGATTCGTCTAAATTTGAAAAACCATCGCGTCTAAGGGCCCTCGCCCACGGCGACTTTTTGCAGCGATGCTGTCGCGCATTTCGTAAACGCGCAACAGCATCGCTACTAACGCGTGTTAGTCGCATTTGCAACGCGCTACAGAAGCGATGCCAACGCGCTACTAATGCGCTACAGCATCGCGACTGTATCGATGCAAACGCGCTACCGTGTCGGACTACATCGGGGAGAGAACGGAGGGAGTGGCGCGTGAGTGGAGAACCGAGCATCAGTGCCACACAGGCACGTCGAGATTGCTGTTGTCCGTCACATACGATCGCAACTGTAGCGATCGCAGGTAATTCTGGGCCGTTAATGAATCGCGTTTGCATCGCGACAGAAGCGCTACAGTATCGCGTATGCATTGCGACTGAATCTGAGCCCGTGGGCGAGGGCACACAGCTAGCGCCCGCTTCGCGACTGTATCAATGGGGACGCGCGACAGCATCGCTCCTGCATCGCTACAAAAAGTCGCCGTGGGCGAGGGGCCTAACCCCCATGGAAGCATTAAAAATGTTTATAGATGCAGACTTAACAAGAGGGCAGTATGAAATTATAAGAAACACGAACAAAAAGTTCTTTCCATGTTATAGCTTAATTCAAGAAGCAAAAAAAGAGTGCTATCCTCCTCCAGAAACGTGCACGGTAACGAGTACCTGCGCCGAAATCCAACTGCAACCATTAATTGATATTACCATTAGGCGCTTATCGGTATTCTTAGAAGAGGTCTTATCAACAATAAAAGAGCAAGAGCGGAAAACTTTGAAGTTGATATGTAAATGGGGCTGCGATGGATCCCAGCAAGCACAATATAAACAAAAGCTTGAAAATGAGGCTGACTCTGATGCAAATATTTTTCAAAGCTGTTTTGTACCTGTGCGACTAGTTTACGGCAAGGACAACGAAAAGGTGTTATGGGAAAATCCAACCCCTTCATCTCCCGGATTTTGTCGTCTAATACGATTTCGCTTCGTCAAAGAGACAACTGATATAACCAATGAAGAGATCAGTTATGTCAAAAATTCTGTTGATAATTTGGTTGCGACTGAGGTGGATATTGACGGTAATTTTTTTTTTGATTCATTCCCAATTTGTAATGACAATGGTAGACGGGCAAGTTTGCAATGCAGCTACTGGAACAACATCCACGAGTCGCTGCTATATTTGCGGAAAAACTTCTAAAGAGTTTAATAATTTGGAGGATAAAAGGAAACTCTCAAAAGATGCTACTGAATTCGGACTGTCTATTTTACATGCGAGAATAAGATTTTTCGAAAGCATTCTGCATTTAGCGTACAAATTGCCCGTGAAAAAGTATCGGGAGAGAAAAACAGACGAGGAAAAAGAAATGGAAAAGAATAGGAAAATTGAGATACAGACCAGGT
Source organism: Aporophyla nigra (assembly GCA_947507805.1). Lineage (NCBI taxonomy): Eukaryota > Metazoa > Arthropoda > Insecta > Lepidoptera > Noctuidae > Aporophyla > Aporophyla nigra. The sequence goes on along the minus strand of OX382297.1, from coordinate 23,566,845 downwards.
TTCGCAATGAAACTTGCTTATTAGTAGATATGCCAAAAACAAACTTCGGAAATACGAATGATGGGAACACCAGCAGGAGATTCTTTGAAGATCCGAAACTAGCTTCAGACATTACAGGGATAGATTATGAGTTAATATATAGATTAAAAGTTATTTTAGAAACGATTTCGAGCGGATATACTATAGATGTAGAAAAATATGAAAAATATGCGGAAGAAACTGCTTGTTTATACATAAAACTCTACCCATGGCACCCAATGACACCCACACTGCACAAAGTACTTGTACACGGATCAGATATAATAAAAAATGCATTGTTACCTATAGGACAACTGTCTGAGGAAGCAGCAGAGGCACGCAACAAACATTTTAGGACGTACAGACAGGATTACTCAAGGAAATTCTCTAGAGAATCCTGTAATAGAGATATTTTAAACAGGCTTCTTTTAAGCTCAGATCCATTTCTTAGTGCCTCAAGGGCAATAAAAAAAAGGAAGATGTCTTCGTTTCTGCCTGAAACATTAAACATGTTTCTGTCTGCTACATCAAACCCAACAGAATCAGAAAGTGAGAACGAGGAGGTGAATTGATTTGAAAAAGTATGTATTGTTATTGGTAAATTAATTAAGTAATGTATGAATATGTAAATATATAGTGTGTGTATATAGGTGTATGTAAGATTATGTAAATATATAGTGTAATGTAGATAAGTGTACGTAAGAATAATTAAATATATGGCTTATTTTCAGCATTTTTATATATATATTTTTTGTTGTATTTGTGTTTTATTGCTTTTTTATGAAATTATAAAAGTTATTGTCCATATACAATATATTTCGCTTGTATTATTTCCGTCATTTAAAACCAAAAAACCCGCACTAATATTTTTGGCCAGCTAGATTAATGAAATACCCCTATGTGCGGCGCTCCGAAATTGGCTACTTTATCATAGAAAATCAGTTATTTCACGCGCAGGACTGTGGCGAAATTTCTCTTACACTCCTATTGGATTTCGTATTAGGCAATGTACTGAATTTTGTTTCATTGAAGCGCAATTGTGAGCGCTCCGCTTCGCGCGTTACCTATGAAATGAAATGGGATGACGAGTATGTGGATGGGTAATTAAATGTGTAAAGGTAATGATTTTATTGGTATTTACAGTAGTTTTTTACGATAGATTTTAAAAAGTAATATTAGTAATGAAATTAATTTTATTACAGTAGGAATTGGCTGTCATTTTCACGGTTCAGCAATCAAAAAAACAGCATCATCATCATTTCAGCCTAAAGACGTCCGCTATTGAACTTAGTCCAGCAGTGGACGTCTTACGGCTGAAATGATGATGATGATGATGATTGAACATAGACCTCCCCCAGTTTAGGGAGGTTTGCCATAATCGCCAAGCTTGGCAGGCGGGCCGGCGATCGCAGTATGGTAGTAAAATGCATAGAGAATGCTGCTGCCCATTCTGTAGTAAGTCTCTTATTCGCCTCTTACTACAACCACGGAAAGACATGAGATAGTGCTATTCTTTATGTTCGGCACCACACAAAACTCCAACACCACACATAACTCCGACACCACACAGAAGCAATGCTTTAGCAATAAAAAAAATTTTTCCTTCAAAATGTTCTAGATTGTGATTAATAGTGTGTTACTCAATTAGGCATTGACGGAAAAACGCACACAAAGGATTCTAACATAAATTTTATTTTATTTTTCAGTCATTTAGCATACCAGATTCAGTGACTCTCACACCAGGACCGTGGTTCGGTGTTCCGGGGCTGCCAACTGTTGTATCCTTTATAATAAACACGTGTATACATATTATATTTATCATACGAAAGTAATTGGGCTCTTGGGTAATTTAACAGTCGCACGAGTCGCAATAACGAACTAAAGGATAAAATACAAATTAATCGTCATCATTTCAGCCGAAAGACGTCCACTGCTTGACAAGAGCCTCCCCTAAAGGGGGTTTTGCCATAATCGCCACGCTTGGCAGGCGGGTTGGCGATCTCAGTATGGTAGTAAAATGTATAGAAAACCGAAGTCGTCTTCTACGACACCCACTGGAAGAGTTGCTATTCTTTACGTATAGAACCTAACCTACCTATAGTTAAAATAGAATCATTAACTATCTGTTTTACATTAAAAATTCCTTAACACTGTGTCAGACGTTTTATAAAATACCAGAAGCAATTACAGCAAATGACCAATCCAAAGTAGTCAGTGCGGTAAGTGATTTTATTTAATTTTAAACATATTTTCTATGAATATGAACATTATCATAAACATATGTGGGTTTACTAAACATGTGTATTACCCCTTTCTCGGAATACAGGCTTAAGTTTTGTAGTTATCATCATTTTCATTTTTTTTTTTTTTTTTTTTTTTTTTTTTATATTAGCCTACACTGTCCCACTGCTGAGCAAAGGCCTCCCCCAAATCCCTCCAAGTATCCTTTTCCCGGGCCACCTCCATCCAACCCTTGGAGTACGCGTCGAGGTCGTCTCGCCACCTCTTCTTGGGCCGGCCTCGCCGGCGCCGTCCATCGTCAGGCACCCACTGTGTGGAGACTATTGCCCAGCGGTCGCTGTGCATGCGGCTGATGTGACCCGCCCAGTCCCATTTTAGCCTGGCAGCCTTTTTGCCTACGTCTAGGATTCCCGTTTTGGAGCGCAACGTGGTGTTTCGTATTTTGTCAGTTCTTTTAACCCCTAAAATGCTGCGCTCCATTGCTCTTTAATTTAATTCAATTTAATTAATTTAATTTAATTCTTTTAATTTAATTAATTAATATATATCTTAGGACTACCAACATACCGTTATCTGATCCCAAACTAGGCAGAGCCTGTACTATGGTAACCAGATAACTGATAAATATTTCTAAATACATACAAATCTATATATATAAAAGAAAGTCGTGTTAGTTACTTCACTTATAACTCAAGAACGGCTGAACCGATTTAGCTGAAAATTGGCAGGGAGGTAGTTTAGAGCCAGGAGAAGGACATAGGATACTTTTTTTTTTTTTTTTTGCTTTTGGCAAAGGATACTTTTTATCCCCTTCGACCGCGTTCCCGTGTGCCGTGACATAAAACGTCAAAGAGAATACAAGTCACTATAAAACGTGGTATGAAAAAAACGTTGCCTTCGAAGTACCAGGTGGTCATAACTTGGTATGAGCTTATCAAACAGCAGTGTCAACCAGAAATCGTTTTACGCCTTCGAAGTACCAGGTTATTATAACCGGGTAGGGGCTAACCAAACATATGAGTATCAGCTAGAAAACGCTTACCAGATCACCACCGCGTACCAGGTTGTCAAACTTGGAAGGTTTATTACAACATTTTGAATCTTAGGCGATACGAAGTTCGCTGGGTCAGCTAGTTATAGATAAATTACACTCAGACACAGAACAAATGATTGTGCTCATCACACAAAGATTTGTCCTGGGTGGGAATCAAACCCACAACCTCAGTCTTAGCAGTCAGGATCACTAACTACTAAACTAACAGGCCAGTCAATGTCAGTCATGTCAATCGTTTTTGTAAAAGAATCAAAAACTTTAAAAAGTGTATAATTAAACAAGGTGTAACAGAATAAACGCAAGACCCAAAAGTAGGTTGTTTCTAATTGAGTATTGAATTGATTTTAGTAACTATTAAAATGGATATTAAAAAGAAAAAAGAAATGTATTTTGCCAAGCTTGCCACCGAGTTTGAAATAAGTAATTTTAATTCAAGGCAATAAGACTTAATTTTCAATGCATAAAGTAATGCTCCTAGTGTTACTGTAAGCTTAAAAAAAATAAGTTTTGGCTATTAAAATACAATGACCAAAACAATTTTTAAGTAATTTCGGAAGTTGATGGCAATTAAAACTACTAAAACAAACTAAAATACAGATCGAAAAACACCGACTTCCGAAATTAAAATTATTTATTTTTATTTTGTAGTGTTTTTTGGAAGTAGGTTGTTCTTTTTCGTAAACAAAAAAAAATTCAGATTGTAAAAACAACCTACTTCAAAACAACACTTTATTTTGAAAGTCGGTTATTTCCTGTTTTGCATAAAAGGTATTGAGTGCCCATGTACGCTTATGTGGAATAAAACATGTTAAGTTTGGTTGTATGGCTAGGCGGGTAGTAGAGAGGGCGCGCTGGCGGCGCTGGCGGGGCTGTCGGGCGGCGGCGTGCGCGTGGCGGCGCTGGCGCTGTGGACGTGCGTGTAGGCTAATGTGGAATGGAATGTTTGGTTGTGTCGTCAGGCGGGTAGTAGAGAGGGCGCGCTGGCGGCGCTGGCGGGGCTGTCGGGCGGCGGCGCGCGCGTGGCGGCGCTGGCGCTGTGGACGTGCGTGTAGGCTAATGTGGAATGGAATGTTTGGTTGTGTCGTCAGGCGGGTAGTAGAGAGGGCGCGCTGGCGGCGCTGGCGGGGCTGTCGGGCGGCGGCGCGCGCGTGGCGGCGCTGGCGCTGTGGACGTGCGTGTAGGCTAATGTGGAATGGAATGTTTGGTTGTGTCGTCAGGCGGGTAGTAGAGAGGGCGCGCTGGCGGCGCTGGCGGGGCTGTCGGGCGGCGGCGCGCGCGTGGCGGCGCTGGCGCTGTGGACGTGCGTGTAGGCTAATGTGGAATGGAATGTTTGGTTGTGTCGTCAGGCGGGTAGTAGAGAGGGCGCGCTGGCGGCGCTGGCGGGGCTGTCGGGCGGCGGCGCGCGCGTGGCGGCGCTGGCGCTGTGGACGTGCGTGTAGGCTAATGTGGAATGGAATGTTTGGTTGTGTCGTCAGGCGGGTAGTAGAGAGGGCGCGCTGGCGGCGCTGGCGGGGCTGTCGGGCGGCGGCGCGCGCGTGGCGGCGCTGGCGCTGTGGACGTGCGTGTAGGCTAATGTGGAATGGAATGTTTGGTTGTGTCGTCAGGCGGGTAGTAGAGAGGGCGCGCTGGCGGCGCTGGCGGGGCTGTCGGGCGGCGGCGCGCGCGTGGCGGCGCTGGCGCTGTGGACGTGCGTGTAGGCTAATGTGGAATGGAATGTTTGGTTGTGTCGTCAGGCGGGTAGTAGAGAGGGCGCGCTGGCGGCGCTGGCGGGGCTGTCGGGCGGCGGCGCGCGCGTGGCGGCGCTGGCGCTGTGGACGTGCGTGTAGGCTAATGTGGAATGGAATGTTTGGTTGTGTCGTCAGGCGGGTAGTAGAGAGGGCGCGCTGGCGGCGCTGGCGGGGCTGTCGGGCGGCGGCGCGCGCGTGGCGGCGCTGGCGCTGTGGACGTGCGTGTAGGCTAATGTGGAATGGAATGTTTGGTTGTGTCGTCAGGCGGGTAGTAGAGAGGGCGCGCTGGCGGCGCTGGCGGGGCTGTCGGGCGGCGGCGCGCGCGTGGCGGCGCTGGCGCTGTGGACGTGCGTGTAGGCTAATGTGGAATGGAATGTTTGGTTGTGTCGTCAGGCGGGTAGTAGAGAGGGCGCGCTGGCGGCGCTGGCGGGGCTGTCGGGCGGCGGCGCGCGCGTGGCGGCGCTGGCGCTGTGGACGTGCGTGCGTGCGGCGGGTGCGCGCGCGCTACAGACGCGGCTGCGGGACGCCTTCCGCGCCGCGCGTACCGTGCACGCCGTCGTCGCCAACGCCGGCTTGAAGCTGCTGGTTTGTACCACCACGATATACTTTTGTCTTACAGGGTTTTTCGAGGGAGACTGCAGGGATGTCACGTGACAATGGTAAGGCAGCGACTGAAAGGGGGACAGCGTCAAAAGAGCGCCTCAGTCGCTATTGTACGAGAGTTTGGACGTGTATTAGAAACTTTAGGTATCAAGCTTTTGAGATTTATTTTCTATTCTGTTGTTTTTTAATATACACTTCTAAGTAGCTTTATTTTTCTTTTTATTACAGAAATGAAATTCTAATCCATAAGAATGGTTTATTTGAGAAAGTTACTTAACTATACATGGTGTAAAACTAACCACTTCCAAGCAATTTTTTATGTTGGGCCGTTATTGGAAGTCTTGGGACTTCTTTTGGTGTATAAAAATTCATAAGCCATTATAGCGAAAATAATGATGTTACTTTTCCTTTTTAGAGCGACCGACCAGGCGGCGATGAACCACCAAATATAGGCGTTGTGGTAAGCACACACATTACTTTTATAAGTTACTAGCTTCTGCCCGCGACTTCGTCCGCGTTAAATTTCTTGTTCCCCCGACCCTTCCTGTCGCGTCAAATCGCCTACTCGTGCGATTTTCCCCGTATTTGCAATATTTTTCATTACTGCTCCGCTCCTCTTGGTTATAGCTTGATGTTATATAGCCTATAGCCTTCCTCAATAAATAGGCTACTAATAATTTTTCAATTCGGACCAGTAGTTCCTGAGATTAGCGCGTTCAATCAAACAAACAAACTCTTCAGCTTTATAATATTAGTATAGATTAAAACTTCAGGAATGAAAGCACCGCATGACAAGATTCCTCCTAGTTTCGCTTCGGAGATTCGCTTCAGCAACTCCAGCGCTATTTTGGAGATATTAGGTACAGGATGAAAAGTTCACTCATATCTCCGTAGAAGAGGGAAGATCCTCTGACCAGACGTGTGTCGTCTGTGGTGGGCAACTGCCCGACTGTTGATGTCAGGACATTGTATACTAGTTGCGCGGTAAACTCTGCTTGCGCGATGTATGATTTTGTGTGACGTCAGTGTGTAGTTCGCATGTGGCGGTATAGATGGCGCTACACTACGTAAAAACGGCAGAATTAAAAGTGTCTATTATCGCCATAGTACGGGTATTTATACACCGTAACATTTAAACAAAACAAATGAGGCCAGAACGTCATGATCGGGAAACAACTATTGTTTTGTCCTTATTTAACCATTTATGTACACATGTACATAAATGGTTACATGTTTATATAAACAGACAAGAAGAAAAGAACAGAAAATTTGGTACAGAGGTGATGCTTATTTCTAAAGAAATATCTTCCAGCACATCTGCGATAGGAGAGAAGATAAAGAGATGTAGACAGCGTGTGTAAGAGTATGAGAGAAAATAAAATACATGTAATCAAAAACCATTAAGGACGCTATAACATTTTTCTACAAATATCGGTGGTTTTCCAGTACCAATTACATCAAGAGGAATCACAACTACGAAGTCAATTATGGTCTTTAATTAAAGATAATTTATTCATCTCCATTATGGTACCATAAAAATTATATAGTCCCATACAATATTTTCACAAAAATACGTTTTCCCCACCGCAATAATCGAAGAAAATGAAAAATAATGGGGTCTGGAAAGGTACCTGTATAGTGAGATCAACTGCATATTTTTACGTGCTCCCTTTCACCGGCTTCATAAGGTTCATAATTCTTTTGTTGGTCTTGGTATTACCTTTTATAACAAGCTTCCCTCTACTTTGCTAGATTTGCAGTTTAATGAGTTTAAAGCTAAAGTAAAATCTAACCTTTGTTCAAAGGCATACTATTCTATCAACGACTACTTAAACGATAAGAATAGTTGGTCGCTGTGATCAACTCAAGACAATGTTTATGTTCTTTCAATCCAGAATTAGTCTTCCTACTGAAAGTTTATATGGGTAGTTCATATAATTGTTTTTTTTTTTTTTTGTTTTTATTTAACTGCTTTTGTTAGTTTATTTTTATTTTCTTTTCATTTCATTTATTGTGTATATGTATCATTTGCATCGTATATGTAAGCGGGCACGCCCTTTATGCCTGGAGGCTTTATTAAGGTTTTAAGTTCTGTTTTCGATTTTGTTTTATTATTTATTTCAGCTTGAGTTTAGTTTTCAATGTTTTGTTGGTATATTGGCGTGTGCTAGCTGACATATGGCGAATAATATATGTTTTGTTTTATAATATTAATAACTTACACAATACTGTATAGAATCAAGTTCTTCTAACTTAACAGACAGCTGTGCTGCTGGGGAGTTTGTTCCGCCACTTCTTCTTCCCAGCTAAAGCACTAGGAAGTGTCGAAGGGCGGGCGTTTTGGGGGGACTGTCTCATGTAACTTTGACGTTCAAAAAGTGCTGACTCTCAGCCTAGTTTGAATAAATGACTTTTGATTTTGATTTTGATTTTTTGATAACTTCAAAATGACAACAAATTGTGGCTAGTATAATCTTCTACGTTTTGCCTAAATATTTTGTAATTAAATACATAACTTTTTTATTTATGAGAAAAATAAAGAACGTTCTCAACTTTCTTCATACATTTTAAACTCGCGGCTTCTCATTCCGCGCTCAGATGCGCCCTAGGAAGCACGGGCGTATCGCTTTTTTGTACAAAATAAATACGATCAAAATAATAATAAAGTGAGTGCCGTGCTGTATACTGTGGTTGAAAAATGTTGATACTTTTCGGACCAAAACTATGAGTACCAAACTTATTATCAGAACTTGATTTAGAAATAAATAACTCAAATTCTATTGGGATTATTGAGGTAGGGTGACTATGTATTCATTTTCAAGAATTCAAAATGGCGGATAATTATTCAATAAAAAGTTATATTTTCAACGTGGTAATTAAATTATGCAAGTGTCGTCCATTTTTGGAACGAAATTCTTTAATGTAGCTTGCGGTAGGGGTAAACAAGGGTGCTGAATCTGATTCAAAATCAAAAATGGTGGTTACGAAAATTTTCATCATGGGTGTCGTTTTCAAGATTATCGAAGGTGCTGAAGCCGAAAACTCCACACAAATTACATTTGGAGCCAAAAAAAGGCGACCCCACAAGTTTTTCATTCAAAACGACGAATATTTTAATTTTTTAAATAAAAAGTGGGCATAGCTATCAAATTTGGATAATTTTAGGATAGTTATTACGAATGATTCATCCAAATTTGATCCAAATACGGCGGGCATTGTTTTTTTATAAAAAGATCTTTATCCATATTGGGGGTAGGGATTATAAAATCTTCGATTTTTAATTTAAAATGGCGGATGTACTGTTATGATGAAATGTCGACATGGGTATCAATTTTGGGGGTTTTGCTAGTATGTAGTCACAATATTTAACGTAACTTTAATTATTTACATAAATAAAAAATTCTGAATACGCGCTGCAATCTCAAAGGTGAGGGTCGCGCGTCACACAATTTTGGCTTAGTTTTCTTTAAGGAATATCCTGTATATTTTCAACGATTACAACGATATTCTACGATCACCATCAATTATATTTGTTTATTACCCAAAAATATTGTTAAAGTATTTTATTGTTACACCTCGTTTTTTTTTAATTGTCAAATTATACGTTACCCCAAAAATATTGATGATCATGGTAGTAAAAGTTATTTACTGTCACTAAATTCAGATAGTAAAGTTACTTTACTACAAATTTTACTCAACAGTGCTAGTAAAATAAAATAAATAATACCTTCGAGTATCAAGATTAGTTAACTAATGTTTAAAATCGAGCAGACAATGGTTTCAATGTGTGCGTGCGCGTAATGTTGTTGTGTGGCGACTCAGATACCTAAACTTGAGCGATTCAAAAATGTTATAGCGTCCTTAACTTAATTACAATAAACAAATAATATAAGAATATACTTACAAACAGGTTTTTCTTTTTGTAAAAAGTGATAATTTCCATTGTTTTGTCGACAGGAAGCCGTAAGCAACGCGTCGGCTTGCGTAGCGTTTCAGTTCGCGCCGCCTGGCACGGAGAAACCGCCGCCTTATTACGATAAACTCAACTCTTGGCTGGGACAAGTGTTGCAGAGAGAGGCTGATACGGTAAGAACGTACATATTCGTTTATTTTTGAATAAACTAGAGCACAATACTAACATGACACAAAAAGAAAAACCAAAATTCTGTTATCTGTAATCCCTGAACCCAATAATGCCATCCATAATCAAAATAATTCCGAATGACAATACTTCGTCGTCTAGGCTTATTAGTGAAGTATTATAACTTTATTTAGATTATGGGCATGGAGTAATATACAAAAGGCCAGTCTTTGCTTTGTTTATCATAGTACTTAGCAGCATTTAATATAACTGAATAAAATAATAATAGGTCTTTACGTATGAAAATGCCGTTTTGTATGAAAAAAATTAAACGAATTTTTTTCATGTATTTTTTATTCGTATTAATCGAAATAATCACCCATGCAATCAATGCATCTTTGCCAACGCAGTGGCAGTTTATTGATGCCCTTCTTAAAAAAATCAGCTGGACGGGAGGCAACAAATTCTTCAAAGGCATTTTGTACTGCCTCTCGGGTATTGAATTTTTTTCCCGCCAAGAAGTTATCCAAATTCTGGAAAAGTAGTAGTCTGTAGGCGCAAGGTCTGGTGAGTAGGGCGGATGACGGAGAGCTTCCAACCCCAGTTCTTGCAACTTGGAGACCGTCTGCTGTGCAGTATGAGGTCGCGCGTTGTCGTGCAGGAGCAGCGGAGACGAGCGATTGACCAATGCTGGTTGGAGATGTGAGCTTCTCCATCATTGAGTTCAGTTCTTCACAGTACACATCTGCAGTAATGCTCACCCAGTTTGGTAAGAAGCTGTGATAAATCACACCGGCACTAGACCACCAAACAGTGACCATCACTTTTCTAGGGGTAAGTTTTCGTTTAGGGCATTGTTTAGGTGCTGAACCAGGATCCAACCAACTTGCTGAGCGCTTGCGGTTATCAAACAGAATCCATTTTTTATCGCAGTTAACAATGCGGTTCAAAATTCCTTCATTTGTGTGTCTGTTGAGCAGTGCAAGGCACGTCTCGACGCGTACTTCACGCTGGCGATCATTGAGTTCGTGGGGCACCCATTTGTCAAGCTTTTTTACCTTCCCAATTTGACGCAAATGGACCAATATTGTTTTGACGCTAACGTCGAAAGCTGCTGCTAATTCAGCCGTAGATTGTGTACCATCAGCTTCCACAATCGCCTTAAATTCGTCATTGTCGACCAAAGTCTTCGGACGACCGCGAGGTTCATTTTTCAGGTCGAAATTTCCAGAACGGAAGCGAGCAAACCAATAACAGGTGGTGCGTTGGTTTGTAGTGTTAGCTCCGTAAACGTCGTTGATGTTACGTGCCGCTTGTGCCGCGTTGCTGCCACGACGGTACTCATATTCCATAATTACTCGAATTTTTAACGTATCCATGATGACGAAAACGATTGAAATGCGATGAAAATGTAACACTAATCAGTAAACAAATGACTACTTTTGGAAAAAGAATTCCATGTTTTTAAAATAAAATTAATTTGAAATTAGAATTCTTAGACAAACAAAAATTATTTTGATTTGAAATGGCAGTACTGCAGAACGGCAATTTCATAGGTAAAGACCTAATATCTATGATCTCCATCATAGACTGCATTATACGTATTCAGGTATCTTCATGAACGTGGGAATGAATGCTACCATCTTTTATGAATGGGGTACCTACCGAAATCTGCTATGCCAAATAAATGCGAAGAATTGTTCAAATGTACTAAAACAAGCACTTTTTAGATTGTAATAATAATCCTATACATTATCTCTCTGTCTGTGTCTGGTTCTATTACAAACACGTGTGTGTGCGTGCGAATTACGCGCTTGGAACTTTGTTCCTGGTACCATACACGTTTTTTTCCTTATAGGTAGGATAATAGAACCAGACAGAGAGAGAGAGATAGTGTAAATATAATACGCGTTTTTAATACAGAGTCATCAGTTTAAGAAGCTCTCATAAAGTTGTCGCCATCTTGTATTTTTATTTTGACCTCGCTATCGGCTTTAGCATACCCAAAATTCATTAAAACGACACCCATGACGAAAAACTTGTAAGTATTCGCAACTGTCATCTTGGATTTTTATTTTGATATCACTGTCGGCTTAACACCCTCGAAAACTATGAAAATAAAACCCAAGATCAAGAAGCAGTCGCCATATTGGATTTTCTGTTAGATTTCACTATCGGCTTTAGCACCCATAAGAGCGTGACGAATAATTCAAATTCAATTCATTTATTGCAGAACATAGAAATAAATACATTATGAGATGTTGAGTAGATGCGCAGTTACTTATGTCCTACCAATTAAGGCATGCAAAATAGTATTTATAACTATTAATAGACACAAGACAATTTCATACGACAACAACCAACAACTACTCCAACAACCAACGTCAACTTACAATCTCTCTCAGAGAGCCAGAGAGAGAAAGTCGTATGGAGGGGGCATAACGCTTTTACGTTACGTGACGATTTCTACTGGTTTACTCCTATCACAAGCCAAGTAAAATAACTTGGTTCCAATAAATAATTATGTTGTAGCACTGAGATCTCGTCCCTGACATACTGTTGTTACATACGCAATGTTGTGTGTTGGTATTAGGGCATGCAAACCGGATACCCGGATAACCGAAAAAACCGGATAACCGACTGATTTGAAACCCGGTTTTTTTAGGATAACAAAACCGGAGTTTTCGGTTTTTTCTGTTAACATTATAAGTAAGCATTTTTCGACTACTAAACGACGGCAACTACAACTCAGGAAAACTTAGACTAAACAGTACCTAGTAAATGTTTCATGTAACATCAAGGACCAACTCCGACAAGAAATAAAGAAGGCTCTCAAACAACATACCTCTGGTGCAAGCCTATCTACAGAACTTGATTTAGAAACTAAAATCAGGGTGGAAATGGCACTTTACGACGGTGGAGGAAAAATGGGAGAGCACTTAATAAAAGTATATAAACCTTTGGAATCTATACCTCCAACAAGTGTGGAATCAGAGAGAGCCTTTTTATCAGCTGGTCTCATCTATACTAATATTATAAAGCTGAAGAGTTTGCTTGTTTGGTTGAACGCGGTAATCTCAGGAACTACTGGTCCGAATTGAAAAATTATTTTTGTGTTGAGTAGCCCATTTATTGAGAAAGGTTATAGGTTATATAACATCACGCTACGATTAAAAGGAGCGGAGCAGTAACGAAATATGAACGAAAACTAGCAGGCAATTCGATGCGACGGGAAAGGTCAGGGTAGAAAAAATTGACGCGGACGAAGTCGCGGGCAGAAGCTAGTCTGTTTTATCTAAAACAATGACAGATTTATTTTGTTTTGGTTTATTAGGGAATAAGACTTCCATTTTATGCGATATTTCAATAATTATTTTGATTTCATTTTACGTACTGTTGATTTTGCCTGTTTGTATTTTATGACAGTTCAATTGTTATTTAATATTCTGTAATTTTAAGCCTTTGTCTACCTACCAAAAGTTCAAAATTGTGTATGTTAGGTTTTAAAGAATATGTTATTTTCCTAAATAATAAGCTTGATGATTATTATTCTATGTTTTGTATAAAGAAAAGAAACTTTTTGTATAGCCTGTTATTACTTGTAGCTTATTTCAGTCCGTAAAAAAATCATATTTTGATTAGACTTCAGCATTTTCATTTCTGTATAGACATATTTCTCATTTATTAAAAATCATATAAAAAAACCCGAAAAAAACGATTTAACCGGTTTCACCGGTTTTGTAAACATAAACCCCGAAAAAACGTTTTTAAAAACAACCCGGTTTTTGCATGCCCCTTGGTATGTATTTGTTAGCCAAAAGGTACTTATTATCCTGATCACATATGTGAATTTTTGCCAGATTATTTAATTTGACTATGTACAAGTCTACGTAACAAAGACGTTAAAGTGTCGCGGCTGGATTTTTCCGCGCATTGGATTGGCGACGCACTGTTTAGCGTCGAGAGTTGAAAATCGAACAGTATGATTTTTCGACGCGCAGGCTTGCACTCTGTTGGACTCTCGATGCTTGGGTTCAACACCAAGAGTCGAAAACCCAGTAACTTCAGCTGAAAAATCAAAATCAAAAGTCATTTATTCAAATTAGGCTGAGGATCAGCACTTTTCGAACGTCAAAATTACAAAAGACAGTCCCCCCAAAACGCCCACCCGTCGCACACTTTCTAGTGCTTTAGCTGGGAAGAAGAAGTGGCCAACAAACTCCCCAGCAGCACAGCTGTCTGTCCAGTTAGAAGAACTTGATTCTATACAATGGTATATAGTAAAACATTAAGAGACACAAATTAAATTAAATGATTTGCTATATGCCAGCTAGCCAACCCAATATACCAGCAAATAAAATGAAAACTATACTCAAGCATAAGCAAAAAAATATGTATAATTTGGCTGCAAACATAAAAGGCCTCCTGGCATAAAGGGCGTGACAGCTTACATATGCAGTGCTGAATGTTCACATAGCTGATACGACCTGAGTTACAACTCGAGGCCACAAATGATAAACTAGGACCATCAACGTAAAATAAATTAAACAGGTAAGTAATATTAATAATAATATCAACATCAAAGTCAGCAAGACGACCAGTCACCACAAGCAGCACCCGTTCACGAGCATAACGCAAAGATCAGCCATTGCCCCCCTCGCCATATTTGAGGGAAGGGGGCAACCCGACCCCCGACGCTACCGCAAGCATTGACATCTAAGGGAGCATGACGAACTTGCTGCCAGTTGCTCAAGCAAGAATTGAATGATTACTTGTCGAGGTCGCTAGCTAACCACATTATGCAATACTAATAAAATAAAATTGGCATAAACAGGAAAAAAAATATGGAAACAATTATATTGAACCTATCACTAGGTACGCTAATACTGGAGAAAGAACATAAACATTGTCTTGAGTTAATCACAGCGACCAACTATTCTTATCATTTAAATTATCGTTGATGGAATAGTACGCCTTTTGACAAAGGTTGGATTTTACTTGAGGTTTAAACGCATTAAAAGGTAATTCTAGTAAAGAAGGTGGTAGCTTGTTGTAAAATGTTATACCAAGCCCAACAAATGAGTTATGCACCTTATGAAGCCGGTGAAAGGGAACACGTAGTTTGTCCTTACTTCTAGTGTTAACAGTGTGAATATCACTGTTTTTAGCGTATAAGTGTATATTTTGCCTAATATATAAGATGTTGGCGAAAATGAATTGTGATGACACCGTAAGAATACCAATATCTTTAAAAAAGTCCCTTAGGGAAACTCTGGCACCTAGCTGGTAAATTGCTCGAACAGCTCGTTTCTGAAGGACAAAAATATTTTGAATATCAGCTGCTGTACCCCACAGTAGAATACCGTAACACATAACGCTGTGGAAATAACTAAAATAGACTAACCGAGCTGTATCAACGTCAGTATATTGTCTTACTTTTCTGACGGCGTAAGCAGCTGAACTGAGCCTTCCCGCTAGGCTTGAAATATGAGGGCCCCACTGAAGTTTGCCATCCACTGTTATGCCCAGAAAAGCTGCCGAGTCTACAGTTTTAAGCACCTCTTTATCTAAGACGATGTTGGGACCTAGATTTCTAACATTCGGTAAGGCGAACTTTACACATTTGGTTTTCTTGGCATTGAGAACTAGGTTATTTGCCGTAAACCAATCGGTAACCATTGAGAGTGCACTGTTCACGTCGTCAAAATCTGCTCTGTTCCTGTCTACTTTAAAAATAAGAGATGTATCATCTGCAAACAGTACAACGTCACAAATACCCTTTAAAAAGAATGGTAAGTCATTGATATATACTAAAAACAAGAATGGGCCGAGTAGAGAGCCTTGAGGCACACCTAACTGAACCGGTAGCCCGGCAGATTTTACACCATTAATATCTACACATTGGAACCTATTATGTAAATAAGAATTTATTACGTTTATAGCTTCGTTATGGACACCGTAATGACGTAGTTTACGCAAAAGCGTGTCATGGTGCACGCAATCAAAGGCTTTGGAGAGATCACAGAATACTCCGATAGCATTTTGCGAGTTTTCCCATGCGTTAAAAATGTGTTTCAAGAGAGCAACACCCGCATCTGTAGTTGAACGACCTTTTGTAAAGCCATATTGCTCATTATGAAGGAGGCTATTTAAATTAAAATGTCTTAGCAACTGCTTGCTAAATGCAGGTAAGATAGAAATAGGCCTAAAATTATAAACGTCATTTTTATTACCTGATTTAAATAATGGTATGACTTTGCTACTCTTCATGAGGTCAGGAAAAGTTCCAACATCAACACATTTATTAAAAGTAACAGCTAAATAGGAGGCTACGATGTCTATTATATTACTTAATAGTTTGATGGAAATGCCCCAGAAATGACCAGTGTTTTTAGACTTAAGTGTGTTAAAAACATTAACTACATCACGAGGCGTTACATGTTCAAAATTGAATAGGCAACTACTTTTTGGCACACTACTATGCATAAAAACTTTTTAACAAAAAATTAAACCTCAGCGCCAACTCAAAATTTTAAGGTTTATTATTTTTTGCTTTTCTGTTTTTTCGGAGGTTTAATTTTTTGTTAAAAAGTTTTTATTTTGTAATTTTTTGTGGCTTTAATGTACTAATAATACTTGGCAAGGTATACCCTATCCAATGAAAAAAGCATTATCAAAATCGGACTACTCTGTACAAAGTTATGCGTGGTTATACATTACAATCAATGAGTGAACAATCAATCATCCCCTGTTTTCCGACACTTAGGGTTCGATTTTGTTTTCCAAATTTATATGGGACCACTCTCGGAGTATACTCTTTCCAATAAAAAAAATTGCACTCCGGGAGTGCCGGCAGAAGTGAAAACTTGATTATTGACGTTGAGCATGTTTGATATTTTGGAATGGTTAGGGAATAATTTGTTGTTCAATTTCCATATTTTAAGCACTTTATATTCACGAATTTTACGAATACACAACAATGTGATCACTACACAGACGGTCGAGCCATCAGCTGTCACCATCCATGGATGCGCGTGGCACGCTGTAACATAGACGAACATTCGCGCAAGCGCCCTGCGCCGCCTAAACGAAACAGTAGGCCCAGGCATACATTTTCGCCGCGCCGTAGAGAGGGGATAGCTGTCTACTCTCCATCCGTCCTACGCTTTTTCGATCAGGTCACGTGTCCTGACGCGAGTTTAAGATTTTATACCCATTACAGAAAAAGTGCTCAACGCCGCTAAAGAAGTTTTCACTTCAAAAAGAATAGGGTATTTTCCGTTTTTTTAAAAACAGTTTCTTTTTGAAGACTGGGAAGAAATATTCAACAGAAAAATAAAATTGATCTAATCAATGTCCATTTTACGCGTTAGAAGTGAAAAAAATCTAATTTGTTTTAATGGTTTTGAATTTACCGCCAAAACGCTCGGTGCGCTGACGTTTACCGTGTGACGTCACTTTTGTGTGTATTGAATTTTGACTTAGATATGTGATCTGTGCTCGATCTGTAAATCTCGGAGTGGATTTAGGATATATTTAGGATTTTTGGAATGGATTAATGGAAATACAATGGAAGCTGGTTTTATAAAAGCCGATAGTGCAAATCTGCCCACAGTAGATGTTTTTATAGTTGGAAATTTCTTTGCAAACAACCCCGATTTTTGTGCTACAGAGTATAAATAGTTTATGTGGTACATTTTTAAAAGTATTTGTACACAGAGGCACCACACACCAGTAATAACATTTTCTATCCATTTGAGATACGAAATTACTTGATCGAAATACTGTTTACAACTTGTTTACACACAGATGACGTCACCGTGGTAAACGTTATCGTACGGAGCGTTTTGGCGGTAAATTTAAAACCATTGAAAATAAATTACATTTTAATCACTTCTAATCCAGAAAATGGAGATTAATTACAAAAAAATATTTTTCTGTTAAATATTCCTTCACAGTCTTCAAAATTAAATAGTTTTTAAAAAAGTGGAAAATACCCTATTCTCACAATCGGACTACTATGTAAAAAGTTATGCGTGGTCATACATAAAAAAAAAACAAACAAAAAAAAATATACGCGTCGAATTGATAACCTCCTCCGTTTTTTTATCGTCGGTTAAAAAGATTATCAGCTTTAGACGGGGACGAATTTAAGGAGCGAGTCGTAGTTACAGGTATGTTGGCAAAAAACTCATTAAATGCCTATGCTACGTCAGCTGCCGTATTAACTAATTTGCTGTCGACCATAATTTCAATTTGTTTTTCTTGTTTAACCGATTTACCCGTCTCATTGTTAATGATTTTCCAAGTAGTTTTTATATTATTATTTGAATTTTTAATTTTGATCGCTTAAAAATTTGGATTTAGCAAAAGCACTAATCTGTTTAAATAATTTTGAATATTTTTTTACATACTCTAGGAAAGGAGTATCAAACCTGTATTTTTTAAACCATATAACTCGTAAAGCCTCGCTCTACTTTTGTAAATACCTGGAGTAGCCCATTGGTTAAAGCCAACGGAGGTGCCATTAATGTCAATGGTTTTGGTCTTGAAAGTAGATTTGTACTCTTTTTGCACTACATCAAAGAGGGCTTCATAAATTGCATTATAAATTGCATTAAAAGATGTCCAATGCTGGACATAAGCCTTCCCTAAATAGAGGGGGGGATTGCCCATTCTCTAGTAAGTCCCTTAGTCGCCTTCCACGACACCCACGGGAAGAAATGGGGTGGTGCTATTCTTTACGCCTGGCACCACTCTGAACAGTGCGCGCTAAAAATTTGCTGCGATGTTTGTACGTCCGTGCCAATGTGGGCTAATTATATATGTTGGTTGGTTGCCAGATAAGCATAGAAGTGTGCGAGACGGAGGCGCAGGGCGTGGTGCTGCGCTACTGCCCGCTGGAGGGCGCGGGCGCGGCGGGCGGCGCGGAGGGCGCGGGCGCGGAGGGCTGGGCGGCGCTGCTGGACGCGCAGCTGCACGTGCTGCACGCCACGGTGGCGCTGCGGGAGCCCTTCCAGGCGCGCCTCGCCGACCACGCCTCGCTGCAGCTGGTGCACGTGCCGGGCTGGGCTGGTGCGTATACAACACACTTATATTGGTCCTGTTGACAGACCTGTTGGTCTAGTGGTTAGCGACCCTGACTGCTATGCCGGAGGTCGTGGGTTCGATTCCCACCCTGGACAAATGTTTGTGTGATGAGCACGATCATTTGTTCTGTGTCTGGGTGTAATTTATCTATAATATGTATGTATTTAGAAATATATAAGTATGTTTATCAGTTGTCTAGTACCCATAACACAAGCTCTGCTTAGCTTGGGACTAGATGGCGTTGTGTGATAGTTGTGGAATATTATTATTATTATAACACAAGCTCTGCTTAGCTTGGGACTAGATGGCGTTGTGTGATAGTTGTGGAATATTATATTATTATATTATATTGGCTGCAATTTTGCAGCTAGTCTACCAGGCTCGCGGATATGTTCGAAAGTGTTACCGTGGCCCTGGCACAGGCAACGTAAGGAACACGGGTAGGTTTTAGTCAGTAAAAGTCTGACACGTCCTCCAACTCCGACCAGAACGGGAGAAGTCATTTGATGATCGGGACTCCAACTTTTTGTACCCTAGGGTTGAGCTACATGAAGACTGATATATATATGGTGTCTGTTGGGACAGGTCAGCTCACGTTGCAAAGGCTCTTTTTTTCAAATAGTCTTTCCAGACATAGTTAGATTCACTTAAAATTGAAATAGTATAATGTTTGGACTTTAAAAGAAGCCATAACTTCTTAGTTTGCTCCAGCATTTAATCTCAGGGAACAGTTAGCTTGGAAATGGCGGCGTCATCTAGTTTTAAAATATTGACCAACAAAATATTGAGTTTAATTTATTAACTATAATATTTGAATCGTGTTTTCGTGAAAGAAAAATAATTCCTAACTTATTTTTACTTTTTTCACGAAAACACGATTCAAATATTATTTGACCTTCAATATCTCCGTAACTAGAAAGTTCCCAGTTATGGTCCAAAACAATAAAAAAAGACAATGACAGGAAGACGAATTGACTCTCGGCTTCGTTAAGCTTTTTATACCCATTATAAGTGAGTCAATAAACCTGAATGGCCAATGGCCAGGCAAAAAAAAAAATACCATCTTAAACAGCCCATAATGTTCGCACATTCACGTCACAGGACTCTTGTCTGTGGATGCGGTGAGACTTGCTAGATGTCATGTCTTCGAATATTTTGTTTTATAACTAAGTTTTTCTCCACCGTTTCTAGACCAGTAGGGATATAAAGTATATCAATAGTAAGAGGTTTGTATGTGGCATGTTCGGGCAGGTCTGGGCGGCGTGCGCTACGTGCCGCCGGGCTGGCAGGGCGCGTCGCCCGACGAGCTCAACGCGCTCAACAGGCAGCTGGTCGACACTCTGCGGGCCACCGACGGGGCCTTCTCCTGCGGGGATGCGGATGACGGCATGGCTTGTGTCAGGTTAGCACATTCAAAACTACCTTTAAAAAACCTAATTGGAATAAATCTAGACACGCGGTAGCGTGTCAAGCCAAGTTCAAGTAACAGAACTGGCGAGCAGCACCGTGTGTAAAATTACACGCATTTGGAGCCACTTTTGACGCCCTCATAACTCAAAAACTAGTTCACACGTGTCAAATTTGGTAATTATTTACTAGATTTTCTTTTGTTTTTAATTTATATCCCTTTTCTATATCTGTAAAAGGGAATGTCTATTCAATAGCTTATACTGTAAGTTGTAACTAGTGGAAGAGCGGAACTTCCAAACATAAGTATTTTTCTTACTTAAGGCCAGGTTGCAGTACTTTTTAAATTTTTTAAACCTCTGTAATTGTAGCAAAATGACGAGTTTCCGTAAAAAAAAAAAAAAAAAAAATTGGGAAAATTGAACATACTGTTAAGCGCTGTGTGAAGATAGAAACGTGAATTAAAACAATTGGCTGGATAAAAAATAATCATAAAGATGGCACTAAATCGCTATTTAAAACGTGTACCTTGAAGAGATTCCATCATTAAACCATGTAAAACTCATACCAAAAGATAAGTTTTATTGTTTTTTAGGGCATGCTGAGAAAATATTTTATAATTTCCTTATCATTTTTTTTTTCCACGAAACAATTATACACAAAATCTAGCAGCTCAAGCGCTCGCAACGACCGGCCAATGTTCGCCGAAACGTCGTCAACTACAAGAGGGCCTTAAATGGAAATTCCCTAAAGACCTATTGTAAACGTATTTTTAAAGTATTATACATTTGGTTTTTTTTTTTTTGTTTTACCCGCGACTTTTTCCGCGTAAATATCGGTTATCACGGGTGCATACGAAATCGTGGACTAAAAAGTAGCCAATACTTGGGGTTTAAACTTACCCTGTACCAAATTTCATCAAAATCGGTTCAGTGGTTTAGTCGTGAAAGCGTAACATAGAGGCAGAGTTACTTTCGTATAAGACAGAGTTACTTTCGCATTTATAATATAAAAGTATAGATTTTAACTTCATGTACAGTGTTGGTACATCAACATCATCATTTCAGCTGAAAGACGTCCACAGCTGGACATAGATCTCACTCAAGCGTTTCCACATTGACCTGTTCTGTCCCGCATCCAGCGAATTCCAGCGACCTTTACAAGGTCAACGGTCTATCTTATGGGAGGCCTTCCAACGCTACGTTATTGGTACAGATGCCAGCACATCGAGCTACTACAATCTGTCAAATTTCTTTAATAGATTTTCAACTTTATCACCATAGTATTTAGGTTCAATGTTGATTGGGAGAATTTGACAGTTTCTGGTACCTTGACGTGCTGGCGTCTGTATATAGGTGGACTTAATGCTGCAAGGCTTATATTCAGCAGCGGATAGAACAGGACAAAGCCCCAAGTCATTCTATACCAGGCAGAAATATTTGGAAACAGGGAATGATTTTACTTTTGCTAACAGAGAACAAATCTGGGCGATTAGTGAAGACAGGTTAAAATAGAAAGAAAGAAATAATTTCGTATAAAAAACCGTGTAAAATGGAAATTTATGAAACTACAACACCACACCTGTCAATGAAATCAAATCAAAATATTTTTATTTCACATAAACCTACAAGGGCACTTATGAAACGTCAGAAGCTAGGTGCTGCATTGTGGAATCTGTTCAAACACGTATTGTTCCAATATTTGTTATTTCTATACAAACAAATTTTAATCTACCAATGTATAAATTAATTTGTTTTCTGTATAAATTATACTGTTGAAACGGTTATAAAAATAAAAAAGTTTCAGTGAAAACTCAACTTTATATGTAGACATTAGAGTTAATTGTATTGTATTATTATTAATTAATATGTATTTAGAAATATATAAGTATGTTTATCAGTTGTCTGGTTGCCATAGTACAGGCTCTGCCTAGTTTGGGATCAGATAACGGTGTGTTGGTTGTCCTAAGATATTTATTATTATTATTATTTAATTTTCCCTAATCATATATTGTTGAGCACGCAATTTGTAAAATTTATTGTTTTGTAGATTCGGCATGGTGACTGAAGACACAGACGTAGATGAACTGCTCGACCTGGTGATAACAGCCGGCAAAGAGGTCGAAGAGAGCAGCCGAGCTCTCACGAACATGACCGAAGTGTTGAAAAAGGGTAAGTCAACTCAACTCATTTTAAATCTTTTTTTTATTTTTACTCCGGTTTTTACCAGCTTCGTTCATATGTATTTCCAGCTATTCGAATTAACATACATTTTTCAACCACTTCCTGACATCCGGTTGTGCTAAAAATTGGCATACCTATATAACTTCGGTGACAACCCAAAAAATTATTCCATGGAGTGGTGTTCCTGCCAGGGTTGCGAGATTTGTTCGAAAGAGTTACCGTCGCCCTGGCATATAGGCAACTGAAGGAACACGAGTGGGTTTTAGTCAGTAAAAGTCTAACGCGACCTCCTCCGCCCGCCATTCCTCGGAGAAGACATTTGATGCTTTCCCACCCACAAAAAAAAAGAAAAAAAAATGGAGTGGTGTTCAGTTTGATTATGGAGTCGGAGGGTGGTCATAAGAACTTTTAAACCAAACAATATAGAAACATGGTGTTTAGATTCATTGGCTTTGTCTTGACAAGTTGTATAGCCTAATTGAGCTGGAAGGTGGGCATAGGAACTCCTCAATGAAACAAAATACCAGCATCGTGTTTGCGTTCATTGAATATGTACCTACTGCGTGTTCAAATACACTAGGTGGTGTCCAAGGTCTAAAGATGATCACGGACACTCCTTAACTAAGCATGATACCCGCATTTCTGTTCTGACCATTTAGACTGAAAATAGAAGTGAAGATAAAACGGATTTTTAAGCAAATCTGTTCTATCTTTCATGTTCTTGTTCATGTTCTCTGATGCTAAAATGTACAAAATAAAATAATAAGCAGTTAACAATCTTTTTTAAAACACATTACCCTCCGCAGTTGGATAAAAACACGCTTTTGATGAACTTAAAAGATCTAAATAAAACTTTCATACTTTCTTTAAATCTTGAGGCGCGAACGATGTTTTAAACTCAGACTCTCAAACTGATAGCATTTATTTCAATTAAACCAAATATCAGGCAGTCTTGAACTGTCCAAGAATCGTTCAGTTAGAAAGTTGAAACTGAGGTGAGGCTGAGTTGCCCATCCCAATACGTAGATCTCTTAAGAGAAAAAAACGGGCACGGATCGCTAAGAACTCTTTTAAATCAAGGTTTTACGAAATCCTGGTTAAATTATTCGTGTTGCTTCTACATATTATGTGACAACAATGTAAAAAAATACAATAAAGAAACAATCCTAAATATAAGATTAAAAATAAGCCCTGGCATTTAAGATATGACCAGTGTTATTAAAACGGGAGTCAGGTGTTGTAGGCGGGGGTGACGGTGTTCCCTTGACGAAAGAGTGAAATTAAACCAGTCAGAATGTCGCAATCTTTGCTTATATTTGTACACAGAAATGATATAGAAAATTACAGAGAAATCACACACATAAAATGGTTATAAGAAACAGTAGATACACAGCACACAATATAAAATACAGTCAATCAGAATAAGCAGAACACACAATTAAATCCTAGCTACACATTACTAAAGACTGGCTAACTAGTTATAGGGTACATCGCGACTAAGCAGTGGACAGCGTAGCCACTTACTTCACAAACACTACGTGTTAACTTGATGATTCGTGTAAAAATGTATAAAGACTAAACTAAAAATAGGCACTCGGCCCTTATATAGGTTTTATGGCATAGTGCAAGTGTCCTACGCACTTCCTTACTTCCCGGGCGCTCCGCCAATTACAAATGCTAAAAATGGACTTTCCCAAAGGAGCAGGTCTCGACCTGTCGAGAATTCTAAAACACGTGTAAGGAAGTTCAAGGCTCCTAGTTTCTTATTGGATTAACAAATAGACGTCGTCCTATTGGAGCATACATTCTTGCACCATGATTACTGAACTACACGTTTAATGGTTAGGCATTTACAATTAAAGTATCCAAACGGTAATTAGTCTTAAGTAAACAATGACACTGGCATTACAGTCTAATTAGATTCTAACAGGTTGTTTCCTACAAGCTATTTTGCATTCAACAGGCTAAAACATAAGTCAATACATTGTTATTACTAACATCCTACGGTATTCAAGTCGGTATTGTCTTAGATATCTATTACTGGTTACGAAAGAACATTTAGGTATTTATTTAGGTATTTTACATGGGCTATAACTTAGTTACCTTTTACATTAGAATGGAAATATTGGTGTCAATGGATAGCTAGTTTCATTGGGCTTTGCCCACAATAACAATGAAAGAATAACATTAACTATAGCTCGTTTTATTGGGCTTCGCCTACATTCCACCCCCTGTAACAGGGTTCAACCGACTTACAACTCTTGGTCTGTGGGAAGCACAATAATCTTCGCTACGGGTCGACGTAGGACCCCATTTACAGTCTTAACATCTACTACACGGACGATACCATCGTTGCCGTGATACACAGCCTTGATGAGGCCTTTGGTCCACGCACTTCGCGGTCTATTGTTGTCTAGGATCACTACAACATCACTGACACGTACGTTCGGCACATTGTTCGACCACTTTTCCCGACGTTGGAGCGTAGGCAGGTACTCTCGCAGCCAGCGCCGCCAGAACATGTCGGCGAGCGCGTTCACGCGCCGCCACTGCCGGCGAGAGTCGATGTCTCCGGCGTCGCTCGATGCAAACGGAGTACTCCCGGACGCAGTGCCCAGGAGTAGATGGTTCGGCGTCAGGACCACAGGCTGGTCGTGGTCGTCGTTCACGTAGCTTAGTGGCCGGCTGTTTATGATCAGCTCGGCTTCAGTGAGGAGGGTGTAGAGGACCTCCTCACGAGGGGCACGCTCCTTGAGCGTACTGCGAAGTGCGTTTTTTACGGATCTCACCAGGCGTTCCCAGCAGCCACCCATGTGTGGGGCCGCCGGGGGATTGAAGTGCCACTCGATGCCACGGTGAATGGCCTCGGCCCTTATCTGACCTTGGTTAAGATCTTTCAGGGCGGCTCGAAGCTCGGTATTGGCCCCGATGAAATTGGTACCCTGGTCAGAGTACAGATGCGCCGGTTGCCCGCGGCGCGCTATGAGGCGCCGCAAGGCTAGTATGGCGGAGTCGGCGCTAAGGGAAGCGGCCAACTCAAGGTGGACGGCGCGCGTAGTGAGGCAGGTGAATAGGGCACCCCACCTCTTCTCGCGCCGTCGTCCGATTGCGACCTCCATCGGGCCGAAGTAGTCCACCCCCACTCGCACAAAGGCTCGTCTTGATGGTTCAAGCCTTGCGAGCGGCAGGTCGCCCATCTTCGGTGGCGCGGGCTTGGCTCGGCAGACGCGACAGAGTTGGCAGTTCGCAACCACTGTCTTTACTGAGGTTCTGATTTTAGTGACCCAGTATTTTTCCCGCAGATTGTTGACGACTGTCTCGTGGTTGGCGTGTAAAGCCAACGCGTGGTAGTGGGCGATTAGCTTTCTCGTCAGAGGATGGCGGCCCTCCAGGATAATAGGGTGCCGCTCGCCGAACGTGAGCACCTCACAGGCACTCAGACGCCCTCTCACTCGTAGCAACCCGTCGTCGGCTATCATGGGGTCGAGAGCTTTGATGCTGCTGCTGCTGGGAACGGGCAGGCCTTTTAAGATGGTGGCCCGCTCGTTGTTGAAGCTTTCCTTTTGACACAGCCTCAACAGGCTGTTGTGAGCAGCTTCTAGGTCTTGACTGCACAGCTCTGTGGTCGACCGACGTTTGCGACATCGGTCGCTGAAGATGAGCACCCGCGCCATGACGCGCTGAATGCGTGACCATGATGAGTAGCGCTCGTACTTTAGGAGTGGCGCCATCGGTGCTGCTGCGGCGTGGACCCGCTGGATGCGCTCAAGGTCCGCCTCCGACGCCTCAGCCTCGGAACACGCAGGCCACAGCTCCTGTGGATCACATAGAAACGAGGGGCCCGAGAGCCACTCTGCGTGGTCATCGGGCCAGCACAACCTGGTGGCCTTATCAGCTGGGTTATCCTGTGAGGGTACCCAGCGCCAGTTGCCTCTGTCTGACAGCCTATCTATTTCGGCTAATCTGTGTGAGACGAATCGTTGAAATTCCTGTGCATCGGAATTTATCCATTTTAGTACAGTTTTGCTGTCGGTCCACAGGAATTTCCGATCGATTCGTATACCTAGCTCTTTGTGGGCGGTGTCTGCTAAACGACAGGCTAACACTGCTGCTTGTAACTCTAGCCTGGGAATGGATATTACTTTTTGTGGAGCTACTCGCGCTTTCCCTAGTACCATAACCGCTTCCCTCCTACCTTCAGAGTTAGAGCCCACTAGGTATACTACCGCGGCGTAAGCCAGCTCGCTGGCGTCCCCGAACGCGTGTAACTCTAAGTTATCGAGTTTTAACCCGTACCACCGCGGTATTTTTAAATTATCTAATCGATATAAATTATGCAGCCAATTAAACCACACTTTGGCGTCTTTATCTTTTAAGGGCTCGTCCCATTGGATTCCCGACTTCCATATTCGTTGCATTAGTATGCGTGATTGAATCACACATGGATATAGAAAACCTAGTGGGTCGTAAATCGACATTATCATACTAAGAAATTGTCTCTTAGTGGGCACTAGACTACCATTTATGATTTCAGGCGGTAGTCTTTTAAATGACAGATCAAAACCTAACTCGTCGTCTTTAGGTGACCATATTAAACCTAGGGTCCTCTCTACTGAGCCTGTTCCCTTCTCAAGGGCTACCTTATCAGGCATTTCTATTTTCAGCCTTTCCCTTAGCTCCGATGAGTTAGTGACCCACCCCCGGATTATGAATCCACCGGATGCATGTATTCTGGTCACTTCCTCTATTAACGTGTTAGCCTTCTCCTCGGTCCAAGCACTATCTAGATAGTCGTCCATATAGTGCCTAGATTTAATGGCTTCCACAGCTTCGGGATAAACATCAATAAATTCATCGGCATTTTTGTTGAGTATATATATTGCCGTAGTAGGGGACGAGGCTGCACCAAATATCATGGAATTCATCGCGTACGTATCTGGTTCTTTATGGTGATCCGCGCCTCTCCATAAGAATAATTGTGCGCCTTGATCTTGTGCCCTAATTTTTACCCTTAAAAACATGTCAGCGATATCCCCTGAAAATGCGACGGGGCCTATTCTGAACTTAATTAATATGCCGAGCAAGGAATTCAACAAGTCAGGTCCGGTTAGTAGGTTGTCATTTAAACACGTTCCGTGAGACGTGGCAGCTGCGTCGAACACTAGACGCAGCTTGCCCGGTTTGTTCGGGTTAACGACCCCGAAATGCGGTAAATACCAAATAGGTGATGTGTCTATGTTACCGTTCACTTTGCGCGCGTAACCTTCATCTACTAACCTACTTATTTGAGTTGAATATGCCTCAGCGAAACTAGCGTCCTTACGCATACGTTTCTCAATGCCGTACAGCCGTTGCCTAGCCTGATTGTAATTATCAGGCGACTGAATATTGTCATGTTTCCATAACAAACCGACCTCCCATTGTGACTGGTCGGGGGTACGATGGCTAGTGCTGTCTAACACGGCTAATGCCCTTTCGACATCTTTATGTTTCCTTAAATTATCTGAAATGCCTATTGCTTCTAGCTCAAACTGTGATTTTACTAAATTATGCAAATCAGGTAGGGAAACGGTCATGCAATTAACACATTCTTTACTATTATTATTATTAAATGGTCCATGTATGACCCAACCTAACTTAGTGAGTGAGGCAACTGGCTTACCGGATTTTCCTTGGCGGATGTCCTGACTGACGAGCAGCTCCCAGTTGTCCTGTCCGAGCAGCAGCAGCGGTTCGGCTCCCCTCATCTCTACGCAGCCCAAGTCGCGTAGGTGCGCGTTGTCGTTGATCACTGCGGTGGACACTGTCTGCGTGGGCAGTTTAATGTCTACTATTGTCCGACACGTAATGTTATGACACTGACCGTTAGGCCCTTTAACGCGCACTTGTACCACTCGCGACGTTGAGTCTGTTACTCCGTAGCCACCCGCGGTTTTTAGCGAGAGGGGAACACACGGACCCACTAAGTCGGTGGCGAGTGAGCTGTCGATGAGTGACACGGTCGCACCATCGTCCAGTAGCGCGTAACACTGCTTATCACTATTGACCGTCACTGGAATGATTTTTAGTAGGGCCGTAGCTCGCCACTCGCCTATATTAGTGACGCTTTCCGTCTTATTTTCTGCTGGAATAGCCGTTTTTTCTTTTTCTTTCGGCTGCTTATCCGCGTGTAACAGCAGGTGATGTCCGAACCCGCACTTCTTACATCTGTTCGCACGGCAGAACCTCTTGGGATGTTTACTCACGAGACATTTGAAACATGTGTTCTTTTCCTTTATCGTGTCCCAACGCTGTTGAACGGTAAGCTTCTTGAACTGGTCACATTCTTCTATTCTGTGCTTTCGTTGACATATAACGCATTCTTCAGGAGCGGTAGACTCGTCGCTCTGCGTGTTCACTCGTTGTGTCAACGGAGGCCTGCTGGCGGCCGAGCGCGCGGCGTTGGCTGGTCGGGACTGACCGGTCCCGCCGTACTTCTGCTGTTGCTTGGCAGGGGGCTTTGATGGGCTGGACTCAAACATGCACGCCTGAGTGTAGTACGACGTTGAGCGTGTCAAGTGTATTAAAAAGTGTGATAATATTTCCAAGTTCGGAGACACTCTTAAGTCCACCCCCTGTGTGTTGTCCAGGCCCATTGCGAAGTCACCGTATTGCGCACGTTGTACAGGTGTCAGCTTGCTCAGCAGGTCACTCACCAGCTGTGGATTGTTTATGTAACCATCCGCCCGAATATTTTTGAGTAACGAAACACAATTTCTAACAGTTGACGAGAATTTTCTTAATTCGCGTCCACTTTCCGTTACTCTAGGTAATTCTCTGACCTTTTGTATGGCGTACTGTAGCACTAAGGTCGGGTGACCGAACTCATCCTCTAGCGCGCGCATTATTTCGGACGGATCAGTTGATGATCGTAATAAGTCCTCCACTGATATTTTTGCGTTGCCTTGTAACGAGGTTTTTAGTCGTGCTAAGTTTTCGTGAGCCTTGAAATTATACATCTGTGATGTGTCCCAGTACATGTTCCGATATGATATCCAGTCGGCTGGGTCACCGTTGAAATATGGCAATTCATATGCCTGTCTTGGTACCGGTCGCGGTGGTCGTGCCATATTCGTGATAGCCTCTGCCAGTCTGTCTATCTTCCGGTCTCTGTCCCCTGACGATTCTCTCCGCCTTTCTCTTTCATCCGCTCCGTACTGCATCTGCCGCCGTGTATCCGACTCGAGCGTAGCTGCTACTCGAGGTACACTTGCGACCGGAGTGGTAAAGGCGGTAAAACGGCTAGGTAACCGGAACCTCACACCATCTGACGTTTCTGGCATGTACCTGGGCGTAATTGGTGCCGTTATGTTAGGTAACGGTACAGACGCGGATGCCCTAGGTACTTGAGACTGATCTAGATCACACGGCACTGACGAACCACGGTGGTTATTCACAAGATTCACTCTACTTACGGTTTCATCACGGGACTCAGATGTTTCACGGGGGGCAGCCCTTTCAACGGGTGCGCCTGACACAGCCGGCGTCCCCAATACTTCAATCAATTGGGGGACTTGGGGCGTAGTTTTCACCCACTCTTCGACGCGCTGTGTCGTACACACATCTGAGTTCGAATCATCGCTTTCAGCGGCCGCCTCCATCTCAGCTATTTCTGCCTCCATCCTTTTCTTAACAAGGTTTTCCTTGTCTTTGACCAGGTTCTCTTTTAACTGCACTAACTCGCGCTCCGCTTCGTACTCGATTCGTTTACGTAAATAATCGACGCTCCTGTGGCTATTTCTTGACGATATTTTGCTGCGCGGCGAGGTGTGGCGACCCTTGGTCGCTGCCTGCCCCCCGTGCGCTCTCTCTGACGTCAATTTGCTGTGGTCGATTAATCGGCCACCTGTGAGCGGAATATTACGAGCGGACGTCGATGCCCATGTCGGTGCTACGGACGGAGAACCTGGAGCCCTCTCAGATGGTAGGCCTGAGTCAGAGACGATGTCCTCTGCTTGTCGCGTACCCTTTTCTTCTGCCAGTCTTCGTAGCTTGCTGCGTGTAGTGATTTCACTTCTGTGACTCATGATTCTGACTGGTTCACTCTATTCTAATTGAACCTGATCCGGCTCGCAAGGACCAAAATGTTATTAAAACGGGAGTCAGGTGTTGTAGGCGGGGGTGACGGTGTTCCCTTGACGAAAAGTGAAATTAAACCAGTCAGAATGTCGCAATCTTTGCTTATATTTGTACACAGAAATGATATAGAAAATTACAGAGAAATCACACACATAAAATGGTTATAAGAAACAGTAGATACACAGCACACAATATAAAATACAGTCAATCAGAATAAGCAGAACACACAATTAAATCCTAGCTACACATTACTAAAGACTGGCTAACTAGTTATAGGGTACATCGCGACTAAGCAGTGGACAGCGTAGCCACTTACTTCACAAACACTACGTGTTAACTTGATGATTCGTGTAAAAATGTATAAAGACTAAACTAAAAATAGGCACTCGGCCCTTATATAGGTTTTATGGCATAGTGCAAGTGTCCTACGCACTTCCTTACTTCCCGGGCGCTCCGCCAATTACAAATGCTAAAAATGGACTTTCCCAAAGGAGCAGGTCTCGACCTGTCGAGAATTCTAAAACACGTGTAAGGAAGTTCAAGGCTCCTAGTTTCTTATTGGATTAACAAATAGACGTCGTCCTATTGGAGCATACATTCTTGCACCATGATTACTGAACTACACGTTTAATGGTTAGGCATTTACAATTAAAGTATCCAAACGGTAATTAGTCTTAAGTAAACAATGACACTGGCATTACAGTCTAATTAGATTCTAACAGGTTGTTTCCTACAAGCTATTTTGCATTCAACAGGCTAAAACATAAGTCAATACATTGTTATTACTAACATCCTACGGTATTCAAGTCGGTATTGTCTTAGATATCTATTACTGGTTACGAAAGAACATTTAGGTATTTTACATGGGCTATAACTTAGTTACCTTTTACATTAGAATGGAAATATTGGTGTCAATGGATAGCTAGTTTCATTGGGCTTTGCCCACAATAACAATGAAAGAATAACATTAACTATAGCTCGTTTTATTGGGCTTCGCCTACAACCAGTCTCAACCAACGGTGCAAGTTCACAAACATGGCGCGTGGATCAACTCCATCCAGCTCAACCACTTTGTTTAGATCCGAATGATAAAATACACGTGTCACCGTCATTGATACATTTAGGTGAACATGATTGCTCTCAACTGTCATACTCTTGCTCTTTCAAGTCAACATACATCATAATAAACGGCTCCAAGTAACCCCGTTACAAATCTGATAAACGACCCAAGAGCTAGATTATTCCGACACTTTACCGAAGACATCCCGGACGTCAGCTTGTAAGAGATTAGGATGGCTTAAAAGCAACAACGCGCATGGTGGTGACGGAATTACGGCCGAAGTTCTGAAGGCCGACGGAACACCTCTTCCTCAGACCCTCCAAAAGCTATTTAATTCCGTCATCCTCGAGGGCAACACGCCACAGGCATGGAACAGAGGTGTGGTGGTACTTTTATTTAAAAAGGGTGGGTGTAGTCCTCCTCTTGCCTCTCACCTCTTATGAATTTAGGCCCATCTCACTTCTGACCCATGTCTACAAGCGTCACAAAGAGTTTCGCGCGCAAGTTTGCCGAATTCCAACCTCCCGAACAATCCGGATTCCATATAAGTTTAAGCACCGTGGACCACGAACATACGCTGCGGCAGGGTATATAGAAGACCGAAGGGTATAACCTGCCTCTCTGCTTAGCCTTTGTGGACTCGAAAATTCTGCGATTCGGTCGAGACTTGGGTGTACAGTCTATTCAACGGTGCAAGATCAACTATCGAGGTGCTGAAGGGTCTGTACGAAAACGCCAGTGTCAGTCCGACTCCAGGACCGGACCTGGAAACCTATCCCACTGCGAGGTGTGGGACAGGGAGACGTTATCTCTCCAAAACTGTTCACCGCTGAGTTGGAGGATGACTGTTAGGTTTTGGACTGGAATGGGGTTAGTATGAACATCAATGGCTAGTACGTCACTCACCTTCGGTTTGCCGTTGTCATGGCTACTATTGAGGAACTCAGTACAATGCGTAATGACATCAGTAGAGCTTCCAAAAGAGTGTCTTAAAATGAATATGGACAAAACAAAGTTACATAACACCCACTGTCATGAAGATCGGAGACGCTACAGAATTTGTGAACGAGTAAGTTTACCGAGGCTGGACAGGCTATCCAGTTAGGTATGTTCAACTTCGAGAATGAAGTCAATCGTCGAATCCGACTCGGCTGGGCGGCGTTCGGGAAACTACGCAATATCTTCTCGTCCCAAATACCGCAGTGTCTCAAGACGACATTCTTTGACCAGTGCCTGTTGCCAGTGATGACCTATGGCAGTGCAACGTGGTCACTCACAATGGGTCTTATTAGAAAGCTGAAAGTCACCCAAAGAGCAATGCAGCAATTCCAAATTAAGATGGGCAGGGCACATTGCTCGCAGAACAGATGGCCGATGGGGTAAAAAGGTCCTGGAGTGGCGTCTTGGCAATTAACCACCTTTCACTAAAGGGAAGCTACAATATTGCCAAGTGTATGACGAAGAAATATTATACGTAAAAAAAAATTCACGCGCATGATGTTGCGGGTAGAAGCCAGTAATTACTGAACAAGCTCATTCCTCACCCAAAGGTATCGAAGAAGCCCAAGCGGACATAGAGCGCGAGAACGCGGAGCGCCTGTGGCAGGAGGGCCTACTGCGCCGGGTCCCAGTCGTGGGCCGCGTCGTGGAGTGGTGGGCACCCGCCGCCGTGCCGCCCAGCTCCGGCCGGCGCCTACACCTCGCGCACGGCACGCTGCAGACTACCGACGACGTCATCAGGTAACAGATGTATCTACACTGCTACAAGCACTCCGCCCAGCTCCGGCCGGCGCCTACACCTCGCGCACGGCACGCTGCAGACTACCGACGACGTCATCAGGTAACAGATGTATCTACACTGCTACAAGCACTCCGCCCAGCTCCGGCCGGCGCCTACACCTCGCGCACGGCACGCTGCAGACTACCGACGACGTCATCAGGTAACAGATGTATCTACACTGCTACAAGCACTCCGCCCAGCTCCGGCCGGCGCCTACACCTCGCGCACGGCACGCTGCAGACTACCGACGACGTCATCAGGTAACAGATGTATCTACACTGCTACAAGCACTCCGCCCAGCTCCGGCCGGCGCCTACACCTCGCGCACGGCACGCTGCAGACTACCGACGACGTCATCAGGTAACAGATGTATCTACACTGCTACAAGCACTCCGCCCAGCTCCGGCCGGCGCCTACACCTCGCGCACGGCACGCTGCAGACTACCGACGACGTCATCAGGTAACAGATGTATCTACACTGCTACAAGCACTCCGCCCAGCTCCGGCCGGCGCCTACACCTCGCGCACGGCACGCTGCAGACTACCGACGACGTCATCAGGTAACAGATGTATCTACACTGCTACAAGCACTCCGCCCAGCTCCGGCCGGCGCCTACACCTCGCGCACGGCACGCTGCAGACTACCGACGACGTCATCAGGTAACAGATGTATCTACACTGCTACAAGCACTCCGCCCAGCTCCGGCCGGCGCCTACACCTCGCGCACGGCACGCTGCAGACTACCGACGACGTCATCAGGTAACAGATGTATCTACACTGCTACAAGCACTCCGCCCAGCTCCGGCCGGCGCCTACACCTCGCGCACGGCACGCTGCAGACTACCGACGACGTCATCAGGTAACAGATGTATCTACACTGCTACAAGCACTCCGCCCAGCTCCGGCCGGCGCCTACACCTCGCGCACGGCAGGCTGCAGACTACCGACGACGTCATCAGGTAACAGATGTATCTACACTGCTACAAGCACTCCGCCCAGCTCCGGCCGGCGCCTACACCTCGCGCACGGCACGCTGCAGACTACCGACGACGTCATCAGGTAACAGATGTATCTACACTGCTACAAGCACTCCGCCCAGCTCCGGCCGGCGCCTACACCTCGCGCACGGCACGCTGCAGACTACCGACGACGTCATCAGGTAACAGATGTATCTACACTGCTACAAGCACTCCGCCCAGCTCCGGCCGGCGCCTACACCTCGCGCACGGCACGCTGCAGACTACCGACGACGTCATCAGGTAACAGATGTATCTACACTGCTACAAGCACTCCGCCCAGCTCCGGCCGGCGCCTACACCTCGCGCACGGCACGCTGCAGACTACCGACGACGTCATCAGGTAACAGATGTATCTACACTGCTACAAGCACTCCGCCCAGCTCCGGCCGGCGCCTACACCTCGCGCACGGCACGCTGCAGACTACCGACGACGTCATCAGGTAACAGATGTATCTACACTGCTACAAGCACTCCGCCCAGCTCCGGCCGGCGCCTACACCTCGCGCACGGCACGCTGCAGACTACCGACGACGTCATCAGGTAACAGATGTATCTACACTGCTACAAGCACTCCGCCCAGCTCCGGCCGGCGCCTACACCTCGCGCACGGCACGCTGCAGACTACCGACGACGTCATCAGGTAACAGATGTATCTACACTGCTACAAGCACTCCGCCCAGCTCCGGCCGGCGCCTACACCTCGCGCACGGCACGCTGCAGACTACCGACGACGTCATCAGGTAACAGATGTATCTACACTGCTACAAGCACTCCGCCCAGCTCCGGCCGGCGCCTACACCTCGCGCACGGCACGCTGCAGACTACCGACGACGTCATCAGGTAACAGATGTATCTACACTGCTACAAGCACTCCGCCCAGCTCCGGCCGGCGCCTACACCTCGCGCACGGCACGCTGCAGACTACCGACGACGTCATCAGGTAACAGATGTATCTACACTGCTACAAGCACTCCGCCCAGCTCCGGCCGGCGCCTACACCTCGCGCACGGCACGCTGCAGACTACCGACGACGTCATCAGGTAACAGATGTATCTACACTGCTACAAGCACTCCGCCCAGCTCCGGCCGGCGCCTACACCTCGCGCACGGCACGCTGCAGACTACCGACGACGTCATCAGGTAACAGATGTATCTACACTGCTACAAGCACTCCGCCCAGCTCCGGCCGGCGCCTACACCTCGCGCACGGCAGGCTGCAGACTACCGACGACGTCATCAGGTAACAGATGTATCTACACTGCTACAAGCACTCCGCCCAGCTCCGGCCGGCGCCTACACCTCGCGCACGGCACGCTGCAGACTACCGACGACGTCATCAGGTAACAGATGTATCTACACTGCTACAAGCACTCCGCCCAGCTCCGGCCGGCGCCTACACCTCGCGCACGGCACGCTGCAGACTACCGACGACGTCATCAGGTAACAGATGTATCTACACTGCTACAAGCACTCCGCCCAGCTCCGGCCGGCGCCTACACCTCGCGCACGGCACGCTGCAGACTACCGACGACGTCATCAGGTAACAGATGTATCTACACTGCTACAAGCACTCCGCCCAGCTCCGGCCGGCGCCTACACCTCGCGCACGGCACGCTGCAGACTACCGACGACGTCATCAGGTAACAGATGTATCTACACTGCTACAAGCACTCCGCCCAGCTCCGGCCGGCGCCTACACCTCGCGCACGGCACGCTGCAGACTACCGACGACGTCATCAGGTAACAGATGTATCTACACTGCTACAAGCACTCCGCCCAGCTCCGGCCGGCGCCTACACCTCGCGCACGGCACGCTGCAGACTACCGACGACGTCATCAGGTAACAGATGTATCTACACTGCTACAAGCACTCCGCCCAGCTCCGGCCGGCGCCTACACCTCGCGCACGGCACGCTGCAGACTACCGACGACGTCATCAGGTAACAGATGTATCTACACTGCTACAAGCACTCCGCCCAGCTCCGGCCGGCGCCTACACCTCGCGCACGGCACGCTGCAGACTACCGACGACGTCATCAGGTAACAGATGTATCTACACTGCTACAAGCACTCCGCCCAGCTCCGGCCGGCGCCTACACCTCGCGCACGGCACGCTGCAGACTACCGACGACGTCATCAGGTAACAGATGTATCTACACTGCTACAAGCACTCCGCCCAGCTCCGGCCGGCGCCTACACCTCGCGCACGGCACGCTGCAGACTACCGACGACGTCATCAGGTAACAGATGTATCTACACTGCTACAAGCACTCCGCCCAGCTCCGGTTAGCGTAGGTTAATCAGTTACTTTAGCTCAGGCTCAAAAATTATGTAGTAAATTAAAATTTAGTTCTATAACAAATGTCGTGAAATAAAATAGAAATGGGAAGGAAGTCAGACCAAAGAATATGCCTTCCTTCCCATATTTATTTTATTTGGTAGTAGTTTGATCGAATCAGAGATCTCTGTGAAACCACTAGCGTTAGAGGACCATAATATTATGCCCAAAAATACTAAAACAACTTAATCTTTCTTACAGGAACGTCCAAAATAAAAGCAATTCAGAGCCAGCGCGCGCGCACTCACCCTCGAGACCAACGCAGAACGCCCATCAATAGCAGTTCTAGTAAGTAGTAGTCCTGTATACGCTATGCCAACGTTGGCCCAATGATGTCGACACGTGCCCAACATGGATACTAGGCAAGTTTAGTAGCTCAACCGAAATGTTGGCCGAACGTTTTCTGATACGACACACGTCCAAAGTTCGCTGCGAGATTGCTCGACATAACTCTGCAATCGAACACGAAAACTCTGCAATCTAAGTTACTAACTCTGCAAAGTCAGTGCAACTGACTTTATACCAAAGATTGCGTATTAGTAGTTTAAGTCACTAAAAAAACTTTAGTAAAACTACTATTATTATTTATATACCAATGTATTTGCATTGTAAATTGCTGCAGAACTCAAAATTATAATTGTAAATACAAAAATATTTGTATTATTGTCGACAATGTTGACGCATTGCAGAGTTATTACAGCAACTCTGCAAGTTGAATAAGTATTATAGTAAACAATCGAACGGCTATAGCCAGAAAGTGTTCAGTCAGTTAATATTGAAATTCGAAACGGCATGAAATATAATATGAAAATATTCGAACTTATTAAGTTAGTTTTTAGTATTAAGGACCTTATAAGGGCAATACTACAAGCATGTATAAACGCCTTAATTTTAGTGATCTGTAAATGTAAAAATTCACAATCGATAGATCGGATCGTATTAATAAAATTGGTATGACAAGCCTTTTCAATGATGAACCTACACGAAAGAGTGTGATGAGTTAGTTTCGCTTGTCGTCCGATAACACAGTCTACAATATTGTTTAATCCGGTCTGATCTATTGAAAAAAACTAGTATTATAATGCGTCAGTCATTCATTAATGTTCAAATCGTTTTGACGCCTCTTAGCCTGGACTGAATTGATAAGCTTGATAGAAAAAATAATGTTAATAAGGTTGAATGAAAACGAATCGTTTCGCGTACAAAAATAAATAAGAATGTCAGGTGACTTATTTTAGGGTAAAGTCATATTAACACTCACAGAAGTTTCGCATTTTTCTTTATCTCAATGCTCTTTCATCATTACATACGGAAATGGACTTCTCGCTCTAGCAAATGACGCCTCTAAGTGACAAAAAGAGACTGAAATAAGGAAAAGTCCAGTTCTTCCGGACTGTAAGTATGATTTCAACCGTATTCCACCACAATAGGACTTATTATTTTCTTACGTATTATTTTCTTAACAAGTTTCTTCATAAAGCTGTAATAAATTGTAGCTTTTCTATAAATAGTGATAACATAAATTGTACCTATTAGAATGTAATGTATTACAACGGTCCAGTAGGTGATCCTAGGTTAAAATTAATGGCAATATTAGGTCAGTACAGATATATACAGAGGTCGAAATAAACTTAAAATTAAGTCTTACTTTGTCTAAGTGGCTTTATCATTTGTGAAAGATGTACTCTTGAAACAATAGCTTAGGAGATACAGTATGCCGACAATTTCAACAGTCGATTGTAATGCAGCTTTTTAACAACAAATAAAACAATATTTCAAATAACATTCAAATCCACTTTGGTATTTATTTAAATTTAAATTATAAGTTATTCATTTGCAGGTTGGTAGAATAAGATACCTTTCATAGAAAAGGATAAGATATTTTAATATCACAATAGTAATTTAAGAACTAAAAAACGTTAAAATATTGTCCAGTGAATTTATTGGGGTATACACACGAAGAAACAAATACAAAACCTACTTAACATTTTTAGATCGGCTACCAAAGTAGGTACCGAAAGAAATCCTTTGTATGTAGACCCCCCTTACAAAATGGCAACAGTAAGTGAGATCGCATGACCCAATGGGTTACTATTTTATTTCTAGATTATGCCAGTTTTATTTTTAGTTCTGATTTTGTTTTAAAACGGCTGCAGGTTTAAGTATACATTTTTAAGAAACTGAATGTATGCAGTGACATACAAATGACGTTAATGTCACCAGGCTATTGTGTTTTTAAGTGTATGCTGCAATGGCGACAATATGATGCAAATTAGTTGATTACTCTTCTAATAGATTTCACAGACATACATTTTGATGTAACCCTCGAAAATACTTCATATTATACTTATTTACACATTAGCCTCGTATGTGACGTTTTCTTATTTTGAACCTGAGGCTGTAAGGTAGGTTTTTGATAGCGGATAGTCTGCAATCGCCATCGAAATCCTACCTTCTCGTATTCTGATCATAATTATTGATTGTTATAAAATTACTAAGATAACATTGTATGCCCAATTAATTTACAATTTTATTCTAAGACTTCCCCAGTTTAAGAGCCTATTTAAATATCTGACCAGTATATCGGCTAGCAAGTCTCATGTTTATAGTTATTGTGGTTACTAAAATATAAGGATGCATTCCGAATGGCGCTGTAATATAGTTTTTGACTTTGTTCGAGTACTGTGAGCGCGTGCCGAATTATTGACAGAGCTCTCTTGAAAATCGAAGTGTGTTTTTTGACACACCTGAGTGTACTCTGATGCATTCTCATTGCTCTGTTCAACACCGAGAGTCGAAAATCCTGTGCGCCATTAAATCGCACCGCAATACTTTTTATGTCCTTTCACTCACTGGTTTTAGAAAGATACTGTCACATAGGTATTATTGACAGAGATAATGCTCTACAAAGCTGAATGTTTTTCTTAAATTCGATAAGCATTAAAAATTCGCACTAGTTAAACATTTTACAGCAGAATTACTGATCGAAATTAATTAGGCTTTTAAAATCCAAGGGTTATTATTATATATAATTTCCTGAAAACGCACATTAATTATTGCCATATTAAATATAGGTATAATAATCAAATCAAACCACATTTTTATATAAAAAAAGAAAAAGAATATAATTAAGTTCACACTGAGTATGTAGATCTTTGTTAAACTGTACCTATATTTATAATTATTAACTTTTCATTGAAATAAATAATTTAGTCTCTGTATTTTAAACGATAAACTTGTAGGCATTTAAAATAGTCTGTGTATGGTTTTGAGATATCATTCCAAATAGTTTTTTACTGAATCGAGTATATTTATTTACTATATTTATTATTTTTCGATTCTGGCGGGCTACTGATGTTTTATGCGGCGATGTTCTATATTAACATACAGGCAAGGTATCATTAGCCTCAGTCCACTGCTGGACATAGTACTCGCCAAAGCACGCCATGCAGCTTGATTCTCAGACAAGCTATATTTTAGGTGCAATAACTTTTATTAGTGTATACAGGATGTAAGGGTAAACACCGTTATCCTTGAAACCAGTGATTTGGTTTCGTTAATAGATCGTAAAATCAATGAAAAAAGACAAACCTTTTTTTTTTAAAGAACATTGCATTTTTCCACAAGAACATTTCACCCTATGCGCGAGGGCAACAAACTTGCGTCTCAATACGCCGCGTTGCCCGACGCCGACGCACGGGTCGCGACCCCAGTCAGTCAGCTATCAGTCTCGCTAGCGACCGCACGTAACGCCGCGTCGTAGCGTCGCTTATTTCTCGCGCATAAATTCATTCTAAACCTTTTTAGGAAAATATTATATTTTTATTTTTTTAACTCGCTCTGTTATTTTATATTTAAGTCAAACTACCCATAGGTTAAGTGACAACGGTGTTAACCCTTACATCCTGTATTGTTTTTTGTTTATTCAGAATAAAACGGAGAGCATTGGTGACCTGATAACGGCCGATTTACGAGTTGTAGCTTGTACGCTTCAATCTAAACGGGCGCTTTACTTTGTGTAAAATATTTCATCACCACTGCTCTCAAAACGGTGAAGGAAAACATCGTGAGGAAACCGGCATGTCTTAGAAACAAACATTTAAAAGCATGTGACTTCTATCATTCCACACTGGGCCCGCGGAACGTTATTGGCATAATGCAGAATACAACTACGGGCCCACTAACAGCTTATCTGAGTATTGGTTCCTCATACTGCTACAAGGATCTCTTGGCGCTGAAATGTTGACAGCATAATCAAGATGACGACGTTAATTTCGATTTTTACCACACGCCAAGTGAAACCTTGCAACGCTATAGCTGGTGCTGGTCGATGTCAGTTATATCAACCTGCTCACGAGATAGATTTTTACCGGATTGCAAGGAAGGGTTATGTTCTGTGACGAAAACCATTAAAAAATACCAAATAAAAATATATATATACAAAATTCTGGGTGTAAAAAGACAGGACAGAATTCGCAACACCACGCTACGTTTCAAAACGGGTATAACAGACGTAGGTAAAAAGACTGCCAGGCTCAAATGGGATTGGGCGGGTCACATTAGTCGTATGCAGGATGACCGCTGGGCTAAGGTCTGCACACAATGGGTGCCTGAAGATGGACGTCGCCACCGCGGTCGTCCCAGAAAGCGCTGGCGAGACGACCTAGATACGTACCGCGACGACTGGTTTGAGGTGGCGTGGGACAAGAGTTCCTGGAAGAAATTGGGGGAGGCCTTTGCCCAGCAGTGGGACAGTATAGGCTAAACAAAAAATAAATAAAAAAATATACAAAATAAAAGTATTTAATCTCGATTATTTTGGTGAAATTGGTAACTTGAGTATTCCATTGAACGCGCATAAAACATCAGTATATTACATACAAAAATAATACGTACCTATTCCGGTGATACTAATGTTTATTTTGGTACAAATATTATATTAATTATGTATATTATATTAGTTAGTTGTAATGTGTAAAGTATCTTCCAAAGTGTACCTTTTTATTGGGACAACTTAATAAAATACCAATACTATGGCTTAGCCATGTCACCGTAATGAGAAAGATATATTGTGTTTTTTTTTCTTCAATTATAAAATGTAAGACGTATCTAATCGTCAATGGTATTCTGTTATGTTATTATGAACTTTGATTTTCAATAAATGGTAAATCTTATATTGTAAGTTTTTTTTTTTGCATATCTGCGAAATTTCCCCGTCAATTCAAAATAGAAGTGTGAAGTGTGAAAAATAGGATAACCGTAAAAAAATACTCGCATAGTCCCTATAAACATACAGGGAGGATAAACACGGCCCCTCTGGAGAATAAATACCACGTTCTTGTCGTATTCAATCAAGTAATTTCGCTTTCTACTTTTCAAACAGCTGAAACTATTACGCCGTACCACTATTGTAAGGTGACCCTCTGCGAGGGCTCCCGGCATCCCATATACGACTAGAGTGCGCCCACCAGGCCTTCCAGGAGGGCTCCTGACACTGAACTGGTTAATCAACCAAGTTTAGATTGAAAAATCGAAAAGGACAAACTTTGCTCTCAGTTGTGGAGTTGCGGACTCCCGCTTATACAATCATAAGTCATAACATTGTATAAAGGTCATACCAGACATCAATGTCATTAGCTGCATAGGTGTAGTCAGAAAGGTTTACATCCCAGTCGACACCCAGATGAAGGATTATTGTTTTATCAATGTTAACATTAGCTTTCTCCAACTACCCACCTATCATAATAATCTTCTACCGGTACTACAATATATAATCTTGCTCTGACTACCCTCATAAGCTGACGTCAGGAATACCTTCGAAGTTCTTACTGCTGCGATTTTGAAGCCAGGCAAGTATGTCGAATCATGTTGTCTTTTAAACCTATTGCCCATTGCTTCGAAGTTACAGGCTATTTCTAAACTGCGTCCTCCTCCTGTGTACTCATGCCGCTCCTGGTAGAAAGAAACCTTATTCCTGAACACCAGTTTGGATCCAGGAAGGCCCACGATACTATAGAACAGGTTCATTTACTGGTAGAAAAATCAACACCTCATTTAAAAATTATGAGTACTGCTCTTCTTTCTGGAAATTTTGGCAGGCTTTTGATCGTGTATGGCACCAGGGTCTACCGATGAAAATAAACATTTCTCTCCTAACAAATTTTT
The DNA here is from genome assembly GCA_947507805.1 of Aporophyla nigra. Classification (NCBI taxonomy): domain Eukaryota; kingdom Metazoa; phylum Arthropoda; class Insecta; order Lepidoptera; family Noctuidae; genus Aporophyla; species Aporophyla nigra. Next base: position 23,523,960 of record OX382297.1, on the reverse strand, counting down.
ACGTACCTGTTTCTGCACTCCTAACTCAGCATGAAATTCTTTTTAGTGAAGCAGGGCTGTGAGGTCACAAATCTACGTGCAATTCAGGCCGGAGTACATATCTCAGGGCAATGTCCCGAGTCCCACCTTGTACATGTTATTAACTGTATCACTCGCATGCGTGTCCCAAGACAGGACAATATGTACGTTACGGTAGGATGCGATCGGCGCAAACGCACCCGACACACACAGACGTCTGCAGGCTAGGAATAAGGCCCGAAAGTGAACCACGTTCTGCTGAATTCCAATCAGTTCGCAATATCGCAAACACTGGAAACACAGGATATTGAAATATCGTTTATATTGGTACGTCCGAAATTAATTATGAGTATCCTCCATGAAGGTATTGTCCAATTTCAATATTTTTCAATTTTCAACGCCGACACTTGTTTGTTTTTCGTAACAAGATAGAACAAACAACATGGGATTCTTGCTAATCGTGAAAGCGGATCCACACCGAATCGTTTTTGTTTTGTACGTGCATCTCACGTACGCATTGGTTTTAATTTGATTTAGTTTTACTGATTTTTTTACTTTATTTCTTAAAGTAAGACGAAGTTAAACAAATTGAAAGTGTTCAGATAATATCTTCTCCAATATCGGTACCGGAGAGAATCTGTAGCTACTATGCGTAAACCATTTATAACAAGTCCACACCGCGTATATTTTACTATCACAGCAATATTTATGGCGATATTAATATTACTTTTATTTAAAGAACAATGCATCGTCAAAAAAAGTATTTTACAATGTCATTACTCTCAGACGGAGGACGCTTTACCATCGGCGGAGGACCTGAGTTTTTCTCCTCAAGCAAATTCGATATTCTTCCACGAGACTTCATGCCGCAGTGGTCTGACTGTCCGCCAGGCTTGTGCAGTGGAAGCAGCTGCCAGAGCTCATCCGAAGCGAGAGATCTACGTACTGTTCAGCGCACCTATTACTGACTACGAGCTGAAGACTGGGTGCCTCGTAGAGCTTCTTCAAATTCCCAATGTCAGATTCTTGAGAGTGCATGTAGCTGAATATTCGAAAGGAACCGCTGTACAGTCAATATTACTAAACGATTTGAAACAAAGTAGATTTCAAATGCAGCATACCGCGGACATACTGAGAATGTTGACTCTTAATAAATGGGGTGGTACATATTTGGATACCGACATGATAGTGACTAGATCATTGGATGAGCTGCCATCAAACTTTGTTGCAAAAGAAGCCGATAACGAAGTCGCATCTGCAATCCTGTCGTTTGCAAAAGACGAAATAGGAACCAACGTAACAAATGCTGTCATCAAGTAGGATTACTTTTTAATTTTTTTTCAGTCCATCCTCCTGTTTATTCTTTATTCGCATTCGTCTTACAAACTAGAGATCGAAACAGATTTATGTCTAAAACATAGCTGCAATGTGCGTTAAACGTAGCTATAATATTTTGAATTTACAATACACATTTACAATCTTCGTAAGTATAATCATGTGTCCGCGCACCGGTTGCTTTTAAAATGGCTACCCATCCGTCAGCACAGAGAGTTAAGGGCTCTGTCAGTGCTGTTTTCTATACTTGACAAACTTCTCCTTCTTACCTCACTTCCCCGTATCGATACTAGTGCTCAGCGCATAATAAAAATCTCCGTTCCACTAACAATCGTCTTCTATGATGTCCTTCTCACCGCTCTGGTTTCATTAAATCTTCATTCTTTGTCCAGGCGGTCTTTCTATGGAATGCGCTTCCTCTGTATATCAGGATGGCAACCAGTCGGTTATCGTTTAAAGTGAAGGCACGTGAGCATATTCATAAGAAGTTGGCAGAATCATCCCAGCGCTGATTTGCTGGATTCGTTTTCTCCTCTAACTATAGTTATTTCTCCAGTCAATGTCTATTTTCGTTATATACTGGGTGACTTTTTTTAGCGTCTTGAAAAAAAATGGGGGTAATAGGTGAACGGAATAGAAGCTTTTGGCATAGAAATTTTTATTATTTTTATTTTTGAATAACATGTAATTAAATTGATCTAGTAATAAATACTACACATTTAAAGTAACATTTTCATACTAGAACAACAAAAACAGAAATTTGGAAAAAAAAAACAAAAAATTATAATTAAAATCTATCGAAACTCAAATCATACGCACCCTACTCAATGGGCGGCATACGTATCATTGATTTCGGAGCTCGGTCCTACCCTTTGAAGCCGGCCGATAGGCGGCCTCATTGATCTTTCGTAGGCGCACGAGCCGCACACGCATCCCTGTCCACCCGCGTCCCGCGGTCCTTTAGTCACCTACGATGAATCTGAAGGCCTTCCTGCCTTCTATTCTAGTTACACAACACACCATATGAAGGTCGAGACGGTAAAAAATGTCATCCGGTATATGTATCTATGTATTTGTATGTATTATCTTTCGAATTATCTATCCCGTATGTTGCACCTGCCATGTTTTGTCTCTGCATCACCCTAAGGTTGACTGGTAGAAAATGCCTCAGGCATTAAGTCCGCCTTTGTACAGTATTTTTTACTTGTGCATAAAGTTTTAACAAATAAATTTTGCGGGCTATTACGACGGACATAGGACTCATAAATACCACTCCTCTAGCACTCCTGCATTTGATACAATCTCTTTTTTAAAACGGTCTGGTGGTCGCTCCAAAACAATAATATTATCTTTTTCTTTCATGACAGAAAGATTAGTAAAGAGTACAAGCCGTCTGTTTGGTCAGCTATAGGCGCAGAAGCTATCGACGAAGTGTTAGGAAGATTATGTCCAAAAGATTTCACGACGAAACCCATAAGTGACTGTAAAGGTATGGTTGTGTATAATTTATAAGGTGTAGCAGTTATCCAGTGCCACGAAACATAAGGACACTTAGCCTGTTTGAGCTGAGCCTTTAGTAGTAGCGCCCGGTCTTGCGCTGCCTGCATCCAGCGGATTCTCACAAATTTCACCAGGTCGCCTGTCTATCTTGTTGGCTAAATTCCCACTCTACGTACCTCCTCTAGTACGTTGTTGGTACTCGAGAACCTTCAACCACCTTCGCGGCCGTCTATTCTACCAGTGACTAAGTTTAACTTACGTTTAGCATCTCCTCATTTCTGAGCAAGGACCAAAAAATATTTTATAGATTATGACATAAGAGTATTTTACTTTCAGGGGTTATGATATTCGACAGCGAGTTATTCTACCCCCAATATTTTATGGATATCGATGACATTTTCCATCCTGCGCCGAAAGAATTTGATTTGGATCGCCCCTACACGTATCACATGTGGAATTTTTTAAGCTTTAGTAGAAAAATTAGTAGAGGCTCAGTTTATGAATTAGTTGCCAAAGCTTTCTGTCCGACTATTCATAGCAAGTTTAATTATGAGTTTTCTGCAAAGGAAAGTGATTAACACGCTAGCAATGGAACGGAAGCAAAGATCATTGATTAGCTTACCTAGTTCTGTGAACTTGTTTCTAATTAAAAATTCAGTATAATTATATACGTACTCTCATGAGCGTAAAGTAAATGAAACCTACCTAATAAAGGAAGCGACAAGTTTTATAATGGATACAACGGATATTTAACTCCATACTATTCTAATTAATTATGTAATCAATCAGTTTAATTTATTTACTTATGTCAGTATTGTCCTTTTTCATTAAAGTTGCTATTATTTTTTAATTTGTAATAATTTAATTAATTTAATTTGTTTAATTAATATTTGCACACCATGACAATATGGTAAACATGTTGCACAACTATATGTACGTTTAACACCATGCATGCATTTTATTTAAGTAATTGTATGTAAACACGTGTTTGAGCAAATAAAGTTATCTGAATCTGAATCTGAATCTGATAATGTACCTTTCGTTTATGACCTTATTTATCGTGATCTCTTACATTACTATTATTTTATGAAAAGCATGTTACATGCGTGTCTATTTCGGCGCGAGCACGGCCTGCTGTGATCGGGTTGAATCACACATTTTTATCTTCAGTTCATTTCACATTAGATAGTATGTTAGTGCATTTAAGTTTGAATGTCAAAGTTGCATTAGTTTAATTAAATGTAAAACAAATTAAATATATTTTCAGTAAAATGAAACGACTGTACAAAAAATAAAGTATTTATACAAAAAATCATGTTTTAATTATGCCTTCCTAATTAAACAAAATTACAAAAAAGAGGCATTTTTGTACACCTCTTTCACTTTGTATTCTTCTTTCTTGGTGGCTCAAGCAATCTACCTTGTCTTTCAGTCAACTGTGGGACATAGATCAGTGAAGCTATTCACAACTCGACAGGCCATTGCATCAAAAAGGACACATCTAGATCTCATCTCCCTTACCCTTGACAGCGAACAGCTATTCGAAGAATAGCGATCGTCAATTCGATTTAGACTGACAACATTTTCTGGTTCTAGAATTGTTAACAACCTTTACAGGTCTCCAACGACAACATTGATTATTTGATTGACGTTCAATCGGTTCAGCACGAAGTATCGAATGGTTGAGAATGGCTAGCTCCATTAGTGCTTAACACACCCTATTCTCCGCGATTAACAGTCAGTCTGGTCCAGTAATTGGCACACCAAGTTGGGCAGCCTTTTATGTAACTTTGTTAAAGGTTTAAAAAAGCACACAAATTAACACAATGGGATGCCCAAATTAGCTAGCCAAAGCTGAGCTTGGAGTTTCTTTGAAGAATAAAATCAGAAATGAAATTATCCGGAAAAGAACCGAAGTCAACGACATAGCCTGCAGTGTAAGCAAACTAAAGTGGCAGTGAGCTCGCGATGTTTGTTGAAGGATAATTTACAAGATTCAACCGTATCCATAATTAATTTAATTTGAATCTCCTGTTCATTTTCAATGTTTTTTAAACTTACGAGAGCATTTTGTTTGTTATCTGTAATAAGATACAAAACAGACACAATATGGGATTACTCTTGATAAACTGAAAGCGGATACACATCGATTTATTCTTGTATCTCATGTGGGCATCACGGCAACAATACTGCAAGTGTTCAGCTATCTTTAACTAAAATACTGAGAGCCAGGGCCAGAGAGTATGGGTGCTATGCGAACGCCATTCATAACAAAATCATACCAGTATTTTACCGGCACAGCAATATTTATATTAGTATTAATATGCATATTATATAAAGAGCAATACCTCATAAAACAAAGTGATGTGCCATGTTATTACTCTGAGGCGGAAGACGCGTTGCCATCGGCGGAGGACCCGAGCTTTTCTCCGAAAGCAGAATCGATATTCTTTCACGAGACTTCATGCCGCAGTGGACTGACTGTCCGCCAGGCTTGTGCAGTGGAAGCAGCTGCCAGAGCTCATCCGAAGCGAGAGATCTACGTGCTGTTCAGCGCACCTGTTACCGACTACGAACTCAAGACTAACTGCCTCGCAGAACTCGTCCGATTCCCCAATGTGAAACTCCTGAGAGTGCATGTAGCTGAATATTCGAAAGGAACAGCCGTACATTCAATATTACTCAACAATTTAATAGATGATAGATTTCGAATACAACATACCGCAGACATACTGAAAATATTGACCCTCAATAAATGGGGTGGTATATGTTTTGACACCGATGTGATAGTCACTAGATCATTAGATGACCTACCACTTAATTTTGTTACTAAAGAAAGCGACGATGAGATCGCATCAGCGATCCTGTCCTTTGGAAAAGACGATATTGGAACCAGCATAACTAATGAAGTCGTCAAGTAAGATTTTGTTGTCTTTAAGTTTGTAATTTAAGTCCATCTGATTAATTCATTCTTATTTGCTTGCATATCTTGTGTACCAAACCATTGATTGCGTGTGGACAAACGTAGATATTTGACAGGACCATACATACGATACAGAAACGGAAAACCTTCAATTTTTCAACCGTTAAAGGTTTCATCTTCACATACACACACTCATCTCATCTACACACTCACATACACACTAGCACTCATCACATAGTCGTATATACACTCACCACATGCACACATAGTTTTGGTTACCTTTTATTGAGTTTTTGTAAATTACGAGTACATATTTTAAACAGTTATCACGAATAAGATTTCAGCAACAAAAAAATAATTATCATCTGTATCTATTGTTAACAGAGAGATTAGTGAAGAGTACAACTGGTTACTTAGACCAGCTTTAGGCGCTAAAGCCGTCGAAAAAGTTATACGAAGATTATGTCCAAAAGTGGTGCGTTCTGGGGATTTCCTGACGCAATCCATCAACAACTGTAAAGGTATGGGCTTAGTTTATTATTACTTATAAAGGGACGCTGCTGCACCAATCATGTTTCACCAAGTTTACCATCTGCAGGATAAGAATGACCCTGCCATGGTCATGGATTTGTTTCAAAGAGTTACCGTGGCTTTGGCACAGGTAACTGAAGGAACACGGGTGGGTTTTAGTCAGTAAAAGTCTAACACGCCCTCCCGCTCCGCCCAGAGAATTCATTAGAAAGAAAATGAAAAAAGAAAGAAAATACGTTTATTTGCGGCAAACATGACGCACAGAAAGACCAGAAACATACAAAAATAAAAAAATAAGGGGTGGGAAAATATGCGTCACATCCACGCAAAACGGCCATCACTCAGCATTATGCTGTGACCCTATGCGAGACAGAGCCCAAGCGCTGGTTTTCAGTGACAGCCGGCGCCGACGTAATAACGTCGACCGGTGCAGCCAACAATCAGTAACATAAGTACTAAAAACACTATTGTTACATGTAATGTATATATAAAAAATAAAAAAAGAACAAAAGTGGCAACATTCCGTCTCGACTGCAATCTGACGCAGGCGCCGCCAGCTTAGTACTCCGTGGAAAAACTGACAGACAACCAATTTGACAATAACATAGCTACTATTTATGTAATCTGTGAATTACGTAATAGAAAAAATATAAAAATTACATCATGGCGGCGCTTAGCAGGCGTTACGCAATGAGCAACAATTAATGATATAGGTAATAATAGGTAGTAAAAGGGAAATTGTGTGGTGATGTTGTTATTGGAGAAAGTGTAGGATGGTGTAGATCACAGACTCGGTGATTTAATTGGAAGATCGACCACAGATCGGTAACAAGTTGATTAGCTACCAAAAAATAAATAAAAAAAGGGTAAGATTGCCTCAAATGGCTTCCACATGCGACTTTGATTGTACAATCAACGCTCCCACCCATTGCTCGCACCCGTACCTCGTAAGCTTCATGGCCATAAAAGACATGCAGAATTTAAATTTATTTTATGACCAGAGCCTTTGCTTGGAGCGACCGGTCTTGCGCTATCCTTATCCAGGTTGTTAGAGTAGCTTGTTGTGCTCGCTTTTCAAGAACCTTCCATGCTCGTTATCATCATATTCTACTTATCCATCCATCGAGTCCGTCTGTTCTGCAAGCAAATTGTTTAGCATCTCATGTCAATCACGAAGAAAATCTTCGAGCGTAGCCCTGAGGCCATTTTTTTTTAAATATAACCATACTGTTTTCTACTTTTCAGGAGTTATGATCTTCGACTACGAGTTATTCTACCCCCAAGATTATGTGGACATTGATGTTCTTTTTAACCCTGCACCGGAAAAATTTGATTTGGGTCGCCCTTACTCGTACCGCATGTGGGATGCTTTAAGCCATAATAGAACAATTAGTATAGGCACAGTTTACGAGTTAGTTGCTAAAGCCTTCTGTCCGGTTATTCACAGTCAGTATTCTTATGAGTTTTCCGCTGTAATGAACACGTCAGTATCATAAGTAACACCTGTACCTTAGTCTTCAATCATCAATGATGCTACTATAAGACCGTAAAGTTATTTTGATAGTTACTAGCTGTGATCGCGACTTCGTTCGTGTGGATGTCGGAATACAATAATATGTCTCTTTTCTATTTTATTTTTATCTAAAACAAATGCCTAAGTAACTTATTATAACATCAACTTTTGCCAATTAAAGTTTCTTCTACAAGCAGTAATCAAGGGTAGGTATCACATTTGTTTCATCTTCTGTACTGCTTACTTATTTAGCATAGAATGTGTAAAGCTGTACAAAAGGCGGTTAAATATACTTGAAAGTTCCATCGGCAAATAATTCACGAGTGTTCCTTGGAGCTTGTTTCACCATAAAATTACAATTTTATCCATCTTCGAGATTAAAAAAAACATTACCCAATACTTCAGGGGGGCGAAAAAACGATTAAAAATGATCACTCTAATCCCAGTATCAATCTGTTTCAAATACCTCGAGTCTTCATACATTTTTGACATTTGATTATCGCCGAGATGACACAGCGATTAGATTTTGAACAATTTTAATTACGAGAATTAGGTTTCAAGTATTACTAACTCAGAAGAGTTAGTAATACTTGAAACCTACTGTTTTCAAAAGCCCAGAAGGGCTTTTGAAAACAGTTTTAGGAACATTTAAAGCTTTTTTTTTACGAACCCAATATAATCTGGTATCGTAGTTAAGGCAGAGACGCTGAAACAGATAGACCAGATGCTGCATAGCCTGAATTTAGCCTTCGGCGGGTTGGCCTCGGCATGTACAAGACGCAGGTCATTTACAACTCGCATATCTTCCCAATCCACATCAAAGGGTCGCTTCTCGATGTTGTGGAAGAGCATGCCTACTTAGGGCAAGTCATCCAGCAGCGTATCTACGCTGCTGGATGACCGCTGATACCACTCGAATGACATCCGTATGTCATTACGGGCAGGACGCACGTTTTGACACCGCTGGCAAAATGTCGACACTGACAGTTGGGCTGGTCCACAAATTCATGGTCGTTCAGCGGGGTATGGAGCAGGCTCTTCTGAGTTTCTTTGAAGGATAAAATCAGAGATGAAATTACTCGGAACAGAACCGGAGTTACCAACATAGCGTGCAGAGTAAGCAAACTGAAGTTTGTCGAAGGACCTGTGTAACAAACGAGTCCTGGAGTGGAGACCGCGTATCGGCAAGTGTACTGTGGGATGCACCCCAGCTAGAAGGTCTGAAGACCTAAAGAAAGTGGCTAGGACAGACTGAATGCGGAAGACGGAGTGCAGGGTGTTATGGCGTAGCTTGGAAGCGGCCTATGTCCAGCAGTAGGCTGCGGTAAGCTGCGTTGATTGTTTGACTGATATACACAATTTTACCCAGCTGGACGCCGAATTTCAACTTTCTAGGTCATCTGGAAGTGCGTTAGGTTTTTGATCTATGTATCAGTCAGATAGTAATAACAATACGGATTTTTAGACGTTAATACCGCACCTTCTTAGCTTGAACTTAGTTGGAGATGCCGCCGCGTGTCTAGGTTTTAACTTGATATCTCCACGCCAAGTAATCTAAAAGGGATTCGTTATTTCCTTTTGAGGCACGGAACCCTACTCTTCAAGTTTATTATTAGTATATAGATATAGATAAATCATAATTTTTCCTTCAGTATCAACGAAAACTGATAAGGTAGGTATGAACTGAAGTACCAAGTGTATATTGTCACACTTCGAATAATTTATTTCCTCGAACCTAATCTCAAAATATTAAGTATCTACCTTTACAGAAGTAACCGGGCTTTAACATGCCATGACACGTTTTGCTATAAAATGTGACTCTGTGTGAGTCACAGTTTGGGAGTAAAACTGTGATAAAATGCGTGACTCAAGTCTATCAGAGGGGCCGTGCTCGCCCCGCAGGCTGGCGGCACGCGCATGTCTTGTCCGGTGAAATATCACAAATGTGGACACAGCTTTCGATGGGTTCCGTGTAACATACACTCAAATCATGACACAAAACAGGAAAGAATGGCGAAAAAGGGAAGAGCTTGAAGTAGAACAGAAAAGCTATGAATGATGATTTCGAGATCCAGTTATTAAAACTTGAAGAACACGTAATCATTACGGGCAAAGAGATGGTTTTGGCAGAATAATCGACAACATGGCAGCAATATAACGACCATATAATTGGCGTTGCCATTGCGTTTAAAAATTGCTGTCGCCGCATACTCAATGCATTTCCATTACAGACAGAACACATATTGTTTCAATTTACAAATTCACAAACAAAGACGCGGGATATTGGCAAAAAACAATAAATATTCTGAATCAAAACAAAAAATATTCCTACAAATTATGTTTACAATATGTGCAATAATACGAGTCACTCAATAATACAATCCAGTCGTTTGTAAGCACTAAACGTAACGTTTACTAAGAAAATGAAATATTTACGATATAAGATACGAGGCTTGGGATTCACTTGTTTATCTATCTGTGTAATAATATTCCTTAAAGAACTTTACACAATCAGTTATTGGAATAATTTAGCTAACTATTACTCTGATGAGGGAGACGCATTGCCATCGGCTGAAGATCCGAACTTCACTCCGAAAACGTATAATTCAATATTCTTCCATGAGACGTCATTTAAGGGGGTACTAACTGCGCGAAAAGCTTGTTCAGTGGAAGCAGCTGCCAGGGCTCATCCGAACCGAAAGATCTATGTGCTGTTCAGTGCACCTGTTACCGATTACGAGCTGAAAACTGGTTGTCTCGCAGAACTCCTCCACTTCCCCAATGTGAATCTTTTAAGAGTGCATGTAGCTGAATATTCAAAAGGAACAGCTGTACAGACAATATTGATCAACGATTTGAAACAAAGTAAATATCCAATACAGCATACTGCAGACATATTGAAGATGTTGACCCTTAACAAATGGGGTGGTATATGCTTGGACACCGATATGGTGGTTGTTAAACCACTGAAGGATCTACCACCAAACTGGATTGTGAAACAAGGCGGGAAGTTCGTCGCACCAGGGATTGTGTCATTTGGTAAAGATGAAATTGGAAGTAATATAACTAGTTCTATTCTTGCGTAAGTGTCGTATCATTTCTTCGTGAATTTATCACTGTGAGATGCAAACCTCCGTTATACATAATGCTGTGTGCTCTATACTTTTTTCAGAGAAATATTTGAGACCTATAATCCTAATGACAGATATGTAACTGGTCGAAGAGCTATTCAGAAAGTGGTTCAACGTAGGTGTCCTATAAGAATCCGTTGGGATAGCTGTCATGGTAAGATCATCAGAGGGAGCAAAAAAAAAATAAGCATTGTTTCGCCAAACTCTGTTGAGTTCAGCAGCTCTCTAGTAGAGTCTAAGGTTTGGTAAAATTGGTTCTTTACACACTATTTAATTTAACTAACACAAGACTTACGGCAAAACTGAGTCATATTATTTATTGTTTCGCTTGTTCGTTTTTCTTTTTTTACTTTATATTCCAGATATCGGAATCTACGAATATCAGTTGTTCTACCCTATTAATAAATTATTATGGAATGCAGAGTTTAGATTGAGAAACAATCAAGCTTCTTTCTCATTTCGATGGGACTTCTTCAGCAGCAGTAGAACTCCATATAGTATTCCAATGCCCAACGAGAAGCTTGCTAAGAGATACTGTCCTTCAATATTTAAGTCGTATCGAGAAGAGTTAAAATAAATTAAATTAAATTTGCCTTTACTGCTGGATCTACAATGTTTTATATTTGCAAATTATACGTATTTAAATTATATTGGAGTTTACTCATTAAGAATCGATTTTCATATACATATAAGCCCGGGGTATGAAAATTAATGGAGAGTAAAACAAAACTTTCTCCGTTACGTTATGTTATGCGTTATTTTACGTTTACTAAGTTATATATCTAGACTCGGAAGCCATAAGCACATGCAAAAAGATTTGACTAATGTGCTTCCGAGTCCTGATATTTTACGGAGTAAACTCCAGAAGAGCGTCGGAGTTGACACACACAAGTTTTATGGTACTTCATATGACATAGTTGATCATAGTGTTACTAAATAAACTAGGTTTATAACTCATTAAAAAAAGAGAAAAAGGAAATGGTGTACTTAGGGTCAGCGCACACTCAGCAGCAAAATGCTCGAGTAATTTTGATTGTCAAAATCGCTGAATTGCTCATTCTAGGTTTTGTTCCTTAAACACAGAAAAAGAAACACAAGAACAAAAAGCGAGTATTTTGTTGTTGTATGGTAGGTACTTAAGTAGGTAATCAGTTCGCTGGATTTGCATAGTTTAATTGCCTTATAATAATACTATTTTAATGAGGCAGGGAAAAAAGCACAGACAGCTGTGAACCTGTGTTTCGGTCTCTGAAGATACTGACTTTTCCATGTCTGTACATACTGGAGGTGGCAATTTTTGTAAAAACCAATCTGACCTTATTTCCGTCACTGGCCAGTATAAGAATACATAATGGCCCATTGAGATCCCAATACAAGAACTTGCTACATTCGGGTAATTACAAGACAGCACTTTTAAGGAAAAGTATTATGACAATGGGACCTATCATTTATAATAAAATACCTCATCATTTTAAGGACTATGCTGTAAACATTTTTAAATGTAAGGTAACTGCACTACTTTTAGGTAAATGTTACTACTCCTTGAAAGACTTTTTAAATGATACGAATTTATCCAAATTATGAATTTTATAATTAATTGCAAATTTGACTTACATATGTACCTGACTATCATATTACTAATTGACTTCACTTTAATTTATGTTTGGTTGACATTATTTTGTTTGTAATAATATTTTAATTTATTTAATAATTTGCATGCCGTAAGGTAGACTGTAGCCGATCTAATTAATTTATGCATAACATCTTATACCTGTACCTACATTCATAGCAATATAAAAAAAAAAGAGGAAATTTGCGTTTTCACCCCTTTTAGTGTGGCAATTAGTTTTAGCTATTTGTGTCTGGATAAAGGATAATATAACATGTTACTACGTAGATATCGGTGACGCCTTGTCGTCGATAGAAGAAATTTCAGGTATCCCACTGAATTCTATTTTCTTTTATAAGACGTCTTGTCATGCCGGGATCAACTAAACTCCCGCAAGCGTGGTAAATGGAGTCAGCAGCGAGGGCACCTTCACATTGGCAGATCAAGGAGCTGTTCTCGGTGCCAGTGACAAACGAGAATCTCACAAATAATGGGACATTGAACGCTCTAAAGCAGTTTACGAATGTAAAATTATTTAGATTGCAGTTACTGCAGCATGACAAAGGAACTCCTTTGGAAGATTTGGTTAGTGGAGGTACATTAGTCGGTTCAGTCTTGGTGGCTGATCCATCACATGTCAGATGTCTTAGGTTTGTAACAATGTCGAAGGGAGGAGAAGTATACTTAGATGTAGTGGTGGTGTATAAAAATATACAATAGTTATATAAACCTGTTATACGTTCATTTAATATTATAATAAACCTAAAATGATCTGAACACACATGTTCTACCACCAGCGGCGGCGGCTTTTCGCTTCCGGCCCTGGTGCTGCAAGTCATGGTACGGAGCGAGAGGGCATGGGAAGCCGTCACCTCTTTCTGCAAATCAGTAATGCTTGCGAAAGAGGAGACGGGGCGCGTGAGAGAGTGGCAAGCTATGCGCCCTCACGCCCCTAGCCGCCGCAGGAGGAGATGCCCCAGGCGTCGGAAGTTCATTGCAGACTCCCGGCCACCGTAGGTGCGATCTTGCGGGCGGCGAGCAATGGGTAGCTCGCCGCCCGTAGGGACCAGATTCGGGTCAACGGCGCGTTGTGTTCCACGCGCGGCTCAAAGAAATGTCAGCAGTACTAAAGGGATCTGCTAGGACCGCAAGATTTGTTCGAAAGAGATACCATGGCCCTGGCATATGAGCTACTAAAAGAATACGGGTGTGTTTTACTCAGTAAAAGTCTGACACGCCCTTCCGGTCCACCCAGAGCCGGAGACGTCATTTGATGATTTCCCACCCAGAAAAAAAGATGTTGTACGACTGTAAATTGCTTGTGACGTAGCAATTTCCTATTGCTTACGTCATTTTCGTTTTACGTACTACGTGACCTTATTGGTGATGTTATTCAGAAAGGTCAGGTGCGTAGTACTCATAGCTGGGCATTAACTCGTTAATCCGTTAATCGTTAATTAACGAAGTTAACATTTTGATTAACGGATTAACTTTTAAGTTAACTTTTAAAAATGTTAACGGACATGTTAACTTCCGTTAATATGCAGAAGTCCGTTAATCGTTAATCTAAGGGACTACTCCCACTTATTCAGCTCTATTCAGCTTTTGCCCATTGAAAACAAAGATTTAGTATGGAGACGCGTACGCGTCCGTTCAACTGGCTTAGACAAGTATGCAACGACAAAGATATTTTAACACCAAAACGAGCCTCGCTTTCAGACGAGAACTTCAACATGTTAATGTTCATGAAGGGGAATATGCACCTTATGCCTGACGATTAAATCACACATTTGAATTATACAAGTACTTTGTTTTGTTCCTAACCTGCACCCTAATTGCGAAACGCACAATTTATCAGAATCTGAATGGGATTGAAGATTATTTCTAAACCATTGCGTCATTTGTTCGAATAAATTGTCGGCTCAGCAACGTAAATAACGCAATTAATGTTGTTTAACTATGAATTTTAAACCAATTTCTACCGATAAAAAGTTCCGTAATTACCCCGCTATTAACTTCCAGACCCTAAACCAACAGGTTTTATTAGTCCACTAACGCAACGATATAAAAATGCAATTTTACACATATTAACGGATTAACGATTAACGTTAACTTGCGTTAATTCTTCCGAAATGTAACGCTTTAACGTTTAACGAAGCCAACTTTTTTTGTAGCGGATTAACGAAGTTAACTATTTGATTAACGGTGCCCAGCTATGGTAGTACTGATAACCAGTATGCGTGTATGACCAGATGTATGAACGTAAACGAAGCAAAAGGAGTCTGTATGGATCGTAGCAGGTGGCGTTCCGTAGTTTCTGCCTACCCCCATGGGTAAAAGGCGTGAGTTTAAACTGTAACCATGAATTCAGCACATCATTGTATAGAAAACGCCGTTGTATAGAAAATTTTCGACGGTTAACAAAAATAAAATCAGCTGTTTCATAGAAAGTGCAATACTTACGCCGTCAAACGTAAGAAACAGCATTTTTTTTTGTAATAACTAGTTGGTTCAGAATCATGTACTGAATCCATGGTAACAGTTCGCGCGTCGCTGTCCCTGTCACATACATAATTTTAGTACAACAAAATGTAAAAAAGAAGAAATAAATCAATAGTTGGGAATCGAACTGACAACTACAGGTTTCGCAATCTGCCAACCGCTTAGCTATTTGATTTTTCGAAAATTAGGTAAATTGGCTGTTCTTATATTGTGTCATGACTGACTTCTTAGCTCCGAGGTGTAACAGAACGTTAATCAATTAAAAGGTGTAATTTTTAATTATCAGCAACATTTGTTGCCTGTTCAGCCCAATGAAGTAATGAAATAATTCGACTGCTAATCTTAGTCTCTACTGCTACGAATCGTATGTGAAGTTTTTTCGCGATATCTGATTTTTTGTACTCATACCTCAGGGGTCCCATGAAGTGTTTTGATCCCTATAGAAACAAACCAACCAACCAATAGAATAAAAAATTAAAACAATAGAAAAAACATTGTAAAATTGCTCATGTTCTTACTGACTGTACATATTTTTGTAAATTTCTGAATGCAGACTAAAATGTTAAGGTAGTTGAGAATAGTCTCCTAAGGCTGTATTCTTGTAGCAACTACGGTTAAGTTACTTGCCCTTATTTCCCTAAAGCCAACTTAGATTTATGTCGTGATTGACTGCTTAGCTCCATAAAAAAATAGCACAATGACAATCGTTAAAATGTTAAATCTGTAACTATCCTCGCTATTCTTACTTTTTAGCTCGTCTTTTTACAATTCAATTTAATTTAGCGGTAAACTATAGAAGAATACGAATATATTGCAATACTGCTTATCCCTCAACATAGCAAATAGCTAATAGATAATTTATACGCTACAGCCAGCGCATAGTTATAGGCAATATCTGTGCAAAAATTGAACAAAATCTATTTTGTAGGTTTCGCGTGATGTTGGGTGAAAACGACGAAAATATATTTTTAAGAGCTCGTAAAACTGAATAAAAATAAAAAAATCTGTGTACAGTTTTGATTTCGCTACGATTTTATTATGTGTATAGATTAATACATATCAATGTTACAATTGAATGGGGATAATAACTGAAAGCTTTTCATAGGTGGCAACACAGGTCTACAAATCACCATTATTTTACTTATGTGTCGATAACAAGATAAATATATTTTATTTTTCTTACGTTTTTGCTTCACGTAATTCGTGTCAAGTTGATTAAAATATGATTCACGACTGTAACACATAGTTATGGATTTAATTCCGCGGGCCAGCCTGGTGCTGCCTCGTAAATACAGATACATATTACAAAATCTTGTTGTTGTACAAAAACTTGTTGCTTCTGGTATTTCTGCTGTATTTCAATTATAACACTTTCACCGAGTCATCATGGCGATGTTGTAAATCACAATGTCTAAGTTCACTTTACTAAAAATTAAATGACCCCTAAGCAAAATAACGTTGACAACGCAAGTTGGGATTCAGCTTCTGCAGAGGCCAACCAACCATCTCCAGAAAATAATGGTTGGTTAGTTTGTATGTTTCTATTGTGGTGTACTTTGTATAAAAATCATTTAAGTACTTGTTTTTTTCTATTATTGCAATTATGTATATATGTAAGCGGGCACGCCCTTTATGCCTGGAGGCTTTCATATAGATATTAAGTTCTGTTTACGTTTCAATTTTATTGAATTTTCAATGTTTTTCTTGATATACTGACAAATAATTTAATTAAATGTTTGTTGATAACGCAAGTTGGGATTCAGCTTCTGCAGAGGCCAACCAACCATCTCTAGAAAATAATGGTTGGTTAGTTCGAACACGCTTCTTCGGTTCATCCCATAACTGCTCTATTGGATTCATATTAGAGCTTCTTGCTGGCCATTTCATCCTACTAATATTAATAATGCGAAAGTTTGTGAGGATGGATGTATGTGTATGTGTATGTTTGTTACCCTTTCACGAAAAAACTACTGGACGGATTTGGATGAAATTTGGCACACAGATAGTTTATAACCTGGAATAACACACTGGGTACTTTTTATCTCGGTAGTATGTTCCCGCGGGATAATTTCCAACCTCCACGCGGGCGGAGCCGCTGGCAAAAGCTAGTTACTTATAAATGATAAATGATTTTATTTCTGTAAGTGGGTTTCTGCAAACACTTTTACACGTCAATCATACTTTTAAAACTAGTTGACGTCGTGACACTTACGTCACGCAGGTATTCTCGAACAGTTCTTGCAATGATCGCACATGCATCTCAGTATATAGCATCACATGAGCCTCTAGGCATTAATGAATGCATCGGTCGCTATGTAGTGGCGGCAAGCGTGGTCCCGTCACGACTTCAAGATCAGGTTTTCCATCGCTGGAAATTTTGCCTCAGACTGCCCATGACCCACCGCTATAACTCACGTCTTTCTTCAACGCAACGTTGCCTAAAACATTCTCATAAAAATATTTTTTTACTGAATATTATTATCTTCGGTAGAATTTCCTACGCCCATCATTGCGATACAGCATAATTTTGGTTTCATTCCTAAAAAGAATCTGGCTCCATTGAACTCGAATCCGATGCAAATGTTCGCTTCCAAACTGTAGGTTTGTGGCAGTTTGGGACCATTGGTCAGTTTATGAGGCCACGTTCTTGCATCCTTCTAATAGTTCGAGCACAAACAGTCAGTCATGAGAGTATCGAAGCCTTTCTTGGACCTGTTCTGAGATCAGGTGACAATTTCGCACGCGGGTGGTATAGATAAACCGAACTCGTCGTGTTGTAGTGACCCGGTTTCGTGGTCCTCTTGAACGGCGCACGAAGCTGCCACTCTCCAAGTATCGATAGCAAATTCTTTGAACAGTAGAACGACTTGCATATAGTCAAGCACTTTACGTTTCGCTGTCTAAGCTCAGACTGAAGAATTGCCACAGCTTGCACGGCCTACTTCGGGTGCAGTATCCATAATTTGCACGTCAGAAATGATTAATAATCAATATATTATATAATAGTTTTATTCATACCAATCATACCGTCTACATTTTCTACGAAATCGTATCACTGGTTAGCAAATAGGATGGGATCTCTACAAGGCTCCGTTTAAGAGAACTGCGTGGCCGCGCAGTTCTCCATGTGCCGACCGTGCGGCCAGGAATTTGCGACTTTCACTGTTAGTGTTTTAAAAATTCCTTCGTAATGTTGACGTAGTCGTTTTTCTTCTACGATAATATGTCCGAGCAGTCGAAACGGACACATTTTATCACGGTTTCCCAAACTGTGATAAAAATGAGTAACTCAAGCCTATCACAGTAGACCGCGCGACCGCTGTCGTTGCTCCGATAATCTGTTACGAGTATTTTCATAACACATTTTAACTGCGCACACACACCAGCTATTGTGGTGTACTTTGTTTAAAAAAACATTTAAGTACTTGTTTTTATTCTAAATAAATAACATCATTATTGCATTATGCATATAGCGGGCACGCCCTTCATGCCTGGAGGCTTTCATATAGGTGTTAAGTTCTGTTTACGTTTCTATTAGTTTTTTTTAACCGACGCAAAAAACGGAGGAGGTTTTCAAGTCGATGCGTATTTTTTTTTATTTATGTATGACCACGCATAACTTTTTACAGAGTGGACCGATTTTGATAATTCTTTTTTTATTGGAAAGGGTATGTCCCGAAGGTGGTCCGATTTTGAACGAAAAGTCCAACCCTTAGGATAGGAAAACAGGGGATGATTGATTGTTCACTCATTGATTGTAATGTACGACCTCACATAACTTCTTACAGAATAGTCCGATTTTGCAAGCATGTAGTAATTAAGTAATTAAGTAGATTAAAACCATAAAAAATTATAAAATAAGAAATTTTTAACAAAAAATTAAACCGCCGAAAAACTGAAAAGCAAAAAATAAGGTAATTTTGAGTCGGCGCCAAGCAATCAATGACCAAGGATCACTTAATTACCATAAAGTTATAGAAATAACTAAACCAAATTAGTTAATTAATTTGCTTGTTTGGCGCCGACTCAAAATTAGGCTTCTTATTTTTTGTTTTTCAGTTTTTTCGGCGGTTTAATTTTTATTGAGCATAGTTTTTCTTGATATACTGGCGTGTACTGCTGACACATGGCAAATAATTTAATTTGATGTTTAATGTTCCATGATAATTACTTACTATTGTACAGAATCAGGTCTTTTAATTGAAAAGACATAGGTACTGCAGGATAGTTTGTTGCTTCTTCCCAGCTAATGCACTGAAAATTCTGACGAACAGTGTGTCGTAGATCATAGCTTTATCAGAAAAGCTATTAAACAGGATGGAAGCCAGAATTGACTAGCTTTTTTGAATATTTCTAAAGCTTTTGACACTGCCCCTGACCCAATACTCTTATCAACATTGTAACGCATAGGTATTGCTCAGGCATTTTTACGAATGATCTCAAAATATAATATACTAACATGAACATACTGTATACATATGACCAGTGGAGAATACTGGTCATGCCATGTTCTTGTGTTCGAAAAAATTGTTCCGTGTTTACCTATGCCGATGATACAGCATTTCTAATTTATGACACGAACTGTAGACAAGCTGAACAGTATACTCACGTCGCATTAAATACGGTATTGAATGGGCTCGCGAAAAATCTTCATTAGGTATGTCGTTGGTTATTAAAATGTAGTGAGAGAAAATAAATAGCATTGTTTTAAAAAGATTAATTAAAAAATTACTATCATGAAATGTGTGTGATAGTGTGTTGTGGGAGAGTTTATGTCATATCAAGCGTATGTAAAGATGGGGTGTTTGTGTTGGACTATTGAGTAGGAGAGAATAGAAAATGTTCTATTTCGTCGTAGTGTTTTTTCTATCAAACACGCTTTCACAGCCATTTTTACATCGGTGTAAATCAAGTTTTTGTATTGTTGGTAATTTGTTGATTCTGAGTTGAGAACTGGTGTCGAGCAGAGGTGGAATTATTATCCGAGAATCGGTGAGGCTTCTAAAACACCCACATTTCGCCAGAACTTATCATTAAGTCCCGTTTAATAAGGGGCTATTGCCATCAAACGGGCACAAATAAAAAACGAACTCAAATCTGCTATTGAAACAACGAAAGGAAATTCTCAATAATGATTTGCCTAATCTGGTATCCAAATTTAGGACCTCATGCTCAATAGTAGCACTTGCGACTAACACGTAACCCTACCCAACTGTCACCCACCGATCAGAAAGAAACTTTGCACATCGATATAACACTAAAAAATATTGAACCCGTGTTTTTTTATTTATCCGGAATCCACTTTTTAGGGGTAGAAACCACCCCTAATAACCCCTAAGTAGGCTAACCCACATAACTCTGGGTAGAGTATGGTTGAGGGAGTGGTTTCTCCCCCTAAAAAGTGCATTGACGACTGGCCTGTTAGTCTAGTGGTTAGTGACCCTGACTGCTAAGACTGAGGTCGTGGGTTCGATTCCCACCCAGGACAAATCTTTGTGTGATGAGCACGATTATTTGTTCTGTGTCTGGGTGTAATTTTTTATCTATAATATGTATGTATTTAAAAATATATAAGTATGTTTATCAGTTGTCTGGTTGCCATAGTACAGGCTCTGCCTAGTTTGGGATCAGATAACGTTGTGTTGGTTGTCCTTAAGATATATAGAAGATATAAGATATATATATATTCCGGAAAAATAAAAAAACATGGGTTCAATATTTTTTAGTGTTATGTTAGTGTTACTTTGTAAGTAAAAGTGCGGACGGGTGATGCAATGCGACACAGTGGGTCCGGGGGCCGAGGGTGGCCGTAGAATATATTTTATGTCAAAACGAAAAATTTCACGCAGATGACGTCGCGAGCAGAATCTTGTTTTATAATCAGCATAGATAATTGTAGGTTGTCTGTGACAAAACAGACGTGCAACAATATCTTACACCAGTTCGCTTTCTCGACTCATTGATATCGTAGGAATAGATCAAATATGTACGCGTTAAAAACACCGCAGAAAATAATATACATATTACGAAAACATGTGTACATACTTACAACTTTTATAGTTTGCAGCGGTCTTATTATTTATTACATCAACGCACAAAATGTGTCAATCTTAGATCCTTTTATCATGCATTTTGACTCCGTGGATAATAATATTTCGTGTCATTACGTAGATGAGAACGATGCATTGCCGTCCGCTGAAGATAAAAATTTCTTACCAAGACCCAACTCAATATTCTTTCACGAGACATCCTGCCGTGGAGGTCTAGACTCCCGTCAAGCATGTGCCATCGAGTCTGCGTCGAGAGCCCACCCAATGCGACAAGTTTATGTGATGTTCAGTGCACCCGTCAGCAAAGTCGTGTATCAAAGGAGTTGTATCGCTGAATTACGGCGCCTTCCTAACGTCAAGTTCGCTAGGGTTCACATAACTGATTACGCTAAAAACACTCCTTTGGAAGCTATGGTGGCAGACCAACCTTTTAATAAAAGCAAGTGGCGGGTGGAACATACTTCTGATGTCCTGCGATATTTAACGTTGTACAAGTGGGGAGGGGTTTATCTGGACACGGATATACTGGTCGTCAAGTCTCTAACGCCTCTCGGACACAACTGGGTGGCAAGGGAAGACAACAACGCCTTGGTCAATGCCGCAGCCATCGCTATTTCTATGGATGACCTAGGTAGAAAACTTGCCGATGCTGTCATCAAGTATGTACCTATCGATAAACTCTTTTCTTACATACAATTATATTTTTGTATTATGTTATCTGTTGTTTAACTACTCGTAGTATTACAAAAGATTTTCAATTTTGTTTTTTTTTTATGTGATCCTCTTTAATGTGAAAAAGAAATAGAACGCGAAGTGTCCTGCGACTATCCCTGTGTGTTGTTGTTAATTCGTCAAAATATTGACATGAGCTGTAAGTGCTTGGCACATCGAGTTTTAGACAGAAAAATTGCATGCTATCCAAATCAAGTCCAGCAGCAGACCACCACCAGCATAGAGGTGCTTGCTGAGGTCTTCAGCCACGCAACAAGCACCTCTGCAGGTGTTTATCGTTGGCTATGAAACATTTGTCCACACACACAACAATCAATCGGTTCATGACAACGGCCGCTGACTCACATGCTAGGTGATTGTAAACAAGCCTTTCTGTTATGACAGTTGTTGCCCGACTTGACTTTTAGTTAACTTCATCGAGTTCAATTCAGAACATGACATGACATCACACTTACTTTACGCGAAGGGTTGGGCAGAGGTGTACTTATATAAAAACACTGTTAAAACAATACAGTAAATAAATACTGATAATGCAGATATAGATAATAATGTACTTGTACATTCTATCATACTTATGTTTGCTGAATAGGTATTAGTAATTCTTAAGTTCAACAAATAAATATACTTCAATTGGACGATTAATTTTTTGTCTCATCAATGTGTTATATTTTCTTATAATTGCATTTTGATATTTATTTCCAGTGAAGTCAAAACAACGTATAGACCAGATATTTGGATACACAATGGACCTGGCGCTATAACGAGAGTACTTCACAAAATGTGCGAGACATCTAACCTTATGGAGTGGTCATCTAAAACTTGTCAAGGTTAGTACCAGGATAACAACAATATATCAGTAACCTAATTTATAACAACACGTCTATGTTTCAAGAATAACACCACCCCATTTCTTCCCTTGGGTATCGTAAAAGGCGACTAAGGGATTTACTAGAGAATGGGCAGCAGCGTTCTCTATGCATTTTACCACTATACTGCGGTCGCCAACCCGCCTGCCAAGCGTGGCGATTATGGCAAAGCCCCCCAAATTGAGGGAGGCCAAAGTCCAGCAGTGGACGTCTTACGGCTGAAATGATGATGATGATGATGGTTTCCTAATGTTTATGTAGAGTTTAGCCTATTGCAGTGCACCAGACTAATCCACACGAAAACATTAAGAATTTTCTAATTAATATACCTATTACACAATCGTCAATATCGGTATCTACAATAACAAAACTAATTAAGGACAACGAGACAGAAAATCGCAATACGACTGGCTTATACATTATTCTCAAATAGCGAGTAAAAATGGGGATGTAAAGATTTCAAGTAAAAAACAAATGCAAAAAAAAAGATACACCTTAACATCAACTGCTACAGGCCATGGAACCTTTGCAGGACAGAAGATATAAGAGTCAGGTATAGCAAGGTGACAACAAATTGTTATTATCGCACTCCTACACATGGTACAAAATTGCATGACACTGAAGGTTTCTTCTAAAATATTATCTGCTTTCCGTATTGAGTGAAGGGTAACTCCTACATTTATCCTTTTTACAACGGCCACCGTGCCACCGCCAGTGTCGAGTACCAGTTTCTATCAATAGGATGACTCTTAGTGAATTTTGTTTGGCCCGCGACAGAAAAACCAACAATTTAGTTCACAGTATTTCCTTTATTGATCGATTGAAACTATTTTATTTTCAGGACTCGAAGTGTATAGCCCTGAGTATATCTACCCCATACATTTTACCCGAAACAACGAATACTTTAAACCTGGGGCATTGAATGACGTTGAAAACGCCTACACTCACCATTTTTGGAACAAATTGACACGTGATATGAAAATAGAAAAGGATTCCCCATATGAAAAGATGGCACAAAAGTTTTGTCCAACGATATACAAGATGTATGGCGAAGAATTTGGGTCTTAACAAGACAAACAGCGACTGAGAACCTTTAATTACTTTCCATAATTCAACAAAATCGTTTAATGAAGAACTGGAAGAATAAGTGACTATGAGATTGGTGATATACATATCATTATGAACAATGACAATAATAATTACAATAGTGTGTCAACTAAATGGCACGTTTTCCAGTTTTTGCATAATTTTATCAGTGACAGTAATTTTGACCCAGATACAATAGTGATTCATATTAAACTAAACCATAAGCTTGACAATCGTTGATGAAATGTGAAAAGTCTCTTTTTACGTTTCCTACGACACCAAAGTGTCACATCTCTGCTACGCCGCCAGCGGCACCCAGACCCACTGTGAGCGTGTCAACCTCGAGCGACGAGTATTTTCCCCGCTTACAAACGCCACCACCTGCTCGTCGACGACGAGAACACCGGCCGCCAGACGGTTTAGTCCCTCGAAGCCCTCCGGCCTCTGATAAGGTCCCAGCTCTCGGCAGAAGTACCGCATACTGTGCGGTACTTCTACCTAGATGCTCTCTTTTTCAGATGCTTGAGCCTGCTGTCAACGTTTCCACATAAAACTGTCGGACCAGATGAGCGTCATCCAGCGTAATGAAATGTTGGATGACACTGTACTTGATCGCTTGCGAAGTGAAATGCAGAGTAGACATGGCATCGCTCCCCCGTTGATACCACAGTTCAACACAGGTCAAACTGACGAGGGGAGTGAGTGAAGCGTCCATCTGTTGCCTAACTGGAAGCCTCCAGGGCCGGACGGCACTAATTCTGATCAAATAGTTCCAAAGGTGACACGTTCGCTTGACGGCTCTTTACCAAATTGCTTTGGAAACATCAATGCAAGACGACTTTGATGTTTCAAAAAAACTGCGGCGGCTGAGTACCGTCTGGTACTGAGCCGCGGCAGTTTTTTCGCCGGTCCGCTATCCCAATTCCTAACCATAGGAATAACCCACGGAACCCAAAAATTATAGGCCGATCACGTTTATTTCCTGACGGTCTATAAACTTCTTACAAACATAGACTTAAATTAACAATTATAAGACACCAACTCCAAGATGTCTGCCTCTCAAAATACATGTAGGAACGGGTCTCGCGGTACTAAGACACTACTCCCCATTGATATGGCCATTAGCCAACAGGTTTGTCGTTCCAGAAATGTTGGAAGATTATAAGAAGGCCTATGACTCCACGCCTATGGCCTATGTCTGTGGTGCCACATAAATGGCTCATGTTGGTCATATAAAGTAGATGCAACTCAGTGCATCTTCGTGATGTCGTGTATGGGCCAATGGAGGATGATCCTTCGGGAAATATCCAGAAGATGCGCAGCAGATAAGGATCGAGCGTGGCATATTGCAGATTGCTTGTGGGTTCAGGTCTAAGCTATCGGCTGAGGAGAGATCACATTATATCTCACCTCTACGTGGATGACCTAAAACACTTTGCCGCCAAAATTTTCAGCGCCATCAGGATGAAATTTGGTGTGGACAAATGTGCGGTCATGCATGTAAAGCGGGTCATGCTGGAATTGATGTAGTCTTTCGGCATACTCAAATGGACTCACACTGAACTCGACGCCCTGAATATGAGAGTGCGTACGCTGCTTACTGCATATAGCGTGCATCACCCACAATCATCTGTAATGAAGCTGTATATCTCGTAAAAGTGTGGGGAAGTGTGAGGCTTTTTAAACGCCCTCCACAGTTGCGAGATATGCAGTCTTACAAAGATTTCCTAGAGGCCGACAGCGACGTAGGGATGCAGCGAGATGTGCTCGCGGTGAACAAATACCTAACCCCGTCTCCTTGGCTAAAGAGAACTGGAGTAAACTTGTAGTGCTTGATACTATTGATCGCATGAAGGCATACCTTCAATGGTTAACATAATATTCTGCTGTACTCACAAGTGAAGCAGACTATTTGACCAATGCGAGCCATTATTTAAGGAATTAAAAATTCTCCTAATTGTCTGCATATTTTAGAAATTTGTCTCTTTGTAAAATAATGTCTTTATTTATTTCAATTAACGACAGATAAAATATTTAATAAATTACCACCTGTCCTGAGAATTGTACCAATGAATAAGTTTAAATTTAAAATATTTGATTGGCTCTTAGACATGTGCTTTTATTCCGTCATTAAATTTTTAAATCATACTTTAGATAAGTATTGTAGTTATGATCTTAATAAAGACATTTTGATATGTATTTTGAATTCTTGGACATTGTAATGTTATTGCAACTATTGTGTGTATTATTAATAATGTTTATTTTGATATAAATGTATTTTTGATTAATATTTTGAAATTATAAATAATGCACTTTGATGAATCTTAACCAGCCTATTAATTTGTCATTCAAATTATAAATTCATAAACTTAATACAAAATTTTATAACTTTATATAAAATTCTTATCATGTTCCTACATAGTTCTGATTTGCATGTACATAGCTTATTATTTAATATTTCTATACCAGCAATGGTAGTATGCGTGAAACAATGTTTAATGTAAGATTTTAAGGTACCATAAATTGAGAAATAATAAAATATCGGAGTAAGGAGTGTGAGGTTTATAGGTCTCACATCTATTTATTTGCTGGATTGGAGGAACTACTATTCGGTTCACTTATTAAAACTCACTTTAAAACTTGAAGACGTATTTATTTCTTTAATCAGTCGCCCATGGCGTGGTTCTTACAACTAACTTAAAATTCGAACATGCCTATATTTATAGTTAAAACACATAGGTGCAAGTTGCGCCGACTGCGCCGAGTTATCAAATTTTAAATTATCCAATGACATAACTAATTAAGTTTTAGGTTTTTGCGATCGACTCCGAGTCCACCAATCAGAGGCAGGCAAGAGCGTCTCGAGGTTTGGACAGGTTTCGACACGTTCTGATTTGACCAAACTTGACTCCGGAATAGATCGCAATTACAAAGATTCTTAGTTCCTAAATTGAATAGAATCAAACTATATCTAAACTAACTTATAGGTGCTATTATTTACATTGATCATACATAGATACATATTATTACAGTACATAGAATGTATATTATCACATAAGCGATCTATGCTATGGGTGTCCTGTACAATACACATTATTACTTAATCAATCTATGGGCGTCCTGCACATTCCTCCCGCCGTGCGTCGTCCGCTGCTGGCGTCGCAGTCGTAGCTTCCGGTGCAGGATCGTCGTGGTCTATTGATAGCACCACTATCTTCTTCACTGGACGTCGCAGGATACCTCCTTTCGTCGATACGTCCACTGTGCGCACCACTCCATCAGGGCCGGGGAATGTAGCACAGATGCGTCCTCTGATCCACATGTTTCTTGGGAGGTTGCCATCTACGATGAGCACTAGGTCGTCGACCTTGGGAATTATGCCTTTAGTGTGTGGCTCTCTGCGATTCCTTAGTTCTGGGAGATATTCTTTCAGCCATCTGGCCCAGAATATATCGGCGAGCCTTTGAGCTGCACGCCAACTGGCTCGTAGACGTAAGTCACTGTCGTCGAATTCCCCTGGAGTCGCGATGCGACCTGGACCGCCCAAAATGAAGTGATTGGGCGTCAATGCTTCAGGATCTTCGGGGTTCACTGACACGTGTGTAAGTGGTCGGCTGTTCACTGTGTGTTCGGCTTCGATGAGGAGTGTGTTGAGCACTTCTTCGCTCGGGAACCGCTCGTTCATTGTGGTGGCTAGTGCTGTCTTCACCGACCTCACCATACGTTCCCAGGCGCCCCCCATGAATGGTGCCCCAGGTGGGATGAATCGCCAGTCGATCATCTTCTTCGACGCTTCCTCTGCTGTAGCCGCGAAGATGGCTGCTCGCAGTTCCTTTTCGGCGCCGTGAAAGTTCGTCCCGTTGTCGGACCACAGCTGTGCTGGACATCCTCGACGTGCCATCATACGTCGTAAAGCCATGATCGCTGAATCTGTGTTGAGCGATACCACAAGTTCAAGGTGTATGGCGCGCGTTGTCAGGCACGTGAATAAGGCAACGTACCTCTTCTGATGACTTCGTCCCACTGTGATTGTTAATGGTCCGAAGTAGTCCAAGCCGGTGTAAGTGAATGGCCTCTGATGATGTGCTAATCGACAGGAAGGGAGGTCCCCTGTCATTGGTTGAGGGGGAGAGGCTGCCTTTATACGACATCGCAGACACTTGCTTATAATGTTCTTCACAGTTGGTCGTAGACGTAGCACCCAATGTTGCTGACGACACTCGTTGACTATGGTCTCTGTACCCGCGTGATGTAGTTTACGGTGGACGTGTTCGATCCATAATCGTGTCGTGGCGTGGTTTCCATCTAGGATCATGGGTTTCTTCAGGCGCTCTGTGATGTCCGTCATGGCGGTTATTCTGCTTTTCAGACGAATCTCTCCTTCGATGAATTCTGTGCACAATGGGTGTAGGCGACTGCTTCGTGAGATGGGCTTCTTGTTCTTCAGGGCTTCTATTTCTTCCTGGAAGGATTGTTGTTGTGAAGCTCTCAGGATCAGACTTTCGGCGCGGTGTAAGAGTTCAGCAGTGAGAGGTAGGTGATTATTTGTGACCTGTAGTCTCTCTTTCGGTTTGACCCGCACCATCTGCTTACCCCTTCTCCAATCAGGGTCGTTGCTATTGTTCTTCTTGGTTCTCTTGTAGTTAATATTCTCCCCTGATTGGCCGCAGAGTTGCAGGAACTGTAGAACTCGTGCTGTGGCTCGTAGGTACCTCTCCCAGCGCGAGAATCTATTGACTTTTGGTATAGCCTCGCTGAGCTGCACTTTCTTGTGTACGACGCTGCAGGTTCTTTCTTCTCCTGTGATTATGACAGGGTTCTTCTCATCAGCTGGCCATGTATCTGGGGGTCCTCGGAGGAATTCGGGACCGTGGAACCAGCGGTGATCTGCATCATAGTGTTCGGGTACATCTCTCGTAGCGTCATCTGCTGGGTTCAATTTGGTCGGGATCCAGCGCCATTCGTTGGTGGAGCTATGTTCTTCGATGGCTGCAATGCGGTGAGCGACATATGGTTTGTAAGACCTGGCTCCAGTCCTGATCCATGACAGTGTAGTTCTGCTGTCGCTCCAGAACGTGGTTGATTCTGGTACTCTTTCATGTTCTTCCTTAACCGCTGTCGCCATTCTTGCACCAAGCACTGCTGCTTGCAGCTCTAATCTTGGAATTGACATTAGCTTCAGTGGTGCCACCTTGGCTTTGGCTGTTATCAGGCAGACGTAGGTTCTTTCGTCGCTGGTGACCGTTCGCCAATATAATGCTGCTGAGTATGCAGATTCGCTTGCGTCGGTGAATATGTGCAGCTGTAGTGATTCCGTAGCGCTGAAGCCTGGATAAGTTCGGGGAATGGAGACAAGTTCAAGTGCTCTGAGATGAGCGAGCCATTTCCTCCAGCTTGCGGCTAGGTCACTGTCTAGGGCTTCGTCCCATGCTGTTCCACGACGCCAAACTTCTTGCAGTATTTGCTTGGCTCTGATGGTCACCGGCGATACAAGTCCCAATGGGTCGAATAAGGACATGACTATTCGGAGGGCTTCCCTTTTAGTAGGCGTGTCGTTCTGTAGGACGTTCTGAGGTATGCGTGTTAGGTTTAGATTGAAGG
This sequence comes from Aporophyla nigra, assembly GCA_947507805.1. Classification (NCBI taxonomy): domain Eukaryota; kingdom Metazoa; phylum Arthropoda; class Insecta; order Lepidoptera; family Noctuidae; genus Aporophyla; species Aporophyla nigra. Next base: position 23,494,563 of record OX382297.1, on the reverse strand, counting down.
CAAGTGAGTCTACTATTGGTCTCCATATCAGACCGAGAACTCGTTCTGTCTGGATGTCGTCTTCCAGCTTGATGGTGTTTTCAGTCTCGGTTATCTCCCCTAGTGCTTCAAGAAGGGCGGTAGAGTTTGATGACCATTTCTTGAGTTCGAAATGTGCTTCGCTGTGAATGCTACGCACTGCTTGTGAGACTCTTACTGCTTCTTCTAACGTGTCGAAGCTGTTCAAATAGTCATCCATGTAATGTTTCCTTTTGATGGCTTCGACTGCCTCTGGTTGGTCATGTTGGAATCTCTCGGCGTTTGTGTTCTTCACATATATCGCTGTAGCTGGCGAGCAAGAGGCTCCGAAGATCAGCGACTTCATACGGTATTTTTCAGGTGGCTGGTTGTCTCTTCGGTCTCCTCGCCATAAGTAGCGGAGAGCGTCCCGGTCTTCTGGTCGCAGTTCTATTTGTAAGAACATCTCAGTAATATCAGCGGTCACGGCGATTGAGTGCTGACGGAAGCGCATTATTACTCCTGGTAATGATTGCAGAAGATCTGGACCAGTGAGCAGTTGATCATTTAGCGATATTCCTCTGGTCTTGGCTGCAGCGTCACAGACAATTCTTAACTTGTCCGGTTTCATTGGATTGAAAACCGCGAAGTGAGGTAGGTACCAGGTCCTATGTTCTGACGTGGTCGATGGAGCTGGTTCGGCGTATCCCTTTGACACTAGTGCTTCCATTTGTTCATAGTACCTCTTCTTTAGTTCTGGATCTTTATCGATTTTCTTTTCCACACTGATGAGCCTGTTCATAGCGCTATCGTAGTTGTCTGGCATTCTTATGTTCTTCTCTCGCCATAATAGAGCGGTTTGGTACCGTCCTTCTGTGGTCCTCCTCGTATGGTGCTGTAGAATACGAAGTGCTTTTTCATCTGGATCATTGATGGGTTTCCTTGGATTGACTTGCATGTTATCCATTGTGATGTATTCCTTCACAAGTTCATGAAGATCGTCGTCTGTGTAAGCATGTCTGATGAAGTTCACTCTGTGGCCAAGCGCTCGTGTGTGGCTGCCGTGCAGGACCCAACCGAGTGGCGTTAGTGATGCTACTGGTTGGTTCTTCTTTCCTGTTTTGATTTCTATTGTGATGAGAAGATCCCAGTTGTCTTGGCCGATCAGGAGTCTGGGTCTTGCATCTTCAGTCACTATATCTTTGGCTATGCCTCGAAGATGTTCACAATCCCTGACTGCTTCTCCAGGTATCCTCTGTGCAGCCAACTCTAGCTGCTTCACCGTTCTTGCCTGTAACTTGCGTTCAACTGTGTGACGTCCCTTGATGCAGAAGTTCACTCGACGAGATGTCACGTCGATTGTGGGTTCGCCATCGAAGGATGATATACGTAGTGGTTCATATGATCCTTCTGCTCCGATCTGACTGGCCAGGCTCTCGTCGATAAGTGTTACCGTGGAGCCATCATCCAAGAGCGCGTAGGTATCCACAGCTCCCGCCGGTCCAGAAAGGTGTACTGGTATTATTTTCAGGAATGACACCTTAGGGGTCCACGCTGAATGTACCTTTTCTTGTTCTTCGTTGGGGCACTCGGGTTCTTCTTTCTTCCTGTCGGCGTGTAACATCTTGTGATGTAGGTGGACACAGTCGTTTATTTCGCATTTCTTTGGTTTACAGCTGTGTTGCTTTGTTCTGTATTTGAGGCAACGAAAACACAACCGATTCTTGTTAGCAATGTCCCATCTAATATCGACAGTTGCTTTCTTGAATTGTTCACATTCTATGATGCTGTGCCCCTGTCGTTCACATAAACCACACTTCGGTTTGTTAGTTTCTTGCGTGGCATGTACCCGTTGCTGGCGTCGCTGCGTGTTCTGTTGAGTAGGTTGTGCGGTTGCAGCGATGTTTTCAGGCAGGGCGTACGGGCTGCATATTTCAGCTTCGATCTTGATGAATCGGGCGAACTTCAGTAGATCGGGTTCGGTTCTGGAGTTCATCGCTGAAAACTGGTACCACTGTCTCTTCAAGGTGGGTGTGAGTTTTTCAACAATAGCTTTAGTTACTTCGGGATTGTAAAGATAATGTCCACAGTTCAGTGCTTGCAGAGTTCCAACTATACTTTCAACTTTAGTAGCGAAGGTGCAAACATCACGCGGAGATTCGGTAAGGCGCGGTAGAGTTCGTAGACGTTCTATCTCAGCCATTGCAATTGAGTCTGAACGTCCGAAGCGTAGCTCGAGTGATTTCATAACTTCACTTGGGTCTGCATTCACTATTAATAGACCCTGTACAGCTTCCTTGGCTAGACCTCGAAGGCTTCTTCTAAGTCTGGACATGTTCTCCCCTGCTGTTAGTCTATGTGCCGTCTCATAGTAGGCGGCGCGAAACGTGAGCCAGTCTTGATGAGCTCCGTTGAAACAGGGTAGTTCGGTGTATCTCGTGGGCTGCTGGTACTGTGTAGATTGCACAGCGTGCGTGATCGCAGCAGCAAGTTCTTTCAAGTCCGTCCTTGGTTCTTGGACGGTCATTGTTGTAGGCTGACGTGCGGTGTGCGTAGATGGCATAGACTGTGGCACCCGGGTCCCGGCGGCGTAGCCCGTCGTGTAGTCGTGATGTGGTGCCGTAGTGTAGATCGGTTGCCATGATGTGTTCGTAGTTACGTACGTCGAGTTCTGTGGCCAAGGAGCGGCGGGTTCCGCCGACGCTGACGTTGGTTGCGGCTGCGCAGGCACATAGTTCGGTTGCCAGGATGCGGTTGTGTACACTGGTTGTAGGTTCGGGTGTGGCTGCATAGGCGCGGTGTTCTGCTGCCAGGCGGCGCTCACTGGCAGCCGGTTCAGGTGCGATTGTTCGATCGCAAGGTTTGACTGCCAGGCGGCGATCACTGGCGGTGGGTTCAGGTGCGGCTGTTCAGTCGCAAGGTTCGGCTGCCAGGCGGCGGCAGTGCTCACTGGCAGCATGTTCTCGGGTTCAGTAGTGCTGACTCCCGCCGGTAAAGTCGCCGGGATGTTCCAGGACACGGCAGCGTTCACTGGAACTGCAGGTTCGGTCGACGACTTTACGTTAGATTCATGTGGTCGATCGGCGATAGCGAGTAGCTGACTTGTTTGTAGCCACGTAGTCACTCGTTGATCATTGCCAGCTTCCGAGGCCACTGAGGATAGATCTTCATCGGTAGATTCAGCTTCGACCTCGGCAAGGCGTGCGGTTGCTAGTTCTACTAACCTTTGTGCTAGCTCCGCCTTGGCTTTAGCTACGCGACGCGATTTCGACACTTTTTCACTCGTAGACTTCATACGGCGACCACTTTCTTTGTTCTTAGGTTCATCGGCGACTCTTTGTTTAGCTGTGTGTTTAACTGTTGACTCGGTCGCGGCGGGGGCCTCCGATGTATCAGCTGTCGTTATCGTAGGCTCCGTAGTGGTCGTCTCAGTCGTAGTCTCAGTAGTGGCTTCTGTAGTGGCTTCCGTAGTGGTTTCAGTCGCTGCTTCATTTGCTTTTTCAGTAGCGGTTTCGGTTCGTTCTGTAGCTGTAGTCGACGGTTGTCTACCCTTTTTCCCTGTAGACCTCGTAACTGGCATTGTTCTTGATGAGTTGTTATAAATATTCTTCAAATAAGTTCACACTGGAGTCTTGTTTAATAGCGTTTTCACTCGAATCCGGCTCGCGAAGGACCAGACAATGTGAGGTTTATAGGTCTCACATCTATTTATTTGCTGGATTGGAGGAACTACTATTCGGTTCACTTATTAAAACTCACTTTAAAACTTGAAGACGTATTTATTTCTTTAATCAGTCGCCCATGGCGTGGTTCTTACAACTAACTTAAAATTCGAACATGCCTATATTTATAGTTAAAACACATAGGTGCAAGTTGCGCCGACTGCGCCGAGTTATCAAATTTTAAATTATCCAATGACATAACTAATTAAGTTTTAGGTTTTTGCGATCGACTCCGAGTCCACCAATCAGAGGCAGGCAAGAGCGTCTCGAGGTTTGGACAGGTTTCGACACGTTCTGATTTGACCAAACTTGACTCCGGAATAGATCGCAATTACAAAGATTCTTAGTTCCTAAATTGAATAGAATCAAACTATATCTAAACTAACTTATAGGTGCTATTATTTACATTGATCATACATAGATACATATTATTACAGTACATAGAATGTATATTATCACATAAGCGATCTATGCTATGGGTGTCCTGTACAATACACATTATTACTTAATCAATCTATGGGCGTCCTGCACAAGGAGCTTCACAGGCGTTTTTCCGGTCCTTAATGGACCCGATGTAGATCTACTAGCGGCCATAGCCTGGCTGCGTTTCGGTGACCTATTTGGGGAAACTGAAGGTTTTGTCTGTGCAATTTTATCGACGAAGTTATGATGACGAACAATTATTGTGAAAGACGGCACAGTTGACATTTGTCGCGTATGCCACTGGCGTCCGGGAGAATCAATCAGGCACATTATCTCCGGGTGTTCTCATCTAGCTTACGAAGAGAACTTACACATGCACAACCTTGTAGCCAGGATTATCCATCAGCAACTTGCTCTGAAACAGTTTAATAGTAGTGTAGTTTTTTTTACAGAGAACAGCCTTGTGAAATCAGAAGTGCCGTATTACAGGTATGTGCCCAACCCGAAAGAGACAGTCGAGAATTTTCATGAGTTCTCGAAAATGGCAATAATATCACTGACTATACCAATTAATCCATAAACATTTACAGGCCTATTTGTTGCCAATAAGACTAATATAGTGGTAGTGGATCGAATAGAGCGGTGGACAATTATTATTGATATAACGGTCCCGCCTGAAGGGAACCTCGTGAAAAGCGAGAAACAAAAACCAAATCAAGTATCTTGACTTGGCTCACGAGTTTGTTGACATGTGGAATGTGAACTAAGCGATCATTGTGCCGATAGCCGTAACACCCAATGGCTTGATAGCCAAGAGCCTCGACCATTACCTGAGGAGGCTCTCGTTGGGCAGCTGGATCAAGGGCTTGATTCGAAAGCGGTACCTACTTCTGGACACGCAGTGTGAAGAGATTCCTCGCTCTGGAGCCTTGACCGCCGGTAGCTTGAACACTAAATACATTTTTTTTTTAAATGTTATCAAACGTTTTTATATTCTTATATTTAAGAATAAAATATATGTATGTTTAGTCAAATAAATGAAATATTACAATAATAATGCAATATACTAAAAATTACACATTACTATTTTTTTTTTATTTATTTGATGATTGTTTAATTTCCACTAGGGCCGGGAGAAGTCATTTAATGATTTCCGTCACTTTTGCTGTCAAGTAGGCAAGTTATCTTTTCGGAGCCCCTAGGCTGGCAAGGCCCCTAGGCCGGTGCCTTGTTTGCCTGTGCGTAAACCCGAGGCTGCCTATGTTATAGCGGACGACCTTGTCGCCTTACTCCTATAATATATCCTTTGCAAGAGTATTTAATAAATTAATTAAATATTCTTGCAAAATTAATTTAATTTTACATAGGTAGATATATAGTTTATTAATATTTGTACACCTTCAACGGCAAAACATATTTACAACACCTGTGTTGTACAAATAAATATTTTAACTTTGACTTTGAACCTTTTATTAACATTATAGAGTGCAAATAAATATGAATATTATTGTTTGTGGTACAAGTCATAAGCTGAGCCACTGTCACATTATTTCTAAGTTTAAGACGTTTGGTACATTTACGTAACAGATAAATGCCAGGAGCAGCAGTAAAGGAAAATTACCTGCACAGTTATTTTATTTGAAATCTGATTTTGCACCACTGACAACAATTCACTTAGCTTTCATTTGGCTTAGATTAAATTTGGCTATAACGGTGATAGGTCATAGGACAGCCGATCTATTCTGTTAAAATCTCACCGTGAGATCTTAGGTGAAGTGACCTAAAAGTGAGCTGTCAGTTCATCTGTAGTGCTATTCTGTAAAAATCTCACCGTGATAACTTGAGTGAAGTGAGCTTAAAGTGAGCTGTCATTAGTGTCAATCCCTAGCATCAAATGGAATGACAGCTCACTTTTGGGTCACTTCACCTTAGTTCTCACGGTGAGATTGTAACAGAATAGATCGGCTGATGTTCGGGATTGACACTAATGACACCTCACTTTAAGCTCACTTCACCCAAGTTATCACGGTGAGAATTTTACAGAATAGCACTACTGTACTCGTTAGCTTTTCTTCCATAAAGAGACCCAGGTGTGACGAGGTTGTATATCTAGTAAACTTATGCAACACAAAGTAGGTATGTATCGACTTGTCTCTCCAGTCCTCCCAGTCTACAAGATAGACTATTTCCAGATTGAAATATCAGTTTCTGTCGTGAAACGGTATTGGATAGAAGAGCTTCGGGCCGTACACCGCCAAATATGTAAAGAAAAGTGAATATTTATTAACAATGTACCTACTTAATGACAGTATAATACGCGGTCCTCAATAAGCTTACCGCACGGATATCAGTCGGCACCAGATCAGATCAGTGTCGATTTTCATAATATAGTGCATACTATAACAAATAATATTACCTTAGTACTACATGCACAGGCGAAATGTATACTTGTTGCAATTAGTTGTTATTAGAGATGTTTTTAGAAAATAACAAAATCGAAATTAATTGTAGAACACAGTGAGAGAGGCCGCACTATTTTTCGAATTAACCTAATTTAAGTTACAGGCAGGTAATTATCTGCTCTGACCGCAACCACGAAATATAATTAAATAAACCTATTATTATACAAATAAATTCCTGAAGTTTGCTTGGTACAACCACGCAGGTTAATACTCCTACAATACCTACTTAATACTATGGATTTCGGTCTGTTGCATTTCGGCCAAGTAGCACTGTAGAATACTCGCTACTTGGCCAAAATGCAACAGGCCGGTTTCTATATAAATACTGACAATCGTATTGTGATTGCTTATATTTGTTGTTTTTTTTGTAAACCGTCGGCAGACAAATCGCTTATAACTTGGGAACCACAAGAAAATATAGGTTTATGAAATCAACAGTTTTCTATGAGAAAACAGATGTGCAACATTATCCTTCGCTTTTTCGACTCATTAGTATCGAAGGAGAAGTTCAAATATGTACTCGTTAAGAAAATCAAAGAAAAGATTTTACGTATTAAGAAAACAAGTGTTGGTATTTATAACTTTTATACTTTTCACTGGTTTTATTATTTACTACATCAACGCACTAAATGAGCTAATCTTAGAGCCTTTTATCATTCATTTTGACAACGCGGATAATAATATTACGTGTCATTACGTAAATGAGAACGATGCGCTGCCGTCAGCTGAAGACAGAAACTTTTTGCCGAGACCTAACTCAATATTCTTTCACGAGACATCCTGCCGCGGAGGACTAGACTCCCGTCAAGCATGTGCCATCGAGTCTGCGTCGAGAGCCCACCCAATGCGACAAGTTTATGTCATGTTCAGTGCACCCGTCAGTAAAGTCGTGTATCAAAGGAGTTGTATCGCTGAATTACGGCGCCTTCCTAACGTCAAGTTCGCTAGGGTTCACATAACTGATTATGCTAAAAACACTCCTTTGGAAGATATGGTGGCAGGTGACCCTTTTGTTAAAAGCGAGTGGCGAGTGGAACATACTTCGGATGTCTTACGATATTTGACTTTGTACAAGTGGGGAGGGATTTATCTGGACACGGATGTGGTGGTCGTCAAGTCTCTGACGCCTCTGGGCCCCAACTGGGTAGCGAGACAAGATGATGCCTTAGTGGCTGCCGGAGCCATCGGTTTTTCTATGGATCACCTAGGCAGAAAACTTGCCGAGGCTGTAATCAAGTATGTACCTATCGATAAGCCATTTTTTTTTTCACAAACACATATAATTTTTTTTTTAATTAATGTGTAGTTTTAACGAATATCTAAGATTTTTGTTTTTGTGCTTACCCGTAGCATCAGGGCCGGATTTGGGGCAGGGCAACCGGGGCTACAGCCCCGGGGCCTCCACAAGTGAGGGGCCCCCACAATGAGAATTAAAAAAAACATGTTACCACTAACTACTAAGAGTAATATATTCTTATTATTTAATTATTTGTCTTGTAATAAATTATTGAAACACTACAATTCAAAAAAATATTCATCAATTTGGAAAATTAATAAGGGCCTCCACTCCTTCCTTGCCCCAGGGCCTCCAGACCTCTAAATCCGGCCCTGCGTAGCATTGCAAAAGGTTTTCAAGAATTTTTCTTGCAAACGTTTCTCATGAAACACAATTGAAAGAGAACGCAAGTTTCCTGCTACCATCCCCGTATGCTAGGTATGTTGTGCCAAAATGTAGGTGTACTGTAAGTGCATGGCACATCAAGTTTTACAAAGAAACCTGTAAGCTTTCTAAATTACGTGTAAGACTTCAGCCGCCCACCAATCACTTCTTCAGGTGTTCAGGCACTTGGTTATGAAAACATTGTCAACACACAACCAACAGCCGGTGAAAGTAAGACACCCGTCACTGACCTTACTACTACAATAAACCTTTCTGTAGAGGTGACCTTGCCCTCTTCTGCTATGTATACAGTTGTTGCCAGGCTTGCTTTCAATGAACGTCATCGACTTCAATTAAAAAATCTGTTAAAACAATGCAATAAATAAATGCTGCTAATACAGATATAGATAATTATTTACTTATGTTTGCTGAATAGGTATTGGTAGTTCTTATATTTAACAAAAAAATTGGTTGCCTGTAAAGTCGGTATACGGGCGAAAGTTTTACGTGACAACGACTTCGAGTGGTAAAATAATTTCTCTAATTTCTCTCTCGCTCTTAGGCGGGCTAACCATGCCCGAGTGGAAGGGACGCGTGCCTCTCACTCGCTCTCATTGTGAGCGCATAACGTGAGCGGAGCGTAACGCAGTTTCTTGAAGTGTCACCCGGCAAACCAATTTATAAGACGTTGTCACGTCAATAATATACTTGAATTGACGATTTACCTAATTCATATTTCTCATCAATGTGTCATGTTTTTATTAAGCGAACTGTAATTATATTTTTATATATATTTATTTCCAGTGAAATAAACACAACTTATAGACCAGATATTTGGGTACACAATGGACCTGGCGCCATAACGAGAGTACTTCGCAAAATGTGTGAGTCATCGAAACTGGTAGATTGGTCGGCTAACACTTGTCAAGGTTAGTACTATGTATAACAAAAACATCGACATAATAACGTCACGCCTATATATTTAGATAAGCTCGACAGACTACTTAATAATTGTATCCAGTTTATATTCAACCTTAGAAAATATTGTAATATGACCATGTGTCGAGCTTAAATCCAAGTCTGAGCACAAATGGATGATCTGCGTTCTGTGACTCGCTTATCTTTTTTCTTAATTCCCCCACTCATCTTTCATATCTTGTGTCTCACTTCCAATATCTTCTTCTCGTGCTTCTCTGCGTTCCTTTAACAATTTTCTTCTACTCTGTCCTTCTCATGCTTTTGATTTATTTATTCTTTGGAATGCTGTTGCGGATGGAAATTGCAGAGTTTTTTTCATAATAAATAGCGTAAAGTCATCTCAACACCTCTCTCGTATGAGTTTATATACAGGATTTTTTTTTAACCAGTTCGCAATTTTTTTTTTTTTTGGTTGTTCATATCAGTAATAGAACACATTTCAACTATTTTTTCAATACTTTTTTTTAATTCTTGAATTTTTACCGATCGAACAGCTGATAGGTACTTGTAGCTACGCTCGGTCGTTCACCTTCGCCACCGCGCTGGCGCTGCGCGCAAGTTACCATAAAAACCAGTTTCAAAATATGTAAACAACTTTCCTAAGATACATCAAAATAAAAATTGCATGGTTATTATAACTAATCATCATCATCATCATTTCAGCCGTAAGACGTCCACTGCTGGACTTAGGCCTCCCCCAATTTGGGGGGCTTTGCCATAATCGCCACGCTCGGCAGGCGGGTTGGCGATCGTAGTATGCTAGTAAAATGCATATATAATATTATAACTCGTTTAAGTTTAATTTGTTAAAATTTGCGCACTGTTAAAAACTTATCTTGTTTATGACTTCAGATGTGTTGGATGGTCGATTATATTTAAGAAAAATATCTTTATACAATAAAAGGTAACGTGTTACTTATTTTTAGGGTTCCATACCCAAAGGGTAAAACGGGACCCTATTACTGTCACTTCAGTGTCCGTCCGTCCGTCCGTCCGTCCGTCTGTCACCACACTGTATCTCATGAACAAACATGATGTAATTCTGTTGCCGCTATAACAACAAATACCTAAAAACAGAATAAAATATATATTTTTAGGTGGCTCCCATACAACAAACGGGGTTTTTTTTTTGCCGTTTTTATTGATAATGGTACGGAACCCTTCGAGCGTGAGTCCAACTCGCACTTTACCGGTTAATTTTTATAAACCGGCACTATTACGTTTTTTATTACTTGATTTTTATAAAAATATATAAGTACACCATTAAATATAAAATTTTCTGGATATCTAATGCACTAGTGCGTTCATTGATAATGTCGTGCTTTCCTATAATTTAGATACCTACATGCGAGATCTTTATTATGAAAAAGAATTAATGCTGAGTATGTTTTCAGTATGTAACCTTTTATATAAATAAAACAAATGTTATTTTCGAATAACCTTTTATAATATTTTTTTCAGGACTCGAAGTGTATGGGCCAGAGTATTTCTACCCGGTACATTATTCCAACTACAACGAATATTTCAAACATGGAGAATTGGAGAACGTTGAAAACGCCTACATTCACCACTTTTGGAATAAACTGACCCATGATAAGAAAATAGAAAAGGATACCCCATATGAAAAGATGGCTCAAAAGTTTTGTCCAACAATATACAAGATGTATGGAGAAGAATTTGGGTATTAAAAAAAGTTATGCGTGGTCATACATAAAAAAAAAAAAAACAAAAAAAATATACGCGTCGAATTGAGAACCACGTCCGTTTGTTTTCGTCGGTTAAAAAGGCGGTCTGCTCTTGTTAATACCCAAGTTCTTCTCCCGATTATAAAAATGTTTTTATTTGGTTTGGCTTGGGCCAATAAAGCCCAGAGTTAATTGAATCAATATTCGATTAAAGTAATTAATTAATAACTGGAACAATAAGCGACTGTCATAATGACGGATATTTCTTTTTATTTAGATATATTAAAATTAATTTTATTTCTCAGTAATTAATATGAATGTATATGTTGAGAAAAATAACAGCTTTTTGCCCTGCAGTGGGATAATATTCTAGTTTTATTTCCGTTCTCGACAATTCCAAGTCAAGGGAATTATTGAATCAGCCCGCAAATATTCCGGCCGCAACCAGAACAAAGAGGACGTTTCCACCGAAATGATAGGTACTAAATAATTATAGGACATGTCACTCAATTTTTTTTTTCTTTTTACTACAAATTTATGTAATATTAATGGTACGTACGCGTTTAAATAGATGAGCAATATAGCACATCGAATTGCAAAAAAAAAATGGTTCTATAGAGCTTCTTCTCTGTAATGTGAGACAGAACTCGATATTTACACCCATCCTTGATCTTCGCAATAATTCAAAAATGGAATATGAAATGGAATGATTAAACGAAATTTTAACATTGGTAGGGGCCTAGCTATGGACACGCCAACAACTAGGTTTTTTTACCCTTCCCTATTGAAATTACTTATTATAAAGTAGGTTACACATGGCCTTCTGAGAGTGTTCCACGTACTTTCTGGAGTGCTACTATCATGGTCGTGCACTTATCCACTGATAATATGAGTGTGAACAAAATATATGTAGGTTTACTACTTTGTGGTATAATTCATAAGCTGAGACATTCACACTCTATCTAATTTAACAAATAAATGACAGGCGTTAAAGCAGTATAGGTAATTACAGTCCTTTCACAGTTATTCTAGATGCCTCCCACTGACGGTCAAAATGTTATTTAAGTATTTATTTAAAACTAGCTGTGCCCGCGGCTTCGCTCGCGTGGATGTGAAAATGGACGTGGCACCGGGATATACAGAAGCCTATGTTACTCCTTATAATATTAGCTTTCTGCGCGTAAGAGTCCTACAAAATCGGTCCATTCGTGTCAGAGCTTAGCCGGAACAAACAGACAGACAAAAAAAAAATGGTTTTTTGATGTATGTACCGTATATGCTTTCATATGCATTTAGTGAAAAGCTGTTACTTTGAAATTACAAAGAGACGCTTAAATTTTATTTATTTGTTTAGATAGATACACCAATGTAGGTACATAAACTTTACATTATTAATTAATAAAATTATGTGAATAAGTTCTGATGTAGGTATAGACCAATTTATAGGTGTACAGAACCTACTTAATTAAAGTAACTTATACCAGAACTGCACAGACCGCCGAAATCACAAAACTTATATTAAATTTTGGATCCACTGATTCTCAACCCAACATTCTCCGGCTTCTGTTGCCATTTCTACAATCTTCGTAAGTTTGACCACGTATCCGCGCACCGAATACTTCTAGAATGGTTGCCCGTCCGTCAGCGCAGAGAGGTAAGAGCTCAGTCTATACTGTTCTATATTGATTTCTGTTTTATTGTTGTTCAATAGTCGACAAACCCACTTCTTACCTGAGTTCCATACTAGCAATGCCCATACTAAAAATCTTTGTTCCACTAAAAATCGTGTTCTACGTCCTTCTCACCGCTTGGGTTTCATTCACTCTTGTTTCTTTGGCCAGGCGATCGATCTACGGAATGTGCTCCGTCTAACCATCAAGACGGCAACCAGTCGGTCACCTTTTAGTAATGGCACGTGAACATGTCCGCAAGAAATTGGCAGAAACAAGTCAGCACTGATGTGCTGGATTAAACTCATCTCCTGGTTGTCGTTATTTCTCTTCTACCGTTCATTAATTCTCCTGACAAAGTTTTACTTATGCCCAGAAGGCGCTACCATTACATAATTTATAGATTGAACTAATCTATTGATTTTAAAATGAAATTGAGACATTAATTAATTATATACGTATTCTAAAAATAGGTACTCGTAAAATCACAGCAATTATTACAATAAGCACGATCCAATTATCATCTTATTTTTAAAACTGGCATCATAAACTCCCCTGAATACTTATTCACTATTTAATTTACTATATTTACTATATAATATTATAAAGCTGAAGAGTTTGTTTGTTTGATTGAACGCACTAATCTCAGGAACTACTGGTCCGGATTGAAAAAATATTTTTGTGTTGAGTAGCCTATTTATCGAGAAAGGCTATAGGTTATATAACATCACGCTACAACTAAGAGGAGCGGAGCAGTAATGAAAAATGTTGCAAAAACGGGGAAAATCGCACGGGTAGGCGATTCGACGCGATGGGAAGGCTCGGAGAATAAGAAATTTAACGCGGACGAAGTCGCGGGCAGAAGCTAGTAATTCTATAATTTAATTAGCTTTGACATATCATATATTTTTATGCATTTTTTTTTAAATTATATTTAAAATGTTAACGTGTTATAGTAGTGAATTTTTATTTATTTCACTATAAATGGTGCTAGGCCGACCCGAAACACTAAAGGTAAGTTTTTTACTTAACCACATACCTAACGTCGTATGCTCATTGACCATTTTAATGGTTTATATTGTCCTTTGCAGTTGGGTTTTGTTTTATAATTGTCGGCAGACAAATCGCTTACAACTTGGGAAGCATAAGGAAAATATAGGTACATAATCGTTAGTTTTCTGTGAGAAAATGGATGTGCAACATTATCCTACAGCAGTTCGTCTTCTCGAGTAATTGATATCGCAGGAAAAGTTCAAATATGTACTCATTAAAAACAGCAGAGTTAAAATTTTTCGTATTGAGAAAACAAGTATTCATATTTTTAACTTGTATAGTTTTCAGTGGTGTTATTATTTACCATAACAAAGCGCAAAATGTGTCAATCTTAAAACCTTTTATCATCCATTTGGACAATGCTGACAATAATATTTCGTGTTATTACGTTGATGAGAACGATGCGCTGCCATCAGCTGAAGACAAGAACTTTTTGCCGAGATCCAACTCAATATTCTTTCACGAGACATCCTGCCGCGGAGGGCTAGACTCTCGTCAAGCATGTGCCATCGAGTCTGCGTCGAGAGCCCACCCAAGGCGACAAGTTTATGTGTTGTTCAGTGCACCCGTCAGCGACGTCGTGTATCAAAGGAGTTGTATCGCTGAGTTACGGTGCCTCCCAAACGTCAGATTTGCGAGGGTTCACTTAACTGATTACGCTAAAAACACTCCTTTGGAAGCCTTGGTGGCAGGCGAACCTTTTAATAAAAGCAAGTGGCGTGTGGAACATGCTTCTGACGTCATGCGATATTTAAGTTTGTACAAGTGGGGAGGAGTTTATCTGGATACGGATGTGATTGTCGTTAAGCCTCTTACACCTCTGGGGCACAACTGGGCAGCGAGGCAAGACAACCGCTTTGTAGCTGCCGGAGCCATCGCAATTTCTATGAATGAACTAGGCAGAAAACTTGCGGAGGATGTCATCAAGTATGTAAATAAATAAAATAAATAAATATCTTCTTAGGACAACCAACACAACGTTATCTGATCCCAAACTAGGCAGAGCCTGTACTATGGCAACCAGACAACTGATAAACATACTTATATATTTCTAAATACATACATATTATAGATAAATAACACCCAGACACAGAACAAATGATCGTGCTCATGACACAAAGATTTGTCCTGGGTGGGAATCGAACCCACAACCTCAGTCTTAGGAGTCAGGGTCACTAACCACTAGATTAACAGGCAGGTACTTTTCGACAAGCCATTTTCGTCCTATAAAATACAATTTAGTTTTTCTCCTTACTCGTAGCATACCAAGGTTTTAAGCCTGATTGCTATCTAAATCAAGTCCAAGACCTAAGCCGCCCAACAATCACCTCTTTTCACCTCTCTTCAGGTGTTTAGGCACTTACGTTAAATAAATAAAGATAATTGAATTGTACGATTTACTTTATCTTTCTCTTCAATGTGTCATGTTTTGATTTAGCAAACTCTAATTATATTTTCATATTAATTTCCAGTGAATTAAAAACAACGTATAGACCAGATATTTGGATAAACAATGGACCTGGCGTCATAACCAGAGTACTTCACAAAATGTGTAACACATCCAAACTGATAGATTGGTCGGCTAACACTTGTCAAGGTTAGTACTCAGTATAACAAACTCATCAACATAATTTATAACATTTCGCATATATTTTCCTATGATAATAGAAATGAGCCTATTGCAGTGAACCAGACTAATCAAGATACACATACTAAGAATTTATAATGAAAAAACTTTTTTACAAAAAAAAAAACAACCGACTTCCTTAAAAACACTACAAAGTGAAAAATAACTTTAATTTCGCAAGTCGGTGTCTTAGGATTTGTATTTAAGGTTTTTGCCATCGACTTCCGAAATTAAAGTTATTCTTCACTTTGAAGTGTTTTTAAGGAAGTCGGTTGTTTTTTTTTTTTGTAAAAAAGTTTTTATTTTTAAATTTTTAGTTATAGTATCAACCCCGCAGTAATTCCAAACAAACAATGCATATGGGAAATCATCAAGTGACGTCTCCCGCTCTAGGTAGAGCGGGAGCGCGTGTCAGAATTTTACTAACTAAAACCCCCCCGTGTTCCTTCAGTTGCCAATGTGCCAGGACCACGGTATCTCTTTCGAACAAATCTCGCGACCCTGGCAGCATCGCACCTACTTTAGACATCGACCCAACTATGTATATTTATATTATTTAAAGCTTACATTTTAATGCTAACCGCTCTGCTACAACAGCCCACTTGGACATGACATGGCCTCTTGACTTTCACAAAGTCTCTTAACTAACCCTCTGCCGTCATAATGAAAAAAGGCACAACTAACATTTTATAAATATGGAGAAAATCGACTTTAAAGTTTTTATTGCTTTTTGGCGAAAAATATTGACTTACACATTATTTTTCGAAAATAGATGAATTAAAATAAATTTATTATCACGATTTTTATACAACTAATGAAATGTAAGTTATTATTGTGCCTTTTCAATATAATGGTAAATAAATGTGCCTTTTCATTCTATAAAACATGAATATTAGTCTCATTTGTGCTTTTTGAGCCTAACTGTATCTCCGAAATCCTTGAAGATAAAATTCTATAAAAAATTGAGTAGATGTGCCTTTTTTTCTGATTCTAAATATGTATATAACTCAATTTTGACAAAAATGTTAGTTGTGCCCTTTTTTCTTACGACGGTAGCTTTAGCGGTCTGAAACCGGTTGCCCTAACTTAGAATATCTTTCTCTCTCCCTAAAAATCACCACACTCAACCCCCAATATCGCAGAACTGCTGCTTTTATTAACTTCAAACGTATATTTGTATGTTAGTATGTCCCTATGTAACGGAAACTTTGAACATGATTTTGACCCCCTTCAAAACGTCAGATTAACTCGAAAGACGGGTGATAATATAATAATTTTATACATTTGTGCATTATCCTTGCCTAGGTTACCAGGATAGCCAAAAAACAACTGTCTTCGAAAACTACTCTGACATTCGGCAAAAGTTCGAAACACCCTAAAAAATTGAAAATAAATAACAGTTTAAAAAAATTAACAAACACGTTTCCATAGAGAACCAAACTAAAATGTAGAAAATAATGGAAAAAAGCGTGTCGTGCTTTTTGGGGTATTTTTAATTGATATCAAGCACCCCACGCTTTTTGCCATTATTTTCTATTACATTACATTTTAAACTGTTATTTTTTGTCTAATTTTCAATTCTTTCAAGGGTTCCTGGTTTTCTTTTATAATGGGCCAAAGTTGTGTTAACCAGATGTGGCTCCAATTTGTTTCGTCAAAAATAATATTTGCCTTCGATAAGAGTGAAAGGTCTCGTCGACCTTTTTACAATGGCCATCATACGACCACCAGTTTCAAGTACCAGTTTCTATTAAAAGGAAGACGCATGATGACTTTTTTCAGTAGTAAACAGTAGCCCTGAATTAGAAGAACCAGTACCTAGTTCAGTATTTCGTTTATCGATCGACTGGAACTACTCTTTCACTTTTACTCAATAAGCTTTAAATTTAAAATATTCTTTTCAGGACTCGAAGTGTATGGCCCAGAGTATTTCTACCCGGTATATTATAACAGAAACAACGACTACTTCAAACCTGGAGAATTGAAGAACGTGGAAAATGCTTACATTCACCACTTTTGGAATAAATTGACCCATGATAAGAAAATAGAAAAGGGTTCTCCATATGAAAAGATGGCTCAAAAGTTTTGTCCAACGATATACAAAATGTATGGAGAAGAATTTGGGTCTTAACAACGACAGGATTATAAAGAAACTTTTATTACTCTATTAGTCCAATGAAGCCCTCAATTTTAGATTAAAATTTTAAATTAATAAAGAAAAATAAGTGACTGTCAGCTTGCTGATGGATATTTCTGTTCACTTTATGAATATTTAATTTTTTTAGTAATTAATATGAATGACTAAGTTAAAGGAGATGTTTTTGCCCAGCGAGGAGTTATTGAATCAATCCACAAATATCCCATCCGCAACCACAACAAAGATCATGTTGAGTTAGAGGACCTGCCATACCATTTTGTTGCAAAATAACATCATCATTTCAGCCGTAAGACGTCCACTGCTGTACATAGGCTTCCCCTAATTTGGGGGGGTTTGCCGTTATCGCCACGCTTGGTAGGCGCAGTGCACGACTAAACGCCGACAGACTGAACACCGACAAGACGTAAAGTCTCGACGGAAGTTTTCGCCGACGGAACACTTCGCCGACAGAGCTCATCAGTGACGCAATCATATAAATTAGGTTAAGGATTGAAAAAAAAATTGGTTAGGTTAAAAGTGTGACCTACGCTGCCAGAAACGACTAGATTATGTTGATGAGCCCTGTCGGCGAAGAGTCCTGACGGCGAAGCGTCTTGTCGGCGAAGAGTCCCGTCGAAATAAAGTCTTGTCGGTGTTCAGTCTGTCGACGTAGTGTCTGTCGGCGTTTAGTCGTACAATCGGTAGGCGGATTGGCGATCGCAGTAACTATGGTGGTAAAATGCATAGAGAACGCTGCTACTCATTCTCTAGGTGCCGGCCGTAAAGGATAGTACCGGCCAATTCTTCCCGTGGGTGTCGTAAGCGGCGACTAAGGGATTTGCTAGAGTATGGGCAGCAGCGTTCTTTATGTATTACACCATCTTACTGCGATCGCCAACCCGCCTGCAAAATGAGGCGATTATGGGATTATAAACCCCCCAAATTGGGGGAGGCTTATGTCCAACAGTGGCCATCATTCGGCTGAAAGGTCGTATTTGTCACGGTCGCGAATCATATTTCGTTCAACATAAAGCATTACACTGACCTACTCAGTAATTGCTTTACACACTAACACAGTAGGAATGGGTTTCATTTTGACAGTTCAACTACACTCATTGCGTTATTTACTTTGTTGAGCAGATAAATTATTCGAACATATGAAGCAATGAATTAGCAAAACCTTCACAATAATAATTGTTTATTTCTTACCATTACAAATTACAATTAAGTAGGTACATGAAAATTATTACAGTTCTTTTTTTTGTGATAGTTATAATAATAAGCTGCACAAAGTATTGACCCTACCCCCTGAAATAGGCGAGAACCTGTATCTCAGGGGATAGCGTTCAGCTATGATCATTTTTTTTTCCATCTGAGGAGAAAAAAAAAGATTCAGATTCTAATTAATAATGTATTACGCAATAAGAGTGCTCGTAATTATAATAAATGTAAGAAAATTTGAATTTCGCAGGCTGCACTGTGGCTTTCACCTTAATAACATAACCTATATTTCTAAGTGTTGCCAGAGTAGAATAATACATTCAGTTACCATCATGAAAATACATTTACAAGTTTGTTATAATATTATTAACTTGTGTTTTGTCAGTTTGCCACAGTTGATATTATAATTCGTTAGGTATTAAAATATTTTTTATTATATCAAATTAATCACGACACTGACATCCGACTGCATGCTAACTCCGAAGCACGCAATAATCACGCACACTGGGGCAATAATTAAGTAGCTAAAACAAAAAATATTACATAATCAAGATACCTATTATTATCAAACATTCCTCCACCATTCTAACATTTCTAACTGATCAAAAGAAATGAGTAGGTATGCAGATATTAAAATATTTTATTTTTATTCTCATAAAGTGGCCAGGGCCATTAAAAAGTTTTAGGTTTAGATAATTATGTCAAATCGACGTTGGTCAAAGTTGTGCGGTATTTATATCATTGTTATTATGCATTAGTACTTTTCTACGTATTAGTCTATTCAGTGCACACCGTACCTAACTTAAAATTATGTGTATTATTTTGAAGCTAGGAAATAGGTAATGTGAAAACTGACGCAGATTTACAAAGCTTGACTGTTCCTTTCAAATAGATAACCTTAACATTGTCTGTTTATCTTTGTTAATCACCAAAGATGATGACACCAGTGTCATTCCTTCTATTACAGATAATCATAACAGAAGATTTCCTGAAGACGTTTTCATTTTCTTTCTACTGAGTAGGTAATATTTGTTTAAAATTGTGTTACAAAGGAGAAACAATGAAGAAAACTCAAATAATAAAACGCTAGCACGTTTTGATTTACCTTTGTTTAGTTATATATAATGTTAGTGACGTACCCGAAAGCCACATTTACAGAAGAAATTAATGCCAAACTTCATTGTCTTCAACTTAGTCTTTATGATTATAAAGAGTAAGTTGAAGACAATATATTTATAAGATTTTATAAAATGCTTTTTTGATTTGGAGACGTCTGATGTGGCTTTTAAACTTAATATCGCTAAGTTCTGTAACTGACTTTGGCAACTTGTTACAAAAGCGGATACTGTTTATATGAAATGGCTTGCTAAAGAAGAATGGCAGTGATCTAGGTGTTGCATTTAGACATCGATCTAGATAGATCTCGGTAAAGTTGAGACAAAAAAAAAAAATTGCATGTTTTTTAACGTTGGGTTTTGTCAGGAAAACGTTTAAAGAGCATAGGCCCAACCGTATAAACTAACCCCATAACAGTTAACCAAAGAGTATAATATCGACGCTAGAAATTTCGTATGTCGTAAGGGACGGTTAAATGCCTGTCCTTACGGCATTTGAAATTTATATCGTCACTATACGGTAAACAGTGCGACGTTAAAAGATGGCAGAAATAAATAGTCCCAATAATTAATACTGAAAGGAAAAGTGGCGGTAGTAGTCGACTGTACACGGCTACACTTCATTCTATACATGACCAGTTTAAGCTGACTATACTCTCTCTCATTATACGTAAATCCCATACAGTATGAGATCAGTTTATACTGGAAATGCATAGCTTAATGTACACACGATTCAAAATCAAAATATTTTTATTTCACATAAACCAAAAAGGGCACTTATGAAACGTCAGAAGCTAGGTGCACGGTTCCAAATAGTAGATTCCTATGGAGAAGAGCCGGCAAGAAACTCCACGGTTACTCTTTTAATAAAAAATAATTGGCTTTTGCAATGGTTTTAAATTACAGTATTAAGTAATAGGTATGGGAGAACAGTGTAGGACTGTCAAAAAAGTACCAAGTACTTAATAAAATGCAAAATTGCCTAGATAGGTACAGTCTACAAGGCCTGTAACGTTCTCACATTCACAAAGTATAAAATAATCTACAAAAAGAATAGTATTTCATAAATAAGACAATACACTATTTAATCTAAACTAAACATTACATATCAATATGCAGCCGTGTGCACATTAAGCCCTATACATTGTGTCCCACCGTGCTTAATGCACATCTTTGCAAAGCAGATAACAGAAAGACAGATAATTACGAGTATAATGTTTCTTGATGACTGACAAAATGTATTTTGCTATTATCACCGTCTTATACATATACAACGTCAAGAAAGGTAAATCAAAGAAATCAATTTTAGTTGAAGAAAGCAAAAATACGACCTAGGGATACGTCCAACAAGAACTATTCACGATAGTTCGTTGCGTTGCCCTGCCCTGCCAGGCTGGCCCAGACTGATAAAGTTTCCCGCAACACGTGCCCCTGCAGATGAAGGGCGAAGCCGTACGATTTGTCTGGCAATATTGAATAAGGTCGTGTCGCAAGATATCTGAAGACGTTGGTCGCATCGCCCGAAAAAGAAGTTGGGAACTTCGCTCGACACCTGGGAAGCGCTACCTGAGGGTTCACTACCACAGCTTTCGAATGCAGTCACTACGCCTTCAGGGTTTCTAATGTTAATGCGACGAAGTGTCACTCAGATTTTAGAGAATAAATAAAAATCAAGGCGCCACGTCGAGAGCGAGGATCTACCTGATTTTTGTGCACCTGCCTTACTCAATCAATCGGCTGCCCGTCTGGCGGAGTGTGCTGAAGGGTTATGTCACGTTCCCATGGCCC
The DNA here is from genome assembly GCA_947507805.1 of Aporophyla nigra. NCBI lineage: Eukaryota > Metazoa > Arthropoda > Insecta > Lepidoptera > Noctuidae > Aporophyla > Aporophyla nigra. The sequence goes on along the minus strand of OX382297.1, from coordinate 23,473,025 downwards.
GCTTTTTCATAGGCCAGACCGTGCCAGGCCCGGCCGACAGGCTGTGGGAACTATCACATCCGATGAGGCCTTCGGTGGCCAGTCGTCGCTCGTTTGGTCCGTCGTGAGTCGGTAAGGGCTAAGGCGCGGCACACCGGGGCCGCCTGTCTCGTACAAGCAAGTTTTTTTAGCTTTGTTTATCAAATGTTAACCACTGAATAAAGACCATGGCGGTGAAAATGCTGGAAACGGACCGTGATAGGTCGCGACAGGTGTAGTAACGCCAGGCGCCACCTGTCAGATATGGGCCCGTGGAGCCGCGGCATTGAAGGAATTTTATCAAAACAGGCAAAGAAACTATGTCAATATTATATTATTGTGATTTCTATTGTTTCTGTGTATCCTGTGTTGGACTTACCAAATAGAAAATAAATATTTTAAAAACTTGTTTTAATTTATTTAATCAATCAATAATTTATTTTGTAAAACATAGGTATGGTTACAGATAGTAAATTGTCTACATTATGTGCACTATGTTTTGCCAATAAATGGCGTACAAAATTAAAATAAAGCAAGCATTACAATTAGGGTGGCATGTCAGTAGATTACATTTAAAAATAAATAAAAATAAAAAAGATAAACAGGGCATTAAAATTTAAGATAGATAAACACATTTACACATAATCAATAAATACAATCATAAGTGTTTAAGTAGCAAGTCAGAACCGTCATACCTCTGTTTATTAAGTACGAATAAAAAAAATATCTACTTTACTGAATTCCTAAATATAACAATACAATATTTAAGATATAAAAACCTACAACATTAACCTACTCTAATCTACACTATACTTACCATAAAATAAACAACAGTATTTTTGCGAATGCAAAACATGCTTCAAGAAAATGCTTCTCTGTAAGCGACGTTGCTCGTAAAAGCACCTACATACCGTAGTCCGTATAAAAATCAACCCATTCACTAAGAGCTCGTTCCCACTTGTCGGGTGTCGGATCCGTATATTAATCGGAGGTTCTAGTGGCAGAGTATTTTATATGAAGCTATTCATACTTGTCGGAAACCGATTTTATGTCGGCGCCGACGAGAAATGTCGGGTGTTTTGCCAGCCCTCTACGCCCGGAAAACAATCGTGTCGGATCTCGCTCGCCTATAAGTACGAATGTCGCTATTCACATTTGTCAGATGTCGGTGCCGATAACCCTCTCCCTGCTACCCCTTGTTCTGTTGAATCCTGATCGTTGAATGTAGTTATTGACATCCTAAAATAATTGAAAAACTTAATTTCGTTACTTCTCAATTCTGTTATTAAGTTCTGTAATGTTCCCAAACTAAATCTTTCCCTCAGTATTGGGTGCACCCAATATTGTTTTTTCTGGGCTGTCTTTCTTTGTTTTCTTCTTAAATAATAATACATCACAACAAGAACTTCATCGACGTCCATCGTACTTAGTTGCTTTGCGTAGAGTGCTAAAAATTGGTATTAGCTTCAACCGTGGCCGACAACCGATTATTAACCGAAAGTGTGAACAAAGGCGCCGACATCCGATTAATATACGGTTCCGACACACGACAAGTGGGAACGAGCTCTAAGATCCACCAGTAGTTATGGCCGCCGTTTTAGATTTTAATTTCCTGATTTTCCTTAGGTACACTCATTGTACGTAATCCTTTACTATGCGGTCAACACGATTGTGCTTATTATTATAAAACACTGTAATCACGACTGACATTCAATACCTATGAATAATTATAAATTATGAATGGACATAGTACCTAAAGTAACTACTCCACTCCCAATACTACTTCAACTCTTCATTAGGGGTGGAGTAGCAGGGTAACAATTATAACGCTATGGCATGAGCACATATATTGCTCAAAGACCACAGAATTAGTACACTAAGACAGTGAGCCAGGGTTGCGGTAGACCACGTGGGAGATGGCGGGAAAAGCTGGATAGGTTTCGCCAAAATTAGAAGGATGCGCAGGCTCACGAAAGATGGAAGGATTGGAGGAAGGCATTTGCCCAGGAGTGGGACGGCGTAGGCTAGTAAAAAGAAGCTATGGATGTTGTTTTGTCAAATCGAAAGGCATTTTCGTTTCATTGCAATAAGGACCGAACATATTTTTTTAATAAAACCTAATAATATAAGTTGGTTTTAAAACAGTTGTAAAATGATGAAATATAAAGTTACACAATGCCGTTTGAGAGTGCTTCGTGTACTATTAGGAGTGCCATTATCATAGTCCTGCACTTATCCACAAAATGAATGTAAACAAAGTATGTATAGGTACACTTCTACTACTATTTGTGGTACAAGTCAGAAGTTGAGCCGATTACACTCTTTCTCAAGTTTTAGATACGAAAAATTTATAAATTATTTGCGTAAAAGCAGTACAATCACCTTTTACAGTTACTAATCAATGTATTTTTAAAAAAGTATTTATTTCAAATAGGTACGCCAACATTAATTAATAAAAGCCATAGGCATAGGTTCTGAGGCATAATAACAGGTGTACGCAACATTCACATAAGTAGGAACTTAACTAAAAATTCTAAAAAAATTTAATTAAAGAAATCTTGAGTCTTAAAGACAAAAAAAAAAATTACTAACACATAGATCAATAAGAGAAAATATTTTCCTGGCAACACAAAGTTGACATGAAATGAGTAGCTTAAAATATTACTTAGTAACAGCTATCATCATTATCATTTTAGCCGTAAGACGTCCACTGCTGGACTTAGGCCTCCCCCAATTTGAGGGGCTTTGCCATAATCGCCACGCTTGGCAGGCGGGTTGGCAATCGCAGTATGGTGTTAAAACGCATAGAGAACGCTGCTGCCCATTAGAGAATAGGAGAGTAAGTCCCTTAGTCAGCTTTTACGACACCCACTGCAGAAATGGGGTGGTGTTATTCTTTACGTCCGGCACCACACGGTACGGTAGTAACAGCTAGGTTACAACATATTATTTAGCAGTGAGTCCCAATACAAAGTAACCATATTAATCTCTAATATCTTTGACCATTTCGGCAGGGACCGAACTAAAGAACACAATCAGATCGTAGTTTTGAGATGACTTTGTTGTATTAAATACACATCCAAGATACTCGCGAGTGTCTGCCAGTGTTGATTCTACAGGAGTTGATTGGTTGAAAAAGTCTGGATATTGGCTGTCTGGGAGGATTATATGGAACTGTCAATATTACACGTTCCAGCAATTAGTCGCATTGAATTAGTCTATTGATAATTATATGAAGAAAACTAATTCATGATGAGTGCGGCGTTCCGACTCGAAAGAAAGATCTGCTGCTGAACGTATGGACATAATAATGTATGAGATATTTTCCGGAAATACGTAAGCAATATGCGTTGTAAATGCACGCTGGCTATTCTCGAGATGCTCCGAATATACAGCATACATAGGATTCCATGCAATACTAGCAAATTGGAGATGAGAATGACCTTACCAAGGAATTGAAAACAATCATTTTAGTTTTGGCCCCAAATGAATGCATTTCTTTTGATGAAACCCATCGGTTCCGATTTTTTTTTAACGACGATCTTTGTTGTCGTTGCAATTATTGGGTTGCCACCATTGCCAAGTCTGGCTAAATCATAGTCATCTTTATTTTTGTTACAATAAGGTTACTGTTGGATTGCTGTTGCCAGAGGTAAAATAACTGTTAAAGGAGAACCATGGTATCCTGGAAAAGTTTAGGTACCTAGTCTCCTTCTACATGCACTATCTGTTCAGCCATACTCTCCGTACCTTTGTGGCTGGGGACATAGCTATATTTCACCATCCTGCTCAGGGTACCACACCCCAGAAACATCGCTATAACGGTGATAGGTCATCGGACAGTACTCGTTTGCTATTCTCCCATAAAGAGACCCAGGTGTGACGAGGTTGTATTTAGTAAACTTATGCCACACAAAGTAGGTATATATCGACTTGTCTCTCCAATCCTCCCAGTCTACTATCTGGAAGTATTCTTTTCTGTCGTGAAAAGATATTGGATAAAAAAGCTCCGGGCCGTACACCGCCAAATCTGCAACGAGAAGTAAATGTTTATTAAAAAAGTATATAACTAGTGACAGTACAGTACGTGGCCCTTAATAAGATCGTCGCACAGATATCAGCACTGCCTTACCTTGGTCTAATTTAAGGGCATACTATCCTACTCGTTGGGTAGTGGTCGCAAGCGCTTTCTCACATTTCGATGAAATCTGACACATAGTTTAACACATAGGATCGCTCTTTCTTCTAAAGTCACTTCCAGATATGGCCCTGCATTGTCAGACTCACATAAAATTGAAACCATGACCTCTGAGTTCCTTTTGGCATTTCTTCTCAGGGATCAGTTAGGTAGGAAACGCCGGCACCATCTAGTTTTTAAAATATTCACGAACAATAATCAAGTAATATTCACGTGTAAAAGTGTCAAGATCTGATAAAATAAACATAAACAATTAACATAAACGGCAATTTTTTTCGAGGTAAAATAATAATACCGCGGTAATTCATGCAAAGAACGGAATGAAGAATGGGTAGCAGAATCTCTCTCTATGCATTTTAGCACCACACTGCGATTGCCAACCCGCCTGCCAAGCGTGGCCATTATGGCAAAGCCCCCTAAGCTGAGGGAGGCGTATGTACAGCACTGGAAGTCTTACGGCTGAAATGATGAGTTCATGCATAGATGGAAACATTGTGCGCGCATGGAGCCAGTTAAAAAAAATTAAAACAATTTACAATATCACCAATCACTTTACCTACTTACCGTTACATTTTGACAGTTCCATTTGCTTCACTTCCTTGCCGGAGCACCAGTATCCTAGCAAGGATTCGATCACTGATGGAGTACCGAAACTCCAGCGATCACGCCTGTCGCTCATCGCTAACTCATTCCACAGAATACTATTGAGAAAATATAACCACCAATCAATCAAATGGATTAAGAAAATAATAACTGCTTAAAGATGTTGACGAAACATCTTTAAGCGTACGTATGAAGAATTATTATTTGTCTAAAGACTCCGATAATACACAAGACACATCTAAGAAAATCCCACTTGACAATCAGGGGAGAAAGACGTCGGAACAGCTCCCACAAAAAGGAGTGACGCGATAGCGCGACGTGACTCTCAAAAAAATATTTCATTGAAAACTTCATAGAAATTGATCTACAAAATGTCGCGTCTTGCTTGTCTGAAGAAGCCTAAATGTTGCTTAATGTACTAACGTAATACAAAAACATGAAGACTACCTCCTTTCAACTTCTTATTTCGCCCTTTACCATCGTGCAATACATCAGTAGCTTTCAAAAAGTGCTTTAGCACTCGGTTAACACATGCTAGTCTGAAAACAAAAATGATAAGGTAAGAAAAAAAGGCACTTACCCCAAAGCATATTTAGCCAGCTTCCTTCCGGCTTTGTTTTTTGAAAATGCAAACATATCCGAAGACAACGTATGAGGCGATTCTTTTACAGCCCAGTTCTTCCACAAATCAAACTTTCGAGCCACAATCGTGTCCAAACTCAAATATATCCCACCATACTTGTATAAAGTCAAAAATTTCATTATTTTCGACATATGTATGTTAATGTACTCACTGGACATGTGTTCTATTCTTGATTCAATAGGCGTTCCATTTGCATAATCTTCAATAAGAACTCTTGCAAGCTTCACATTCTGATAACTGTCTAAAAGAATACTGAGACAGCCATTGTTCAAAGTTTCTTCTGTCACTACTGAGGTGAAAAACACGTTGATTTGGTGGTTTGGATGGGCTTTTGCAGCCGATTCCACAACACACGCTTGGCGAGATGTCAAATCACCCTTACACGAGGTTTCATGGAAGAATATGGAGTTCTCGGGCATAGTGGCATTACTGCGTAGCAATTCAAGTGCGTCGCCTTCTCTGGACATGTGACATGTCTCATGTGACGCCTTTCGGTGCCATTCCGCGACTCTTCTAGCGTCTGAGTCTTCAGCGTCGGCCTCAAAGGTGCTACGAAAATATCTTATTCGTATACACATCCACAAAATTACTAAACTTACTGCATAACAAAATGCAAGGCCAAGTCTCAATCTGCATATTCTTATAATACAAATATTTGAAATCATTTTACAAAAAAAAGTAGTATACTAACTACTATCACACCAATTTAACAGGCTCGCCAATGTTGTAGAGATGATAAAATAATTTTATGTCACATTAAAAATCTCGTTACTTCTTGTGCTCAAATCTGTAATTAACTGTTCATTCATTTTAATCGATAACTGGGACCGTACTGTTCATTATATCGATTTGAAATAAAATTTTCTTCCTCATTTGAAAATCATGCAATATATATTTTTTTTTCAATATTCGCCGAAATGTTACTCGGGTTATGAATAAACTAAAAATAAAATGGTAATCACGAAATTTAAATATAAGGGTCACCCCACGAGTATAGCAAAATTGTTCGAACATTTTCCTATGCTGTGTGGCATTTAGTTTTTTACTTGGTCGCTGAACCTGGAAGGTGGTCTTCGATAGTGAATACATACAGTAGAATCCGGTTATAACGACGGTGAAGGGACCGGTGATATTACGTCGTACTAACCGGAAGTCGTACTAAAGGAAATGACAATTTTCGATTTTTATTCAATTCACATTCATATATGTATATACATACATACATAATGTATTTAATAATATTTACGTGACCAAGAGAAAAAAAACATTTGAATCAAAATATTTATTTATTTCACATATAATGTACATAAAATGTATAATAATAAACACTTTTTTCTTCAACAGAGAGACATTTTCGTTTTGTAGAAGTCATTCTTTTACGCGCAATCACGCATCACCCGCAAATTAACGCCGTAAACTAAACAGTCGCATTCGAATCAGCGACGTTCAGGCAAGGGGAAGCACGGGGCGGAGATAGTTTCTTACCTACGATTTATTTGTAAACACGTCAACGCTCGTCGTCGTTGTAACAGGACAATTTTGCGTGAAATTCCGTCGTTAAATATATCAACTAGGTACTAGAGTTTCTCTGAGAGAGTTGTTTAAAGATATTGGTAATCTTACGGTGGCATCACAATTCATCTTCGCCAACATCTTATATATTAAGCAAAATATACATTTGTACACTAAAAACAGTGATATTCATAATATTAATACTAGAAATAAGGACAAGCTACGTGCTCCCTTTCACCGGCTTCATAAGGTTCATAATTCATTTGTTGGTCTTGGTATTACCATTTACAACAAGCTTCCCTCTGCTTTCTTAGATTTGCAGTTTAATGAGTTTAAAGCTAAAGTAAAATCCAACCTTTGTTCAACATATATACATAGCATGGCATACTATTCTATTAACGACTTCTTAAACGATAAGAATAGTTGGTCGCTGTAGTTAACTCAAGACAATGTTTATGTTCTTTCAACCAGAATCAGAATTAGCTTTCCTCATCGTTGTGTATGTAAGCAGGCACGCCCTTTATGCCTGGAGGCTCTTATCTAGGTTTTAAGTTCTATTTACGATTTTATTATTTCAGCTTGAGTTTAGTTTTTAATGTTTCGTTCGTATATTGGCGTGTGCTAGCTGACAGATGACGCATGATTTGATGTCTGTTTTGTTTTGTTTTATAATATGAATTACTTATATAATACTGTATAGAATCAAGTTCTTCTAACTTAACAGACAGCTGTGCTGCTGGGGAGTTTGTTCCGCCACTTCTTCTTCCCAGCTTAAGCACTAGGAAGTGTCGAAGGGCGGGCGTTTTGGGGGGACTGTCTTATGTAACTTTGACGTTCAAAAAGTGCTGACTCTCAGCCTAGTTTGAATAAATGACTTTTGATTTTGATTTTTTATTGTCTAAACCTGATGACAGGCATTGTGAGCTGAAACAAAAAAAAAAAAAACAACATCTTTCTAGTATCGGGACGAAGTAATGACAAATTCACCAAGAGTCAGGAAGGCATCACAGGTTTAGCAGCTTATAATCATGGCTAGAAATAATTAGGAAACTAAAGGCTTAATCAATAACGGTATTTGACATTTTCCAGTGACTACAAGACTTAATACAGACAAACAAAATGGAGTTACTGCTCTAACATTCTGATCACGGATGTACTACCTACAAATAATGTGCAACTTGACAAATGGTCAGTAGGCAGATGCAGGGCTGAGTAATGTGTGCAATATTGTGTAGAACTTACCATCTTCTACCCTCAATAAAAACACTAACAGAACTGATGCTTCGCAGAAGAAATCTCATATAATTTCACTATTTAGAAATAGAGTAATGAAATTATGAACTAAAAGTCTGGAATTTTATGAAATATACATACCTACATACATACGCATACATACATACATAAACTCATTCATTTTTCCCATGGGGGTAGGCAGAAACTACGGAACGCCACCGCCTGCTATGATCCTTACTTACTCCTTTTGCCTCGTTTAGGTTCATACAATTGGTCATACACATACGCCAGTTGTGAGTACTACGCACCTGACTTTTCTGAAGAACATCACCAATAAAGTCATTATATGCCCTCCTATAGCGTCCCCTCCCGGCGTTTCCACGCACATCTGCCTTGTAAATAACTTTAATCGTCCTTCATTCATCCTCTCAAAATGACCAAACCAGCTAAGCATACGCTCTTAAATTTTTTGTCACTACATCTTATTTTTAGCCGCATCGTTGCCTTATTACATTATTCTTCAGCCTATCATTCATAGCCACACCACACCACACATGCTTCGAAAAGAATGCGTATATACTTCATAAAATGCCAGGTTTTTAAGTTCTCAGCACAGAGATGTTCTTCCCAGTATGCGGGTTCCTTACCAGACGCTACATGTTCTTCTCATCAAAGTAACTTGAGCGTATTCGTTGAATATGACGTAAGAAAACAAAATGGTAACTTACCAGCTTTATACGGTTACTTACAGATTGACTTGTGATTCAACGTATTTATTACTTCCAGGACGCGATAGTGTGACTCATTTGCAACTGGAAAATTCATAGTATTCGAGAAAATAGTTTGCGATACTCATTTTCCTCTTTTCTAAACTCTGCAATTGAACTGCCGTCATTGGTATTCCATTGGGTACCTACTTTTTAACAAAGCTTTCGATGTAATCAACGTTTCTAAGACATCGCCGTACAAATTAAATGGAAAGGAAAGTTTCTGGAAAGATTATCCATACACCAGGGACAGACACTTAATACGCCTGTTTTTACTTGCTAATAATCATTTTCATTGAGTGATTATATTCATTTTTAATGTTTTTAAAAGTTTGATTTTGCTTTCAACTGTCGTCAATAAAATCGCTTATAACTTGGGAAGCACCAGGAAAATATATACCGTATATAATCGTTATTATTCTGTAACAAAACAGATGTGCAACACTATCATACAATAGTGTGCATTTTGAGGTGATAGTAACAATCTGTATTGAGATCTCATGTTACTACTAAAAAGCGTTCGTTATAGATTGTATCTAATTTTGATAAATGAGTCTTTAAAATGTTTCCGTTTCCGCCTTCTCGAGTCATTGATATCGTGAGAAATGTTCAAATATGTACTCGTTAAAATCACCAAAGAAAAACTTTTTCATATTAAGAAAGCATGTGTTCATATTTATAACTTGTATAGTTTTCAGTGCTCTTACTATTTACTATATCAACGCGCAAACTGTGTCAATCTTACAACCTTTTACCACGAATATAGAAACCGCGGATAATAATATTTCGTGTCATTATTTAGATGAGAACGATGATCTGCCTTCAGCTGAAGACAGGAACTTTTTGCCGAGACCCAACTCAATATTCTTTCACGAGACTTCCTGCCGTGGAGGGCTAGACTCTCGTCAAGCATGTGCCATCGAGTCTGCGTCAAGAGCCCACCCAAGGCGACAAGTTTATGTGATGTTCAGTGCACCCGTCAGCAAAGTCGTGTACCAAAGGAGTTCCATCGCGAAATTACGTCGCTTCCATAACATCAGGTTCGCTAGGGTTCACATAACTGATTACGCCAAAAACACTCCTTTGGAAGCTATGGTGGCGAGCCAGCCTTTTAATAAAAGCAAGTGGCGGGTGGAACATACTTCTGATGTCCTGCGATATTTAACTTTGTACAAGTGGGGAGGGGTTTATTTGGACACGGATATGCTGGTCGTCAAGTCTTTGACGCCTCTCGGACACAATTGGGTAGCGAAAGAAGACAACGGCTTGGTGAATTCCGCAGCCATCGCTATTTCTATGGATCACTTAGGCAGAAAACTTGCCGAGGCTGTCATCAAGTACGTACAAATTCGCCATTTCCGTCACACACAATACAATTTCTTTATTAGGCAAGTTATCTCCTGCCAGGGTCGCGAGATCTGTTCGAAAGAGTTACCATGGCCCTGGCATATGGGCAACAATTAAATTTTTTAACCATTTTTACCCAAGGGTTCCGAAAATATTTCATTTTTGTCTTTTATTTACGAAATTTCTACCTTTTATTACATATTTGGTTGTAGTTTCAACAAAAACCATTACTCTTTCATTCTGATTTCTGTTAACTGCTGAATACTAGAGCTATCATGATAAATTATGTTTTTTTTATGTAAATTCAGCTCTTTTGAAGAAAAAGTTGGTTCTTCTCTAAATTTAACCCCAATTTTTAACACACGTTTTTTTTTTACAAAAATCGCTTTCGGACTTGATCCAAAAACGATTTTTGTAAAAAAAACGTACCTATTATGTACTTTGTCAGTGGCCATGAATATAATAATATGCCTACTAAATACCGATTTCAAAATGATATCACTTTAACAGATCCAATCATTTAACAAAAAGATGTTCAATTTTAATTGAAGAAAAGAAGATTTTCATTAAAGTACTTTTTTAAACTTTATTGCGTTAATACTTACGATATTTGCTAAAAAATGCACTACAGTGTCAGTGCCCGTTTGTTTAAAAAAAACTTATCTAAACCTAACTTGTTACTCTAGGTAAGTATTTGAAAAAAGAATTAAAAAAAAAAACAAATCACTTTATTTATTATTAATCTTTGTCATGATTACAATCATTAAAATTAAACGAAATGTTCAAAATGGCCCCCATTCGCTGCTATACACGCTCTGCAACGTCGAATAAACGACCGTTTAAGTCGTCGGGCAAACCACGCCTCCACGGCTCCACGACCTCAGTCCCCCAATAAGTCCCTCTTCAGGTGTTTATCCAGGCACTTGGCTATCATGTACACACTCACAACTATCACTATCGATCGATACAGTGGCCGGTGACTCACATGATGACATACCTGACTTTAATAACACCTTGATCGGAAGTAGGTGTATATTCGTTTTATGTCTCTTATTAACGATCTTTGCGATGCGGATGAGCGATTCCATACAGTGTCAATCCGTGGTACCGGCCCGGGCCGAGCATTCCCACGGTATATGTCGGCCTATTGACTGCTATTCCAACATGTCAAGAGATAATAAAGTGGGCCAAGGACGTGACTAAGCACAGCCTGGGGTTCCAAAAATCCAAATCAAAAGTCCAAACTAGGCTGAGAGTCAGCACTTGTTGAATGTCAAAGTTACATAAGACAGTCCCCCAAAGCGCCCGGTTTTCGCCACTTCCTAGTGCTTTCGCTGGGAAGAAAAAGTGGTGCAACAAACTCTCCAGTAGTAAATCAGTTCCAATTGAACGCAATAGGTATTGTCGATAATGTAGACGTTGAGTGTGTGGATTCAAAACACTGTTAAAACAATAAAATAAATAAACACCGATGATAAAGATAATAGATAATATCTATTATTCTAGTTGTACAAATGTACATCCTATCACACTTATGATTGCTGAATAGGTATTGGTAATTGTTCATGTTCAACAAATGAAGATAATTGATTTTTAAACGATTTACTTTATCTTCCCGATCAATGTGATATGTCTTTTATTTTAACTCTCTAAAAATATTTACGTATTTTTTCCAGTGAAGTCAAAACAACGTATAGACCAGATATTTGGATACACAATGGACCTGGCGCCATAACGAGAGTACTTGAAAAGATGTGCCGAACGTCCAACATGGTAGATTGGTCATCTAACACGTGTCAAGGTATGTATTAAGTCATCATCTGCCTAGCCTTTTCTCAACTATGTTGAGGTCTGCCTCTAGTCTAACTGGATGCAGCTGAGTACCAGTATTTTACATGGAGCGACTGCCTATCTGACTTCCATAACCCAGTTTTTTTTTTGGGCCCCTAGTGTGATCCCTGTGGGACTCCTGATGGTATATAACATTGTTTAGATTTAAAACCCTTGAGATACACCTGTTATGAGCGAGTACAGTTACTGGGTAATAAAATACCCCTTGGTAAGACTGGTTGCCAGATTTTCGGGCTTCTGACGGCCCGTAACGACTGTCTAAGATCTACGAAAGACAGCCGGGACCAATGGCTTAACCTGCTTTCCGTGGCACGGAAGGGTCTTGGTATGTAAAGAAGGTCATCTATCTACGGACCAACCGCGGCAAGTGTCGCTTAACCTGAACGATCGACCCGTGCGGCTGTTGTAACTTAGTATCATTAACATAATTAATTATATCACGCACACATTTCCCTATGGAGTATGCCAAGATAACCATATTGCCTTGAACCAGATTAATCTAGAACCCCGACTACTAACTACAAACAATATAATGACAAAAAATACTAGTACACTAAAACTTCCACACAAGCTGCAGAACCATAATAATTTGCCGGGCAGCAGTTGTGCGAGACAGGAGAAAAAATAGTTGAATTGGACATCGTAAATTATGGCATGACACTTCAGGGTTGTTCTAAAATGGTATGTGACTTCTTAATGGTAACTCCTCCGTTACTCTCCAGCAAATTGATGTAGCGCAGGAGTTTGATAATAACAGAATAGAATGAATAGAGTTATTTACAACTTTCACCACGCTACCGGTGTTTAAGACTAGTTTCTATTGAAACAAAGATCCTTGATGATGATTTTTTCACCAGTAGGCATTTGCCCTAGGTTAGAAAACTCTGACTACAGTTCACAGTTTCGTTTATTGATTAATTACTTCAATCAACTACTTATTTATGGTACCTTCTGAATAAGCTTATACATTATTTTTTTCCAGGACTCGAAGTATATGGCCCAGAGTATTTCTACCCGCTACATTTCTCCCGAAACAACGAATACTTCGAACCTGGAGAATTGAACGACGTTGAAAACGCCTACACTCACCATTTTTGGAACAAATTGACACGTGATATGAAAATAGAAAAGGATTCTCCATATGAAAAGTTGGCGCAACAGTTTTGTCCAACGATATACAAGTTGTATGGAGAAGAATTTGGGTCTTAACCCAGCCGGATAATTGCGTAACACACAAACAGTAACAACGGCTTTCATTTTAAGAATTCAACAGCATTCATTGCATTATTTACGTTGTGGAGCAGACAACATTTTCAAACACGTGAAGCAATAAATTAGCAAAATCCATCAAAATGATTCAGATTAGTGAAGAATAGTGTGATACGCAATTCAGGTGCTAGAATAGAAATAACTTTTTATTGCTCTGTCTAGTAAAGCCCAAAGTTGTCTTAATCAATATTCGATTAAATAATTTAATGAATAATGCTAAGGATACTTTAGTTTTAGTACTTAATCTTATTGCAAAGTAATTAATATGAATGTCTAAGTCAAATTATAGTTAATTCTCCTATTACTTATAAGTATTCAAATGCAAATGATTTGGTTCGGAACTTATATTTTTGAATGAATAATAAAAATATATACTTACATGTAATTATAATAAATCGTAGCGAAGCCAAACTGAACATTAAATTTGTTTTTAAAGCAACTTTAACAAAGTCTGGATACAATTCTAATGCTGAATCAAAATCAAAATCAAAATCAAAATCAAAAGTCATTTATTCAAACTAGGCTGAGAGTCAGCACTTTTTGAACGTCAAAGTTACATGAGACAGTCCCCCCAAAACGCCCGCCCTTCGACACTTCCTAGTGCTTTAGCTGGGAAGAAGAAGTGGCGGAACAAACTCCCCAGCAGCACAGCTGTCTGTTAAGTTAGAAGAACTTGATTCTATACAGTATTGTGTAAGTTATTAATATTATAAAACAAAACATATATTATTCGCCATATGTCAGCTAGCACACGCCAATATACCAACAAAACATTGAAAACTAAACTCAAGCTGAAATAAATAATAAAACAAAATCGAAAACAGAACTTAAAACCTTAATAAAGCCTCCAGGCATAAAGGGCGTGCCCGCTTACATATACGATGCAAATGATACATATAAACAATAAATGAAATGAAAAGAAAATAAAAATAAACTAACAAAAGCAGTTAAATAAAAAAAATAAAAAAAACAATTATATGAACTACCCATATAAACTTTCAGTAGGAAGACTAATTCTGGATTGAAAGAACATAAACATTGTCTTGAGTTGATCACAGCGACCAACTATTCTTATCGTTTAAGTAGTCGTTGATAGAATAGTATGCCTTTGAACAAAGGTTGGATTTTACTTTAGCTTTAAACTCATTAAACTGCAAATCTAGCAAAGTAGAGGGAAGCTTGTTATAAAAGGTAATACCAAGACCAACAAAAGAATTATGAACCTTATGAAGCCGGTGAAAGGGAGCACGTAGTTTATCCCTACTTCTAGTATTAATATTATGAATATCACTGTTTTTAGTGTACAGGTGTATATTTTGCCTAATATATAAGATGTTGGCGAAGATGAATTGTGATGCCACCGTAAGAATACCAATATCTTTAAAGAAATCTCTCAGAGAAACTCTCGCACCTAGTTGGTAAATCGCTCGAACAGCTCGTTTTTGAAGAACAAAAATATTTTGAATGTCCGCGGCTTTGCCCCACAGCAGAATGCCGTAGGACATTATGCTATGAAAATAACTAAAATAGACTAATCGAGCTGTATCAACGTCCGTGTACTGTCTAACTTTCCTTACGGCGTAAGCGGCCGAACTGAGCCTTCCCGCTAGGCTTGATATATGTGATCCCCACTGAAGTTTGGCGTCTACTGTTATACCGAGAAAAACTGCCGAGTGTACAGTTTCAAGCACCTCATTATCTAAAACGACATTGGGTCCCAGATTCCTAACATTCGGTAAGGCGAACTTTATACATTTCGTTTTCTTAGCATTAAGAACTAGGTTATTTGTGGTAAACCAATCCGTAACCATTGAGAGCGCACTATTCACGTCATCAAAATCTTTTCTATTCCTGTCTACTTTAAAGATAAGTGAGGTATCATCAGCAAATAGTACAATGTCACAGACATTCTTTAAATAGAATGGTAAGTCGTTAATATACACTAAGAATAAGAATGGACCCAGTATTGAGCCTTGAGGTACACCTAACTGAACTAGTAGCCCGGAAGATTTTACACCATTGACATCTACACATTGGTGCCTATTTTGCAAATAAGAACTTATGACATTGAGAGCTTCGTTTTGAACACCGTAATGACGTAGTTTACGCAAAAGTGTGTCATGGTGAACGCAATCAAAAGCTTTGGAGAGATCACAGAAAACCCCTATAGCATTTTGCGAGTTCTCCCATGCGTTGAAAATGTGTTTCAGCAGAGCAACACCCGCATCTGTTGTCGAACGACCTTTTGTAAAGCCATATTGCTCATTATGAAGGAGGCTATTTAAATTAAAATGTCTTAGCAACTGCTTGAGTATTAATTTTTCAAATATTTTACTAAATGCAGGTAAGATAGAAATGGGCCTAAAATTGCCAACGTTATTTTTATTACCTGTTTTAAATAATGGTATGACTTTACTACTCTTCATGAGGTCAGGAAAAGATCCTGAATCAACACATTTATTAAAAGTTATAGCTAGATAGGGGGCTACGATGTCTATTATATTACTTAACAGTTTAACGGAGATGCCCCAGAAATCTCCAGTGTTTTTTGACTTAAGTGTGTTAAAAATATTAACCACGTCACGAGGCGTCACATGTTCGAAACTAAATAAGCGACTACATCTGGGCACACTACTATGCAAAAGGTTTTCAGCTTTAGACGGGGATGAATTTAAGGAGCAAGTCGTAGTTATAGGTATGTTGGCAAAAAACTCATTAAATGCCTCAGCTACGTCGGCAGCTTTATTAACCAATTTGTTGTCAATCATAATCTCTAGTTGTTTTTCCTGTTTAATCGATTTACCCGTTTCATTGTTAATAATTTTCCAAGTAGTTTTTATTTTATTACTGGATTTTTTTATGGTATCGCTTAAAAATTTAGATTTAGCGAAAGCACAGATTTTTTTAAATAACTTTGAATAATTTCTGACATACTCTAGAAAAGGAGTATCAAATATATATTTTTTTAAACCATATAACTCGTATAGTCTCGCTCTACTTTTATAAATACCTGGAGTAGCCCATTGGTTGAAGCTAACAGAGGTGCTATTAATGTCAATAGTTTTGGTCTTGAAAGTAGATTGGTATTCTTTTTGTACAATATCAAAAAGGGCTCCATAGATTTCATTAGGGGTCTCGTGTTCTACTATAGATGGTGTAATCCTATGAGCAATATTATTTTTAAATTTGTTGCAACGACTAACTGTATAAGGCCTGCATTCTATTTTATGCGGCTTTTTAAGTAATGGCAAAGGGAAGCTGGCTAATAATCCACAGTGGTCAGACGTTAAGTCACTTAACACTAACTTATTATTGGCATCACAATCACTAAATATATTATCAAGACAAGTCGAAGACGATGCTGTGATCCTAGTTGGTTCGAAAAACAAGTTTATTAAATTAAAAGACTTAAACAGACTGAGCAGTCTAATACTCAATGGAGTAACATCTAAAATATTAATATTAAAATCTCCACATAAAATTATACATTTATTAATTGATTTTAATTTATTGAGTGAGTCCTCCATGACTGACTCGAATCGAATAAAATCCCCAGAGGGAGGACGATAAACGCATATTATGACGTAACGCTCTAGTTCAACACAAGACAACTCAATAGTGCGCTCGATGGAAAGATTAACTAAATCTAAACGTTGTTTACATTTCAACTTGTTTGAAACAAGAACTAATGATCCACCGCGTATAGCACTTTTTCTCACAAATGCACTTTGCACAGTAAAAAAATCATCATTCATAAACACTACTTCATGTTCTTTCAACCAGTGTTCAGTCAAACATAATACCTGAACATCATGGTTTTCGATAAATAAACTTAACTCTAGTTCTTTGCCAGACAAACCCTGCATATTTTGATGAACAACGTTCAACACATGCAGCTTACCCGTTGTCGCACCTAACAGTTTAAACTACCAGGTGTATCAAAAGTGGTGTTAGTACCACTACTAACAGCAATCGATGGTACACTACAGGTACCAGTGTGACGGTGTAAATTGTATGCTAAAAGATTAGCAATTTGTCTCCTACAACTAGGTGGCAAATACAAAGTGTAATTTGTCAGTTTGTAATCAGTAATAAATTGATTACAATCAAAATATAAAATAGCGTCACTGTGACGACTAGTCCTATTATAAATTAACATATTTAAATTATAAATGTGCCTGTTTTGCTCCTCAGACAAGTATTGCGAATAAGGCAAGGCACAGAAAATAAATTTACAGTGATTGGTCTCATTGAGATGTAACATCAAATGGACACATTGAATTATTTCTTTTTTTCTAACATTTAAACTATCCCCATATAATAATATTACAGTAGAACCAGGGTTTATTTTTGACAGTTTAATTTTACTTAATAATTGGCTAATACTGGCTCCGGGTGAACAATTATTAATTACATACTGTTGTGAACACTGATTAAATATGCTACCATAACCTTGACCGAATTTGTCAGTTGAATGTATTTAAGTTCATTAACAAAATGTTGTGTATAAGTAAAAATGATGTACTTACATTGTGTATCGTGCTAGATCCCGACACCTCACATCCTACTATTGTATATCCTACTTCCTACTAATATTATAAATGTAAAAGTTTCTGAGGATGTATGGATATTTTTTACTCTTTCACACAAGACTACAGAATGTATTTAGAAAAAATTGATACACCAATAGTTTCTATGACCTTGATAAAAGTACCCTATGTGTGTGTGTTCTAAAATTGAGTACAGGTGGCGAATAAATGTATCAAATTCCTATAAGTCTTATTTCATACTGTCAGCTTATTTAGGGCTTTCTTAGCGTAAATAAAAAATGATTTTTAATATAAGACTAAAAAAACAAACAGTTTTGTTGCTATCATTCCTTTACGATCATTATTTTACGAAATACAGGCCCAAAATTTGATTTTTAAAGTTTCTTTCATTACCATCGAGATTTTCTTATATCTAAGTTACAGTTAGTTATCTATAACAGTTTTTCTCATTCCTAGACAAAGCAGGTAGGTATTGAAATAAGTGAATTCCAATCTTTTTACAAGCTTTATATTAGCTTCACTTGTATGTTTGTTTGTAACCGACTGCTTATAGCGCGACTTTGACCCACTTTAAACGACCAGATTTCATTCAAACTTTGCACACCTGTCAAGGACCGATGACAATGCAATAATTTCATAAATTTGTGCCATTATCCTTGCCAGGGTTACTAGGACAGCAAAAAAACTGTCTTCGAAAACTACGCTGACATACAAACTACGCTGACATATAAACTACGCTGAAATCGTCTCAAAATTCGAAACACCCTAAGAAATAGAAAAAATAATAATAGTTTAAAAAAACCAAAAAACACGCTTCCATTGAAAACCAAACTAAAAAGTAGATACTTACAAAATAATGGAAAAAAAGCGTGGGGTGCGTGATATCAATTTTAAAAAAAATACCTTCTAAAGCACCCCACGCTTTTTTTCCATTATTTTGTACTTTTTAGTTTGGTTTTTTAAAAGTAAATTCCTAATAATAACCTACCTATAATATATAAGTATATTTACCAGTTGTCTGGTTACCATAGTACAGGCTCTGCCTAGTTTGGGATCAGATAATGGTGTGTTGGTTGTCCTAAGATATTTATTTTATTTATTTTATAATAATAATTCTTAATTTTTGTTCTTGCTTAAGCTATGCAATTGACAATCAGAAATGGTATTTAACATAACTTCACGCCTGTAATAATAATAATAATCTGTGGCCCGACTGTCAACATGACGGTGCAAAAATTTTTTTCTCCGTGTATTTTTTCGATTATTTTTAAACACCAATCATGGAAATATGTTTTATTATAAGTTTCTACAACACCAAGAAAGTGCCAGATATTGGTACCATAATTATAACATTATAACATACCAGGATGTAAGAAAAATTTAAATAACACGGGAAATTGAGAGATGCTGACGCGAAGTCGGGCACGTTTACTACATAACACACGCCCAACATCTTCGGGTTCGTCGCTCAGCTCCGCCTCGCAGTTGCCGGATCCTGCTCCAGACGTGAGTCCAGTGACACCGGCCGCTGCAGTTGCGTCGAGCTCGAGCGACGAATACTTCTCACCGCCGACGACACCACCACCAGTACGTCGGCGCGGACGAGGCCGACCACCGGCCAGCTTGGGACTCCGAGGCCCACCGGCCTGTGATAGGGTCCCCGCTACCGGTGGAAGTGTGCAGCGCATGAAGTGGACACAAGCTGTCAATGAAAATGTCATGCGCGCATACTATGGGGCTACAGAGGGGGGAACTAACTTGACTGCGTATCGTGGTCGGATGCTCTCTCTGTTTCAGGTGCTTGAACCAGGTGTCAACGTGTCGTCACAACGACTGTCGGATCAGGTGCGAGTCATCCAGCGTAATCATATGCTGGATGCCGCCGTACTTGATCGACTTTGCCTCGAATCACGGAATAGCCATGTTACGCCTGCTTCGCCACTGGTCGCGGTGCAACTGCAAAATTTACCCAATGTTTCACCGCGATCCAACTGCGTCGGTGAAGAGGATGATGACGGGGCTATATCCGTGAGTACCCAATGCAATGCACGATTGAGGAGCGCTTTGGAAGATGCTTTCCGGGAGTATCGCTCTACTCCGCCTGAACTTAGACCACGTTTACCTCGTTTGCCCATGCACAAGAAAAATAAGGCACTGGTGTGTGCTCTAGACTCTCAGCTGTCAACATGTTTTGACAGCAGCAGAGACCTTGCCGATACCCACTCGATCTTGTACTGTGCAGCTGTAGCGGCTTGTCGTGTAGCTCGTGTTAAGTTTCCCAACAGTGACAGAGCTACGCGACCAAAACCAACCGTACCAGCTTGGCAGTGCAGGATTGAGCGTCGTATCGGTGAGGCTAGAGCACTCATCGGTAAGCTAATCTGCTTCAGGGAGGGCAATACTCGCCCTCGAGTGATGCGCTTTGTGAAGCGGGCGTTCTCCGGGACTAATGTTAGTCCTCGAGATTATTTGCCCTGCGTCACAGAGCGCATCGACTTCCTGAAGCAGAAAATCTGTGCATGGGCAAACCGTATTCGTCGGTATCGGCGGAGGGTGGAGCGGTACACTCAGAACCGCACATTCCAAAGCGATGAAAGGTGGGTTTACAGAGCTTGGGAGCGACCGGATCAAGGTGTGGCTGACACGCCCCTTCCGGATGATGATGCCATGTCTTCGTTCTGGCGAAACATCTGGTCGGTGCCTGTCAATCACACCGAAGGTGATTGGACTAGGGAGATTGAGAGAGCGTGCGGACAAATACCAGAAATGGGGGCAATTACCATCAGCCCCCAAGATGTCGCTTGTGCAGTCCGTCCGTTGCCTAACTGGAAATCTCCAGGGCCGGACGGACTGCACAACTTTTGGATCAAGTGGTTCCAAAAGTCGCACGCTCGCTTGGCATCTCAGTTCCAGTCAGCCTTAGAGTCAGGGTCGTTGCCACAGTTCCTAACAACAGGGATAACCCACCTGCTCCATAAATCAGGTAGCACCGCGGAACCCAAAAACTATAGACCGATCACTTGTCTACCGACGGTCTATAAAGTTCTTACATCCATTTTGAGAGCTAAAATTTACAAACATATAGACACAAACTGTATCTTGTCTGTCTCTCAAAATGGATGTAGGAACGGGTCCCGCGGTACTAAGGAGCTGCTCCTAATCGATATGACCATTAGTCAACAGGTTCGTGATTCGTCGTTCCCGAAGGGATCTGTCGACATGCTGGATAGACTATAAGAAGGCCTATGACTCGGTGCCACATACCTGGCTCAAGAGGGTGCTGGAGTTGTACAAAGTAGATACAACGCTGCGCACCTTCTTGATATCATGTATGGGGCAATGGAGGACAGTCCTTCGCTATCCAGGATGTCGAAATATCCAGAGGAACAGCGAACCGATAAGGATCGAGCGAGGTATATTCCAGGGCGATAGTTTGAGTCCACTTTGGTTCTGCCTAGCCATGAATCCTCTTAGCACACTGCTGGAGGATTCAGGTATAGGCTATCGATTGAGGAGAGGTGGTCAGGTCATATCTCACCTCCTCTACATGGATGACCTAAAACTCTTTGCCCCCAACAATTTGCAACTGATGGAGCTACTGAAAGTAACTGAAACCTTCAGTAGCGCCATCAGGATGGAATTTGGTGTGGACAAATGTGCGGTCATGCATGTAAAGCGAGGGGTGATTGTGGAATCCGTGGGAACCCAACTCTCGGATTCCATACAACTAAGATCCCTTTCCCCAATCGACACATACAAGTATTTGGGTATGTCGGAAGCGTTAGGCATCAACACTGCTGACATGAAACAATCGTTGAGGGAGCGCTTCTTTGGCCGCCTGAATAAAGTATTAAAAAGTCTTTTATCAGGCGGAAACAAGGTGCGCGCCTTCAACGGTTGGGTCATGCCGGTTTTGATGTACTCTTTCGGCATACTCAAATGGACTCAGACGGAACTTGACGCCCTGGATAGACGGGTCCGCTCACTGCTGACCGCAAATCGAATGCATCACCCACGGTCATCGGTGATGAGACTGTATATCCCGCGGAAGTGCGGAGGTCGAGGTTTTTTGAATGCTAAGACCCTGCACAACCGTGAGGTATGCAGTCTCAGGGAATACTTCCTAGAAGCCGACGTGGGGATACACCGAGATGTGGTCTCAGTGGACAAGAGCCTCACCCCGCTCTCCTTGGCTGTCGAGAACTGGCGCAAACCTAAAGTATTAGATACTATTGACCGCATGGAGGTATGGCAAAGCAAGGAGCTTCACGGGCGCTTTTACCGGGTCCTACATGGATCCGATGTAGACCTCTTAGCGTCCGTATCCTGGTTACGTTTCGGAGACCTATTTGGAGAAACCGAAGGTTTTGTCTTTGCGATTATGGACGAAGTTATGATGACAAATAACTACCGGAAATATATTGTGAAGGATGGCACGGTTGACATCTGTCGGGCATGCCACCGTCCGGGTGAATCAATCCGACACATTATTTCTGGCTGTTCTTGTTTGGCTAACGGAGACTACTTGCATAGACACAACCTTGTAGCCAGGATTATCCACCAGCAACTTGCTCTGAAATACGGCCTTGTGGAATCAGAAGTACCATATTATAGGTATGTGCCCGACCCAGTTCTCGAAAATGGCAATATCACGTTGTATTGGGATCGATCTATCATCACTGATAGGACTATTGTTGCCAATAAGCCGGATATAGTGGTGATAGATCGATTAGAGCGTCGCACAATGATTGTTGATATAGCAGTCCCGCATGACGAGAACCTCGTGAAAGCTGAAAAAGATAAGCAGATGAAGTATCTTGACTTGGCTCGCGAGGTTGTCGACATGTGGGATGTGGATACGGCAGTCATTGTGCCGATAGTCGTTACGGCCAATGGCATAATAGCCAAGAGCCTCGATCAACATCTCAGGAGGCTCTCGTTAGGCAGCTGGATCAAGGGCCTGATCCAGAAAGCAGTAATTCTGGACACGGCGCGTATTGTTAGGAGGTTCCTCTCTCAGCAGCCCTGACCACCGGTAGCTTGGACCCTGTTCCCGATACCGGTGGGCTACTATTTTTTATATTTTTAAATGTTTTCTTATATCTTTTTATATTTTAATATTTAAAAATGTAAATAATATGTATTTAAATGTAATAAAGAAAATAATAAAACATTTATTTTCAGGTGACAAAGACCCATAGACAAATACCTTACAAACTAACATACATAAGTATTATACAAAAATCCACGAAGGACTAGGCGGAGGTGTACCTACCAGAGATATTGCGAATATCCGCATCCGCATCCGCAAATGCGGAGCTTCCGCATTGATTTGGACATCTGCATCCGCATCAGTAATAATCATTGCGGATGTTCATGCGGATGCAGATGTTGCACAGGTCGCGACAAGAAACAAAATAGACGTAGGCGGCGACTGGCGCTTCCGTACACACGTGATCATTGGCCAATAGGAGCGAAGATTTCGCTCGGTGACAAGATCCGACGAGATTGTTATTGTGTAATGTGTATCATTTGTTTTTGGTTAGTAAATCAGTTGTATGGTGTAGATTAGTTGCGCTTCAGCATTGTGCTCTTAAATGGTGGAGCGTACATCGAGAAGAATTTAAACTATTATCACCAATAGCACGTAGATTTTTATCGACACCATCAGCCAGTGTTCCTAGCGAACAATTGTTTAGTAGTGCGGGTTTAATTTATGAACCTCTGCTTAACAGACTAGACCCCGAAAAGGCGGAAATTTTGATATTTATTAAATCTCTCATTTTCAACTTTAATTAGGTACTAAATATTTGATTAAAATATTAATAATTACTCTCTCATTATTTTATTTCTCCACTCACATAGTTTCTTATGATAAATCTTAAAGATCCGCATCCGCATCCGCATCCGCGGATGTGAGCCTGCAATTATCCGCATCCGCATCCGCATCCGCGGATGTGCAAAAATCGGCAGCCGCAACATCCCTGGTACCTGGCAACCTACCTACTACACCCTCATTTTGTTTATTATGTTTAAGTCCCATGTAATAGAGTCTACCCTATTGCCATCCAGCAAGCACAAATCCTATGCATATAGAATTTTTATTTAATAATAATTTGGGGGGACTGTCTCATGTAACTTTGACGTTCAAAAAGTGCTGACTCTCAGCCTAGTTTGAATAAATGACTTTTGATTTTGATTTAAGAATAAGTATAAACAATAACAGGGCCTTTTGGCTTAATAAAAACAGCCGCACAGAACGATCGAATAGGTTAAGCTACGTTTGCTGCAGTTGGTTCCTAGATGGGTGACCAACTATATATACCAAAGACCCCTCCGTGCCTTGGAAAACATGTTAAGCCATTGATCCCGGCCACTATTTGAATATCTTTGACTGTCATCACGGGTCATCAGAAGCCTGAAAGTCTGACAACCAGTCTTACCAAGAGGTATTGTAATACCCAGAGACTGGCTTATGGATGCCAGACACTCCATGTAAAATACTGGTATTCAGTTGCATCTGGTTAGACTGGACGCTGCCCCAAGATAGTTGGGAAAAGGCTAGGCTCATTTTAAAACCATATCTTTGACTCATCATTATCATCATCAGCAGTCCACAGCTGGACATAGGCCTCTCCAATCGCACGCCATTCTGCTCGATTTTTGGCAACTCTCATCCAGCTGCTACCAGCCACCCTGCGAAGATCATCGCTCCTCCTAGCCTGAGGGCGTCCTACCATACGTTTGCCGATTCACGGTCTCCACTCAAGAACACGTCTACCCCAACGATCATCGGTTCTATGGCTAATATGGCCGGCACATTGCCACTTCGCCTTGCTAATTCTGTAAGCTATGTCGACAACTTCGACACACTCACCCTTATTTCCTACCTAGGTAAGAAAATTCCAATACCTACATACTCTTATTACCTAATAAATAATTAGAATCTTAACATGAATTGGATAAAGTGATCTTTCGATAGACTTCTCCACTTAGGGGTGGAGAATGACACGAATGGTCGAGATGACTCGCTGAGCAGTCTATGATCCTCTCTTCAATCTATCTGTAAGAGTTTTCGGATCCAACAATAGTAGGTCGAGTAGAGAACGAGAGCACAGTATAAATATGGACAGTATGGAAACTAGGCCTAGTTGTAGAAATAAATACCTACGCTCCACGGCAGCATTAGGGTTGTCACTCTTAATGTTTTTGAAATTGATCTGTATTTATTAAAACATCTGATTCTGTGTTCTGTAGTGATCAAACAATCGAGTTAAAATTACTAGTTTACAAATAAAATTTAAATAGGTAATCTCATGGCTTCGGTTAATACCAATAAAAGAAGATCGTTTATAACAAGGAACAGTTTAATATTAATATACAACAACTTGTGAGCTTTGTCAATATAGCGTAACCTTTTACAAGTTTTGGCGTGAGCCGCGGAAAGACGAAAACGTTTCGTTGGCGTTTCCTTGTCGGAAGGGCGCGCGGTGGACGTGGACCCGCAAGCGGCGCGCGGCATGGCGCATAAATGTGGCGCCGCCGATGCCAGATCAACGCGGCGGCTGCGCACCATACTATGCGTTTCAACTAAGGATGGGATGACCTTGGCACCATATTGTGAAAACAATTATGTTTAACAAAAAATATTTTGTGCAAATTACTTTTCAAAAATATTTATCTTGTTCATGTTATTTTCATATGATTATTGTTTATTTAAGAGCGTGTAAGTATTAGAAAAGCGTGCATGAGGCATGAGAGAATTCTAATATAGGGCGAAGGTCATCCTTTTCTAAGTTGAAACGCATAGTACTGGGTTTTAACCCGAAAATTCGTGTGACACGCATTTCATTTCGGTTTTGGTTAAAGCTCCGGTTTAGATGAAGCCGAGTTCAAACAGCCGTATACTACGCAATACACTCGTGGCATTTTGTGGAGATAAACGAAACGCAACCACTCGTCTTGACGCGGCACTCACGACCACTCACGACTGACAGCACCGCGATGTCCGCTTAGAAGTTTGAGGTCTCGTCGATTCGCGTGTTTGTGTGAGTGTGCCGTTTCGTACGTTAGTACGTAGTTTCCGTACTGTCCATATTTTTACTGTGACGAGAGGTATGGTACTTCCGTTAACTTTCACTTACTATTGCACTGTCGATCTTGCCTCAGGTGTAGAATCGCACTTCATTGATGTCTATGCTGTGTGGATCTACTCATATATTTTCTTTTCTTCGCACCAGACAGCGGTTTTGTTTCACGGTTGGCGGCTTTGCGCTATATGTAGACAACAAAATAATATTTTTTTAAATATCGCTTTCCCGCCAAAATATGTTATATTTTTCTCTCATGGCTGTCAAATTCAAACATACTTATATAAATTAGGACACGCAACGCAAAGATTTGAAATCATTCTGCCACATGAATTTAAAGCCGAAAATTAGAATTCTGTAAATACATAGGTACGTGTTACGGTCACAAATTATTTAGTGTTCAACATACAGCCTGGCCTGCCAGTTCCACAAACCTAAGTCAATTTGAATTTCGCGGGCTACGATGGCACTTCCCTTTGAGTAAATTAGTTGAACTATAATAGCTCCCCCACTATAGTTCAACTCATCATCATCATCTCAGCGGAATGACCCACTGCTGGTTATAGGCCTTCCCCTTTTTCCGCCATACATCTCGGTTCCGTGCGACCCTACTTACAGTCAAGAGGTCATGACGCTTTGTTGTGCAAGTCTTACCTCTACGGTGATTGTAATAAGAACGGTATTTACAATGTCCAATGTGTAAAACTCCACGAGTTCTTGAGTTTTGACTGTTTAATAAATAAAACTTCCTAACAAAGATAGTAAGTGTTGTCTCAAATGGTCTCGCCATGATGATAAGTGTGCAGATATTTTTTTTGGGTTTATTACCAAAATGGTAAAACGGAACCCTTATGGTGAGATTCAGTCCGTCTGTCACAGCTGGATATCTCAAGAACTAAAATGCTATCCAACTTGAAATTCCGAATAGTTTAAGATGAAGTTTGCCGTACTATTTTTCAAATGTGAAATAATTAAAAATAGGAAAAAAGATATTGCAACAGGGTCTGAACGGAAAATTCAAAGTGGGGCTACTAGGATATGTGAGGTATCATATAAAGAACGCTATGTGCACATTCTCAAACATTTTCCTTTTTTTAGGCCGCATGGTTTTCGACTTTTGAAAAAAGAAATGTAAAAACAATACTTTCCCCTTCCCCCCTTATTAAAAAAACCTGAAATTATTCTATGTGATGAACTATACATAAAGGTTGCAGGAAAAATAAAACGATGTCTCTAAATAGCACACTTTTTCAGATATCGTCAAAAAAATTACATTAGTTCTATTATCGCTCAAGAGATGGCACTGACCTAAAACTGCAATACTTTATGCAATATAATACCTACTAAACGGAAACTCAAGTGCGCGAGTCCGAGTGATTTGGACCTAATGATGATTAAACCGGTTTTTTTTCATATTACAATATTTTAATAATATAGTAGTCGTGCGTGACCCACAGTACAAGCTATTATTTAACTTGCTTTCATCATCAGCCTATAGCAGTCCACAGCTGGACCTATGCCACTCCAATTTAACTTGCCTTGTTAGTTCGTAAGTTAGAAGACATTTAGTAAAAATTTGCAAGCTGAATTAAAACTACTTCCAGCCAGACTTCGGACGAAGGAACTCCTCAAAGATAAGCCTCGTTTTTAATAAAAATTTAACAGTGCTTTATTACTGTCGTACTGGGATTGCATTCGTTAGATTCTTAATGCTCGTCTCAATACTGAGACCTGAAATTTCAATGTGTACTACAAAAACTGGCGTAAAATATCGTGCCCGTGCGTAAGAGGGCTTTTTAATGTCCATTTTTAGGGTTCCGTTTTTGTATGTCAATTACTTCCTCAGGCCTTTGGAATTAGTATGTAATACTCATACGTCAGTATGTTCCCTTGTAAAGGCCATTAATTTGCAACTGTCACTTTTGTCAGTGTCACACGTATTAGTGTCAAATTTGACTATCTAATGTCGATTGTTCAAATTTCAAAATACATAATATTTGAAAAATAAATAAATGGCCTCTACTATATTGATCAAAAAACTTGTGTCAGTAAAGTTAAGCAAGGGAGAATTCGATAAAATACGATGGCTTAGAGCAAACAACGCGGAGAAAATGTTTAAAGCAATCTCGTTAGTTGACCCTTTTTATTTTTGCTAGGTTTGTGAGATATTTCGTAGAATATGATATTGCTAATAGTAAGAAGTATCATCATCATCATTTCGGCCGAATGACGTCCACAGCTGGGAATAGGCGTCCCCCAAGCACCGCCACTTCGACCGGTTCTCTGCATCTGCAAATCCATATAGATCAATATATTATTTAGTAGCCTGTAAAGTCCCACTGCAGCGTATATTTATAGTCCTGTTCTCATACAAAGAAGTAAGAAAGTAATGAGAGATGTGATTGTTAATGAAACTGCAAATTTACTGTAAGTTGGCATTGTCAAGGATTGACATCGACAG
Organism: Aporophyla nigra; assembly: GCA_947507805.1. NCBI lineage: Eukaryota > Metazoa > Arthropoda > Insecta > Lepidoptera > Noctuidae > Aporophyla > Aporophyla nigra. Next base: position 23,444,483 of record OX382297.1, on the reverse strand, counting down.
AAAAGAAGTAATGTTAGGAACAGTCAGATTAGTAACCCACCTTAACTACTTACGGAGGAAGTGCCGGGTTGTGTGCGAAATTTAAATTCTCTTCCTTTTTGTTTGTCCTCCTCTTTCTCAAAGACTCCCTCTTTGAGATCTTAGACAGTTGCGTTAGAAGCCCGAAAGTCTGACAACCATTCTTACCAAGGGGTATTGTATTGCCCAATTGTGGCGGTCAGATAGGCAGTTACATCATGTGAAATACTGGTATTCAGACTGCGGTACTTTATTACAGATCTCTGAAAAAGGTACTAGAAAATCAAGAACATAAAAAAACTTGCAGACTGTGCCTTAAGCCTGGCTACAGGAAGCTATTTGATGATCATGGCTTTGAAATTATCGCTGCAATCAAACAAATATTGCATATAGAGGTACAATTTTTTTAGTAATTATACAGGAAGGATTTCTGAGACAGGGTTGTAAAGGCGGTCCCTTAAAAATCCATTCTGTATTTTATGGAATTTTATTTTATGAAAGAAACCACTAATCCTACTGAGAACCTTTGTAGAAGTTTATATTTATGTATTTCAAGGTTACTGAAAACGATGGTAAACCACAGCACATATGCAGATCATGTGAGGTGGTATTGAGAAATGCTGAGCTACTGAGGCAAACTGCTGAGGTCACACAGTGGAGATTGCAACAGGAACTTGAAATGGGTATGTATTATGAGGCTAAATAAAAAGTATACAACCATAATATTATTATTTTAGAATGGAATTAAATTTTGACGATTATGAAAACTTTGACATCATTTAAAATCTGAAATCTCTTGACATTATATTTTAAATTGTTTGAGATTATATTTAAAGCTTTTAAGACATTGTATTTCAAAGCTGTTTGACATTTTAATTAAGTATATTGTATGTTTTTTTTTTTTTTGACATTACACTAGTCATTATAATTATATTATTTTTGAACTATCTATTAATATTTCAAAACTATTTGACATTATTCTTGAAACTGTTAGTACTATATTTTGAAATATTCAAATTAGGCTGTCCCCTGCCGTTCACTAGTTCCTTTCCTACTGCTTTATCTGGGAAGAAGTTAAGACTACATAAGTATACATACACAAAGTATACATATATAAGAATTAATTCGAAAATAAGATACAAAATGAAAGAATATATGGAAGAGTCTTCTTTGTTGTGGGTGAGTCTGCATTCTTCCAATCACATTTGTAACCTTTTAAATATCTCAAGAGCCATAGTCAAACAAATAGTAGCTAAGTTAAAAACGCATTACTTAGGAATCCATGGCAGTAAAATTTTGTTGAAGTAGTAAAATATTTAGTATAATTCAACAACAGGGTTTACCTACTGATAATGTGGATTGGAAACGAAATATTTTTGCATGGAATTTTATTTTAGACAGTAGGTAGGTAAGCCTGAAATATCACTTTGATAAAGCGTAGCTAACTTTATGGTTTGCATGTATGATGGTTAGGGAATTTTATTTATGAAACACTTTGAACCTTCACGCATATTCAAATAAGGTTCATTTTAGAGCAACTAAACTTAAAATCATTATTTTCAAACTTTACAGTGACATGTACGGCATCAGACAGTGAAACAAAAGAAACCAGTCACCATGGTGGTTACTTTGTGAAGCGGGGCACGAGAGTCGCGAGAGAATGGGCTTGTGGCAAATGTCGACAGACATTTTATAGCCAGGTATGATCATTTAACTCAGCTACACTGGCACAGTTCCTAGACAGCCAGATATTGAATAGTAATTTATATATAATGCTTTTAGCCACTCACGTGTCCGAGCGGCGGACCTACATTCCGGTTGACCGTCCACCCCTGCGCAAGTGAAATTAATATTTTTTTCACTCGCTATTGACGAGAACGGTAATGCCATCTGTGATTTTTCTATTGCACTAGAATATATTGAATAACTTGCTGTATAGAATTCGTGAATTTATACCGTTTTTTTTAAGTAGTGTTTTTGGAGAGCATACTACCCGGGACGCTTAACAGCCCCTCTATCTTGGAAAGCATTATAACCACGGACGCGTGAGTGGTTAGTCATGGTAGACTAGGTTTACCAAAGGAAAGATGGATGGACTATGTTAGAGATGTGACATGGCTGGAAAGAAAGTGACCAACTACTGAGATGATGACTATTAGAGAGGTATGGCGGAAGATATTCTATCCCAAGTAAATTGGGATAAGGGCATGAGTATCTTTATGATGATGATGATGGTGATTATAGTGCTATTAGGAATCAACTTCAAAAACCACCCTTATCTAATAGGTAAGAAGAACGGGCTGGTGTACTCAGCTGCACGTCAGAGCGCGTTTTGCGTACGACACACATCATCATCATCATCATCATTTCAGCCGAAAGACGTCCACTGCCCAAGCACCGCCACTTCGACCTGTTCTGTGCTTCTCGCTTCCAACGTATTCCTGCGGCCTTCACCAGGTCATCGGTCCATCTTGTGGGAGGCCTTCCAACGCTCCGTCTTCCAGTACGCGGGTGCCACTCCAGAACCTTCCGGCCCCATCGGCCATCTGTTCTGCGAGCAATGTGCCCTGCCCACTGCCACTTAAGTTTGGCAATTCTTCGGGCTATGTCGGTTACCTTGGTTTTCCTAGGGATCTCTTCATTTCTACGACACACACCCTTGCCTAAATACCTACTCACCATCATCATCTGCCTAGTTTTTTCCCACTTATGTCGTGGTCGGCTTCGAGAATGCCGAAGTACTTTGCCCTATATGTGGCCATCACTGGGCAGTTTAGTAGCACATGTGCTGCTGTTTCGTCCTCCTCCATGCAGACCCTGCATATCGGACTATATGTTACTCTTATGATAAAGAGGTGTTTATTTAATTACCTATGGTCAGTTATAGCTGCTGTTACTGTATTCAGCTGTTTGTTTAGGCGGAGCACCTGTTTCGTAAAACGGGCATCAATAGTAGGAAGTGATTACCATAGTTTGTGATGATGATCCTTGGTTCGTTTTCTTACCAGAGTCCGTAGGTGTCCGAAGGGATTGGCGCCATGGGTTCAGGTCCCAAGGGTGTCATGTTGGCAAGTTCATCGGCTGCATTGTTGCCTAGCGAACTTGTGAATTTGAACACTATGTGGGTCATTTTTTATTTTTGTTTTCTTTCTTTCCAAGTTAGTTGTAATATGATCTGGCAGTTTGAGTAATCATTTATGTGGCCATCCCAAATGTCCTTTCTTTGGTATTGTTCGTCAAAGCGTTGAGCGCCGCATGATTAGTGACAAATGCTTGCACTGACTGGAAAGGTCCACTCAATCTGTGTGGTTCATTCTTCAAATGACCATTTCAGTCACCAATCTACATGGTCTTCACATGATGTGAACAAGATTATGTCTGGACTTTAAAAGAGACTGTGACCTCTGAGTTTGTTTCGGCCTTTCTTCTCAGAGTAGTCAGTTAGGAAACGCCGACCTCATCTAGTCTAAAAAAATATCATTGACATGAGTGTTCATACAAACCTACTTACAGAAATAAAATCATTTATCATTTAACCCTAGAAGCCTAATCTATTTAGGACGTACACAAAGCCTTAATATACGTCTCAGAGTCGTACACATATAAATTACGATCTGTATGCAAAACTATCCTTAATTTAGATATACTATTTTGCTATTTAGGAAATTTTAATTTGGAATATAAACTAAAAATAAAACAACACTGTTATGAATTATAACAATAATGACAGTTATTTATTACAAAGAAAAAAGAATATGCATAAATTGGAAAAAAAATAATTAACTTCTTAAAAATCAACTGAAACATATATTTTTTTCTACAAAATCGTTTTTTTTTTTTAACGCTAATAAGTTATTCTTAGAGCAAACATTAAATCTAATCAGACTTTAAAAGACTAGCTAAACTTTAAGAGCAGTCTACACACATATCAACCTTGTGCTCGCCACACACAGATTTTTTACATTTATAACACACTAATTTTGACATTCTCCTTTTTTTATAGGAGCAAAAGGAGCAGTATTTACGTTTTTTTGGCTCGGATTCTTCTTCTCGATTTTCATTATTTGAATCAGTAGGTTTTACGAGAATTTGGCTTATATTTTCTCGTAAAGATCTTTTCAATGTCGGAGCTTCAAGTCTCTTCTCCATCCAAGGCGTGACCAAATCTGTGCTGAGTTGCTTCATGAATTTTCTTCTGTTCAATGGTTTTTTATTATTCTTCATCATGTTATGGCCATATATTATAGCAGAATTAACGAAAGCCATGTTTAAGATAACATAAAATACAGCCATCGGCCATCTATTAGTCTTGCGGCTGCACGACATTGAGGAGCACATTTGATCAAATGAGTCTATTCCACCTTTCGTTTGATTGTAAAACAGAATCATGTCAGGTTTACCACTTGAATCATTTATTACTGCATTTTCATCGCACGAGGATAAGAGATATACCATCTTTGCAGGTTTTGGCTTATACGATACAAGTGTCAGGGGGCCATCAAAACAAAACATAGAGCTGCCAACGGGACGTGATCTCGAGTTCTTCAATTGTTCAGGGATCTCCCGTTTATTTGATCGTATAGTGCCTACTATAGTCAATTTATAAGGCTGTTTTGGAGTAAACTTTTGGCTAACGGTATGGACGTAAACCAATTGTCGCAGGTTATGTTCCTGTTCGATCCATGAATAGTCTGTGACAATTTCTTTATATAAAATTCACCAAGTGGTACCCCGCCAGTATTTGTACTCTAAAACCGAGTAACTGTTCATCAATTGTCACCTCAGATCCAGGAGTATAATTGATTTGACATTGCTTTATAAAAAGTTCTCAAACATTTCTAGCTGGTACAAAGGCATCATTTGGTCGAAGAGTTGATCTCAAAGTCTTATCATCCATCCTAAGGCATCTGACTATGAACTCAAATCTTTCTTTGCTCATAGCTGATATGTATCGTGTACCAGAAAAAGTAGGATCAAAAAGTTCATCTGTTAAAAGATGATTATCTTTCATGACTGCAGTCAAAGTCAATAATCCAATAAATGCACGAATTTCTAAATCAGTGACATCTCTATGAGTCGCTGTAATTTTTCCTACCTTTTGGCGTTTAGAGATCATTTCAACATTAGTCCATTTCACAATTTGAGATAAAATTTCATCAGTTATGAATAAATTAAAAATTTGCGCTGGATCAAAAACATTTTTACACATGCGAGCTGGACCTCGGGAGGTACGGACTATGTTCATAGCTGGAGGTCTGTGATATGTTTGAGCTTTAACAGTTGACCAAATGTGTCCATTCTTACCTCGAAGAGTATTACCACGAACACGATAAATTCGCCCCGAGTTGGCAGGTGGTGAAACACGGTCAGCGTCAGATGATGGATCGGCTTCCGCAACAAGGGCTGGGTCGGTTTCTTCAAAGGGACCAGATTCTTGTAAAGACGAAACGTATTCAGTCACATAATTATTTTCATCTTCGCTTTGAACGTCGTCGGTAATCTGGTCATCCTCAACTTCGGAACTTAAATCTTCCGAAGAAGGATTATCTTCCTCGTTTAATATTGCTAAAATATCGTCTCTGTCTAATGTTTTAGACCGAGACATATTTATACCTGAAACAACGCCGAAAATAGACATAAAATATACGAAAAACAAACAAAAGTAAAATCACACAAAACTAGTTAAAAGTTACACAAAACCTAAACATACGTCTCGCAAGCGTACTATACTTCGATAAATCAAAAATGGCGGGACTTACCTTAATGACACGGGCACCATCCGCTAGCTCCCATCGGCCACTGAGTTGGCGAAAGAGCACAACGCGCTAGCTTCAATCGTTAGAAAGAGACAAAAGATATTCGGTTGCGTGTACGCCTCGCAGGCGTAGATTAGGCTTCTAGGGTTAAACCGCTGTGTCCTTTGATCCATTGAATGTTTATGTTATTGACGCTACCCTCCTAGTTGATGCGCTGGTGGCACTGGTATATCCCGCCCACTGTCATCCTTGCTGCTACGTATTATGGGATCTGTCAGTCAGATTGTTTTAATAGAGGTGTGGTTCACTATCTCTTTGTTAATTTTAACTTTTTTTTGTACATTGTAGGAGGAGTTCACGGCACATGAGAATTTGCCGACGTGTCGCAGCAGTAACAAGTTCTTTGTATGTGAGACCTGTGGATTAGAACTGAAGTCTATTACAAGGTTGAAGAGACACAGGTAAAGAATCTCTCTCCTTATAGTATGCTTCTCTACACTTGGCATATTTTCCTAAATATTTACGTTATTTTAGATAAGACAAATGTACCTTGGCTAGTCATTAAAAGATAAAAATTATTTTCGCAAAAGCAAAATAACTTGAATATTACGTTTTGTTGAAATAAACCAAATGAAGTGCCATCACCGACCCAAGGTTCAGATAGCCGACTGTTCACCAACTGTCCCACCCTAAAAATATAGAAATACTAGGTTTTGCTCGCGATTTCGGCTGCGATCCAGGTTGAAAAGCAGCCTTATGTGTGTTTATCTGTATGGCAAATTTCATCCAAATCCATTAAACCGTTTTAGCGTAATAACCAAATAAACTTTTTTCATTTATGACATTTTACTTACTTCCTACTAATATTAAAAATGTGCAAATTTATGAGGGTGTATGGATGTTTGTTACTACTAGCACGCAAAAGCTACTGAACGGATTTCAAAGAAATTTGGCACAGATTTTTTTTTAACCCGGATTACCATGTTCCCGCGGGTTAATTTGCCACTGGCAAAAGCTAGTTATTACTATTAAATTTAACCCGTATACTTTTCACCTAAATTCATTTAATCCTCAATTTAAGGCTGATTCACACTGGAGAGCTCCACTACCCATGTACTCACTGCCCTTACCGTGCGCGCACGAAGTACGCACTGCTGGTCCATGAGCGAGCACACAGTGGCGTGCGGCCGCTGGCCTGTCCGCACTGCCCGGCCACCTTCCTCAACTCTTCGAACCTGGCGTCACATAAGCGCAGGCATCTACCGCCAGCTTATCACTGCACGATGTGTAATAAGGGCTTTAGATTCAAAGAGGTAACGATTTAATTACGTAAAGAATAACAACATAACGTAAAATCCCATTTCTTCCTGTGGGTGTCGTAAGAGGCTACCAAGGGACTTATTAGACAATGGGCAGCAGTGTTCTCTACGCATTTTACCACCATATTGCGATCGCTAACCCGCCTGCCAACCGTAGCGATTATGGCAACCCGGGGGGGGGGGGGGGGGGTCCCACCAAACTGGGGGAGGCCTATGTGCAGCAGCGGACGTCTTTCGGCTGAAATGATGATGTTGAACAATTTAATTTAGTTGGCGACTATGAAGTTTATTATTCAAAAGATTTCTAGGCCATAGCATAATCAGCGAATAATATTTGGTAAAGTTGAGGAGGCGTGTATCCCAGCAGTGGGCTGTTGGGACACGGGCGTCCTCTCTTTGGGAGAGTGGGCTGTAATTCACCACTTGGGTCCAGTGTGAGTTGGTAGATGTCGCAGTCACATGTCTTCGATTATTATTTCTAAGACATTTCGGTTTCCTTGCTATGTTTTTCTTCACCATTTTGAGAGCAGTGGATGAAATAATTTACATAGAGTAAAACGCCTGTCTGGGTTCGAATCTACGACCTAAAACTCGTAAGCCGTGCACGTTACCACTGAGTACTTCCTCTCCATGTGGTACTGCGATGGTCGATGGATGGTTATCGGAGGTGATCCTGTATTTTAGTCTAATGTAGCAACAGAGTTTAAGCTGAACAATATTCCTTGATTATTGCTAATTTAATGTTGACCTACTACTAGTTCCTCTGGCCTTATAACCGGTCCCTTTATTCATAAAAATAAATACACAGATTATACTGTTATCATTCTCCACAGGCACTTCAGAACCATTTAGCAACACAACACAGTACTGCCAAGCCCCATATTTGTAATTCATGTGGAAAATCATTTTCAACTAGGTAAGTGTGTTATCCCTATTTTCAAGAAGCGTTTACCATTCATAGGGGCTCGGATAGCCTAACTTTAGACTACAATAACTGATGATGTTGGTCTTTTGTATACCCCTGCATTTGTTTATAAACATTGCCTAAACTTAAAGATTTTCGAAGTTCAAAAATCGAAAAGGTACATTAATCATTTGCTGGTTATATTATACTTAACTTTATGCAATGTTAATAAACTCCTAAGAGTCAGTTACATTAAAACCTAAGTCCCATATTGAGCGCCAGGTGAGAAAATATGGAATGTGCAGGCAAGATTTAGAAAGGATTGATCAGATCTTCTCCGTAAGGTGCATAGCCAAAACACATCTGGCACAGCACAAGAAACTCTATTGTGCATTCGTTGACTTGGAGAAGGCCTATGACAGTGTGTGCACAGAAGAACTGTGGTCAACACTATCTATTTACTGTGTGGAATTGATACAGGCACTGAAATCTTTATACAAAGATTCCAGTGGGATTTAGGGTAAACTGGTTGTGCATCTCCAGGGTTGTTAGACAGGGCTGTGTAGCGTCACTGTATGGCTGTTCAACTTGTACATGGATAGTTGTTTTGATTTGAAAGAAGGTGAGTATGGATTGATAATGAGTGAGTTGCTAGCGTTGTTTATATAACATCACGCTACAACCCTTAGAAGCCGAGCAAAAAGAAAAAAGTCACGAATACGAAGACTTCGCACGGCATTCGATGCGACGGGGAAGGCGGGGGAGCAAGAAATTTAACGCGAACGAAGTCGCAGGGTGAAGCTAGTAAATGATAAGAGTGTGGAGCAAGTGAGTTCGTATATTTGGGGAGTTTTTTTTACAAGGGATGGAAAGATTGGTAAAGATGTGAAAAGAAGAGTAGATGCAGGAAATAATGTAAATAGTGCGATACATGCGATTGTGACCAACCAATTGATGTCCGAAAAGACTCGTCTGGCTGTTCACAATGGTCTGCTGGCTACCTATGCGTATTTATGGAAGTAAATGTTGGATATGGCTAAAGAAGCAAAAAAACAGAATTAATGCTGTGGAAGAGATGTCAGCAGAACTGAAGGGGTCTGCTAGGACCGATGCCTGCCAGGGTCGCGAGATTGTTCGAAAGAGAAACCGTGACCCTGGCACATGGGCATTTAAGGAACACGGGTAGGTTTTAGTCAGTAAAAGTCTGACACGACGCCCTCCCGCTCCGCCCAAGAGCGGGAGACGTCATTTGATGATTTCCCATCCAAAAAAAAAAAATGCTGTGGAAATGCATTCCTTGCGAAGCATGTGTGGTGTAACTATGAATGATGTGATGTGATAAGACAATGATGCAGTTCAAAGAAGATGTAGTGACTTAAATTGAAAAGAGTATGCTTAGATGGTTTGGTCATGTTGCGAGGATGACTGAAGGAAGGCATACAAAGGCAGATGTGAATGGAAATGCCGGGAGGGGGGGGGGGGGGGGGGGAGGCCTAGGAGAACATATAGTGACCTTATTGGTTATTATATATAGTGACCTTATGTTTTTCAGAAAGGTCAGGTGCGTAGTACTCGAAACCGGCGTGTGTATATGAACAGATCAATGAACCTAAACAAGGCAAAAAAAGGACTATTTAAGGATCATAGTAGGCGGCATTCCGTAGTTTCTGCCTACCCTCACGCGAAAAAGGCGCGAGTTTATGTCTGTATTGAACGTCACTCAATACTCAAGCATTACTTAAAACTAGTTTCAACCAATCAAATGGCTTGAATCTAGTTTTAAGTAATGTTTAAGTTTTGAGTGACATTCTGTAATATGAATGTTGTAATTAATGTTCTGTATCATTTCAGAAAGATGATATGCCGACATGAGCGGAGAGTTCACAACCGACCAAGGCTACGATCTGGAATAGTGCCTACGTACTTACGACAGCAACAGGAACAGTTGACGTAGAATTCTCATATCAGCATGTTGCACTCCACTGCTGGATATCGTCTTCTCCAATTGCACACGATTTGCCGCTACTCATGCATCTGCTACCAGGCATTGTGGAACGATTGTTGGTTCACCTAAAACCTGATGACTTGTATCTTGTTTGATGATGACACGGGCTACACTCACAGATGTATAAAAACATTAGCTTGTAACTATTTAGCCAAAACATCACAAGTGTGCAACATAAATATTGTAAAATAGTTTTGGATTAATCCTTGATCAGGTCAACTCTGAGTAAATTATTATTTGATGTAAATCCACTATTAGAAAATGGTACAACTGTTAGTGAGATTAAATAAACATGTTCAAACTACACAGTGGCTAAGAATCACTGTCCATTTCATTAAATTTTATAACTGCAAAAGAAATTATGTTGTTTACATTTAGTTTGTCATCTAATTTATAGGTTAACTTGGAATAAACATTCTCATCAATTTATGGAACTGACAATTGTTTTCTTTACCAAAATGTTAATTTTCAGCACTGAAATTAGTTAAATTTACTTTCAACTCAAAATGAACAATGCAGCATATCAACAATTAGCAAAACACTGGTTGCTAACACAGAAATTATGAACTAACCTCATGATGCAAAATGTCACTCAAATTCAGAACTGCGGATAGAAAATTAAACAAAAACAAAATAGTTTTTTTGGAATTTATTTTTAACTTATAGTCCTAAGTCACATCACTTCTTGGCAGCCGCGCCTACCTTCGATTTCTTGGTACCACGCACCTTCTTCATCCTGTTCTTGCGTTCCTTGCGCTGCTTGCGTGTGGGCCTCTTCTTCTCGTACAGGCCATGGCGGGCCAGTCTGTGCTTAGGCTCGAACTTCTTTGCCAAGTCTAACGTGTCGTAGATCAGGGCGAAGCCAGTTGACTTGCCACCACCGAAGTTGGTCTTGAAGCCGAACACGAACACAACATCAGGCGTCACCTTGTACATCTTCGCCAGCTTCTCGCGGATCTCAGTTTTGCTGACAGTAGGCTTGCCAGGGTGGAGGACATCGCATACCATCTGCTTACGCGCCAACAATCTACAAAAATAGCAAAAACGTTGTTACACATAACCTGTCATGGCGAGGCGACCACTTTTCTTACGGATTTTAACTCGCACCACTTCGAAACCATATGATTTCCACATTTACCTGTTGGTCATGAATTTGCGCGTGCGAATTGTTGCTGTTCCTTCAGTCATTTTGAATTATTTTAGAGATTTCGCCGTAAACGACGCACGTGTCTCCAACACTCAGAGAAAAAGAACGGCGCCTCAATGTTGCCAGTGCTAAAAGAAGAATTCCCTACATACCAAACTTGTCAAGGATTACGGGAAATTATTAAAAAAACACATATATTTAATAGCGTCTATGTATATTCGAATACAATACGCAAACGAAACGTAAATTACAAACTATTATATAGAAATAATATAACATTGTTTGTGAATTATTCATCAGCTGTATATAAAAATAAGGCGATTTTTTGAGTTGGTAACATATTCCAAAATAATGCGTTCATCGGCGGCGTTGACCGAAACTTTAAAACTGCGTTCAATTTCAATACGTCCTACATTTAACTTCATAATTTTCAATGAAACAGTGAATCATGATTTATAGGTTCTAGGTCCTGCATAATTATTGTGTTAAATGTGTTATTGTATATACACAATAATGACTATCATTAATATCCATGAACAAAACTTTGTTCATGGTTTTCTTTGCCACTCTGTCAAACTTGTAAGTCGATGCTCATTGCCGCATTATTTATCATTTCCATGGCATAAGGCCATAAACCTTGACCTTTGATAAATGTTCGGCAAACCATTTTCTTTTCAGCAAGGAAATTCACTAATGCGCTTTTATTTTAAGGAATCAGAAGTCAATAAATTAATAAAATGTTGGATGGATGGTTTTTGGGCCTATTGTTATGAAATTACATAACTACATAGAAACCGCATTAGTGCTATCATAATGATTGTATCAGTATCATGATGTATGCTTCATACTCTCGTAGGTATATGGATGAGCAGAGCTGTTACATAATAGAATTAATCAGAATTTCACACACATTGTTATATTTGAAAATATTGTCGATGTAAATCCATTTTAAATCATTAATAAATTATTCAGTTTGACTTTCCATGAAAAAAAAAAAAACGCTTCCCTATTTTGGAATAGAAATGCAGAGTACCTATAGTTGAACATAAAAAAAACATAGGTACATAATGTCCAGGGAATTCACGGCAAAGAGATAATGTCAATGACTGAAGATACATGAAGTAACCTATTACTCTAATGGATATCAGCAAAGTAAAAACACGGAAAAGGAATTTCAAAATAGCGGGCGTAAAATAATTATTGTTTATTTTGTTTTCGGTGCCTGATAGTTTTTCGAACGCACTCGTATTGTTGGAGTCTATTTTGCAGCTGATTACCTACTCGTATTATTTACATTAACGTACTGTTGCTAATAACATTCTTTTAAGCTTGACTGGAGTTTATGTGGTTGACTTGATTTGATAGTGATAAGCACCTTATCATTAGATGTAGAAAGCGCTTGCAAAACCAGCTACCATATCCATGAAAATATTATTTTCTCATACATTCACTGCCGAACTACCTACTACGGTTTAATAAGAACAATAAAACAAGTATGGCCCTAGCTTGTCTCTGTTAACGTCATAGGTTCAGAAAGTCATGTCCTATCAAGTGGGACTTTTCCATCAGGCACCCCATTATAACATAACAATTTATATTTGCTGCGTATGTTGACAGACCATTAAGTAAATCACCCTCGAGGGATCAGTCTTCTTTTACGTCAAAGGTTTTGCGTCAAAGCGTCTACCATGACAAAGAGCAAAGAATAAAATATAAAGATTCATTGTAGCGTTCAAAAGAGCAGAACCTGAAAAAGTGGAGGAGTTTAAATTAACATAAACGTTCTTGCTCAGTGTTTTTCTATAGGCGCTTTAACTCTGTTTCTAATCTAAATACAAAAAAAAAACAAACACTATTTCTTTGAATCATAAGCAATATGTGGAAGGTTCAAGCTGAAAATATGCATTAGCAAAGCACATTGCTTTTTAATTGAGTACCCATTTCAAAATGTAGGTAGGTAACTCTGTGTTTCGCTGTTCAAACAAATGACGTTTCTATGACGCACTTAATTTATTAAATAAAATATTAATAAACCATGATGTACTAAACAGCATTCTACCTTCTTGCATAATAACGCAATAAATTTCTACGTGACGTCACGGATACGCAACGAGCCTTCAGCCAGACTTGGCTAGTTTAAATAGACCTCTGACCTACTAAATAAAATCCCTTCGTCACTCTACGTTGGTAAGTGTAAGGAGGGGGAAGGAGGCCAGGGGTCCTGGTGGTGTCTATGGAGGCGCCACCCTAGCCACCCCATATTGATCGTCGTCTCATGCCGGTCGTATATAGACTGGGGATACCGTTATGAGTGCTCGTCTGTCCTACAATTATTTTCCTTGAAGGTTTTATGCAGGTTAGTGAAGACTATATATTTTTTGTGTCGACTCTGTCTGGCTTGCTATGCGGATTTATAATTTAAATTTGGAAAATCTTAGACTAATGTTATGTCAGCTGTTGTTTCCCGCGCCAGTGGAAATTAATGTTTTTCTTTTTGTATTGAATTAAAACATTATTGTTCAAGCTTATCCCGGACACAGAAATAGTAAAATCATATTGAAGCCATAATACTGTATTTAATTGTAGTATTCTCCGTTTAAATATTGTGTTTATCACATCGTTTGCATTTTGATATGACTTTCTGCTTTTCCTTTATTCTGAATTATTATATTTCTTAATGACCGTACCTATTACGGAGAAGGAAATATAATTGATCAAGGGTCTTGCTCTTATTTCATGTATTCCGTAATTTTTTGATTTCTTCTCTGATGTTTTCTCGAGATTTTCGAGAATAGTTACCGAAATCAGCCAATCAAGCTAGGCTGTAGCTAATGGTTGGTGTTCATAGTTATTGTTTAACATTATATTGTTGTTACTGACCCTTGCTGCTATTAAATGATATATGATAATGTATCGTATATTACGATGGCGCCAAAACGAATAATCGGTACATATACCTCATAAACTGGAATTAAATAAGCAAAGTATTCATTTTTTCTCTCACAGGTCATCATGTTATCGTTTATGTGATAATACCTCCAAGGTTTTGGGAAAGGTTATCATGGTATGTAAGGAAGTTCGATTTTCAAGTTTCTAAAGTAGGTAGGTACCTATTGGAATAATAGTGTCCAACCATATAATCAATGTTGTCCAATGTTGGGCAAAGGCCTAGATTTGTATTGATGGAACAGTGTAGGTTTTCTGAGGAGCTGTACCCGGGTTAGTGTAGGTACAAGCAGCTACCTATATTGTACAGAAACACATGTCACTTTATGTCCAAATTTTGACCTGCTTTGTCGATCCATCAGGTTAAGCTGCGTTTACCGCGGTTGGTCCGTAAATGGGTGACCATCTTTACATACCAAGACCCCTTCGTGCCTCGGAAAGCAGTTAAAGCCGTTGGTCCCGGCTGTCATTCGTGTATCTTTTGACAGTCGTTACGGGTAGCCAGAAGCCCGAAAGTTTGACAACAAGTCTTACCCATGTGGTATAGTATTAACCCAGTAACCGGGTTGTGGCAGTCGCTCCTTGTAAAATACTGGTATTCAGCTGCATCCGGTTAGACTGGAAGCTGACCCCAACATGTTTGAGAAAAAGCCAGGCAGATAATGTGTGTTTGTTAACCCCGTTGAGACTTTCTGATTGTGAGTTGCTTGGTTCCAATAGAGAGATACTTCCTTACTATCTTGTATGTCCTAAGGGCGGGACGTAGCTGATGTTAACTTAATTATTATTTAAGACCTGTGTTATGCACCTACCTATGATCCACAATAAAGTTTGAATTGAATTAAATCAATTATTCTGATGCTCGTCATTTCAATAGTATCCTAAACAACTCCTCGACTTGCCCAGCCAATTACTATTTTTTTTTCTGAATTCAGAGGGGTAATTGCGTAACACACAAACAGTAGGAATGACATTAATTTTGATAGTTCAACAACATTCATTGCGCCACTTACGTTGATGAAGCGACAAATTTTTCGAACATACGAAGCAATGGATTAGCAATATCTCTGAAAAATTAAGGAATGAGGGCGCTAATCATGGTCTATCTGTG
Organism: Aporophyla nigra; assembly: GCA_947507805.1. Taxonomy (NCBI): domain Eukaryota; kingdom Metazoa; phylum Arthropoda; class Insecta; order Lepidoptera; family Noctuidae; genus Aporophyla; species Aporophyla nigra. Next base: position 23,429,277 of record OX382297.1, on the reverse strand, counting down.
TGTCAAGGAATAAGGGTGATATCGTCTATCTGTGTGTCAGATTTTATCCAAATTTGTTCATCCTTCAGCTCTATTAGCCAGGTTATGCGTGATCATCTTCAGAAACTTTTGGTATCAGGGGCATAATGTCGTCCCTAGCCGCCGCAGGAGGAGACGCCCCGGACGTCGGGAGTCGATAGCGGACTCCCGGCCACCGTAGGTGCGAGCTTGAGGGCGGTATGGACCAGGCTCTGGTTGACTCGGGTCGAGATGTCAGCAGTACTGAAGGGGTCTGCTATGACCGATGCCTGCCAGGGTCGCGAGATTGTTCGAAAGAGATACCGTGACCCTGGCACATGGGCAACTGAAGGAACACGGGTGGGTTTTAGTCAGTAAAAGTCTGACATGCCCTCCCGCTCTGCCCAGAGCGGGAGAAGTCATTTGATGATTTCCCATCCAAAAAAAAGGGGCATGATGTGTTGTTTGGTTGTCCTATTTCGGTTTAGCTAAGTGTAATATACCTATTTCGCAGTGACCTACGCGAGAGGTAAACATAGCTCACCCCCTGTTCACTTAAATAGATTAGGTTTAGATAGTCGTTAACTCTATAATATATTATAATGATATTATACAGGGTTGCACGGACATCGACGGGCAAACTGAAAATATGCTAGACGGTCTCCCCTAGTTTAGAAATGTTATAAAGAATGCAAACATTTGTTTCACAGAAAAATACTCTGACAACATTGTGACCGCGTAATAAAATGTATGTCAGAGATTTTTTTTCTAAGGAACCAACTAAAAATTTAACGTTTGGGGCTTCAATTTTTCGTCGTTCGAATCATGTACGTACTAAATCCGTTGTATAAGGTTGTGCGTCGAAACTCGAAACACAACGTTGACAGGTTGATGTCCCTGCCACCCTCTATGATATGTAGGTAAATCACATACACCACACACACTCCAGATAACACACAAACTTTACACATACGCTCATACCATACCTGAAATCACCTATCTAGTCTCCACTCTGGAATTCGTATCCGGGGCCCAAGATACAGACTAACTTTCTAGTTTGAGGTTCACTGGCAAATAATATACTGTAACTAGCTGTAGGTAATATTTAAGCTACTCATGTCGTCTCAACTTGATGCTAATCTATGTTTGCTTACTGTAGTACCTAGACAATAAATATTTTCTAATGGTTATAGACCAATAATGAATGGGTTACGAGAGTCGGAGAGCATTTTGAACCTAGTAATTCAATTGTAGAAACTGTTGCATCTTCAAATAGAAGATTCTTATTAAAATTTAATTCTTCAGGGCATGTTTTTCATCTGCTCAGTAGTTACAAGATATAGGCCCTATTAATTTATTTATTTACTTAACTTAATTAATACAGAAACCTATACCGATCTCTGATTCTTAGTGAGTACTTTTTTTAATAAGCCATTCTTTCCTTACTTTTCAGAGTTAAATAACGCAACCTCGCGTTCGCGTCTAAAAAGTTGCCGTTCTGTGGCGCAACATCGCGCCACACGCCGTCAACACGCGTGTATGGAGGACGTCACTGAGCAGACGATCCTACCCTGGTTCTTAATGGTGGCCGGTCAAAACAAGCCAAATACTTTGAAACTTAACAGTGCGGCCCGGCAAGCCAGTCGTTATTCAGCCCGGGACCCGAGATTAAGAACCTAAACACCAATCAAAAGTAATAACTACCAGTATTTTTTGCAAGGTATTATTTGTAGTACAATATTTAAAAATGGAACAAGATTGGGAACCAGTTATTTTGAGATCTACCAGGACTCCGAAGAACAGGGAGGTGGTAAGGGAAAGCGCAGTGAGAGAATCCTTACTTTCCGAATCCACATCAGGAATTTGCAAGGGTGAGGAAGATGATACTTCTAGTGTGGGCACAGCCTCGTTCTCAAGCCCAGACTTTGAATTCAGTACTCGAGAACGGCTACCAACAATCCAGTTGAAGAAAAATACAACTAACCTCAATGATGAAGTTACTGTTTTACTGAATAAGCCGAAAGCAAATCATGTTAAAATAACAGAGAATCCTGCTGATCGAGATATCAGTATTAAGAAATACGATGACGAAAAAGTTGTTAAAGATAAAGTTAAAATCCCTGACGGTGGTTGGGGATGGGTCGTTGTATTATCTTCTTTCGTAATATCCATGATAGCAGATGGGATCAGCTTCTCTTTTGGCTTACTCTACATTGAGTTTTTAGAAGAATTTGGAGCCAGTAAATCAACTACTGCCTGGATCGGTAGTCTGTTCATTGCTGTTCCCCTTCTCTCTGGGCCAGTGATGAGTGCTTTAGTAGACAGATATGGGTGTCGAAGCATGACAATACTTGGTGGCATTATTTCAACGTTAGGGTTCGTTCTAGCATCCATTTCCACAACCCTAGAAATGATGATGATTACATTTGGAGTGATCGCTGGTTTGGGTCTTGGGCTTGTCTACGTTACAGCTGTTGTGTCTATAGCCTACTGGTTTGAAAAGAAAAGGAATTTGGCTGTGGGGCTGGGAGCTTGTGGTACAGGCGTCGGAACGTTCGTGTATGCGCCTATGACGCAATATTTCATTGAAGAATACGGATGGAGAGGTACGATTCTTTTGCTATCTGGAACACTTTTGAATCTATGTGTGTGTGGATGCGTCATGAGAGACCCGGAATGGTGGACACTAGAACAGAAAAGGCAGAGGAATAGTAGAGATGAGGGCAAATTGAAGAAAGAGGAAGATAAGTCTAGGCATTCTAGTTCAGCCTCCATTTCCAACCCTTATGTCTTTGATTTTGATGCTCCAACGCGAGGCAAGAGCATGGGTGGGTTAATTAGAAGAGGATTGTCACCTGAAAAGGTGATCGGCCAAGAGGCAGATAGTATCAAACGTCATCAGAACATTATGAAGCTTAAGAAGTGTAAACGTGATAAACTGAAATCACAATCTGTGGAGAACCTTCCTACTTATCTCACTTATAGCGAAAAGGTATGTATTTCGGCAAGTTCACATCATAATTTGTTCGTCAAAGTCGACCTCTAATTAAGTTTTTTTTTTATTCCAGCTATCCATGGTAACGTTAGACACACTGGTAAAGAAGACAAGCAGAGAATACGGGATCGAGGTGAAATATCCAACATTTGCCATAAACCGATCCAAGAAGACACTGCCAAAGGAACCGAGCAACGAATCAAATGACCCTCCCATGGTTAAATATACGAAACATCCCCTACAAAGAACGAATTCAGAAAAATATGAGAACACAGATAAACCTTCCGACAAGTATGAACTAAAGAATCCACAGAGAAAGGTTCTGAGAAAGGCTAAGTCAGAAACTAAGGATGACAAAGAATTGATAAAGCAAGATATTAAAGAAAACAGGAAAGATTGGCTAAAAAAACAATTGTCAGTGAACCACCATTACTTAAAAGACCTGAAGATGCCTTTGAACTCTATAAGCCATAGGAATGCGATGCTTAATATAAAGAGGTACCGGCTAAAAGCGTCGTCATGTCCAGATATATTTAAGAATTCTATGATAACTATTGATGAGAAGGAAGAGGTAGGAAATAATTTAAATTTAATTATTATCTACATAGTGTCCTTGCCTCTATGACTGTCAATGGATAAGCAATCTAAACTACACAAAACTGGCGGCAGAAACTACGTTCCGTCTTCAACCCACGTTCTTCATCGATTTAACTATGTCTAATTAATTATCGTTACTAATATGTCATTCCTATATTTCCAGAAGTGGTACGACGACTGCGTTAGCTGCCTCGCAGACATGTTCAATGTTAACCTCTTGAAGCAAATGACCTTCAACCTCCTGTGCTTGGGTACCATCTTTCTGTTCATCTGGTTCATTGTGCCTTACTTCTACCTCGCTGAACACATGATTCACGAGGGATACAGCGAAGATGATGGAGCTGTCATGCTGAGCTTGATAGGAATTACTAACACTATTGGAATGGTAAGAGTGTTATTCAGTTCTTATTTTATTCTATCAGCCGTAAACGGCGGTTTCTAAAAGACTTATGAAGTTATTTCCTTTTAAATCAACTGCCAAATCTCATGTGATATTTGAACAAAACATTAAAATCGTGAACAAATAAATCTATCATTTCTAGCACTTCTATTAAAATTCCAAGATTCTGCCAAAAATTTGGTTATGCATGTAAAATAATATAATGTGTCTAATTCATTGGCATGACGCCTAATTCGTCTGTAGTAGAGGCTGTCGTGTCCCAATAAAGTCCTCGGTTTTGGACTGTCGCCAGTGCTGGAGAAAATTTCCAAAGCGGTTTTAGTTACCTACTCTAATTGGATTCCACAAATCCGTTAAATATATCCTCCACCATAGGTTCCGTGTGGTGCCGGAAGTAAAGAATAGCACCATCCCATTGCTTGAGTGCCGTAAGAGGCGACTAAGGGACTTACTAGAGAATGGGGAGCAGCATTCTCCATGCATTTTACCACCATACTGATCGCCAATCCGCCTGCCAAGGGTCGGGATTAACGTAAACCCCCCAACCTGTGGAAGGCTTATGCCCAATAGTGGACGTCTTTCGGCTGAAATGATGATGATGATGACCTCTCACCGAGAGCAGGCCTGTATACCAGCAGTCCACAAATATCACTGTATTTAGGGACGATTAGGTGATCGAAGTATTGACTGTTATTACAAGACAGTCTTTCTGAATTACTTAGTTGCGTTTCTACACTCATATATTCTGACCATCATTTATCATTGATTCTATAGGATGACACTAATTTATTCAAGGTTCTGACCAAGCCTTTTGGCAGGCCAATTTGGCAGTCCCAGACAAAATAATAAATGTCTTCCCTTTTAAATTGTTCATGTCTGCCTTCCCACGAATCACGAGACCGAGCTCGGTCTGGTTTCACTCCAAGGTCCACAAAATTCGAGGTGTTTTGACATAACTGCAGACCAAAATAGATAGCTATCCCGTTTCCAAATGTTTTGGGACGTCGCCTGTGCCAAATTCTGGCCGTGGCGGAATTCTAAATGTATTTCATTATTTACGTCAAGTGTGGAAAGCCCATGTTATTTTAGTTTGTTTGTTTGCTGACAGAACTTTCCAAGGATTTTGACGACATTTTGGTGCAGGGCAGGTCAAGGTGACAGTGACAGTTAGCGCACATGGTGATGGTGTCTACCTAATCGCATAAGTGGTCTAGTGGTCGAAAGCGCTACTGCTGAGCGTCCTCAGTTCGATTCCCAGGTCGGATAAAGTGTTATTGGGTTTTACTATCTGAAATAACTCAGTAGCAGCCCTAAATCTGGATTTGTGCAAGGTTGATTCCAATAGGCTCGTCATCCTATAGGTTCACAACTGCCCTAACCTTTAAGGAAACAAGACGATGTTATGTTTCTTCACCAAAGTTTTCACAGTGAACTTTGTACACAATAGATCGACTTTTACGCCTGAGGTGAAGTTCTGCAGTGTAAACTTCTGTAATCATACACTTATGCACCTCTTTCTGTTCCAGGTCGGTCTTGGTTGGATAGGAGATTTTCCTCAAGTATCCATTGGAGGGCTCTACGCCGTATGCTTAGTCCTATGTGGTGCATCCGTAGCTGCTATTCCACCTGCTGCAGCAACCAATTATTGGATTTTAGCCTCTGCGGCTGCAGCATTTGGGTTGTTTTTCGCAGCATCGTACACGTTTACACCCAGTTTGTTGGTGAAGCTGGTGTCTTTGGATGACTTTACTTCGGCGTATGGACTAGTGTTGCTCGCTCAGGGGATAGGACATCTTATTGGACCACCGTTATCGGGTAAGAAAATGCAAATTATATAATGTAGTTTGATCTTACTACCTCAATTACCTGCGCGACCGTTTTTAAACAACTGAGAGACAGCATACAATTGGACCAGCAACTGACAAAAAAAAATGACCTTTATGGAAAATGCTTCCCATACATAAAATGGAACGAGTACTGATGATCACTTTTGCACGAATGCTAAACATGGTTCGATTCCGAAAGTGTTGTGTTGTGTTGTGTGTGTGTGTTGTGTTTTTCGCGCACTGGACCTTTAACACTCTGCTTAACGCCGAGAGATGAAAATGGAACAGTGTGTGTTTTGAATGCGCTGGGATACACTCTGTTGGATTCTCAATGCTCGGTTTTATGACGGAGAGTTGAAAATTATGTGCGCGAAAAAAATCCGCGGGTCCGGGTGGTCCGCGATATTCTATTTTTCTTACTTTCTTTCAGTTTACAGGTCGCGTAGGTTTGAATTTTGCATAATACCTAGGCTAGACCCTTATGGGTTTGTGTATCTACTTACATAGGCACCAAAGTTACCCCTGTGTGCTGTTATGTTCTTAATTCCAGGCTTTATTTTCGACGTGACATTATCCTGGGAACTGTCATTCTACCTAGCTGGCGGGTGGATCGTTGTGGCTGGGATGCTGATCTCCCTCATACAGCCGGTCAGGAGTTACCAACTTCGTCGCGACGCTCTGGATGAGATAAGCATGGCTTAGTATGCGGGTGTGTGTGTGTACCATCGGTCGGGGAAATGCATTGTTTAGGAGACTGACACATTAGGTTTTGTCGTGTGATAGGATAGCATAGCAATTTCAGATTGGTTAACAATGACAGTTGATGTGACTCTTTAATCGATACGAATACGAACTGACAATTTAGAGGTCTCACACACGAGCGGCATGTTGCCAACTGCAGGTAACTGCAGCCGACGACACGCGGTGATGACGCTGATCTTTGAAGATGGCATGTCGCCGTCTGCCACCGACACGTTTCGACGGCAGACGAAACCTATGACTTTGGCAACATGCCGCTCGTGTGTAAGAGGCGTAAGAGCTCTAAATCGATATTGGGTTTGGAAAACGATTTGTTTTCCTGGCTGTTATTAATACAGTTAAACGGCAAGAAGTTGGTTGACGTCGTTTTATTACATAGGAACTGGACGAAGCTCACGTACCCACGGACGTAATATAATCACAGCGGGATTTGTTCGCGCACTGTATTTTAAACCTTCGCTGTTGAACCCAGCATTGAGAATCCAACAGAGTGCACCACGAGTGAGTCTCAGCGCGTCGAAAAAATAGTGTTCGAATTTCAACTCAATCAAAAAATCCCACCGTGCTTTTATTACGTCCGGGGGGATGTGGGGTTAATGCGCACACGCACAATTTGGTAGAATATTCACCTTTTGATGTATATCTTCTTGAACACCTTGTTCAAAAATGCGTAAAAAAAATCTAAAATAATAAAGCGGTTACATTGTCAATGATGGTCACCTAACGCAAGTCTGATTGGTCAAAGCAGTAAAGCCGCGGCCATTGATTGGTTAACAGCGGTTTCTGTAATTACCTGATTGGCTGATGCAGGCTTCAGATTTCGAAAGATACGATTGTAGAACACTGCCTAGTCGAAGAACTAGCACTACGTTAAATATAATCACTTAAATGGCACAGATTACATTATTAACGGTTCCCATAATATAGGGAACATGCAATATTTTTATTTTTGTTTTCACTTTAAAGAATTCCATGTAGAATAGACCACAAATATATAAAAAAATTAAAACATTGTAATTTATCGGAAAAAATGCGGTTTCAAATTGACAGTTTAAATTTTCCCGCGAAAACGGACCTATAGTTCCGATGACGTCATTCTTGTCTGTCACTGGCCGTATTTGTTCGTCGGCTTTCATACGTTGCGTATTTTTTTCGACTTTCGAAATATATTTTGTAAAAAATTAAAATGGACTATCCATCAACATCAGGTGATCATAACAAAACCACAAATAATCCGATAAAAGCCGCGTTTATTCATGTTTTGTGCCAATGAGTCCGTGACTACTTCAAAAAAGTTTCCAAATAAATTGTTTTTGACTAGACGTTCTGACCAAAATTGAGAAAAAAGTGGTATCAAGCTGCAAAAAGAAATGAAAATTATTCTCCAAAGACCACTATTCGATGCTGTGAAGAACACTTTGACGTAAGTCATAAGGCGAATATACTTGTTATATGTCGTGTGTGTTATACGTCATAAGGCGAATATACTTGTTATACGAGTATGCTTAGTTAATCTGCTTGTACGTAAAAACACGTTAGTTACCTACCTAATACTTACAAAACTTGTCTATAGTAGATTTTTTATTTTACAGTTTGAGATCGACGTCGATAATTGGTAAAAGTTTAAAATGTCTGGAGGAAACCTTTTTCTGAAAAAAGATCTCATGTCAACACTAACTCTTGGTAAATAAATTCCTGGAGTCTGCTTTGATAATCCCAACTATCATTTTTATTTAAAAAACGCAATTAATATTCCCGTAAAATAATATTCACTTTTACAACCATAACCTCAACAAGTCGTCGTAACAAGAGTGACGTCACTAAACGCTGATTGGTGTTTTGAAATACGTTTCGTTTCAAGTAATTTTAATACGTAATTATTGTTAAAAATCAACATTATGTAAAATAAAAACATTGCAGTGGCCCTTCTTTTATACTTTTTAAACATTTAAATCATAAAATTTTCATAAATATTATATTTGCATCTTCCCTATTGCATAAATGTAAATCTAGTATTTTAAGAATATTTACCCCTCTAGTTATGTATGTAAACATACGAGTATATTTAATTTTTGATAAGTAATGGATCTTCCTGAACGAAGTTGTTATATTTTTTTGTAGGAATAGAATTATTTAGTATGAAAATTTAGAACTGTAGTCTTTAGCATTGTCAGTTTGCGACTATTTCGTGTTGCAAACGACACTTTTTTCGAACACGTAATAATTATGCTTGTTTTTTATGGTAATTTTTAAAAATAAATGACAACGTTTTTCTTATTTACCTACCATAGTAAAATTGTATACTTTATGTAGTCTCGATTAATACGTAGGTGAAATATATTGGTTAGTCATTTGAATCTAACATTAACAATACTGTGTCGTTGCCTTATTTTATGTAGACGATTTAAATCCTTTCAATTTGTTAGTCAATTGAAGGCACGACTGTCAATTGGGCCATTTATTTTAATTAAACACCAATTTAAAGCAATTAAGATAATCCGCCTTGTAATGTCGAACGCGTGTCAAGCGAGTCATCTTTGTAGAATGATGTTTTTTAATTGTGATCATTTTACTGTCTGCTTGAATGAAAATGCTTTGCTTTGGTAAATCAAATCAGGTATTAATCTATGTGCCAGGTAACTTCTCTCTTGTTCTTATAGTTTTCCTGTAGGTTTTGGCCTGACAATTTGATTTACTGACAGTTACCATATGACACGTAGGTATTGTTTTTGTCGTTAGGAAATCATCAAATGATGTCTCCTCTCTGGATGGAGCGGAAGGGCATGTCAGACTTGTACTGACTAAAGCCCACCCGTGTTCCTTCAGCTGCCTATGCCAGGGCCACGGTAACTCTGCAAAACTCCGCAGAAACTCGAACGAATATGCGACTCAGGCAGGGATCGGCCCAAGCAGACCCCTTCATTTATATCTGATTAGTTTTTGGCCTAACAATGCGATTTACTGACAGTTACCTTATTATACGTAGGTCTGGATTTATGTCCGGTTACTGGCATTATGTTTGCCTTTTATATGGGACATAAAAAGAACTGGCAAAATCCAGGTTTACTATAGGAGCGCTTCTGCCCAACCCTTCTAGGATCTTCTAGGATATGTTATGTTATGTCAAGTAATTATTGTTTTAATTTTAATTATTAAAATTAGGTAAAAATGTGATGCCAATCATTTAAGTACGTTCGTTTCCATGGGAAAGTATTAGTTAATTATGTATTTAGGATTTAAAATATTTATAAGTTAAGATTGAGCACATATGATAACTACATGGAGGTCGTTTCCTTGGCGACAATTTTACATAAATTATCTGTTGATAACAATTTATAATTACTTCTGAGATTTCATGAATTCTGTTATTTTTTCAAGTGTTTATTGGAAACATTGTGCCACTAACTGTAAAAGTAATTCAATAATCTAAATATTTATATATATCTACTATACATTTTGACCAATATCTACATGATATTATTATATTTAAATTATATATGTAGTTATAATTATTGCCAACTTTTAAGATGCCATAATTTTATTATGATGATTCTGTAAAGTTGGACACTCGCTCTGGGTCTAAGATTATAGAATAATTGAAGTAGAAAGTGCACAATATAGTGTCAAGTTCTTCTAGTTTTAAACAAATTATACCTATTTCGTGTACTTACCACGTTTTTATGCACAACATTTACGAAAGACATTGTAATATTGAATATTAATGTCTACTATTAAGCATTTAAAGTACCTAATTAAGATCTTGCTATTGGACTTATGTATAAAACGAAATTACAAGTTTTGAACATGTTAATAATTATTACATTGTATACTTATTTAATCGAATGTTATTAAAATTATTTATTGGATTATTTGTTTTTAATTGTATCCCGATACTTTACAAAAATTTCAGGTTTACATAAAAAAAAAAAAATATGAACTACGACTCACCCTAATTGTATAATACACTATTAATCAGAATTTGAATCATATTGAAGATTATTTGTTATCCATTTACTCAAAAGTTCAAAAAAAAAAAACTTAGCAACGCAAGCAACGCCATAAACGTTACGCAATTGTCAAAATGAAAGCGATTACTACTGACAATGTATTACGTAATTACCTCTCTGATTACTTGTTAGTGATTTATTTATTTTCACTTCAAGTCACAAAGATCAGTGTAGCCCTGGCTCTTGTACTATGCGTACCTGTATCACAAGAGCCATGAGCCAGTCTATTTAAAATGAATAACGAATGGAATGAAAAATACTCTGCTGCAGGATACAAGTACAACTGAGGCATGCTACCTGCATAAAATTTGTTTGCTCAACAACGTAGACATAGCTACATTTCAAGCTATATATTTCCAATATCAGCAGACCTCGGACTGTATATGCTTTTCGTGCTATGAGAAGTCAGCTTACCCTGAAAATTTGTCGCCGTGCGTACATAACGCAATTGATGTTGTTTAAATGAAAGCCATCCGCTGCATCGTTATCTACATTTGATAAAATCATAATAATCCACAAAATTATTGCGTCGCTTATCTTTTCAAAAACCTCCATCGCCATACAATTAATTATTTTAGAAGTGTCTGCAAGTGTAACAGGCTGTATACTTTATAATGACTTTTATCTTTCTGATTCTGTGATGGCTTCTTCTTGTGCAGGTTTTTACTTCTTGTGCAGGTTTTTACTTCTTGTGCAGTTTTTTACTTCTTTGTGCTGATGCCGGTGAAATCATCATTATCATTATTTGAGCCGAAAGACGTCCACTGCTGGACATAAGCGTCCCTCAGTCAGGGCTCGGATAACGGTATATTTTTCGATACGGTATCGTCTTAAATACCTAAAAAACGGTTTGTTTCGGTTACGTTCAAACGGAACAAAAACGTTTTTGAAGAACAATAAAATTTAAATTTGTTTTCGATTAATATAACGTTTTTAACCGTTTTGCTTTTCCATTTTTTGGGTTGAATAGGAAATTACGAATATTATGAATTTCATTCAGTTGTTATTAGAGGACCGCGTGGCTTAGTTTCGTCGTTTCGTTAAACCTGAGTACCACTACCATTACAGTACAGATCTATTTTTTATGCTTCATTCTTTTGGTATTCATTAATAATTAATTGGTATTTTATATGATATTTATTTCAGATGTGAATCCAATTACTGGTTTACCAGACAGTCAACCATTTTGTACTGAAAAAAAAGTGGATCCCCAATCAATACGTAAGCGCATCGGAATGAATGATGAAATGAATACATACGGTGCCTAATTTAACTAAACAAGTTCACGCTTGACGCCGCAAGCCGTGCGCGGCCGCGTCCTGCGGAATAAACCGGTTTTTGAAAATGTTCTCATTTCATTTTCGTTCCGAACAAAATGCTCTACAAAGAACGGTTAGAAACGTTTTAAAAACGTTATTTTAAATAACGTTTCCGAGCCCTGCCCTCAGTTTGGCAGGTTTGTCATAATCGCCACGCTTGGCAGGCGCGTTGGCGATCGCAGTATGGTAGTAAATGCATAGAGAACGCTGCTGCTCATTCTCTAGCAAGTCCCTTAGTCGCAAAACACACTGTTCGAATTTTAACCCTCGGTGCTAAGCACTGCGTTCAATATCTGAGCGCAAAAAAAATATAGTGCGATATTTTTACGTCTGTGAGAAGACTGAATTACACTAGAAAGTTGAGGTCTTGATATACGTTAGATATGTTATGTCTCTTTTTCTCTTATACCCAAAAGAAAACTTAGGTTGGTATAAGGGGTTCGCTAGGGCCTGCCAGTGTCGTGGATTTGTTGGAGAGTTACCGTGGCCCTGGCATATGGGCAACTGAAGGAACACGGGTGGGTTTTAGTCAGTAAAAGTCTGACACGCCCACCCGCTCCACCTAGAGCGGGGGACGTTTGATGATTTCCCACCCAAAAAATAAGATTGGTATATTTTTACATTCCTTCACAGAGAATGCCTTTTAACGAACATGTCGCATAACAAAACAACAACACGGTGTTTTCTTCGAAGAGTTACTCAGAGGTGTGGAGTGAACATAAAAATGGCATGACAACCACTCCGAAATTTCACAACAGCAATACGCTGAATGAAACGCGCACCAAACACCAAACAAACAGTTCAGGATTCAAGTTACAAACAGTTCGGAGAAACGGCCGCCTCCGTGTGAATTCATATGTATGGCCGGTCCGTTACTTTCGCAATGGGACTCAGTATACACAACCACACATCAAGCTAATCATTTATGTTTGTTTCACAATATTATTGAGGTTGATGTTGATAATAAGAGGTTCTGCGAATAAGGCGTCAATAACACAGGCCGACAAAATTTAACAAAAGTCCAGACCCAGACAGAAACAAAAAAATGATTATCATAAAACGTTGTATGTCAATTGAAAGTACCACCTTGTCCCTTTTAAACCTATTTAGATTTTAACAATTTTTTTTTTTTCACCAAAATATCGCTATTTGAAATTTTATACTTTAGCGTATTAACGCAACCACAAAAAAAAAAAACGAAAAAATTCTGCCCGAGACCAGAGGGCTAATTGCGGAACTTTTTATCGGTAGGTAGGTAAACCAATGTTTAATATTCATAGTTAAACAACATTCATGCGTTATTTACGTTGCTGAGCCGACAATTTATTCGAACAAATGACGCACTGGTTTAGAAATAATCTTCAATCCGATTCAGATTCTGATAAATTGTGCGTTTCGCAATTAGGGTGCAGACCATGTTGATCTTGTGTTTTTGAAGTCGCTGATTCCGAATCAAAAAAAAAACCGCGTTTTTTGCTCTTTTAGGTTTGGATATCTCGAAAACTAGACGTATAGGAGCCATTTTGAACACGGATTCGGATTCAGCGCATCAAAATCCTTCGGGTACGATAGGTCTAGTCTCTGGGTAAAAAATTGTAGGCCTGTGAATCAAAGTCATAAGATATTCATTCAAATTAGGCCGAGAATCAGCAGTTTTTGAACGTCAAAACTACTTCGTGCTCCCTACGTTGAGCTCCCTACGTTTGATACATACATCTCTTGGGACAATTCAGCTCAAAGCTGCAAGGACGCTTTCTTCAAAAGGCCCTTTCAGACATGGCCCTGCATTGTTAGACTCTCATAAAATTGTAATAGTATAATGTTTGGGCTTTAAAAGAGACTATGTCCTCTAAGTTTGTTACGGTATTTCTTGGGATCAATCAGCTAGGCAATGCTGGCACTATCTAGTTTAAAAATATTGACTAGCAAAATATTGACGATTAGGCTGACCCCACATTAGGTGAGCGCGATCCTCGGGCGTGTGAGTAGCGCGGGCGCAGCGCGCGCGTCGCGAGCGCGCTGCGTGAGCGTCGCGTTTTACTGCCTTGCGGCGTGTGTGAAGAGTGCAAGCGGCACGAGCGCGGCGCGCACGCGGCGCTCGAGTCGCGTTCTTACCCCTTCACCCGCTATCCCCGCCGCCCGCTACTGTTATACAAAATATAGTAATCACTTTCTTGTGAACAAGAAGACCATAATGTATCTTGCCAGAGACGTTTAGTCTTCTTATTACGTGTCTTATTTCTTTTTAGTAGCAAAGCTAACAGTAGTGTTTCCTCGTCTGAGTCCATTTTGTTAGTAATTGTAAAACAGCAACGCAACGACGTGTGCTACCACGGCACTGTCCAAATTGTGACTGAGTTGACTGAAGGGGATTAAACGCCAATGCGAGCGCCGCGTGCGCGCCGCGCGCTCGCTGCACACACGTCACACGGCGGCAACACGCGACGCTTACGCAGCGCCGGCCGCGTCGCTCATACCCCCGAGGAACGCGCGCGCCTAATGTGGGGGAGGCCTTAGTGTGTAAAAGTGTCTTAAAAGATCTACGAACTATCTTCTAGTGCTTGCCATCGCAGCTGCTGAATGTGGGGTCCAAGGTTCGAATTCCAGGTCGGGCAATGTATTTTGGGTTTACTCATCAGGTAGCTAGAAGCTAGTATAATAATAATACTAGCTTCTAGGAGACTGAATTTATTTTGCGGCAATAGGTTTTGTCCCACATAGGACGTTAATACCGTGGCCTGTGTATAAGTTACAACAACCACACGGGTCGCTCGATAAGGTTAACTAAGCTTGCCACGTTTTGTCCGCGGATCGGTGACTATCTTTATGTACCGAAACGTGCTGCGGAGTTGGTCCCGGATCTCAATCGTGGATTTTGCGGGAAATCAGAAGCGTGAAAGTCTGATAATCATCTTCGCCAACATCTTATATATTAAGCAAAATATACATCTGTACACTAAGAACAGTGATAATTATTCATAATATTAATACTAGAAATAAGGACAAGCTACGTGCTCCCTTTCACCGGCTTCATAAGGTTCATAATTCATTTGTTGGTCTTGGTATTACCTTTTTCAACAAGCTTCCCTCTGCTTTCCTAGATTTGCAGTTTAATGAGTTCAAAGCTAAAGTAAAATCCAACCTTTGTTCAAATACTATTCTATCAACGACTTCTTAAACGATAAGAATAGTTGGTCGCTGTAATTAACTCAATGTTTATGTTCTTTCCACCAGAATCAGAATTAGCTTTCCTCATCGTTGTGTATGTAAGCGGGCACGCCCTTTATACCCGGAGGCTCTTATTTAGGTTTTAAGTTCTATTTACGATTTTATTATTTCAGCTTGAGTTTAGTTTTTTAATGTTTTGTTCGTATATTGGCGTGTGCTAGCTGATATATGACGCATAGTTTGATGTATGTTTTGTTTTGTTTTATAATATTAATTACTTACAAAATACTGTATAGAATCAAGTTCTTCTAACTTAACAGACAGCTGTGCTGCTGGGGAGTTTGTTCCGCCACTTCTTCTTCCCAGCTAAAGCACTAGGAAGTGTCGAAGGGTGGGCGTTTTGGGGGGACTGTTTCATGTAACTTTGACGTTCAAAAAGTGCTGACTCTCAGCCTAGTTTGAATATTTAAATGACTTTTGATTTGATAACCAGTATTTCCAAGGGGTATTGCCCAGTAACTATTTTATGGTGGTCAGATAGGCGATCGCTCCATGTAAAATATTGGTATTCAGTTGCATCAGGTTAGACAGGAAGCCGACCCCACCATAGTTAGCAGGCAAGGCAGATTATGATGATCTGGCGAGCTGTTGATAGATCAAATTATTTTTTTCGTGTATTGGAAGTGTCTTTATCTTAAGGCGTAGACTTACTCGCAACGTGTGTTTGTAATATATCATTCGAGGCGAGCTTCGTTACAATACAGCGATACACGAGACACGGCGAACGTTCGATTCGAGCACAAGGCTCAAGCGTGCTCCATTTTATTCAAACTGCACTGATTTCAAACTTATAAACATGCACTCCAATGCTTACATCGTGTGGCTTGCGTCGAAAGGATATTTTTTGTTTTATGTAATGGCATCTAGCAGGTCAACCTATGAGGCTGTCGACTGCTTAACCGGACTTGCCTTTGGCTACTTTAATAAATTAAGGTGTTCAGCTAGGGCTTAAAAACTTAAAATTAAAGCGACTACACGCTAAGGGAACCAGGCGCGGTCCGGGGGGGGGGGTCCTAGGGGTCATGACCCCCCCAAAGACAGTCATGCTGTCGAAACCTTGAACGATTTGCCTGTCTTACTATCTTAAAACTGTTGTCACTTGAGCCACGGAGACTCCGATGGACATTTGCAAGAAGATTATAACCCGGGACTTCATGCTGATCAGTAGCGCTTGCGACTACTAGACCAAAGTGGATGTACCTTCCCAAAAATATTCTTCAGTACTCATGGTGCCCCCCCCCCCAAATGTTAGGCTGTGACCGCGCCTGAAGGGAACCCTGTGAGGTACGGACCTCGGCTTTTGGCGTCGCTGAAAGAGGGCAGCAAGGGACGGGCTGGATCGAAATGGATTCAAGGGGAAGACAAAAGGCAGACAGTGGAGTGGAAGAATACTGACTACTGTAACACGTTACAAAAACTCGATACACTACAAATAAACGTTGCAAGTCAGTCCCCGACTTTAAGATCTTATTGAAACGAGATGAACTCATTACTTCTTACGTCACCATTATCTTAACCTGTCATTAATAAACAAGTGTGACGGTAGGTGTGTAGTAGATAATTACGGGAGTGTTTAATTAGTACAATACGATTGTCAGTGCAAACATGAACGGAACGTGGCGTGATGAACGTGACCGTTGAGCTTACTGACACAAGATTATCAGTTATTGTATGTAGTACCTACTGTTAGGGAGATGTATTGTTTAAGCTGATTGACACTACGTTTATTTACCGTGTTTGTCAATGTGCAAACGGATGTAATAAAATCGCGGCAGATTTTTTCGCGCATTGTATTTTCAAGCCTTTGCTCAGCGTTGAGAGTTTAAAATCGAGCAATAAACACAGTCATGTTCGATTTTCGACGCGGTGAGATGCGGTGAGATGAATGACGTCTCCCGCTTCGGGTGGAGTGGAAGGGCCTGTCATACTTTCACTGGCTAATACCCACCCGTGACCTTTCAGTTGCCCATATGCCAGGGCCGTGGTATCTCTTTCGAACTGATCTCGCGACCCTGGCAGGCAGTGAGATACTCGGATAGGATTTTCAATCATCGGTTCAACACAGAGAGTTGAGAATCAAGTGTGCGAAAAAAATCCGAAGCGATTTTATTAGTACGTCCGTGTGAGCGTCGACTTAAAGCCATTTCGTGGGATTTAGGATTCCAGTTGTATTTTTGTACAGTCAATAAGAGTAAATACTGAATAACAGAACAATTTTTATATTAAGTTTATAATTTTGTTATTATTTAAAGTTAGTGAACATTGCAAGAGTAAACTTTGTCCATAAATTTTTCAAGATGACCTTATGGCGCATGCGTTATTTTTGTTTTATAAAACGTGTTCAGTTTCAGCGGCATGCAGTGTAGGTACAGACTGAGAGAAAACAAGACCAGATTCAAGACAGACTGACGATGCGCTGCAATTTTGAAAAATGATTTTGGTGCTGACTAACGAGAACATATTTCGCCACAGACCTTTTCTAAATGTAATGGAAAGCTGAAATGAGGTGATTATTTTTTAAATTTAAAACCTACTTGAGATGACCTTGACGCACTGACAATGTCATTGTCCCGTCACACTGAAGTTTTAGGAAAAAAAGTACTATTTGCATATCAACAAAAATTATTACGTAAAATTCCACTGTTATCTTTATGGATGTTAAACTTAAATAAGCATTTGTATCTGTTACTATGTAAACAATATAATTAACGTAAATGATAGCATTCGAACTGGGAACGCCGAAGTGAGAGGGCGCATTTTGAGTGCGAAAGGGTTTTTTTTGGGAGCGAATTTCTTTTAGTGTTACAAAAATGCGGTGTTGTGGCTAGAGGCGCGGCAGTCCCGCGTCTCGACTCGAACGGCGACCCAAACTAACTGGCCAGATGTGTATTGCCTGTCAAGCCGGCCGCACGTGCTTGCCTTATTTACAAAAATATTGTGTGAATTTTTCGCATTGTGAACAGCTGATTGTGTGTACTTTGTGTTACAACGACTAAGGCGGTAAGTACAGTTATTTTATAACTTATAATAAGTGGAATAGGTGCTAAATCGTGTGTTTCATTTATGTTTTCGAACGCACTTGCGTCATGGAATTCATGAATGAACGTCTGATGTGTGCGTTTGTTCATTTTAGCATAATTCGAATGTTTGAGGTTCAATTTCATGCAGTTTGCTCAGAAAATGTGGTTGAATTAATGTCAATTGGTTGTGTGCGATACTCGTTATCTCCTTATCGTGGTATTATGTGGTTGCATTGACTTGTACGGGAGCATTTGAACTTATTGGTGAGGTCATTGTCCCTTGTGAAGTAAAAATATAAGTCAGTGAGTCAGGGCCTCGGTAATCTGTAGTGTCGAACTGACCGGAATAAGATTTGTAAACATTATGGGAATATTTTACAGCTTTATTATAACACTATGAAGGAGTATTTCACAATTTAAAGCAGAACCTGACATTAACTGTATCTAAGTAAATATCTTAATTAAAACCAATTACTTGATAAGCATAATTGCCTCCATTATCATCTTAGTATTTACACTCGGCAATGACATGCAAACAGTCTGAGAGAGAAACATTTAAAAAACTATTTCCTATCTCGCTCTGAAACTTGCACGGAACAGAGCAGTTTATGGTTTTCAAGAAATCGCTCATAAAATCATTCTGTGACTCATAGAGTTTGAATCATGAAATATTCCGTGCAATCAATTGTATTTTCTCTTGTGTAGGTATGTTATGGAAAATTAGCGAGAAATCCGAGACAAGGTTATTATGAGCAAGATCATTCCTTTTAACTTGTCTTGTGAAGTACTTATTAATTTAATTATTAAAAATAGGTACCCACCGACAATAACAAAAAATAGATCCATGAAAGTGCAGTGAAATGTACAGCCAGCAATTTAACTTTGAATCGAATTAGTAGAAATCATAGTGAAACGTATAGATTCAATGTTGTCTAAACATGGGCCATATCCTACAGGACATCATAACTTCTGGTAAATTGAACTAAAGTATCTTCTTGGAATGGACAAGCTACTTAGTTCGGTACCACTTAGGATGTCTGTCTAAAGTCCACACGCCATCGCCATAGCCAATTCGTCTGCGTTGTTAAAACATAATATTGATTGATAGATTGTATTTTATATGTAGGTACTGTTTCCGTGATATGAAAATGTTGACTATTCCCATGGGATTTTAAACACAGGTGTAATGTCAAGCTTATGTCAAATTACTACACTCTAAATGCAACCACAATAGGCTTGAAATGTCAGATTCGTATTTGGGATTAACAAACGAACTTTAGAGGTTGCAAATGTGACTGCTAAAGTAAAAGTTAGATCCCCTGATCGGACAGTATCATTGAGTCTTCCGTTTGGAACTTCTTTCTAGCCCATTTCACTTATAACTTCATTTTTTGCTTGATTAGTGATTACTGAATATTGGGTCGCCCTTTATTACATGGGAAGTATCAAAAAAAAAAAAAAAAATTTTTTTCAATAAAAAAAATCATATTTCAGCTGCCGCATACCGTAGGCCGCCGTTGGAAGGGCTGAGTAAATATACACTCAGTCTCCTCTTTTCCTTTCGCTAAATACTGATGATGTTTTAAATGCACTTTAACATTATTCGACACGTCTAGCACTCAATCCCCTGATGACGTTCACACCAGTCATCCCATAAAACCCAGTAAAGATGCACACACGATAAAAGCAGCGAGGCATATAAATGTATAAAGTGGTATCACAAAAACAATACTAGATTAGATACCGTTATCACTGATAACGTGAAATCCAGAGCTATATGTAGATACTTTGTGCAGTTAGATCGTCTGCTCTCCAGATAATGTGAACTTGCAGTTTCTATGTTCAAGGACCGAGAGCAGGTTTTTGTGTGACAAAACAAATGAAGGGTGCAGGGTACAGAAAGGTCGTGATCATAATGCACTTGAACCTTTTTGACGAAAACGAGTAATATTTTTTTTAATAGAAATGTATTTAGACATAGTATACCTTCACTGTCTCTTCATCAAGATAGACAATACGAACAGAGGCCTAAGTTTACAAACGAAACTATAATTTTGATGTAGTTGTTATACTGCGACTACCTACCTTATCAAAATCTTTCTATTAGGACTTTCTGAGTACCCGCCTCATTACTATAGAATTGTCCGTGGCAATGATTTAATCGGATTTGTCTATCTAAGTATTAAACATCCAAATTCATTTAACCAGATGCTTGGTGTAAAATCCCAAATGGGATTTTTAAAACTACCTACTACGGCAACATACTTCACTCAACAAACCCAATAGTTTTTTATCCCCAGATCAAATCTTACGGTACTATTTATACATAATTATAACCAGTCTACCGAAGGTCCTCGGTCGTCTAACAAAGGGCATCTTTCGCGCTTCGTGCAATGGTCTTGCCTTCTCGAAGTTTCCATAGCTACCTGCACACAAGGTTCACTCACTGCGAGCTGCGCCCGCGTCGCGCGTCGGTCTGTCCCGTGTCTACTTTCAAACTTGTTCGATGTTGTAGTGAAGTCTGTTATTGATATACGACACGGTTTGTAGTTTTAGGTTTAGCGATTTAGGCCTGCCTGTGATCGAATATCAATATAGATTTGAATCTCTGTGAATTTGTTAGAGCATCTGTCAGTTTAGAGATAGCAGATGTAGATTAATGTCGATTATTGTTGTGTTTTGGAATCTGGCTCCAAATTAATGATGTAAAATAGGGTGCACTGCAACTGGATCACAATCCGTTGGTCGTTCATTTAGAAAAAAACAAAAAAATATATTCTACTACCTCAGAACTTTCGACTGGTTGAACCGATTTTGATGATTCTTTTTTTATTTGAAAGCTGGAGCTCCCCGTGTGGTCCCATTTCAGACATTTGGTTCAGTTCTGACAATGGAATCCATGAGAAAACCATATAAATCTTAAATCTTACCTGGCCAGTGACATAGGAATTAGTGCGGGGTAGATACCATAACTAAAAAGTTAAAAATAAAAACATTTTACAAAAAAAAAACCGACTTCCTTAAAAACACTACAAAGCGAAAAACTTATTTATTCTTGTATCTATTTTGCTGTTTTGCCATCGTTACCAATCTTCATTGACTTTTCTTCCTTATATTGTTCGTGAAGTATAAAAGACTTGTCCTTTCATTTAAATATGCTTTTTGTATGACTCATGCTATTATGTTTACTGGCTAATTCAGTCACTGTTACAGTGTATAGGGGCAGCTGCCCAGTCATTGAAAGGGACATAATGCCCATTTGACTGACCTTATAATAAGTTCTTTGTTAAAAATTGAGGATCAGAGTGGGTTTTAAATGTAGAATGTCTTCACATGTGGTCTGTATTTAACTCTTTAAAATTTTATTTGTAAACAAAACCGTTAGTAAAATTAAAAGGTACTATTATAACTAGGGCTTGGTAACGTTACCAAATTCACACTATAAGTATCGTTAAGTAACGTTATTTTCATAAAGTTAATTTTTTAACGGTAACACGGGTAACGATACTTTGGTATCGAATCCATAAAATAACGTTACCATTACCGTTACTAGTATCGATACTTTTATCGTTACTTAATGCGTTGTTGTCAACCCGCGCAACCTAAGCGGCACGCCATCCATGGGCGGCGGCGCTCTACGGCAACATCGCCAATCAAACGATGCAAATGCAACTTCATTAATGTAGACGAAAGAAAGAGATGAAAGAAAATAAATAAAAATTTAACGTTACTCAGTTACCGGTAAAACGTATGCCAAGTATCGTTACCAAACATAACGTTACCTCTACTAATAACGTTATCTGCGTCCGATGAAAGTAACGATACCAAATTTTTAACGTTATTCAAAGCCCTGATTATAACTTCTTTTGCACACAATCTTCGACCCCTCGTTAGATGAATGCTAAAGGGGGAAGCGCCAGGGTCGCCGTCAAAATTCAATTCGTTTTTTGCATTATGTTCCACACAGTTTGACACTCACCTTCAAAGTGTAAAACAACGGTACGAAAATTTAATGTTCGCTCATTACCTTAGAACATCCTCCTTTAGAGTTCATCATCATAATTTCAGCCAATAGACGTCAACGCTTACAGAATGTTGCTGCCCATTCTCTAGTTAGTCCCTTAGTCGCCTTTTACGACACCCACAGGAAGAAATGGGACGGTGCTATTCTTTATTTTCTATTTGGGCACCACATGGAACCAAATGGTTCATAACAATGTCTTACCGACTGCAACCCGTAAACACTATTTGGAGTAGGATCTTTTTCAAGGATTTCGTTTATTTATTTGTATTTATCACTGAATGCATCTTGGCACGATACCAGAGTTTCACGAAGGTAATCTTCTTGCCTGGTACTTAAAGTTGGCGGAGCTTTTTCTTAATTTCCATCAGCTCGACTTTTAGCCTAATATTTCAGAATATTTCTACATATAGATAATTTTAATTTTGATTCTTGTAGGAGTTTCCTTTTATTCGGTGTAACATCATTGTCTTCACTGCCTTATGGCAGTCTATGTCAACTGTTGAACATGTCGTGATGTTCACTTGATTTTACTTTGTTATTTGTATTTTGTGTTTCACGAACTGTGTCCAAATATGCGGAACTCTTCCCTTCTATCGAAGCCGAAGAAGGTGACGTGAGCTATGTCATAGCGTGCATTGAAATCATACTTAGGCTCCTCAATATCAAGGTACTACCAGCTACCTTGTGAAGATCGGTTCATCTAACCTATACCACCCTATACGTATGTCGATCAGTGTTTTACTTTTAATTTGTGTACCACCAATGCGCTACGTCAAAAGTGCAGCAACGGCGATTCAGATGATAACTCAGTAATTAATTGCCATGTTGTTTGGGGAAGTTTACTGAGAAAATTATAGCTAATGCACAGCTCATCTTCGTTATTTATAGACGCAGATGCGAATTTTTCCGTAGGAAACGTCTTTAGCAAAAGGAAATCCCGTATCAGAGGATTGATAATTGCGGATTGAGGATAATTTTAACAAACGGTCTTCATTTACTAAGTCCTCTTGAAGATATTTTTAACGTCTCATGCTACACACATACATAAACTCACTCATTCTAGAACGCCATCTGCTACGATGTTTCCTTCCTTCTTTTTGATTCTGCTTTCTTCCTTCCTTCTTCTTGCTTCAGGGTCCTGATAAGAAAACATCTTTTTAAAACAGTAACAGTAGGGACGGCTTTCATTTAAATAGTTTTTCAAAATTAATTACGTTTTTGTGCAAACAAATTTTTAAAACCTACATAATATGATGCTATATATTAACAATATGATTCAAAATGATTTCGATTTTGTTTTGATAGTGTGTTACGCTGCTGGTGTTTGTTGCTTCGAGTCCGGAGTCTGGATCAAGACTTCCAGGTTACCCTAGGTTTGTTTTATATCTAAAATGGGTAAGACCAGAAACATCTAGACATAAAGATGGCAGTGACAAAATTTGGGACAACCAAATTCTTGCCAATGATTTTTCCAGTTTCTGATCTAGTAATTCTGTGAAGATTACACACAGAAATATTTTGAATAGATAGACATCACGATTAGGATAAAGATAGAAAGAAAATCATAGAACACCAGACAAAGATTTACGTCACAGCTCATATGATTAAGATCTTTCTTTCCATTGGATAGTTCTTTCTATAAATAATGTATGTATTTTATTGTCTCGTCACTCGAAACTAGTTTCTAGTATTCCCCGTTTATTTCTGATTCCAAATGACGTCAGTGTAGACGCGGCCGGGTGTTTAGATTGTATATTTAGACATAGCAGGAGGTTACTAATGTTGGGCGATTGTAGAAATTATAATTGGATTAAGTGTGTAATCTGTTGAGCTTTTGAATAGTACGGATTAATTGATTGTAAATGAATATGATTAGTATTTGACGACTACTATTTTGCCTTTGTAATCTTGTATTGTTGTTAATAGGTAGCTATTACGATTACGTATTTACACTTTCGATTTTATTTTTTATTCATCGAATGTTTCTTTCTGTCATTTTATGTTTGAATTCCAATTCGAATAAATTTTATATATCGCATCCCATCTGTAGCTTCCACCAGAAGTTTATGATTGTTTTGTAGTTCAGCTTCAACGTCAGTTTACCGGAGACTTTAATATTTAATTTGTTTGTGAGTTTGTTTCGCTGCATGTAGGCCAGGGATTTTGTCTGTAGCATAGCAGTCTGTTGTAAATCTATATTAGGCGTTTTGTGTTGATGTAGCGGAGGATTTGTTTATTTGCTATTTTAATAGTATCAGCGGAGTGCCAGCTAAAGATCCGCAGCCTATAATGTTCCCAATGCTGGGACACAAGTATCCTCTCTTGTGTGACTCCGGGCCGTCATCAACAAGATGTAGATGTCACATGTATTCGAATTTTTGGTTCTAGGACATGCCGGTTTCCTTCATCGTTTTAACAGCTGTCTCTCAGAAAGTCTTTATATCACTAGGCAAGGTTTTGGCCCTTTATTTACAATCGTTAGAGACGAATAATTGTCAATGGTATGGTTGAACAGTCGCTAATGATTACTTAACTTTAAGCAATATTTATAAATAGGCTCCTTATGCTACTAGCGCATGATTCATTTTTTAAAAAAAACCTTCATAATTTCCGTTGCTGGGAAGCATATTCTTTATCCTTACTTTTTAGGGTTCCGTTGCCAAATAGCAAAAAACGGAACCCTTATAGATTCGTCATGTCTGTCTGTCTGTCCGTCTGTCTGTCTGTCTGTCTGTCTGTCTGTCTGTCCGAATATGTCACAGCCACTTTATTCCGAAACTATAAGAGTTATGCTGTTGAAACTTGGTAAGTAGATGTATTCTGTGAACCGCATTTAGATTTTTACACAAAAATAGAAAAAAAAAACAATAATATTTAGGGTTCCCCATACATAGAACTGAAACTCAAAAAAAAAAAACATCATACCCATACGTGTCGGGTATCTATGAATAGGTCTTCAAAAATTATATTGAGGTTTCTAATATCATTTTTTTCTAAACTGAATAGTTTGTGCGAGAGACACTTCCAAAGTGGTAAAATGTGTCCCCCCCCCCCCCCCCCCCGTAACTTCTAAAATAAGGGAATGATAAAACTAAAAAAAATATGATGTACATTACCATGTAAACTTCCACCGAAAATTGGTTTGAACGAGATCTAGTAAGTAGTTTTTTTTTAATACGTCATAAATCGTAAACCAAAATTTACCTTTCATTCAGTCAACTCAAATATAAAAATTAAAAAAAAAACCTTTAAGTTCATAAACATAAACCTTATGCATAAACCGTGAATACCTGCAGGTTTGTACGGAACCCTCGGTGCGCGAATCCGACTAGCACTTGGCCGGTTTTTGATTTATGTTACCTAACTTTACTACTTGTAATAGCTAAACTGATGATGCTAATAGCTGTGGATGAGTGCATCCATGCAACGCATATCAGAATCAGGGGGCCAACCACCAGCTCTTAAAATAGTATTATTATAATCTTACTTTGACTTTTCGTACCATAACCCCCTTAAAATAAGGTTATTATAAGGTTGTAATAATGTTGTTTTCTTAGCGGTTTTGGTGACGTCACCTCTAAAACTTCATTCAATTCGTACCACGACGTGACTTTTGACAACCAGCAAGATTGTTTTTATGTGAAATTAAGCAATCATAAAAAAGTTCCTCGGACTCGACGGAAGTAGGTATTATTGTTTTGCAATTTTAAATAAAAAGAAACATTTTCGTGTCATATAAAGTACGTAAAATGTATTTATTTATGTAAACTTGCCGATTGAATTGTGTATCAAGAGATCTTAGTACATGGGTAGTAAATTTCTTGGTTGATTCTAGATGGCGAATGCATACGACATATTTGAGTTTTTGGAAGCTGATAACGCAGAAGCCAATTGTACAAGAAAGCGGGGTCGTATGCAGATTCGTAAGGAATGCGACCCTTTCAATTTAGATGAAGCGGAGTTTTGCCATTTCCTTCTTGAGTACTCCTTGGCTTGCAGAGAGCGATTGTGAAAATTCCCATAGTATCTCTAGCTGATGCCGCCAGGAAACGCGACTAAACTCTTCGGTTGCAAAATTAATAACAAAACACCAATCACTGAGTCTGACGACATATAGTTTACATAAACATTATAGAAAAATATTTCCTTGTTTTAAACTTATTCACTGTTCCTTGTTTTAAACTTATTCACTGTTCCTTGTTTTAAACTTATTCACTGAGTTACGGTGTTTAAACTTACCTTGATTCCATGTTGATTTTATAGGCAACTGGCTTCTAAAATGCTGGCGACACACAGATCTTATGCAATTAAGATAAAATAAGTTCAACCACTTAGAAAATCACTTATAAAATTACATCGAGTTTCAAATTTCGTTTGCACTACACAGCTGATAAAAACACAATTTGTTCCGATTCCTATCATAGCACAACCTAGCCACAGCGTTTTAAAATTTTCAAATATTTTTTTCTCAGTTTTCAAAGTATAATCTTTTAATATTTGTATTAATTTCATGAAAATTACTCATAACAATTATCTTTTTATACAAAGTAACCTTTTTATGTAAAAAAAAAAAATTGTTTGCTTCGAAAGCTTACTTCATATAAGGGATTCGGACCGACGCGACGTGTGAAAGTGACTGCGCTATACAGTTCAAATAGCGTTGTTTTTTTCTATTATAGCAGGCAATAGACAAATCTTTCAAATAGTTCGTTCTTTCTCAGCACTAAGCAGGATTAAAAGTAATGTTATTATAATCTTGAAACAAAACTTTCTTGAAATAAGATTGTTTCGTTAAAGACGGTGGTAGGCCCCCTGAATCACTTTCGAAAGATAATGCCATTGCCTCATATTTTTGAAAACTTTGCGCAACCACTTACTTATTTATGTATTTTGAAACATGACAAAATTGATACCTATATGTCAGACTGCCTCTGATTGGTTGGCTGCCAAACTGCTGCAGATTTCAGAGGGGTAATTGCGGAACTTTTTATCGGTAGGATTTTTTTTAATATTCATAGTCAAACAACATTCATTGCGTTATTTACGTTGCTGAGCCGACAATTTATTCGAACAAATGACGCTATGGTTTAGAAATAATCTTCAATCCCATTCAGATTCTGATAAATTGTGCGTTTCGCAATTAGGGTGCAGGATATGACGATGTTTGCTAGATCCGATTACTGATGACTTTAGAGTTAAATGTATTCTTACAGTATATTGTTTGCCAAAGTGTAGTTTAGTTTTGTTAATCGGCTGAGACGTATGTATCTATACTAATATTATAAAGCTGAAGAGTTTGTTTGTTTGTTTGATTGGACGCGCTAATCTCAGGAACTACTGGTCCGAATTGAAAAAATCTTTTTGTCTTGGGTAGTCTATTTATCGAGGAAGGCTATAGGCTATATAACATCACGCTAAAACTAAGAGGAGCGGAGCAGTAATGAAAAATGTTGCAAAAACGGGGAAAATCGCACGGGTAGGCGCTTCGACGCGATGGGAAGGGTCGAGGAACAAGAAATTTAACGCGGACGAAGTCGCGGGCAGAAGCTAGTATGATATAATATCACGCCTGTATTCCTCGATGGGTTAGGTAGAGGTGTAATTGTAGTTGTACACTAACATTTCGCCGGTTATGGTTAAGTCCCATGTGATAGGGGGCGAGCCTGTTACCATCTGCCAAAGTCGCGAAATTTGTTCGAAAGAGATACCGTGGTCTTGGCACATAGGCAACTGAATGAACACGTGTGGGTTTTAGTCAGTAAAAGTCTGACACGCCCTTCCGCTCCACCTAGAGCGGGGGACGTCATTTGATGATTTAACCTTACACGAGTATGTTTGAAGTCCCATGTAACCGCGAACATGTAAATTTACGTTTAGCGTTTCGGTTTCTCGCGATGGACAAAACTGTGAAGTTTAAAGATCCTTAATCTACAAAGTTTTAAGGTACTATTATTTGTCAAAGCGTATGTCGAAATTCAGTAATAGACGACTACCAGATGCCTATTTTGTATTCTTCTTCTATTACTCCACATTTTGACGGACGTAAAAATATCGCAGCGGGCCTCTTTGCGCACTGGATCTTCAACGTACTGCTTAACACTTAGAGTTGAAAATCGAACAGTGTGTTTCGACGCGATGGGATGTCTGTTGGATTTTGAATGCTCGGTTCACCTCTGAGAGTTGAAGATCCTTTGTGCGATAAAATCTTGCTGCGATATCTTTGCGTCCTTATGAACGTGATTTTACGTAAAGTTTGCCACTAACTTTCAATATTTTCCCCTTGTCCTATGCGAGGTGGAGGATTCTGGTTTGTAAGAGGCATATACCAGTTCTATTCAGTCTTGCTTTTGTGACCATGGGCCGAGTCAACTAATTCCAGTAAAACAAGTATTATTGCTACTTGCTACGGTTGTAGGGCTTCGGTGGCCGTCCCAAGATCACTAGCATGTAATGTGTTCGTAGAAGTACGCACGTTGACAAATCAAGTTATACATTTCTAGACTTCCAAGCTGACTTCTCCTTGTACGAAAACTGTATCCAATGCGAGCTCAACTGAAACTGGAAATGTATAGATTGACCTGTGGCCGTGCGTACAGCTTAGTAAATCTGTTGTAGCTATTGTACTGAACTCAGCTGATAACTGAGCTATAATCAGCATAACAATGTTTCGACTGACTGCTGGGACACAGGCGTCATCTCTGTGAGGGGGAGTGGGCTGTAAACTACCACGTGGTTCCAGTGCGTGGTACAGCCCACTCCCTCTCACAAGAAACGATCCCTGTGTCCCAAAGTCCCAACGCGGACCCGGGACGGGTTGATGGATGTCACATGTCTTCAAATTTTTGGTTCTAGGACATGCCGGTTTCCTCATGATGTTTTCCTTCACCGTTTAGAGCAGTGGTGATTAAATGACTTACAAAAAGTAAAGCACCTATCTGACTTCGAATTCGAACCTACGACCAACCTTGTAAGTCGCGATCGTTTACCCCTTGACCACCACTACTCCGCAAAAGCTAAACCAAGCTTAAACCTTAAAAAAATATGGTTTATCTAGAGTTAATACTGTACTCTAATTGCGAAACACACAATTTATCCAGAATCTGAATGGGATTGAAGATTATTTCTAAACCATTGCGTCATTTGTTCGAATAAATTGTCGGCTCAGCAACGTAAATAACGCAATGAATGTTGTTTAACTATGAATATTAAACCAATTCCTACCGATAAAAAGACCCGCAATTACCCCTCTGTACTCTAATTGCATATTACATTATTAATCAGAATCTGAATCATTTTTAAGGTTAGTGCTAATACATTGCTTCTTAAGTTCAGAAAAAAGTCTGCTCAGCAACGTAAATGGCGCAATGAATATTGTTGAACTGTCAAAATGGAAGCCATTCGTACTGTTAGTGTGGTTCGCAATTACCCCGTTGGTTATAATCATTCCGCGTTAATTAAATGACAGGGGTTTGAGAATTTCATGAGTACGGGAGTGCAACCCAGCGTTATTTACCAGTTGAAAGTATTTCAGTATTGTCTCTGCGAAGACAATGCATCTGCAAAGTCTCTAGTTTGGCATTGTCTGTAGATTAGGCGGCTATCGGCTTAACTGACATCTAATATCATAAAAACCCGTCATAAAATAATGGTGAGAGATATTT
This sequence comes from Aporophyla nigra, assembly GCA_947507805.1. Lineage (NCBI taxonomy): Eukaryota > Metazoa > Arthropoda > Insecta > Lepidoptera > Noctuidae > Aporophyla > Aporophyla nigra. The sequence continues at coordinate 23,399,444 of OX382297.1, read as the reverse complement.
CCGTAGCCGTGTTTTAAGGCGAGGTTGCAGTACTTTTTAACTTTTTTAAACCTCTGTAAATCTAGCAAAATGGCTAGTTTCCGTAAAAAAAAAAATATTTAGGAAAATTGAACATACTGTTAAGCGCTGGGTGAAGATAGAAACGTGAATTAAAACAATTGGCTCGATAAAAAATAATCATAAAGTTGACACTAAATCGCCATTTAAAACGTGTACCTTGAAGAGATTCCATCATTAAACCATGTAAAACTCATGCCAAAAGATAGGTTTTATTGTTTTTTAGGGCATGCTGAGAAAATATTTTATAATTTCCTTATCATTTTGTCTCCACGAAACAATTATACACAAAATCTAGCAGCCCAAGCGCTCGCAACGACCGGCCAATGTTCGCCGAAACGTCTTCAACTACAAGAGGGCCTTAATATTTAGGTACCTACTTTTTTATTAGAGATTAATCGTCCACTGCTGGGCGAAGGCCTTTTCTACTCTCTTTCCACCTCTTTCTGTCCAGAGCTAACGAGGAGCAATCTTTATTAAAGGAGTCCAGCTCATCCCCCCATCTCACTCTAAAGATCCACTGTCGCAGACCGCCGTCTTTCCGTCGTCCTCGCCGCCAAAGCCCGCTGCGAACTCCCAATCCACCTCCAGCCCGACTCTTGCTCGAGCCAGCCAGCGCTGCTGACCCAAAATAATACATTAAATCTTTCCAAAATGATACTTATTCCGATCCAGCCCGTGCTGCCCTTGCTGCCCTCTTCCAGCGATGCCCTACGCCGAGGTCCGTACTCCACAGTGGGTTCCCTTAGCGTGTATCTAGTCGCTCTAGTTTAAAGTTTTTAAGCCCTGGCTGGAGGCCCAAATTTATTAAGGTAGCCACAGGCAATTCCGGTTAAGCAGCTGACAATCTCATAGATTTCATACCCAAAAAAACTGGCCAAGTGCGAGTCGGACTCGCGCACCGAGGGTTCCTTACAAACCTGCAGGTATTCACGGTTTATGCATAAGGTTTATGTTTATGAAATTAAATGTTTTTTTTTTTTAATTTTTATGTTTGAGTTGACTGAATGAAAGGTAAATTGTGGTTTACGATTTATGACGTATTAAAAAAAAAACTACTCACTAGATTTCGTTCAAACCAATTTTCGGTGGAAGTTTACATGATAATGTAGATCATATATTTTTTTTAGTTTTATCATTCCCTTATTTTAGAAGTTACGGGGGGGGGGGGGGGGGGACACACATTTTACCACTTTGGAAGTGTCTCTCGCGCAAACTATTCAGTTTAGAAAAAAAATGATATTAGAAACCTCAATATCATTTTTGAAGACCTATCCATAGATACCCCACACGTATGGGTATGATGAAAAATTTTTTTTTGAGGTTCAGTTCTATGGATGGGGAACCCCAAATATTGTTGTTTTTTTTTTCTATTTTTGTGTGAAAATCTTAATGCGGTTCACAGAATACATCTACTTACCAAGTTTCAACATCATAGCTCTCAAAGTTTCGGCAAAAAGTGGCTGTGATATACTCGGACAGACAGACAGACAGACAGACAGACAAACAGACGGACAAATATGACGAATCTATATAAGGGTCCCGTTTTTTGCCATTTGGCAACGGAACCCTAAAGACAAAATGCTGGCATCTCCGTCTGGGCCAGTCGGTTACCTACGTACCACCTATTATAATTACATGTTCACATGTCATGTTCCGAAGTATGGAGAATTATATTTACCTACTATACAAAGTGCGTAAGTACCTACATTGCCAGGAAATCCACATCTCCGGCGATAAAAATAATTGGCTTCATGTTTTGATAAACATGCTGGGTCACATCTGAATTCGCGACATGATATTATCGTCAGCGGTGACGTCATCGTGAACGTTTGAAAGAAAGAATTTAAAAAATAGAACGTGTTATTTTTAAAACGAGACAAAGAGAACAAGTTTTCTATTTGCAAGAGGCCGGTAAACTGCAGACTGCACTGACTGGTATCAAGGTGGCTTGATGACGGTGAAGGTCACGAGAATCTGTTGGTTTTGTTGTGGTGATTCTTAACTTGGGAAAGGTCTATGTCCTACAGCGAGGCTTCTTCGATTATCACGAATATATTCGACTGGATCAGGCGATAAGACACTTTAGACTAATATTATAATTTTTTGTGGATACTAATATTAGTATTATGTTGAGATATGAGCCTTGTTGGTCATGCACGGGGCCTTTTTTGACATTATACTTCAAGTTATGTTACCGTTTTTGTTGTTTGTAGTCTCAAAATTTTGCTTTTGCATGGGATCTAGTGTTCAAGATTCTACTAGATCAAGGGGCTCCCTGATCTAAATATTGATTTTGCTTAACCTTACCCTAATTTTCTTTAATACACGATGCATTATGCCTGCCCCTAAAAAGTAGCATTTACATCTAAACTAGACTTCAACGCGAAACTGGGCAAACGAGACGACGATGAGCTGCGAGTGGGGCAATTTGGAGTTGGACGACCAGGACGACGGAATCACCGGGGTCACCTACTGGCCAGTTTTATGGAGAAGGAGGGCCTCTTTATGATGAACTCCTTCTTCAAAAAGCGTGAACACAGAAGGTGGACCTGGCAGAGCCCTGATGGTGTAGCTAAAAATGAAATGAACTTCATTATGTCGACGAAGAAGCAAATATTCATGATGTCTCTGTGATCAACGCGGTGAAAACCGGGAGTGATCACCGCATGGTAAGAGGCACATTGAATATCAATATCAAGCTGTAAAGATCTCGGCTGATGAAGTCAACGCTCCGTCCAGCACCGATCCAACTTCAGAACCCCGAGAGCTTTCAGCTAGAACTCCAGAATCTTTTTGAGAGCCTAGGGAGCTCCGTGGACGATTATAACGATGGGTTCGTGGCAACTGTCCATACCGTCGGGTCTAAGTTCTTCAAGACCCGTCGTACTAATAGAAAAAAGAAACTCTCAGATCCAACCTTACAGCTCATGGAACAGAGGCGCGAAATGATCCTGCAGTCTTCAGAAGCTGCATTCGAGTACCGGCAGCTCAATAGATGGATCTCTAAGTCCTGGAAAAGTGACCTTCGCCGCTTTAATACGGAATGTATTAAAGACGCGATAGAGCGGAACAAGCGCTTCAAAGTCTTCGCAAGAAATCTGTCTATTGGGCAGAGTCAGCTTGCGAAACTGAAGACCGACGATGGCAGAGTCATGTCCGCAAACCTGAACTCTTAGGAGAGATCGAGAAGTTCTATGGATAGTTATACACCTCCACCAGAAACCCCGTTACGAATCTGGCTGACGACCCGAGAGCCAGATTGACTCGACACTACACTGAAGATATCCCGGACGTCAGCTTGTACGAGAATTAGGATGGCTCTGAAGCAGCTTAAAAATAACAAGGCGCCGGGTGATGACGGAATTACGGCCAAGCTCCTTGAAGGCCGGCGGATAACCCGTTCTAAAAGCCCTTCAGAAGCTGTTTGATTCCATCATACTCGAGGGCAAAACGCCACAGGCATAGAACAGAGGCGTGGTGGTGCTTTTCTTTAAGAAGGGTGATAATACCCTGCTTAAGAATTATAGGCCCATCTCACTTCTGAGCCATGTCTACAAGCTGTTTTCAAGAGTCATCACGAACCGTCTCGCGCACAGGTTTGACGATTTCCAGCCTCATTCCGAACATGCCGGATTCCGTAAAGGCTTAGCACCGTAGACCACATTCATATGCTGCAGCAGGTTATACAGAAGACCGAAGAGTATAACCCGATTCTCTGCTTATCTTTTGTGGACTACGAAAAAGCCTTCGATTCGATCGAAACCTGGGCTGTACTGCAGTCTCTCCAACGGTGCCAGATTGACTATCGGTACATCGAAGTGCTGAAGTGTTTGTATGAAAACGCTACTATGTCCGTCCGGCTTCAGGACATAGCCTCGAAACCTATCCTTCTGCAGTGAGGGGTGAGACAGGGAGACGTCATCTCTCCGAAACTGTTCACCGCTGCACTGGAGGATGTCTTCAAGGTTCTGCACTGGAAAGGAGCTGGCATCAACATCAATGGCGAGTATATCACTCACCTTAGATTTGCCGACGATATAGTAGTCATGGCTGAGACTATGGAGGATCTCCGTACAATGCTCAATGACCTCAGTAGAGCATCCGAAAGAGTGCGGCTTAGAATGAACATGGACAAGACAAAGGTCATGTCCATTGCTCATGTGATACCCACTCCAATGAAGATCGGAAGCGCTACACTCGAAGTTGTGGACGAATATGTGTACCTAGGACCGACTGTCCAGTTAGGTAGATCCAACTTCGAGAAAGAGGTCAATCGTCGAATCCGACTCGGCTGGGCAGCGTTCGGGAAGCTATGCAGTATCTTCTCGTCCCACTTACCGCAGTGTCTCTAGACAAAAGTCTATAACCAGAGTGTGTTGCCAGTGATGACATATGGTACTGAGACGTGGTCGCTCACAATGGGCCTCATAAGAAGGCTAAAAGTCACCCAAAGAGCAATGGAGAGGGCTATGCTTGGAGTTTCCCTACGCGATCGAATCAGAAATGATGAGATCCGTAGGAAAACCAAGGTTACCGACATAGCCTGAAAAATTGCCAAACTTAAGTCGCAGTGGGCAGAGCACATTGCTCGCAGAACAGATGGCCGATGGGGTTGGAAGGTTCTGGAGTGGCGTTGGAAGGCCTCCCACAAGATGGACCGATGACCTGGTGAAGGCTGCAGGAATACGTTGGATGCGAGAGGCTCAGAACAGGTCGAAGTGGTGGTGCTTGGGGGAGGCCTATGTCCAACAGTGGACGTCTTTCGGCTGAAATGATGATGATGACATCTAAACTGGCAAAGAATGAATAAATAAGCATTTTAAGTTCACTACAGTGTATGATAGACAAAACAATGTCACGACAGGCAAATTAATTTCATTCACGTACACTGTAGAGCAGATTAATGTGCCACTCATTCGAGTCATGTCGCAGAAATATATGTCGGACACACAGTGCACGACTTGCTCACTCGAATGAAGAATGTGATTTTAAGACGCATATTTACTTATAAAAAAATGTAATTTTGAAATTACAATGTACTTTTAAAGTAAAGTCGTTACACGGGCAACTAAATTACGCAATGCATAAAATTTGACAACATCCATTGCGTTATTTACGTTGTTGAGAACACGAATTTTTCAATCATAAGGAGCAATGGATAGGGAATTTCTTTCAAAATGTTTTGCATTTGCAACAATCTATACAACTAATATAACTAGCTTCTGCCAGCGGCTTCGCCCGCGTGGAGGTCGGAAATTATCCCGCGAGAACATACTACCGGGATAACGAGTGCCCTATGTATTACTCTAGGTTATAAACTATCTGTGTGCCAAATTTCATCTAAATCGGGTCAGTAGTTTTTGCGTGAAAGAGAAACAAACACCCATACATCTATACATCCATACATACAAACTTGTCATTTGATGATTTCCCACCCAAAAAAAATATATACGCTAGTGAAAAAAAAAACTGTTCCGGCTAATCTCCGAAATGGCTGGAGCGATTTTGACAGGAGTTTCACTGATAGATAGATGATGTCGTGAAGCGTAACCTAAGCTTGTTTTGTCCCGGTAGCGTGTTCTCGTGATTTAATTTCTGTGATCTTTAACGTTTTCTTATGCTTGTTATGTTAATCTATACATCTATGCATACAAATAAATAAAATTGAAGTGTCTGTTTGTAATTTCGAATTAACAGTTTTTCACTAAATGCATATGAATGAATATATGGCAATTACATGAAAAAAATCATTGTTTTTAAATTTTGTCTATCTATCTGTCTGTTTGTTCCGGCTAATCTCTAAAACGGCTGGACCGATTTTGACGGGACTTTCACTGGCAGATAGCTGATGTTATAGGGAGTAACATATGATACTTTTTGTCTGAGTAGCACGTTCCTGTGTGATAATTTCTAAACACCACGCGGGTGAAGCCGCGGGCACAGCTAGTCTTAAAATAAACGTGTGGAGAACTTAGAGAAGCTTGGAAAAGCGTGTGGAAAGCTTTTAACCCATTACGAATGAAAGCCATCGATGACTGTCAAGCTTTATCTAAGTAATAGTACCTACATGTTATACAATTTTATCAGAATAATTATGACGCACACGGAAGTAGGCAGTTATCCGAGAATCGGCCTTATTTACGGAAAATCTTTAGAAGAAATGTACCCACGGGTTAAATTAAAAGCAGTAGTACCCAAATTGCAATCACTTAAAAATATATGAATATTTATTATAACGTTAATCTAACTAAACGAATAGAAGGATATAAGATTTTTTGTATGTATATTTGGTAGCCATTCACGTTAAAACGGCCGAAGGGAATTTGATGAAATTTTACACATGGGTAGACCATGACCTGGTATTGGACAAAAGATACTTTTGATCCCGATATACGTACGGGATCGAGACTTACGCGTATGAAACTGCGGTACGCAGCAAGTTAAGAAAAAAAGTATTAAATACACAGTAATAATGTTTTTGCATTTATAACTCATTATTATAATCAGTTTTGCGCTTATTCTGTTGCGTGTTACGTAATTTTAACGTTGACATTATAATAAATTAGCTATTAGCCACATTGATAAACTCGATTCTACTACAAAATCTACTAACATAATCGGTTAGGTAGTATTTATATGAACGTGATTAAACAAACGCACGTGCTGCCTTATCTGGAATCCATAATGCCTATCTTGCTCTTTGGCCACAAATAGCACAACTTATTGACAGACAATTATCGACCTTACACTTACACAGTGGAGTTCAAAGTTCTCTCACGCTAAGACATGCTACTTTTTCAGCGGTGTCGGTATTTTTTTTTCTTTTTTCTAATTTGAACTTTGTTGGTTTCTTGTCGAGGTTGAATATTGTATGGTAACAAGACGAGACGTTTACTCAGTTGTGTAGTGCAATTTATTAATCTGTTAATTGATGTATTGTGGTGATTGAAGATGACTGGTTGTCTATTAACAGAATTATGTAAATAACTAGTATATTGCCAGCGACTTCGTCCAAGTTTTAAGACTTTGCCATACTAAACTTTTATTTTGACACCCTATTTGTATCTATACTATGCAATTAATCAGAATCTGAATAATTTTGAAGGATTATTATAGCTTAATAATTGCTTCGTATGTTCGAAACAATTGTCTGCTCAGGAATGTAAATATTATATTCTATTCTATTTTTTATGAAATGGCAAGTAAAGCCGATGTCGACTATTCTGCCAATGTCTAAAGTGAGTTGGAGAAATAAGTGTGCATGATATATTATATAACAATTTAAAAAATAAAAACAACTGGAAACACAAGTGAGATTCTTCGATTGATACAGTTGACACACAATGTAGATTTTGATTGGTTAGTACGGGACTGAAGGAATGTAAATAACGCAATGGATGTTGTTGAACTGTCAAAATGAATGACATTCCTACCGTTAGTGTAATTATTTTTAATTTCAATGTGCAAGCTGTGGTTATCTATATGTAATTGAATGTGCATTTAGTGTATGTTTATTGCTGAAATTTAATCTATGTAATTGTTTAATATTACATTGGTTGGCGATGCTTAAATAAATAAATAATAGTGCACATGTGCTACTACCCTTCTGTATTACTCCAGTTTCGAAGAACTTTAGAAAATATTAGAAACACGTTTTGTTTCATATGTATTTTTTTGGTTGAAAAATAACACAAACCACAAAATACAAAACCAAAACACAAAATTATTTGATTTTCTTCAAAAATAATGGATCACACTTTCCAACTCCTATTTTCGCCCTTGAGGAAAATTTCCCAATAGTCCTGAAATACGTGTTCCATCGTTTTTAACCGTAAATAAATGAAAAATTGTATATTGCTCGTAAAATTTTTCATTTATATTAGGCTTTTGACTATCTATTTTATTCAATTTCTGACTTCTAAAAGTACCTACATTACTTTGCGCTCATTTCTCACCACTATTTGGAAAACTAGTAAAGCTAACAACGAATTGTGTTTGTTTAGAAATACATCGCTAATGAATGAATGACAAAGTTCAACAGAAAGGGTTAAAAGCTTAGGTTAGCTGCCATTGCCTAGGTCTTTAACCCTTTCCCAGTTTAGGGATCACCAATGATTCACAGCGCTTGTATTGTTTGATTCGCGCACAAGTTTTGAATTTGATACTTCAATAATAAACGTCACCTGTCAATGTCAGACTCGACTAACTATCCATATTCGTCAAACGTACTATGTAGGTACAGACGCCAGCACACAAAGCTACTACAATCTGTCAAATTTCTTCAATAGGTTTTCAACTTTATCGCTAAAGTCTTAGGTTCAAAATTGATTGGGAAAATTTGACAGTATCGGGCAGCGTGATGTGCTGTCTGTACATTCCGTAAAACATCTGTTGCTATTTACGGTCAAACTAGTTCCATATTCAAATAAACAATTTGCCATAAACAAAAAAAGAACACTTTCTTTCGACCTCGAGAAAATTATATGCACGGCAACAACTTGGAGGCAAGCGGTCCAACTGGCTAAGGTCGTTGACCCATCTGTGATGTAATGCAACAGAGTGGAAAAGTACTGAATGCAGTCCTTGACGTACTGGTATTCTGCTCACGTTTATATACGATACAGGTTTTAGCAAGGCTTGTAGATGCGGTTCCTTTGTTTATTTCCGTCGATCGCCGATTTCGTTCTGAGAATGATCTTTGGATGATGCCGGAATTATAGGGTTATCTGGGTTATCATGGATTACTGAATCATTGAATATCAGATTTGGATATATGTATGTTCTTTCATTTGCACTTACATATTTCATTCAAAATTAATCATTGTGATAATAACAAACACACGGTTCGATCAACCAGAGGGGTAATTGCGGAACTTTTTATCGGCAGGAATTGGTTTAATATTCATAGTTATACAACATTAATTGCGTTATTTACGTTACTGAGCCGACAATTTATTCGAACAAATGACGCAATGGTTTAGAAATAATCTTCAATCCCATTCAGATTCTGATAAATTGTGCGTTTCGCAATTAGGGTGCAAGTTAAGCTACGCTTTCTGCAGTTGGTTCGTGGATGGGTGACCACCTTTACATACCAAGACCCGTCCGTGCCTCGGAAAGCACATTAACCAGTTGGTCCCGACTGTCATTCGTGAATCTTTGACAGCCGTTATACATATGTATGTGATATGAGGTCAGATAGGAAATCGTTCCATGTAAAATACTGGTATTTAGCTGAATCCGGTTAGATTGGAAGCCGACCCCAATGGAGTTGGGAATAGGCTAGGCAGATGATGATGATGAACAGTGTTACATTTCGATTTTCCGCTTTTGTCACTAAGACATTGCAAAATTTAGCTTCTTTTCGTCTTGTCTTCAGAGGCCTTCCTCCACTCCTTCCATCATTGTGCATGCTCCTTCCAGTTTTGACGGAACCTATCCAGCTCGTGCCGCCATCTCCTACGTGGTCTAGGACAGGGCTGTCCAAGCTACATACCTTCGCGGGCTAATTAAATTTACTACAAAAGCTGGAGAGCCGCAGAAACAGATATTTTCAGTTTTCAAGTAAAAAAATACAGGGTAACCATTTCTTTATAAGTTTATTGGTTCTTAATTAATTAATTAATCTAATAATAGTAATCCAGACAACGGTCCGCGGGCCGTTGTCTGGACAGCCCTGAGGGGTAATTGCGGAACTTTTTATCGGTAGGAAATGGTTTAATATTCATAGTTAAACAACATTCATTGCGTTATTTACGTTGCTGAGCCGACAATTTATTCGAACAAATGACTCAATGGTTTAGAAATAATCTTCAATCCCATTCAGATTCTGATAAATTGTGCGTTTCGCAATTAGGGTGCAGGTCTAGGAGACCGCGACCCCGCCTCGAAATGTGCGAAAAGTTTTATTACATTTGACGCGTGAACGTTGACTTTCTGTGCAGCCACTCGCCTCATGTTCCGAGCCGCTATAAAGTTTGAACCAGTCTGTAGATAGGTGTATTTGTCACATTTGCAATAATATAAGTACTAATGTTGTTTTCCTCTTTTTCAGGACCAATCTGGTTGTTCCTGAGAGCTGGGACATTAGGTAAGTTGAAATTAACTCGTTACTGAAGGGTTACATTAAATTACCTGGCAATACTTAACGCACGTATTAGGTATCGATATTAAAAACAAATGAAACAAAAAAAAATAACAAAGAAAACTGAAACTGAATTGCAAAAATGACATGCTGATGCAACTTACAAATTTTAAGGTCGACGGAAAACAATAATCAACACAGATCAATCAACGATGATCATTTTAAATTCCATTATTTTAGGTACTTGTTGCGGTTGCGGTTATGTGTGTTAAAAGCATTTTTTGAGATTTTTTCTACACTTAGGGGTGGATTTTCTTTTTTAATTTTAAATGGGACCAATTTTATCATTACAAAAATAATAATCGAAATTGGACAACTCAGTAATGCGTGGTCATACATAAATAAAAAAATACTCATCGATTTGAGAACCTCCTTTTCTTTTGTCGGTTTAAAATCATAAACTATGTTATGGTATTTTAATTACTCACCTAGGGAAAACAGAATAATCGCTTATAACGACCTTACAAATTATTCATAAATGAGGATAAAGTCTATTAATATCAATGAGCATGGCAAAAAACGTAAACTTTAGTATTGTTTTGTATCGATGTCCTTTACACTTTTCCTCTTGGGATTAAACCGAGCTGTTATTCATTCCAAGAGAAGGCAAATACATTATGTACTTACTACGAATGAAGTGCTTTGCGTGTAGGTTTCATAGAATAAATCTACATAATTATGACAAAAAATAGAAAAGAAAGAAAATAGGTTTATTTGCGGCAAACATGACGCACTGAAAACCAAGAATATACAAAAGAAAAGAATGGCTAAAAAAATCTTGTTTTTCTTTTTTAGGGTTCCGCACCTCAAAAGAAAAAAGCGGAACCCTTATAGGATCACTTTGTTGTCCGTCCGTCCGTCCGTCTGTCAAGACCTTTTTTCTCAGGAACGCGTGGAGGTATCAAGGTGAAATTCATATCAAATACTCAAATCTACTGTCTCTTGAAGCTGTGAAAAAATCAAATTTCTAAGCTAACGCAATCAAAAGATATAGCCGTTTATGCCGCAAATTTCCGCAAATTTTCGAAACTCGCAAGGGAATCATAACCTAAAGGGTACTTCCAGTCGATCTAGAATTTTGAAATTTGGTACGAAGCAACGTCTTATAGCACAAATAAAGGAAAAATTGTGAAAACCGTAAATTTTTAGTTACATCATATAATAAAAAATAAAATAAATTTTTAAACTTTATACCTACAGGTTTGTACGGAACCCTCGGTGCGCGAGTCCGACTCGCACTTGGCCGGTTTTTTTTCTATTGCACATACAACATGTAACGTAATTAACGCACACCCTCAGGGGTCATTGTACTCATCATTATGAACAACTTTTACTATGGGACCAAACCTAAAATCGCGAAAAAAAATCAGCTGTTTCATACATTTTGGTCGAGTAGGTATTGAACTTTTGAATGAAACAGCTGATTTTTTTTTCGCGATTTCAGGTTTGGTCCCATAGTAAAAGTTGTTCATAATGATGAGTACAATGACCCCTTAACAGGGTGTGCGTTAATTACGTCACATGTTGTATACTTAGTGTATTTGATCACAGCGTAAAAGACACAAATGAAAATACGTCCTATTGTTCGGATTTTAATTTTAATTTAATTTAATTTATTTGCATCAGACACAACGATCCATAACTTAGTTTATAAACACACTCAAAATAATGTTACTTGGAATTCAAATAATCAGAGACAAAATACACACCACACAATACTAAAATATACTAGACAAAATAAAATTTAAATTAATACAATATTTTCTTGTCAACTAAAAATATAAAATGTCAAAATTAAAAATAAAATAAATCAATTTCAAAATCAAAATAATAAATTAAAAATAAAATAAGTTAACTTCAAATTTAATTTTAATTTAATGAAGAATTTGAATTTTTTTATTTTCATGAAGATATATTAGGGAAAGAGCAATGCCAGCTTTTACATAATCAGCCTATAATGTTCCCACTAGTGGGACACAGGCTTCTGCGCGGTGAGCAATTCGGAGATATTTGTGACATCTATCAACCCGCACGGCCAGGGAGTAAGTAGGCCGTGAATCCGTGATCCACCACGCGGGCCCAGTCCGGTTGATACTTCGATTTTTTTGTTCTAGGACATTCTGGTTTCCTCACGATATTTTCCTTCACCGTTTGAGAGCAGTGGTGATTAAATAATATACATTTATTAACTTTAACCCCTTACTTACCGCGTATGGTAGCAGGTAGATGATTATACGATTCCGTTTTATGGTCTATAAAAGCGGTTATTTAATGGCTTTAGCTTATTCTCATCTATCAACGGCTAATCGGCGTCTTGAGGAGTGCCAGCCAACCTTAGATGGTTATTGAAAGTCGTGAGCCAATTACGAAGCTTTATAGATAGATATTTATGAAGGCCGCAATAAAAACGTTATTCAGAAGCGTCCTTTAATCTGTTGTAGTAATCCATTAGCGGGCTTCGTTGTTATTTGTCTTCGAGGTTACGTTAATATGGCTAGTCCATATAATCGATCATTACTTTTGCAGAAGTATGCGGTTTCACTGGTTTAGTTTATACATTGAACTATTATTTGACTTTTTTTTTCTTTGCTAGCCTGCACTGTCCCATTCCTGGGCATAGGCCTCCCTCCACTTCTTCCAACTATCGCGAAGCCGCGCGTCCTGCTGCCAGTTTTGATGGAACCTATCCCAGCTCGTCCCGCCATCTCCTACGTGGTCTGCCGCGACCCCGCCTCATTGTCTCAGGGCACCAGTTCTGTGCTACTTGGGCCCACAGTTTGGCCGGCATGCGGCAAACATGTCCTGCCCAGTCCCATTTAAGTTGGGCAGCCTTTTGAGCCACGTCAGTTATCTTTGTTTTGGAGCGCAGTATTGTGTTTCGGACGCGATCCGTTAATTTAACGCCGAGTATATTGTGCTCCATTGCTCTTTGGCAGACCTTGAGTTTGGACTTCTGAATTTTAATCAAAGACCAAGTCTGTGCACCATAAGTTAAGACGGGAAGAATACACATGTCCATGAGCCAAATGAGCTAAATGATAAAAATATTTTGTTATGACTTAGTTTTGTAATAACAGCCGCGCAAGCCGATCGTTCAGGTTAAGCTACGTTTGCTGCAGTTCGGATGGGTGACTATATTTACATACCCCTCCGTGCCTTGAAAAGCACGTCAAGCCGTTGGTCCCGGCAGATTCGTGGATCTTTAAACAGTTGTTACGGGTTGTCTGAAGCCCGAAGTGTGACAACCAGTCTTCCCAAAGGGTACAATAGAGGTCAGATAGGCAGTCGCTCCAAGTAAAATACTGGTGTACAGCTGCATCTAGGTAGACTAGAAGCCGACTCCAAAATAGTTAGGAAAAGTCTAGGCAGATGATGAATAATATTTTTATTTGGTCTTTGTTACTAACCGATGGCTGATGGAGCAGACGAGTCCTGGAGTGGAGACCGCGTATCGGCAAGCGTAGCGTGGGACGCCCCCCAGCTAGGTGGACCGACGACTTAAAAAAAGTGGCTGGGGCAAACTGGATGCGGAAGGCGGAGGACAGGGTGTTGTGGCGCAATATGGGAGAGGCCTATGTCCAGCAGTGGACTGCGATAGGCTGAGTTGTTTGATTGATACTAAGTTACAGACGCACAACTTCAAAATGACAATTTAAACAAGCGTAGACCCTGTTCACGCTACTAGACAAAATTGAAAAGATTTCTCGCCATCAATCGTGACTCTTCATCATTTTGACACTAATTCGACGTGGGACAAGTGTTATTGTCAGTTTTTATCTCCAGCTGTCAGACGCCGGCTGTAATCGGGAGATGGATGTCCTTTGTTTATTTTATTGTTCGGTTTCTTCTCTCTGTTTGTCTTCCTGATAGGGAAGGTCAGGAAATATTACGTATATACTAGCGGACCTGACAGACGTTGCTCTGTGCGAACAGCGCCACCTATCGGGTCCAATTGTAAATCTAAACCTTCCAGGGATTCACTCAAACACCCACAAAAAAAAAAAACATAAATCAGTCCAGCCGTTTAGGAGGAGTTCAGTGACATACACACGTATAGTAGAATTATATATATAAAGATATATGACATAGCTGTGAGAACGGTGGTGGCCAAATGGTATCCGGTCACACTTACAAGTTGTGGGTCAAAATCAAAAGTCTATTATTCAAATTAGGCTGAGGATCAGCTCTTTTAGAACGTCAAAATTACATAAGACAGTCCCCTAAATACCTGCCCTTCAACAGTTCCTGGTGCTTTACCTGGGTAGAAGTGGTTGTCGTGAATTCAAACCCAGACAGGCACATAACTGTGTAATTAATTTCATCACCACTGCTCTCAATGCGGTGAAGGAAAATATCATGTGGAAAGGTATGTCATTTCGAAGACATCCACCAGCCCGAACATTTACATTTTCCACTAAGATACAAAAAAATTACCATGTCCAAAGACAAATCAAGGCACAAAGCTGTCAGCATGTCAGTCTTATGTCAGATGATTGTCTGTTGTTATTTCTGATAGCCAATCACCAGCGCTTGGGCTCTGTCTCTCTTAGGATCGCAGCATTATGCTGAGCGATGGCCGTTTTGCGTGGATGCGACGCATGTTTTGCCCTAGCTTTGCCTTTTTTTGTGTGTTTCGACTTTTTTTGCGTCTTGTTTTCCGCAAATAGACGTATGTGTTTTCTTTTTCCAATTAACCTTTCAGTAACCCGGTGCATGTGTACAGAACATGATGATATTTATTCAGAAAGTTCTGGTAAGTAACTGTAGTAGCGTTAATTGAATGGAGTTGGATCAATTCCGTCTGGATCACTTTGCGCGCAACAAACGTTTATTGTTACTATTACAATTTAGGGTTGGCACGCGAACGTAACATGACTTGTCATTGTTTATAATAATAATAATAATAATGTTTATTTCACTAATAATTTAAAAAAATTTACATACATCTTATAGGCTATAATTTTCTTTTAACTAATTAATTAGACATCTGTAGCCGAACTAGGCAAAAGCCTGTATTTCGGCTATCAGCGCCAAACCCTCAAATAATTCATACTTAAAAATAGCCACCAAGTAGAAATGTTAACATCTGCTTATGAAAACAATTAAAACTGATATAAAATTATAATTAGATACAATAAAATAGTATATAAATTAAAGACAAAATTAATATTAAGTTGATAAGTAAAATTAAAGACACTATTAAGTAACTTATAATTAAATTAAAATTAAAATAATATAAAATCTGGAAATTGTGTTTATGTCCTCTCTTTGTGTAATATGATTGTGTGTGCGTGAGTGTGAGAGGGTGTTTTTAGTACGTAGTCAATCACCGTGGTATATGTAGAATCAGTTCAGTTTCTTCGTAAGTTAGTTTTTGTAAGTATTTTGTTACCTTTTTCTTACATTGTGTTTTCGTTAGTGGGTAAATGTTTATGGCTCTATTTATTTTATTATATATATAAGGTCCAATGAAGTTGGTAAATCTCGCGATGAATTTAGTTGAAGTTATTTGATTCCTGACGCATACCATATCTCTTCTTCGTTTCAGTAAGTTTAGCGGATTAAAAGTTTGTTTGCTGTGTTGGAGAAGAGTGACATTAAGTAGATATAGTTGTCTTACTGTCAGAACCTCACAATTCTTGTACAATTGTGCGGTGGGGAAAAAAATACGTTTAAAAGTACTAACTTTGAGCACCGCACGTTGGGCGATCTCAAGACTCTTTAACGTTGTTTTTAGGGCGCCTCCCCAGGAGGAGATGCAGTAAGACAAAAGTGACTGGCAGAGAGCATAATAAATCTGTTTAAGCAGTTTAGGATCAGCGACATGCCGCAAATTTTTAAAAATAAATATTAATTTCCGGATTCGTCCACATAGGAGTTTTATATGTTCTTTAAAGTTGAGACTGCTGTCAATTGTTACACCCAGATATTTAATCGTCTGCACACGTTCCAGTGAAGGGCACGAGCAACTAGATTTTAATTGACACTCGTGTGAGATGATTTTGTGACTGCTAGTGACTCCCCTTACATCCCTAATGCCAAAACAGATAAATTTTGTCTTATCTACATTTAAAGTAAGAATGTTACTCTGCAACCACTTGCCAACCATATCAAAACCCAGCTGAGCAGCATTGAAAGCCTTATCCCAGGTATCGGCTGCAAAACAGAGGGCAGTATCATCTGCGAAGGAGATTATTTCGCCTTGGGTTAGTGTAAGGTTTGTGAGTTGGTTAATGTATACCAGAAACAAGGTAGGCCCTAAGATGCTGCCCTGCGGAACTCCATGTGTGATTGGGAGGCTATCACTTCTGTGCGCATCAAGTCGTACACATTGAGATCGCCCAGACAAATAACTTTCAAAGAGCTTGTGCTGCGAGCCT
This sequence comes from Aporophyla nigra, assembly GCA_947507805.1. Taxonomy (NCBI): domain Eukaryota; kingdom Metazoa; phylum Arthropoda; class Insecta; order Lepidoptera; family Noctuidae; genus Aporophyla; species Aporophyla nigra. The sequence goes on along the minus strand of OX382297.1, from coordinate 23,382,860 downwards.
CTGATTCCAAGTTTTTCAAGCTTGTCCAGTAGAATGGAGATAGAAATCGTATCAAAAGCCTTGGCCAGGTCTAGGAAGATAATGAGACTTTTTTTACCTTTATCTAAGTTTGAGCTAACATAATTTGTGAGTTTATTAACAGCCTGCTCCGTCGACTTACCCTGCCGAAAGCCATATTGATGAGGAGACAGCAACTTATTTTTTTCTAAATAGTCTACTAACCTCTCGTTAATAATTCTCTCTAGTATCTTTGACAGAGCTGGCAAAATAGATATTGGCCTGTAGTTATTGATACGATTTCTGTCACCACTCTTATGAATGGGGCAAACCTGAGCCTTTTTTAGAGACTCGGGGAATACACCCGAGTGCAGACAGTTATTAAATATTTTTGTCATTGGTGGTATGAGAACATCTTTATTACTTTTTAAAAAATCACTACTAATATTATCCCATCCACTGGCACAGTTTGACTTTAATCCCTGGATAAGGCGTTCCACTTCATCTTCAGTTTACACCGGAAACATTGAAGGAAAAGAAAGAAAAAGTATTTATTGGGACACGCACAGAAACTATACAAAGAACAATCCTACTAATATTATAAATACGAAAGTTTGTGAGGATGGATGTATGTGTATGTGTATGTTTGTTCCTCTTTCACGAAAAAACTACTGGACGGATTTGGATGAAATGTGGCACACAGATAGTTTATAACCTGGAATAACACATAGGGTACTTTTTATCCCGGTAGTATGGTCCCGCGGGATAACTAGTACTTAATAAAATAAAAAATCAATTATAAACAAAAGAAACAAATAAAAACAAAATTTAAAAGAAAAAAAAACAGAAAGTCCTGTGCGAGGCCAAAGGGCCCCTATCTCAGTATGATGCTGCGACATTTAAAAATAAGTATCGCAGCGCTGGTATTCTGATAGGACCCAGTGTGTTGTGACATTGGATTGATATAAGTGCATAGTAACAATATTACGCCTTTAGTTACCGAGGAGTTAGGGGAGAGGAGTAGCTATACTACACCCATATTTCTTAAGTGGTGATCAAGTTCCATGTACTATGGGGTGAGCCTTTTGTCATCAACCGGGCACAAGTCGTGACTCCGGGCTGTTACTGAGAACTTCCAGATAAAAAACCTAGTAGCTATTTGCCCGACCTGGGAATCGAACCAGGACCTGCTCAACAGAAGTGCGTGAGACTACTAGACTATAAGAATATTAATGTTCGAATTTTGTTTGCAATAAAAATCAGTTCTTATTCGTATAACTTTTATGTCCAGATATCCTCACTACATAGTAAAAGTTAAACAAGTCAAAATTAATCTAGTTTTGACAAAGAAGGCAGATGTTGATAAGTAATAAATCGACAAAAAAAAAAAAACAGTACCTAAGAGTGGTCTTAAATAGAGTAGTTTTAATATTTGAATATGCAATTCAACACAGCCCTAGTCAAATTGAACAATTGTCTAATTGAACAATTGGTAGAGACAGTCAAATGGACGCCTTTGCCTCATAAAAATAGAATAACATCTGATCGTATACATATGTTGGCCTTCATTTCTCAGAATGCGATGTCTATGGTTTTACCTCTTAAGTATTTGTTTTGAAGAAGTGAATACTTTGTATCCGTTGAACAAATCTTTAATAAACCGGTCTGTTGGTAAAAAACATGTCTCCAAGAATCACGGTGTTACTCGGAAATAATGTCTAGGCTGCCTTGTGCAAAATAGTTACGAGTTGAGATACGACATTCTGTCACAATTTTTTAAACGTTTCTAGTAAGAACTTTTTATGTATTCGACAAAAGCGCATCACGGCAACAAATTTCCGGTTCAAAATTGCGATGCGTTTCATGTTAGTTGAATCGAATGAACGCCAAAATACAAGAAAATATCCGCTTTTAATTAAAAAAACATTGGCCATGCATTCATGGCCCAATAGAATGTATAAAGTAATTATTTATTTGATTGAAATCCCTTAAATAAATACTAATATATGTATGCTAAAGTTTCTGAGGATGGATAGATGGATGTTTGTTACTCTGTCACGCCAAAACTCCTGAGCGGATTTAGATGAAATTTGGGACACAGATCGCTTATAATAACCTAGATTGACACATACGATTACTTTTATCCCGGTAGTACGTTCCCGTGGAATAATTTGCGACCCATGTGGGCGAAACCGCTAGCAAAAACCAGCAATATAATAAATGCGAAAGTGAGTTAGTTTATTTGTTACGCTATTAATCACGCTAAAACAGCTGAACGAATTCGGATGAAATTTGGCACATGGGTAAACCAAAACCTGGAGGCGGACAAAAATAGCATACTTAGGTACTACTTTTCACCCTGGATTGCAGACGAAGTTGCGGGCAACAGATAGTTAATGATAATTAAAGTAAACTATTTGAATAATGTTCGCTGAATAGATGCAGACCACAAAGTGTTGGCACCACACCTTCAGTGCATTCGCCAAAACCGTCTGTCTGGCTTCCAGAATCCATAAAATATGTTTTGTGCGTTTTGGCTATAAATTCGGATAAGATGTGGTACCAATATAAAATGATCGTAAACAAGCGTACCTGAAAAAATGTCTCGAACACAAATATATTTTATTTTACGAGTATTATTAAAAGATTAAAGTGGTCGATGTTCAGTGGCGAAAAATATCGCGTATGTTTTCGCGTACTGTATTTTCAACGGACTGCCATATAATAATAATAATAAACATTTTATTTTCAGGTTACAAAGACCCATAGACATATGTGACAATCCGCGGCTAAAGGTACCTTATGGACGTTTATAGTTTCGAAGATATTGAATGTTTTGTAAATTTTGCAAGAAATATAGATTTTTTTTTTATTGCTTTTTCGCAAAGCATAAGATCTGATATTTATTTCCCTGTTGTTATTTTTTATTTTATGTATATAATAAGTCCATAATGTGGTCTCAAAGTTTAGTAGAAAAGGTACCTTACGGCCACGTGTTATGAAACGCTAGATGCAAACATGTCCTGACGTGCTCCGCTTGTCATTCACGCCGCTGCATCGTAGCAATATTTTGTCTTTGCCGCCAGGCATCTGAACTACTCTTACCGACGCTTTAAGCATCGTTTTCTATCTCGCTCATCGCTAAGGATACGGCAGCCGGCAACGGCACTAGTCATTGCTTGTTCGTTTATTCTTTCGTTCGGCTGAGTTAAAAGCGTTCCTCTGCAAATTTTAGTGTACATTATTAATAATATCTTTAGCTGGTCAAATTTCTTGCGAAAAGTCTGCCACTGGCGAATCTTGCGTCCAGCATGTTATATTTAAAGATACATTTAGTATTGACGAGATGCCTGAAGTTATCCAACCACAAGGCCTCTCCTACGACAGGCAAAAATATATATATGAAAAAATTAGACAATTTGTACCACCTGAATCCCAAGACATACTTTGCCCCAAGCCTTATCTGCGCGCATCTCAAGATCCTTTAGAAAATCTTCCCCAAGTGCTTCCTACTCAGTCACAGCCAAGTTGTAGTGGTGTTCAGCCTTTGCTAAATACAAAACGTAAAAAGCCTACATACACCTATTGTGGTGAGGTTGGTCACAGAAACCAAGTTCGCGGTGGTGTCTATTTTTGTAAAAAAAGGCGTTCAGAACAAGCAAATCTTTAATATCGTGTAACTCGGCCATAAGGACCCTTTTCTTTACATAAAAAAATAATTATAATTTTTAAAGAGACTAAAAAAGAACTGATTTTGTTTGTAACGATTTATTACTAAAATGATAGAAATAAAACCAGTCATTAGAAAAACCATTATCATCAATGTATAATCTTAATTTTATTGTTTTGACGGATTATAATTTGTTACATTATTTCCATAAGGTACCTTTTCCCAAATGTATGGAACAAAAACTACTATTGTGATGTAAGTTTAAGTGACTTAAAAAGCTAAAATTAGCCTGTAATGGCGATATTGTCAGTTTTATTTTAAGTTAATGAAAGATTTTCGTTGATTTATGTATGAAAAATTATATTGTTTGTTAAATTATGACTGAAATTTGTTAAGTTTTGTGATTTTGCATGAAAATTATTATAGGTGATTTTTACCCCTAATTCTTGTTTTTATTTATTTATTTTGTCAAGATTTTCTTTCGAAATTGTGTTCTAATAGATAAGTTAAAAATCTGTAGGTCTCATCGCACGAATTTGGCAAAATTAAACAAAACATCATTTTTTAGAAATTGGTCCATAGACACATTGATTGGTCCATAACAAGGTTCTGATTAGTAATACAGAAGTTGTCGCAACATTCTTTAAAAGACAGGAGTCCTAGGAATAATTTTTCGTTGGCCACTATGTAACTTACAACGGCAACATAGTGTTCGAGGTGACTGAACTTAAAATGTCTGTTTCTCGAAATTGCACAATTTCGAATATAATTTAAAAAAAAATATATCTCCGTAACAAAACATCGTAGGAGGTTGATCTTTTTTGATATCTACAGCGTATTAATTGCAGATTACTAGCGTATGCATAACTCCATATCGACCACAAGGTACCTTTAGCCGCGGATTGTCACATATAGGTACTTACAAACTAACATACATATTATACAAAAAACTTGTGTTAATAATAGTACCTTAAACTATGTTAGTAGCATTTCACTTCACTAGCTTGTCCGTGAGCTGAGCTGTGGCACTTGTCGGCGGAAGGGACGGAACACCACGTCCTGTGGTCAAAAGTCTTCGTCCATGACGACGGGCAGATAACAATTTGTTACACGCACCACAAACGCCTTGAAGTTGACGTTGCGGTGTGACTCCAGTAACTGCACCCTCGGCATGTAATTCGTCTTCTGGCGTACGTACGTACTCCACAATGTCTTCCGCCTTAGTGGTGTAGTGTAGGCGGGAAATGTACACCGGAGTGTTCGGCTTAGCAGCGCGCAAGCTGACTTCGGGCTTTGCAGTAGCTTGGTTGGTTGCGTTGAGACTGTTTGGGTATGGAACCCTTAAAAGTGCCCGGAGACAGACGAGACAGTGCAATGATTCTGCCATGGTAGAACAATTTCCAAAAGTTCTTATATAAGCTGTTCCATAAGTTTCGCGTTGCGCCCCGCTCCGACCTTTGCTCGAGCCAGCCCTCGCCGCTGACCCTGTAGCTTTAAATTTGTCCCTAAATAATAATTATTCCGATCGAACCCGCCCCTTGCTGCCCTCTACTAGCCATGCCCAAAGCCGAGATCCGTATCCCACAGGGGTGGCCTTAGCGCGTAGTTGCTCTAGTTTTAAGGTTTTAAGCCCTGGCTAGAGGCCCTAATTTATAAAGGTAGCACAGGCAAGTCCAGTTAAGCAGCCGCCAACCTCATAGGTTGACCTGCGAGATGTCATTCCAAAAAAAAAACTCCTGGACTTTGGAGTTTCTTGAGACAGTCAATAATAAGCAGACACGCTCACTTAGTGTCAGACACATTTGTTTGACAGAGGAGAGTTATTGGCGCAATTGATCTCATGAAGCTAGTAGGACGCTGATTGCAAAGTCCAGCAAGTTAATGGATAGGCTGCAAGTAACTCTTATTTATTTATTTTTAGATACGGCCGAAGCCACCTACACTATTTAAACATATAACATTAATCTAGACTTATTACAAAGAAGTAAAAATTGTGACTTTGATTGAATGCGCCTTAATTGCGTAACACACTTTTAATCACAATCTGAATAATTTTGAAGGATATTCCAATCAAACAATGAATGTTGTTGAACTGTCGAAATGAAAGACATTGCTACTGTTTGTGTGATACACAATTACCACGCGGATTGGACATTTGGCACACAGAAAGACCATTACTACAGCTAGCATAGTTTTCATTTTATTTGTTGGTATATTGGGTTGATTAGCTGACATATATGGCAAATGATTTAACTCAGTGTTTTGTGTCTCTTATTGTTTACTTCTTACTATTGCATAAAATCAAGTTTTTCTAACTGGGCAGTCAGCTGTGCTGCTGGGGAGTTGGTTGCGCGGGTTGCGCCACTTCTTCGCAAAACGACTTTCGAAAAGTGCTGATCCTCAGCCTAATTTGAATAAATGTCTTGATTTGATAAAACAATGAATGAAAAATGTATATTCATTTTAATAAACTCCGTAACCGAGCCTTAAGGAAGTTTCACATTCTATGTATTTGTTTACTTCAAACATGCTAGTTCATCCGCATAGAAACACAAACATCCATCGTCTTAGTTACTGTTTACTTTCGCAAGAACAATGCCTCGCGGTGCTATGTAGACGAGACGGTGTTTTTAAATGCATAGACTATAGATGCATAGACTATAGATGCATAGACTATAGATGCATAGACTATAGATGCATAGACTATAGATGCATAGACTATAAATGCATAGACTGTATATTTTCTGTCAAACGTGCATTATTCGTTGAATAGAGGGGGCCATCTTTAGAAACAATAAGAGTAGTGTATTGGACTGTACGGTCCCCAAAAGATAAGTAACCAGGGTCGTAGGATATACCTAGATGAAGTATAGTAAGATAATTATATTTTTATTATTTAAATTAATTGTTTCTTTACAATTATTTACTTCAATTTCATTCGAAAACAATCATCGGGTTTTTACTAAACTTCAAATTTTTCCGACGACCCTGCACCCTAATTGCGAAACGCACAATTTATCAGAATCTGAATGGGATTGAAGATTATTTCTAAACCATTGCGTCATTTGTTCGAATAAATTGTCGGCTCAGCAACGTAAATAACGCAATGAATGTTGTTTAACTATGAATATTAAACCAATTCCTACCGATAAAAAGTTCCGCAATTACCCCTCTGGTTATTTATCTCTATCGGTGAGCATAGGTACAGTTCAAAACACTACCATTGTTGTTCCTAAAGATGGCACTTATCTCTTTTGGTGACTGTAAAAACTGTTGTTCCGTATGTGCTGGACGTAAATAATATCACCATTCGATTTCTTCCCGTGAGTGTCGTTGAATGTGACTAAGGGACTTACAAGAGAATGGGCAGCAGCGTTCTCTATGCATCTTACCGCCATTCTGCGATCGCCAATACGTCTGCCAAGCGTGGCGATTATGGCAAACACCCCCTTTCGGGGAGGCTTATGTCCTGTAGTGGACGTCTTTCGGCTGAAATGATGATCATGATGACAGTAAAAATAAAATATCTTCAAATCAGACCTAAATTAGTTCATAAGTTGTTACTGTTAGTCATTTGTAATAAATAGATTTTGCTTAGGTATATGCTATGTAATGTTGTTAGTGACCCTGACTGCTAAGACTGAGGTCGTGGGTTCGATTCCCACCCAGGACAAATCTCTGTGTGATGAGCACGATCATTTGTTGTTTCTGGGTGTAATTTATCTATAATATGTATGTATTTAGTAATATATAAGTATGTTTATCAGTTGTCTGGTTACCATAGTACAGGCTCTGCCTAGTTTGGGATCAGATAACTGTGTGTTGGTTGTCCTAAGATATTTATTTATTTTACACGCTTTATATTAGCTTCACTTGTATGTTTGTTTGTAACCGACTCCTTATAGCGCGATTTTGACCCACTTTAAACGATTGTGCCATTATCCTTGCCAGGGTTACCAGGACAGCAAAAAAAAACTGTCTTCGAAAACTACGCTGACATACGACACAAACTACGCTGACATACGACACAAATTACGCTGACATACGTCACAAACTACGCTGACATACGTTCCAAAATTCAAAACACCTTAAAAATAGAAAATAAATAATAGTTTAAAAAAACTAAAAAACACGCTTCCATTGAAAACCAAACTAAAAAGTACAACACAATGGAAAAAAAGTGTGGGGTGCCTGATATCAATAAAAAAAAAACCTTAAAAAGCACCCCACGCTTTTTTTTTCAAATTTGGTTTTCAATGGAAGCGTGTTTTTTAGTTTTTTTAACTATTATCTATACATCTATACATCTATACAAATAAATAAAATTGGAGTGTCTGTTTTTAATATTAAGATAACCACTTTTTACTAAGTGTATATGGATGTATACACGATACATATACCAAAACAACATTTTTTACAATTTTTGTCTGTCTGTCTGTCTGTCTGTTTGTTCCCGCTAATCTCTGAAATGGCTGGACCGATTTTGACGGGAGTTTCACTGGCAGATAGCTGATGTAACAAGGAGTAACTTAGGCTACTTTTATTTTAGAAAGATTCTTTTATTTTAGAAAAAAATAACTGTCTTCGAAAACTACGCTGACATACGTCTCAAAATTCGAAAAACCCTGGCTGAATCCTACGAAATAGATCAAAATAATGTACTACAGTATTGTACACCTTAAAAAGGCCTACAAAAATGTCCTCAATGGTATATGTCTATCTCTTAGGGATAACCCACAATAACCATTTTTTATCTTTTACTTTTTACGAGAAATAAGGGCTTATTTACGAAGCGATTTTAAGCAATACAGCATTAATCCTTATCCAATTAAATACATTGTGCATTTAATATAGATCAATATGGCCCTTTACAGCATGTCATTTAAATGAATATCTTAGAAGATATTAGAGATTTAAAAAGCGGGCGCAGAGCGCGTTGGCAGCGGCCGGGTAGTACAGGATAAGTACGATTGTAATTCATATTACTTTGGCTTCATAGTAATTGCGAATATCATGTGTGTTCATTATACTCAAAATAAACCTAATAGTATTATTCCAAGTAAGAGACCGCGAAATGGCTTAGATGTTTAGATTTTTGGATGTTTGTTTAGATAGATAGATAGATAGATAGATAAATAAAAATCAATGATGCAAAGACGGCCAAACGGATTTAGATCGAATTTGGCACAAAGATATAATAGGTTGGGGAAAAAGTTTCTTCGCATTTTTTAAGAAAATTCAAAACATTTTTTAATAAAGTTTATTTACATTTAACTAAAGTATGTAGGTACCATTTTGTTCGATAACTTTTTGCCATCTTGTAGGTAGGGACATGATCCCATTGCTATAGAAATTTTGGGACTTCTGGTCAAAATACCGCGACAAGTGGTTTTGGCAGTCCTCTCGTGATGTTAACCTGACACTGCCTAAAGAATTCTAAAGAGACCGAAACAGGTGGAAATCTGAAGGTGCAAGGTCAGGACTATACGGCGGATGCATTAACATCTCCCAGCCAAACTCTCTTAATTTTTGTTGGGTGGCTAAAGATGTGTGAGGTCTAGCGTTATCACGATGAAAAACCACACCCCTTTTGTTGATTAATTCCGGCCGCTTTCTCTCAACTTCTTGCTTTAATCTCATCAGTTGTTCGCAGTAGAGTTCAGAATCGATGGTCCTGCCTGGTGGTAACAGCTCATAATGAATAATGCCCTTCCAATCCCACCACACACACAGCATCACCTTGTTGCCAGTTAACCCGGGTTTCGCCACAGTCTGTGAAGCCTGACCGGCCTTTGACCACGACCCGGGAACCCCGCCAGGTGGCGCTGTTAAGTAAACATTGCAATAAGTTGTGCTCCAACAAAAATTTAATTTAAAACTATAGAAAGTCAGTATTTCGTTTCCTAAAGTAATTAATTATTAAGCCTAGCTTGCAGAACAGTAGTGACAGTGTTATGAGTAAATTCTAGTGAGTGACTACTTCAGTAACGAATTTTTAAAACAGTGATCAGTGAATTCGAAACTGTTGACATTCTATTTCTCAAGAACTTCTGAGTGACAGATATTTCACTGTGCAAATATGTAAGCTTAAGTCCAATACACTCACCATAATTAGCAATATAATTAAGTGCTAGTGACTTTTTAAAACTTTGGACGCAAAAAAGTCGTTTTTTTTCATCATAACATTTGAACATTTCTGCTGTCTACAGCGCCATCCAAACATACAAACAACAATATATTTTGTGTGACCAAATATAGAATAGTGTTGTCAGACTATTAAAGCTCTAATTGTTTGTTTTTTTTTTTAACATTGATGAAAGTGACATCTATTGTTTAGAGGAAGAACTACGTGGATAAGATCACTACAACAAATAATAAGATCACTATTTTAGTCATATCGACTAAGTGAGCAATTGGTCTGGTGGTTAAGAGGCCTACCTATGAATACGTGACCGATGAGAGGTGCTTTCGAATCCTACCGAGTGAAATACTTTTGGGATTTATTTTGAGTTCACACAATCAATATTAAAATAAATCCATACGCCACCATGAACTTCCTGGAAAATATTACATTCCGACGTACCCGCACTCAATCGGATTCCAATGTTGACAACAATAATAGTCATAATATGACGTCGCAAACATTGGATTGTACCACAAATTCCCTGCCAGATATGTCTGAGGATGAAGATGTCGAAACATCAAACATACTAAAGAAAGAGATAGAAAGTCTAAAAACTAAATTACAAAGCGCACACGAAGAAGTAGATAAATTATCTCTAGAGAATGGAAACTTGAAGCAAAGTAATGCTGAATTATTAGAATTAAATAAAACATATAAAGTCGTTTGTAGCAGTCCAGTCAGGAACAAAATCAGAACTCCAAGGAAGAATACATTAACGAACCATCAAGCAAAAAAGACTCTAGCTTCTTCAACTGTGGAAAATATTAATAAAAATATAAAAAGTACTCCTCAATTTATTGATATTGAAACTGAGAGTACCAAAAAAATACCGTCACAAATTTGTAAAAATAGTCCTAGTACATCTTTCACTTATTTGAAACGTAACAAATGTGTCGTGAGCAGCGAATTGTCCAATAGAATGTATTCAATGAGTGAAGGCACACATCTACGTAATTATAATATGTGTCATTATCGTACGCCTAAATGTGGAATTGAATATATCTTAAAAAATCTTGAAAGTAAAGTCCGTAACTTTACTTGCTCGGATTACTGTATTATTGCTATTGGTGAGGAGGATTTCAAAAAAACAAATAAGTATATAGAACTGGTGACATTAATTCGTGAAAAATTGTTACAATTAAATCATACTAATTTTATTATATGTCTACCTACATTTAAATATATGGATAATTCTAATATTATGTTCAATAGCAGGATCGATACTTTTAATAATTTAATCTACATGGACGTTCAAACTTACAGCTATGCGTTTATCTTAGACTCGAATCTGAATCTCCCTTACACACATGATACTTACAACCACTGGCATAGTAATCTCAATAATAAAGGTTTTAATATCGTAATATCTGACTTGCAAAACCTCATCTTGGATCTAGACTACGTAAACACCGTGCAACCAATAGTTGATTGTTCCCAGAAAGAAAAACCTGAAATAACACAAAACACGTCTCAGTTTTTTCTATAATAATTATGTTAATATTCTTCATCAGAACATTGCAGGACTTATAAATAAAACGGATTTGCTGATTGTAAAACTAGATGAGCTTCAAAGTAACGGAACCAGGGTGGATGTGATTTGTATTACAGAGCATTTCATTGACACAGGCAATGAGAATGTATTACATATACCTAATTTCTGCCCAGCTGCCTTCTTCACTAGAAATGTTAAACGTGGTGGCGCTTGCATTTTTGTTAGAACAGGACTGCAGTATCGGGAACTGTTGGATGTTGCTAAGCAATCAGTGACAGGTACTTTTGAGTGTTGCGGTGTAGAACTGACATCTTCTAATGTTATTATTATATGTATATATAGAATACCCAAATATAATTACAACATATTTTATGAGAGATTAGACTGTATTCTTAGAAAATATTGTTCATTCAGTAATAAAAATATTATCTTAGCTGGAGACTTTAATATAGATGTGTTGAAAAGAAATAAAATAACATTAGAATTCGAAAACTTTCTTTTGCAATACCATCTACAATTAGAACTATATGAACCAACTAGACTAAGTAGTAACTCCTGCATAGATAATTTTGCTCACACCAACCGCAGAAACTGTAAAGCTGAAATAATAGACTTAGTTCTTTCGGATCATACGTCACAATTATTGAAGTTTCCTGTTAGGAAAACTTGTATATTAAAATACTGGAAAACAAATAAACAAGATATCACACCAGACAACTTAGAAAAATTTAAGAACCATCTTAAATGCTTAACTTTCTCACAAGTATATAAAGCCAAAGACACGAATGAATCTTATGATCTTTTTATGGATGACTTTTCTTTGCTATACAGTTTATGCTTTCCGAATAAAATTGTTACTGTGTATACCAATAAAAAAAATAAGTGGATATCTCGTGGAATAAAAATTTGCAGTCAAAAGCAACGGCAGTTACTTTGGACATATAGATTCAATCCTAACACGAAAAATAGACTTGCGTTTAAAAAATACTCTTCAATTTATAGAAAAATAATAGCATTAACTCAAAAAGCTCAAAATAACCACTTCATTAATACCTCAAAACATAAATCAAAAGCTGCTTGGCAAGTCATTAATAAATCTAAATTTAATCTACCTCAAGAACCAATACTGTCAATTAACAAAGATAATTTGACTCTTACACATCCTCTGAGTATTGCAAATGAATTTAATAATTATTTTATAGAGGCCATTGAAAATAATATTAAAACTAAGGGAACTTTTAGTAATAGTTATAACATTGAAAATTCAAATTCTCAATCACTATTTATGCTACCTGTTTCAGATTCTGATATAATCAAAATAATTAGCAACCTGAAAAACACAAACACGGTAGGATTTGATGGCATATCAACTAAAGTAATTAAATACGTTAAGGAAATTATAGCGCCTGTACTAGCTTATATAATTAATCTTTGCATTTCAGATGGTGTATTCCCAAGTAGCCTAAAAAATGTCATTATTAAACCGCTATATAAAAACAATGATAAAAGTGATGTTCAAAATTATAGACCTATTGCTAAGATATCGATATTTTCAAAAATAATCGAGAAGGTAATTTATAATTCAATTTATTCTTATTTAGAAAATTTCAAACTTCTTTGCAGTCAACAAAAAGGTTTCAGGAAAAATACTAATATTAATATGGCTTTATTTGACCTGCTATCTAGTGCAATGACATCTGTAGATAAAGGTAATCCTGTGTGCGCTATACTAACAGATATGACCAAAGCATTTGATTTCGTAGACCATCAAATTCTGCTGCAAAAATTACATGGGTATGGCATAAGAGGAAACATCTTGAAACTCTTAGAAACATATTTGAGTGACAGAACTCAATGTACAGAAATTACTAGAATCTGTCCTATTACTAAATTGGAGATAAAATATCTGTCGAAACCAAGATATATAAAATATGGTGTACCCCAAGGTAGCATACTGGGGCCACCACTATTCTTAATATATATTAATGATCTCCCTAAAAGTATAGATCATAAAATGGTACTATTCGCAGATGACAGCACGGCCATTGTGGAATGTACTAATCCTAATAATTATCAAAATGACATAAATAATTCTCTGAGTGACATTATAAATTGGCTTGACAAAAATAATCTTATAATTAATTTAAATAAAACAAAAGTTATTCACTTTCACCAGCGCCGTAAGCATCCACCAGTTAACATTGCCTACAATAACTCTGTGATAGAAGAAGTTACACATGCAAAATTCTTAGGTATCACTGTAGATAGTGAACTAACTTGGAAACATCACACAGAGGAAATCTGTAAGCGCCTTAGTAAATCTGCATATTTATTGTCTCAATTGTCAAAGAAAGTAAATACAAACACTCTTTTAACAGCCTATCATGGATTGGTCGCTTCTACTTTAAGATTTGGTGTTATTTTTTGGGGACAGTCAACTAATAAAGAACTTATATTCAGGATGCAAAAAAGATGTATACGAGCAATGTTTGGTCTAAGAACAACGGATAGTTGCGTAAATTACTTTAGACAATCAAAAATTCTAACTTTACCATCTTTATACATTTTAGAAACTGCACTATTCGTAAAAGCGAATCCGCAATTTTTTCAAAAATTTTCAGACGTCAAAAGAACCCCAATTCGTTCTCAATATCAGAATTTGTTGTGTCCAATCAAGTGCAAAACTGCGTTACTGAAAAAGAGCTTCTTTGCTAGGGCACCCATTGTCTATAATAAAATACCTGATGTTGTTAAATGTTTACCTTTAACCAAATTTAAAAAGTCCGTTCAGGGGGTTTTACTAGAAAAGTGCTATTACAGCGTAGATGACTTTTTAAATGATAATCTACTGCAATAGAATTTGGAATGTGTACCTGTTATTATTTTTTCTAATATGTATTTTACTTAAATTGAATTTAAATTGTTGACATTTTATTACATTAATCCTAATCCTAATCCTAATTTTTAAGTCATTGTTTTATTTTGTTATTAACTATTTTTATAATTATTGTAATAGTTGTCTTAGTGCGACTAATTTTGTACGCCATGATTGGCAAAACATGTAGCTACCTCTCATTATTTTTAAGACCTGTAGGTATAATTCTGCACTCATGTTTTACAAAATAAATATCTTGTATCTTGTATCTTGACCTTTTTCGCACGTTCTTGTCATACGTGATCCACTTTTCATCACCAGTTATCAGCTTCTTCAAAAATGGTTCGGTTTCATTACGTCGTAATAAAGAATCACAAATGAGTACACGGTTCATTAGGTTTCTTTCAGTGAGCTCGTGAGGTACCCAAATGTCGAGCTTTTTTGTGTACCCAGTTTTTTTCAAATGCGCCAAAACTGTTTTGTGGTCAATTTCCAGTTTTTCAGCTACGTCGTAACTACTGGTATGCCGATCTTGCTCCACTTTTTCAAAAATGGCATCCATTTTATCCGTAATAGGGCGACCAGAGCGACGTGCATCTTTGACATCAAAATTTCCGGATTGAAAACGCTTAAACCAAATTTGTGCTACTCTCACAGACACTACACTAGGTCCATAAACATCGCAAATTTTTTTCGCGGCTTGCGGTTCATTTTTACCTTTTTTTGTAGTAAAATTTTAAAATGTATCGAATTTCTTCATTAGATTCACTCATCTTAACGGTACGCAAAACAAATGAAAATCACACATTTTCCTAATTTGAATTTGGAATTATGTTCTTTAAAATTTAAACTTTCAATGATACCAAAACCAGCCAGATACAAATAGTATAGCCAAAGAGATTTTATTACAAGTTCATACATACTATAATGCGAAAAGACTTTTTCCCCAACCTAATATTATATCATGGATACGTAACAGATAGGATACCTACTTTATCCCGGTAGTAGGTTCACGGGTGATATTTTCCGACAGCTATACGGGCCAAGCCACTGGCAAAAGTACTATTCCTATAATTATGTTCGGTGTCTGGTAAATGATTGAGTGTCTGTATAGGTAAAATAGGAGCGTTAAGAAAAACCAGGCAGACTTATATTCAACTAAACCAAGCCCTATGTCGCAGTCTTCTTACTCTGAATACTATTACTCTTATTTTAAAAACACCAACACACATGATGTTCTCATAAACTATGAATCCTAAGTAATATGAGTTATAATCCTACTACTAATAATATTATATATGTGAAAATATGTATGATTGGGTGTTTGTTTCTCAATCACGCAAAAATGGCTGAATGGATCTGGATCGAAAATAGCACACAGAGTCTATATTACCTATATAACCTGGAATAACACATTCTTATCGCGGTAGTACGTCCTCTTGCATTAATTTCCGACATCCACGCGGGCGAAGCCGCGGGCAAAAGCTAGTTTTAAATAATATTTCTGCATTTCTCTCTTTCTGCGTCGCTAGTCTAATGATCCCGTGGTCGCAACCGCTACTGCTGACCACGAGGGCCTGAGTTCGATTATCAGCACCCTAATTGCGAAACGCACAATTTATCAGAATCTGAATGGGATTGAAGATTATTTTTAAACCATTGCGTTATTTGTTCGAATAAATTGTCGGCTCAGCAACGTAAATAACGCAATGAATGTTGTTTAACTAAGAATATTAAACCAATTCCTACCGATAAAAAGTTCCGCAATTACCCCTCTGGTCGGGTAAATGTTATTGGGTTTTTCTATCTGGAATTTCTCAGTAGCAGCTCGGAGTCTGCATTTGTGCCCGGTTGATGGCAATAGGCTCGCCCCCTATTACCTACATGGGACATAAACATAACTGGCGAAATATGGGTTAAATCTCTGCCCGAGTTGCCCGACCCTTCGACGTGATGTGATGTGTTCTTTCTAACTAGTAGCTAAAAGAATGAGCTATTTTAAGCCATAACGAGTTACCCGGTTTTACGACGCAAGAAAAAGTGGAGTGACCTATTTACTACCGGAGATTGCGCGTGAAAACTGTCATAACTCGGAAATAAGTCGACGTACACACGTGCGTAAAAATAACGCGGCAGGTTTTTTGTCTCTCGTTATCATAAATTCGGCCAAAAATCGTCCACTGCTGGACACAGGCCTTTCCCAATTTGGGGATGTTTACCATAATCGCTACGCTTGGCAGGCGGGTTGGCGATCGCAGTATGGTGGTCAAAAGCATAGAGAACGCTGCTGCCCATTCTCTAGTAAGTCCACTAGTCGCCCCTCACGACACATACGCGAACTAATCTCGCCACGATATTAATACATTCGTGTCACACACGGCTACATATCAAGCTTTGCATTACCAGTTCTAGCTGACCTCGCAATGTATAGGCTTTTCATACTATGAGAAGTCAGCTTATACTGGAATAATACTACCGCCTTGCGTACGTGGACTTTCAGAAGAAAATTATTCAAACATACCTAATCGTTTGAATAATTTTATAATTTCTCTCTCGGAAGATCGTGACATATCATTAGCATAGCTCGGTCCTTACTCTTACATAGTTGTCTCATGAATACGGTAAGTGTATCAAGAACATGAATAAACATTATGAGTAATAATCTGAGAATAGTTACTTCATCAGGTTTCCAGTAATCACAAGGTTATGCAAATACATATATAATATGTATGTTTCAATAAAAACAAGTATCAACTAGGTACAGTCAACGTCAATAATATCGGGACGAACAGACTGTTCAAAATGATCTAAACAACTATGAAAATTAAATATTAACTCAATGATTGTGACACAAGGAATGTTTCAGAATGAAGACCTACGATTTTTCAACTACCGATGCCACTTACAGACTTCTTTTTATGTACTCCTTTCTTATTCTATCCATTCGTGTAACACCATACATCCCGCTTAGTATTTTCAATTGAGCCGATTGTATTTGCCGTACTTCCATCCCCTTTGTGCCCCATAGTTCCTGAGGGTTCCGCAATTACGGAACTTTTTATCGGTAGGAATTGGTTTAATATTCATAGTTAAACAACATTCATTGCGTTATTTACGTTGCTGAGCCGACAATTATTCGAATAAATGACGCAATGGTTTAGAAATAATCTTCAATCCCATTCATATTCTGTTAAATTGTGCGTTTCGCAATTAGGGTGCTGATCTATAGATCAGCAGATCTGACCATTGATTTATATATCTGCCGCTAAAGTTTAAGGGGGATGAGGAAGTCGCAGATTGTTCCCGTGAACTGCCGCCATTTCATTCATCTAGCTTTATTTCTGTGCTTAATCAAATCATTCATATTAATTATCTGAAAATAAGTATTGATAATTGATCCTCCTTCTTCTTTGATCTTCGACTTAATCTTGAGCATATATTTGTAGGTTTTCTACAAGCTTTGAATTGAATCTCTCATTTCAAAACGTGTAGAAATATGTAGTACGGAAATTATAGAAAACTAGCGCTTATTACCATTTTATGCAACTCAATAGAATGAATAGAGAAATCAACAGTTTCACTATCTTTAAGTAGTAACAACCCCTTTTTATAAAGGAACTAACTATGAAAAGGAAATTATGGAGCTGTATGTATAGTGATTTACTCGTCAAAGTCAATTTCAACCCTTGATGAATCGCTTTTGTGGAAGAGTTACCATAATGTTGCCAACATCTACTACTTACCTACTTGTAGCGGTTTTATGATGGAACATCAAACAGAGGAGTTTGTTCAAGGAAAAGAACTTGACAAAGTCAATAAGAGCATGTCTGAATATGGAAAAAGATCTCCACTGACTTTGCGTCAAAGCGGTGTAATGCAAACGTATTAAAATCAAATGTAATTTATTCAAATTAGGCTGAGTGTCAGCACTTTTTGAAAGACAAAGTTACGTAAGACAGTCCACTAAAAAGGCCCGCCCTTCACCTCTTCTTAGTGCATTAACTGGGATGAAGAAGTGGCGCAATAAAATCTTCAGCAGCACAGCTGTCTGTTCTGTTAGAAGAACTCGATTCTATACATCATCATCATCATTTTAGCCGAAAGACGTCCACTGCTGGTCATAGGCCTCCCCCAATTTAGGAGGGTTTGCCATAATCGCCACGCTTGACAGGCGGATTGGCGATCGCAGTATGGTGGTAAGGGGCATAGAGAGCGCTGCTGCCCATTCTCTAGTAAGTCCCTTAGTTGCCTCTTACGACACCCACGGAATGAAATGGGATGTTGCTTTCTTTATATCTGGCACCATACGTAACGTATATTTAATCATGAAAAAATTAATACAATGCCCAGCTGTGATGTGTAATGTAAATAAAACCACAAAAAGCTGGCCATCTTTCAATGTTTTCGATAACTACAGGTATTATGGTCCCCCACAAGATGAACCGATGACCTGGTGAAGGTCGCAGGAATCGGCTTGATGCGAGAAGCACAGAACCGGTCAAAGTGGCGGTGCTTGGGGGAGGCTGTGTCCAGCAGATTCTATACAATAATTAATTAACATAACACGACACAAAACATTCAGTTAAATTATTTGCCATATGATAATATGTGTGTATGGTACAATCATGTCTATACGTATACAATAACGTCTGGACTGGAAATTGAAATAACCATCGCAAAACCCAACTAGAGCTCATAATAATTTGCGGGTAAAATGGCGCCGACGTAAATCATGGTAACTACGTAAAAGCCCTGCACAGACCAACATTTTCGGATCATCTGGCGCAAGCCGTCTCAAGGAGTTTCGGAAATAGCTGAGACGCGACAGGTGACGTCATTTGGCACTGCCTCTTCCAGTAAACATGAGCAGATACTGCACGTGAGAGGAAACATGCGATGCCAATTTGTAACGGTCGTACGAAAGTTTTATGTTTCAATGTTGATTTGTGTGCACGTAAATGTGTCGGTTCTGTGCAGTTTGTGAGCGAAAATCTTGCGTTTTGATTATACTTTGTGGTTTCTTTTTCCATCAGCTGAGGCGTAGTTAAATCAACCGCCGTAAGCAATGCTTTCCGTGGGTTGGTCCATGGCCATTGGACTCGGCTGTCATTTACTGATCTTTGAGTGGCAGTCCTTACGTGTAGTCAGAAACCCGAAAGTCTGATAGCCAGTCTTACCAAGGGATGCCTTTTTGCCTAATAACTTGGATGTGAATGCTGTGATGTCTGTGAAGGTCATATAGGCTGTTGCTCTATGTAAAATATGGTATTTAGCTGCATTCAAGTTGACTGGCAGCTGAACCACGACAGAGTTGGGAAAAGTACTTCTCATCTATTCTTGATTGTTTTATTATTGTGTTGAAAAATACCTAAATAATCACAGATATAGATCTGTGTAAATAACATTACATATCCTTATCATCAGTAATTGTTGTTGAAAGATTTAAGGTACCTACCTACTTATTTTCTTTGTTCACAAATTCACAATTGTGATATTGGAAGTTTTTGCCTCTAATTATTTTTGCGTGTGTACTGTAGATATTATGCTTTTTATTGTCGGTGGGATAACATCAAATGACGTCTGAGCGGGAGGGCGTGTCAGACTTGAACTGACTAAAACCCACCCGTGTTCCTTCAGTTGACCATGTGCCAGGGCCACGGTATCTCTTTCGAATAAATCTCGCGACCCTGGCAGATATATGCCTTATGATGTTGACAATGGAACAAGGTTGTTGGAATTTTATTCTTTCATCAATTCTTCAATTTCTTATTTTCTAATAGATCGATTTACAGGCGGCATAAACTTGTCTCTGCCAGTTAACTGACAACACCATTCACCATAGATTCTTAAACAACGTTTATGGCTTCACATAAATCACGAATACCTAGCCTTATTGAGAAACTGGTTATTTATTCGCTTTCTAAAGACGTACTGACATACCTTTGGAAGAAAGTATAAGCCCTAGCTAAAGGCACCTGGCCCACCGCCGGCGATTGAAGGCGCACGCTGACTGGCGCGATACGACAATTTCTATGAAGTTTTCAGAGAAATTGTCGAACCTATGAGGTTGTCAGTTGCTTAAACAGACTTGCCTGTGGCTACCTTAATAAATTAAGGCCTCCACCTAGGGCTTAAAAACTTAAAACTAGAGCGATTACTGGGTAAGGGAACTCCCTGTGGGGTACGGACCTCGGCTTAGGGCATCGCTGGTGGAGGGCAGCAAGGGACGCGCTGGATCGGAATGAACAGCCTAAACCACTGGACTTAGAAATATGTAATTTTCTAAGAGTTCCTTATTTATCTATAACGAATGTGATCGCAAAGGAAGTATTTCTGAAAATTCGTCCCCTAAAGGGATTAAATAGGAGACAAAAGTTTGATTGGAGTTTTATGTTATTTTTTCCGGAGAAATCACAACGGGCGGCCACAAGGCTTGTAATTAGTACTAGAATTATTATTATTTTATTATATTTACTAGAATATAACTAGAAGATTGTGTTGATAACATTTTCAATGTGAGATTCTCTCTATAGCGTTTTCACATTTTAAAATAAATATCAAAGAACTGAGTATGGAAATCCCACCAAAAACTAAAGGTTTCTTCAGACAGGCGCGACGCGACAGCGCGATGCGACCATTGTACTTGTAGAACCACTTCCATTAAGGCTCCTTCAAACAGGCGCGACGCAACAGCGCGACGCGTATTTTGTAGAACAATTTCTATGAAAACTTCACGCAAATGTTCTACCAAAGTCGCGTCACGTCTGTTTGCTTAATCCTTAACGAACAGCCTGTTCTAATCTTTTTATCTTTCCTACAATCACTAGACATAAGTCACTGATAGTTTAGGCATGATCCGGGTAGGTAACGGCGGTAGGCCATAGTAACAATTTCACTTTGATTGCGTCTATATTTCGTCGAATATTCTGTGGTTTTCATAGTCCAAATGGTGTTACTGACACGATGTTGACTGTACGTACAAACAGGCAAAAAATGTGTGAAAAAAAACAACTGTTTTTCTGACTTGTCTGGCAACCGGCTGCGCGACTGTCAGTGAATTCTTTATACAGTTCAAAAATAGAATCAGTAGTTATACCGGCAAGGCAAAAGTTGTATGTATTATGAAGTTACATATTTGTTTCTGTATTGTATATATTTTTAATTTGTTTCTCTTGTTTGTTCTGAATTGAGTTTTTTCTTCTAATTATATCTACCTAGTTACCTATTTTTGTCATTAATATAAAAAAAAACAAATGTTATTTTGCCGTATAAACGAGTGAGTAAAAAATTTTATCATTTGCAAATCTAGCGGGCTGAATATTTCTACGTTTTTACTCACATTTATAAAGATTGGTTGGTTTACCTTAGATCGTACGCTCTAGGACTAAGATACAAGCAAACGTTTCGCTAGCATTAGACGGACGTCACAGACTTGTATTATTTTTATTTATCATCACTGTAACTGACAGGGCGCCATTGTTGACAGTAAGCAGTGTGATGATGACATAAATATGTATAGATTTATTTCTTCATTTCTGTTGTAAAGTTTGAATACTGTTAGTTTCAATGGAATACATAGATTTTGTAATTAGTACATTTTAATGTTCTTGACGGCTTTATAATTTCATTTTAAATGTTGGATTAATATTAAGTATGAAATTAAAGGCATGATACGGCCCCTACTCATTGAAACCATTGATAGATTCAAATCCAAGAAATTACGGTAGGTACGAACTTCCGAAAAGTCGAAGTACCTACCTACAATTTGTATTTCAGGTTGTGCCTAGTGCACTCACTAGATCCGAATTCGGATATGGATGGGATGCAGTGTACAAACGGTAATATTCTGCCATTTATTTCATTTATCTAGTATCTAGGTAGTATAACTAAGAATTATAACTAAGTACCTCCCGCAGTGCTAAGCTGTTCTTAGCTCTAAATACTAGTTCACGTTGAAGGCTAAAATATAAAATGAAAACAGTTTTATTGAAAGGCAAAGTCCTTATATGGATCGTGACACTATTCAACTATTTCTACATAAAGTCATAAAGTAAATTGTAAACTTTGTCTAAAATACAAAGTAGGCAGTGAAGTCAATAATAAATCTAGTGGATTTTTAACGCCAACTTTTTTTATGGTTCGTATATTTTTTATTCCAATAACGGCCACTTAGTAACCGGTTTATTTATAAAAACGTGTACATCTACTGTTTAAAACAAAAAAACTATATGAATATGATTTATTTTTTCTTTTACCTTACCTACCACAATAGGTTTTCCCTAAATATTATTTATAGACAGGTACGTTAGTTAGTTCTAGCTACTTAGTTGATTTTCCAAGTAAGTAATTAGTTCTTTGCGAATTAAGAAGTCAACTACCTCTCGCGTCCATCGGCTTTTGAGTGACACAGTCTTACGATCTAAAATTCATAGAATTTACTAATCTAAAATACTGCAAAGTTAAGTGGGTATTAATTGTAATCCACTTATCTAACATTCAATTCCTACGATAAACTATTTATATCTTATTTTTAGAATATCTTTAATTCATCGTCTAAAGCCATTAACAAGAAAACGATTACCAACTGTAGGTATTTGAATCGAGGTCAGACATAGTTTTCCTTGTTAGGTATTGTATTGAACTAAAACGTGTCCTTTGTAAGGTCGGCAGAAAATGTAACAACCATTTTAATTTATTTTTCTCATTTGTCACCACTAGCTGTTAGTGCGTTTACTTTAGATGTCCGTGTATAAATATGTATAATAATAAAGAATAAAAAAAAACATTATTTGATAGAAAATATGAAGCAGGTTCATAAAATTTAGCAAACATGAAATACGGTTATTTTTTTACGTATAACGTATACGATTTCGGATATCCCTTTTCAAACCGGATTTGCAGTAACCACCTCTAGCTAAAACAAGTGTTTTGTTTGGTTGGAAATACCAGTTTTAACATAGGTTGTCCATTAAATTTCAATATTGTTTGTTACTTTAATACAAATTGTTTGATCAAACATAGACTGTAATAAGCGTATGTATGATTTATACCTATGCCAAAATTAGCAATTCTTGTAATTTTACACATTATCCATTTGTCTACATTTATGATGTTTATATGGTAAATATCCGTTTCGTGTTTATAAATACCTCTAGACACCTATTAGGTATGAAGAACGTATGTTTATGTATGTGCATAATTTGCTTTACTCGCGATTCCTTCCGCCTGGAAGTTGGAAAACAACGTTGGAGTCGTAAATAATAAAATACCTATCGTATTTATTAATAATTCTCCTGTATACCTACTGAAGGTAAACTGCACCCTAATTGCGAAACGCACAATTTATCAGAATCTGAATGGGATTGAAGATTATTTCTAAACCATTGCGTCATTTGTTCGAATAAATTGTCGGCTCAGCAACGTAAATAACGCAATGAATGTTGTTTAACTATCATTGTTAAACCAATTCCTACCGATAAAAAGTTCCGCAATTACCCCTCTGGACTGTGATCCACATATTTATTTATTTATTTATTGACACACCAACGACTTATTCACTAAATCATTACATTAAATATATTCTATATCAAAAGCTTTGTCACTTATAGGTGTGCACAGCACATATATGTAAGAGGGAAAGTACTACTGAGATAAAAGTGCCCTATGTGTTAATTTAGGGTCCGTGGCTTACGCCCCCAGTGGTCGAGGCACCCGTGGCCGACGCACCCGATTCGATTATTTTAATTTAAATCAATTTTTGATCAAATGTACTGTCAGGCGCAAAAATGTTTTACTAACACAATAAATATACAATTGATTGTGAGTATAGACTATTAATAGTTAATCTGTGTGGCAAATTACATCCAAATAGTTTCGCCTGTTTTTGCGTGATTGAGTTATAAACATCCATACTTTCGCCATTGTAATATTAAGTAGCCTAAATTACTAGGAAATAGGAATAGAATTGTTCAAGAGTACCCAAAGAAATAAACATACACAGTTCACTGTGCCTTTCAAAATTCCTATTGCCTTTCCAAAGATAGAGAAAGACATGTTATCTGAAGTTATCAAAATCTTTTGTGTAATGACAATCTCAAGTAGGTGGTCTCGAACATTCCTATCTTATCAGGTCATGCTGTAAGTAAACAATACATATCGACAATCAGTAGCGTAATCAGTCATACCTTTAATACTTCATATTCATCGATTGCTATTATTGGTATAGAATTATCGATATCATCTAATACTACATAAGTCCAGAAAGCTAATGTAACAGCTTTATCTGAACTGATTATCACGTTGTCAATCAATATAAGTCAATAGGTATGTGAATCTTTTGTTTATAATTCGTCCTACAGATGCAGTTTTGGTTTTTATCAAAATCGGCTCCGAGACTTATTAATTCATGCCTTTATTTACTAAGGGTTGTGCAGAGGTGTATATAGTAACATCTACATTTCATCAGTTATGGTTAAGTCCCATGGAACGAGAGCAGTGCTGGTCCAAGTGTAGTGCCCGCGTGGTGGATTATGGCCCACTCCACTACCGAGAGAAAGCCTGTGTCTCAGCAGTGGGAGCTCTGTAGGCTGCTCATCTATGCATCTAACGGAGGGTGAACCTGTTGCCATCAAACGTTCACAAATTCCGAATCTCGGCTGTTACGGGGGAAAATTCGTTAGTGAAAACCTAATAACAATCTGTCTCACCTTAGGAAGAGAACCGAGGACCTCCCTCTTAGATGACACCCCGAGACTCTTTCGAGCAGTTTTCGCTATTTCTTTCAATTTCGGATTAAGCCACCCTCGTTAACTTTGAAAATTCACCCTGTATATCTTTGGAGAAAATTGTATCATCCACGCTTGTCTTCACTCCCATTCGTAATAAGTGTAATTTCTAAAAGCATAGCAGGAAATGATGTTCAGTTAACAATTCGTATTAATAGTCAATGATGTATATTGATAGCCAAGTTGCTACAGCAAGAATTGGATAGGTTCACCGCAGGTCGTATCTGTTACGTATTTTTTTGTTGCTATAAACTTCCTCTTTGAGAAATGTGGTTGGATAAATTACTAACTGTGAAGGAAAAGGTGTATCTTAAAGTTTATTAATGTCGCAGGCATACATGCACCCTTTTCCGTAGGCTACGACCCTTACACGATTAGCTTTTTAAAAATATTCCACAGTATTGCTAAAATCCTTTCTAGCTCCCTAATTGCATAACGCACTATTAATCACAATCGGAAGCATTTTTACGGAAATTGTTAATCAATTACTTCATATGTTCAAAAAATCTGTCTTCTCAACAACGTAAATTACGCAATGGATGTTGTAGAACTGTCAAAATTTAAGCACTCCTACAGCTGTTCGTTTAACCCCGCAGTTCTTGTACTAAACTGTAAACAATAATAATACAATTGTACATACTCATACAGTTCTTGTCAACACATTCCCTACTTCTAGTATAAATAAAATTGTTTTTTTTTTCTGGTCCCACCTTGCTCGATAAACAAACCTAACCTACACAACACACCGGTAATTGTCGGTGTGTCGTGTTGGGTAAGGTTAAGGAAGTCAACACGACTGGCACACAGCTGGTCCGACGTCGGCGTCATGTGAATAAAGTATTAAAGTCAAATACACTACGGTTTAAACTGCGCAGAAATCGTTTGGAATATTCCATGATGGAGCACCGCAAAAAACATGAATGCATATAAGAAGCTTTTCTCAAACAAACTTGAAATGATCGGTCTTTCCGATGCAATGTTTTCGTTTTTATTTTGTAATCGAGACCTTTTTTGTTTATTTGAATTCGGATGTTTATCCGACAGTTGCCCTTCACTAGTTACTTCTATATTTGAATGTCTTTGACTGTTTTTGTTTTTAATTTTTGCGTTATCACTGCAAGTCTGCTTGACCAAGAGAAATATGATTAAAAATAAAACAGTAACACGTGGTAAAATAAAACTAAGTTTTCTCAAGTTGTATCTTTCTCCACCTTCGCTCGTTTCTCGAAGTTTCTATTCATTAAAACATCGTTTAAACCTCTAGATTAGTAGGTATAGATAACACGTTTCGCCCATAAGACCTAAGTACTAAAGGTTGCACATTTCTATATCGAGTGATGCAGTCACCCCCATTGTCCTTCTCCGTCCCCACGTCAATGTCAACTGTATGTAACTTTACGACGCCATAGATTACCATTATATTGACGACGGATAATTATATCCTCTTACTTGCAAATAATTATAAATAAACGCTCGATAATTATTGGAATAATTATAGGTATAGACCCTATACTAGCGACCCGCCCCCCGCACTTGCTTCGTAGGGATGCAAACAAAGAGAATATAACCACTAGAGAGCGTATAGGCCGATTTCTGCTTAGCACACGACTCACCACTGCGGGCCGGGGGACGAGGAAGAATGCGCGACTGCAATTGGTCAATTCAAGGTCAAGTTGCGTAGGTATGCCCATCGTAGGGCTGCTCTGCTTCATTAAGGGAAAATAGTCGATATCGATAAAATGCATTTTAAAATTGTGATAAATGCTCAATTAAAATCAAAGAAATCATATTTAATCAAAATCAATCACTAATAAAATGAAAGCTAGAGAATCCAAGAACAAAACTTTCGCCACTATCATATTCGACGAAATAGCAATCGGAAACGGTGACGAATATCATCCCCAAGGCAGAAGGTAAGGGCCACGGAGGTAAGGGCCACGGGAGTTTTGGCGCCAGTTTACAAACGGATTGTCAAGACGAAGCTAAAGAAGCCACAGCATTTAAATTGAATAAAATTTTCATTCATTTTAATTTTCGATAAAGACTTTCAGCTATTAAAAGTAACAGCACTAATTTTCACGATAAAAATACAAAGTGAAAGTAAGGGATAGATGCATTAGAAATGTCTAATGAAAGAACGAGACTTTTCCAAAAGACATCAACGCGGAACTCACACAATGTGCTGGTTTACCAAACCACCATTTTAAATAGACCCCTACGGTGGATCATTGAATAATCTGATTAAATCACAATAATTTTTCGTACTGTTTACTTACTGATGAAAAGTTATGCGATCATTTTTGAAACTAGAAGTCTTGGAATGTTTCCCAAACCACTTCACCGCGCATGAAGGTATTTTGATGCGTTATAATTGCAGATAAAGTTATATTATTTGCATTAATTTAGCGTGCACAGAGGTCTAACAATTGGTCACAACTAAAATGGTTACTTGAACCGTAGCCTATGCATAGGCGACAAAATACTAATAGTTTTCGAGCGTCGGGGCACTGTATGCGCAGTCAAGTGGTTATATAGTCTTTGGATGCAAACGACACATTACACATCATCGACATTGATTTCAGCGTTAAATAATAATCTATAATTATTATAGAGCTGAAAGCCGATGGCTGCAGGAATCCACTGGATACGGAAAGCACAAAACCAGTCGAAGCTTTTTTTCTTTCTTCTTTCTTTCTTCTTTTTCTTTTGAGAGAAAACTGGTTATTTATTTTCGTATTGGATAGCCCATTTATCGCGGAAGGCTATCATGATATATAACACTAGCTTCTGCCCGCGACTTCGTCCGCGTTAAATTTCTCGTTCCCCCGAACCTTCCCGTCGCGTCGAATCGCCTACCCTTGCGATTTTCCCCGTTTTTGCAACATTTGTCATTACTGTTCCGCTCCTCTTGGTTGTAGCGTGATGTTATATAGCTTATAGCTTTCCTCGATAAATAGGCTACCCAACACAAAAAGAATATTTCAATTCGGACCAGTAATTCCTGAGATTAGCCGGTTCAATCAAACAAACATACAAACAAACAAACTCTTCAGCTTTATAATATTAGTATAGATAACGCTAGGACCCTTCAGAGCCGAGCAAAAAGAGAAAAGTCACGAATAAGAAGTACTTGTACGGGCAGGCGATTCCATGCGACGGGGGTGGGGGGGGGGGGGGGGGTCAGGGAAACACGAAATACATGCTTCATGCTTTTTTTATATTTTTGTTGTGTTCAGTTTTTCTTTGCGTCATATTTACCGCAAACAAAAGTATCTTCTTTCTTTTTTTGACATGACAACGTCTTATAATTCGATGGAGCCGGCTGCACGCACGAAAAAACATGACTCATGCGGCGTTACCTCGCTCTGAGGCGTTCCATTTAAGGCTTGAAGTGCAAGCGAGAGCGCGCATCAGTATTTTCTTATGACGTTGTCACGTTCAACTATCGTCAGTAAACCGACTTTACAGACAACCGATTTTTTTTCTTCTAAATTTGACAACGACGAAGTTGCGGATAGGATTTAGTATGTTATACATGAACCTTCCGAAATAAATTCTCTAAATAATGGTGAAAACCACAACATCCTCTTTGCAGTTAAGAATATATCAGCGGTCACGCAGACAGACAGAAAAGTTGCTTTGTTTTATAATAATTATAGATAAAAGCCTGATATTATTGAAATGATTATAAATAAGAGCGGTAATTATTTCCTAATCCTTGGGGTGCGGAAGTTAGAACGTGCATTTACACTATTGACGGAAACAGTCTTACTACAAGGAAAACTAGTAATAATGCAATACTATGTATACTGCAAGAAATTACTCAATTTATTTATTTCCTTTTATTCAATTTTATTTTATTTTATTAGGAATCCTCGAGATTGGCATGTGAATGGTCTTTTTACGTTTTATTTTGCTAAAATTTTGATGTATTTCCTCTAATTTTAATTTTTAGTTTATCGTTACTATGTTATATATGCTATGGTCTCCTGTAATTGAAGGAGCACACGTAAAAGAAACCTTTATGACTATGATTTGTAATGTGTGTGTATCCTTTTTTGGAGATCCTAAATAAATCAATCTGAACAGCACGAGAAAATTCATATTTTTACAGTACAAGAAGTGATACAGGGTCAAATCCATTCATTCCGATCCAGTCCGACTTGCTGCTCGCTTCCAGCGATGCCTTAACCCGCAACCTGTGCCAGAAAGTGGGTGCCCTTAGCGCGTGGTCGCTTAGTTTTAAGTTTTTAAGCTCTGGCTGGGAGGCCTTAATTTATATACGCAGCTTTGTTAAGTAACCGATAACCTCCCTATGTTGAACTGCGAGTTGTCATTCCCAAAAAAAGAAAATTTACCTGACTGCTACCAAGAAATTCCTACTGGAAACTCTAATTACTTGCATATACTCCTAACCTGGAATCAGACCAAAAACATCATACGCAGCCATGAAATTAATATGCGAGACTATGAGCCAGTCAAACTAGAAATTATTATACGTTATTTATTATGTAGGTCTACTTAGGTCGTGAATTACATGGCAGACAGACACGAATACCCATCTCTCGGCAACTCTGAGAATAAACATCACAGACTAGATCGTCTGTTGTCCATACCAATGTGAGTTTGAAGATGAGATGAATCTATGATCAGGGATAAACCCAGCACTAGGTTCCCATGGGAAAACATCGAATGCGCCAAAGAGACGCGACGGTCTGGACGCAGGACGCATAATTGGTGCATCATGCATAGTTATAATTACAAGGAACGATAGACGGATTTGAAGTAACATGGTGAAAGCCCTCTTGAAGTTATTCTAATGTCTCCTGCTAAGAAAAGTTTACGATACGAACATATCGTGAGGATAGTTTTGAGTATGAATGTCAAAGGCTTTAAGAGTAGAGGAATACTAAAGGAACAAATTATGGATTGTGTTAAAGATCTATGGCTAGAAAAGAGTGTGCTGGCTAATAGAGATGAATATGGAACAAGAAGACATGCTAATGCGCAGAGTATAAAGACGTTGGGTTATAGAAGGACAGAAGAGTGATGGAATTTGTGTGAGATGATAGATATGGGTAGAAAGGGGTGGATTACTAAGCTGACGACTAGTAATAGACATGTATGGAAGAAGTAAACATGTTCCGCCGAATATTAATTAATTGTAATCGCAGATGAATGGAGCTAATGATGCATAGGTATAAGGAACAGAGGGAGGATTGTGTTGTGAGTGAGATAAGTCCAACACATCCCGTTTCTTGCTGCCATCGTGTAGTCGCATAGTTTTTTAAGCCCTGGCTACAGGCCTTAATTCATTGAGGCACCCGAGTTGATCTGTGAGGTGCCATTAAAAAAAAAAGGGAAAATGCTTGAAAGACAACTACTGCAACGACGGCGAATAGATACACATAAATGGACTGGACTTCCTTATATAACGAAAGTGAGCACTGAGAATGAAAGTTAATATGGAAGACTAAGACTTTGACATCATGTTTTCCGATGGGAAATCACATCGGCCAACGACTTGTCCCAAATAAATTGGGAAGTGCAAACGGAATTTCAATTATATTAATCACTGTTACCAGAGACGCAATTCTCGTAATTTTAAAAACGTTAACAGTCTAATCTCATGGTTGAAAAGGGTTTCAATGTATCGAAAATGCCTCGAGGTTCCATATAGTTTGACTTTTGACCGTCGCCAAGTGAGACTGTTACTAGATTTTAACATTTGAATATTGGCTTTCAGGTTTAAATAATTTTCACCGTCCATCACTGCGACAATAATACTAGTTTTTTCGTCTAAGTACCATATACTTTTAAAATTCTGGATGTTCGCCAATAATTCGAAATTGTTTTACTATTTATTTTTACTTCACCGCTATTTTTCATTGTCGAGTGAACCATTTAAATACGTTGGACGGATGTCGTTGTTTAAATCACTTGTTTTCTTTATGATTTAATGAAAAGTAAAGTAAATGAAACTGAAAAAAGTTTTAGACTCATTTAAATATCCGCAATTTTTTTGGTGACCACAAATAAGTTTTATTTTTATCATAATACTAGCTTTTGCCCGCGGCTTCGCCCGCGTGGATGAGGACGTACTACCGCGGTAAGATGTGTTAATTCAGGTTATATTATAGGTAATTAGCAAAAACAAATCATAAAAACTGTCTTTGTAAACTACGCTTAAAAAATGTTGTTTTGGTATATGTATCGTGTATACATCCATAATTACACTTAGTAAAAAGTGGTTATCTTAATATTAAAAACAGACACTCCAATTTTATTTATTTGTATAGATGTACAGACGCCAGCACATAAAGCTACTACAATCTGTAAAATTTCTTTAATAGGTTTTGAACTTTATCGCTAATGCATTAGGTTCAAGATTGATTGGGAAAATTTTACAGTTTCGGGTAGCTTGATGTGCTTGCGTCTGTGCCTAGTGTTTTTTCGGAGTCTGGATCTGCCCCTTATTACGTAGGCCTTATTACAAGCTCGAGGGATAAAATGGTAGTGAGTGGCTCATGCAAGCCACACTGGTTGATTCCCCTCCCCCCGTCACAATTCGTCGGTCCCCCCCCCCCCCCCCCTTAACGTGTGACGTAATTAATGGATGGCCCCTCTGCCATAAACGCCACGCTTGGCGGGTTGGTGATCGCAGTATGGTGGTAAAATGCATTGAGAACGCTGCTGGCTATTCTCTAGTAAGTCCCTTAGTCGCCTCTTACGACAACCACGGGAGCAAATGGGATGGTGATTTCCTTTACGTCCAGACCACACGGTTTTTCGAAGTACTTGTTTACCAATAATGCATTTTGAGCCTTGCATGGTAAGTTTACAATGGAATAATCTGATACCATTCAATAGAATTCAATTGATAAGTTCTTGCATCAGCCGCATCCAATGACGCGCAGTACGACGAATTGAAACGACTGATTGATTGTAGTGGGATTCGATTCCCCGAGAAACCGTGTAATGGAAAACAATTGAAGAATATATGCCAATAGAGAACCTAATGAATTGACAATCAATATTGCAATAAGTACCTACTGCATTTTCTAAACGAATAAAAGAGTAGAAATTTTGTTGTGTTTGGGTTGGGTTCGAATCCAGAGGGGTAATTGCGGAACTTTTTATCGGTAGGAATTGGTTTAATATTCAAAGTTAAACAACATTCATTGCGTTATTTACGTTGCTGAGCCGACAATTTATTCGAACAAATGACGCAATGGTTTAGAAACAATCTTCAATCCCGTGCAGATTCTGATAAATTGTGCGTTTCGCAATTAGGGTGCAGGTAGGCGCTTTAATTTGTGTAAATAATTTCATCACCACTGCTCTCAAAACGGTGAAGGAAAACATCGTGAGGAAACCAGCATGTTCTAGAAACAAAAATTCGAAAACATGTGACATATACCAACCCGCACTGGGCCCGTGTGATAGATTATGGCCCTCTCCCTCTCATCGAGAGGAGGCCTGTGTCCCAGCAGTGGGATCAAAGCTGATTATGATGATGATGATGTTTGTAACGCTTTCACTCAGAAACGGCCAATCGGATTTGGATGAAATTTAGCACATGGGTAGAAAATGACTTGGATTAGGATATAGAATACTTTTATCCCAATATTCTCACGGGATTGAGAGTTATGCGTGTGAAACCGCGGCGCACAGTTAGTTAATATCGAGTAAGGTTCCATGTTTATTTACATTGCGTGTGGACATGTAGGTACTTATTTGGTACATTTTCTTAGGAATACAAAACAAACTTTATTTATAAATCGGAGTTACCTGAAAACCTGTTATGCGCTTGGACACAAACAGTCGTGGTTACCACAATAAAATGCACTACCAGAATATTTTACAAATGTGTGACATCATACTGTTAAGGTCTCTGCACATTAGAGACATTCGCCTCTTTATGAGACAAAGATTTCAAATCCTTGTTCAATACTTGACTAGGTAAGTAATACTAATTAAATTATTCATAAATTTAAAGAATTTGTATTCGACTGGAAACAATTTCCCATAGGTATGCGTAGATCCGCGCTTTTAGTTTATTTTGGGAATCGTGATTCGTGGGCCGTGGGTGGCAATTAGTGAATCGATTGGCCTTGACCTCTCAATGCCGGGCCATCAGCTGTTAGAACCGTAATCGGGATATTTACCTAGTAAATATATCTATGTCTCGATATCTTTTCTGCGTAATATTTTACCTAACTAGTGACTCGCCCTTGCTTCGCACGGTTTTTATTATTTGACCTTACATCGAGATTTCATTATTATATTATGTATACGTTTAATTTACACAAAAAGGTTCCGGAATAAATGTTCTATATGACGGTGAGCACCACATCAAAATCCGTTGCGTAGTTTTTGTTTTTCACACAAACAGACATGAGAAGCGACTTTAATTTATAATTCGTATAAATAAAATACTTATATTAGTTAAATAATTATTATAAAAGCAGCATTATTCTATCTATACTAATAGTATAAAGCTGAAGTGTTTGTTTGTTTGGTTGAACGGGGTAATCTCAGGAACTACTGGTCCGAATTGAAAAAATATTTTTCTGTTGGTTTGCCTATTGAGGAAGGCTATATAACATCACGCTAGGATCAAAAAGAGTGGAGCAGCAACGAAAAATGGACGAAAACTGGCAGGCAATTCGATGCGACGGGAAGGGTCAGGGGATGGAGGCAAAGGTCCTCGCCCACATGTGGGAGTGGCGCGAGGATGCGAAACGCCGCCGCGCCGGGGCGAAACTCCGCTGCCGCGACAAATCGCGGCACGGCGGACAGAGCTCCGGCAGGATCTCATGGCGATATGGCGGGTACGATTGTCGCAACCCAGCGCAGGGCACGCCACAATTGCGGCGGTAAGTCCCCTCTTTGAGGAGTGGATAGAGAGGCGCCACGGCGTCCTCACCTTCCGCCTAACACAGGTTCTCACCGGGCATGGGTGCTTCGGTGGGTTCCTGTTCAGGATAAAGCGGGAGGAAAAGCCCGGGTGTTTCCATTGTGAGGATCGTCTAGAGGACACGGTGGAGCATACGGTGGAAGTGTGCCCTGCCTGGGCGGAGCACCGCCGTGTCCTCGTGGAGGCGATCGGCGGCGGCGACCTCTCGCGTCCGGCCCTGGTGCGAGCCATGGTACGGAGCGAGAGGGCATGGGAAGCCGTCACCTCCTTCTGCGAAGCAGTAATGCTCGCGAAGGAGGAGGCGGGGCGCGTGAGGGAGTGGCAGTCTCTGCGCCCTCACGTCCCTAGCCGCCGCAGGAGGAGACGCCCCGGGCGCCGGGAGTCGATTGCGGACTCCCGGCCACCGTAGGCGCGAGCTTGCGGGTGGCGAGCAATGGGTAGCTCGCCGCCCGGTAAGGACCAAGCTCGGGTCGACGGCGCGTAGTGTTCCACGCGCGCCTCAAAGAGATGTCAGCAGTACTGAAGGGGTCTGCTAGGACCGATGCCTGCCGGGGTCACGTGATTGTTCTAAAGAGATACCGTGACCCTGGCACATGGGCAACTGAAGGAACACGGGTGGGTTTTAGTCAGTAAAAGTCTGACACGCCCTCCCGCTCCGCTCAGAGCGGGAGAAATCATTTGATGATTTCCCATCCAAAAAAAAAAAAAAAAAAAAAAAAGGGTCAGGGGAGCAAAAATTTGACGAAGTCGCGGGCAGAAACTAGTTTGCGTATAAAACTATTTTTGCCAGGAATACGAATCAGAATGCGGTGTGCAAATTTTAAAACAAGTATTAGAACAATTTAAAATGTGTCCAAAGTGATTGATGCTCAATTGAATACCCTTGTTACAATGCAATGCATGATTACCTTTATATTCATTGAGTGCATACAAAAATATGGTTGTAGTGGAAATATACCGCCAGTATGTATGTATGTATAAATACTATGTACCTATTAGACAGAGGCGTAGCGTGCCCTGGCGGGGCCCCGTATAAAAATTTGTTTGGGGGCCCTTATGAAGGGTAACGATTTCTCACAATAGGAATAAAAAAATGTTTGTATAAAATTAAAAGAAATATTTATTCATCATAATTGTCTATCTGTCACTTTTTCCAAAACTTTTATAAACAATTCAAATTAAATAACTCTTCTTGCCTTTTTTCGGCAAACTGGAGATAATACATAATTCTACTGTTATCCAATTTTAATAAGTTATTTTACCAAGTGTGTATATTTTTAAAACCGAGAAAACAAAAAATAACTTAAGCGTTTGATGCGTGAAATGAGCCGCCCAGTAATAGAGATTGACGCACCATAATCGATAAAAAAAGATCGGCTATTTTACGAGTGCGTCTGCTTCGAATGCTTTCCGTGTGTTTCTTATTGTGCAAGTTGTTTAAATTGAATGCTGTTAAATTGTCAAGTTTTTTTATCTGTGCAGCTGGACGACTTTACTAGAGCGGAGATGAGTTTATTATTGACTTAGGTGATTCGGATGACTGTTCGTCTTTGCCAATGCAATCTGACAACGAATTAGACTAAAATGATTTTTATGAATTGTTGTGTTTTTCTTTTTACATCCATAATCTTTATTAGAAATTATTTATAATTAACCATGATCTATTTAAAAAAATCGATTAATGTTCAATTGCAAAACTTCTCGATTTTTGCTAATAGTCGCAAGGAGACCTCACTATTTAAGTCATTTGACCAAGTGTCACTGTACCCATCCTATGTGAAAAAGACCATAAACGGGGAAATCCCGCAGCCCGCGATAACCAATGTAGGGTGTTGCCAACTTTGGAACGCACGCTTTACGCGGGAAAAAGAAATTGATTTTGTGACTTTTGTCATTTCTGAAATAAAAAAAGGGAAATTTTTATGAATTTTTGCTTACGCACGTTGGGGGCCCCCGTAGCCCAGGGGCCCCGTATAATTGATACGGCAGATACGGCGGTAGCTACGCCCCTGCTATTAGACGTCTATAATAATTCTTGTTATTGCTTGTTAAACATATTGTGCAGTATCAACTCTGACCTGGCAATAAATTATGTGCATACGAACATAATATAAGTAGGTATGTACTCAATACACGAAGTAATTATAGAGACTTATTATGACAATATTACTGACTTAATTTTCCCAACTGTGTGTGTGTGTGTGACCAAATAGTATGATCTGAATGTGTATGTAATGTATCAAACACAATATAAATTGTTCCTGATAAATAAATACAAATCAAATGATAGGAATACTTTGTGAAAACATAACCACTGACTCAATACAAACCAACATACAGCTAAAAAAAAACGATATCATATAACCTGAGAAATAGATACAAAAACAAACTTGAAGTTATCAGCGTACGCACTAATTACGGTAAAAAAACCATATTGTCCGAAGGTGCACAGTTGTACAATGCTTTGCCGGCCGACATAAAAGAATGCGATAACATAAACACATTTAAAACCAAGCTTAAGAAACATTTGTGTAAATTGTAACTTCTAACACTCTAGCTAGAGGAAACTGTATTGTACTGTATTACCATTTATAACTTTGTATCTCATTATAAGTGGACTGTAAGTTCTTATGGGAAATAAATTCTTTAAACCGAAACCTCCAGTGTAGCCCGCGAAATTAAAATTATCTGACGATTTTATTTTGCAAATTTTATGTCAGTGTCAGGTTGCTTGTTGTTGCAGGCGGCGTTCTGTAGTTTCTGCCTACCCTCATGGCGTTAATTTTTTGAATGTATGACAGATAATATGCTTTTACAATCTACAAAGCTGAACCTTTGCATTATACCAGATCTCGTTCCGTGACTCCGCCTCATAACGTGAAGGTCCAATGGTGTCGCCTCGGGGAGTCCCATCAATCTGGTCTCAACTAGTCAACTGGCCTCATTATGTACGTCCTCAGGGGAGGTCGCGTGATCCTCCAGCTTATGTCGATGTCCATTATATGGGAATGTTTATTGTTGTGTTTTGTTTGGGAGGCATTATGGTAGGTATTGCTTTGGAGCAGGATAACAATAGACCGTCTCAAATATTCTGAAGCTTGAAGAGGCCGTAGGGGAGTCTTATTATGCACAGTTCTTGACAGTCAAACTGTGACGAATTATTGTTGTATTTTGTCTTCTTCTGGTTCCTCTCCTCCAAGTTCTGAAGGTTGGCAATAAACTTTGAAAATGTCTCATTGCACTTGAGTAAGATACTGTTAGAAGCTCTCCAGGCAAAAGCAAGTCCTGGTTGAGAATCTTTTTTCAGTCGGCCGGCGGAGCACAGCCTCTGTGATAGACTGTCACGCATTCTATCACGGTTTTTGCCCCCAAACTGTGATAAAAATGTGTGAATCAAGCCTATCACAGCGCATGTCTTTGTCAAACCGCATGACTTTTTTCAGCCAAAACAATGTTTAGCAGTTTCTTTGAAGATACAATAAAAATAATACCAGTCATGCCGGGTGTCCGTCTGTCAGTCTGCATGAACAATTAATAACCTTAAATATATGAGGTACTAGCTTTTGCCCGCGGCTTCGCCCGCGTGGATGTCGGAAATGAATGCAAGAGGACGTATAACCGCGATAAGAATGTGTTATTCCAGGTTATATAGGTAATATAGACTCTGTGTGCTATTTTCGATCCAGATCCATTCAGCCATTTTTGTGTGATTGAGAAACAACAACCCAATCATACATATTTTCACATTTATAATATTATTTGCCCGCGGCTTCGCCCGCGTGGATGTCGGAAATTAATGCAAGAGGACGTACTACCGCGATAAGAATGTGTTATTCGATGTTTTATATAGGTAATATAGACTCTGTGTGCTATTTTCGATCCAGATCCATTCAGCCATTTTTGCGTGATTGAGAAACAAACACCCAATCATACATATTTTCACATATATAATATTATTAGTAGTAGGATTATAACTCATATTACTTAGGATTCATAGTTTATGAGAACATCATGTGTGTTGGTGTTTTTAAAATAAAAGTAATAGTATTCAGAGTAAGAAGACTGTGACATAGGGCTTGGTTTAGTTGAATATAAGTCTTCCTGGTTTTTCTTAACGCTCCTATTTTACCTATACAGACACTCAATCATTTACCAGACACCGAACTTAATTATAGGAATAGTACTTTTGCCAGTGGCTTGGCCCGTATAGCTGTCGGAAAATAACACCCGGGAACCTACTACCGGGATAAAGTAGGTATCCTATCTGTTACGTATCCATGATATAATATATCTTTGTGCCAAATTCGATCTAAATCCGTTTGGCCGTCTTTGCATCATTGAGAAACAAACATCCAAAAATCTAAACATCTAAGCAATTTCGCGGTCTCTTACTTGAAATAATACTATTAGGTTTATTTTGAGTATAATGAACACACATGATATTCGCAATTACTTTGAAGCCAAAGTAATATGAATTACAATCCTACTTATCCTGTACTACCCGGCCCCTGCCAACGCGCTCTGCGCCCACTTTTTAAATCTCTAATATCTTCTAAGATATTCATTTAAATTACATGCTGTAAAGGGCCATATTGATCTATATTAAATGCACAATGTATTTAAGGTACTTAATTGGATAAGGATTAATGCTGTATTGCTTAAAATCGCTTCGTAAATAAGCCCTTATTTCTCGTAAAAAGTAAAAGATAAAAAATGGTTATTGTGGGTTATCCCTAAGAGATAGACATTTACCATTGAGGACATTTTTGTAGGCCTTTTTAAGGTGTACAATACTGTAGTACATTATTTTGATCTATTTCGTAGGATTCAGCCAGGGTTTTACGAATTTTGAGACGTATGTCAGCGTAGTTTTCGAAGATAGTTATTTTTTTCTAAAATAAAAGAATCTTTCTAAAATAAAAATAGCCTAAGTTACTCCTTGTTACATCAGCTATCTGCCAGTGAAAGTCCCGTCAAAATCGGTCCAGCCATTTCCGAGATTAGCGGGAACGAACAGACAGACAGACAGACAGACAGACAGACAAAAATTGTAAAAAATGTTGTTTTGGTATATGTATCGTGTATACATCCATATACACTTAGTAAAAAGTGGTTATCTTAATATTAAAAACAGACACTCCAATTTTATTTATTTGTATAGATTATCCTTAGTATTCAATTAATAACAGTATGACGGTATTGTGTGTTTACCTGAACTAAAACAGCATTGCCTTATCGGTCTGTGTCCTAAGTATCTATGCAACTATTCGCTACTAGTAGGTCAAGTGCCTTTGAAACCCTTTACGGAAACTACCGACGTATGTAGACACTAGAATGTCTATTGTAAATGATGACGAGGATCCGATGACTTCATTTATTAAATATGCTTGTACAGCGTAATGAATTTATTATTAAACCTACAAGGTACAAATAAAATACCTTAATGTAATACAGTACAGTCATCAGCCTATAGCAGTCCACTGCTGGACATAGGCCTCTCCAATCGCACGCCATTCAGCCCGATTTTCGGCCACTCTCATCCAGTTGCTACCAGCCACCCTGCGAAGATCGTCGCTCCACCTAGCCTGAGGGCGTCCTACCTTACGTTTTCCGATTCGCGGTCTCCACTCAAGAACACGTCTACCCCAACGGTCATCGGTTCTACGGCTAATGTGGTAGGCCCATTGCCACTTCAGCTTGCTAATTCTTTGAGCTATGTCGACAACTTTGGTTCTCTGCCGGATCACCTCATTCCGGATTCTGGCCCTCAGAGATACTCCAAGCATAGCTCGTTCCATAGCTCGCTGAGCAACTTTGAATTGATGGACCAGCCGTACCGTGAGTGTCCACGTTACGGCTCCGTAGGTCATAACAGGCAGGACGCACTGATTGAAGACTTTCGTCTTTAGGCTCTGCGGAATACGCGACGAGAAGACTCGACGAAGTTTCCCCAACGCTGCCAGTACAGTAAACTCATTATTTCTGTAAATTGGATACTCACATCGCGCGTCGGGTCGATTCCCAGGTCGGCCAAATTGTTTATTGGGTTTTTCCATTAATAATTTCTTAGTACCATACATTGGCGGTGTGATACCCCCGTGAAAAGCAAGTTAGGCTGTTGGTCCTGCGCCTTATCTCACTCCGGTCGTGTCGGATTACCGTCCCATCGGACTGTAAGAGAAGAGTGAGTGCCCCTGTGTCTGCCGACACACTTGTGCCCTATAATTAGTTGTCATTTATTAATAGGTAGGTAGTATAAAAATTACTTGTTACAACACAGAACGCTGATTTCAACATTTACTGTACCTTTGAGGCAAGTAAGACCTTTGATTTACCAAGTGAATGGTGGTAAAAGTTCGAAATAAACAATGATCATAGAACGGTTCGGATTTTTACCATTAAGAGTTGTTTCTTTGGTTTTACTGGAAAATCTTAGGATTTACCGTAGTTCGGGATTTTACAGTAACATATATACTCGAAATACAAGGTGAGAACTCCAGAGTGAGTTAGTACAGCCAGCCAGACGTTGTGACATTCGTTATCTCTGATTCATGCGTCACTGATGTGTGCAGTTCATACAACTAACATTATCAGACGAGATAACGTTAGGTCCCGTCGAGTACATGCTGTTGTGTACTTAGTATTCTTTGTACTTTAGTACTGTTTGCGTTCCATCATTTGTGTCGATAAAATTAAAACGTTTCAGTT
Organism: Aporophyla nigra; assembly: GCA_947507805.1. Lineage (NCBI taxonomy): Eukaryota > Metazoa > Arthropoda > Insecta > Lepidoptera > Noctuidae > Aporophyla > Aporophyla nigra. The sequence goes on along the minus strand of OX382297.1, from coordinate 23,342,230 downwards.
GTCATTGGCAGACCTGGTGGCCAATTCTCGTAATAAAAAACCGGCCAAGTGCGAGTCGGACTCGCGCACCGAGGGTTCCGTATAAACCTGCAGGTATTCACGGTTTATGCGTAAGGTTTATGTTTATGAAATTAAATGTTTTTTTTAATTTTTAAATTTGAGTTGACTGAATGAAAGGTAAATTGTGGTTTACGATTTATGACGTTTTTAAAAAAAACTACTTACTAGATCTCGTTCAAACCAATTTTCGGTGGAAGTTTACATAGTAATGTACATCATATATTTTTTTTTAGTTTTATCATTCCCTTATTTTAGAAGTTACGGGGGGGGGGGGGGGACACACATTTTACCACTTTGGAAGTGTCTCTCGCGCAAACTATTCAGTTTAGAAAAAAATGATATTAGAAACCTCAATGTCATTTTTGAAGACCTATCCATAGATACCCCAGACGTATGGGTTTGATGAAAAAAAAAATTTTGAGTTTCAGTTCTATGTATGGGGAACCCCAAATATTATTGTTTTTTTTTTTTCTATTTTTGTGTGAAAATCTTAATGCGGTTCACAGACTACATCTACTTACCAAGTTTCAACAGCATAGCTCTTATCGTTTCGGAAAAAAGTGGCTGTGACATACTCGGACAGACAGACAGACATGTCGAATCTATAAGGGTTCCGTTTTTTGCCATTTGGCAACGGACAGTTAATTGTCAAAAACTTGTCAAAAATTTATGGAAACTCGAGATGTTTTTGACAGATTGAGACCGAGATTAGACTGTGAACTTTCATAAAACTTTTCAAATGTCGAGTAAAAGAGCATTACCTTTCCTCATAATTGTGTGTATTTATGTATATATTTACGTTTATTTTTATATTTTAGCTTTATGTATTTATTTAAGTATATGTTAATTTCTTGCATTATGTATGTATAAGTATATTTTAGTTTAAGACTTCACATATTCATATCTCTCTTCTTGTTTTCACACACTATTGTCTACATTTCTTTTTCATTTCTCCTTTCGCAGGTCTGCTGGAAGAAATTTCTTAAGAAATAAGCAGTACCTTTGTACTCAATTGTTTTAATATGTCTTATCACTCTGTTTTTTTACTGTGTGTACATAAATAATAAAAATAATAAAAAAATAAAAAATAAAACTACGAGAATTGCCCCCTATGATCATGACTCAGGGTTGTGTCAAGGTTGATTGATGAATAAAGAAGTATGTGTGCTCTAGATTTGGACATCCCACAAACAAACTTATAAACTTTACCTCTTTATAATAAGGTGTATGTAGAGATGTAGATACATAAATCAATTATGCTTTTGCTTTTGATGTCTGAACTAGACGCCCATAGGCGAACGATGATAAGACCTTGTTGGACGTACAAAATTTACTACCAAATTAAATAGACTGTTTATTAAAATCACATCGATCATTATTTGGATTTAAGAAATAGCTATAATAACACAACAAATTGACGTAGGTAGTGTGTTAATTTGATGAACAATTAATTTCTCTGGGTCTATCTACTTACATTGAAAGAACTAAGGGAGGAACTGTTAAGGGAGGTTCCATAAAGGAATCGGAGAGAAATATTCAACTTGACATCCCTGTGAGGCTGAGAAAATGTTTTTGTTTTTGGGAATAACATCTCGCAGGTCAACTAATGAGGTTTTCGGCTGCTTAACCGGACTTGCCTGTGCCTTAATAAAATAAGGCCTCCAGACAGGGCTTAAAAAATTAAAAATAGAGCGACTACTCGCTAAGGGCACCTCGTGTGGGATGCGGACCTCGGCTTAGGGCATCGCTGGTAGAGGGCAGCAAAGGACGGACTGAGAAAATGAATAATGTTCATGGCTAGTTTGCTTTCAGTCGGCAGTTCGTGGCACGGCTTTGTCATGCTCTGTGGCTGTGATCGACAGACCGTTAAAAATCGGGTCAATAGTGACAATTACCGTTAATTGACTGTAAGTAAACAATAACTGTCCCGTTTCTTCTGAGGGGAGATAATTTGAATGACAAATGTTCTACTAACTTTTAACTGCAGGTTCGCTCATCTGGTCTATGCAAACATGGATAGTAATTGTGCTTTTTTCGGTGGAAAATGGTAGCCTGTCTTGCTTATAAACTATAAATGCAACAAATAATGTCATTCGTTGATCTTTTACCATGTGAAAGGACAGGCACACTTTTGCATATAAGCAATGATTTGTAACCGACTTCAAAAACAGAAGGAGGTTATATGTTCGACTAGTTCGTATGGTCATCGATTAGTCCGCCGATTGTGAACCGATTTTCAAAATTCTTTTATTATTTATTTATTTATTTATTCACACCAAACATACAACATCCTTACAGGCTAGACCCAATGCGACATTGTAGTACACTTAAAAATTAAACAGTTTCACTATTTATCAAGTTTAGCAAATTTTATAGGACGCCATTCTATTAAATTCTTCCAAAGTGCAACAGAATATGTCGACGTCATCAGCAATTATGAAAGCAGGAAGGACCTGTCCATTAAAAAAAGAAATTTGAACATCGGTCACTGTTGTTTACCTGGCAACTACTAGTATACGAATTGATGTGAATAGGTACAGTCAGCATCAATAATATCGGGAGGAACAGACTGTTCAAAATTATCTAAACAACTATGAAAATGAAATACCAATTTTATTTTTTTTACTTTTTTAATCCTATCATCATCTGCCTAGCTTTTTTGGGGGTCGGCTTCCAGTCTAACTGGACGCAGCTGAGTACCAGTATTTTACTAGGAGCGGCTGTCTATTTGACCTCCACAACCCAGGCACTGGGTAATACTGGCTTTGGCCCGAGGCGTTATGTTACCAGTTTTGACTGGTCGTCAGATATTCGGGCTTGATAGAAACCTAAATATACCTACAGGGATCAAACTAGTTAGGTAGGGACCTAACCTTCCTCTGTAACACGCAAGAGATCTATTGAGTTAGGTACAACCAGGTTTGGAAGTGTCAATTACTACCAATGACTGAAATTAGTCTCATGTCGCCGTTCCTACGTTTACCTGAATGCGATGATTGCTTTCGTGTTATGACGCCATTATGCCATTATTTTGCTAAGTGGGTTAGTGAGGAAATTGCTTGGAAAATACGAGTCCCCATTTCGAATCCGCTGTTTTTGTGAATGGCTACTGTTTAGATATCTATGTAAAGTACCTATAAAGTAGAATAAATAATTTTTCATTCGTTTTTGGAACGAAGTTCCTTATCGCGCGTTGTGAAAGGGGGCTAGACGGAAAAAATTCTTACGAAAAGTTGTCACGACACTTTTTAACCGACTTCAAAAAAAAGACGAGGTTTCTCAATTCGACTGTATATATTTTGTTGTTTGTATTTGTTTGTATATTGTTGTTTTTTTTGTTGTGAGTAGAGAGAGAGAGACAGGGAGAGAGGGAGAGAGAGAGAGAGACAGAGAGAGATAGAGACAGAGAGTGATAGAGAGAGAGAGAGACAGGGACATAGGGAGAGAGATAGGGAGAGAAGGAGAGAGAGGGTGAGAGAGAGGGCGAGAGAGTGTGTGAGAGAGAGAGAGTGAGAGAGAGAGAGAGAGAAAGAGAGAGAGAGAGAGAATATTTTTGTTGAGTGTATACAGATTTTTTGTACATAACAAATAATAAAAAAAATATATAAAAATTATGAATCCTGAAAAGGAACTTCGTTCCATCCGGGTGTCCCTTGACACCTCTAATTTTTTTTCTTTCATATAGTTTAGTTAAAATATACAGGCAGGCAAAGAGGCGCGACGGGACTAATAGAAAAACTTATTGGAAAACTTAATGTAAATGGATATACCTACTACATCGCGTTGCACTTTTTCAAAATAAAATCAAAAAGTCTAGGTACCGTGTGGAAGAAAAAACATGTTGCCTCGGTCCCAAATTATTTTTTACCAATAAAGGATGAAGTATCACTACATATATCTTCTATATATAAAAATGAATCCCTATTTCCCTTGGTCACGCCATCACGCGTGAACGGCTGGACCAATTCCAGGTTTTTTTTTTGTTGTGTTTGTAATTGTCAGGATAAGGTTTTTATGAAAGAAAAAAGTTTAGGTAAGCGGAAAGTTTGAAAATTTAAGAACACTTATTTAAGAATACTTAACAACCATATAATAGGACAATGTAAACTTTTTTAATATAACATTATGACATTTGACATAGAATTGACAGAATGCATGCTCAAATATCGTGAATCAATATAATAATAATAATCAAAAATCAAAAAGCATTAGAATAATAAACACACTTTTTTTTTATTAGTTATACCAATTCGAATTAAATAGTAACGTCTGTCGGGTCAGCTAGTGTAGTATAAAACAAAGGTGCTTCCCGCTGTCTGTCTCTATGTATGCTTAGATCTTTAAAACTACGCAACGGATTTTGATGCGTTTTTTTTTAATAGATAGATTGATTCAAGAGGAAGGTTTATATTAACATGCAGGCGAAGCCGCTGGCAAAAGCTAGTGCTGAATAATTCGACAGAAAAGAAATAAGTACTTAAATAACTCGTCAGTTCTTATGAGTTGGTATTTTTCACCAAGTAGAATTACTATAATACTGGATGTAATAGGTTCAAGCGTCAGTATTATGCTTCGACCCCCTAGCGGGTTCCTCAGTTTAAACCCATGACACGTGTTTACAAAAAAAAAAAAAAAATTGCAACAACGGATTAATAAATTACTAACTAAATCATAATTATAAGATAATCATACATTAATAAATTGAATTAGAAAAAAATAATGAGTGTGTTTAATTGTTTGTGGACACGACTGGCTTTTCAAATCTATACTAATATTATAAAGAGGTAACATTGTTTGTAAGTTTGTATGTAGAGGGTAATCTCCGGAACCAATGGTCCGAATTGAAAAATTATTTTTGTGTTGGGTAGCCTATTTATCGAGGAAGGCTATAGGCTATATAACATCACGCTAAAACCAAGAGGAGCGGAGCAGTAATGAAAAATGTTGCTAAAACGGGGAAAATCGCACGGTTATGCGATTCAACGCGACGGGAAGGGTCGGGGCGGGGGAACAAGAAATTAACACGGACGAAGTCGCGGGCAGAAGCTAGTAGGTAATAAAAAACAAAAAAAAGTAAGTTGGTAGGTACCTACCCGTATAAACACATAGCTTTCACACATAGGTAGGCTGGTACCAGCATACATTTTCGTGTGACCTCCATTTGAGTATTAAATGCCTACTTACGTGAAGCCAGACAGTTAATTCATATAATAAATCTTCTTTGAAGGTTAATGTGTAAATTAAGCATCATTTGTGTCTGTGGGTGCGATGACATTATGTGTTTTATTCATGTAACAAAATGATTTTCAGCCCAGGTTCCTAGAATAGTATGTTGGAATATAACAAAATATATCGGTCCCACTTAAGTAGTTTGAGAGCCTTGTTCTTTCATACGTATTTACATTGTGCATAACTATAATATAGTTGAGACGCTAGTGTTCCGTCTGGACTAAGCGAGAGCGCACACACACCTCTCCTGCTAAATAAATATAATAAATAATTATATAGAAATTATAACTGTCTTTCATTGGTTCTCAAAACCCAACAGGTTATGGGCCCAGTGATATAGACTAAATAACATTATAAAGTTAGTTTTAGTAATTCTTTTAGTGATTTAATAAAATGGATAATCTACGAATGAAAAGAAATATTAAACCGTTTGACGGGGACAAATATAGTGTGTGGAAACTTAGAATAAGAAATTTACTAAATGAACTTGAAGTGCTTAATATAATTGACGAAGAAACTCCAAAAGAACCGAACAGTGAGTGGCAAAAGAAACAAAGAATCGCTAAGAATACTATAAAAGAATATTTATCAGATTCGTTGCTGGGACTTACGAATGAAGAAAATACTGCAAAAGAAATTTTCATGAAGCTTGATACCATATATGAAAGGAAAAGCATAGCAACTCAATTAGCTTTGAGGAAAAGGCTGTTGAATTTTAAGCTAAAAGAAGAAAACCCGCTGACAAAACACTTCCAAGAATTCGACGACTTGCTAATTGAATTAATCGCTGCAGGTGCAAAATTAGAAGAAGTAGATAAGGTAACTCATCTATTTATGACTCTACCAAATAGCTATGATGGTGTTGTCACAGCGATCGAAACATTGGCAGAGGACAACCTGACCTTAACCTTTGTCAAAACTAGGCTTCTTGATCACGAAATCAAATTGATCAATGAAAGACGCGATACAAGCATGAAAGTTCTCCAGGCGGAAACTACAACAATATCGGCGGGCACTACAACCAAACTTAAAACTCAAGACCGACATAATTATAGAAACTCGATCATGCGACGGAACTCGAATCGAGGACAGTTTTATAAAACCTCATTCAAGCCGAAAAATGATAGACTGAAATATATAAAATGCAATTGTTGCGGAAGAAAAGGTCATCTCCAAAAGAACTGTTATTATAACAAGCAGGCGAAACAACGTTCCGAAAACATTAGAACAGTTCAAACTGTTAATATTTCGGATACTGAAAATCCTAATATCTCGGGATTTGCTTTTATGGTCGGCGGCTGTGGAAATCAACGTGAAGATCAAAACGAGATTACATTTATTTTGGACTCGGGTGCCTCAGATCATTTAATTAATAGAGAAGATCTAGCACGAAACTTCATGGAACTTAATAAACCAATAAACATCTCAGTTGCTAAGAATGGAACATATATTACAGCAACAAAAAAGGGCAATATTGCAGTAACCAGCCACTTGGGAATAAAGGGAATGCTACAGGATGTTCTTTTCTGTTCCGAAATTCCTCACAACTTGCTCTCTGTAAAGAAAATGCAACAAGCAGGAATGACCATCGTTTTTGGCAATAACGGTGGTGTGCAAATATACAACGAGGGTAAGATGGTAACAATGGGTAAGTCTTTGAACAATTTAATTGGCATTCATTTCAAACTTGAAAAATGTGCTTTAAATGCTAGAAGCTCATCAAATAGGGTCGTACAGAATAATAATTATGAATTATGGCATCAAAGGCTTGGTCACATAGGCAAATCAAAGTTTGTGCAAATAAAAAGCAAACAATTTTATTCTGATAATGAAATAATAAATCATGTTACCCCAAATGATAAATTATGTGAATCTTGTATAAAAGGAAAACAAGCATGTTTGCCATTTAACAAGTCGAAGTCAAAAATTATAAAACGACCTCTATTTAATGTGCATAGTGACGTGTGTGGTCCCATCACTCCTTCAACACTTGACGATAAAAACTATTTTGTAATTTTTGTCGACGAATACACACACTACTGTGCGACATACTTAGTAGCTCATAAATCTGACGTTTTTGCTACGTTTCGAGATTATGTTGCAAAGTGTGAAGTTCATTTCAGTTCGAGAATTGTCAATTTGTATTGCGATAATGGTGGTGAATATTTGTCAATTGAAATGAAAAAGTTCTGTGTGCAAAAAGGTATAAGTTACCACTTAACAGTGCCGCATACCCCTGCTTTGAATGGTATTGCCGAAAGAATGATAAGAACTATAACAGAACGAAGTCGAGCCATGGTATCTGGTGCTAAACTTGACAAAACGTTCTGGGGCGAAGCTGTGTTGACAGCTACATATTTAATAAATATCAGCCCTACAAAAGCACTGAAAACAGCTAACACACCTTTTGAATTGTGGCATAATAAGAAACCACAACTTAAATATTTAAAGGTTTTCGGTTCAACTGTTTATTTTCTGAATAAAACTAGGAAAACCAAATTTGATGAAAAATCCTTAAAAGGGATATTAATTGGTTATGAACCGAATGGTTATAAGGTGTGGGATGTGGTAGACGAAAAGTTTGTAAAAGTCAGAGATGTGATAGTTGATGAGATTAACTTCTTGTTAAGCAGACCAGTGAAGTCTGACAGAGTATTGCCTGAAAATTGTAATAACTCTAATAACTTTGACAAACACAGTGTAGAGAAAATGTGTAAACAGACTGACAAAATACCTATATCATTAGGACCACCACCTAATAAATCTGTAAGTGAAACAGATATGCAACAAAACAGTTCTACATTTCAAAATAAGTTGACTTTATCTCAAAATGAATTGACTTCATATGGTCAAAGAAGAAGTGAGAGGATTAAAAACTTGCCTACAGTATCTTATAACGAAGATAAAGATGATATTTCTATGAACTATTTGCTATACGCTAAATCTTTATTATGCACAATACCTACATCTTATAAAGAAATCGCATCCAGGAATGATAAAGTTTTATGGGAAAAAGCTATTAATGAGGAAATTAAATCGCTCATTGATAATGAAACCTGGACACTTGTAAAAAGACCCGAAAATAGAAATATCATCGACTGTAAGTGGGTATTTACAATAAAAATGATGAGTTTGGAAAACCACTAAGATATAAAGCTCGTTTAGTAGCTCGCGGTTTTAGTCAGGAATATTTGGTTGATTACAATGAAACTTTTGCACCAGTGGCAAGAATCTCAAGTTTTAGATTCTTATTAGCTTTGGCTAATCAGTTTAATTTATTAGTTCACCACATGGACGTAAAAACTGCATTTTTAAATGGGAAATTAAAGGAAGAGATATTTATGAAAACTCCTGAAGGAATCCCAAATGCAAATGATTTAGTGTGCAAATTGAACAAATCGTTGTATGGGTTAAAACAGTCTGCACGCTGTTGGTTCCAAATGTTCGAGCAAGCTTTAATAGAGAAGGGTTTTCGATACTCATCAGCTGATCGTTGTATTTACATTCTAGATGCGGGTGACATTCTTGAAAACATCTACGTTGTACTTTATGTCGATGATCTTGTAATTTCAACGGCAAATATAAATACCATGAATAGTTTTAAAAACTATTTAATGAACAAGTTTAAAATGGTAGACTTAAAAGATATCCGTTGTTTCTTGGGAATCAGAGTCGAAAGATATAATAATAAAGTAACATTAGACCAGAAAATGTACATAGAAACAGTTTTAGAAAAGTTTAACATGAGTGATTGTAAAACTGTTAAAACACCTTTGGAAACTAAAATAGATTATACCGCATTGAATTCCAATGAAACAACAAAGACCCCTTGTAAAAACCTTATCGGGTGCTTGATGTATATAATGGTATGCACTCGTCCCGATTTGAGCTTTAGTGTAAACATCTTGAGTAGATTTGCTAACAAAAACAACAGTACACTTTGGTTATATTTAAAAAGGGTTTTACGTTACTTGAAAGGGTCAATGGGTTTAAAGTTAACTTATGTGCGGAGTGACAATATAATTAATGTATTGACTGGCTTTGTTGATTCTGATTGGGGAAGTGACGAAATAGGCCGTAAAAGTACAACAGGTTATTTGTTTAAATTATTTGAACAATGCACAATATGCTGGAATACAAAGAGGCAACTCACAGTGGCGGCTTCATCCACTGAAGCAGAGTATATGGCTTTATTTGAAGCGGTTAGAGAAGCACTGTGGTTAAAATCCTTAATAACCAGTATTAACATAGAATTACCCAATGCAATTCCTATTTATGAGGATAATAATGGGTGTATAAGCATTGCAAGTAACCTTACGAGTCACAAAAGATCAAAACATATTGACATAAAGTACCACTTTTCAAGAGAACAGGTGGAGAAAAATGTTATTAAAATTATTTATGTTTCCACAGGTAATCAGTTAGCTGACATCCTAACGAAGCCATTACCGACAGTGCGTTTTTCTGAGATGAAAACGAAACTCGGTGTAATTTAATATAAATAACATTATAAACTATAAAGATTTTAATTATAGAATGATCTAAGTACCTACTAACAAACTATAAAGGTTGAATTATAGAATGTTAGACATAAGAACTATAAAGATTTGAATTATAGATTGATCTAACTATAAAGATTTGAAATGTACTTGTAATCTATAAAGAATTTAATTATAGATACGAATGATATGGTCTGATTAGGTTTTCCTGGGTTTTCCCTAATCCTGTGCATCGAATGGTGGACCATACAAAATTGTGCTCCCAGATAAGGAAGGTGTGTGATATTATTTTTGTAAATACTTATTATTTAATCTTTTATTTTTGAAAAAGAGGATTTATTTTGAGGGGGCGTGTTGGAATATAACAAAATATATCGGTCCCACTTAAGTAGTTTGAGAGCCTTGTTCTTTCATACGTATTTACATTGTGCATAACTATAATATAGTTGAGACGCTAGTGTTCCGTCTGGACTAAGCGAGAGCGCACACACACCTCTCCTGCTAAATAAATATAATAAATAATTATATAGAAATTATAACTGTCTTTCATTGGTTCTCAAAACCCAACATAGTATCCATTAATAAAGCAGTTAGGTATCTAAAATTAGGTGAAGGATTTACAAGTGATCGTCAAACCCTTTATTCTAGCGTTTGCTAGCGCATTCGCTCGCTTGGAGGTAGAAAATAAACCCATGTGAACGTTCTACCGGGATCAAAAGTATCCTTGGTATTATACCAGGTTATATAAATTATCTGCTGACCGAATTTCATGCTAATCCGTTGAGACTTTTTTAATGACAAACATCTAAACATACAAACTTTCAAATTTATAATATTAGTAGGATAGTTTTTTTTTATACGATTGCAAGTTGCGATAATACTCAATATTTTTTCGAAAATATATTTTTCTAAAATAATAACGGTTAAAAAGGAAAACCAGAATTATTGGTTGGTTGGTGCTACTGCGGCTTTCCGAAGCGTTAAAAAGTTGCCAGCTAATTGCTCAATGTTACCCTTTAAAAAAATTACCATGCCCCTAAGTTACATGGTAGTTTTTTATTGCCATCTTTTAAACTTAATTTCCCAATATATTAAACACTAATAAATAAAAAATAAAAAAATGACATGTTTTTCTTTTGGTTACAGATTCAATCCTGTCTTCGACGACATTGAAATGTTGCAAAGATTTCAAGTTTTAAAACTTTAATTAATGTCAAGAAGGTACACGACGTTCACGGGACGAACGTGTGACAATATAGAAAGTGAATTTTTCAAAAGTGTGAGATCGAGGACTAGCCGGTCCTTGATGTACTCGACAAGCTACAACCCTTGCGCCCTAACGCTTTGTATATCGAAGAGACTTTGCCGCTATTCGGCTAGAGACCCAAGATTAAGACACTGGTCGAGAGAACTAACGATTTCTTCAACGTAGAAGAATTTTCTCTAATTGGATTATTAATCCAATTCTGGTAGTTTTCACGACGTCCGTTAGAGGACTGAATTAGAGACAACAAAGTACGTACTTAGCCCCGTACTTAAGAAGAGATCGTCTAAAAGACTAATGGAATCACAACGAGCGTACGCAAATGGAATTCCAGGCAGAGATCCTTCTAGCAAGTATGAACATAAAGTACCGTCTGAAGAGGAGAAGACTACGTCTCCGCTCCTTCAGAGGACTAATGATATCAAGTATATAGATGGAGTGAATGATGATAAAAATGAAATGAGAGATATGGGAAAGCCTAAAGATGATTTGGATACTGTAAATTCTATGAAAACGGAACTGAATAATACAAACGATAACCATCTTTCTGTAGGTTATCATAAAGACTCAAAAAGTGATGATGATGCTGTTTCAACGAATGAGGGTGTTAAGTTTTTCGGCCTTGGGGACACTGACAGTATTTGTTCTAGCAAGCCACCACTCGATGATTCATCGCCTCCGATCCCGGATGGAGGGTGGGGATGGGTAGTCGTAGCCGCATCATTTCTCATCGCTACTGTGGCCGATGGATTAGCTTTTTCCTATGGCTTGATGCATGACAAGTTTGTCATCTTTTTTGGAACCAGTGAAGCCAAAACTTCTTTGATTGGAAGTCTGTTCATATCCGTACCGTTAATAGCTGGGCCTATTATGAGTGCTTTGGTAGACCGTTATGGATGCAGAAGTATGACAATAGTTGGCGGTGTAGCTTCAACTATAGGATTTGTAGCTGCTTCGTACAGCAATTCTGTTGAAGTTTTGTATGTTACATATGGTGTTATGGCGGGCCTTGGGACTGGCTTGCTTTACGTAACTGCTGTGGTATCCATCGCTTACTGGTTTGAAAAACGACGCAATTTAGCTGTTGGATTAGGTTCCTGTGGAGTAGGTTTCGGAACTTTCATATATTCTCCACTAACGACATATTTATTGGAAGAATTTGGTTGGAGAGGTACCTTATTACTGTTAGCTGGTACTGTACTTAATGTGTGCGTGTGTGGTGCTGTAATGAGAGATCCTGAATGGTTGATAATTGAGCAGAAAAAGCAAAGGAATTTGAATAAGTCCAAGAGAGCATCCAGTATTATGTCGATATCAGCGAAATCTGGGGGTGGTGAATCTGTTTATCCTGGAGCAGAAGAGTTAAAGACATTGATGAAGAGCGGTGAAACGCCTGAATATATACTCACAACACTAGTAGCTTCTATTGCTCAAGCTGAGGATTTAGAGGCAGCGACCAAAAGAAATGCTGACATGTCACAATACCATAAAGTTAGTTCAGTAATAAATCTGCCTACGTTCTTGAGACAAAGTGAAAAGGTAACTTTCATTTCCGATAACTCTATCATGCGTAACGTTTATAGTTTTGAAAATATATTAAATTAAAAAAATTATGCTTTTCAGGTGCCTGCTGAAGTTTTAGACCAACTCCAATCCAACAAGAAACTCTACAATATTATTTTACAAAACTACCCATCGCTGCTAGCACTAAGAAGCACATCAGAGCAGAAGTTGAACGTAGAACCTTCAGAGGGTTCAAAATCTAAGCCAATAAAGATGTCAATGAAGTTGAAACTCAATAAGAGAGAGAAAGAGAAGAAGAAAGAGTTTGAGAACAAATTAGATCAGGTCAGGACGAAGTTGTTGCAGCCTATACCGGAGAACAAACCTGCAGTGATTGTTCAAAGAGAACGTCAGGACTGGTGGACCAAGCAGTTTGTTACTGATCATCATTACTTGAGGGGTATCCGAGTACATCGTAACTCGATCATGCATCGTGGTGCCATGATGAATATCGCCAAGTACAAACTGCGAGCGTCTTCGTGTCCCGATATTTATAGAAATTCGATGTGGTCCGTGGAGGAAGAAGAAGCTGTAAGTATCTTTGATTGTTTAGTGTCCCTGTTTTAAGCAAAAACTTTTTGATACAATGTTGTGGTAATCGCGAAGTAAAATTAAATGTTTAAGCCATATGTTCATCAAGTTCTTTTTCGCTTTTAGACCTGGGGCAGACGTTTCCTGGACACATTGAACAAAACTTTCGACTTCAACATGTTCACCGAGTTTCATTTCCTGATGATGAATCTGTCAACACTAGTGCTGTTTATTTGGTTCATCGTGCCCTACTTCTATATCTCCAACTTCATGCTCATGAGTGGATACTCTGAGGTTCACGGATCTTACATGTTGAGTGTGTTCGGAATTGCTACTATTATTGGCATTGTGAGTATTAACGATTTATAACTTTCCCGTAAGTCCTTGTATATGTATAGCAAAAGTGTAACTATCGTAACATTAAATCCTGTATACAGAGTGTTTGGCGCATGGACCGACAAATTTGTTTGGGTGAAAATTTATTTGGGTGATTGGGTGAATCATGTGCTATCTGTCACCCATAGACTCCATGTCCCAAGTGTCACTAGATAAGGCCCCTAAGTGTCGCTGTTTTTCATAGATTAATTCATTTTTAAGAGTTTGAAAGCTCGTCAAGTATTTTACTGTTATCTATGGTAAATAAAAATAAAAAAATATTTAGAATAATCATACATTAGAGAATGTAATAAAAATTATTTGGAGCAAATACAAAAAAAAAAAAACAAAAAAATCGTATCTTGATTACAGTGATATTTTTAATTTTTTTATTCATTTATTCGTGGATATTATACGTACAAAGTAACACAATTCTTCTGCCAAACTGCAGTACAGTTATTGTAGGACATGGAGTCTATGGGTGAACGATAACCCACCCAAATCCCCAAAATAATTTGTCGGTCCATGCGCCAAACATTCTGTATAAACAAGTCCAGTAGTTAAAAAGTAATAAGTTGAAATAATTTTCAACTGCCACAAAGTTTGAAAATGGTCCTTTTCCTGACAAAGATTTTGCATACCACTATTGCTTTTTTAGTTTTCCCATAAAAAAAATTATTAGACAGTTACCTAAACAATATTGTTCTCGTGTTCCAGGTTGGCCTTGGATGGATGGGGGATCTCCCTTGGGTGAATGTAACGAAGACATACGCATTATGTCTCATATTTTGCGGCATAACCATTATCTTGTTCCCTGTGCTAATTCGTGTGATGGATCCTGAGGCTCCGTACAGCTTCTATATATTAGCGTTAAATGCTGTTTTGTTTGGACTGATGTTCTCAAGCTCATACTCGTATACACCAAGTATTTTGGTGGAATTGATCGCTTTGGAAAGATTCACAATGGCTTATGGATTGGTGTTGTTGAGTCAGGGCATTGGACATCTTATTGGACCACCTATGGCTGGTAAGTAAATATGCATCTGGACAATTCACATTCGGAAACTAAAACGGAAGCAATTCTTGTAATAAAATATCATTATCTCTCATACTCCTTAAGATAGACAAGTCTGCACACCTCAGAGGTTCTGAAATCAGATGTAACCACTACGTAACAACTGTTAGAAACCAGTGCATAATAATAATCTCAATAACAGTGAACAAGTAGTAACAAACCGTTACCTGGCCCATTGTTTTTTAAACACTAGCATCGAATAACCGCGGTTGACTCGCACAAACGAAGCGGTACGATCAACAATCCATAACTCATTTGTTTTTCTTGACAGTTTTTCGCGACATATCTTCGACTAACTTAGTCATGACCATGTATAGATTTGTCTTTCAATAAGGAGGATAAATATTACGGTTCTTATCGCATCAGTTGTGGTAACTACAATCGTAAAATGAAGTGTGAACAGTCGTAAACCTAGCTATAATCTGCACTGTTTATGAATACAAAGGTTGTTTGCATAACTCTAGCTCTTTGCATGTCAATGTCTCGCAAGGTTTTCTTCTGGCTTTAATAAATTTGTTTAATATTATTGTTTCTTCCAAAGAATACGACAGAGCACTGCGTTAAAATGGGCCAGGATTATCTCAGTTGCTTGTGTACTTTTGTAGTTAACACTGCAAGACTGAAAACAGTATCAGATGATACAATACCATATTTGATGATGATGATTGATATTGTTAGATATTGTTATTTCTCATCATCTGCCTAGCCTTTTCCCAACTATGTTGGGGTCGGCTTCCTGTCTTACCGGATGCAGCTGGGTACCAGTATGTTACATGGAGCAACTGCCTATATGACCTCCACAACCCAGTTACTGGGTATTACGATATCCCTTGGTACACTTAGTATGCTTTGTTATTTCTATTGGCATTTTTAACCTTTATGTAGGCTACTCCAGCAATTTTTTCTATGTCTCAAATTCGATGGTTTCAAAATTATTCAGAATTTCCTAGGAGAGAGAGAATCCCCAAAAGTTAATTTGACATTCGAATTATTTGTATGCTATAGCACCTATATAATGTTCTGTTTTTTTCATTTCAGGAGCGCTGAAAGACGCCACTGGACACTGGGATGCAGCGTTCTACGTTGCTGGCTTGTGGGTCATCATTTCTGGGTTCTTGGTTGGCGTTATCCCGTTCACTGAAAACTTCCGTATTTGTGGTAACGCGCCTCTCGCCAAAGATGTGGCGGGTGAACCCGATCCAGGGATTAAAATCATCATTGCCCATTAAACATATCCATATAATCAATCTTTAGATGTGACAAAAATAAAATGTGTTTTATGGTGTTATTTCATAGTAAAAATATGTTTGCTTTCCTACCTCGATTGGAAAGCTTGTCTTACCGATACCCATACTTTTAAATTGTTTTTCATATGTAATATGTTTTGTTTTAGAGCAGTGATAATATTCTTGATTGTGTGGTTTGCTGAGATATTTGATATAATTTGTATGACTTTATTGAATTGAAATCAATATACACTTTTAAAATGTAGTTTTAAACAATATTTTAGAATGAATATGTCATGTTCTGAATTCCAATAAGTGCTTATTTGTAGTATATGTAACCAACCCTATTTAAATAGACAGAGAGTAGTAATGTATAAACATTATAATTTTGATTATAGTAAAATATAAATAGATTAAACAAATCCTACCTTGATTATTTAGCAAGTGCGTGTGTTTGTGGCGAGTTAAACTAGAAAATGTAATCATATTAACGTAGTATAAACCTATGCATTCGTATGTTATTTATTTGTTTGCTTTAAAAAGTCTCCTACGGAGATAAAGTATTTCTTTATACTTTATAGGTTAAAAATACTGTGTGCCTTTATGTAGTTTACATAATACCCATATTAATAATGAGCAGGCATTATAAAATGCCTTAGGTATCGATTTTGTATCCCCAAATAAATGGTATGATAGTTTGTAAAAGACCCTAGCTGTTTTTAATGTTTTTCGTATCGTATGTTTTCTAGATTACTACAAAGTAATTATAATGATTAAATTTACATTATATACAAGTGCCTGATACTTTCGTCTGAAATATACTTGCCATATATAACACCGATCAAGGTAACAATGAATTTATTTTTACAAGAAATTTTGAAAGTATTTTAGATGATAAGTTTGTCTACTTACTTAGAATTTAAACTCCTTACGTATAACTTATATTATGTATGAGCTATTCAAATTAAACTTTGCTATTTTAAATGATGTGTTTGATTTTGTCTTCTTGAAATTTATTATCTTTCTTCACACCGAAATGAACTATTTTCAGACCTATAAATTGATATAAACAGAAATACCTATACGCGGAAAGTCAAGGTAAAACGTTGGCTGTGTTTTTTAATTCTTCAGCCTTTATGTACTGTCAACAAAAGAGATAAGTAACCCGGGTCGTCGGATATAGTTGAACTTTAGTAAGAGTACGATGTAGGTTTTCGAATGAAATTTAATTTGATTATGACCTGTTAGTTTTCTACTAAAATTTATAAAAAAATATGGAGAAGGCGCAGAAAGGTAATATTTTTTTTATAAAATAATATTAGCTAATGCATAAAAATACTATTAAGTTTTAAATTTATTATTGTGGAATTTCGGTCAGTGGGCGACCACGAGCACCCAATTAAAATTAAATTGTGTAGCAAGAATGTTATATTAAAATTAGAAGCATCACCCATTAACACCCGGAACACATTATTAAACTGAATGCGAAGGGTGCTGTACGAGTTTTGAGTGTAATCTACCCACAGGCTGCCCGTGTAAAATGAGCTGCAATATGCACGAAACAAGGTTTTCTTGACTAATCTAGAACAACGAGCAAACCTGCGAGCGATCATATTAGCTCTCACTGACCGACAGCGCCCTTCTTTCTCTCTTCTGAAGTCAGCGGTCGGTTTCCTGCTAGGGTCGCGAGATTGTTCAAACGAGATACTGTGGCCCTGGCATATGGGTAACTGAAGGAACACGGGTGGGTTTTAGTCAGTAAAAATCTGACATGCCCTCCCGCTCCGCCCAAGGCGGGAGAAGTCATTTGATGATTTCACATAAAAAAAAACAAATGTCAGCTGTCAAAGGATGTCCCAAGTTTAATTTTGTAAATTAAGTTTATTAACCTGTTTGGTATACTAACTACCAACTGTTGGTGTACCAACAGTGAAATGCACTGCCTTGTATGGATTAGAATGCTGACCCACAAAAGATATGAACGACAAGCAATTGCATGCAGCTGAGATGACAATTCTAAGAGGGATGTGTGGTGATATGCGAGTTTGTAGAATACAAATACAAAAACAAACAAAGAAAAAGAGATTCTATCAATATACGAGGAAGTTTGTCACGTAGTGTGTGAGAAATGAGGTACTGATATCCGTTGTCATGATATCGCCATGTGATGTGGAGACATGAAGAAAATGTGAGGAAAGTTTTGAGTAAGAATGTGGAAGTAAAGAAAAGTAGGGGAAGGCCTTAGAAACAATGGATGGACTGCGAGAAAGATGACTTGTCTAGAAAGGGAGTGACCACCGTGAGGACGACTAAAAGAGAAGTATGTAAGAAAGAGAAAAAGAAATGCGCTGAGACGCTGATCCCAAATAAATTAATGGGAAAAGGGTAAAAAAGTGAAGATATTTATCGTAAACATCATTATTGTCTTGCTCTGCCCCATTGCTTCTGAGACAGAACGATCAATGAGATTTTTTTTATTGAGAATGATGTTTTTCCATAATATGAAATTATTTTGAACTGAAATCGTCTCGCACTCGGTGCATTTATCATTTTTACCTCGAATTTATACGAGAATTTGGTAAATTTAAATTCTTTAAAATGGTAACATTTATTTACGTATCAATCAAATGTCAAATTTTGAAATGGACTGATATTTGTGGATATTGGTTTTTCCGCTTCTGAAATCGTATCTAATAAAAATCATTAAATTCAGATAGTTATTTCTGAAATGTGTGTAATATTATAAATCAAGTTACTAAATCTTCTGAAATGTAATAATGAGTGCAATCTAAATATCTGATCCAGTATTATTTAAGAAACAAATTGTAAACAGAGGAATATCAAAACTGAAATGAAACAACTAAACTTATCGCATAAGTAAGTGTTAAGTTTTATTCGTTAGTTTGTCGTACCAAAATGCATACTATATTTCTTTGATAAAAATGTTGAATTTCTCTTCCAAACTGAGATGGTTAAAAACATGGATGGCAACTGCATGCACCAGGGTATTTTTGCTAACAAACTGGCAGCAATCTGTGTACTTTAACAATGACTATAACGGATCTTTATAATTTGTTAATTAGTCTTAGTCCTAATATACATTGAGACTAAGAACTATTTTTTTTTAATGTTCCAACCATTTTTGGCTTCTAACAAATAAGTATTAATATTTTTACCTTGTTCTAGAATTGTGCATTTGGACCTGAAAGGCGCTCCACTTAAGCTTGCTTACTTGAAAAAGGTAAGAAATCTACATTAATACAAGAATAAAAGGACATAGCATAGATTTTATTTTTCAATGAAGCAAAATTGTTTATATTGTCACTGCAACATTTCAGGTTCATATTGTTTAGTATAATACTAAACAATATGAACCTGAAATGTTGCAGACCGATTTAAGCAAAAATGTTCCAACCCACAGCCCCCACAAAGTCGCTAATTTCGACTTTTTGTGACTTATGTACTCCAAATAAGGTATATTTTAACAAATCGAAGACTCATATGGTTTGTGTGGTTTGGAACATTTTTGCTTAAATCGGTCCTATTAATCTATTAATACACATTACGATATTGTGGGACACTGTTGCCTAAGCTAGGCCAAAACCTGTGTTTCAGGACAACAGGTCTTCATCACATACCAATGTCTGGGTATACTAAAGCATTACACCATATAATTATCGTGCGAGTACAGCGTTATGGAAAGTTGTGTGGTTGTGTATGAGAGTGAGTGTGTGGGGTTGTATGATTGTGTACGAGAGTGAGTGTGTGCGGTTGTATGATTGTGTACAAGAGAGATAATATATCGCCGGGTTAAAGGCAAAACCAACTATTGCGATTTTTTGAGTTTTTCACTTTAATATACCATTCGATTCGCCATTTGATTCTTTACCAAATGGTAAAACAAACTAAACCGTAGGACTTACCGTTTGCGAGTTACCGAATGTAAGAGCAGATTATATAATTATTAGACTGATATAAAAAATAAATAGCAAACTTTCTAAATGCACTCACAGAATATTTAATATTGACTTTTTTGGACTAAATAATTGGTTTTGCCTTGAACCCGGCTATATTATCAGTTTATTTCTAGTTAAAGTATGGTATATCAAGAAGACAATGAATTTTATTGTAAGTTTGAGCTCTGAATCTGGTATTATTCCCTATTTTAGGTTGTTACTACAATCAAGTCATGGGGTGTAACGGGCATACTCTTAGAATGGGAAGACACCTTTCCGTATACTGGAGATCTGAATGCAGTCGGCAGTCTGAGCAATGCTGGTGGTGATAATATGTACAACCTTTCAGAAGTGTATCATATTATGCACTTTATTAAAGAAATGAATATGGACCCAGTAAGTTCTTTTAATCTATTCTGTCCCTATACCAATTTATATGTTGTTAAAGTTAATATTTTTTTAAATTGGAGCCTTTTAAATGCAATTTTTCATTCCAAATAAGTCCTTTACTCCTACAGATAGATGTATAGACAGGGTTCGTTGCACAACATTTTATTGCAGGTGACAGCAGTTTTGAGGACTGTCTTTTGTGCAATTGACATAAAAAATTGCAAGTTAAAAAAAATCCCTTGGATAAAATTCCTGTTTATTATCTAAAATACAATATTACTTAACAAGCTTCTGGCCGCAACTTCGTCCACGTCAAATGTTACCTCCCGTGATTCTTCCCGTCGCATCGAATTGCCTGCCAGTTTTCGTCCATTTTTCGTTGCTGCTCCGCTCCTTTTGATCGCAGAGTGATGTTATAATGCCTATAGCCTTCCTCAATAAATAGGCTACCTAACACAAAAATAATTTTTCAATTCGGGCCAGTAGTTTTTGAGATTAAACTTGATATTGCACCTCAAAGCTTAGGCAGATGCCAACCACATTTCGCAAGTTATGTTTTAAGGTCCAATTAAATTTAAAGTTAAGTTAATAGTTAAATTTTTTGATATCACTTGTACAAAAAGCAAATGATATCAAAAAAAAAAAAAGGCATGTGTGCAATTCACACGTGGTAGAAGTGAAACCTTCAAAATTTTTGGCTTCAAGATAATGATACGAATGTAAAATTACGGGAAGAGGATAATTGTAGGTTTTAGTAATGATTATAGTGCTACAAAGTTTGATAATTATTTTACATTTTTATTATTCGTATATATTACAATGACTGGCCATTGCCTGGGCCGGCATTACCGGTGCCTCCGTCACTAGCATCACTGTTCGTCGTGCTATCGCAATTATAATTTTCTTTTCTTTTTTAGTTTTCATTTTTTATTCCGTATTTACATAAATAATATGTAGGTACGATAATAGACTTCAAATAATAATAATATGTACAAGTACATAAAACATTTTTGTTGATTAAATTCTAATATGTACAGGTACAACGTTTTTAATGTATTTTAATTTTTTGAAGTTCAGATGTGAGAATATTTACCGTATCCATATTTCTTTCGTCCATGGTCATGACGTCATGTATTTCCTATCTCATTTTCTCCCACGTTAAATCTTATGAAGTTATGTCTGTCTCTTTTTACTGTCGCTTTTTCGTTTCATTGAGTTTCAAATCACAACCAACGGCGCTAAAGAAGTTTTCACTTCAAAATTTTAAGTATTAAGTTTATTATATACTAGCTTTTGTCAGCGGCTGTGCCCGCGTGGAGGTCGGAAAATATCCCGCGGGAACGTACTACCGGGATAAAAAGTACCCTATATGTTAATCTAGGTTATAAACTATCTGTATGCCAAATTTCATCTAAATCCGTTCAGTAGTTATTGCGTGAAAGAGGAACAAACATCCACACATCCATACATCCACACATACAAACTTTCGCGTTTATAATATTTGTAGGATTAGTAGGATTAATTTATTATTTTAAGTAAAAAAAATACTACTAATAATAATTCATTATCATTAAACTTGATATCATGGCTGCATCCCCTGAAAAGCTAGCTAAAGGTGTACATCAACATTTTGCATGTTATGTTTATTATGTTTATGCTTTATTTTCAACCCCTAAACTTTCTTATTTATTTATCATTAGATCCAGCTAGTCCAGACCATTGGGCACATGGAGTTTGTTCTCAAACACCCGCCGTTCCACGAACTACGAGAGGTCCCAAAGTCACCTGCTGTGCTATGTCCTTGTAATCCCAAATCTCAAGAGTTAGTGAGACAAATGATAGATCAAACACTGGAGGTACAGCCTGATGCTAAGTTCTTTCATATTGGAGCTGATGAGGTGAGTGAAATTGATATTATGTAGTAAAAGTAGGAGCCCTTGCATCCTCCTACCAGTTTCCACGGATTATATTCAGCTCGTCCTGCAATCTCCTACGTGGTCTACCGCGACCCCGCCTCAGGGCGCGTTCACATAGAACGTCCGTTTTACAGGTCCGTTTAAACGTACATACAGTGGCGTGCACAGGGTTTTATGATCGGGTAGACAGTTCAAAAAAAAAAAACGTCTTTCGTAATTGCTCAAGTTAGTGAAGAAAAACTCACTAGGTGGTTTAAAAGTTTGAAATGGCGATTTCCTGATAATGCTAATAAATGATTTCGGCCACCTCAAATATCTGATCCAGGTGAGTGATAGTTGAAAAAGGCTCTTCACGTGATTCGTATATGTAAATATATTTAATAGGTAAATTAAGTACAGGTAACAGCAAAAATAATAAAGTAAACAAACTCATTTATAAATGACATCTACGCGCCTATCTTTTTTAAATATGGTTTTAAACCATCGTCATAAAAAGTTGGTATGCGTCTTCATTCGACCAATAATTCTTTTTCCGTCGAAAGCACAGAAAGATGTGTAGGTACTTGTTGTTGACTTTGTGTGTTTCTTAAATAGGTACGTAAGAATACGTTGTAATGAAAAACTTCTTCGTAATACTTCTCTCAATACGATAATTACCAAAATCTTTGAGCAAGCCGCGGGATAGTAATCATGTAAATCTGCAAATCCCGAACAATTCCACACTGTACTCGAACTACTAAACTAGCAAGGAAAAAAAATATTAAATGTGTGTAAACAACAACATAGCCGGTTTTAGTTGCTTAATTATTACTATGAAACTTACGAGTTGCATTACCTCTTTGCTGGGTTATATATAATTCTCGTTACTCAGGTACACATTTCCATTTAGATACACTTTTTAACAAACACACATTTTCAACACAAACCTCACAATCGAACAACATTTTGAAAAAAACAAACAAACAGCGTAGTAAGTAAAAATTAAAACAATTCAAAAAACTGATTGAAATAAGCAACAAATCTACCTAAATATTAACGTTTGTAAATGAATTAATCACAAGAAAACTCAATCAAAATAAAAACATAAAACAGCGCGCTTCACATGTACGAAATCAATATGGATCCTTTCGTAAACAAACAATTTCTAAATTTTGATAACTAAAACGTTGACAAATAAAATTGCATCATTGCGAATCGTAATGTTCCTGAGGCTACGTACATATTCAACTTGATCGCATAATACTCACAGCGCGCTGTGATAATACTCACCAATCACAGGCGTCCATGCGCCATTATTGAATGGCGCAGGGACGCTTGTGATTGGTTATCCTGCGGCAGGAATTCGCTTTATGTGTGCAATGTATAGACACGAAAATGTAGAAGAAATTACCACTACATGCGTACATTTATGAATGAAATAAAGACACGATCGTTCGCTGCCTGCTTACGTTGCGATCTGTTATGAATGCGTTGCCGTAGTAAATAGAACGGTATGAACGTTGCTATTATATTTACATTAGGCGTTTAAACTTTTTGAATGGTTTTATTACTTACTGTTAGTATAATTCTTTTATTTTTGAAATATTAGTAACTAGTCCTTATCTAGGGTCTAGACCCTAGGGTCTGCAGTGTCTTTTTGCCTATATGGACTGCACGCCACTGCGTACATATATGTTATTAGCGTATGTAGTTGTATGAGCGAGTTCACACAGAATACAGTATTCCGGATCTAGTAAAAAATACCGATCCGACAAAGTAAGCAGCAATCCGTTTTACAGGTCCGTTTAAACGTATATGTTATTAGCGTATGTAGTTGTATGAGCGAGTTCACACAGAATCCAGTATTCCGGATCCAGTAAAAATACCGATCCGACAAAATAAGCAGGAATCCGTTTTACAGGTCCGTTTAAACGTATATATTATTAGCGTATGTAGTTGTATGAGCCAGTTCACACACATGACAGTATTCCGGATACAGTAAAAAAAAATCCCACACGCAACGGAAATAAAATCTGCCTTAAAAATTGATGTATCCAGTAACGCCGGGGCTTCCTCCGACACGCAGACAACGATAGTACCAATACAACACGACAACGTCCATCCTCGTAGAAAGTAGGCGATACACTGAAGAACGAAGGTCGGATCTGTTAAAATCGGTCCTGTAATTGCTGTGTGAATAATACCTCCAGTAGCGACGGGTCCGTTAAAATCGGTCCTGTAAATGCTGTGTGAATTAATACCTCCAGTAGCGACGGATCAGTTAAAAAGGACCCTGTAAAACGGACGTTCTATGTGAACGCGCCCTCACTGTCACGCACGTGCTAGCGAAAGATGAAAGATGAAGGGTAGGCCTTTGCCCAGGAGTAGGACAGTGGAGACTAAAAACAAAAGTAGGAACTTTTTAAAGTAGTTAGGTCAAAGAATTCCTGGCATTAAGCAATGTTGTTATGTTTTAGTTATAAGGGTAAGAGTGCAGGTTTAACTACCGCGGGCAATTTCCAGCTTCATATCTAGGACGATAACACACATAAGCTGTTATTTGTAAGTAAATTATTGCAGTTGTCTCGCAACTAATGTGTTGCTGACAACTGACTAGATGATTGCAAAAAATTTGGAACATTATTAATGATGTCAAGTATTTTGGCATGAATCTCAAAACTGTTACCATTGCTTTACAGTGTCCCTATGGTTGCATTAGTGCCAGGAAGAAAGCACCAGCCTAGTCTGTTTTTTTTTTCATGTTTTAATCCACTTTGCAGGTCAGTGTCAGGTTGGGCGTTGATCAAAATATGATTCACAACCTTTGTTTTTTAATTTACAGAATTATAATCATTAGAATCATATTTTGATCAAGTAAACAACATAACACTTCTCCAGATATTGTTACATAAGAAACATTTTAATTCTCAGGTCAGCTTTGGTCTTAAGTAACAATTTTTATTTTCAGGCCTGGCACTTAGGCATTTGCCCGATGTGTCAATTGAAAGCCTTGAACCATAAATACAAAGCAAATGCACTATTTCTCGACCATATAAAATATGTAGTACTATACATTAAGCAGAAGAGACCATACATTACTGTTCTTATGTGGGATGACATGCTTAGGAATGTTGACTTTGAGACATTGCAAGGTAAATACAAAAATATATAAATACACACGCACACGCACAGGCACAGACAGGCACACGTACACGCACACGCACACGCACACGCACACGCACACGCACATGAACACGCACACGCATACGCACACGCACACGCACAACAAAGTGCCTCGAGCACATGAGAAAAGTTACATTACATAATTTTAAAACCCCCAACACAAACAAGACCCTGATCACCATCTATCTATCTATCTATAACCTATGAGACCTTACCGATGAGCCAAAACACGATACTTCTGATGTTTGCTGGTGAGGTAGTTAGATATCCTGCAAATTCCAGTTGATGCTGCAGCATCTGTTCAAGGTTACTTTATTTATTTATAGTTAATTATGTTAATCATGGTTGCCTGGAAGAGATCGCATAAAGCGATAAGGCCGCCCATTGTATATTTTGTAGTCTTTGTAATGTTTTTTTGTTTTGTATTTTAATGGTGTACAATAAAGTATATATAAATAAATAAATAAATAAAACGGTACAACACCAATTACATTAATTAACATAGAAACAGATTATAAATTGATTATTCTTCTAATATCATTGGAGTAATATAATGCCAAGATTGATTATTCTTCTAATATCATTGAAGTAATATATTACCAAATTTAGACTCAATCAGATCTCTGGAAGATGCTCACATCCCTTCATCAACTGGAATAGAGTTGATAAACTTGCAAACAGCTGAACAGATTTTCTTGAATCATTAGAACACTCTGGATTAAGCCACCTGTCTGAACAAAACGAAAAAAAAAAAAACAAAATTGGTTCAGCTGTTCAAAAAAGCAAGAGGGCATCTTCTGGGCATGCTCATTCTATCATAGATCTGATCCATTGCTTTCTACTAACGAAACTGCGAGAACAAGGATTTTGTCCTTGGCTACACCGATAAAACCAAAAAATGTGTTACTAATAATTTCAGATTACGATCTAGGACAGTATGTGATACCAGTAGTATGGAACTACAGTCATCAAGAGACTTTCTCCATACAGCCAGAATTAATGGACCTCTATGGTGGGCTGTTTCCTAAAGCGTTCTTTGGAACAGCTTTCAAAGGCGCCAACGGGAGTTGCCAGGTGATAATTATAAATTTTAATATTTCGCTTAGTTCCTTTCCCAGTAATTTCGCCTTTGACCACAACACACGCTGCAACCAATCAACAACTTTATGACAAAGAGAATAAAGATTACTATAGTTTTTCAGAGGTGAAATTTCTGTGAAGAGATACATTGCAATCACACAACCATTGAAAATATTAACTTGCATAGTCCCTGCAGTATCAAATTATTACAAAATTAAAGAAATAAAAAAACTAAAAAACACGCTTCCATTGAAAACCAAACTAAAAAGTACAAAATAATGGAAAAAAAGCGTGGGGTGCTTTTTAAGGTATTTTTTTATTGATATCAGGCACCCCACGCTTTTTTTCCATTATTTTGTATTTTTTAGTTTGGTTTTCAATGGAAGCGTGTTTTTTAGTTTTTTTTAACTATTTATTTTCTATTTTTTAGGGTGTTTCGAATTATGAGACGTATTTCAGCGTAGTTTGTGTCGTATGTCAGCGTAGTTTGTGTCGTATGTCAGCGTAGTTTATGACGTATGTCAGCGTAGTTTTCGAAGACAGTTTTTTTGCTGTCCTGGTAACCCTGGCAAGGATAATGACACAAATTTATGAAATTATTGCATTGTCATCGGTCCTTGACAGGTTTGCAAAGTTTGAAAGAAATCTGGTCGTTTAAAGTGGGTCAAAATCGCGCTATAAGGAGTCGGTTACAAACAAACATACAAGTGAAGTTAATATAAAGCGTGTAAAAATAAGCAAAACTAATGTGTACAGGCTGGCAGAAACGCGCAACCTGCTGGCATGGATACAGAAAAAGAATTGCTGTGCCATACCTGGTGACCTGACTTATAGGTTTTGAAAAAAACCTAGTTTAGTCACCAGTCTTCCACAAATTAATTATAAAAAAACGTGGTGGGTTATGGCCCACTCCCTCTCACCGAGAGGAAGCCTGTGTCCCAGCAGTGGGAACATTATAGGCTGCTGATGATTGAATAATCAACTAAATTTTCATTTTGATAGTGCGCACACTTACACTTCCTAGGAGGCGTTTGATGTATGTGTTGCTTTTCGTTCAATTTTGCACTTTATTAAACCAATCACAAAGTTTATTTTCAATTTAATCCTCAATAGTTTCGTTTGATGATCACTACTTGCTTTTAAGGTAGTTATAAAGTCATACTGACAGAACCAATATTATAAATGCGAAAGTGAGTGTCTTTGTCACGCTTTCACGATACAACGGCTGAACAGATTTGGATGAAATAATGCACATGGGACCTGGAGAAGGACATAAGTCAAAGCATTTATTTCAAATAGGCTAAACAACAAAAATAGCAGAGGCAACTAAACGAATTTCCTAACATTTTAACAAGTTATAAGTCAATGTGTGAGTTAAAGTTTTCACAGAATGTAAAACAGTGTCATTAAAAAGTTCTAAACTATACAATTAAATTAGAAACCAGTTTGATAGACTCTTGAAGTCTAGACTGTCCTATGGAGCAGCAAGACCAGCATGTTTCCAAGCATTCTTATCTTGGATGCTATAGCTTCTTTTTATCCTGGATCGTATTGAATTTCCAGGTGTTATCACCGGTCCACCGATACGTGAGCAACCACAAGGCGTGGGTGGAGCAGGTGTACCATAACAACAGACGCATAAACTTCACCGGTGTTATACTTACGGGCTGGTCAAGGTATGTATGATTTATCAAGTGAAACCTTTTTTTTTTATCGTGGAGAAATACTCATGCATACTGCGCTACCACGGGGAAATAGCACAGTTATGTGGGACTCCAACCCACTAAAACTCCACGGTGTCCTCCTAAATCGCTTATGGCGGGAATACGGGCACGTAAGAACTCTTCCGCGAACCCGCCGCGACTGTCCGTCGCCGGACCCACCTTTGGAGGATACCCTCATTCACGGCGCGCATGAACACATAACACGCCGTGACCACCCCGGGGACCAATTAGCACATGGGCGCCAGACGACCCCGTGAATGGCACCCTTGGTCCCCCTGCGACGGGTCAGGACAGTGGCCCCGCCGCCTACTACTTTTCGGCCGCAGGGGATAGGGAGAGTGGCCAACGCTATACCAACAATTCTCTTCCCCTGCGGCCCCACCGCGTCCGCCATCGGACGATGGCGACCCCATACAGGCCGCGGAAGGTAGGGAGAGCGGCGCACCTCAATACCGGCACATCTCTCTCCCCGCGGCCTTCAACCCTCATGCCGTGATGCCTCAGATACAACGACATTGCGGCCCGCCTCAGTTGCAATGTCACCCAAGCGACACTGCAACCTACGTGTTTGCCGCTACGTCGTCGGCTTGACGGCAAAAGCCATGACGAGCGGCCCTATCTCAGGTTCCTCTTAGCTTCACCGTGGGTGTCCAAGCCACGGCTACTGAGTCCCCCGCCTCGTCTATGTGGGAACCCACTGGGGGGACTATAAGTAAACCTTTTTTTTTTTTTTTGATCACGAGGTGGAAATCCTCATGGATGTCCTCCGCCCTGGGGTGGGCGGAGGGGTCTGTCAGACTCTTACTGACTAAAACCACCCCGGTGTTCCGTCCCACACCTACGTCGGAGACCACGGGAACCAATATGTCTTCCCCGCGATCTCTTCTTGCGATCCCCGACCGCCCCCCTATACATCACAGAGAGGCGCGCGTGGAACACTACGTGCCACCATCTCGGGTCCTAAGGAATAGGGGGCGACGGATGTCCCCAGATCCGTCGCCCCTGGACCCATTTAGGGGGGCTGGAAGAGGGCGTTGTTCGCCCTCCGCCGACGCCCGGTGCGCCTGCTGCGGGCTGGGTGAACGGAAGATATCTCCCGCTCCCTTTCCGCAGCCTCCTTCTGCGACATAACTGATTCGCAGAAGGATACCACCGCGTCCCAGGACTCCTCGCTGCCGACCATCGACTCGACCACGGCCGGCAGCGATAGGTCACTGCCTACTTCTGAGACGAGGACACGACGTGGCTCCTCTCAAGCGGCACATTCTGCCAGCGTATGCCGCGCCGTATACTATAAGTCGCCCAACCCTTCGTTCAAAGAAGGCGTGATGTTGTTATGTAGAAGTAAATTAAGTCTGAATGAGTAAATTCAACTCTCATTTGACTTATACAAGGCAACAGGCTCTTTGCCCTCAGTCGACTATTTATAAGTGGCATAATTATTTAATTTATTAAAAATTTCTTTTTTTTTTTGTCAACAGATACGACCACTACGCCACTCTGTGTGAATTAATGCCCTCAGCACTTCCGAGCCTGGCTGCCTGCTTGAGGGTTCTTAACAAGGCCCAGGACCTATGTACCGGTAACTATATTTTTTCAAACTCAAACCATTTAATCAAATAGACCAATTACAGGCACTTTTGAATGGTCAAGTGGCGGAGAGACAGAAAGATGTTGTCTACTCCAAAGCGTAGTAGGTACCTGTGGAGAAGAACAGGCAAGAAACTCCAGTTTAAAATTGAACTCTAAAAAACTGATAAAAACAACAGTAGGTGGTACCTATTGCAGCAGGATAATTCTTCGATTTTAGGGTCGGTTCACATCTGACGGAAGATGCGTCGAGCGTATCATTGGCCGCGTCAATTCGGTCAAATAGGATGTTTTCATATCTGACGGAAGATGCGTCGGGCGTAACTTTGTTTTGCCACAATATTACGCGTAGTCTGAATGCATCAGTCAAAATACACGTGGCGCGACATTGCCGCTCTACGTCGGCCGACAATGCGTTGACGGAAACGGATTAGACGCTGTACGCTCGACGCACTAACGCATCACCGGTTAAGTGTGAAAGGTTGAATGTTTTCTCATATAATTATCTGTTCTGGCGTTACGCAACCGATACTACGCGACGCATCTTCCGTCAGATGTGTACCGACCCTTATTTCTGTAATTAAGTTTGCACAGACACGTACTTTACCCGTCATTCATATTTTTAAAATAGACGACAGTCGGCTGTAGCTAAGTGAGTTTGAGTTACTAGTTTATCATTTTTATTTTCAGTAGTGTGTTTAAAACCTCTATGATTTTGAGCACGAAGTAAGCCCACGTAAGAGTGGACGTCAAATATAGCGGCGGAATTTTGTAGCGCATTGGGTTTTCAACTGTTGGTGTTGAGCCTATGATTGATAACACAGCCCGACGTGACTCTTGCTCCTTGAATGAGAGTAGTCATTCCCCGTAGATTTTAGGTCACTGAACTCAAATTCGGCCTCGGAATTGCTCCATCACATCACACCGTTTGGATATTCTAACTTAAAAGTGCAAAAACACGATTTAAGCGTGTTTTCACGGTTATGTAGCATCGCGACAAATTTAGCTATCGAAAAAATACATACAATACTTTAATTAAGTATAAGCATTGCTCTTCCAAATTCCAAATGAGTTTGCGCGAATATCTTTTTTCATCATTGAGAAATTTTGTTTTGAATATTTCTAATTTTTATATACATGAATTAATTACTTAATTTGTTGCGATGCTACATAACCGCGAAAACACGCTAAAATCGTATTTTTTGCACTTTTAGGTTAGGATATCTAAAAAATGTGCTGTGATGGAGCAATTCCGAGGCCGAATTTGAATTCAGTGACCCAAAATCTACGGGGAATGACTACTCTCATTCAAAGAGCAAGAGTCACGTCGGGCTGTGTAATCGAAAAGTTTATTTTTTCGACGCGCTATTATGCTCTCGTTCATAGCAGCGTTCTCTATGCATTTTACCACTGTACTGCGACGTGGACGTCTTTCGGCTGAAATAATGATGATGAGAATACAAATCCACACCGAGTTGAAAATCCAGTGCACTATAAAATCCCGTCGCGATTTTTTTACGTCGTGCATCCGTGGGTTTAATATATGAAATTTTAAGTAATTATCAGAGGTCGGAGTAGGTAGATTGATTTTACGTACTTGCATCATGAATAGTCATAGAAATCACAACATGGATAAGCCTTTTTTCCGGAATTTCATTTTGGTACATACGGGATTGAATCAAATATTGTGAAAGTAAGGATTTTTAAACTAGGTACTACATTAGAAATTTTATGAATGCGATAGATAAACATTTAAAATTGTTTTTTTCTTACTGTAGAAGGCCGATCACCTATATATTATTTAAAAGACAGCAAAAAGGTTAAACATTTCTTATTCATATTGATGTATTCTTTATTCTACACATTACTACATTTGAAATTAATTACAAAATCCCTGAATCCCGGAGGCATATCCATACTAATATCTACGTGCCAGTTCATTGATCCCATTTCAATCTACCTACTCCGATCTCTGGTAATTATGCATGTGAACCTTTTTACCTACAGTGCTACTGGTGATGACATTTTTGGGGAAATTAAATTTTAATTATAACAGCGTATTGACATGTGCCTTCAATTTGGGTAAAGATTCATTTTTCCGACTTTACCAAACGGTTAATGATGATAATACTTGTGTTACAGACTCCGAAAACATTGTGGACGAAATTTTGCCGTCAGAAGAGTGGCCTGGAGAGGCGGTGGCGCGGTGTGTTCACTCTTTTGGTTGTGCCAGAGAGCGAAGTCTTTCAGTCTTGAGCAGTGACCAGTAAGTTGTCGTTTCTACCTCTTTCTACCTTCTTGAATTTAATGCCATTTAATCAGTCATCATATCATCCCCTTATTCCAATTAATTTTGGGTCGGCGCAACATGTGTTTTATTTGCACACTTTTTTTTATTTTGGGTGGGAAATCATCAAATGACGTCTCCCGCTCTTGGGCGGAGCGGGAGGGCGTGTCAGACTTTTACTGACTAAAACCCACCCGTGTTCCTTCAGTTGTCCATGTGCCAGGGTCACGGTATCTCTTTCGAACAAATCTCGCGACCCTGGCAGGTTCTTGCACACTTGACTATTTCATGAAAAACTCTTTCAATGGGATTCAATGATTAGTTCATTGAACACTGAGGTCGTGGGTTCGATTCCCACCCAGGACAAATGTTTGTGTGATGAACTCAATCATTTGTTCTGTGTCTGGGTGTAATTTATCTATAATATGTATGTATTTAGAAATATATAAGTATATTTATCAATTGTCTGGTTACCATAGTACAGGCTCTGCCTAGTTTGGGATCAGATAACAGTGTGTTGGTTGTCCTAAGATATTATTATATTATATCCACCTTAAATAGTTTGGTAAAACTAAAGGCTTCGGCGTCAATAATATCGGGACGACAGACTGTTCAAAAAGGGGTTCCCTCTATCTGGCAGAAACTTGATGCTCCGAATTTTATTTGGCATAACACACTTGGCATAATCTTCTTTAAACGAATATTTGTAAGGCATAAAAAATGTTTAGCATAATCATTGTTTGGCCGAATATTTATAAGTCCGACTTTACGCTGGCATACTCTTAAGATGGCAGAATTTTATTAAGCATAATTACCTTTGGCTAACTTAACATTCCGCAGAATTTCGTTTAACATAACATTTATTTAGAGCGACGATTATTTGGTACAATTTCACTTGGCATACTATGAACATGGCAGAATTTCATTTAGAATCATTTTGTTAGGCATATTGTCATTTCTATAAAATTGCATTTTAACCTTAAATTAAAATTAAAATAGTGTCTCAAAAAGTCAATATATGTTGTGCTACAAAAGTTATTGAGAGAAACGAATCGCTGCAGAACCGACTCCACGTAGTCTTGTCTGCCCTACCTCTTGGGTGTAATTTAAGCCCGCGTAGGCGCCGAGGGGCGAGGCGGCCCGCGAGCTGAGGAGCAGGTGATTTTGACGGTCGCCGCGGCCAGCAAGCCGAAGCTGCGGTGGTGAGCGTAAAACCATTTGCGACGATGAGCACGCGTGGGACCGCCGGAGCCACGCAGCGCCGGAGCCGTGACAGAAAGCATGCATGCTGCATGTTGCATGCTCGCCTGCATGCTGTGAGCTTGCTTGCATGCTGCATGCTTGCTTGCATGCTGCATGCTTACTTGTATGCTGCATGCAGGCGAGCATGCTGCATGCATGGTGTATGCTTGTTTGCATGTCTGCATGCAGCGTGCTGAATATGTTTTTCTGTAATGTAAGGGAGGCCGCACACCAGACATACATTTGTATTAAAATAATTGTGGCGCCACATTTGCAACGCGACACATTTATCGCCCCCGTATATTTGTGTGTAAACACGCACACCAAGGACACATTTGCAGTAGGTGCAGTTTGTGTCGAGACGCTTGCTGCGCCACACGAATTCAAGATCGAACACGTTCGTTTTATGTGGCGCCGCGCTCAAGAAAAATGAAAGACAACATTGAATTTTTAACCGAATTCAAAAAAGGAGGAGGTTATCAATTCGACTGTATTTTTTTAAATGTTTGTTACCTCATAACTTTTGACTGGGTGAACCGATTTTGATGATTCCTTTTTTTATTTCAAAGCTGGTGCTTCCCGAATGGTCCCATTTTAATTTTGTTCCATTCGGACATTGGGATCCATGTGAAAACCATATTGCATTAAGTATTGCGCGATGAATGAACGAATAACGCGATCAGATTAGAGCGGGATAGAAAGTTAAAAATAAAAACTTTTTACAAAAAAATAACAACCGACTTCCTTAAAAAAAAAACACTACATCGTCAAAAATTACTTTAATTTCGGAAGTCGGTGGCAAAAAAACCTTAAATACAGATCCTAAGACACCGACTTCCAAAATTAAAGTTATTTTTGACTTTGTAGTGTTTTTTTTAAGGAAGTCGGTTGTTATTTTTTTTTCTCATTAATCGCCACATCAAAAAATCGTCGTCGTCGGACGATGATATCGACATTCTGTTGCTGGTGCCACGCCACAACTGTGCTTCCGATGTGAGCATACACGATACATGTGCTGTAAGTTGAATTAAAGCGTAGTAATTGTAGCGACGTAAATGTATGTTGCGTGTAGCGTGTGGCGCCGGTGTGCGGCCTGACTAATAGATGAGCGTTTCAATTATTATGGATATGAAATGTATGCCAAAAGATGATTCTAACTGTAAAGTTTCTGAGATATGATAATTCTGCCTTTTAAGGACTATCGATATGAAATAATGCCAAAAGACGATTCTGACTGCGAACTTTCTGCGATATGACGGTTCTCCTTTTTCATTATTATGGATATAAAATTTATGCCTAAAGATGATTCTGACTTATAAAATTATGCGTTGTGAATGTATGATAAATGAGTGTATGCCAAACGATTTTCTGCGAAATGAAGTTTATGCTATCCGCTATTATGCAAAATAATATTATGACGAAAAAAATTCTGCCATAAAGGGTGGACCCTTCAAAAAGATCTAAACAACTATGACAACTAAATATTAACTTATGCATATAAAAATCCGGAATTAATCGTGGTCAGATAATTTGAGGACCATTATGACACATTACCAGAGGTCGGAATAAGGTAGAGTTATTAATGTACTTACATTGATTTGATACAACGAAAGATTAAAGTGGATATGCCCCAAATCTCGTGATTAATTTTGAAGAACAAAAATATCCCGTGATCTATTTATAAAAAAGGCGAAGTATAAGTATGATAATTTGTATTGCGAATTTAATACTAATAAAAATTGTATGTTCATGATCTATGTTATTTGTCTTATCTATGTCTGAGGTTTTTATTATTATTTATTTGTAATATTGTTGGTCACCCGGGATTGTCTATTAGAAATCCCGGGAAGATCCATATTAATATCAACATTTCGATGCAAGTACATAAATAACTCTACCTAATTCCGACCTCTGAATATTACTGATGAGGCCCATCTGTGACCAGTCGTCCCTGACGCAACTCACTTTTGCTGTATCATTTCAGAGTGAATACTTGGTTAAACCCATGGCAAATATCACGCAGATACACAGTTCCAGGACACTTAGAAGGCATTCTGGTTACGGCACAGGAGTGAGTTATCAATATTATTATTTTTCATCATCATTAGCATCATTCAGCCAAATGATGTCCACTGTTGGGCATAGGCCTCTTTCCGCATCTTCTTAATCCATCCAAGTCTTTGTTTTGCTTTTTTAGTATAGGAGTTTGACACCTGTCAATTTAGTATTTGGTTTTAAAAATCGAATTTTAGCTGTGGCCAAATGAACCTAAGACTGTGACGTACTTTCTTTTTTTTTGGTGGGAAATAATGACGTCTTCTACTTTGGTATTTACAAGGCAGATGTGAGTGGAAACACCGGGAGGGGACGCCCTAGGAGGACATATAGGGACCTTATTGGTGATGTTCTTCAGAAAGGTCAGGTGCGTAGTACTCGCAACCGGCGTGTGTGTATGACCAATTGTATGAACCTAAACGAGGCAAAAGAAGTGTGTAGAAATCGTAGCAGGTGGCGTTCCGTGGTTTCTGCCTACCCCCATGGGAAAAAGGCGTGATTCTATGTATGTATGTATGTATGTATTCTACTTTGGGTGGAGCGTGAGGGCTTTTTACTGACTAAAACCTTCCCGTGCTCCTTCAGTTGCCTGTGCCAGGGTCACGGTAACGCTATCGAACAAATCCGAGACGCTGGTAGAGCACTGTGACTTACTGGGTCCAGCATATTGTTTCCTTTACATAAGCAAATTCCGGAATCATGAGCAAGTTCAGTGTTATTTTAAGTAAAAATGACGATAAAACCTTAAAATACATTTTAGAATCTGTTATATCATGCCATAGTAATTTATGTGTGTTATGTTTATAATCTTAAACATTTATTGTACTTATTTTCAGCTGTCTGAATGAACTGCTAGTAATCAAAGCCAATATGAATACTTCCCTTCAAGAAATAACCGGCGAGAGGAGTACTGACGAATGGGTCAGCACTTATATTGAACCATTGATAGCTAAGATGTCGAAGCTGAGCGAACAAGCTCGAGAGAGGTATTGTTGTGAAGCTAGTGTTAGACCTGTAGCTCCTGACTGAAGACTCATTTAAGTACACTAAAATAGAGACCGGCCCCTTCTTCGGATGCGGTCTATCGATGTGCTGATTCATAAATCGTCAATTCCGGAATAAATTCTCTAAATGATAGTATATCAGAATACGATGGGTAGCTGACAAAAACTAAGCGAACATACAGACAGACAAGAAAAGATAGCTTGTCTTGATATAGTAAGTAAAGTACTCTATGTGCCCAATTTTATCCAACGTTTCACATCAAGAGTATAGGGTTCAAGCACCTTTTTCAATCCAATTCAATTAATTTATTTCAGAGAAACCTCCATATAAGTACATTATACATAATAAAAAATAGTCTGTTAGTTACATAATTAAAAAAAAAAAAATCCTATGGATACTTTGAAAAAACTCAGCGTAAGCAAGAATCGCGCAGTCTTTATTAATGCAAAAGCACATACGAAAATATTTTATTTAATAGCTCTAAATAGACATTTTTATTTAATTTCTTCTAAATACCTTGATCCACACTTTTTATGTGTGTACTTCTTACTAACATACAGGAAAGAAAAAATATCAACACAAGTTCATTTATGCATTATAAAATATCTTAAAAGTTAATTCTTCTGATTTTTTTCTGAAGCCATTTTGTCAGTAATATGGTTTTCATTAATACTTTTTGCAGTGCCATACTCAATCGTTAGTATTGCTCAAACGTTTTAGACCAATCTGCGTTCGTAAATGTTTTAAAATTTACTTTAATTTAGGTAGGAACTGGCAGGATTACAAAAAAAAATATTGTGTAATAAGAGCAAGAGCAACCTCAAAAAAATCTTAGCACTCCCGCCTCGGATAGGCTGGGTTTTATTTTGTATATTTTTATGACAATATTTAGTAGTTACTTTGTCATATCATGCATATTATAAATTAAAGTCTCTTTACATGTCTGTCTGTATGACTACGTTGTTCTCTAAATTTACCCATCGGATTTCGATGCGGTTTTTACCAACATTCAGAAAATTTATGTGTATTATACAATAATAGAAAAATCAAAGTAACTTACTTGTAAGTGAACTTCGATCACCATTATACGCAGTTAATGCCTCGTCTGAGATGATTATGAAGTCTATGTACTATTCGTATTAACAAACATGCGGTAAAGAATTTGGTAGAGAAAATTTGGTATTTTTTCTCTACCAAATTCATATACAGTAATAGTATTAAAAACATAAAAAAGAACTTCGATATTTTGTCTAGTTGTGAAGACAGGGTCAAAAAAAATTAAGCTTAGTTAAGTATATCCGATTTTAGCCACACGGTAAAATACATTTGTGCAGCTAATCTTTTAAAAATAATGAAAAAATACTGTTTATTTGGACACCGTTCATGTAGCACAAAATACGTTATGAGAGTAAGAAAAGTGAAAACAAAAAAACGACAACAGTGTGCGCCTCACGGGTGCTCCGAAAAAGTTCAATTCTGAATCATTGGTTGATTTTGCCTTTAAAAAAAATGAATAACGTTATTTAGAAGGATCTGTTGTGTGCATTAAGTGAAAGGAAAAGTTATGGTCATGACTGAACACTAAAAGGGCTGATTAGAATTGTCTCGTATAGGTACAATAATTATCGACTGTAGTGATGGCGACAATATTCGAAACGGTATTGCCTATACAGGATGGCAGAGACATCGAGTTGCATCTCTTTACCATGGATTCAGTTTATGATTCTGAACCCTTTTTTTGTGGTTGGGAAATCATCAAATGACGTCTCCCGCTCTGGGTCTGTCTCTGGGGTCTCTGGGGAAATCTGTTCATCGGTTTAGTCATGACAAAATAAGACACAAATACAAATATTCTGTGTTTATGATGTTAGTATCATACCGATACATTTATTGTATGTAAGTAAGTACTGTCTATAGAATAAACCCGAAAACTTTCTTGGAGATTTTGTAAGAATATACAAAGGTTAGTGATATTTTATCGAAATCTATTCAGCGGTTTAGCCGTGAAAATTTAACAGACAGACAAATGGAAATATTCTGTATTTCTAATATAAATTAAAATGTGATGGTATTAATTAAACCAAAAAATATCTTTTTTGTGCATAAATATAAAGGTTAAGTAATATTAGTATTTAAATATATAATGGTATTTCTGCAAAGTTGATCGAAAATGTCATAATATTGACCAACTTTTAAAATCTTTCCATTTCGGTGTCGACTCTTAATACTGTGTCTTTAGAATAAACCCGACAAGTTTCTCGAATATTTTGTAAGAATATGCAAAGGTTAGCGATATTTTATCGAAATAGGTTCAGTGGTTTAGACGAGAAAATGTAACACACAAATATAAATATCCTGTATCTCTAATATTAGTATCAAAACCATGCATTTATTGTATGTAAGAAGGTATTGTAACTGTGTGCTACTGCTGCTCTCAAAACGGTGAAGGAAAACATCGTGAAGAAACCGGCATGTCTTAGAAGTCTTAGAACCAAAAAATTCGAAGACATGTGACATCTACCAACCCGTCGTGGGCCCGCGTGGTGGATTATGGCCTCTCACCGAGAGGAGGCTGGTGTCCCAGCAGTGGGAACATTATAGGCTGATGATTATGATGATGAGGTACTGGTGCCGATTCCCTTATTCACAAACTAAACTAAATTTAAGTTCAGTGCATCTTTTTCTTTCTATTTCATTAAGGAAAGGACAGAAGATACATTTTAGTTTAGTCCTGTCAAATTAATCGGCGCTTGACGTAAATTGACGTAATTTTAGTAGGCAAGTTTTTAATCACGTCTAAACTTGTATGGAGTAGTGACAGGCGCTGATTAATTTGACAGGACTAAACTAAAATTTATCTTTTGTCCTCTTCTTAATGAAATACAAAGAAAAAGATGCACTGAACTTAAATTTAGTTTAGTTTGTGAGCAAGTGAATCGGTACCACTGTAGCATTTCCAGTATAATGTAATGTAACATTTCCAGTATAATGGAAGTGTCTCAGATATTTAATTTTTAAGTAATGTATTTATAAACATTTAAATAAGGTATGTTAATATGAGTTTACTATTATTAATAATGATATCTTTATGTCCATCTCAAGAACTATAAATACAAACAAATTGAAATAAATGTCTACTGAAATGTGTATGTATGAAGTGTTTTATTTTGTTGTCCTTTTATAGCCAACGTCAATAACATCGAGACGAACAGACTTGAAAATTAAAAATTATAAAAATTAAATATTAACTCAATGACACAAGGAATGTTTCAGAATGAAGACAACTGTCATTCTGACATGAACTTTATCCAATTGATATAAAGTTTATTTTTATTAGTTGTTTAGATTATCTTGGACAGTCTGTTCGTACCGTTATTTACCGTTTAATAGTAGCAAGCGCTACTGTTATTGGGTTTGTTCCAATTGCATTTTTTTAGTACCTGTCCAGAGTCTAATATTTTATCCCGGTCAGTGGCAAAATGCTCATTACTTAAGGCTTAATTATAGCTGACGGTGTGTATAGTAAAGGTGCAGCTCTGCCTACCCCTCGGGGGACAAAGGCATGTTATGACATGTAATTTGAACTACGAATTAAAGGATACCTGATATTGAACTGCTGGACCATCGTGCGCGGTTGCCACACCTGAATATAGAAATTGCATGTCATTGTTT
This sequence comes from Aporophyla nigra, assembly GCA_947507805.1. Classification (NCBI taxonomy): domain Eukaryota; kingdom Metazoa; phylum Arthropoda; class Insecta; order Lepidoptera; family Noctuidae; genus Aporophyla; species Aporophyla nigra. The sequence continues at coordinate 23,302,329 of OX382297.1, read as the reverse complement.
GAAATAAGTTAGTGTGTCAGAATCTGGATCATTTTGAAGATTATTTCTAATTCATTGCGTCAATTGTTCGAAAAAATTGTCTGTGGAAATAACGCAATGAATGTCGTCGAACTGTCAAAATGAAAAAGATTCCTACTGATAGTATGTTAATAAAACGGGAGTCAGGTGTTGTAGGCGGGGGTGACGGTGTTCCCTTGACGAAAGAGTGAAATTAAACCAGTCAGAATGTCGCAATCATTGCTTATATTTGGTACACAGAAATGATACAGAAAATTACACAGAAATCACACAAAATGGTTATGAGAAATAGTCAGTAGATACACAGCACACAATATAAAATACAATCAGAACACACAATTAAATCCTAGCTACACATTACTAAAGACTGGCTAACTAGTTATAGGGTACATCGCGACTAAGCAGTGGACAGCGTAGCCACTTACTTCACAAACACTACGTGTTAACTTGATGATTCGTGTAAAAATGTATAAAGACTAAACTAAAAATAGACACTCTGCCCTTATATAGGTTTTACCGCATAGTGCAAATGTCCTACGCACTTCCTTACTTACTTACTTGAGATCGCGCCTTCTTACCGCGCGGACGTATCTTGCTTAGCTTATTATGATACTATTAATTAATTATAAATATATTTGTTAGAAATAATTGCGTCGTCAGTGATATAAGTGTGTCACGAGTGAGCATTACGAGGTTACTTGCGTTGTGTAAGAATGAGCTAAAGTATTTTTAAAGATATATAGTGTTTCTGTGTTAGATATGTCTAACACTGGATCTAGCCCGTTTGGCCGTAGCCAGATAGTGACGCGAAGTCCTCCGCCGACACCAACTCAAGATTTCCAGCCTGTAGACCCAAAGCCACAACCTCCCTTGGAACATGAGCTACCAGCCGAAGTTATTTCTACGCCGGAGGTACAGAAATGGATGGGGTCCATAGAAAAAATCCTAAATGAAGTATGCAGTTTAGTTGCTGAGGGAAAAATGAACGCAGACCAAAAGGTACGTGTAGCCAATCTTTGCCGTAGTGTCTCACATGGCGCATCTCAGATGGCTGTCCTATATCAAGCCTTAAAGCAAAAAACGATTCAAGCCCATAGTTCCGTTCAGCACTTACAGCAACAACAGAACATCGCGAACTCTCTCCTACAGTTCAAAGAGGTAGTTGAAGGCATTTCAAAGCCGACAGAACCCGCTTCGTACGCTAATATGGTCAAAAAAGGCTCGGATAATTTTGTGCGCCCAGCAAATTTAAGCTCAGTTGCCATATATCCCAGCGACACAACCAAATCTAGTGACGATACCAAGTCTCTCGTACAGAAAATTATTTCGCCCGGGGAACTTAAACTACATGTCCGTGGCCTTAAGAAAGTAAAAAATGGAGGTGTTCTTATCAGTACCGACTCCAAAGAGGACATTCAAAAGCTCAGAAGCTTAGAAAAACTCGTCTCTTCGGGCCTTAAGATTGAAGAACCATCAAAGCGGCGCCCAAGAATCACTGTTATTGGAGTCCCGGTAGCCCTGATTGATAAGGAGGTTTTGGATTGCATCTACGAGCAAAACCTCTCAGATAAGTTGACCAATACAACTCGTGAGTCGTTTGAAGAACAAATAAAATTGAGCCATAAATCTGGGAAAAAAGACCTCCCTAATTGCAATTTTATTCTAGAAGTGCCAGCTAGCATCAGGAAGATCCTAGTCAATCAAGGACGAATATTCATCAATTGGACGTCATGCCCAGTTCGAGATTTCACGATCGTTACTCGGTGTTTCAACTGCCAGCAGTTTGGACACGCGGCCAAGTTCTGCCGTGACACTAACCCGACGTGTAATCACTGCGGAGAGACTGGCCACACTTTTAAGGAATGCTGCACAAAGTCCAGTCCACCAAACTGTGCGACGTGCAAACGTTTTAATAGGAAAAGTGATCATAAAACTGGTGATGTAAATTGTCCTGCACGGAAATATGCCGAGGACAGCTATATCCATTCCATAGATTATGAAGGCGCCTAAGAGCGCTACCTATTAACCTATCCTTTAAGCACACTAGTAGTAGTTTTTGTTTGTTTATATTTATTAGGTGTTTATTTATCATGACTGATCAATTACTTAAGGACCTAGATCAATTTTCTGTGTCTGAAGTTATAAATTGTAATATTGATGAGTGTAAGCACCACTTTCCCTTGGGAGAGAAACCGCTGACCTTTCTCACACAAAATATTCGCAGCATAAATCGAAATATAAATGGTTTTGAAATATTGCTACAGAACCTGGGTATAAGTTGCGACATTATCGTCCTAACAGAATGTTGGTTGTCAAACCAAACCACTGTTTTACCACCTTTAGACGGATATGTTTCGCATAAAACCAACAGAAACATCAACCAGAATGATGGTTTAGTTGTATTTGTCAACAATAATTTAAGTACAACTGTAGAAGAACCTTTGCTACAAAATTGTAATTGCCTACTCATTAAAATTAATACAGATACGGCAGTTATGGCTATATACAGACCACCTTCTCAAAATGTCGCAAATTTCTTAGATTCACTAAACGTACAGTTACAAAGTCTTACAACTTTTAAACACATAATTCTAATGGGGGACATTAATATCAACATTGCTTCCGGGAAAATGGACATTCATGCACATAACTATGTTAATATCTGCTCATTCCACGGACTCTTGCCAGCTCATTACCACCCCACGCATCAAAGTGGTTCATGCTTAGATCATTTCATTATAAAAACAAATAAACCAGCCAAAACATTTGTTACTAACTCTTCGCTTACTGATCACCAAGCAGTTTTACTAATATTACAAGTTTCTTTACCAAGAAAAAATTGTTTACGCAGTTATACCAATGTCAACATGACACACCTCGAAAGAGACATACGTAATATTAATTTTGACCCAGTTTATAATTCCACCGATGCAAACTTTGCTATTAATTATTTTATAAATTCACTTCACTCTGCAATAATAAAGCATACAGTCGCCAAAATAACGCCAAGGAAGTACAAGTGCATTAAACCTTGGATTACACCCGGACTTGTTCGATGTATTAGGCATAGAGACAAACTTCACATAAAGTACAAACTTGAGCCTGAAAATGAAATTCTTTCCATTACTTATAAAAGATATAGAAACTTCTGCAACAACCTTCTGAAAAAAATAAAAAATGATATTGACAGAAAAGAACTGCAGAAAGCAGGCAAAAATAGTAAACTTATTTGGAAATTTATAAAAACAAATACATTTAGATCAAAACAACTTGAACCTCCACTTGACTTATTGACTATAGAGAACAACCCAATAGAATCAACAAATATAGTTAATTACTATTTCTCTAACGTAGGCAAAACCTTAGCAGAAAAGACCATACAATCTAGAGGTTCTTTCTCTCAAAACCAACCTAAATCTTTCCCCAGACTCAAATCTTTTGTCTTACTAGATACGGATGTCGATGAAGTATTAACAATCATTTCTGGATTAAAGGACGTTTGCGCGGTTGGGTGGGACGACATATCAAACAACATACTTAAACATTTCAAATACCTCCTTGCTCCGCCGCTAACTCATATTTTTCAGTTATGCTTAACTAATGGTGTATTCCCTAAGTCGCTTAAAAAAGCAGTGGTTACTCCTGTATATAAATCTGGTGACAAAAAATGTGTTAACAACTACAGACCCATTTCAGTTTTAACAGGGCTCTCCAAGATCTTAGAGAAAATCATTAATATTAGATTAATGAAATATCTAGAGGATAAGAAATTGCTTTCGGATAGACAATTTGGCTTTAGGCCCAAAAAATCAACTAATCAAGCAGTACATCAAATGACGGATTATATAACAACTAATTTGGATCAGGGCATGCACTCCATTGGGATCTTCCTAGACCTCGCCAAGGCCTTTGACACAATTTCCTATCCTTTATTATTGGGCAAGCTTGAAAGACTCGGAATAAGAGGAACAACGCTTACACTGCTTTCAGATTATTTAAGAGACCGCGAACAATGTGTAAAAATTGGTCAGTACGTCAGTTCTGAGCTTCGAAATAGTAATTACGGAATACCACAAGGTAGTATATTGGGTCCTACTTTATTCCTAGTATATATTAATGACCTGTGCAGCTTAACACTCCAAAATGGTGTCATAATGTCTTATGCAGATGACACAGCTCTATTGTTTTCAGACAAGTCTCGAGAGGAGGTGTATAAACAAGCCCAGAACGGTTTTAATATAGTGTCTAATTGGCTACATGAAAATCTCCTAACACTAAATGCAGAAAAAACTAAACACATTTTATTCACTATGAGAAATACTAACCTGCCAACTACTAACATAAACATTTATGCGCATAAGTGCGGCAAGTACACTGACAATGCATGTAATTGTCCTACTTTAGCAAAAGCCGATCATATGAAATATCTTGGTGTGACGATTGACACAAATCTGAACTTCCGTAAACACATTGATTTATTATGCACTCGAATGCGTAAATTAATATACATTTTTAAGAATTTACGATATATAACGGACTACAAATTAATTAAACAGGTCTATTTAGCTTTGTGTCAATCCATTCTTACATATTGCATAACTTCATGGGGAGGGGCTGCAAAAACAATCCTACTACCATTAGAACGTGCGCAGAGAGCTATCCTTAAGGTAGCCACCTTTCGCCCATTTAGATTTCCCACATACGAGCTTTATACGGCATGTAAGGTTTTAACTGTGCGTCAACTATTTATATTAAAGATAGTATTACACCAGCATAGCAATCTCCCTTATACCCCCATACCTATACATAAGAGAAGAAAAGACTTAGTTTGCATAAAGCCTCAAACTAGACATACTTTTATAAATAAATTTTATGGTTTTTTAGGTCCGTTCTTATATAATAAAATCAATAAGTCTCTAAGTATATATAGTGTAAATTGTAAAAAATGTAGTGAAATGTTAAGTGAATACTTAGCGACATTAAATTACTCAGACACTGAAAAATTGCTAGAAATCATGCAATAAGTTTATTAATGTTAAGGCAATTTTTATTTAATAATATAATTATTATGTATCAATGCTAGCTCTATGTACATTAATTTAATAGTCCAATAAAACACTCAGCGTTGTTACGTGAAGGCCTGAAACACAGGTTTGAATAAACCTACATCAGGCAGGTCGCTATTGTTTTTCATTAGGCCTTTATCCAATATATTATATAAGTTATACCTACACTAGATTTATTTTAGGCATAGTTTAATATTTGCTTAATAATTTTAATATGTAACTCTGTACTGATGTCACTTCTATGTAATTTATATGTGAACTTATGAATAAAAAGTATTTTTATTATTATTATTATTACTTCCCGGGCGCTCCGCCAATTATAAACGATTAAAATGGACTTTCCCAAAGGAGCAGGTCTCGACCTGTCGAGAATTCGAAAACACGTGTAAGGAAGTTCAAGGCTCCTAGTTTCTTATTGGATTAACAAATAGACGTCGTCCTATTGGAGCATACATTCTTGCACCATGATTACTGAACTACAAGTTTAATATTTAGGCATATAGATAACTAATTACATTTAATGTAACCAAACGCTAATTAGTGTTAAATAAACAATGACACAGGCATTACAGTCTAATTAGATTCCAACAGGCTAAGACATAAGTAAATACACTGTTATTACTAACATGCTACGGTATTTAAGTCAGTATTATCTTAGATATCTACTACTGGTTACGAAAGAACATTTAGGTATTTTACATGGGCTATAACTTAGTTACCTATTACATTAGAATAGAAATATTAGTGTCAATGGATAGCTAGTTTCATTGGGCTTCGCCCACAATAACAAAGACAGATTAATATTAAATATAGCTCGTTTTATTGGGCTTCGCCTACATAGTAAGTTACGCAATTACCCCTCCTGCCATGGTCGCGGGTTTGTTCGAAAGAGTTACCGTGGCACAGGCAACTGAAGGAACACGGGTGGGTATTAGTCGGTAAAGTCTGACACGCCCTTCCGCTCCACCCAGAGTGGGACGTTTATTTCCATTTGCCCCTTCGAGCTTGCCACCGGGGTGGCTACTACTGGTACACACTGCATACATGTCAAGCTATACAAGACTAATTTTAACAGACTTCGCATTATATTTCCTTTCGGTACACTGAGAAGTCAGCTTATACTGGAAATGTATAGCTTGATTTGTCGCCGTGCGTACCTACCCACTTTCACTTTGCCTCATTGGTACCGAAGTACGTGGGACACTCAGAAAGTTTTGTGAAAATAAAAAGAAGTGGTTCTATAGGTAAATATTTTTTTATTAAATCTTTTCAAAATACTCTCCACTAGCCTCTTTGCAAAGTTTTATGCGTCTGAACCAGTTTTCGAAACACTTTTTCCAGTCCGCCGCAGACACATCGTTTACAGCTTGCTCGAAAGCTGCCAGCGCATCTTCCGGCGACGAAAATTGTATCCCTTTGAGCTGATTTTAAATTTCTGGGAATAAAAAGAAATCACACGGTGCTAGGTCAGGGCTGTAAGGAGGGTGATCCAGAAGTTTGACCGGCGTGCTATCCAAGAAGTCCCTCGTTTTGAGCGCGGTGTACGTGGGCGCGTTGTCGTGGTGGAGCAGTAGCCCGCGGAGCTCTGTGTGTGGTCGCTTGTTGCTCACAACAGAGAAAACTTCTGCCAAGCATTTGGTAGTATACCATTCGGCGTTGATGCTTCTTTGGTTCCGTAATGGGATTGACACCAAGTCACCAGTCAAATTGAAAAAGCTCGCAATCAAAATCTTCCCTCCGCTTCTAGATCGCTTCACTTTGGTAGGCGTTGATTCCCAAACCTTCGACTGGCGCTTCGTTTCTGTATCGTATTGATAAATCCAGGACTCACACACATTATTACACCTGTAATAATGTCGTAACCACGCCGAGACGAGCCTGCTTCAAATTTGTTTAACATATCACGGCACCATTCCACCCGGGCCTGCTTCTGAGCATAGGTGAGGTTGTGCGGCACCCAGCGTGAAACTATCCTCCTCACGCGAAGATGCACGTGTAGAATCTCGTGAAGGCTTCCCGATCCAATCTGCAGTATTTGTTGAATCTCCTGATACGTAATTCGCCTATTGTCTTGGATTAAATTTTTCACTGCTAGCACGTTTTCCTCTGTAACAGCCGTCAAAGGGCCATCACTTCGTTCTTCATCTCCCAAAGTTAGTCAACCACGTTTGAATTCGTTATAGGTATCGACGATACACAGTTGCCTTGGAAGGGCCTTCATCCATGAATGCAATTTGAAGTCTGTCGTATGATTCGTCCGGATTCAGGCGACACTTGAAATCGTAAAAAATCTTAGCGCGAAAATTCCCGGCGCAAATCCATTTTCCAATGAGACACGATAATTTGATTAGCTCGCAAAAAATGTGGAGGGAAATTTTGAAATAGGAACGTACCTAATTTTACTTATAAATAATAATTATTTTTATAATAGTTTATAACTAGCCAGTCTCTCATACAAACAAACTTTTTTTCGCAATACTTTCTGTGTGGCCTGGTACCTATATAGGATGTAACAACACCCTTCACGAAGCCGTTATCTGCGCATTCTGTACATCAAACTAAGGAACTTGTGCAAAAATAATACCTGCGAAATGACTTAATAATAATGAGTATAATAATTCGCTATTAACGGTAGATAGTTCCAAGGTAACGCACGCAAAACATGCTTATGGGTGCATGCAACGGTAAAGAGAACGTGGGAAAATTTCAAGTAAAGTTGTAACATTTATAAAAACTGTTGAAACTTCGACCTTCAATATCTCTGAAACAGAACGTTCCCAGTTCTATGGTACAGTAAAAAAAATCAATAACGGGAAGAATAACTCGCTTTCGGCTCCGCTATGGTACTTCTGTACCAATTCAAATAAAACTTTGTAAAATAAGTTCATTATCTACCTAGCCTTTTACCAACTCTGTTGGGGTTGGCTTCCAATCTAACCGGATGCAGCTGAATACCAGTACTTTGCTACTGCCTATCTGACCTCCACAACCCAGTTATTGGGTAATACGATGCCCTGGGTAAGACAGGTTTTCAGACTTCCGGCTTCCGACAACCCGAAACAACTGCCAAAGATCTACAAATGACAGCCAGCACCAACGGCTTAACGTGCTTTCCGAGGCACGGAGGGATCTTTGTATGTAAATATGGTCACCAATCCATGAACCAACCGCGGCAAGCGTAGCTTAACCTGATTGATCGATCCGTGCGGCTGTTATCCACTCACGCGTCTGTGGTTATTATGCTCTCCAAGATAGAGGGGCTGTTAAGCGTCCCGGGTAGTATGCTCTCCAAAAACACTACTTCAAAAAAAAGCCAAACTGCGTTGAAATGCGGTATAAATTCACAAATCTCTATACTTCAAGTTGTTCAATACATTCTAGTGCAATAGAAAAATCACAGATGGTATCACCGTTCTCGTCAATAGCGAGTGAAATAATTATTTATTTCACTTGCGCGGGGGTGGACGGTCAACCGGAATGTAGGTCCGCCGCTCGGACGCGTGAGTGGTTTTAACTTAGCCACAAGCCCTTCCCAGACCAGTAGCAGTCCTTAGTTTGTAAAATAAGTGCGATTTTAAAATTTCTAAAAGCTTACAATTCTGAAAATAAAACCTAACGTTCGTAACCGAAAAAAAGGGAAAAAATTGCAGGAAAGAGTCTCATTCATTACAGCATATCATGTCGGCTGGAGGAAATAAAGCGTAGGACATTATCTTCTCGAAATATTACGAAGAATCTTATGGACAATTAGTTTGGCCATCAGATAATGTGGCTCTGTCATAAGGGCGCTAAATGGGATTTGTGGAAGATTAACTTGCCTTAAGGCTTTTTTTGCAGGCCATTATGAAAGGGATTTAACAGAGTGCTGTGTGAGGCTATTTTTCTTGACTGGTATTAAGTAGGTATATTCAGGGTACCGTGCTTGTGCGAGTACATCGTATTTCGGCACTTTTTATTTTGAGAGAGTGATGTTATATAGCCCATAACTTTCCTCGATAAATGGGCTATCCGACACTAAAATATTTTTTACATTGCGTTCAATCCAACAAATTCTTTAGCTTATTAATAATAGTTAATTGACGAAAAATGTCTACATTAGGGGCTCTCGAATCATGAGCTGAATTCATGGTTACAGTTTCTGCGTCTATGTCCCTCTCACCCTGTAAACTATTATATTCAATCTATTTCTACAAAGATAAAAAAATATCGGTCGGTCGTGATGGCCTAGTGTGGCGGTGGGTTGAAATCCGGGAAGTGCTCATATGACTTTTAATTCATAATTATGGACTTAAAAATCATCTTATTACCAAAAGAAGGTTTTCTTCTCAGGTTTAAACCATGAAGCCAGAGGGGTAATTGCGTAATATACTATCAGTAGGAATCGCTTTCATTTTAACAATTTTACAACATTCATGGTGGTGTTTACGATGCTAAGAAGACATTATTAGGAAATAACCTTCAAAATGATTCATATTCTGATTAATAGCGCAATTAGGATGAAGTTTTGAATTTTGAAATTCATTCTTACTAAGGTACAATTCGTATTTCAAAACTGACAACTTAGTACCAATAATGTCAGTTTTGTGTATAAAACTATTTCGATCACGGGCACGTTATTATTAGAAAAACTGGCTTGATTTGCTCAATAAAAAAAAGTGCTCTTTAGCCATTACAAAAGAAAATGTTTGTTTTGTTAGGCAGAGGTGTAGCCGTAGTATACCCAAATTTTGCCAGATATGTTTAAATTCCATGTTCTATGAGGCAAGCCTTTTGTCATCCACCGGAAACAAATCCAGACTCCGGAATGCAATTGAGAAATCCATGAAGAAAAACTAAATAACTCTGCCCGATCAGTGATCGATCCCAGGACCTCATCTTCAGCAGTAGCGCTTGCGACCACTAGAGTAACGCGGCAGCTCTGCAGAAGAAAACATTGTGGGTAAACCTGGACTAAGACATACAGTTACCTAATATAAATCTGGAATCGCCACCCCGTCTTGAGTAAATATGGTGATCAATGCTCTTGCGTTCACTGTATGAGAAGAAGACAGAAGTAGGCTCATCATCAACATCATTTTAGCCGAAATACGTGCTTGGGCGAGGCGACCGCTATTTCGATTGGTTATGTGCTTCTCGCATCCAGCGAATTCCTGCGGCTTTCACACGGTCATCGGTTCGCCTTGTCTTTCCAAAGCATCGGCTTTCAGTACGTGGTCGCCACTCCAGAACTTTCGGCCCCATCGGCCATGTGGTCTGCGAGCAATTGCTGCACTTTGCCACTGAAGTAGGCTAGTATTATTTAATTAAGTACATAAAAAGACAAGTTCAACAAAAATATTTAACATTCTCTGTAACTTAATATTGATTTAAAGATATTTGCAAACTATGGGACAATTTATGTTGACAATGGAAGAAGAAACGCAACACCTTGAAATTCCGTCGGTGTTGGTATTGTTAGTAAAAAAAATGATTAACATTGAGTGTTCATTCGTTGCGTATCTATTGCTTCATTTTAAATTCTTTTTACTTATTGTGGTATTGTAATGTTATTCTGAGTGCATTGTTTTCACTTATAATTATACTGGGTGACTTTTTTTACCGTCTCGACCTTCATATGGTGTGTTGTGTAACTAGAATAGAAGGCAGGAAGGCCTTCAGATTCATCGTAGGTGACTCAAGGAGCGCGGGACGCGGGTGGACAGGGATGCGTGTGTGGCTCGTGCGCCTACGAAAGATCAATGACGCTGCCTATCGGCCGGCTTCAAAGGGTAGGACCGCGCTCCGAAATCAATGATACATGCCGCGCATTGAGTAGGGTGCGTATGATTTGAGTTTCGATAGATTTAAATTATTATTTTTTTGTTTTTTTTTTCCAAATTTCTGTTTTTGTTGTTCTAGTATGAAAATGTTACTTTAAATGTGTAGTATTTATTACTAGATCAATTTAATTACATGTTATTCAAAAATAAAAAAAATAAAAATTTCTATGCCAAAAGCTTCTATTCCGTTCACCTATTACCCCCATTTTTTTTCAAGACGCTGAAAAAAGTCACCCAGTATAATTAATGTATGCAAATATAGTAAAACATTTTAAAAGCGTAACTGTGGAGTTTCTTGTCCGTTCTTCTCCATACGATGCTACCTTTTAGAAGAGGCGACTGGAATCAAATCTATTTAAATGTCATCTCATTATCTTCCTAGCCTTTTCCCAGCTATGTTGGGGTCGTCTTCCAGTCAACTGGATGCCGCTGAGTACCAGTATTTTAAATGGAGTGACTGCCTATCTGACCACAACCCAGTTGCTGGGTAATACGATACCCCTTGGTAAGACTGGTTATCAGACTGGTTGCCTTTTGTGTCTATTTCAAATACATGCTTTGACTGCTGACTACACCAGAAAACTGTTGAAACTTCATGAATGAATGGCAGCAACGTTGATTTTCAGATCCCGCGTTGAAACTAATCAACGATAGTAGAGTTGAATCGGCAAATTGTCAATACTTGAACTGACGTTATGCCAAATTAACGAGTACAAGTTAAGCGTAGTCATAGTGGGCTTTCCACTTGGAAAAACTCGAGCGTTCGATATCCTATCGAATCTATACTAATATTATAATGCTGAAGAGTTTGTTTGTTTGAACGCGGTAATCTCAGGAACTACTGGTTCGAATAGAAAAGTTATTTTTGTGTAGGGTAGCCTATTTATCGAGGAAGGCTATAGGATATATAACATCACGCTACAACCAAGAGGAGCGGAGCAGTAATGAAAAATGTTGCAGAAACGGGGAAAATCGCACGAGTATGCGATTCGACGCGACGGGAAGGGTTGGGGAACAAGAAATTTAACGCCGACGAAGTCGCGGGCAGAAGCTAGTATTTTATATGCGAGTAAGTTTGTCTGTTTGGTTCTCTATCACGCTAAAACAGCTGAACGGATTTGTACTACATTTGCAATAGACCATGAGCTGCCCCCTTATTGCGTTAACGCACTATCAATCTCAATCTGAATCACTGTGTGAAGTATTGCTAATCCACTGCTCAGATATTCAACACTATTTGTCTAAACGAATGTTGATGAACCGTCAAAATGAAAACCATTGTTATTGGTATAGTCTGTGCCAGATGTGAAAAAAATAAAAGTCGTTGACCTGCCTTCCAATGTATTCTAATATTTCAAAACGATACGAATCGTACGCAACGCAACGTACGTGTCGCTAGCACGGTCAAAACGGTAATTTGAATACATTGGTAGGCAGGTGTCAACGACTTTTATTTTTCTCACATCTGCACAGACTATAGTATGTTACGTATTTGCCCTTCTGGGTAAGGACTTAGGCTACTTTTCATCCTGATCGCAGACAAAGCCTCGAGAAACAACTAGTCGATAAAATAATGTTTTCATCAAACTATTTATTTATTGTTATTGGAGATAACAAAGTAGTCAAGTACTTACCTATATATCTAACAATATTACCAAGAAACGTTATTATAAATTATCACCTTTTTTAAGTACACTAACAATCAATCAATTATAACTGCCAACCGCTGACTGTGGTTGGAATTTTAATTGTTTAGCGCATTGTGCAGTTGTATCTACAATTTCTAAGTTACTCTAAAGTAGTAATTGTAAGTTAGGTATTTAATAGTATATAGTCCTCTTCACGTGTCCGGCGACAGCGACCCTCTCTCTCCTCTCGTGAGCTCTTTGATGGCTGGCAAAACCAAAATTTGGTCTTAAAAATCTGGTCACACTGTACTCAGATGAGCTGACCAACATCGTCATATGTATAAGTATATGAAGGCTTCGGCGACTTTTCCGTATTTGGCGCTTCTTGTCTAGATCTTCAAGACGATTCCTTTCAAAGCATTCAGCTGCTTTGTGAATTGAACTGCGCCCACCTATCCACGGTTACGAGCAAGCTCCTGCCATTGGAACGGGGATACTGCAAGTCTTAAGGTGACGTTTGAGGACGTCTTTGTAGCGCAGGTATTTGTCACCCTGTACGCGATTTCCCTGGGCAAGCTCTGAGTTGAAAACGGTTCGGTTCGGTATTAGGTACTACTTATAAGTCAACTACTCAGTTTGCATTCAGTTTCAGTTGGCAACTGAAATTGTGCCTATTCTGGGTATTTTGGTCATAATTTGAGGTCACGATAGCGAAGACCGAAGTCAACATGTACTTGGACAGCAGTTACCTATTGCTAGAGATACCGCCACACCACACCACACCTCACCATATTGAGCGATATTTAAATCATGTTAACCAGGCAATACATTTATCCAGTTCAGATTCTGCCTGCCCCATCTTGCTCCTCCGTCCTCCCCCCAGTGACGCCCTGAACCGATGTTCGTATCCAACAGGGGGAGCCCTTAGTGTGCAATCGTTGACTATTTTAAGAATTTCGGCCCTGGCTGGAGGATTTGAGTTCGCTTAAGGCAACCACAGGACTAGTCTGGTTAAGTAGTCACGACCTCTCAAGGTCATCTACGAGATGTCTTTTGAAAAAAAGGCAATACCGATATATTTATTTGCGATTAGCGAACCCGACAGACGTCCTTCCGATCGGTCCGCCAGGAACCCACTCAGACACATCAAACATGTCATCAAAAATGTCATCAAAATCGGTGTTACTATGGAGGACGGGTTCCGTGACATACACGCGTACAGCAGAATTATACATAATAAACATTTGTTAATAAACAGAACAATTAGACGTAGGAATGCTTAAACACCAGTTAAAGCATTTTTTAGTAATTAAACTAGATTGCGCCACTCCATTTTCTCTCTCATATCATTTACCTACTGTTGCCAGGCAACAATTTCTGACAAAAAAAAAAAAAAAAACTCTTGTGTGGGCGCAGCTTTACACTCAGGATCAACTAGACTCAATTAAAAACTTCGCTGTCTAACCAAGGTGAGTTAATTTACTACTTCAGAGGGATTGTTCCGCCTTTCAGTTCTACCAAGATCACGATTAATAGGAATAATACAATTTTCACTCTCAGTTGAACACTTTCTTCTGAAGGATTGTTTGTAGACCTGTGGGAACGAAAGGGGTGGGTAGAAGTACTGTGTGTGTAGTAGGTACATACTTATATACATGTTTTGTCAGGCATGTTTGTTTAAGTCCCGTGTAATACAGGAGAGCGAAATGCGATTGCTGAAAGTAAGGTTTTGGGTTGGATTCCCCAGGTGGTCTGGATTTGTGCCTAGACTCACCCTCTACATAGGTTTCTGGTATAATCTATATACTTTCTTTGAACGGACTAACGTCTGAAACTGTCAGTCAGTTTAATAAGAACGTTAGCATTTGTTAGTCCAGTTCTTGAGCAACACCATACGCTAATTAACACACCTATACACTATAGGACCCTAAGGAGCCGTGCAAAAAGACACAGGACGCTAAGCGAAAACAAAGTATTGGGTTGTTCGATAATTAATGTCGTTTTTTCTCATAGATTGTTTGAACTGCAATTTCATGTAGTAGTGATTGCGTGGCTTACATTATTATATACTATTTTAAAGATTATACTTTAGACTATCCTTATTCAAAGATTGAGCGATATTAGTAAAAACAAGTTGGTTAAAAATTAAGTTGAAAATGTACAATCAAAGAGAGCATTATCGGCATATTTTATTGTTTTATTTTAGAAAGGGCAAAAATGCGGTGCAAGCTCGGAAGAAATTGTGTGAAGTTTATGGTGAGGACTGCCTTACTGAACGCCAGTATCAGCGTTGGTTTGCTCGCTTTCGCTCTGGAGATTTTAATGTGCAAGATGCATCACATACTGGTCGTCCAACCACTACTGATGACGACAAAATAAAGACGTTAATCGAAACTAACCGGCGTATGACAACACGAAAGATAGCAGAGAAGCTCAACATATCGAATTCAACCGATTACTTGCACTTACAACAGCTTGGTTATTTAAACAAACTGGATGTTTGAGTTACTCATGAACTAAAGGAGATCCACCTCACCAAACGCATTAACATATGCGACTCTTTGCTGAATCGTAACCAAAACGACCCATTTCTAAAAAGAATCATAACGGGTGATGAAAAATGGATTGTTTATGATAACGTAGTCCGAAAACGATCACGGACCAAGCAAAATGAGCCCCACAATCGACATCCAAGGCCAATATTCGCTAAAAAAAGATTATGCTTTCTGTGTGGTGGGATTACAAGGGTATAGTCTACTTTGAGCTGCTTCCAAGAAACCGAACTATTGATTCAAATGTCTATTGTCGTCAACTATCTAAATTGAATGAAGAAATCAAGAAAAAACACCCTGGACTGGCCAATCGCAAAGGCGTGATATTCCATCATGATAACGCCAAACCCCACACCTTTTTGATAACCTGTCAAAAATTAACAGAGCTCAATTGGGAACTGATGCCACATCCACCCTATAGCCCTGACTTAGCACCATCAGATTACCATTTGTTTCGCTCCCTTCAAAACTATTTGAATGGTAAAACTTTCGATTCTGATCATGCTGTAATAAATGAGTTGGTCCAGTTCTTCGCTTCTAAAAACCAGGGCTTCTTCGAACGTGGAATATTTCAGCTTACCGAAAGATGGCAAAAGGTCATCCAATAAAATGGTCAATATATCATTGATTAAAGTTTGTTGTTAATGTAAATAAATTTAGTTTGAAAAATATGAAAAATGCAGTCCGAGGGCTGCATGTCCATTAGAGCGGAGAAGAGCGGAACAGTACCTACATTAACCAATAGAATTTTCTTCATCCATGCGGAGCGGAGTGGAGTTTGAATTCTATTGGTGAAAATTGGCACAGCTTCACTACTCTCCACTCCAATAAACAGGCAGCCTTATACACCATTTTTGAAAGTACGTACTGACGTAATGTTATGACTGTGTCCTTCATAATCGCATAAAACTATTCAAGAAGGCGTCTCATGTCCACATTAAAATATTGCTCTCAGTATATTTTGCTGACCTTCCCACACCCATACAAATGATTTACAATTTACATACCAAATATATGTATGTAACTCGCACATATTGACTCATCTCGACGATAACTGATCTTAATTCTTCATCGAGCACATGATAACTCGTAAACACAACATAATGTGTTTTTTCCCGTGTCCCTACATAGAGAATTAACTGATGAACAAGATCAATAATGTACCTATGCTCAATTTGTTATTGTTTTCCCTCTCAATGCGCGCGCGCATGATCTACATACTTCCAGTCCCCACGTGTGTCATTTGTCGTTCGTTCGTGAACTGCGACGGACGTGTCGTAAAGGTTATCATTGTCAACAATGAATTTTTATTTACTTAGTTTTGTTTTAAGTGCAGTGCTAGTGTGTGGGCGTGCTGGGCCATTTAAAGCGCTACTGTATTCTGATTGGATAACATGTGAGTGACGTCATTTTTTAGTTAAAGATTTATTAGTCGAAGGTCATGTTTGTCAATACCGCTAATTAGAGGTTGATTACCTTCTATTGGTTTTGTTTTAGCCCGATGAACGGTTTCTTAATTTATTGATGAATCACTGTGTTTGCAGTACCTACATAGAAACATTGTTTCCTCGTTAGAATTGAATGACTGATTGTTTCTTATATCATGTTTGGTTAGCCCCGGAAACCGTATCTAACCGTGAATGTTGCAATTTCTAGTTGACATTGATTGTTTAACCTTGCATAGAATACTGCGGTATTTAAATCCTTAAATAGGCAGATGTTTAAGTGGCTAATGGCTAAGAGGGGGTTCGTGGCTAAGTAATAATAGCCGCACAGGTCGATCGATCAAATAAAGCTACACTTGCCGCAGTCGGTCCATGGATTGGTGACCATCTTACATATCGAAACCCCTCTGTGCCTTGGAAAGCGCGTTAAGCCGTAGACCCTGGCTGTTAATCGTGGATCTTTGATACCAAAGAGAATATAACCACTTGATACATATTATGGGTGGGCAGAAGCCCGAAAGTTTGACTACCAGTTTTACCAAGGAGTGTCGTATTATCAAGTAACTGGATTGTGGAGGTTAGATAGACAGTCGCTCCATGTAAAATACTGGTATTCAGCTGCATCCAGTTAGACTGGAAGCTGACCCCAAAGTAGTTGTAAAAAGGCTAAGCAGGTTGAAATAGGTGGAATGTATGTTCAGTGCTACTGCAGAAAGGCTGAAAACGTACTGTAAGGGCATTTAAAATTGCTAGCATCGGTCATAACAAAAAAGGAATATCTCTTTGCTCCATCTGGATATCAAACCTGCAACAATAATGCTTTTCACCACTGCACCAACGAGCTTGCCAACCAAAATCATCATCTGCCTAGCCTTAAAAGGCCAACTACGTTGGGGTCGGCTTCGTCTTACCGGATGCAGCTGAGTACCAGTACATTACATGGAGCGACTGCCTATCTGACCTCCACAACCCAGTTACTGGGTAATACGATACCCCTTGGTAAGACTGGTGGTCAGACTTTCAGGCTTCTGACGACCTGTAACGACTGTTTAAGATCTACGAAAGACGGGACCAACGGCTTAACGTGCTTTCTGAGGCACGGAAGGGTCTTGGTATGTAAAGATGGTCACCCATCTAAGGACCAACCGTGGCAAGCGTAGCTTAACCTGAACGACCGATCCGTGCGGCTGTTGTAACTTAGCCACAAGCCCTGTTGTAGGTTGCGAACCAAAATAAGTTATCAAAATAAAATAAGTTTCCAAGCTTTATTAAAATATGTTGCCGAATGTTGCCTCTCATATTTATGTTCTCATGAAGTTTTATTTCGACGTTATTTTTATTAAAACACACTGTTTATTTAACAAGCTATATTAATGTTTGGCTTTGATAACGAATGTGGCACAATTTATCTAGATAATTACATTTTTGTGCCTAGTTTTTGAAGAAACATAATTAAACTCTGAACTCATTAATTTATGAACCAGTTACCGTCAACTTGGAAATACGTTTAAAATTGAAAGACCAGTGGTGGCCCAGTGGTATCCGCTTCGACTTACGAGTTCAGGTCAGGAGATTGAACCCAGGCATGTTAGTAAGGCACTTTTTTCATTTTTTTTTTTTGGATGGGAAATCATCAAATGACTTCTCCCGCTCTGGGCGGAGCGGAAGGGCATGTCAGACTTTTACTGACTAAAACCCACCCGTGTTCCTTCCTTTGCCCATGTGCCAGGGTCACGGTATCTCTTTCGAACAATCTCGCGACCCTAGCAGGCATCGGTCCTAGCAGACCCCTTCAGTTTTGCTGACATCTCTATGAGGCGCGCGTGGAACACTACGCGCCGTCGACCCGAGCTTGGTCCTTACCGGGCGGCGAGCTACCCATTGCTCACCGCCCGCAAGCTCACGCCTACGGTGGCCGGGAGTCAGCTATCGACTCCCGACGCCCGGGGCGTCTCCTCCTGCGGCGGCTAGGGACGCGAGGGCGCAGAGACTGCCACTCCCTCAAGCGCCCCGCCTCCTCCTTCGCGAGCATTACTGGCATTGGCACTTTACTTAGTGTATTTAATATCATTACTGCTCTCAAAACGATGAAGGAAAACATCGTGGGGAAACCGGCATGTCTTAGGACTAAATTCGAAGACATCTGACATCCGCTAATCCGTAGGTACTGGGCCTATCCGTCTCACAGAGAGGGGGGCTGTGTTCGATGAGTGGAAACGTAGGCAGATTGTGAGTGTGTGATGTTTAATAAAAAAAATTAAACCTGTTATTTTATCATGGGTTTTTATAATTTATATGTAAAATAATATTAGTATGCAAGTAATTTATTTACTGTTTTGTAGACTGAGGAGTCTAAAACTGTACCTACGTTAAAATAAGAACACAGATATGCAATTAAAATATCTTTATCTGGAAGTCACTTATTACAAGTCTTAATAAATAACAAAATTAGATACTGGTAAGTGACATTATTTTAATAACACGTCAGGTAGTCTTCACGTAATTGGGTATAAATTCATGTAATATAATTAAAGAAAATGATAATACTATGTTTTCTCATTGTTATGTGTATATGTAATGTGACATAATGTTGGATGGGCTATCAACCTGTCTTGTAGCAGTCATAATGTGGTAAAAGTAGGTATGTACCTTGCAGATATGTAGGATTTTACCAAGTAGGTACCTAACTACCTATAAGAGTTTTGTTTGAACATATACCAGGAAAACTAGTCCCGGCCTTGCTCAAAGTTAAGGTCCATTTTACGTTTAAAGATCCATCTTCAATGGACATCACTCGTTTCAAAATAGTATTAAAAACAGGACAACTAGGTCAGTTTTTAGGTGTTAGTTTCCTTCCTTCATTGACTGATTCTTGTTTACAAAACATCTATCATCAATCATATCGTTGTTATTTCCAGGTGACCACGACAAAACCCTGGACACGGGCGTCAGCGAGACACAGATCTTCTTCTACGACTTCCAGAACAATTTCAACCTGACATTTCCCATCGACAACGCCGTCGAGGGAATCACCAGCAGCTACAACCTTGATATCACCAGGAAACTGGTGTTTTTCGTACCAGGGTACAAGTCACATATTAACAAGAACACTGAGGAAATCCTCCGACAGGCTTTCAGCACTTTACCAAACATTTACCTGATAATAGTGGATCATTCAATTTATACTTCAAGTAAAGGAGGAAAGATCTCCAGCTACGAACGCTCAGTCAAATACACCTACTACATCGGAAGGGCACTTGGAAACTTCCTGGCTGGTCTGCACGCAAAGGGTTTTCCTTCAAATAAAATCCACTGCATAGGCCACAGTTTAGGCAGCCAAATGTTAGGCTACACGGGAACTAGATACACTGAAGTCACGAATGAAAAAATATGGCGAATCACAGGCTTAGACCCAGCCGGTCCATGCTTCGCAAACAGTTTAATTGACGACCAGATTAGGTCTGGAGTTGCGCAGTACGTTGAAGTATACCATTGTAATGCTGGAGGCTTGGGAACGACCTCAGTCCTGGGCGATATTGATTTCTTCTTTAATAAAAAAGGAAATAAGCAACCCTCTTGCCATGAAGGTATAATACCAGCTAAAGGAGAGAGTGATGCAGCCAAATGCAGTCATAAAGCTTGTGTAAGATATTATTCAATGTCCGTACATCTACAGAATGGATTTTTGGCATGGGCCTGTGATTCCTATGACCATTATTCTGAAGGTAAATGCGCTGCCAATGAGGTGACGATAGCTGGCTATAATAACCCTGGGAATGCTACAGGAGTCTTTTACGTGTCTACAGAAATGTATGGAATAGAATAATCAATAGAAAATTACGATTGTTAGTACGTTGTATGGATTGATTGGAATTGTATTCGTAAGCATTGGATTGTACACTTGTAATGTTCAATGTTTGGAACTATACATAATTCTGTACTTGTGTGGTTACTGTCAACTTCCAAACATTCATTGTTTTCGCTACAATTCGATTCGTCGTTTGCATTCGATGATAAACCGTTACTTCTAAGTCATGAACAATTTTACTTTAGGTAATTTAAAATGTTAATAGATAAGATAAATCGAAAAGGAAACTATTTTGTTAAATAAAAACCACATATAATTAAACTAGTTTGTTAATGTTTGTGATTGTGTTCTCACCTGTTAGATGTAGTTTACCTGTTTTTTGGTGGGAAATCATCAAATGACGTCTCCCGCTCTGGGTGGAGCGGAATGCAGTGTCACTTCTACTGACCAAAACCTACCCGTGTTCTTTAAGTTGCCTTTTCCAGGGCCACGGTAACTTGGAATAAAACCGCGACCCTGGCAGGAGATGAATTTACTTAAGGTAGGTACAGATTGACAATGAGATTATACCATGTATTCTACATCTTTTTTGCCTTTATTGAACATACACAATCTAGAATACATAACCCTGTCTTTGTTGTCACACAGTGGGTAAAAATAGTACCTTTATATGACATGACATACGCTTTGAAAGCGTTTACACTTTGAAATCGATTAGGGACCCACAATTGATTACAGAGCAGTGGTGGCCCAGTGGTAACGGCCGCGACTTACGAGTAATAGGTCGTGAGTTCGAACCCAAGCAGGCGCTTTACTTAGTGTAAATTATTTCATCACCACTGCTCTCAAAACGGTGAAGGAAAACATCGTGAGGAAACCGACATGTCTTAGAACTAAACATTCAAAGATTTGTGACATCTACCAACGCGCACTGGGCCCGCGTGGTGGATTATGGCCCGCTCCCTCTCACCGAGAGGAGGCCTGTGTCCCAGCAGTGGGAACGTTATACGCTGCTGATGATGAATTGATTACAAAATGTGAACTTAACGATGTTAGTGTTAATATTAATTTATTGATATGTGGTGATTATTATCAAACTTGAATGATAAGAGTGACCATTTAGATAAAAACAATACCGTAAATCTTGTTTTGTATTGACACCTCTGCCCCGCGCGTCGGTGTACAGCCTACATGGTCTTTGTGTCGCTACCCAGTGATTGCGTTGCATTGACAGGCCAGTAGGCTACATAATATTATCTCGTGAAAAATAGAGAATTAATTTTGTTTCGTGACAATTTTCACGCTATTTATTTTATCTTTCCGATAAACAAACAAAGTTGTATTAATGGTTAGAGATACTATTAAATGTGATAATCTCATTGAAACTTAGTGTGACCACAGTGAGAGCATAGTCATATACGTACCTTTTCACGATGCTTTTCTGCGAAAACACACGTTAGCAGTCTCTAACGAGTTAAGTATTGTATATGGGTACTTTCCCACATAAAGTATGCACTTCGGAAATACCAGCTCGCGATGATGAAATCTAAGATCATCCATAATTATCTTGTACTAACTGCTGCCCGCGGCTTCGCCCACGTAAATGTCGGAAAATTATCCAATAGGAAAATTTCACAAAAACAGCCTGTATTAGTCCTTATAACATCAGCTATCTGCCAGTGAAAGTCCAGTCAAAAGTGGTCTAGACGTTTTGAGGAGGAACAAACAAACATTACTTAATTATTTTTTACTTTGTTATTACAATCAGACACTTAAAATTTATTTGATTGGACTATAAAATTATATACAATGTGAACAAAGTTTGATATCTTGCAACTCTTTGCGATTCCAAAAATACTTTTCAAAACATTGAATGGCAGATATCGAACTGCAATCAATGTAGGTACACAACAGACAGGGATTTTGGTACAAAAGCGCAATATTAGGCATTATGGCAAAACCCGACCATAGTACGGTAGTACCATATTTAAAAGCTTTGTTTCCATAAAGGGCACTCTGTTATGTGATGTTCGTACTAATTCGAGAACGCGAAGATTACCGCAGTGCATACCCTTTCAGGTTTACCTGTAGACTGTTGTGTGATACATAAATAGGTAAACTCGATAATACAATACAACAGACTATACTTACATGGCCAACTAACAAAGGCATAGTATCTAATCAGTCATGGTGATTGTTATTCATAAAAATTATATCTGTTTGCTATTGTTTTGCATTCCCATGTTACCTACCTTTATACATTTTACTAGAAAATATTAGGTGGGTACTTGCTTATAGTTAAGATTACTTTATTAGATAAGTCGTTCGTTCAGGCAATCTATGCGCCTTTACGCCCCTAGTCGCCGCAGCAAGAGACGCCCGGGCGTCGGGAGTTCATCGCAGACTTCCGACCACCATAGTTGCAGGTTTGCGGGTGGCGAGCAATGGGTAGCTCGCCACCTGGTAAGGACCAGGACCGGATCGATAGCGCGTTGTGTTCCACACGCGCCTTAAAAAGATGTCAGCAAATATTGAAGGGGTCCGAGAGGACAGATGCCTGCTAGGGTTGCGGATTAGGTCGAAAGAATTACCGTTGCTCTGGCACAGGTGTGGGTTTTAGTCAGTAAAAGTCTGACACGCCCTCCTCTTCCGCCCAGAGCAGGAGACGTCATTAATTGATGATTACCCAAACAAAAAAAAAGTCTCTCCCAATATGCGGTTTTCCGTAATCACCACGTTTGGTAGGCTGGTTTGCGATCGCAGTATGGTAGTAAAATGAAGTATGAAGGTATTAAGAACGCTGCTGCCCATTCTCTAGTAAGTCCATTAGTCGCCTCTTACCACCCACGGGAAGAATAAGGATGGTGCTATTCTTATCATCCGGCACCACACGAAACACTAGGTAAGTTCTTACTAAGTTAAGGTAAGATACTGACATTAGTAAGTACCTACTTATTAAGTATTTTAATCTTTCTGCTTTGTGTTTGCTTGAGAAAGTTTATGACAACATTTTAGGGAATAAAAGCGAGTTTAAAAAAGAAGAAAACATCATTTTAAATTTGTGAATCCATAAGTACATACTTGTGTAATAATACCGAGGTATTTTTACAAATTTGTAATTTTCTCAAAATCATATCGCCATATTGACCACTTTCCTCTTAGACTTTTCCTTAAAGTTACGCATAATACGTAGGTAAAGTACCTACGTTATGTAGATTTTGAAGACAATACAGGAAAATCTGGTGTACATTAAAGAATGAAAACAGTTTCTACAGCGACCGGGGAAATACACCATAACAATGAGAATGACTAACTAATACCAACCGCACGCATTGATCAATTTAAGCTACGACTGCTGCGGTCGATCTGTGGATGGGTGACCATCTTTACATGACTCAGAAAGCACGTTAAGCCGCTGGTCTCGACTGTCATTCGTGAAACTTCGACAGTAATGACTGTCGAACTTCTGTCTGACTTTTGACGACCTATAACGATAGGTCGTCAAAAGCCTAAAAGTCTGACAACCACTCTTATCAAGGGGTAAGATGATGTATTACCGAGTAACTGATTAGTGGAGGTCAGATAAGCAGTCGCTCCTTGTAAAATACTTGTATTCCGCTGTATCCAGTTAAACTGGAAGCCGACCCTCCCACAGTTGGGAAAAACCTAGGCAAATGATGATGATTAAGAATGACGATAAATCAGCCTATAATGTTCCCACTGCTGGGATACAGGTCTCCTTTCGGTTAGAAGGTGAGGGCCACCACGCGGGCCCAGTGTGGGTTTGTAGATGACGCAGTCATGTTTTCGATTTTTGTGCTCTTAGGAAATGCCAGTTTCTCCACGATATTTTCATTCACCGTGAAGGAAAACGGCATGTCCTAGAACCAAAACATTCGAAGACCTGTGACATCTACCAACCGCAATCGGCCCGCGTGGTAGATTATGGCCCACTCCCTCTCATAGAGAGTAGGCCTGTGTCACATTAGTGGGTACAATATAAGTTGATTATGCAAACAATTGTACATTCCACAATCTACCAAAAACCTTAAAAAAAAAACTTTTCTTAAAAAACAAAAAACTTTTTACAAAAAATAACAGTTTAAAAAAAGCTAAAAAACACGCTTCCATTGAAAACCAAACTAAAAAGTATTATAGTATATTTTCAATGGAAGCGTGTTTTTTTAGTTTTTTTTAAACTGTTATTTATTTTCTATTTTTTAGGGTGTTTCGAATTTTGAGACGTATGTCAGCGTAGTTTGTGACGTATGTCAGCGTAGTTTTCGAAGACAGCTTTTTTGCTGTCCTGGTCTGGCAAGGATAATGGCACAAACTTATGAAATTATTGCATTGTCATCGGTCCTTGACAGGTGTGCAAAGTTTGAATGAAATCTGGTCGTTTAAAGTGGGTCAAAATCGCGCTATAAGGAGTCGGTTACAAACAAACATACAAACATACAAGTGCTGCTAATATAAAGCGTGTAAAAAATAACAACCGACTTCCTAAGAAACCACTACAAAGTGAAAAATAACTTTTTGAAGTCGGTGTCTTAGGAATTAGGATCTGTATTTAAGATTTTTTGCCACCGACTTTCGAAATTAAAGTTATTTTTCACTTTGTAGTGTTTTGTTTTTAGGAAGTCGGTTGTTATTTTTTTGTAAAAAGTTTTTATTTTCAACGTTTTATTTATGGTAGATACCCTGCACTTATCTATCTAATCGCGTTATTCGTTCATTTGTCGCGCAAATACTTAAGACATATGGTTTTCACATAGATCCCATTGTCAAAATGCACCACACAAACCAGCTTTCAAATAAAAAAAATAATCATCAAAATTGGTTCACCCAGTCAAAAGTTATGAGGTGACAAACATGAAAAAAAATACAGTCGAATTGATAACCTCCTCCTTTTTTTGAAGTCGGTTAAAAATAAGGCAAATAGAATCTTGCATACCTTTACACCCCTCTTCACCCAAGTTTGACATATAACATTCAATTTATACGCATCCATAAAGACATTTGGAATAAGAAGAAATGATGAGCACCATAACTCACGTGGTCCTCATGGTGTGAGCGAGATATGTCCTATGGTGTGAGTGAGATATATCTGTATGGGGTGCGTAATGTCTCCTGTGAAAAATGTCCAAAAGCCCTTATTTGTTTTTTTGGAGACATTTGCGATGAAATGGGATTGTTTCCGAAGAATTATGTGCTGAAAGGCGTGGGAGCATGTACCTGTTCTATTGTTCGTAGTAGCATTATTGGTCCTTCGGTCCTGAGAAGGACCACGTTATTGGTTGCAAATCAAATCCATCGATTTGAATTGCTTTTTCGTTTTTGTTGAAAACGGGGAAAACTTTGGCTGGATTGGGTAACATTTTCTTTAAAGAACCACTTTAAGAGATTCCATATAGGAGATTTTGTTCATTTTTAGGGTTCCGTACCTAAAGGGTAAAACTAACCCCTATTACTAAGACTCCGCTGTCCGTCCGTCCGTCTGTCACCACGCAGTGTCTCATGAACCGTGATAGTTAGACAGTTGAAATTTTCACAGATGATATATTTCTGTTCCCGCTATAACAACAAATACTTACTCAAAAATAGAATAAAATAAATATTTAAAGGGGCTCATATACAACAAATGTGATTTTTTGCCGTTTTTATAGATAATGGACCCCGGAACCCTTCGTGCGCGAGTCCGACTTGCACTTGGCCGGTTCTTTACTTTTACTCAACGCCTCAACATGAAGACGTACGACTTTATTTTAACGGTTGGAGGTCGTGGCTAAATGTTAATAACCGCACGGGTCAATTAAATGATAAGCTACGGTTGCCGCGGTCTATTCGCGGATGGGAGACTATTCATAACCTATTGAGACTCTTCCGTGCCTCGGAAAGCATGTTAAGCCGTTGGTTCCGGCTGTTATTTGTACATCTATTACGTAACATATTAAGTTACAGTTAAATTGCTTATTAGCCTTTTTGGCTAGCTCGTAATTAATTACTAAAAATTTAGTTCTTAATAATAAAGTATTTAAAAAAAAAAAATTTACATCATTGCAGTCGTTACGGGTAGTTTAGTATTACCCAGTAACTGGGTTGTGGAGATAGGTCAAAAACAGGTATTCAGCTGCATCTGGTTTGACTTGAAGCCGACCCCAACATAATTTGGACACGGCTAGGTAGATTTATTTATTGTCGCCTTTACGTTCTTTTCCTAATTGGTCAGAAACATGTTTTAATGTTGCAAACAAAAGACAAATCCATATCGATACCATTCTCTGCCGTTTATAAACCTTTTAAATCCAGTCCGCAATGAAGTTCGCTTAAAAATAAACATTTAGTCGTTCAATTACGTGAGTTACGATTTCACTTGACCTGCCATGCGAAACTACCGTTCGTACTGTTGGCACTCATTGGATAATCACTTCCTTTGATTAAACTGGACCAATTGACACAGGAGATAATGATCGGAATATGTACCTTGTATTTACAGTCAAAACGTTTGCCCTTTAGTTGGTGAGTAGAATTTGACGGACAATTTATATTACGTTCCTACGTAGGAACATAATATGATCTTTTGAATATGAATAGCTCTTAGATTGTTTTTCTTTGCAGAAGTAGTCGTAGTGTGAATTGTTGTTAAACGAGGTAAAAGGAGTACCTGTGTAAGAATCGTAGCAAGTGTCGTGCTTTTTTTTTTTGGTTGGGAAATCATCAAATGACTTCTCCCGTTCTGCGCGGAGCGGGAGGGCGTGTCAGACTTTTACTGACTAAAACCCACACGTGTTCCTTCAGTTGCCCATGTGCCGGGGTCATGGTATCTCTTTCGAACAACTCGCGACCCTGGCAGGCATCGGTCCTAGCAGACCCCTTCAGTGCTGCTGACATCTCTTTGAGGCGCGCGTGGAACACTACGCGCCGTGGTCCCGAGCTTGGTCCTTACCGGGCGGTGAGCTACCCATTGCTCACCGCCCGCAAGCTCGCGCCTACGGTGGCCGGGAGTCAAAACTGTCGTGCTTTAGTTTCCGTTTACCTACGTAAACATTATTCTTGCCATGGAGGTCATAGAAAGAAAACTTATGCAAGTATGTTATACAAATGCTTGCCATTCATAAATAACTGCGCCACAGAACCTTTCTAAATACAAAAATTACAAATTCTATATATGACACATTTGCATACCAATAGGTTTTAAAACTAATAGCTAGACCACATAACGGTAATATCTACACAAGCTGCTGGTAGCTCACCCAATTGCAACCTTATGGACTTTCGAGTCGGGACAATAATATTGCCCTAACTTAAACAAGCAGTAGGGGTCCAGTGCAACCGCAAACCGCGGAGTGAGCTCGTACGAGTTGATACAATTCCACTGCTCGGTTACCAGTGTCGAAACTTCGTAAAAATACTATTTTCCATTTTAAACTGCGACGAACGTTTCGATTTAGCTGCGATTCTTTTGTTTTAATTTTCCGCTTTTTTGTTTTAAAGTTGTAGTAATATAATTATGTATGCTTTGTTCGTTCATGTTCGAGTTCAGAAAAAGAGCGGAATAATTTTAATTAATTTTCTCTAAATTGGAGGTAGATTTTTAAATGTTGTGAGGCATTGTAGTTGGATTTCGAATAGCAACAATTAGTCAAGAAACTTTCTCTCGTGTACAGTTCATTTATAGAGGCATCTTAACGGGACAACTAAAAACTGCATTGGGAATAAAACTATGGCTGTTTTGAGAGCAGAGCGGACCTGCAACTTATTAGTTGTAGGTCGTAGGTTCAGACCCAGCGAGGCTTAACTTTTTGTAAATTATTTCATCACCACTGCTCTTGGTGAGGGAAAACATCGTTAGGAAAACGGCATGTCCTAGAACAAAACATTCGAAGACATGTGACATCTACCAACCCGAACTGGGCCCGCGTGGTGGTGCGATCCATTCCAGAAGAAATGAGCCGTATCACCACCAAAAGATGAAAGAAAACATCGTAAAAAAACCGAATGCCGGTTTTTTCACGATGTTTTCCTTCACCAATAGCAGTGGTCTTATTGAGAGCAGTAGTGATGAAATAAGTTACACAAGCGCATGCTGAAAATCTCACACCTGGACACGAGTTGCCTTGGCTTTTCTGGAAATCTTTAAATACCTATACTCCAGTTTCAAGTAGGCCGAAGTAGTAATACAGATGACTTCGCCCTGGAGTGGTGCTGTCCAAGAAACAATGCGGCACTAGATATCTTGTCGAGCGTGTTCTGTTTTTTACACGCTACAGGAGTTGATGGACGCAGCTGAAAGTGCTAAGCTCGTAGCTAAATATTGGCTTAACTTTATTTAGATTGCTATCGAAACGCAAAGAAGAAGCGCATGCTTCGGTTTGAATTCACGATGCAAAACTCGTAAGTCAGGGCCGGCACTACCGCAGGCTATCGCTCTCAAAGACGGGCTACTCGTACTTTCTAAAGTTTAAATAATGGGATTCTAATCTGGGCCTATTTGTTGTAAGATACACTTTTATGCTGAACACAAACTTACAGAAAAATAAATAATAGTTTGAAAAACACTAAAAACCAAGCTTGCAAAAAGCGTGGGGTGCTTTTTAAGGTATTTTTGAAGTGAAAACTTCTTTAGCGGCGTTGAGCACTTTTTCTGTAATGGGTATAAAATCTTAAACTCGCGTCAGGACACGTGACCTGATCGAAAAAGCGTAGGACGGATGGAGAGTAGACAGCTATCCCCTCTCTACGGCGCGGCGAAAATGTATGCCTGGGCCTACTGTTTCGTTTAGGCGGCGCAGGGCGCTTGCGCGAATGTTCGTCTATGTTACAGCGTGCCACGCGCATCCATGGATGGTGACAGCTGATGGCTCGACCGTCTGTGTAGTGATCACATTGTTGTGTATTCGTAAAATTCGTGAATATAAAGTGCTTAAAATATGGAAATTGAACAACAAATTATTCCCTAACCATTCCAAAATATCAAACATGCTCAACGTTAATAATCAAGTTTTCACTTCTGCCGGCACTCCCGGAGTGCAATTTTTTTATTGATATCAGGCACCCCACGCTTTTTTTCCATTATTTTGTACTTTTTAGTTTGGTTTTCAATGGAAGCGTGTTTTTTAAACTATTATTTATTTTCTATTTTTTAGGGTGTTTCGAATTGTGTGACGTATGTCAGCGTAGTTTGTGACAGTTTTTTTGCTGTCCTGGTAACCCTGGCAAGGATAATGGAACAAATTTATGAAATTATTGCATTGTCATCGGTCCTTGACAGGTGTGCAAAGTTTGAATGAAATCTGGTCGTTTAAAGTGGGTCAAAATCGCACTATAAAGAGTCGGTTACAAACAAACATACAAACATACAAATATACAAACATACAAATATACAAGTGAAGCTAATATAAAGCGTGTAATTAGTAAAATTTGTGCTTTACTCATTTTTCTGCAATATTTTGTATTGTGTTAGAAAAGCCATTATATTACATAAACAAAATAAGCCTTCCTTTTCCAAGCAAGGTTACTTGCACCAACAACACAAAGTCGATGCAAGCACTCAATTATTTTCTAGAACACATTAGCAGTAATGCATGTGCGCTACAATTTATGTGCTGTCTTCCTTAACGGGCGAGGTTGCAAGTAAGGCTGTGTTTATACTTGCGAGATTTGCGGATGGAAGGACCAAACAGAGCCTATAATAAGAATGTATGAGATATCGGGTACTTATTCTACAGAAATCAGCAATACTTGTGAAGAAGGCTTTCTTCACTTGACGGAGTTGTAAAAAGGGCATATGGTATTGTAATGGCAGAAGAGAGGGTAAGTGATGTGTTGGGTGGGCAGGTAAAGATGATGACTTACAGTTGGTGCACATGGTACAAAAAAACACTGTTTCATACTTTTTAGAGCGTGATTTCTAAGTAGTCGTGTTTTAGTTATGGACTTTCTTTTATTTAAATTATTTTGAAGCATGGCAAAATTGGTAGAATTTACAAAGATTCTTTAATATTATTGTAACCACCTTATAGTAAATACATACATTCTGAGCAGAAAAAAAAAGAATATTCTATTGTATTTTAAATGTGCCAAATAAGCCCTTTCATTAAAAATTGAAACCCAACACGGCATATTTACATTAAAACAAAAGTCCATGACTTTATGTCCTCTAGAGGGCATCATATTCAATTGAATGTGACGTCACATAGCTTATAAGAGCTTCTAAGGTTTCTTTCACATGACGGAGTCGTAAAAATGGCATGCAGTATATGACTGAAACGGCAGAAGATTCTTTTAGACCTTAGAGAAAACAAAACAATGTGTTGGACTGGTAAAGATGACACTTAACAGTTGGTTCACATGGTACAAAATGATATGTCAATTCTATTTACAAAACTTGTTTTTTTTTCGTTTACAGGTAGGCTCAGCGTGTACAGTCTAAAGTGACCCGATAACTTGGTGATGGTCGCGAAAATCCTTGGATATAGGAAGCACAGGACATCAGACAGCAAAAGGTCCACATTAACAAAAAAAAAAAAAAAAAACTTAAAAGGCAAAAAAAAAAGCAACAAATGTATCATAAATCTTATGTTAGTACGTACTTAAATACTAGGATTTTAGTAACAATGTGGCTTATCTATGTTCGTACTTATACACTACGACAGGCAGTGTTGTTTTGTTGAGATGTTCCATTATGGGACTCTCATCAGGCCTGTCAGCTATCACCTTCAGGAGGCTGTTGCCACTGCCATGCAATCTGGCGATATCTTATGACCTGCATTGGATGTCTTTCGGCTGAATGATGACTTGAAAGTTTTTCAGCCTTTAAAATACGAATGAAATTCCCGAAAATCAAGTTTCCTTCACAATATGTTCACACCCTTTCCCAAATGCATTCCTATATTTAGTTTTGCGCAGTACAGTCTTACATAATGAGTCTGTATACTAATGATGGCTTCTAGTAATGAGCTTTTGTCAAATGATATTTTTCTTCCGTGCTTTGTTGCGTTATTAATGAGCGTATTATGATTAACATACATGTACGTCTTTGTTCCCTCTGCGTATAGTTTTTACGAAGTACCATCGCTATAGATCTACGGTTTTGGAGCTTAAGTAGAACCTTGTGTTGGTTTGGTCAGGTTGACATGACCCTTCAAAGCGGAACATAGCAATGTTGCTTGACAGCGAATCATGTATTTCAAAAGGCGCTCTTTAAATATTCTTTATTTATTTATCAAATTTCATTTCCTCTTCGTTTATACTGCATCCGACTTTTAGCCATAATGAGCGGGGCAATTCTCGTAATTTTAAAAACGTCACAGTCTCATCTTAATCAATCAAAAATACCGCGAATTTCCATACATTTTTGAAAACTTTCTGACATTTGATTGTCGCTGAGATGAAACTGGATTTGGAACGTTTTTAATTACGAGACCAGTTTTTTAACTAACCTCATGCCTTAATGGAGAGCATAGCCAGTGGTAACCCCAACTTTGAACCCAAGCAGGCATTTTACTTTATATATTTATTTCATCACCACTGCTCTCAAAACGGTGAACGAAAATATCATGAGAAAATATGTCCTAGAACCAAAAGTTTCAATTCGTGTGGCCCGCGTGGTGGATTATGGCCCAGTATCTTTCACAGGGAGGAGGTAGTCTGCTAATAGTGGGCGCATTGTACGCTGATTGTAATTTGTTGACTGGAGCATCATTATCTGGCTCTTATTGGGATGGATTAAAAAAGGATAACAAATTTTACCTGGGGTAGGTTGGTTCAGCGTGTCTTTGCCTTTCATACTTTTACAGTACTGATCTTTTAGGTAGTCATTGACATTCGGTGACTCGATAATATTAAAATAATTAACACTTTTATATTAAATGATGAAATTTCATTCGTTTCCACTACACTAATTCCTTCACATCAGTTTTATTTAACTTGTATTAATAATAATATATTATGATGGAAGCTCACATAATTTTCTTCTCGTATAATAGACAGCGTTGAACGCTATTGTTTAACTAATAATGAAAGCATAAATTGATAGACATTGGGTGAATATAATACATTAATCATTAGGTGGGTGTTTCTATTGTAATTTTAATATGTACGCCTTTTGTATTTTGTATCTGTAACATATTGGGCGTTTGAGCGAATAAAGTTTATTTTCATAAACGATTTTGCTTTGTCATAGTTTTATGATTTTAACAACCAGGTACGGTCGCGGTCATAAGTATAGTACCAGTCCTATAAAGTTTTCGTTTCATAACTCGACAAGTGAATGACTCAACAAGACGATTTACTGAAGAATTCGATACGGCTATGACGAAGGTAAGGGTCTTTTTTATTTTGTTTGGGTCGGATATCATCAAATTACGCTCTGGGTGGAGCGGAGGGGTGTGTCAGACTTTTACTGACTTAAACCAACCCGTGTTCCTACAGTTGCCTATGCCAGGGCCACGGTAACTCTTTCGAACAATTTCGCGAGCCTGGCAGTGAAGGTAAGGGTATGGCAACAACATTATAAATAACACGGAGTCAGGAAGAATAAGTGTGAATAAAAGGGGATGGATTAGTGCTCAAAGGCCTGTGTTTATATAAATTAATAAAATTTGTCAACTTTATTTTGTTCAAGATAAGTTGTCCGATACATCATGCCAGTATTGTTCGTCAGTAGTTTCGTAAGCATTCGGATATTAAAGTTATTCCGTGGCCTGAACACGGTCCTACGATCACGATCCACCGCGCGGGGCAGTGTGTGTTTGTAGATTTCACATATCTTCGAATTTTTGGTTCTAAGATATGCCAGTTTTCTCATGATGTTTTCCTTCACCGTTTTGAGAGCAGTGATGATAAAATAACTTACACAGCGTACAGCGCCTGTCTAGGTTCAAACCTCCGACCTACTACTCGTAAGTCGCGGCTGTTACCCCTAGGCCACCACAGTTTTACTGAATTACCTTTAGTAATTTACTTTTACTCTTCAACGAAATTCAAATCATTAAACTCTGACTGAAAACAAAAAGAATCGAGAAGCTGTGAAGGTTCGAACCTCTTCCACTCTCCTGCACACACAATTTTCCCGTCTTACTCGGGCGACCCTGCCATCGCTACTTATCTATCAATGTGAATTTTAACATTGCTTCTAAATAAGTGCTGTTATCGATAATTCATTAAGAAGAAAACAATTATTACAACATGCATGCATATGCATCTTTAAAGCATCACACACACAGAGATAGGCTCACACCTGGCGTGAAGGCAAACAAGGGAACGCAGTACACGAAGTGCAGGGAACATTGTGGTGGCGCTCCACCAACGACCATTGACTGTACATACTTTAAAAATTGGAAGGCCTTGTCACTTTGTCTACTATATTTATCATATTTTGTGTCTTTATCGAGCTTATAAAAAGATACAATGAAGGTTTTAATAAAAAGTTCTATACATTTTCCTTTCAATAAAACGAGCTAACAATGGCTTTATAAATTCTTTCAGATAATTTTTTAGTGGCGTTTTGTACAGTTTTCTATTTGAAACCATTGTACAGAAGAAAGTATAAAAACAAGGTAGATATTATCCTGTTACGGGTGGAATAGTTTAGTAGCACTCGGAACATTTTGTTATCAAAGTGTCAAGAATGTTAGGACTGCCACTATTTCGCTAGGTAGACGCTTTCTGGGACCCACATTGACTTAAACTAATTAATAATCCTATCCTATTAATATTATAAATGCGAAAGTTTGTATTTATGGATGTATAGATGTATGGATGTTTGTTCCTTTCACGCAAAAACTACTGACCCGATTTGTATGAAAATTGGCACACAGATAGTTTATAACCTGGAATAACACATAGGGTACTTTTTATCTCGGTAGTATGTTCCCGCGGGATAATTTCCGACCTCCAAGTGGGCGAAGCCGCTGGCAAAAGCTAGTAAGACCATAAAATAAGTATACCAGCAAATTGCTTTGTAATATAAATTTTTGGATTGTGAGGTCATCATCATCATTTCAGCCCTAAGACGTCCACTGCTGGACTTAGGCCTCCCCCAGTTTGGGGGGCTTTGCCATAATCGCCACGCTGTGCAGGCGGGTTGGCGATCGCAGTATGGTGGTAAAATGCATAGAGAACGCTGCTGCCCATTCTCTAGTAAGGTACCGGATTGTGAGGTACCTTATTAAAAGTAGACTATAATGACTACAGTTTTACTATTGATGACAGTATACTTAAATCAGATTATCAAGGCACCGCGGCTTTAAAAAAATTATTTGCTAAGATTCCTGTGTCGACTGCTAAATCTCTAAACTTATCACCGACCGTTGCATGTCTGTATCTGAAGAAATAGTACTTGCTTGTGACTATGAATTTAATTTATTTAGAATTAAAACATTTCCCAAGTTAAATGTTAAAAAGACAGCAGATCTATGGGGTAATTCTGTGGACGTTGATAAACATTGTAGCACCTACCTTAGCTGTTATTATTAATATTTGTGTCGACCGCAGTGAGTTTCTTATGAACTTATGAAAAGCAATAAAATAATACCGTTGGATAATCGGATAGTACGTCAGACCCAACTATGTGTGGACCAATTTCAGTGCTAGTAGTATACCTTTATTAAAATCTTTGAATTTTTTTTTCGAAAATAAGTGCAACGATTTTTTAATAAACGTATATTACTACATAACAAACAGTATGGTTTTGCAAGAGGTTGTACGACTACTGTGATGGTGACTTTTTATTATCTGTATATAATCATTGAGAGGACAAATGCGATGCCTTGGACATTTTTTTTGCGTTTTGTCCAAGGCTTTCGATTAGTGTTCTTTATGAAACTTTGATAAAGTAACCACTATGAAATACGGATCGCCTCTCTGGGGATTCAGGGAGTAGATTTTAATGGAAAAAATTAAACGGATCTGTTGTAAGAATGGAAACACATAAAGAATAAATGTTACAGTGTTGTTTGAAAGAAAATTAAATTTCGCGAGTTTTCATACTGATTCCTCTTTAACATTGTTTAACACCCTTTAATACCCTTTTTGTAACATTGGCACTCGTGGAGGCTATTTAATTGTTTTTGCTGTCTCTCGCTTGCTCTAAGGTCTCAAATCAGCCACAAAGGTGCCGCCGGCAAGGCCGCATCACTAAGCTAGAATATCGTTCACATCTTTTATTTTCTTCCGCAGATCATAGAATAACAATATTAATGCGTTGGCTCACGTTGGCCCCGGTTGGCCCACACTCACCCAGGCGCATACACAGCTCAGCGACTGAGCTAGCGCGCTCAATTTACCGCTCCGCTGTTTTTTCACCACAACCCTTAAAAATAACGTAGAAGGTCCATGTTGCTTTATGATAAGAGTGCTCCCCATCATGTCACCAGCATTCGTTTTCGATCTCTCAGATAAACGCTCAACCGTTAGGATATTCATATATTGGAAAAATTTGTCTGTTCAGCAACATAAATAACGCAATGAATGTTGTTGTACTGTCAAATCAAAGAAAATCATACTCTTAGCGCACTGGTGAACTAAGCGCTACCAACACCTTGCTCACTCGCAACTTTTATCACGGCAAAACAACTTTTTATTTAAATCTTAGTTCATGCAGATTTTAAAAAGCGTTGGACAATAATGTCAGTCATGATATACAAAACATTCCATAACAGATAATTGGGCAAGCGTGCACTATCGTCGATCATCATCGCTTACTATCAGATGAAGTATTGTTAAATGCCTATCATCATCATCTGCTTCGCCTTTTCCCCACTATCAAATTCAAATGTCATTTATGCAAATTATACTGAGAATCAGCACTTTTTGAACGTCAAAATTACGTAAGACTAGTGTTGCAAAGGACTCGACTCGACTCAATTATGCAAGACTCAGTGTGCTCAAAAGGCTTCAAGTCTAGAGTCAAGCACTCGATTCTTAAAATGAACTCGAGTCTTAAAGAAAAACTCGAAACATGAAGATGAGACATGTAGCACATTCGAAAAGACTCGAATAGAAGGTGATAAGTTCAAATTAGTGGTTATGATACTAAAAACTGACGAGTGATTAGAGTTTTTCGAATGATGAGCTACAAGTCTCATCTTCATGCTCCGAGGTTTTCTTTAAGACTCGAGTCCTTTTTAGGAGTGACTCGGGCTGGGCTTGACATTAGACTCCGAGCCTTTTGAGCACACTTGAGTCTTGCATAATTGAGTCGAGTCTCTAAAATTAAGACTCGAAGTCTCGAGTTCTTTGTAACACTACATAAGACCCCCCAATGCGCTCGCCCTTCACCACTTCCAAGTGCTTTAGCTAGGAAGTAGTAGCCCAACAAACTTCCCAGCAGCAGAGCTATCTGTTCATCCGGTTAGACTGAAAGTCAGCCTCAAGTAATAATCTGCCTTACTATTCCCTGTACCGTGCAGTGCCGGACGTAAAGAATAACACCACCCCATTTCTTCCCGTGGGTGTCGTAAAAGGCGACTAAAGGACTTACTTACTAGAGACTGGGCAGCAGCGTTCTCTATGCATTTTACCACCATACTGCGATCGCCAACCCGCCTGCCAAGCGTGGCGATTATGGCAAAGCCCCCCAAATTGGGGGAGATCTAAGTCCAGCAGTGGACGTCTTACGGCTGAAATGATGATGATGACTATTCCCAAATATGTTGGGGTCGGCTTCCAGTCTAACTGAATACCAGTATTTTACATGGAGCGAAAGTCTTTCAAATAGACCTTCTGCACCTCCAGTCCTCTTGGCTCACCCCTCGGATATTTTCCGCGTCCACAGCGACGCGAGAATTTCACACAACGCTTACTGAATTAAATCCACCGTAGATTGTAGGTTTTTTTAGCTACGTAACCTGTGTTTTACTGGTGTGTTGAAACAGGTATTATAGTGGATATAATAGCTGACGTATTATCTGAGTTTATATATCAAATCGTGGCAGTATTGTTGTGTTTCCTCCTTTGTAGTCGAGTGGTATTAAGCACAAGGTCCTAAAGTTCGATCCGCGGATAACGCACATAGTTCTGTCAGTAGTCATTTTAATTTTGGCTATACAGATATCCTGGGATTCGATATATTGGCTATTCTAATCAATATAATCATCATAATGCCCCGTATTACCCCAGAGTGCCTTCTTTGGGCAACCTCTACAAGCTAAGCTTTTTATCTTGATAGCTTGGTTCCATGGCCTAATTTCCATCCCTTTCGACATCCAGCAACATCATCAGCAACTAAACTATCTTACAAACTAACCATCACTTCCTTGATCTCATTATCCTTATTGTTCATAGGAACATGTCATTCTACGTCTATAGAAACAGTTCATCTGATCGCATAGGTACCTGTCTATTGCTCATCAGCCGATCCAATTGTCAGGCAACTGAGCGAATCAGTTTATCCTTTAGGCCGAGCCAGGCCATGCAAACAAGTTAATGTAATTCACTCCCAGCTTTAACTGATTTGGCTTCAGTTGCTAACGGGGACGTGAAAGGGTAGGATTGGCAGGCACTCTGTGTTAAGTAATTTAAGCTATAGTAGTGTTTTCACTGTTCCTTGTTTTTTTTTTTAGTTTTGATGTATTTTTATGCTGTAGTGTCAATAAACGCATTTTTGTTTCTCTTCCTTTATTTGTATAGCACAAGATAGTAGTAAAATAGGCAGTTTGTGGAGATGAAGACGACAGACGATGGCAGGGTGCTCCAGTTATACAGTAATCAAATTAATAACTTGCTTTTGCCAGCGGTTTTGCCTCGTATTATACATATAAACTTTCCCCTTGTATCCATTTTTCTATTAATAAATTTTCTAGTAACAACCAGGAGTTTGGAAGTTGACGGTATGGGCTGCGGTACGGCGGTACCCCTGTGCGTCGAAAATTACGTTAAGCCGTTGGTTCTGCGCCTGTTCTTTCTCCGATAGTGTCAGATTGCGGTCCCGTCGGACTTTGAGAGTGAGGGAAGAGCGAGTGCCTCTGTGTCTGCGCACGCACTTGTGCACTATTATATCTCCCGCGCCGATGGCTATAGTCCGTTGAGGTTGGCCGTCATGACCAAACTACGGTCTGGAGGACTATATATCTATTCATGAAAAGCTGCATTAAAATCCGTTACGTAGTTTAAAAGATCTAAGGGAACAGACATGGAACGCGACTTTGTTTTATACTATGTAAAGATAATCTTCTCCAGTTACACTATTACCATGAATGTAAAAACATGATTGTGAATCCTGCTTCGAAAGTTCCGTAGGTTATTAATATAAAATAGTCTAGGACATGCCGGTTTCCTCAAAATGTTTTTGTTCTCCGTCTTGAGAGTAGTGGTGATGAAATTATTTACAAAAAGTAAAGTGCCTGCCTGGGTACGTACCCACGACCTACAACTTGTGTGTAAGTCGGGGCCGTTACCTCTGGTTTACTACTTCTCTCACAAGATAGTATTTTCATCACTGTGCAATAAGGCCGAATTTCCCCAATGAAACTGACCGTGATCCACAAATCTAAATGACTTTTAATTTAATTGAAGAATTCACCCTAAGGCATCAAATAATTGCAAAATATGAACAAAGCTCATATTCACCAACATTCTGGTAAACAACAACAAAACACTTCGCCGCCGCAAACCAAAGTCATCAGGACCAACGTAATTAAAATTAAAAACCAAAGAAATAAAAATCTAATTATCAGCCAGAATGTTTAGCTATAAACAAGGGGTCGAAACCTCTAATCGTTTTGTGGTTCGGTGCGGTATCATTACCCAGCCGGTCCGGTAATGAGACCCGGATAATGACTGGCCGTATGTATGTAGTTTATCTTTGTGTTTGATTTTAAACCGTTTTCGGTTCGGGTATTTATTTTGCCTAACCGGTAATTACTGCTTGTGTAGGTAAGCTTACCGCGTGGGTTGGTAAATATGCTCGCTGTGGGTAGTTTAATTATGTTCTCTGAGGGCAACTAATGAGTTATTAACATTAATTAGGAGAGACAGTGTACCTGTTAATGTTGAAATATTTGCATGTCCTAGTTTGAAGTTTACATAAAATACAAACGTGTAATTATGTTCACTTTTTGCCATCACGCTAGTTATCAACTGCCCGTTTATCCCACTTTTGATAATTATCAGCTTATTTGAATCAAATACATTAACATATGACCACGAGGGGACCAAGTATATGACCATATTACTGTGGTAGCTACGACGAAATGATGGCAATGACCAAAACAAGCCTCTGTTTTGGTCATTGCTTCCATTACCACTCTGACCATTCCCATCAATCCCAAAACTACGCGCTCATTCCATTAACTGTTCGAAAATCCCCAAAAACGTAATGATCAAATTAAGTTAATTACACGATCATTAGCGAACTCTCCCGCCGTTTGTCCTAATGGTGTTAATGAAACTGTATTTAGTTCTGTTGCGAACTGTCTGTTAATGCGTTCATTCACTAGTGTATTAGCTTTTTTTTTGTAACAATGTGCGTGTGTTGGGTCCTGAGTTTGATGGTTTTATTTCAAATCTTTTACAATTCCAGCAGTGCCTACGGTTATCGAATGCCTTGCTCGTGTTGATATGACTAGCTTAATCTTTGTCCATTTTTAAAATTATTGTAAAAAAACATTGCCTCTCACCTTAAACATCTTGATTTCATATAGTTCTTTTCTTTTGTTTCCTGTTTATTCATCAACATCATCAATATTCTCCTCTCTTATTCCAATTTATTTGTAGTCGGCGCAACATGTCTTTTTCTTCCATACTTCTCTATTACTCGTCATCTCGGTAGTCACCCCTTTCTATCCGTATCATAATTCACACACTCCATCCATCGATTCTTTGTTCAACTCTTATAGCCATTGACATTCATACTCAAAACTTTCCTCACGACATTTTCATTATTCCTCAGCATCACGTGCCTATGTAATGCACGTGTAATGTACCGTGTGGTGCCGGACGTAAAGAATAACACCACCTCATTTCTTCCCGTGGGTGTCGTAAAAGGCGACTAAGGGACTTACTAGAGAATGGGCAGCAGCGTTCTCTATGCATTTTACCACCATACTGCGATCGCCAACCCGCCTGCCAAGCGTGGCAATTATGGCAAAGCCCCCCAAATTGGGGGAGGCCTAAGTCCAGCAGTGGACGTCTTACGGCTGTAATGATGACGTGCCTATGATGACAACCGATTTCCACATAACTTTTCAGTTATCAGTGCGACTTTCAGACTTCCTCTCATGTACTCATTTCTTATTCTATCCATTCGTGTAACACCACACATCTGTTTTAATATTGGCATCTCAGCTACACGCAATTGCCTTTCATTCATCCCTTTTATGGCTCAACATTCTGAACCATCCAGACCAACCAGACCAATCAATCAACCAGATTATTATTGCATAAATATAAATAAACATATAGTTATGTATATGGTCTAAGTGTATTTGTATTTGTTGTATATGTAAATGGTACACCATCTCTCCTTCTCGCTATAATCCATTCAAATGATGTCTATAAAATATGGCTTTAAGCGATAAGATCTCCTATTGTGAAATTGTACACCTTGCAAACTCTATTTAAAATTAGAATCCGTTATTTATATGATGTACGTTCACAATAAAGACTATTATATCTATCTGCCTATTAACCTCAGGTCTAGCAAACAAATTTTAGATTTTGTTTATGGAATTTTTCAAGAATTTTGGATTTTTGCGCGGACTTAAAAAATAGCACTATCTCACTTCTTCCTGTGGGTGTCGTAAAAGGCGACGAAGGGATTTATTAGAAGATGGCAGCAGCGTTCTCTATGCATTTTACCACCATACTGCCATCGCCAACCCGCCTGCCAAGCGTGGTGATTATGGCGAACCCCCCTTAGGGGAAGTCTATGTCCAGCAATGGACGTCTTGAAATGATGATGGTGAATTTATTAGTAGCAGCCTGGAGACTGGGTATAAATCAGCACTGCTTTTGAGTAAATGACAAATGTTTCCAAAATAATCCTATTGTCACCGTTATATGAAAATATTAGTTTCAAATATTATTACGACTATCATAAAAGTAATCAGCTTTGTAATAGTCCATTCTGTCCAATGTAGCAATTAATTAATTTGATATAATTATTGGATTATATCATGTTACCACTATTTTGCTGCAAAATGTATTATCATAACGATTTTAATGACTACATTAAAGTGATATTAATTTGGTTTATGATTATTTACTTATTTAAATCATTGATGAATGGTTTTTGTTACTGCGACAATGCAAGGCAAATACTTTTTAAAAACAGAGAAGGGACAAATAAGCACCACCGTTGCTCAATATTAGCTGCAATTTAGACTTCTTTGGGTCATTATTTCAAGTATATTTCGACCATTTAATACTATCATTTTTCTAAGTCACGTTTACGTCATGTGTAATGTCCTTTAATTGATCCTTTAAAAGTGCGTGGTATTGGATT
Organism: Aporophyla nigra; assembly: GCA_947507805.1. NCBI lineage: Eukaryota > Metazoa > Arthropoda > Insecta > Lepidoptera > Noctuidae > Aporophyla > Aporophyla nigra. Next base: position 23,260,548 of record OX382297.1, on the reverse strand, counting down.
AATTGGAATAAATTCTTTAAGTTTGAGTTTGATTACAGTTACCCCCTTCTAAAAATAATTCAGTAGATGCATACCTACTACTTACAAAGGCTGAAAACCCGCAACAGATTTAAGAAGTGTGTCCTCCCACTTACTGGCGAATGGTCTAAAGAAAGACTAAAATAAAAAACTTTTTAACAAAAAATTAAACCGCCGAAAACACAGAAAAGCAATCTTGCACCTAATGCATTAGCGATAAAGTCTAAAACCTATTAAAGAAATTTTACAGATTGTAGTAGCTTTATGTGCTGGCGTCTGTACATATTATGATAAAAAATTTAACCGCCGAAAAAACTGAAAAGCAAAAAATAATAAACCTTAAAATTATGAGTCGGCGCTTTAGGTGATTTTTGTTCATTGATTTTTCAGCGCCGACTCAAAATAAGGTTTATTATTTTTTGCTTTTCTGTGTTTTCGGCGGTTTAATTTTTTGTTAAAAAGTTTTTATTTTGTATTTTTTTGTGGCTTTAATGTACTTATAATACTTGGCAAGGTATACCCTATCCAAAGAAAAAAGAATTATATTAATCGGACTACTCTGTACAAAGTTATGCGTAGTTACACATTACAATCAATGAGTGAACAATCAATCATCCCCTGTTTTCCGACCCTTAGGGTTCGATTTTGTTTTCCAAATTTATATGGGACCACCCTCGGAGTATACGTGTGATAGATTATTCAAATAATTTCAGTTTGGTTAAAACACTTCTTTTTTTAATTGGACACAAAAAGAGACACCCCTATGTTAACTATAACCTTGTTTACATTTGATACACAATTCCTCATCAGAATATTATCAATAATTGTTACGAAATACTGTTCTTTTATTGTTGTTTTGTGTATGTGGCATGTTTAATTGCTATTTACAAAATAATGTGACCTTTTTACTGATTTTGCCATTGTATGTAATTAAACTAATTAATTTCGAGTATTTCTATCCATTTTTATGTAATTTAATCATAATTTTACGTTAAAGTTCAAATATTAACAAGTCTGTAATAGAATCGTTCGATGTGACGTCACTTGTTTACCACTGACTATAAAAGCCGACGCTCCGCCGTACTCGGCACACAGCGAACCCGATGATCCCACTACTCTCCTCCAGGAGAGTCGAAAGAGACCAGTACAGTGAGAACAACACACAAACACAGATCGTACCGACCTCGCCGCCGAGGTCCGTCGTCGCGACCCCGACTTAATAGTCCCTCCCGACCCTTGCATGAGCCAGCCCGCGATGCTGCGCCTGTAGCTTTAAATTAGCCCCTATATAATTTAACCCAGATCCAGCATGTCCCTTGCTGCCCTCCCCCAGTGATTGCCTAAGCCGAGGTGCGAACCCCCCTCGGGGTTACCCTTAGGACTTTCGCTTTAGTTTTAATTTTACTATGGCCCGGCTGGAGGTCTAAAAAGTTTAACTTTTTAGCAATCGCCGGGCAAAAATCCGTTTAAGTAGTCAGAATCTTTTCAGATTAACTATGAGATGTACTTCAAAAAAAAAAAAAGTACTCGGCACATTCGCTCCGGAGCAGCCACACCGAACGGACCTTTCCTGATAATTATGTTTTTGATTTTTTAATTAAACTTGTTGTTTAATTTCTATAAAATAATTTTAATGACTATAAAATAAATTGTCAGACTAATCTACTTGCTAAAAATTCATGTATACTCTTTGCAAATAAATAGCTTAAATTCTAACGTATGTCAAATATTTGAATTTCTTTAAATAAATAAATTGTTTGGTCCTATGTAAGTTTATTATTATTTTTTAAATAATTTTTTGTTAATTAATCTCACACGTGCGTGTATGACCAAATGTATGAACGTAAATGACGCCGTGTGGTGCCGGACGTAAAGAATAACACCAACCCATTTTTTCCCGTGGGTGTCGTAAAAGGCGACTAAGGGACTTACTACAGAATGGGCAGCAGCGTTCTCTATGCATTTTACCACCATACTGCGATCGCCAACCCGCCTGCCAAGCGTGGCGATTATGGCAAAGCCCCCCAAATTGGGGGAGGCCTAAGTCCAGCAGTGGACAGTCTTACGGCTGAAATGATGAAACGAGGCCAAAGATGCATGTAAGGATTATAGGAGATGGCGTTCTGTAGTTTCTGTTTCCATGGGAAAAGGCCAGAGTTTTAAGTACAAAAAACAGTAGGTATGATATTTGGTTGACAAATACAATGGGGGAAGATTAAATAGAGTCGTAGAATGTTTTTCTAGAATGATTATCAAAGTCGCACAGCAAACGTGTTTAAATATTCGATCCGGTAGCCTCTTAAAGTTAGCTTACAGTACCTACTTGTGAACACTCGCATACAAAACAGACAGACAAGCACACACGCAAACATTAAATACAGTATACATTTTAAGCAATCAAATTACCAACTCTGAAAGTGTATATCAAAATACTCCAACAATAAAATAAAATAAGTCCCTATCACTTAATGTTTCATCAGGTAAACCTGAAATCCATCACGTTGTCGCGCTTTATAAGAATTAGCATCACGTTTTCCCAGAAATCTCTAAGTCAGTGTCTAAAGAGCTTTCTGACGGCATTATACCTAGCTCATATTTCTTTAAGGTGGCGCAAGGAGCAAGCGAAGAACCTACCAAAAGCAGGGCCCTGATGTCAAAGGACTAAGGCCTTTGGAGCCGTAATTTGGGACGTCCGTCCCCCAGTTAAAGTCTAGTAAGCAGCCGTGAACAACTAGCTGTCAGCTTACCACAATGGTCTGTAAGAGAGTAAGATATAGCAATAGTTTTATTTTAGTTTAGGTCGTGAACCAAAGAATCGGCACCAAATATCGATTAATTTAGGCCTTTTTCGGATCACTTCCAAAAATAAATACTTTTAGGTACCAAAACCGCTATCTTCTCACTCCTCGGACTATAGCCATGACAGCAAACACATAATATCAGTTCGAGCAACAGAGTGGCGCGAGCACGTAATGCAGCTTAAAACGGAACGTGGCCTGATTCGAACCTGCGCTCACAGTTTAGCTTGTCTACCCTCTAGGCTCGCTTGTGGACTTTGGCACGAAAAGAATAACCATTTGAGGTGTTTTCTTTGTTGGTAGTACATCAACTAAACAATAAAATCCCGTAATTGACAGGCCTGATGGTCTAGTGGTTAGCGACCCTGACTGCTATGCCGGAGGTCGTGGGTTCGATTCCCACCCAGGACAAATGTTTGTGTGATGAACACGATCATTTGTTCTATGTCTGGGTGTTATTTATCTATAATATGTATGTATTTAGAAATATATAAGTATGTTTATCAGTTGTCTAGTACCCATAACACAAGCTCTGCTTAGCTTGGGACTAGATGGCGTTGTGTGATAGTTGTGGAATATTATTATTATTATTTTATTATAATTAAAAACGTTTATCATCATCAGCCGAAAGATGTCCACTGCTGGACATAAGCCTTGAAATAAGATTGAATTTTCTTTGATTCAATAGGGATCAACACACATTACACAAACTTCTATTGAAAATTATTGGAATCGATGCAATAATCAATTATACAGGGTGTCCAGTAAATAGCACGACATACTGCACGGGGTGATAGCTTGGGTCACTACCTATCAATACAACACAATATATGTTCAGCAAAATCTTACGGATTTTTTTTTCACCACTGTAGGTTAAACTTAAGTGATAAGAAAATAGATCTGTGCAAATTTAAACAAAAAATAGTATTTCTTGAAAACATTCTTGTCTTTGATAGAAAAAAGACTTATCAATGAGTAAAGTAACTATTCACGAATAATTTGATGTAAAAAAAAGTACTATACTCCATTTGTTTAGGTAGTTAACTAAATGTAAACAATCTTAACATGTCTTTTATCTAAAAAACTGTCTAAAAATTGAATCTAAAAATGTTTACAATTAGGTATTTACTTAAACCGATGTCAGGTAAGTAACTTAATTTAAATAATATTTGTTGGTCTTTTATACGATTTATTTTATATAAAAAGACATATCAAGATTGTTTACCTTTAGTTAACTACCTAAACAAATGGAGTATAGAAAAGGATTTTTTCATTACGAGATGCTTAAAAATCTGTTTCAAGGTAGAGATTTTTCGGTATTTCGGAAAATTTTGTAAAACTGTAAATCCGTAAGATTTTGCTGAACATATATTGTGTTGTATTGATAGGTAGTGACCCAAGCTATCACCCCCTGCAGTATGTCGTGCTATTTACTGGACACCCTGTATATACAAACTTCTTTCAAGACTTACGGCTATTCTGTAACACCTTGTATAAAAAAAACTTAGCCATCATTAGCCATCGTGTACAATCGCCATTAGCAGGCCAGCCTTCCCTCATAAAGAGACCCCACTTACATTCTAAATCTTGCGTTAATATTTTATGAAACAACTTGAATAATAAACCGTCTGTAAGACCACTCGTACGTGTTCTTGGCTCCTCGCCAGTAACCGAAATGGTAGCTGGTAAGGGGTTATGACGATGTGGCATCGTTTTTCAAAGGCTCCTGGTGCAACGGTAAATGTCTTTTAAATATACCTGTAGGAATTGTGCCATATCTTGGAGTTTGCTTTACATTATTCAGGAGAGCTTGTTCAGAGGTTCACTTATATAAGATAACTGCTGTTTTATTATTAGTTACATACACTATCCTAATAATATTATAAGTGTGGAAGTTTGTGAGGATGAGTGGATGGATGTTTGTTACTCTTTCATGCACAAACGACTGAACAGATTTGGATGAATTTTGGCATACCAATAGTTTATAACCTGGATTAACACATAAAGTAATTTTTATCTCGGTAGTACGTTCCTACGGGAAAATTTCTGACTTCCACGCGGGCGAAGTCGCTGGCAAAAGTTAGTTTGTAATAGTAGCCATTCTTAGATAGCATACGCATTATTATGTGCACTATAAAAATTACATGTATTAGTGTAGAAATTTTCAAATAGGCGGTCTTAACGGTAAAAACGATCTTTTACAGACAACCTTTGGATGGATCAAGGGAGAAAGAGAGATAATACAGCAGTCTTTGGTGTATCATTTACTTATATACAATAAATACATCATCATCATCACTGCTGGATATAGGCGTCCCCCAATTAGGGGGTTTTTTTTTTTTTTTTTTTTTTTTGGATGGGAAATCATCAAATGACTTCTCCCGCTCTGGGCGGAGCGGGAGGGCGTGTCAGACTTTTACTGACTAAAACCCACCCGTGTTCCTTCAGTTGCCCATGTGCCAGGGTCAAGGTATCTCTTTAGAACAATCACGTGACCCCGGCAGGCATCGGTCCTAGCAGACCCCTTCAGTACTGCTGACATCTCTTTGAGGCGCGCGTGGAACACTACGCGCCGTCGACCCGAGCTTGGTCCTTACCGGGCGGCGAGCTACCCATTGCTCGCCACCCGCAAGCTCGCGCCTACGGTGGCCGGGAGTCCGCAATCGACTCCCGGCGCCCGGGGCGTCTCCTCCTGCGGCGGCTAGGGACGTGAGGGCGCAGAGACTGCCACTCCCTCACGCGCCCCGCCTCCTCCTTCGCGAGCATTACTGCTTCGCAGAAGGAGGTGACGGCTTCCCATGCCCTCTCGCTCCGTACCATGGCTCGCACCAGGGCCGGACGCGAGAGGTCGCCGCCGCCGATCGCCTCCACGAGGACACGGCGGTGCTCCGCCCAGGCAGGGCACACTTCCACCGTATGCTCCACCGTGTCCTCTAGACGATCCTCACAATGGAAACACCCGGGCGTTTCCTCCCGCTTTATCCTGAACAGAAACCCACCGAAGCACCCATGCCCGGTGAGAACCTGTGTCAGGCGGAAGGTGAGGACGCCGTGGCGCCTCTCTATCCACTCCTCAAAGAGGGGACTTACCGCCGCAATTGTGGCGTGCCCTGCGCTGGGTTGCGACAATCGTACCCGCCATGTCGCCATGAGATCCTGCCGGAGCTCTGTCCGCCGTGCCGCGATTTGTCGCGGCAGCGGAGTTTCGCCCCGGCGTTTCGCATCCTCGCGCCACTCCCACATGTGGGCGAGGACCTTTGCCTCCAGATCCCATGGCGGCACTCCGGCAAGGAGGCTCGCCGCCTCGCAGGAGACCGTGCGGTATCCCCGGATTAACCGAATGGCCATGACCCTCTGGGCCGCACTCAAGCGGCGCGCTGGGCGCAGCCTCAATGAGGGCGCCCACACCGGTGCCCCGTAGAGGGCCATGGACCGCACATTAGGGGGGTCTGACATAATCACCACACTTGGCGATCGCATTATGGTCGTAAAATACATAGAGAACGCTGCTGCCCATTTTCTAGTAATTCCCTTAGTCGCCTCTTACGACAAGGGTAAATACTTGGTTGGATTTTACACAGACGCTACAATTTACAATTGTACTAGTTTAAATATACGAGTGTAATAACCGTTATTTTCATTAGACCTTTGTTGTTTCAATACCCAAGTACCTAATACCTATATTTTCTCATACACAGTGAACTTGGAATGGGTCAATTTGCCAAGTTATAGAACCTTACATTTACAACAAACACCTCGGAGTAAAGACATTAAGCAATATTTATTACGAAACACCCTTAAAATGTCGGATATAATTCAAATTTAACAGACTATTAAGCAGAAATATTGTTTTCATAACAACGTTTCTGTAATTAAGACCGTTCTGTGTTATTAAAATTGATAATTTTATCTGGAACGGAATATATTTTTGTTTGTTGAACTTTCTTTTTTCATGGTTATCTTGCTGAGTTTATAATTCCGGAACATAACAAAGCATTACCTCTGTAATCCCCAAAAGGGTTGGGCAGAGGTGTAGTACACCCAGCATTTGTCAGTTATGTTTAAGTACCATTTAAAAGAGGCGAGCCTATTGCCATCAACCGGGTGCAAATCCAGTCTCTGGGCTGCTGAGAAATTCTTGATGAAAAACACAATAACACTTTGCCCGACCTGAGGATTGAAGACAGCTCCACTTGACCAGCAAAACATTACAAGGATTTCAGAAGTCTGTGTAAAATGACTTCTTCAGTTTATACCATGGCGACTTGCGATGGTTTGTCATGCAACATGGATACCAAATGGTCCTGTCTGCCATTGCTGTTTGCCTCAGGACATCACATTGTTGGTCCTGCAGCGGCATCTAGACCGCAATATGCGAACTACGCTTCATACTGACGTCACGCATATTCTGCATCGCGCTTGCAAAGTTTACCGCGCAACATCATATATATACAACATCACGAAATCAACCGTCGAGCAGTTGCCCACTAGACACGACACCCGTCTGGTCGGTAGATCCTCCGTTTTCTTTGGAGGTTGAGTGTAATTTATGCCCTCATACCTGCTAATACCCTTACCATATACCAGGAGAACAGTGGTGGCCCAGTGGTTAACGATCGCGACTTACGAGTTGTGTAGGTCATTTGGTTCGTCCACACTGATCTCAAAACGGTGAAGGAAACTAGCATGACAAATTTGAAGACATGTGGCATCTAGCAACCCGTACAGAGTGAAGGATTCCCACTTCCTCTCTCAGAGAGGAGGCCTGTCTTCCAGCAGTGTGAATATTATAGGCTGATGAGGGTTACCATATACCATACCTACTAGAGAACTGTTTCCGTGGGTCTTGAGGTTAGATCCATTTTGTCATTCAAAATGCAATGTACCGACTCGTCGCAAATACGACGCACCACGACGGACGTGTCTGCACTACCATAACGATACTCTCATGGTGCGGGCTTTTCGGCGTCCCTCCGCAATATCACGCACCATGAAGCAGCCGTTCAGGCGCAAGACACTTTAAAATTAACCTCTTGGTAAACTATCTTCTCTGATATCGACACGAAATTAATAAGATGAGCTGTGTTGCTCATGCTGTGGTAAGAATTATGGGAAAATGTTCAAGAAAATCCGGGGTTTCGCGTCAAAAAAAGGATGCGCCTACGCTGGACGTACGTTTATGTTTTGCTACTTGTAAAGTCTGTTTAGATTTACAATCATTACGAGAGACCATTCGGTATTGTGTAAATAATAGAATTTCTAAAAATAAAATAAATTAAAGACCAAAATAAACTTTTAATTAAAATGTGTGGTAATTAAATATTTTTCTAATAAAAATAAATTAATAGCCACTAAAGAAAAAATTTAATTACGAGCAAAACAACAGGGTGTGAGCAAGTCTGCCATAAAAATATATTTTCATCTCCGCTAATGAAAGAAATACCTATTAAAACAACAAATAGAATGCTCTTAGAAAAAAGTAATTAGACAAGCTTTATATTACGCTCGAACCATTAAACGTTTTGCTGCGAAAGAAACCGTGGAGGTTAATTGAAGGAGGTTCTATAATAAATTGCGAATTTCTTATTACATATTTGTGGTGCCTTTTTCAAAGTACATTAAAATTTTATGCAATAACTAGCTGTGGCCGCGGTTTCGTCCGCGTGGATGTCAGAAATTATACCATGAGAATATACTACCGCCATAAAAGTACTATAAGTAACACACGGGACGCTTTTCATTCAGTTTATACACTATCTGTGTATCTAGTTATTGGGTAGGTAACAAACATCTAAACTTCCAAATATCTTTCCCAGCTCTCTTAAGCATAGGGTCGTACCATTATGCTGGGCGATGGCCGTTTTGCGTGGTTGTGACGCATATTTTCCACCAACTTATTCTTTTTTGTGTTTGTGTTCTTTCTCTGCGTCATGTTTACCGCTAATACCGTTTATTTCAAACATCTAAACGTACAACGTACATGCAGCTCCAGAGAAATCTCATCCCCCTAGAAACGTATAAAAAGCGACATCTATAAAAGGATGCTATACTACGATTTACGTGCGCGCCATCTCTTTGACATCAATGAAGTTAGTGTTCTATAGTTAATGATATCGATTCCACAAGTAAGCGTGCAAGCAATATTTTTTTACCTTATTAATAATACAAAACTGTCATGCGCTAACCCACATCAACATAATTATTTATGCAGCCCAGATGGAAACTGTAGGGCGATAGCGGGGTGTTGCGGGGTTAAGAGGGAAGTAGGGGCTTATGAGGCGGTCTTTCGAAATAAAGGAGATTCACATTATTACGTAGTATTATTTATTTTTCTTATCGTATTTATTAATATATTAACCCAATTTAGATTAACAAATATTTATTTACTGATAAATGTGATACCTATTTAATTTAGTTTTGACGATTTTACAAGAGAACCGACATGTTACTCACGTTTGAAACAAACAGAATAACAATTTACATCTCTCGAGATTTTTCAAAATAACAATCAACTACTTATAAAAAAACTTCTGGGGTCAAATCTATACTTATAACAGAGTGGGTAACCTTCATTTTCTATAACTTCTTTTAATCTTGATCTCATTCCATTTACCATATTTAAACAAATGTCACTTAAGCGCATTAATTCCCAAGTTCTCATAACCTCTTCATCTAAATTTCGTCTAGTTCTGACTTTACTTGAGTCCCAATTAAGCACCATTTGACCCCACAAATTTTCTATAGGGTTTAAATCAGGGCTTTTAGATGGCCAATCAATTAACGTTATGTCTCTTTGTGTAGAGAACCACTCCTTAACCTGTCTTGACCGATGCACCGAACTATTGTCTTGAATAAAATAAATATGTCCATCAGGGTATACGTTGCGCACTGTTGGAATCATCACGTCTCTTAAGATCTCCAAGTATCTTTCGCCATTCATTCTAGCGCCGACTTCGACAAGCTCGCCAGGACCCACCGAAGACATCCATCCCCAGTATCCTGAAAACACACGAAAGTTTTATTACTATACCCTATATAAATAGACCATGTAGATTTTACGTCAGTCATTATTAAACTGACTCCAATATTCCGCTTTTTATGCTTTGTTTACATTTTTTATCCTTTAATGATTCACAATAATAATTATATCTACTAAACAAATCAAGTATCTTGACTTGGCTCGCGAGGTTGTCGACATGTAGGATGTGGACTCAGCGATCATTGTGCCGATAGTCGTCACAGCCAATGGGTTGATAGCCAAGAGCCTCGACCAACACCTGAAGAGGCTCTCGTTAAGCAGTTGGGTCAAGGGCTTGATTCAGAAAGCGGTACTTCTGGACACGGCTCGCATTGTCAGGAGGTTCCTCTCTCTGGAGCCCTGACCGCCGGTAGCTTGGACCCTGTTCCCGATACCGGTGGGCTACTATTTTTTATATTTTTAAATGTTTTTATTTTATATTCTAATATTTAAAAATATAATTTATAAGTTTTTAAAATGAATAAAGGAAAATTATATCTACTGATAATATCATTACTATAATAGTGACAGCGCTAATGAGTCATAATTTAGCAAATAAATGATATTTACATTTTAATCAAGTGGATAGGTCATTGTTAATATTTGATTAAATTAACTAATGCTTACCCAGTGATAACCTGCCACTAGTCCTCAAAGGTAAAACATTTTGAGAGTTGTAGCGTTCGCCTGGTCTTCTCCACAGTATTTTACGTCCATCTTTATCAGACTTAAACGTCTTTTCATATTTTATTCTGGCTTGACGATGAGCTTCGGTTAATTGAATTTTTTTGGCAGGTTTATAATTATGGATCCCAGCTGCATGTAAATGTCTTCAGACAGTAGTAAGCGAAATGCCATATCTTACAGCGCTAGATCGGGTGCTTCTGAAAGGATCCGTAGTATGGCTATTAACTATTTCACGATGACGGTTGGACTGATTTGTGTAAGCAATCGGACGTGGCCCTTGGCGGTTACACTTCACTTCAGCAGTTTCTTGATATCGTCGCACCCATAAACGAACTGTGTTTCTCTAAGGAAGTAAATTACAATAAAAAGTTAGATTTCAAATGTTAAAAAATATGAACATTTTTACGGATTTTACTATAGATTACACTTACGTCGACATTTAATTCTCGAGCAATACTCTTTAAACTTTGATTTTGTTCCCAAAGGACGATAATTTTCACTTTTTGAAAGTTACTCAATCGAGGCATGATTTTATCGTAATTATAAGTAGTTATTCGAACAACACCAGCAAACGAGTAATTATGCTACAAAGCGAAGTCAAGTTTAAAAAATTATAAGTTTACCCGCAATCTTCTTCGTTATGTTTATACGATTCGGCCAACTAAAAAAAAACAAACACAAAAAAAAACAAAAAAACAAAAAAAAAAACACAAACATAAACTTATCGATAATTTTCACATTTATGCTAAGGAACTGATTGGCGCAGCGGTATGATAGCTCGGCTCGTAATTTATAGGGTCCAGGCTCGATTCTGACGGCGGATTTTAAAGATTTTGTTAAATTTTAAAATTCTGTTGTGAGTTTTTAGAAACTTGTAAAAAATATAATGTTTGAGTAAATTTGGAAGTTAAAAAATAGCAATAAGTAGGAGGCGATCATTGATATAAAAAAACCCGATGCGATAGTTTATTTTATTATATTAGGCTACGGTCGCTTGCTTAAGTGCCACTATATTTTTTTTCTAGTTTGAATATCTTAGCAGTTTCGTTGATTTCACAGAGATGGCGCGCTTTTATACATTTCTAGGGGGTGAGAATACCTTGTTGCTGCATGTACATAGGTTCATTAGAAAACTAGCGTCAGGCAGCATTTGTCTCGCGTTTTTGGCGCAGCCGTGAGGCACACACTTGTTGTTTTTTATTTAAATTTATTTTTTCATGTTATTTTATTTTTTGTTTTATGAACTGTGTCAAATAAACGGTATTCTTTCTTTCTTTACAAACTTTCACATTTATAATATTAGTAGGATTTCTCCAATCATCTAAGCTATCTAAATAAGATGGCTTGGATGATTGGGTTAGGATTATAGTACCCCAGTCGGGGATCGCGGAAGTCGCATTAGATCCCATGGTCCCCGACGTAGGTGTGGGACGGAATACCGGGGTAGTTTTAGTCAGCAAGAGTCTGACAGACCCCTCCACCCACCCCAGGGCGGAGGACATACATGAGGATTTCAACCTTGAGATAAAAAAAAGGTTTAAATATAAACCTTAACCAACAAATAACCAACTGGATACTAAAGCTTTACATAGCATAAAAAAAAACATTTACATAGCTGCGATGATAATACTGTTTGGGTGCATGGCTCACATAGCATTATTTGGCTTCAGGAAAATGAATCTTGGACTAGGTAATAAAAATAGTGAAAGACAAAAAAAAAGTAACGTTTTCTTGACAGGAAAAAGAGAAGCTTACTTTTTTAGGTTCCAATCTAAAAGGATGCAACTGACTTCCAGTATACATGGAGTGATTGCCGATGGTGATATCGATGTGTTCCATATTCATGACTGCAGTACCTATCCGGGTACACGAGTGATAAAAAAATAGTCTACAAAGACAAACTTAAATAAATAATATATTAGTTTAAAAAAAGTAGAAAATAAATATTAGTTTTTTTAAACCATAATTTATTTTCTACTTTTTAGTGTTTCGAATTTTGTGACGTATGTCAGCGAAGTTTGCGAAGATTGTTTTGCTATCCTGGTAACCTCGGGAAGGATAATGGCACTTTATGAAATTACTAGCTTTTGCCAGCGGCTTCGCCCGCGTGGAGGTCGGAAATTATCCCGCAGGAACATACTACCGGGATAAAAAGTACCCTATGTGTTATTCCAGGTTATAAACTATCTGTGTGACAGATTTCATCCAAACCCGTCCAATAGTTTTTTCGTGAAAGGGTAACAAACATACACATACATCCATCCTCACAAACTTTCGCATTTATAATATTAGTAGGATCGTATTGTCATCGGTCTTTGTAAAGTGTGCCAAATTTCGAGTTAATCCAACGTTTTCATAGGGGTCAAAATAATGTTCAAAGTTTCCGTTACATACTAACATAGAAACATACTAACATACGTCTGAAGCTAATAAACCCTTGTTAAAAACTTGCACCTCATGTACCCGGATCCGCATCTCCCATAAACTTGTGTCCCCCAACTGAACTACCGGATGCGTTCCAGTTATTCCATTAAATAATGCAGATAGTTGCGTCTTCTGCGCATATATCCACCCCTGGTATACTTATTGGATTAACTTGAATATCTGTGGCTTGCTTTGTGTACAGAACTCACTCAATTGAAATAGTTTGTTGTTCGCAGCGCAGTTTCGGTATGCCTTAGTCAAAATTGATTTAAAGGTTTATTGATCCTATCGGCATACTATTATAGTACTTACTTTTTACACGCTTTATATTAGCTTCACTTGTATGTTTGTATGTTTGTTTGTAACCGACTCCTTATAGCGTGATTTTGACCCACTTTAAAAGACCAGATTTCATTTAAACTCTGTAGACTTATCGAGGACCGATGACAATACTATAATTTCATAAATTTGTGCCATTATCCTTACCAGGGTTTCCAGGACAGCAAAAAAACTGTCTTCGAAAACTACGCTGACATACGTCACAAACAACGCTGACATACATCTCAAAATTCGAAACACCCTAAAAATTGAAAATAAATAATAGTTAAAAAAAACTAAAAAACACGCTTCCATAGAAAACCAAACTAAAAAAAAGTAGAAAATAATGGAAAAAAAAGCGTGGGGTGTCTGATATCAATAAAAAAATACCTTAAAAAGCACCCCACGCTTTTTTTCCATTATTTTCTACTTTTTAGTTTGGTTTTCATCATGGGTTCGATTCCCGACCGAGCAAAGTGTTATTCTTGCAAAAAAATAAATTTCATTTCATTTCATTGGGTTTTCCATCAGTGATTTCTCAGTAGCATCCCGGAGTCTAGAATTGTGTCAGGTTGATGGCATAAGGGTCGACCCCTGTTACATGGTACCTACATAAACAGGTGAAATGTGCCTGCATCTCTAATAATATCTAAATATCTTAGAACAACCAACACAACGTTATCTGATCCCAAACTAGGCAGAGCCTGTACTATGGCAACCAGACAACTGACAAACATACTTATATATTTCTAAATACATATATATTATAGATAAATTACACCCAGACACAGAACAAATAATTGAGCTCATCACAAAAACATTTGTCCTGGGTGGAAATCGAACCCACGACCTCATTCTTAGTAGTCAGGGTCGCTAACCACTAACAGGCCAGTCTATCTCTGCCAAGCTTTTCGGGGAATAAATGTGTGCTGTTATATTTAATAACTAACTAGCTTCTGCCCGCGACTTCGTCCGCGTCAAATTATTGCTCCCCCGACCCTTCTCGTCGCATCGAATTGCCTGCCAGTTGTCGACCATTTTTCGTTGCTGCTCCGTTCCTTTTGATTGTAGCGTGATTTTATATAACTTTATAACCTTTCTCAATAAATAGGGTACCCAACACAAAAATAATTTTTCAATTCGGACCAGTATTTCCTGAGATTAGCGCGTTCAACCAAACAAACACACAAACAAAAAAAACAAACTCTTCGGCTTTATAATATTACTAGTTTCTGCCCGCGACTTCGTCCGCGTAAAATTTCGTGTTCCCCCGACCCTTCCCGTCGCGTTGAATCGCCTACCCGTGCGATTTTCCCCGTTTTTGCAACATTTTTCATTACTGCTTCGCTCCTCTTAGTTGTGGCGTAATGTTATATAACCTATGTTACTCGCAGATAATGTGGCTTTTTAATGGTGAAAGAATTTTTAAAATCGGTCCAGTAGTTTTTGAGTTTATCCATTACAAACAAAAATATTTTTTTTTCCTCTTTAGAATATTAGTGTAGATATATAATATATATATTATAGTAAGAAGTTTAAACGAGGTTGTAGGTATACGTCATAATTACTTTATTACCATAATAAAGGTGAACGTCCCTTGCACGTCATAAAACATGGTCCTATTTGTTTCTATGACAATTAATTAGATAGTTTCAATTTGATTGAAGTTAACATTTTGCATGCTTGCTGCCTGCTGCTGCATGCTCGCTTGCATGCTTACTTGCCTGCGTAGTGTAAGCTTGTTTACATGTTTGCGTGCGGCATGCCTGCTAAATGCATGCTGCATGCTTGCTTCTTTACATGCTTCTTACGGGAAAAAAACGAACATATGTTTCCAATCAACCATGTTTAAAACAAATATGTTATGTATTGCCTGCTTCAGGAGCTATGTCCATTTCCAATTGAGGAAATAAATTAGGATATAAATTTGTTATGCGTAAATAAATTAGAAATGTTGGAATGTTATGCTTAATCATTGGGTTCCCTCTATCTGGCAGAAACTTGATGCTCCGAATTTTATTTGGCATAACACACTTGGCATAATCTTCTTTAAACGAATATTTGTAAGGAATAAAAAATGTTTAGCATAATCATTGTTTGGCCGAATATTTATAAGTTCGACTTTACGCTGGCATGCTTTTAAGATGGCAGAATTTTATGAAGCATAATTACCTTTGGCAGACTTAACATTCCGCAGAATTTCGTTTAGCATAACATTTATTTAGAGCGACGATTATTTGGTACAATTTCACTTGGCATACTATGAAGATGGCAGAATTTCATTTAGAATAATTTTGTTAGGCATATTGTCATTTCTATAAAACTGCATTTTAACCTTAAATTAAAATTAAAATAGTGTCTCAAAAACTCAATAATGTTGTGCTACAAAAGTTATTGACAGAAACGAATCGCTGCAGAACCGCCTCCACGTAGTCTTGTCTGCCCTACCCCTAGAGTGTAATTTAAGCCCGCGTAGGCGCGGAGGGGCGAGGCGGTCCGCGAGCTGAGGAGCAGGTGATTTTGACGCTCGCCACCGTGGCTGAGGCTGGCCGGCTGAGCCGGCCAGCAAGCCGAAGAGCGACGATGAGCTCGCGGACCGCCGGAGCCACGCAGCGCCGGAGCCGTGACAGAAAGCATGCATGCTGCATGTTGCATGCTCGCCTGCATGCTGTGAGCTTGCTTGCATGCTGCATGCTTGCTTGCATGCTGCATGCTTGCTTGCATGCTGCATGCTTACTTGCATGCTGCATGCTTGCTTGCCTGCATGCAGCGTGCTAAATTTGATTTTTCTGTAATGTAATAGATGAGCGTTTCAATTATTATGGATATGAAATGTATGCCAAAAGATAATTCTAACTATAAAGTTTCTGAGATATGATAGTTCTGCCTTTTAAGGACTATCGATATGAAATAATGCCAAGAGACGATTCTGACTGCGAACTTTCTGCGATATGATGGTTCTCCTTTTTCATTATTATGGATATAAAATTTATGCTTAAAGATGATTCTGACTTATAAAATTATGCGTTGTGAATGTATGATAAATGAGTGTATGCCAAACGATTTTCTGCGAAATGAAGTTTATGCTATCCGCTGTTATGCAAAATAATATTATGACGAAAAAAAATCTGCCATAAAGGGTGGACCCTTAATCATTATTATGATTAGGGAAATTATGCTTTTTTTGCGTAAGCTGTTATGCGAAAATATAATTAGAAGAAACAAAAGTATGTAACGTTGTATGAATATCCACATATTCAATTAATTCATAATCAACGTTAATTCTTAACTTATAAAAATATTAGCGTATGGAATGCGAGGAATCCCTACACATTCCTCCGTGGGTAAGCTGACGACGTGATGTTTTTTGTGACGTCATAAAATGGTGCCATTTGTGGGTATCAGCGAACAGTCTTTAATCGTGCAGTGACGAAAAGTCACGTTTATGCGGGTAGTCTGCATCAATACACCAGTTTTTGGTGTTGTAAAAACTTGCAAACGACGACGTGATGTTTTAGTTCCACCGACAACGAAGTTAAGCGGAGTAAAGCGCGCACGAGTATAAATAGGCTCGCACTGGAGACCATACATTCATTTTGATTGCCAAAACTTACTCTGGTAACACGTTCGCAAAATAGTTTCTTTCTGTATTAGACACTTGCGACATTTTCCCGTGTCCAGACTTTTATTTTTATTAAGTTTGCATTGATTTAAGATTTAATAATCAAATATATATATTTCACAAGTGTAGTGTTTATCCCCGTGAAGGGTAAGTTTGCCAAACCAAAATTATTATAACTGCTAGCTCATGTATTGTTTTCTTTACTTAATAGGCACCTACAGACATAATTTATTTTGTGTTCAGATTTTTATTGTCTGTTGGTTTTATTCTTTTTTTTAAGCCTCGAGTGTGTCATACGCTCGCAGTGCCAATCGATGTTTTTAGGTGAGGATTCTTCTCGCTAATTTAACTATGTGTACTTACCATGTAAACTCCGCTCTGATGAGGACCAATACACACAAACGCCTTAGCGCTTTACGTCCTAGGCTTTCGCTTACGCGGTGAGGTCATCATCAGAGAGGGGTTACAGAGGACATATTTATTTACCGCTGGACGTTGATTCCAGGGAACAAGATTGGGATTAATATTCCACTCCTCGACGTTCGTTGAGTTCGGCTGACTCACCCTACCGAACGTTCGAGACCTGCGCACACACTATCAAGCGGCACCCACCTGACCTGTTGGCGCCTTACCATCTCGTCCCTGCGGCCACCTTCACCTCGTGGTCAACTCCTCGGCGTCGCGTCACTCCAGCTACGCGATAAGCCAGGGCAGTACCTAGTGCGCCTACTTCTACAGAACAATTAAGTAACAAGTGACGGCCTTGTAGTCCACGATCCCATAATAAATTTATTTTTTTTGTAAACGTTGGTGAGTTTTTTTATTTTAATTACTCCCATCCGTTTCAATGGCGCCCAAAACGTGGTTTTTTTCTTGAAGGTCACTTGTTCTTTTTGTTCTGTGGTGGTAGTGTTTTATTTTGGTGTTTTGTGTGTTTTGTGTTTTTTTAATTTGTGTAAACGTTTTTATGGTTAAACGCAACCAAGGTGTACCCTACCCTACAATTTTTTTTTCCTATTCGCAAGAAGGGAAGTAACGATTTTTTTTACGTAAATACGTAGTAGTAGGGCCCTTTGTGAAGGCCCGTCCGGGGAAGTACTACCACCACACTTATTGCAACATTTTTCGGTTGTAGGGTGTGGGTGCCGGGATCTCATTACAGGCACATATATACAACCTCATCACCTGGGTTCGTCTGCCTATAAAAGAATTTTTACTTTCTTTTCTTTTATATAGGTAAATTGTTTTTTTTATTGGTTGTTGCTGACTATATTATTTTGTCAATACCAATATTTTTTTTCAATTCATTTTGCAATTCATTTTTCAATTGTAATTTTCTTAACAACTTTTCTTTTGTAAAGGTTCATATTATAGCAGACTATATTATTCTGTCAATACCAATATTATTTTCAATTCAATTGCAATTCATTTTTCAATTGTAACTTTGTTTAAATAACTTTTCTTATGTAAGGCATACACATTATTGCAGACTAAATCATTCTGTCAATATCAATTCAAATTTCAATTCAATTTTCAATTGCTATTTTTTTTAAACATCAAAAAAAAAAACTTTTGTAAAGCGTACACATTGGTTGCAATAATTCCTTTTGTGTGTTTATTTAATTTTATTCTGGTGCAATTGTTTTTGTGCTTGGTTTTCTAGATTGTTCTCAACCAAAACGTTAGTAATTTTTTAATTAACATTGTAACAGACGGAGTCTTAGTACATATAACCTTTTTTTTTTTTGTGTTGGCACTTACCCTACACTTGTGATTTTTTTCTTTTGAATTTTTTCGTTTTTAAATCATGGCTTATCCAGTAAAGTTTATGTCGCTTCAAAAGTCAGAACTCGAGTACGAAGTGGCCATTAGAGGCGAATCGGTCACCTCTAGTTTATGTGTTGCAGGACATGTCTGGAAAGAATTTAGGCTCTTGGCACATTAAAGATATAAAATTAGTAGGTAAAAATAATTAAAAGGAACATTATAATACCAATAAATGTTACCTTAATTTAAAGTTATCATTTCATCATACCTATCACTTTGTTTCTATAGAGCGGTAGCAACTCTTTAAATAAGACCTTTGCAGGAGCGGTCGATTACTCCATAAATAAACCATAAATCATTAAAACAAAATTGTGTTGTTTCTATAGAGCGGTAGCAACTCTTTAAATAAGCCCTTTGCAGGAGCGGTCGATTACTCCATAAATAAACCATAAATCAAAACAAAATCATAAAACACAACTGTGTCTATAGAGCGGTAGCAACTCTTTAAATAAGCCCTTTGCAGGAGCGGTCGATTACTCCATAAATAAACCATAAATCATAAAACAAAATCGTGTTGTTCTTTAGAGCGGTAGCAACTCTTTAAATAAGCCCTTTGCAGGAGCGGTCGATTACTCCATAAATAAACCATAAATCAAAGAACAAAACTTATTCACCTAATACTAATGGTCTACACCATTAGTGTTGTTTCCTTAGAGCGGTCGCAACTCTTTAAATAAGACCTTTGCAGGAGCGGTTGGTAACTCCATAAATAAGCCTTAAACCAAATAACAGAATTTTATCATCAAAATTTAGATTCAAATTACATTAAAAAAAAAAAAAAATTTGGAAGCAGATCAGTATTGCTTCGTAAATGGTTATTAATTTAATAATAATATTTTATTGAACTCAATACAATATTAACATTATACTCTCGCTAAGTACACCTTATCTATGAAGAAAACTATTCGTAAGGCATCAGGTTAACGAAAACAGGATACCTAATTTTTTTATTATCGTGCGACAGCTATCTCTCGTATCTCTAAATACAATAGCTGCCGCTAGCTATGATTGTGAGACGTATGAAAGATGATTTTGATAGGTAAAACAATAGTTTAGCTCTAATTCTTCATGCGGATTTTGTCGTTGTTAGAAGACAAAATCCTTGACTGCGCGAGGGGGTATTGTAACGTTGTATGAATATCCACATATTCAATTAATTCATAATCAACGTTAATTCTTAACTTATAAAAATATTAGCGTATGGAATGCGAGGAATCCCTACACATTCCTCCGTGGGTAAGCTGACGACGTGATGTTTTTTGTGACGTCATAAAATGGTGCCATTTGTGGGTATCAGCGAACAGTCTTTAATCGTGCAGTGACGAAAAGTCACGTTTATGCGGGTAGTCTGCATCAATACACCAGTTTTTGGTGTTGTAAAAACTTGCAAACGACGACGTGATGTTTTAGTTCCACCGACAACGAAGTTAAGCGGAGTAAAGCGCGCACGAGTATAAATAGGCTCGCACTGGAGACCATACATTCATTTTGATTGCCAAAACTTACTCTGGTAACACGTTCGCAAAATAGTTTCTTTCTGTATTAGACTCTTGCGACATTTTCCCGTGTCCAGACTTTTATTTTTATTAAGTTTGCATTGATTTAAGATTTAATAATCAAATATATATATTTCACAAGTGTAGTGTTTATCCCCGTGAAGGGTAAGTTTGCCAAACCAAAATTATTATAACTGCTAGCTCATGTATTGTTTTCTTTACTTAATAGGCACCTACAGACATAATTTATTTTGTGTTCAGATTTTTATTGTCTGTTGGTTTTATTCTTTTTTTTAAGCCTCGAGTGTGTCATACGCTCGCAGTGCCAATCGATGTTTTTAGGTGAGGATTCTTCTCGCTAATTTAACTATGTGTACTTACCATGTAAACTCCGCTCTGATGAGGACCAATACACACAAACGCCTTAGCGTTTTACGTCCTAGGCTTTCGCTTACGCGGTGAGGTCATCATCAGAGAGGGGTTACAGAGGACATATTTATTTACCGCTGGACGTTGATTCCAGGGAGCAAGATTGGGATTAATATTCCACTCCTCGACGTTCGTTGAGTTCGGCTGACTCACCCTACCGAACGTTCGAGACCTGCGCACACACTATCAAGCGGCACCCACCTGACCTGTTGGCGCCTTACCATCTCGTCCCTGCGGCCACCTTCACCTCGTGGTCAACTCCTCGGCGTCGCGTCACTCCAGCTACGCGATAAGCCAGGGCAGTACCTAGTGCGCCTACTTCTACAGAACAATTAAGTAACAAGTGACGGCCTTGTAGTCCACGATCCCATAATAAATTTATTTTTTTTGTAAACGTTGGTGAGTTTTTTTATTTTAATTACTCCCATCCGTTTCAAGTATCCCAAGTGATATTAGGGCTTAAAATTTTATGTTAATGGATAGAGAACCTCATGACCTTCAGTATAAGCATTCCTACCCTGAATAGTTACTTCACTTGTCTTAGGTTGATTTGCTGACCTATTCTTCAGGGATAAAATAGTGCTAAATAATATCTAGACGTTCCTATCTTTATGATACTTACAATACTTACCTCTTTCTTTTCTTATCCAACTACTCGAACGACATGTCTTATTATTTGTCGTATTGAGGTCATATGGGATTTACCGTGTCTGATAAAAAATGAACATTCATGAAACAACGTATGATTCAGTACAGACGGAGACCAAAATGTAAACAATCCTTATTCAATTATAATGAGGAAAAAACATCATTCTAAGGAAAATAAATAGTACAGTATTTATTTTCCTCAAAATCAAGTATTTTCCTGCGAAAGATGGATATGTTAATTTTGGAAATTACGTTAAAATAATTAATTCATTAATTATTCAGCTGCATTCGGTTAGACTGGAAACCGAACCCAATATATGTGGAAAAAGGGTAGACAGATGATGATGATGATGATGATGATGATGATGATGATGACGAAACACAATTAGTTGCATGGTTAAGTATAGAGTTATTCAATCCGCTAAAACATTTCCCATCTAGATTGGGGACGGCTTCCAGTCTGACCGGATGCAGATGACTACCAGTATTTTACACGGAGCGATTTTCTATCTGATCTCCATAACCCAGTAGCTGTGTAATATGGTACCCTTGGTAAGACTAGTTGTCACACTTGCGTTCTTCTGACTACACGTTACGACTGTCGAAGATGGACAAATAACACCAAGGACCAACGTGCTTTCCAAGGCACGGAGGAGTTTCGATATGTTGTGTTTGATCACCCATCCCCAAACTGATCGCGCAAGCGTAGCTTAATTTTCGATCTACCCGAGCGGTTGTTGTTATGTGGCCACGGGCTTCTCAAGTGTAACTTTTTGTACAACCTCAGCGCGCTCGGCGGCCGACCCACGGGCCTCAGCTAGCGCAGGAGTGCGTAAACGCAGCCGTTCAGCTTCTTCATGCACTGCATCACGCTCCAGAACTATAGAACAGCAGGCACCTGACATAGAGCGGGTGCTGTATTACTTAAATTTAAATACTATTTTTCTTGAGAAACGGAAGTAGATAAGTGTATATCCTGGGCCTAATTAGAAGGCTGAAAGTCATTCAAAGGGCGCGCGGGGGATGAAAGAAAAGAAAAGAAGAAGGAAAATACATTTATTTAGCACTGACTAAAAGGCACACAATATAAAGGCTAGAAAGAAAATTAAAAAAAAAAAAACATAAAAGTCCCAGTTCACCAAAAATGCTAGACAACTAGTGTCTGACGCTGGTTGTCTACTGGACCTGAAGTGTGAAGTGACGGATGTAAATCAGTTTACGAGGGTTTAAGAGGGCTATGCTTGGAGTTTCCCTACCCGATCGAAACAGAAATGAAGAGATCCGTAGGAGAACCAAGGTAATCGACATAACCCGAAGAATTGCTAAACTCAAGTGGCAGTGGGCAGGGCACATTGCTCGCAGAACAGATGGCCGATGGGGCTGAAAGTTTCTGGAGTGGCGACCGCGTACCACGGAGCTTGGGGAAGGCCTATGTCCAGCAGTGGACGTCTTTCGGCTAAAATGATGATGATGATGATGATGATGATGGAGAGTAAATGTATGACATATTTATTTTAGTTTGTCTTTAGGTGGGTGAGTGACTGTTTTAAGAGTAGAATATTAAACGTAGTAGAATGTGGGCAGTCTTATCTTATGATGATACGGTAAATGTGTTTCAAGAATGTTAACATTTTGTGAGAATATGGATGAAATGTAATCAGATAAGAATAAATTATTTTTAGAATATTTATTACTTAATATTTACTTATTTTTAGAACGAAGTCTTTTAATGCAGGCAGGAATAAATTTTAGAAATTGAGACGTAACGAAAAACCGTTACGTTACGTTAAAATCAAAAAGCCCTACTGCTTTAAAAGTGAACTTTAAAAAAGATAAAAACAAGAAAAAAATATTTTAACAGGTTGACTATTTAACTTAATACTGTAAGCAACCTGATGCATTCGGAGACATGTTCTTAAATTTAACAATAATCATCTTTGTTGCCGACCCACTGAGATTTTTTCCCACTTAATTGCGTACTATTTGTTTTTACAAGTACCTACGTGCTATTTTCTCGTGTCGATATAAATGTATATTTTTACCTTTATCACGTGTGTTGCATTTCCTGACAATTTCGTGACAAATACTTGCACTGACTGGACAGCTCCACTAAATCTGTGTGGTTCTTTCCTCAAAAGACCATTTCAGTCACCAATCTACATGATCTTCACATGTTGTGACCAAGATTTTGTCTGGACTTTAAAAGAGACTGTGACCTCTGTGTTTGTTTCGGCCTTTCTTCTTAGAGTAGTCAGTTAGGTAACGCCGACCTCATCTAGTTTAAAAAAATATATAATTAACATGTAAAAGTGTTTGTACATACCTACTTATAGAAATAAAATCATTTATCATTCCTGTTTATAAATTGCTATTTGCTTTGTGCTATGCCTCGGGTTTCTTTTCTGTAATTTTCTGCATATAAACTTAAATAAATAAATCATAAGACAGAGAAATAAATAAAACAGCAATTATTCTTTTTTCATCAGCTTTACAACGTAGAAAAATACTACAACAATTTTTATTACAACATAGAATATTCTTGCCGTTGTCACACGGAGTACAATCTGTCCATTCCCTGGTGCGAAAGAGAAATAATGTCATTTTTTAAAACAAAAGCTTTTCCTTTAAGAAAAGTGTAGTGTGTAGCTGTCTTGTCGAGGCGCTAAGTGCATATTAGAGCGGTTCACACGGCCATTAGGCTGCGTTTTTATTTACAAAATGGCGGAAAATGTTGGTGAGGAAAAAGGAACTATGGTTTCAGAATTGATAGAGGTGTAAGATGGGCTTAACTGATACATACTTGACCACACGTCTGTTTTTCCCGAAGAGTTTAGAAAAGGTGCACTTTTAGTATACCATTTGCCTATTATATTGCCATCAGCTGGACGCTAAATCATGACCCGGGTAGCTACTGAGAAATTCCAGATGGAAAACCCAAATACACCTTTGTTCGACCCCGAATTGAACCCAGGACTTCATGCTTTTTTTTTTGGATGGGAATTCATCAAATGATTTCTCCTGCTCTGGCCGGAGCGGGAGGGCGTGTCAGACTTTTACTGACTAAAACCCACCCATGTTCCTTCAGTTGCCCATGTGCCAGGGTCACGGTATCTCTTTCGAACAATCTCGCGACCCTGGCAGGCATCGTCGGCCCTAGCAGACCCCTTCATGCTTAACATGCAACAGCCATGCTCATAAGCACTACTGTAGACCAATAAAGCAGTTAGTGAAATAAAAAAAATGTTGGGGGATTAATTAGGAAGAACGGATTAAGGATTAATGCAAGTAAAATATGAGCTTAACTTAGTTATCAATTTACTGGATTATTAACACACAAACGAATATATAGAGACCATATGTTTTGGGGACTGGTTGCTTCGGCCATTGTAAGGGAACAATTTTGAAACAGCCGACCTGTTTTATTACAAATATATAAATTTTACCCTGAAAACTTAGGTGAACTGATATGTTAATAGTGTCAATCCCTACACCATCAAGAGGAATTACAAATTATCACGGTAAGACTTTTACAGAATAAATCGGCTGAGCTTGAAGTGAGCTGTCTAGACTATTAATCCGTAGCATCTGTTGGAATGACAGGTCACTTGAACACTCACGGTGAGATTTTTACAGAATACATCGGCTAAGCTTGAAGTTAGCTGTCAAGACTGTCAATGCCTAGAATCGATTAGAATGACATCTAACTTCACCTAAGTTTTCACGTTAAGATTTTTATAGAATACATCGGCTGAGTTTAAAGTGAGCTGTCAAGACTGTCAATCATTAGCATCTGTTGGAATGATACCTCACTTCACAAAAGTTTTTACGGTAACATTATTACAGGATACATCGCCTGAGCTTGAAGTGAGCTGTTAAAACTGTCAATCTCTAGCATCTGCAGCAATGACAGGTTACTTCACGTGAACACTCACGGTGGGACTTTTATAGAATACATCGGTAGTAACTGTCACACTATGCCCCTTAAGGTACATGATCAAATCAGACTGATTTTAAAGTAGAAAAGACTTTGTATGATATGATTTTTAAATTTAAAGTTCAAGTGTAACAGGCGCTTTATC
Source organism: Aporophyla nigra (assembly GCA_947507805.1). NCBI lineage: Eukaryota > Metazoa > Arthropoda > Insecta > Lepidoptera > Noctuidae > Aporophyla > Aporophyla nigra. The sequence goes on along the minus strand of OX382297.1, from coordinate 23,235,184 downwards.
TAGTCGTGGCCCGACACGACATATTGTATTATATCGCTTTTGTAAGTATTTAGTATAAATATGTATATTGTTTTCATTCGTATTTAAATCATGTCATTGATATTTTAATGTATGCTGTATTCATTGTGAGTGGCTAGTGTCAGGTTTTTGTATAGGAACAGACGTAGCTACCCGATTGCAGAATTTCGTGAATGATTTTCCTTGTTTTAGTCAATAGACGCTAATGAAGGCACCAAAATCGTTACCAAATTTTGGACTGACTCAATTTACACTACCACTGATACGCTAAGAAGACGGCTATTGCATCTGACGCTATAAATGTCGGATGAAGATCATCATCATCAATCTCCTGTCTTATTTCAAGTTATTTGGGGTCAGCACAACATGTCTTTTTCTATCACACTTCTCTATCAGTCGTCATCTCAGTAGTCACCCCATTTCTATCCATTTCATCATTCACACAGTCCTTTGGTCTCCCTCTACTTTTATAGCCATCGACATTTATACTCTAAACTTTCCTCCTAATATTTTCCTCTTTCCTCCATATCATGTGACCAAACCATGATAATCGCTTTCAACACAACTTTTCAGTTATCTTAGCTACTTTCAGACTTCCTTTTATGAACTCATTTCTTATTTTATACATGAACGGATAGTTTCTTATTCTATCCTGCATCTCAGATGTTTTTAAAAATGCCATTGATGCCGCAATAAACGTGGCCACCTACGGGACTCAAACGATATAGTATAAAATGTACGAGTACCATCGACACGAAAAGAAGAAGAATATTCTATCCATTTGTGTACACCACTTCACAATTCTTATCTCAGCTGCATGTAATTGCCTTTCAGTCAATATCTGATGATATTAGTAAAATTGTATTTTGGTTTCATAATTGGCGGCAAGAAATTTATCTAAATCTCTCTCTCTCTCCCTATCCATATTATGTCTGTGGACCGCACAGATAATGATAAATCATCAAATAAAACGCAGCGATTCGCAACATTCGTATGAAGTGGCTTTACCGTCGCCGCGGTCTCTCGTGACTACTGCAACGTCTTTGGGAAACAGATGTTACGTCGCGAAACAGATTTCTATTGTTTTATTCGTATTTCTACATTTTACTACTATCTAGCGGGATGATTCTCGATTGCATTGTAGGAGTAATGGTCATAGAACACATTATAGAACATCACGTTAGTGAGGAAAAAAGTACTCAATAGTAAACTCTCATTTCGCTAGTTACATTTAAGTCTATTTAAGGGGCCGAGCCTTAATACCTTCAACCGAGTACTAATCAAATTTTTTTTGTTCGGTGAATCTAATAATACTTTGCTTGATCTGAGAATCAAACTCAAAACCTCACGATGACGAGGGCACGGGGGAATGACAAAATCAGTTACATATACGAAGCCATGGGTTTGTTCTACTGGGTTTGACGAAATCGAACATTTTTTTGTTCTACGATAAAATTTGGCATGATACCGTGGGAATGTGTCTACTGTGTCTCAGTTTTTATAACGGTTTCAATTGTTCTTGCAATTATTATTAACAATGTCATATATGACAATGGCCAACAGACCATGACAGGGATGTCATGGGGGCCATGCGGGATAACAGGCCGATGACCTTGTGAAGGCCGCAGGAACCTACTGTCTGCGGGAAACACAGAATCGGCCGAAGTGGCGGAACTTCGGGGAGGCCTATGTCTAGCAGTAGACGTCTGTCAGCTGAAATGATGATTATACATACGACGATAATAATAATAATTGTAAAGATAAACACATCAAGTATACCTACATATATAGTATCAAACATACCTGGCTCGCGAGGCTGTCGACATGTGGGATGATGACTCAACGATAATTGTGCCGAAAGTCGTAAAAGCCAATGGAAAAAAATTGCAAGGAGCCTCGACCAACACCCGAAGAGGCTCTCGTTGGGCAGCTAGATCTAGGGCTTGATTCAGAAAGCGGTAGGTACTTCTGGATACGAGTCGCATTGTAAGTAGGTTTCCTCTCTGTGAAGCCCTAGCCACCTACCGGTGGTTGTTTTGGTCATGTTCCCGATACCGGAGGGCTACTATTTTTTACATTTCAAAATATAACATAAATGTATTTAATTAAATAAAGGAGACAATAATTGTAGGAGCTACACCCACTTAGGAGGAAAATAATAAATAATAAAAGTAGACTGGTAAAAGTATCTATTAGGATTATCACCAAGCACAATAAAATAGTTTGTTTGTCCTTAACAATAAATAATATAAACATACTGATTGTATACAAGTAGATACTCTTCAAAATTACTATGTCATTGAGATCGCGTCAAATACACAAACTTGATTTAATAAGAACATAAACAATATACACTACTTTTCTAAGAAGCAACTCAGTACATTTCTTACAAGCCCACTATGACTGAGAGTCATGCTGTGCGGAAAAAATATACCCTCAGGCAAAGCCGATCTTAACTCTGACGTTGACATAATAAGGAAAAATGAAAATTTAATCAGCCACGGGTAATTTAGGAACATTCACATATACAAGCACTTTTGAGTGACTATAAAAAGGCATGATCTACGCAATAGGAACAGCGAATAATATCATACTAAAAAAAAAACACGTTATTTATTAGTTAACTTAAATCGTAGCCTTCAGTAGAAAAGTAATACACTCCGGTAGCGTTACCAGGGTTCCAGAAACCGGCAATAGTTCTATCGTTCAGAGAACACATACCACCTTTGAAGTGCTTGTATTTGTCACATTTGTACGCCTTGTACCTGTCTGGATGCGCCACGGACGCTGTCCACATCATCACACAAGTCTTGTGGTTACATTTGGCTGATAATGACGAGTCAATGATTCCTGGGATCAGGGAAGTCCCACATTTCGGTTGTGACTCGCCTTTGTTCACAAAGAAATCGACGTCACCCAATACGCTTGTCGTGCCCAATCCGCCAGCGTTACAGTGGTATACTTCAACGTACTCTGCAACGCCAGACCTGATCTGTTCTTGAATCAAACTATTGGAGAAGCATGGTCCTGCTGGGTCTAACGCTGTTATCCTTGAGATTTTCTGTCCTGTCACTTCAAAGAATAATTGGCCAACGTGGCCTAACATTTGGCTGCCCAAGCTGTGGCCAATGCAGTGAATGTTTTTGGCCGAAATTCCGCCTTGGTGGAGACCAACCAACATTTGCGCCAACTGCCTTCCGATGTAGTAGACGTATTTGACGGATCGTTCGTAGCTCTTCTTCCGGCCTTGTCTGTCGTTGGTGTAGGCTGAGTGGTCGATGATGATCAGGTAACTGTTAGGGAATGTTGTGAAAGCCTGTCGCATTCGTTCTTCTGTGTTCTTGTTGATATGAGATTTAAAGCCTCCGACAAACATGAAGAATTGCTTGACTTTGTCGAGGTTCTTGAGGGCCAGTATTCCTTGGGCGGCCTCGTTAATGGGGAAGGTTTCAACGACGCCATTTTGGAAGTCGTAGAAGTACACGTCAATGCCGCTGACGTCTAGGTTCAGGTCTCTGCTGTGTTCACCTGTAATGATAACATTACCAATATCAGAAGTGTAGTGGTACACCGAAAAGTCTTATAGTCTGGCGTAGTGCTTCATTATCTAACGTTAATATTATACAGAGAAAGGATTAGATTTTTTGTATGTTCATTTGTTACGCTTTCACCCTAAAACAGCTGATTGGATTTAAATGAAATTTTGCACATGGGTAAACCCTGATCTGTATTGTATTAAGGCATAATTTTTATCTTAATATTTTTACGGAATCGAGACTTATGCGGGTATCACTGCTGGGCGCAGGTTGTCATGTATAATTTAATCTACATGCATAATTGTAAAAATAGACTGATCTTATAAAAGAGAAGATTTGCATGAAACAGCGGAGTTGCAAAACCGAAATTGTGTGAGCATACCAACAGTGCAATAACCTCATTACCCTAGTCTAAAATAACCTACTAACTAATACTCGTAAGATATAGAAAAAAACAAACTTTCACTTTTTTACAAAAAAAAAAAAAACAACCGACTTCCTTAAAAACACTACGAAGTGAAAAATAACTTTAATTTCGGAAGTCGGTTGTTTTTTTTTTGTATAAAAGGTTTTATTTTTAAATTTTTTGTTACTTATGTTATCCACACCGCACTAATTCCAAACAAACAATGCATATTTATGCAATAGAAGAAATCGCGATTGATTTGCTGTCATTTTTTAAAGAGTTGCGGTGTCTATCTCCGGAACTCATCATCAGATCTATATGAAATTTATATGGGACCATTTCGGAATAAACTTCTTTCAAACAAAAAAAGAATTTTGCAAATCCGTCTATATATGACGGAGTTATGGCCGAACATACATAAAAAAATATATATATAAACATCCGAATTGAGAACCTCCTCCTTTTTGAAGTCGGTTATAAAATAAGTCTTGCTAGGGGCTGCCCCCTTGTGGAGGTCGGTTTTTATCGAATCGAATTACCCCGCGGGAACGTCCTACATACATACGAGCGTAGTCAAAACGGACTTAATAAAGTCCGTTTTCACTAACACTAGTCAATACCCAAATCAATGCCTTAGCGCTTTGTTGAACTGGCATAAGTCCACGGTCCCTCGAACGTAAAAATATCGCAGCAGGATTTTTTCGCGCACACTCACGTAATGAATCAAATTCCTTCTACCTTTGACATACCTACATTCTACAATCACCATTTTTTTGTCAAGTTCGGTGATAAGCAATTAATCACCAGTATCGTCAATGCAAGATACACCAGCAGTATACACGGCTACACATCAAGCTATACATTTCCAGTTTTAGCTGACCTCGCATTGTATAGGCTTTTCGTAAAGAGAGAAGTCAACTTATACTGGAAATGTATAACTTCACCGGTGGCCGTCCATTCCTATTGTCTACAGCAGTGAAAGTAAACAAAGCCATTTTTCGTTTGATATTACATCCACGTGACGTCTTAATCCACGTGACTAGTAAACTAAACAAAGATATTATGTTAGAGCAGCTGTTTAATTAATTTAAGCAAATCTGGGTTTACATTGTTTTGAACTAGGTAAGTCTATATATCATTCTTTGTCATCTCAACATCCTTGTACTAGTTTATTTCTTTTATTGTTCATTTATTAAATAAGAGTCGAGTCGACACAAGAAACAATGACCTACTTAAGATACCTTCACTTTCCAAATAAAAAAAAACAAAGAAAACACAATACTCACATTTAACCATCTTCAAAGCGAAACTCAGTGGTCCATATCTCTCCAGAGACGCACTTATGAAACCGAAATAGGATAAAAATAAATAAAAAATTAACATTTTTATTTTTTTCGGTATTTTAAGACACTACGCGAGAAACACTAACTAAAATAAAGTGAATAAACGGTCTGTGATGCCAATGACATAAGAGCACTATGTGGCGTGACCTCATAACATAGTGTTCCGAGATACCGCAGCGAACTGTTTATATTGTAAAATATCGGTTAGTCACATCGTCTTATCTGTTGTGGTGAGAAAAACACACTGCCTTATTTTAGCTGTTGTTTCCTCGTTTCGAATGGGTTGGGTAAGTACCTCAAAGTAAGGTATAACGGTTTTATTGTTGCGTAGTACGCTCGTCACTACGAAACGCTTTTAGTGACGTAGTGACATTGGTTTCGAAATTTGGATAACGTAAAGTGTTTATTATTCCACCATAGGCATTAGCTGCATTCTCCGTCGAAAAAACTAAAAAAATACGATTTCTTTTGTGCCGATATGTAGAACGTAGGATATAATGAACGTAGAAAGTTATTTACAAAATAGCCTATTTAAATAGAAAGTATAATTAATAAGTTTGCATTGTGCAAATATTTAAGTAAACAGACTATTATAAATTATATTACACAATGCCTTACGCTGGTGTTTTTCATAAGCTTTCTTTATGAATTGCGCAACTAATGTTTTTAGTGTCTAGTCTTTCATGCTTGGGCAATCAATGAATGCATTATGAAATTAATAATGAGTGTATAGCTTGCAAAGACTAAACATATGATTTTGATTTTAAATAGTACTTTATTTTGATCTTCTCTTTATTATAATTAGGATATGGTAGACATGTCACTCCACTGAAAAAATAAATAAAAAATCTACTGCCTTTGATATACACGGCGTAATAAAAGTTAATATTGCATCACGCTAAAACCCTGTAAAATAATAAAATCTAACACTATCCTCATTAAAAATCCTACATCAATGGTCGTCTCATTCACGAGCGAATCAGAGCTATTTATGTCGAAGTGTCGACCAATCGCTGATAAGGCCTTATCTCAGCTAACAAGCCGTAATGTATATATAAATTGCGACTGAGATAAACGACCTAGACAGTGAATTACTTAAGAACGAGGGAAAGGATATCCTCGCTTGTATACGGAATTAGCCATTCCCGGCCATTCCCGTCGGACGTCACCAGACGGAAATAGAGCTAAGATCATGGGCCTGACCACTATTGATAGTGCGGTTAAAGGTGATTTTTCGTAACTAAAAACTGTAACTATGAATTACAGCACATGATTCTAGACCTCAGTGAAAATAATTTCATCACCAACTGCTTTCAAAACGGTGAAGAAAAACATCGTTAGGAAACCGGCGTGTTTTAGAAACAAAAACTAGGAGACACGTGATATCTACCAACCTAAACTGTGTTCGCGTGGTTATATACAGCCCACTCCCTCACAGAGAGGAGGCCTGTGTCCCAGCAGTGGGAACAATATAGGCTAATAATGCTATGCTTATAAAATAAACAAAGCAGAGAGAAAAGAAAAAAAAGTGATCCTACAACTGCGTGTACGTACAAACTGTCTGCGTATGTAACGCTGTTTTGACTATAATTATGTGAAAAGCAATTCAATCTAGGTAGCTACATAATTTTGAGCAGTGCGTAGTACAAACCGTAACACTGTCTTCAGAAGTTTAGCGTGCTTCATTGACGGTGGTATAAAACGAAAATACAAAAAAAAGACACCGAATTCTGAAATCAGATTTATTTTTCACTCTGTAGTGTTTTTTTTTAACTTTTCAGTTGCAGTTTTTTCTTCATTTTCAAACTTTAATTAAGTTCATATGTTTTAACTTGGAGTCAACTCCTCGATTCCTTTATTTTGATATCCAAACGCGTAGTTGTGCCAAAAGAGTGTTCCGGATTGACAAACAAAAAGTGATAAACGCGACAATAGCGTACCTATTCGCGCGACGCGACGATTTTTCGTCTCTGTACATTTTGTGCGCATGACATAAATAAATATTGTGTATTTTCCCCATCGCAAGGAATAGGTTATTGTTCCATATTTTCTGTCCTGTTAGGTTATAAATTAATAATGGATATTAATGGAATCTCTAAAAAGTATATGGTTGCTTTTTCCTCTGAATGTTTCTCGGTTTGCTTCGGTTCAACAACGCCATAAATTTTCATACGGTTTCATTATAGTAGAGAATCAATCAATCAATCAGTCTTTATTTGTGAACACAGGTAATAAAGGTCTTATGTATACATTTTAGTCGAGCTCTATGCCCTACCAATGAAAATTGGTGTACAAATGTATTAAGTTAGTAGTAATAAATATGAATTTATACAATGCAATGTCACGTTCGTGTTAATAATGTCAGTTTTATGTATTTGAATAGATGCTTAATCAATTATAATTTATTTTTACATGCATGTCAATAGTAAAGTATACAGGAAGATTTTTTAGTCACCGTCCAAACTTTTTCTAGGCATTAAGTATCATTCAATAAATCCATGAAAAAAAAAAAAAACGTTACATAAAATTTTCATTTTAAATCATTTTCTCGAAAGAATTATCCGCTCTGCGTGGTCACTACGTTAAACGTTAATAATACTACACTTGCCGCCCGTGAGAGTATGAAGGTAAAATTTGCAACTTTGTTTATTATTGTTTTCAATTAATTTATATTAATACCGAAATTAATACCTAGCACGGTGCATACGCACTAGGTAATAGCCCGCACTATTACCTAGCGCGCGGCGGTGTCCAGAATCATCAACTTTTTATAGATAACTTTGTGATGTGATATCTCAATATTTTTGTATTGAGTGATACTTAAAGAAAGAACACGTATTAAATGATTTTCGCAAAATATTAATATATCATAATTTGGACGGTGACTAAAAAATCTTCCAGTATAAAAGGGCTAGTAATGTCATATTAAAAATAATGTCAATTAAATGTATTATTTGTACATAATTAATCAAATAAAATTTATCTTTTACATGCACAAAAAGAGAACAGCTGACAATTTCAAAAACTTGTAATGAAGTCATAAAAACCATATGTACCACCATACCAACCATATGTAACCATATGTGCCTAAGCACCTTACAAGCCAACTAAGGTCTACAGAAAAGTCCTCAACGATATATGGCTCCCTCCTAAAGAAAACCCACAGTAACCATATTTATCTTTTACATTTATATCAAATAAATTATCGTTATTTACGAAACTATTTAAACATTACAATATTAATCCTTATCCAAATAAATACGTTAGCGAGTTGTGGATTTACTGAATATCAAAATTTCCCTTTACAGTTTATCATTACAGAAGATGTAGTGACAAAAATTTAAAAGAGTATGTTTAGATACTTCGGTCATGTTGAGAGGATGAATGAAGGGCTGCTAACAAAAGGTATTTACAAGGCAGGTGTGACTGGTTACGCCGGAAGGGGACGCCCTAGGAGAACATATAATGACCTTATAGGTGATGTTCTTCAGAAGGGTCAGGTGCGTAAGACTGGTAACCGGCGTGCGTGTATGACTAGATGTATGAACTTAAACGAGGCAAAAGGAGTATGTAAGGATCGTAGCAGGTGGCGTTCTGTAGTTTCTGCCTACCCTCATGGGAAAAAGGGGTTATTTTATGTATGTATATAATATATCATTAAAATTAATATAGTAGAAGATAAAATCACAGATTTGAAATTATTGATCGCTCGCCGCGAAACGAGCGATCGGCCGGTATGCACCGTTGTAGTCCACCCCGCGGGGTGACATTCTATACTACAGAATATCTCCCCGCGGCGTGGACATACAGAAAATCTATAGTTATAGAACCTCTGTCATATACACTTCAAATCATTGCAAAGCTGGGGCGAGTCGCTAGTCTGCTTTAAAATATTGATAGCAAATATTGAAAAAGAATTTTACTTTATATCGTATCGGAATGTACTATCGGAATAAAAGTATTCTTTGTCTTTACCCAGGTCATGGGCTACCTATGCAAAAAGATGAATGCCTCTCCTGCCAGGGTCGCGACATTTGTTCGAAAGAGATACCGTGGCCCTGGCACATGGGCAACTGAAGGAACACGGGTGGGTTTTTAACCGACGAAAAAAAACGGAGGAGGTTATCAATTCGACGCGTATATTTTTTTTTTGTTTGTTTTTTTTTTATGTATGTCCACGCATAACTTTTTACATAGTAGTCCGATTGTGATAATTCTTTTATTGGAAAGGGTATACTCCGAGGGTGGTCCCATATAAATTTGAAAAACAAAATCAAACCCTAAGGGTCAGAAAACAGGGGATGATTGATTGTTCACTCACTGATTGTAATGTTTAACCACGCATAACTTTATACAGAGTAGTCCGATTTTGATAATTCTTTATTCATTGGATAGGGTATATCTTGCCAAGTATTATAAGTATATTAAAGCCACAAAAAATTATAAAATAAAAACTTTTTACCAAAAAATTTAACCGCTTTATTATTTAACTCAAAGCGCCGACTCATAATTTTAAGTTTTATTATTTTTTGCTTTTCAGTTTTTTCGGCGGTTAAATTTTTTGGTAAAAAGTTTTAGTCAATAAAAGTCTGACACGCCCTCCCGCTTCGCCCAAGAGCGGGAGACGTCATTTGATGATTTCCCACCCACAAAAAAAAGGGCTATTTGTGAGCCAAATGTCATTGAAGTCAGTTTATTTGTTAGGTTGCAAAAAGGTTACTAACATACAGATGGAATTAATTTCGCAATTATACAATTATTGGTATAAGTATGATAGTATGGGCAGAGGTGTATGCATTTTCACCTACATTTAGCCATGTAATAAGGAGAGCCTATTGCTATCAACGCTTTGCCCGACCTGTGAATCGAGTCCAGGACTTCATGCTGAGCAGAAGCACTTGCGACCACTAGACCAACGAGGCAGTCTAGGAAGTTATAATAATTTCAATATTACAATATTAACAACAAATTACATTAGTAGGTGTTCCGTCCCGTGACTACAGACAACCGACTGTACGACAGTTTTTTGTTTGCTCTGTGCGCCTGCGCATCTTGACGTGTAGCGGAGTGACAACTGTCACTTGTCAGTTTGATTTTGACACTTGTGTTTGATCTTGATAATGGCTGGCTGGTTGCTGGTTGGTATTTTGTCTTGAGAGCTTTGTTGTTAATTAATCTTGTTGAATCTATAGTTTTGCGGACAATTTGTTGTGATCCGATTGTTTTGTGTGTAAGCCACCCCTTTTGACGATATTGAACGGGTTTTATTTTGGAATTTGATTGAGATAGTGTGACCTATTGTAACCGCGTGCTGTGAAAATCTTTAGCGTCTTGAAGCGGCTTGGAATCTTGAAATACTAACTTCACTACACAATACAATATACACTCATTTACATACATAAATTCGGGTAGTCTCCGGAGCCAGTTTTTCCTCAACCAGGTGAGTGATTGAATATTTGTTAATCAGCTCCGCGCACGGCGGACAGTTCGACCCACGCTTACCCAAGACCCGCCCAAAGTGGCCTATTTGCTGTCTGTCCTGGAACGCGAGGCCTGGCGTCGAACAGTAGGTTTTAATAATAACTTAATGAACATGGGTGCCCTTACCTAGACAGTGAGGCGGGGTCGCGGTAGACCACGTAGGAGATGGCGAGACGAGCCGGACAGATTACGTGAAAACTGAAGAAGGACGCGCGGGCTCGCGAAAGATGGAAAGAGTGGAGGGAGGTCTTTGCCCAGAAGTGGGACTGTGGAGGTTAAAAAATCATGGGTGAGTTATGTTAGTGTCTTAGGTTCTCAAATTAAATAAACATACCCATATAATAAAGCTGCAAGAATCAACATCATTTGGAACTACTTTTAATGAGGATAATAATACCACCAATGGTTTGGTCGACAGCGGTTTTAGAACTAAAGATATTCTGAAACAAACAGGAACTTTATGAATTGTGGTTTATAGAAGATATTATTGTAATTTTAGCTTCAGCCCGCGACTTTGTTTGCGTCGAAGTCGTAAGAGACTAGAATATATTGAAATAACACCTACTAAACTAAACATAACTGTTAAAATTTGACTGGCCTGTTAGTCTAGTGGTTAGTGACCCTGACTGCTAAGACTGAGGTCGTGGGTTCGATTCCCACCCAGGACAAATGTTTGTGTGATGAGCACAATTATTTCTTCTGTGTCTGGGTGTAATTTATCTATAATATGTATGTATTTATAAATATATAAGTATGTTTATCAGTTGTCTGATTGCCATAGTACAGGCTCTACTTAGTATGGGATCAGATAACAGTGTGTTGGTTGTCCCAAACCCTTTAATTTATACCTATTATATTTTTGTTTTCTTATTTTACCGCGTGATAACAGCCACACGGTTCGATCAATCAGGTAAAGCTATGTTTGCCGTGGTTGGGTGACCATCTTTATACTCCCAGACCACCCATACCTCGGAAAGCACGTTAAGCCGTTGGTCCCGGCCGTCAATCATGGATCTTATACAGTCGCTCCTTGAAACATACTGGTCTGGCTGCATCCGGTTAGACTTGAAGCCGACCTCAGCATAGTTGTGAAAATAAATCAAAATCAAAAGTCATTTATTCAAACTAGGCTGCGAGTTAGCACTTTTTGAACGTCAAAATTACAAACATCACTCCCCCAAAACACCCGCCCTTCACTATTCACTGGACATTCATTTTTATAAATGTTAATATTAATATAACGGTGTATATTAACATTTATAAAAATGAATGTTGTACCGGTGTACAATACAAAAATAAAGTGATTATTTGAATGTGTTTTTTTTTTTAACAAGTGATATCGCTCTCACAGAGGCTCTAAATTGTGGGTTTCCTAGGAACACGGAAAATTTGACATTTCCACCAGTATTTTCATTTTAGTGTCAAAAACGCTCCGTACCTATTTGGAGAGCCGTTATTGTGTAACCATTGTAGGACGTCACCGCTTCTATGGAAGTCAAAGTTTTAAGGACAAAGGTGACGAAACATTGGAAGGATGAAATTGAAGCCTACAACTTGTAAATTAGGGCCACCACTGGGCTACCATTTTTTTTTATGGGTGGGATATCATCAAACCACGTCTTCCATTTTAAGATTTGGGATCATATTTTGGGGTAACTGTAGTGAAAGGGAGGAGATTTTTAGGACACAGAAACGGTGTATTCGATCTATGGCAAACCTTAAAAGCACAGACAGCTGTGAACTTGTGTTTCGGTCTCTGAAGATACTGACTTTTCCATGTTTAAACATACTGGAGGTGGCAATTTTTGTAAAAACCAATCTGACCTTATTTCCGTCACTGGCCAGTATAAGAACACATAATGGCCCATTGAGATCCCAATACAAGAACTTGCTACATTCGGGTAATTACAAGACAGCACTTTTAAGGAGAAGTATTATGACAATGGGACCTATCATTTATAATAAAATACCTCATCATTTTAAGGACTGTGCTGTAAACATTTTTAAATCTAAGGTAACTGCACTACTTTTAGGTAAATGTTACTACTCCTTGAAAGACTTTTTAAATGATACGAATTTATCCAAATTATGAATTTTATAATTAATTGCAAATTTGACTTATATATATACCTGACTATCATATTACTAATTGACTTCACTTTAATTTATGTTTTGTTGACATTATTTTGTTTGTAATAATATTTTAATTTATTTAATAATTTGCATGCCGTAAGGTAGACTGTAGCCGATCTAATTAATTTATGCATAACATCTTATACCTGTACCTACATTCATAGCAAATAAAGTACTGATTCCGCTCTGGGTGGAGCGGGAGGGCGTGTCAGACTTTTAATAACTAAAACCCACCTGTGTTCCTTCAATTGCCCATATGCCAGGGCCACGGTAACTCTTTCGTACAGATCTCGCGACCCTGGCAGGACTGAGCTTCCACTGCTCTCAAAGAAGTGGAGAGGAAGTCGGAAATTACCACATGGGAACGTACTACCGGGATAAAAGTTTCCCTCGCCCTAACCCAGGTTATGGTCTATTAATATGTGTACAGGTAACAGACATACATACAGACAGACAAAAAAACTGACGGAAAGAGTACCTTCCGCATTTATTATGTCAGATTGTATTTATAATCATCATTTCAGCCGAAACACGTCCACTGCTGGACATAGGCCTCCCCCAAGCACCGCCACTTCGACCGATTCTGTGCATCTCACATCCAATAGATTGCTGCGGCCTTAACCAGGTCATCAGTCCATCTCATGGGAGGTCTTCCAACGCTACGTCTTCCAGTGCGGTGGCGACCACTCCAGAACTTTCCGGCCCCATCGCCCATCTGTTCTTAAAGCAATGTGCCCTGCCCACTGCCACTTAAGTTTGGCAATTCTTCTATTTGGGATTTATAGTAATTTTGTCAAATTAAAGGTCGAAGTTTGCATGCAAAGAGCTAGTTTTACTATTATGTTATTAGTACAAGTAAGGTATGTTAATTAATCGTTGATCTTCGATGCGCTCCGTTGAGGTGGTTTTAACTTAACAACGTTCTATCCGAGCCGGTAGAGAGCACTTCATGTGACGAGGCCAACACTTCAAGGGTAGTGATGTGTTCAGCTGCTGTCGATACAATAGACAGATCAGACCTTTAGTCGAGTCAGCTTATGCCGTTGAGCTGATCATGACCAAAAACTGGCTCACGTGCAGTCACACACATGAACGCGTGCAGTTGAATGCACGAGATTGGTTACTTAGCTAGTATAAGCCTGACTTTAAAACTCCGTACTACGCTAGGCCAGAACAAGGTCAAAGTGTTTAAGTTCTACGCAGAGATGTTCAGAATAATGCACTGAATCCATGGGAACAGGTTATGAGTTGAAGTTTCAGAATCCTTCTGTATCAAATGCCGATTTCAAACACTGTGTCAATCGAATGCTTGTCAGTTTAGTATATATAATCAGCCTGTATTGTACCACTGCAGGGAAAAGGCCTCCCTTACCTTTGTTCACTCAACTTTATCCTGAGCCAATAAGGACCCTCATGTAGGCGTCGACTTCGTCCCGCCATCTACGCCTGAGTCTTCCGCGATGCCGTATGACGTTTTTGGGGACCCAAATTGTGGTGTTCTTAGCCCACATTGCATTCGAAATGCGGAAAACGTGTCCCGCCCAGTCCCAATCAGGGTTGGCTGCTTTTTGGATGACAACATCAAATCAAATCAAAATATTTTTTATTTCATATAAACCTACATGGGCACTTATGAAACGTCAGAAGCTAGGTGCACGGTGCCAAATAGTTGGTTCCTATGGAGAAGAGCCGGCAAGAAACTCCACGGTTACTCTTTTAAAAATAATTAGTTTTAACAATTGTTTCAAATTACAGTGTTAATAGGTATGGGAGGACGGTGTAGGCCTGTCAACAAGTACCAGGTACTGAATAAGATAGAAAATTGTCTACAGTCTACAACGTGACGTCTTCGAGATTTGTGTCTTAGAGCGCAGTAACGTGTTCCTTATCCATTCGGTAAGTTTAACTCCGAGGATACTTAATAAATGATCATATTTGACAGATGTCGCCGATGGAACCTTAGTCGTAAAAGGCGACTAAGGGACTTACTAGAAAATGGGCAGCAGCGTTCTCTATGCATTTTACCACCATACTGCGATCTCTAACCCGCCTGCCAAGCGTGGCAATTATGGCAAAGCCCCCGAAATTGGGGGAGGCCTAAATCCAGCAGTGGACGTCTTACGGCTGAAATGATGATGATGATAGTATTTATTCACGTCAGCACATTGCCCCAGCTTAAATAACAGACAACTAGTGTTTGACGCAGGTTTTCTACTGGACTACTGGACTGGTTCACTGACCCACCCGTTCTATCGACAATCGATACTGGTACCATTTCCCCATCCCTAAACGCAAAATGATGAGCATCACATCGTTGTGATCGCCGCGTTTCGTTGGCTTGCTTCCAAAACGTGCGACCTAAACAAGCAATGGAACAGTAACTCATGAGAGCACGGATCTTCAGGGAAGTTTTAATGAGTATCGCATTACCTTATCAGACTGTTCGATGGAGGCTCGAGTTTTATTGTGGAACATGATTATGATACTTTTCGCCTGTCTTTAATGGGCTTAAGAACTTTTGAAGATTAAAAATCAAAGGATTGTGTAAAACAACCGACTTCCAAAAATAAACAACAAAGTTCAAAATAAAACTAATTTCGGAAGTTGGTGACAAAAAAAAACCAATACAAAATCAAAGACAGCGACTTCCGAAATTAAACTATTTTTAACCGACTTCAAAAAAGGAGGAGGCTATCAATTCGACTGTATTTTTTTATAATATTTTTTTTTAATGTTTGTTACCTCATAACTTTTGACTGGATGAAGCGATTTTGATGATTCTTTTTTATTTGAAAGCTGGTGCTTTCCGAATGGTTCCATTTTAATTTAGTTCCATTTGGACAATGGGGTCCATGTGAAAACCACATAAGTCTTAGATTTGCATTAAGTATTTGCGCGACAAATGAACGAATAACGCGATTAGATTAGTGCGGGGTACATAACTTAAAAGTTAAAAATAAAAACTTTTTACAAAAAAACTAACAACCGACTTCCTTAAAAAGCACTACAAAGTCAAAAATAACTTTAATTTCGGAAGTCGGTGGCAAAAAAAACCCTTAAATACAGATCCTAAGACACCGAATTCCGAAATTAAAGTTAGTTTTGACTTTGTAGTGTTTTTTTTCAGTATGTTGTGTTTAGTGGACTTTTTCATGCGTAAAACACAATTACAAAAAAATGCACGTCGATAAAATTTATATATGTAATATAGGTTAGGTAGTAGATAAATATGTAGATAAAAGTAAATAATTTTTGTCTTATAAATTATTTCAAAAGGCTTGATATATGGACTAAAAGTTTGTGTGGAAAACTCAGCATTTCAAAAGTTAGAAATTAAAAAAAAAGTTTCAGCATTTAAATAATGAGTACGAGGTGCGCAAGAATTGCCAGAACCACCACTAGAAAGCCTACTTTTGAATAAAAAAACAGCACGCATATTGGGTCACCCGTTTTAGAGATACGGTGCCACAGACCAACACACAAACAAACACACATAAAGGTCAAACTTATAAGATCCCTCTTTTTGTGTCGGGGGTTAAATACAACACAGTACTACGCAGCTATCCACCACACTCTTTAAAAACTCAATAACTTCAGAGAGGGTTGAAAATATCAGGATATTGTCGCCCGCCTTTGTCTCAGTCTGTTTGCACGCCGGCAATATCACAGCGTTTGTACTCGATGCTATCGCCATAGCGAACTAATATCGGTTGTACATAGATATAGGCTGTATATACCATAGCCTGCCTACGTAGAATTCAATTATTTTGACGTTGGAATCTTCGTTGAAATAGTTCGTAAAGGCTTTGTGGTCTGTGACGGTTTTGAATAATTTATTTTGCGTCATTAAGAAGTTTGATTTATAGGGTTGATATATAAGGTTGTTGAGAGCAGTGGTGGCCCAGTGGCCCAGTGGCCATCGGCCTCAACTTACGAGGTCGTGGGTTCGAACCCAGGCAGGCGCTTTACTTTGTTTAAATTATGTCACCACTACTGTTCTCAAAATGGTGAAGAAAAACATCGTGAGGAAACCGGCATGTCCTAGTACCAAAAATTTGAAGACACGTGCCAGTTACCAATCCGCACTGGGCCTGCGTGGTAGATTACGGCCCACTCAATCTCACCGAGAGGAGGCCTGTGTCCCAGCAGTGGGCAAAATATAGGCTGATGATGATGATATAAGGTTATAAGGTTAGCTAGAGTGAAAATCCAGACGGGATGGGTGTCATGTCTAGAATAACGATACCCATTTTGTTTTTTTGAGTTTCTCTACCTGTTTAAATTAGTCTTGGATGGTAATTAATTTTGCCTTTTAAGTATAGCTCATTACATTTTACTTTGTATGTATACAGGGTCAAATTAAAACTTTACCCACGTATTGGCGTATTGGGTATTGATATAAAAAACAAATGGAATAAAAAAATAATTTCTTCATTCGATTGGCGAAGGGCGAATTGTTTTACGAATTTCCGAAATTTGCTGTCTAATGTACATGTCAGTGTGAATTAAAGATATTAATATGAACAAAGTTGGAATGATGGGCAAAATATTTTTTTTACTTTGTTAGTTTTTTTTTTAATATGTAGATACCCAACACGTGGATAAAGTATTGCCAGCTAATTTAATTTCACCCTGTATAGGTTGTCAGGGACATGGTTGCGCAACCGGGTAACATGGATTCTGAACGCCTGCGTTGAAATTTTTCGTCGGATATTAAAGCAAAAAATTTAGAAAGGAGTCCCTAGGCGCCAAACATTCTTTTTCAAGCTCAAGGATTTTGAAAGTAACTCAAGTGTCTTAAAACTTGATAAATCCTAAACCTTTATACGTCTAAAGATCGTTGCCATAATTATTAAGTTGTCTCTAAGGCTAAGTAGAAAGTGTTTCAGAAAGTTTCAAGAAGTCTGTGCTTAGTAGGTAGTAAAAAAATATGGAGAAAGTTTGAGAGCCCTAGAGTGTATTTTGTAATAACTAACTTTCCTTTTTTTGATAATTTTTGATACACTTGGATTATCTGTATATTCCCTATTGTAAGATTTTGAACTTACGTACTCAATACACTATTTGACAATCTGCAAAATAATGAATTATTTATTATCTACCACCACTGCGAGCCAGGACTTCTCGCTGCTAACCATCTATACTCTGTTTATTATAACATTAGAAAAAAGAGGCTCGCAGAAGCAGGAGTACGAAACCTTTTTTTTTCAAGTTAATTTCAAACAATTTAAATAAATAATGTGAGCTTTTTTGTAACAATGTATGGCATGCATACAGGGTGTCCAGTAAATAGCACGACATACTGCAGGGGGTGATAGCTTGGGTCACTACCTATCAATACAACACAATATATGTTCAGCAAAATCTTACTTATTTTTTTTTCACCACTGTAGGTTAAACTTAATTGATAAGAAAATAGTTCTGTGCAAATTTAAACAAAAAATAGTATTTCTTGAAAACATTCTTGTCTTTGATAGAAAAAAGACTTATCAATGAGTAAAGTAACTATTCACGAATAATTTAATGTAAAAAAAAGTACTAGAAAAGGATTTTTTCATTACGAGATGCTTAAAAATCTGTTTCAAGGTAGAGATTTTTCGGTATTTCGGAAAATTTTGTAACACTGTAAATCCGTAAGATTTTGCTGAACATATATTGTGTTGTATAGATAGGTAGAGACCCAAGCTATCACCCCCTGCAGTATGTTGTGCTATTTACTGGACACCCTGTATAATAAAGCATTTACTATCGATCTACTCGTCACAAGGCTTGGATAGGTACACGAAATGAAACAATTTTTAGTAACAATCATTTTACTAAAAAATCACTGTTCTTTTTTCTCTAGAACGAAGCGGTGTTTGTTTAAGAGCTCTTACACACGAGCGGCATGTTGCTAACGGCAAGTAACTGCAGCTGTCGACACGCGATGATGACGCTGATCTTTGAAAATGGCATGTCGCCGGCTGCAGTCAGCTGCCGGCTGCTTTCCGTTCCAACTATTTTTTAACATTATGGTATGCAATAAAGAATTGAGAATTGAGCTCTAATTCTACTTTTCTTGGGAGACAATATTTTATCCTCAAGGTCAACGTTGGGGCCACGTTTCTTTCGCTGTTGACACTGATCAGCGCTACCAGCAGTTTCAGAGTGTGCATGTTGCGCTTGCGGCATGCAAGCGGGCCTGCATTGGGATCCATAGTTCCACAAAACGTACCAGTTTGTACGAACAACACAAAACTAAGAGAGGTTTGGTATCAAAATCAGTCAAGTCCAATTCACCCAATTTGTCATTATAGTGCATAAACTAATTTTTGTTATTGGCAATATTTTTGACAACTCCGCTCAAGGCGGGTGATTCAAACGAGTCTTTTAAAACTAAACTAAACAAATATCTACCTTAGTCTCAAACAAAAAAAGTCGGATTTCAAATAAAATCTGCCGGATTTGACCAAATTTGATAGTGAGGGGCGGATTTGGCCGAATTTGATTGTCATGGCTTTGGATTTGACTGGTTTTGATTGGTTATTTATGGATTTGGCCATTTTTGTATTTGTCGTGTACGGGAGGTCAGGGGTGGTAAATTTTGGTTTCAAATATTCAGATATTCAATAAAAAAAGTAAAGAATACATAATATAAGAACACTTTATTTGTTTATTTAGAACTAAAATTAAAACTTTGTGCAACTACACAATTAAAATTAAACAATTAAATTTGGCAACTCTTCCAAAGCTTCACAATCTTCTTCTTCATAAGAATGTAATGATTCAACTGGCCTCGACAACACATCGCTGAAATATTTTAACTCTTAGCCATCCATGATAATAATAACAAAAAATTAGACTTGATCAAATGCGAACTTAATGCAAAATATTGTTTAGCACCCCTGTCTGTCAAATGTTCGTCAGTAGGACTCGAGTTGATGCAACAAACTTTACTTACCTAGAAACTTTTTGTTCATTACGCTTCCACTTAGTTTTTTGTGTCAGCCGTTTCCTAGACATTTCTGGAGCAGTTTCTTTTATTTCTCCAGTTGATTCATCCATTTTTTCTATTTATTTTCATGTAAAAACGCTAGGAATTCGATCACGACGCAAATCAAGCACTTCGACGTAAAAACAAAATGGCTGACACGCCGTACTAAATCCTTGAATCTGATTGGCTGTTATGGATTTGGCTCATTTTGTTTTGAAATAGTACTCGATTTGTCTACTTTTGATCCCAGAGTCACGATTTGCAATGGAATTTCATATAACAAACATGGATTTGGCCAATTTTGAATGACACAGAACTACAAAATGGAACGTTCTTAATTTAGCTGCATATTCAGTTTAAAAAGTAAGTTTTTTGGATTTGGCCGATTTTGATACCAAACCTCTCTTATAACGATAACAAAAAAATAACACAAAACACGAAAATTCAGCAATAACAACGAGAAAAGGCGTAGCATTCACAAGTACCAAGTGAATAACAACACAATTGACAACTGCAGAAAATTTACGCAATTTGACGGATGGTTGATAGCATAAATAGACAAAAAAAAAAACACGTGCTCCCATAACTTATGAAGGGAATACGTAACATTTTAGATTTGGTAGAATTATAGTGACGTAAAATACGGTCCCGGTACTGTTCACCCCTGCTTCTTTTAGGTTTTAAACATCGACACGACAATATAGAATGTAAAATCTAAACAATATTAAATGAAAGCCTTGTAATACTACTTAAACGGATTTTCGCCCGGCGATTACTAAAAAGTTAAACTTTTTAGACCTCCAGCCGGGCCATAGTAAAAATTAAAACTAAAGCGAAAGTCCTAAGGGTAACCCCGAGGGGGGTTCGCACCTCGGCTTAGGCGATCACTGGGGGAGAGCAGCAAGGGACATGCTGGATCTGGGTTAAATTATTTAGGGGCTAATTTAAAGCTACAGGCGCAGCATCGCGGGCTGGCTCATGCAAGGGTCGGGAGGGACTGTTAAGTCGGGGTCGCGACGACGGACCTCGGCAGCGAGGTCGGTACGATTTGTGTCTGTGTGTTGTTCTCACTGTACTGGTCTCTTTTCAACTCTCCTGGAGGAGAGTAGTGGGATCATCGGGTTCGCTGAGAATGTGCCGCGGACGGCGGACTTTACTGATACGGGAGGGGGTATAGCTAGCTGCCGCGACAACCAGAGGGTTTCAGTGGGTCACTGCTTTATCGAAGAAACGCTTTGAAGCGCGTTTCATATACTGCTGGATCGTAGGGGATCCCTACGATCCAGCAGTATATGAAATTTGATAGTGAGGGGCGGATTTGGCCGAATTTGATTGTCATGGCTTTGGATTTGACTGGTTTTGATTGGTTATTTATGGATTTGGCCATTTTTGTATTTGTCGTGTACGGGAGGTCAGGGGTGGTAAATTTTGGTTTCAAATATTCAGATATTCAATAAAAAAAGTAAAGAATACATAATATAAGAACACTTTATTTGTTTATTTAGAACTAAAATTAAAACTTTGTGCAACTACACAATTAAAATTAAACAATTAAATTTGGCAACTCTTCCAAAGCTTCACAATCTTCTTCTTCATAAGAATGTAATGATTCAACTGGCCTCGACAACACATCGCTGAAATATTTTAACTCTTAGCCATCCATGATAATAATAACAAAAAATTAGACTTGATCAAATGCGAACTTAATGCAAAATATTGTTTAGCACCCCTGTCTGTCAAATGTTCGTCAGTAGGACTCGAGTTGATGCAACAAACTTTACTTACCTAGAAACTTTTTGTTCATTACGCTTCCACTTAGTTTTTTGTGTCAGCCGTTTCCTAGACATTTCTGGAGCAGTTTCTTTTATTTCTCCAGTTGATTCATCCATTTTTTCTATTTATTTTCATGTAAAAACGCTAGGAATTCGATCACGACGCAAATCAAGCACTTCGACGTAAAAACAAAATGGCTGACACGCCGTACTAAATCCTTGAATCTGATTGGCTGTTATGGATTTGGCTCATTTTGTTTTGAAATAGTACTCGATTTGTCTACTTTTGATCCCAGAGTCACGATTTGCAATGGAATTTCATATAACAAACATGGATTTGGCCAATTTTGAATGACACAGAACTACAAAATGGAACGTTCTTAATTTAGCTGCATATTCAGTTTAAAAAGTAAGTTTTTTGGATTTGGCCGATTTTGATACCAAACCTCTCTTATAACGATAACAAAAAAATAACACAAAACACGAAAATTCAGCAATAACAACGAGAAAAGGCGTAGCATTCACAATTACCAAGTGAATAACAACACAATTGACAACTGCAGAAAATTTACGCAATTTGACGGATGGTTGATAGCATAAATAGACAAAAAAAAAAACACGTGCTCCCATAACTTATGAAGGGAATACGTAACATTTTAGATTTGGTAGAATTATAGTGACGTAAAATACGGTCCCGGTACTGTTCACCCCTGCTTCTTTTAGGTTTTAAACATCGACACGACAATATAGAATGTAAAATCTAAACAATATTAAATGAAAGCCTTGTAATACTACTTAAACGGATTTTCGCCCGGCGATTACTAAAAAGTTAAACTTTTTAGACCTCCAGCCGGGCCATAGTAAAAATTAAAACTAAAGCGAAAGACCTAAGGGTAACCCCGAGGGGGGTTCGCACCTCGGCTTAGGCGATCACTGGGGGAGAGCAGCAAGGGACATGCTGGATCTGGGTTAAATTATTTAGGGGCTAATTTAAAGCTACAGGCGCAGCATCGCGGGCTGGCTCATGCAAGGGTCGGGAGGGACTGTTAAGTCGGGGTCGCGACGACGGACCTCGGCAGCGAGGTCGGTACGATTTGTGTCTGTGTGTTGTTCTCACTGTACTGGTCTCTTTTCAACTCTCCTGGAGGAGAGTAGTGGGATCATCGGGTTCGCTGAGAATGTGCCGCGGACGGCGGACTTTACTGATACGGGAGGGGGTATAGCTAGCTGCCGCGACAACCAGAGGGTTTCAGTGGGTCACTGCTTTATCGAAGAAACGCTTTGAAGCGCGTTTCATATACTGCTGGATCGTAGGGATCCTGAGATCTAAGTGGAGATTGATATTCCTAACATACCAAGGCGCACCTGTGGCTTGTCGGAGAAAACGATTTTGGACAATTAAGTGTGACAGCTGTTATATAAATTGATTATATTTAACTCCACATCAATCTTGACTGTAATAATATTTGTTGTAATTTTATTGCAAAGTGTGCGACTAAAAGACCTTTTTTAACTTCTGTCTAATGCTATAGTAAATGGAGTATAGTGAACCATGGCTGGCTATCTTAAATTGGCTATCTTACACTCACTCCTTAAATGTGGGTACGACGCGGCTCCTCTCAAGCGGCACACTCTGCCAGCGTGTGCCGCACCGTGTCTTCCCGTCTTTCGACGCATTGGTGACACCGTCCGACTCTCTGTTTATGCGACACAGGTACTTCTCGAAGCAACCATGCTCCGAGAGCACCTGCACCATCCGAAACGACAGGGAGCCGTGCCCCCTCCCGAGTCAGTGCCCGAGTACCGTCCGGATTGCCTCGATGGTGACGAGGTAGGGGCGTGAAATCCTGACTGCAATGTACCTACCTCAACCATGACGATGAGCTATATGTTATTCTGTTTATTAGGGTAACAATGCAAAATAGTTTGTGTTTCTATTCAGTGTGTATCGATCTTTAGAACGAATATTGACATAGTTCCGTTTCGGATGCTTTATTTTGTACAATACAGGTGAGCTGGCTACAGAGTAATGTGCCACAGAGGCAACAATTTTTTTTCTACAAGTAGATCAGATACTGTTTCAAGATACGATTACTTTTATTCTAACTAATATTATAAAGGAGAAGCAGTGGTGACCCAGTGATATCGGCCCGACTTATGAGTTGTATGTAGGTCGTGGGTTCGAACCCAGGCAGGAACTTAGTGTATTGTGTAAGAAAACATAGAATACCGGCCGACGGGCATTTGGTTAGACTGGAACCTCAACATATTTGGAAAAGTCTAGGCGGAACGTGACAGTTCCTTAATATAAATTTTTGGAAACGTGGACCACAAATAAATTATCTTCATGCGAATCACCTACAAAAGATGTTTAAAATTATAGGAATTTAAAGCTATTTAAAAGTGATCTTTCGGGTGTTTTTATTCGTGCGTTTCGACTAATAATTGATTTTTAATAAATTATATTTACATTCAATTTCGTTCCCTTTACCTCTAACTACTCTATGTAATTCTCACTGTCACAATGTGTCGAGGCTTCGACAACTCGTCACGGTCGCCATTTTGGATCGGGTCGAGGGTTCGCACCGGCCAATATAGATGGCGCTATTGTGCACCCGCTTAAACTACATGCACTTTGTTCTCGTCCGGGCGTTGCGATTCCGCTGACGTGTGATGTGTTGCTACCAACATCCAACACTACTTGACCTGTACGCAAACTTCGAACACTTATCGCCACAGGTCGTTTTAAACTGGACGCTTCATGTCACAGAACATGTTTTTCAGTGCGATCGTTACCGATTCTATTTGTAGATGTATAAGGATGGTTTTTGATTGAATTGAGAACATTTAAATTTGTAGAGCTATTATTTCGTGACTATTGAGAATGAGCTGTCGATGGTGACGTATTGTAGGCTTTTCACTGTTCAATTGCAATTTGATAGCGGGAATCGGAGAGAGATTTTAGTTTGATTTTAGCGGGATCTCTAATAATGGCAACGGTTGGTTGTGATCTATTGTGTTCGATGTATCGAAGAGTAATTAATGTTCCAGCAGTAATTTTCTATTTAAGCCTATGGTATGCTGTGGACGGCTTCAATAACATGATTATGTACTGGAGTCTATACTCCGTTTTAGTACCGTACGTGGCTTTAAATTACGAGTAACAGAAACGATTCAGCTTCGTAGAACGTCATCTTTTAACACTCATACCAGAAAGAGACAATCTCTTCCAGTATAGATCAATGTTTTTAAAGTTCTGTACCCGAAGCATAACTAACGAGAGGGTTATTAATAGGCCTCCGCTGTCTGTCAGCGGGCTGTATCACATGATTCGTAATATGTGGACAATTGAAA
The DNA here is from genome assembly GCA_947507805.1 of Aporophyla nigra. Classification (NCBI taxonomy): domain Eukaryota; kingdom Metazoa; phylum Arthropoda; class Insecta; order Lepidoptera; family Noctuidae; genus Aporophyla; species Aporophyla nigra. The sequence goes on along the minus strand of OX382297.1, from coordinate 23,210,168 downwards.
TCTTCACAGAATGTGTATTTCTGTTGCCGACAACAAATACCTAATAAAAATAAAAACAAAGTTATAAAATAAAAGGGGTCTCCATATAAGAAACGTGTTTTTTTCGGCGGCTTTTTCCGGACCCTTCATGTACGAGTTCGACTCGCAAATGGGCGGTTTTAACTACTTTCGATTACTGGTACAGTAGGCTGTACGTCTGTGGTAACAAAACCAGCATAAATTAGAAAAATAACTTTTATTGGCAGGTATCACAGGCTCATAGTGTGTTAGTATTACAAGTAACTTAAATATTAAAACATTATAAAAACAATGACAAAGCATTCAATAAACAGGAAGTTTTATCAAGCCCCATGTCTGATATGTAACTTGATAAACCTATCCAGTATAGGCTCTTCTATACTGACTGAAAATACCTTCAGAATGCTATTGTTGTTTCCCCTAACTCTGCGTATTATTGACGCCCATTACATAGGTAAAACAGACTAGTGTCCGTAACTCCACGTCAAAACGCGTATTTTGCGTATCGACGCCATTTTCTTGGACATGACTGCGAAATAATCATCAGCGTACATCTGTGAAGCACTGCAGCAAGAAGGAAGCCTCAAAAGCCCTAGAAGGCATATTATTACAACAAACAGGCGTGCCAGCGTGTTTCTCCTCGCAGTCATTGCCCCGCGCCCCCTATCTGTAACTATTACTATAAAATCCTCTGTAAGAATCAGGATAAGCTGACATCTTTTTCTATTGAATCTTCATACTACGCCAGGTCAGATCAAGGTCACAGTTTTATCACAGAGTTGTGGCCGACAGAACGTGAAAAAAAAAAAGAATTTACAAAATATGAAGACCAACCCTTTCCACGGTATCGTTTCCATATTTTTGAAGGTAGGTAATGTCTTTAGAGGGTAGAAATTAATTTACCGAGTACATAACACGGTTTAGTGATGTTGTTTTTAGCTGAGCGTTGTTTGGGTGTGGTGGCAGTAGTCAGTGTTGAAATAGCACTGACCATATTAGCGATTATAATGAAATTGAACAGTTAGTAAAGTTTTATAGTATACTATCTTTTGCCAGCGGCTTCGCCTACTTAATGATCAGAAATTATCCCACGAGAACTGTTACCCGGAATAAAAGTGTAATATGTATTAATCCAGGTTGTAAAGTATCTGTGTGCCAAATTTCATTCAAATCCGTGCGGACGTTTTTGCGTGATTGTGTAACACACATCTAAACATACAAATGTTCACATTTGGACGTAGTTAAGCAAAAAGGATCTAATCCACAACATGGTGAAAAACGAGTTAAGTGGCTCAAACTGATCCAAATTATACATACTACAGGTCAGTAAAAACTACTTAGGTTTCTTATTTTCCTGGCCTGTTGGTCTAGTGGTTAGTGACCCTGACTGCTATGCCGGAGGTCGTGGGTTCGATTCCCACCCAGGACAAATGTTTGTGTGATGAGCACGATCATTTGTTCTGTGTCTGGGTGTAATTTATCTATAATATGTATGTATTTAGAAATATATAAGTATGTTTATCAGTTGTCTAGTACCCATAACACAAGCTCTGCTTAGCTTGGGACTAGATGGCGTTGTGTGATAGTTGTGGATTATTATTATTATTATTATTTTAATTTTTAAGCATCAACAATCAATTTAAACTTACTGGTTCTTAAATAGTATTTGTAACGTAACCTGTTAATATACCTTTACTAATAAAAAAAAAGTGTTAATATTCCATTGAACATTTAAAAAAAAACCTGTTATACTTCAATCATCAGTGTCTCAAAAGTAACTGGGTGTGAATTGGATCCTTTTCGCTTAACTGTTTCCATTTATAAAATGAGTAGGATTAAGTCGCATGTAGTTATGGTAAAGTCCAATGTAATATAAGTGGCAAAGGGTTGACGAGTTCCACAGTAACTTGCCTTATTTTTTATTGCGATTTTTAAGATTTTTGTTTTAGTAGAACTCCAGGGACCGTGGACAGACGTATTTGATATAATTTCAAGTTGATACCTTCACGCGTTCCTGATCAAAAGCGTCTTGAGAGACAGATAAAACGGTCGGATATCATCATCATCATTTCAGCCGAAAGACGTCCACTGTTGGACATAGGCCTCCCCCAAGCACCGCCACTTCGACCTGTTTTGTGCTTCGCGCATCCAACGTATTCCTGCGGCCTTCACCAGGTCATCGGTCGGATATACATCGAAGTAATCCTATATGGGTTCCGTTTTTCCTATTGCGATATCGGGAACACTAAAAAAATAATTTACGAACTCAATACTATACCATCGACCAGTGACCTTGTAGTCAGCTGTACCTAGAAATGCCCGCGAACAGTGGCACCGCGCCTCACTCATGCCCCGCGAACCTTTCTGTGTAAACGATAATTTTCTTTCTTTTTATTACTATTTGCTTTTAGGCACAATTTTATAGTCCGCTGGGAGCGCAATTATGCCCCGAGCCTTATGGTAAGCATCTCTTTATGTAGTAAAATCAAATTCTCTTTTGTATGACATTCGGTTGGATGTAGGAATGCTTTTTGCTGTTGTTGTTATGGTTAGAGTAATTCGGGGTAAAGGGTAAGTAAATAGTAGTAAGCGGTAAGTTTTTAGTCTGTGATGGGGTGAATTGGTAAGTGGTAGTTGGTAATTGGTTGGGTGACTGCCTCATTGGTGTAGTTGGTCGCAAGCTGCTGAGCATGAGGTCTTGGTTTCGGTAAAAGTGGAAGAAAAAACCGGCCAAGTGCGAGTAGGACTCGCGCACCGAGGGTTCCGTACAAACCTGTAGATATTCACGGTTTATCCATAAGGTTTATGTTTATGAAATGAAATGTTTTTTTAAATTTTTTTATATTTGAGTTGATTGAATGAAAGATAAATTGGGGATTACGATTTATGACGTATTAAAAAAAAACTACTTACTAGATCTCGTTCAAACCGATTTTCGGTGGAAGCTTGGATTTATGGTAATGCACATCATATTTTTTCAGTTTTATCATTTTCTTATTGTAGAAGTTATAGGGACACACACACACAAATTTTACCACTTTGGAAGTGTCTCTCGCGCAAACTATTCATTTTAGAAAAAAACCGGTCAAGTGCGAGTCGGTCTCGCGCCCGGTGGGTTCCGTACAAACCTGTAGGTATATAAGTAAAAGTTCACCCATTACGACAATCGAGTCGTAGTTCTGTTCTGTTTCTTGGCTTGGTTTTATTTCTGTCTGCGTTTTGTTCTGTTTATTATATGATGTAACTAAAAATTTACGGTTTTCGCAATTTTTCCTATATCAGTGCTATAAAACGTTGCTTCGTACCAAATTTCAAAATTCTAGATCGACTGGAAGTACCCTTTAGGTTTTGATTCCCTTGCGAGTTTCGAAAATTTATGGAAATTTGCGGTATAAACGGCTATTTCTTTTGATTGCGTTAGCTTAGAAGTTTGATTTTTTCACAGCTCCAAGGAACAGTAGACTTGAGTATTTGATATAAATTTCAGCTTGATACCTCCACGCGTTCCTGAGAAAAAGGGTCTTGACAGACGGACGGACGGACGGACGGACGGACGGATGGACGGACGCACAACAAAGTGATCCTATATATATATATGATAAGGGTTCCGCTTTTTCCTTTTGAGGTTCGGAACCCTAAAAACGGGCAAGTGCGAGTCGGACTCGCGCACAGAGGGTTTCGTACAAACCTGTAGGTATTCACGGATTATGTTTATGAAATAAAATGTTTTTTATTTTTTATTTTTATATTTGTGTTAATTGAATGAAAGGTAAATTGCGATTTACGATTTATGACGTATTAAAAAAAAAACTTACTAGATCTCGTTCAAACCAGTTTTCGGTGAAAGTTTACATGGTAATATACATCATATATTTTTTTTAGTTTTATCATTCTCTTATTTTAGAAGTTACAGGGGGGGGGGGGCACACATTTTACTACTTTGGAAGTGTCTCTCGCGCAAACCATTCAGTTTAGAAAAAAGTGATATTAGAAACCTCAATATCATTTTTAAAGACCTATCCATAGATACCCCACACGTATAGGTTTGATGAAAAAATATTTTTTGAGTTTCAGTTTTAAGTATGGGGAACCCCAAAATTTATAGTTTTTTTTCTATTTTTGTGTGAGAATCTTAATGCGGTTCACAGAATACATCTACTTACCAAGTTTCAACAGCATAGCTCTTATAGTTTCGGAAAAAAAGTGGCTGTGACATACTCGGACAGACAGACAGACAGATATGACGAATCTATAAGGGTTCCCTTTTTTGCCATTTGGCAACGAAACCCTAAAAAATGGTATTAAAAACCTCAATATCATTTTTAAAGATCTATCCATAAATACCCCACACGTATGGGTTTAATGAAAATAAATCTTTGAGTTTCAGTTCTAAGTATGGGGAACTCAATAATTTATTGTTTTTTTTTCTATTTTTGTGTGAAAATCTTAATGCGGTTCACAGAATACATCTACTTACCAAGTTTCAACAGCATAGCTCTTATAGTTTCGGAAAAAAGTGGCTGTGACATACTCGGACAGACAGACAGACAGACATGACGAATCTGTAAGGGTTCCATTTTTTGCCATTTGGCAACGGAACCCTAAAAAGAAGAAGTGGAAGTGGAGTGTGGTAGTAGTTTTTTGTGTGTTATTGTGTTTTTCTATCTGGAATTTCTAGATTGCAGCCCGGAGTCTAGTCTTGTGCCCGGTTGATAGCAATAAGCTCGCCCTGCACCCTAATTGCGAAACGCACAATTTATCAGAATCTGAATGGGATTGAAGATTATTTCTAAATCATTGCGTCATTTGTTCGAATAAATTGTCGGCTCAGCAACGTAAATAACGCAATGAATGTTGTTTAACTATGAATATTAAACCGATTCCTACCGATAAAAAGTTCCGCAATTACCCCTCTGTTTTACATGGGACTTCAACAAAATTGGCGAAATGCGGGTGTACCTATTTATATATTAAGAGGCTTAAGGCGAGGTGATTCAACACTCATACAGATTTGAGGGGGTGAGGTGCGGGGAAATCCGCAGGGCGCCTCCCGCGCGTCCTTCTTGTCGAACTCGTTAGCGCGCCAAAAGTTCGGGCGGCGCGGCGGCGGCGGCGGCGTAGCACAGACAGGTCATAGTGTAGCGACATCAGTATGTCCACAGTATTAGAAACCACAGAAAAAAAGATAATACGAGAACATGACGAGAACAAATATGTTTATTTATTTGTTTCTAAAACTATTTACATAGTTCTTGATTGAATCCTCGTTGGAACATTTGTATCCAGCTGCTAATTCTATCAAGTGTATCCCACTAATATTAAAAATGCGAAACTTCGTGAGTATGGATGTATGGATGGATATTTGTTACTCTTTCACGTAAAAATACTGAACGGATTTGGATGAAATTTAGCACGCAGATAGTTTATAACCTGGACTAACATTATAAATGCGAAAGTTTGTGAGTGTGGATATATGGATAGATGTTTGTTACTCTGTCACGCAAAAACTACTGAACGCATTTGGATGAAATTCAGCACGCAGATAGTTTATTTTATAACCTGGACTAATATTATAAATGCGAAAGTTTGTGAGTATGGATGTATGGAAGTATGGATGGATGTATGTTACTCTTCAACCAAAACTACTGAACAGATTTGGATGAAATTTGGCACCCAGATAGTTTATAACCGGGATTAATACATTGGGTCCTTTTTACCCCGGTAGTACGTTGCCGCGGCATAATTTCCGACCTCCAAGTAGGCCCCCATCCTTGTCAAAGCTGGTCACATTTGTGAGAGACCCTCTCCCTTGTGTAACGTCACATATTGTGCAATTTAACATCTAGACATTGAAACAGCAGTTCCGAAATTGGTTTTACTTCCATTTCAAATCAAACATTTGTTTCAATCAAAACAATCACGTAATATGTTAAAAATTGCAAAATGGCAGAACTATATAAAAATAAAGAAAAAAAATTTGCCAGGGTTACCAGGACAGCAAAAAAACTGTCTTCGAAAACTACGCTGACATACGTCACAAAAAACGCTGACATACGACATAAACTACGCTGACATACGTCACAAACTACGCTGACATACGTCACAAACTACGCTGACATACGTCACAAACTACGCTGACATACGTCACAAACTACGCTGACATACGTCACAAACTACGCTGACATACGTCACAAACTACGCTGACATACAACACGATTCCATTGAAAACCAAACTGGAATCGTGTTGTATGTCAGCGTAGTTTATGACGTATGTCAGCGTAATTTGTGACGTATGTCAGCGTAGTTTATGTCGTATGTAAGCGATTTTTGTGACGTATGTCAGCGTAGTTTTCGAAGACAGATTTTTTGCTGTCCTGGTAACCCTGGCAATTTTTTTTTCTTTAATTTTATATATTTCTGCCATTTTGCAATTTTTTCATATAACGTGATTGTTTTGTTTGTGAAACTACGCTGACATACGACATAAACTACGCTGACATACGTCACAAACTACGCTGACATACGTCACAAACTACGCTGACATATGTCACAAACTACGCTGACATATGTCACAAACTACGCTGACATACGTCTCAAAATTCGAAACACCCTAAAAAATAGAAAATAAATAATAGTTTAAAAATACTAAAAAATACGATTCCATTGAAAACCAAACTAAGAAGTACAAATTAATGGAAATAAAGCGTGGGGTGGGTATTTTTTATTGATATTCAGGCACCTCACGCTTTTTTCCATTGTTTTGTACTCTTTACTTTGGTTTTCAATGGAATCGTGTTGTATGTCAGCGTAGTTTGTGACGTATGTCAGCGTAGTTTGTGACGTATGTCAGCGTAGTTTGTGACGTATGTCAGCGTAGTTTGTGATGTATGTCAGCGTAGTTTGTGACGTATGTCAGCGTAGTCAGTTACAAACAAACATCCAAACAAACAAACATAAAAACATACAAGTGAAGCTAATATAAAGCGTGTAAAAAAAACCCGACGTCGATCGTTCCCTCCGCGAAAATAAATTGTCAAAAAAATAGAAACATTGTAATTACATCACAACAATTCGCGGTGCATGTGGCGGCATTTATCAAAGAGGTCTCAGGCGGTCCGCGCGGGACACTGTGGATCGTGTGTAAACTCGCCCACAAAATAATTTGAACCTTATGCTTACAAAAATAAGGTTAATAGTTTATATTTCGTGTTTTATTAGTTACTTTTGCGTTTGGTCACGTGATCGCACGGAAAGCACTGACATAGGTCCACCGTCTAAGAGCGCCAACGCGCGACTAACGGACTGAAATTGGCAAGGAAAGTGGATGATCTCCCGATTTTGGTAGGTATTTTAACATAGCAATTATTATAATGATTTTATCAGGACAAACTCAGCGCCTAGACCTAAACAATCTTATTACCTTTTCATTCACATAAGAAATAATAAAAAAACGTTTGGTTTGTAGCTATAAAATTGGTTTTAAATTACGATAAGAGGTATCTTTGGGTTTTTTTTCTATCGAGCAAAGTTAACTTAATCGTGTTTCTGAAAGTAACCACACATCCGTCAGATCCTTAAATTTGACATATATTTTTTTCACAATTGTATAACACTATTTTCCATGTTTTTCCATTGATTCAAAAACTAGTGAGCGCGGACTCTGTTGGATTATAGCGTCTTAATAGTTAAACCTCTGCTCAAGTATTCGGGAAACAAAGCTTGATGAATAATTTAATTTTTGCAAGTGGGTTTGTACGGACAGCCACAAATCAAGCTATACATTTCCAGTATAAGCTGACATCTCATTGTACGAAAAACCTATACGATGCGAGGTCAGCTAACGTTGGAAATGTATAGCTTGACCTGTAACCGTATGTACAAACACTTTTACACATCAATCATATTTTTAAAACTTGATGGGGTCGGCGTTTCTTATCTGACTACCTTGAGAAGAAAGGCCGAAACAAACTCAGAGGTCACATTTCTTTTGTAAAGTCACCAATTTGTCCCAAGTAAGGATATGAACTATATTATATAGATTAAATTCGTATTATTAAAGATAGCGCAAAACCTACCCAAACTCAGTTAATAAAATTAATAAAGAACCGCTAAGCATACCTTGCGCATTAAAAAGGAATTTTCTAAATAGATCCACAATTGCCATGCCAATTGGGGAGATAAATACAAAAAAGAAAGAGAAAACGTCCTCCATTTTGTAGTCAACAAATCAATCATCCGCCAGTATAAATAGCTCTGGCACTCTGATTACCCTCGAGGAGGATTACCGTGATGACTACCCTCCGTCTTCTAATTTCCTTTGACTTAATTACCTTTATTGAGCGAATTAATTTTAATAAATCATGATTAATTAGAATGGATTTCCCAGTTAAGTTGAGGACACACTTGGAATTGCGGCACTTTAAAATGTAATAAATTATAATGTAGCCTTATAACTCTGCCAGGTTCGCGAGATTTGTTCGAAAGAGATACAGTGACCCTGGCATATAGGCAACTGAAGGAACACGGGTGGGTTTTAGTCTTTACAAGTCTGACACGCTCTCCCACTCCATCCAGAGCGGGAGAAGTCATTTTATGATTTCCTACAAAAAAAAGCCTTATAAATATCTATCTACTTTTGTGTTATGCTTTCTTGTTATAGGTATGTGATTTTTATCCAGGGTCCTATTTAGTAAAACTGACAATGCGACAGAAATGTCAAAAAATGGCATAATTGTCATATATTTACGAAAACTGCGTTTTGCAGAAAATTTTCGTATTATCGCCTTATACCTGAAGGGGCTCGTGAGCAAATTAAAACAGCCGCACGGGTCGAACAAAGGTTAAGCTTCACTTACTGCGGTAGGTTGGTGGATGGAAGATCATCCATTACATATCTAGACCCTTCCGTGCCTCAGAAAGCACGTTAACCCGTTGGTCTAGGCTGTTATTTGTAGATTTTTGATAGTGGTAACGGGTGTCAGATGCCCAGACAACCTCGTACAACCAGTTTACCAAAGGGAATCGTGTTACCCAGCAACTGTGCTGTGCAGGTCAGTTAGGTAGTCGCACCATGTGAAATAATGGTACGCAGCTCCATCCGCTTAGACTGGAAGCTGCCCCTATAAGGCAGGCAGATCGATTGACCAAGTCTGACTAATTATGATGCTGTTTTTATTTGTCGACTGCTGAGAGTGGGGTCCCGGGTTCAATTTCCAGGTCAGGCAAAGTGATGTGGGGTTTTTTCATTACGAATTTCCTAGTAGCACACAGTTCGGAGTTTTGGAAGTTGGCTGTGTGATAGCTCTGTGCCTCACCTGATCTCTCTCCTATCGTGTTGGATTGCCGTCCCATAGGACAATGAAAGTGAAGGAACCGTGAACCCTGTGTCGGCGCACACACTTCACACTATAATCTCTCCCGCGCCGATGGCTGGAATACGATCTGGATGACCATATACTATAGTCTATTGTATCATCTAACGTATCATAATAAATCATCGTCTATTGGTAGGTTATTTATCTAATTTAGGTTTTCAAAACATAGGCAGTCTTTTCACCCTCACGTCCCTAGCCACCGCAGGAGGAGAAGCCCCGGGCGTTGGGAGTCCATAGTGGACTCCCAGTCACCGCAGGTGCGGACTTGCGGATGGCGAGCAATGGGCAGCTCGCCGCCCGGTAAGAACCAGGCCCGTGTCGACAGTACGTTGTGTTCCACGCGTGCCTCATAGAGATGTCAGCACAATTGCAGGTGTCCGCTAAGACCGATGCCTGCCAGGATCACGGATTTTGGAGTTCGAAAGAGTTACCGTGGCCGTGGCACAGATAACTGAAGGAAAATGGGTGGGTTTTAGTCAGTAAGAGTCCGACACGCCGCCCCGCTCCGCCTAGAGCCAATTGATGATTTCCCAACCAGAAAAAAAAAGGTTGCAAAAACAAGCCTTTTAATATCAAACATTTCTACTATGCTTTGATAGGTATAGCTTATACTCTCTATTCAATAAATCGCCATTGAAAACGAGTACGTTCTTCAATATTTTGTAAATAAAACTATTTGTAGGTTTAGTTGTAATTGCTTTACAACTTTCACAACAATTTCAATAAAATTTAAACTTGACTGTAGTTTAAACTTTCTATCATAAATATTCAAATAGACTTTGTTGTTTTTTATGGTTTTGTTGTTAACTCGCATTAATCGGGTGAATCGTCGACTTTTAACATCAATACATACATAACCAGCCTATAATGTTCCCACTGCTGGGACAACCAGGCCCAGTGCGACTTGCTAAGTCATTGCCGGTTTTGCGAGCAGTGGCGATGAATGAATCAGGGTACAAACCTATGATATACAACTCGTAAGATGCGGCCGATTCCACTCGGCCACCACAACCGCTTTGAATAAATCGTTAAGGAAACAACGAAAAGTTAAAGAAAAAGTCCACTAACTTAATTATCTATACAAATATCTATACAAATAAATAAAATTGGAGTGTCTGTTTTTAATATTAAGATAACCACTTTTTACTAAGTGTATATGGATGTATACACGATACCTATACTAAAACAACATTTTTTACAATTTTTGTCTGTCTGTCTGTCTGTTCGTTCCCGCTAATCTCTGAAATGGCTGGACCGATTTTGACGGGACTTTCACTGGCAGATAGCTGATGTAACAAGGAGTAACTTAGGCTATTTTTATTTTAGAAAGATTCTTTTATTTTAGAAAAAAAATAACTATCTTCGAAAACTACGCTGACATACGTCTCAAAATTCGAAAAACCCTGGCTGAATCCTACGAAATAGATCAAAATAATGTACTACAGTATTGTACACCTTAAAAAGGCCTACAAAAATGTCCTCAATGGTATATGTCTATCTCATAGGGATAACCCACAATAACCATTTTTTATCTTTTACTTTTTACGAGAAATAAGGGCTTATTTACGAAGCGATTTTAAGCAATACAGCATTAATCCTTATCCAATTAAGTACCTTAAATACATTGTGCATTTAATATAGATCAATATGGCCCTTTACAGCATGTAATTTAAATGAATATCTTAGAAGATATTAGAGATTTAAAAAGTGGGCGCAGAGCGCGTTGGCAGGGGCCGGGTAGTACAGGATAAGTAGGATTGTAATTCATATTACTTTGGCTTCATAGTAATTGCAAATATCATGTGTGTTCATTATACTCAAAATAAACCTAATAGTATTATTCCAAGTAAGAGACCGCGAAATGGCTTAGATGTTTATATTTTTGGATGTTTGTTTCTCAATGATGCAAAGACGGCCAAACGGATTTAGTTCGAATTTGGCACAAAGATATAGGTATTATATCATGGATACGTAACAGATAGGATACCTACTTTATCCCGGTAGTAGGTTCCCGGGTGATATTTTCCGACAGCTATACGGGCCAAGCCACTGGCAAAAGTACTATTCCTATAATTATGTTCGGTGTCTGGTAAATGATTGAGTGTCTGTATAGGTAAAATAGGAGCGTTAAAAAAACCAGGAAGACTTATATTCAACTAAACCAAGCCCTATGTCACAGTCTTCTTACTCTGAATACTATTACTTTTATTTTAAAAACAACAACACACGTGATGTTCTCATAAACTATGAATCCTAAGTAATATGAGTTATAATCCTACTACTAATAATATTATAATCCTACTACTAATAATATTATAAATGTGTAAATATGTATGATTGGGTGTTTGTTTCTCAATCACGCAAAAATGGCTGAATGAATCTGGATCGAAAATAGCACACAGAGTCTATATTACCTATATAACCTGGAATAACACATTCTTATCGCGGTAGTACGTCCTCTTGCATTAATTTCCGACATCCACGCGGGCGAAGCCGCGGGCAAAAGCTAGTATGAAATAAAAAACGTGACAGTTGCTTAATACATATTTCTGGAATTATCGATTCGCCGACAACTAAATTAACTTTGTGCGACTCACCTATAGAAAATAACATATGATTCACTCGTTTCAGGTGAGTTCATTCTTGCGAGTCTCACTAAGAAGCCGGTTTTTGACAAGTTTGTGCAAACGGTATTCAACCTTAAAGTTATAGCAATTACGAGGTCGTCTATTCACTGATCGTCAAGAGAAAACCAGGAAATTAAGTCTTAAACTCACTTACTCAACGTCGAAAATTAAAACGCGATAAGTCACGTCTGGATTTCAATGGTCCGAATTCAAGATCTCAAGTACACAAAGTACGCGATCCCCCACGAATTCTCCTACAGACAGTGTGTCCTCAACTTAACAGAGGAGAGGTCAGGCCAAGAGTCCAATTATAAAAGTTTTCGAACGACCCTAATTAGAGCCTCTTTCCCTAAAACCGGTTTCACGTACACTTAGACCCGTAATTACGGCCAGCTTATATCCGGACCCTATACAGATCAAACATTGTTTTCAGTGGTCAATAGATATAAGAACCTTTATGACTATTGTCCCTCTAATTGGCTGTCGTATGAGAGTTGAATCGGCTGTGGAGAGAATTCGCCCACGTTCACGTAATGAAATCGCACAAATCGTACCGACCTCGCCGCCGAGGTCCGTCGTCGCGACCCCGACTTAACAGTCCCTCCCGACCCTTGCATGAGCTAGCCCGCGATGCTGCACCTGTAGCTTTAAATTAGCCCCTAAATAATTTAACCCAGATCCAGCATGTCCCTTGCTGCCCTCCCCCAGTGATTGCCTAAGCCGAGGTGCGAACCCCCTCGGGGTTACCCTTAGGACTTTCGCTTTAGTTTGTAATTTTACTATGGCCCGGCTGGAGGTCTAAAAAGTTTAACTTTTTAGAAATCGCCGGGCGAAAATCCGTTTAAGTAGTCAGAATCTTTTCAGATTAACTACGAGAAGTCCTTCAAAAAAAAAAAAAAAAAGTAATGAAATCGCCACGACATTTTTTTGCGCATGTCCTGCTCCTGATATCTCTCCGGTCTTGTCAGATTGCCGTCCCATCGGACTATGAGAGTGAGGGAAGAGTGAGTGCCCCTGTGTCTGCGCACACACTTGTGCACTTTAATATCTTCCGTGCCGATGGCTAGTCTTCGTTGTGATTGGCCACCATGGCCAAAATACGCTCTGGAGAACTATACATCCATACAGTGTGTATTTTCGATGCGCTGGGATGCACTTTATAGAGTTCTCAATTCCCGGTTCAACATAGAGGGTTGAAAATCCAGTCATCATTATCATTCATCAATTCAGTCGTAAGACGTCCACTGCTGGACTTAGACCTCCCCCGATTTGGGGGGCTTTGCCATAATCGCCACGCTTGGCAGGCGGGTTGGCGATCGCAGTATGGTGGTAAAATGCACGCTGCTGCCCATTCTCTAGTAAGTCCCTTAGTCGCCTTTTACGACACCCACGAGAAGAAATGGGGTGGTGTTATTCTTTACGTCCGGCACCACACGGTACAAAATCCAGTACTGCGATAAAATCTCGCTTCGATATTTTACCTACGTAGAGTTTTAATTACACGCTTTACATTAGCTTCACTTGTATGTTTGTATGTAGGTTTGTTTGTAACCGACTCCTTATAGCGCGATTTTGACCCACTTTAAACGACCAGATTGCATTTAAACTTTGCACACCTGTCAAGGACCGGTGACAATGCAATAATTTCATAAATTTGTGCCATTATCCTTGCCAGGGTTACCAGGAAAGCAAAAAAACTGTATTCGAAAACTACGCTGACATACGTCACAAACTAATTTGTGCCATTATCCTTGCCAGGGTTACCAGGACAGCAAAAAAACTGTCTTCGAAAACTACGCTGACATACGTCTCAAAATTCGAAAGACCCTAAAACATAAAAAATAGAAAACTAAAAAGTACAAAATAATGGGAAAAAAGCGTGGGGTGCTTTTTAAGGTATTTTTTTATTGATATCAGGCACCCCACGCTTTTTTTCCATTATTTTGTACTTTTTAGTTTGGTTTTCAATGGAAGCGTGTTTTTTAGTTTTTTTAAACTATTATTTATTTTCTATTTTTTTGTTATGTATTTTGTGGTGTTGTTGTTCCGTGTGGTGCCGGACGTAAAGAATATCCCATCTCATTTCTTCCCGTGGGTGTCGTAAGACTAAGGGACTTACTAGAGAATGGGCAGCAGCGTTCTCTATGCATTTTACCACCATATTGCGATCGCCAACCCGCCTGCCAAGCGTGGCGATTATGACAAAATCCCCCAAATTGGGGAGGCTTATGTCCAGCAGTGGACGTCTTTCGGCTGTAATGATGATGATGGTTTTTGTGGTGTACTGTAAAATATATTATATAATAAATAATAATGAACCGATTGTAGTCTGATGCGCCTTATCTATTGTAAACTACGTAGGAATGCCCAGAAAGAAAGTTGTATTTGAAATATTATAAAAGCAGCATCCAAAGTAACCTTTCATTTATAAAGTTTAATTCTGCTTTAAATTATGTCAAAGAGGAACAGTAGCTTTTAGTAAAGTTAATTCACTGCTCCCAAAATAAAGCATTTATTACCCGTCCGCGTTCAATTAGTTCAGTTTTTAATTAAGTAATTGAAAACCCATGAATATACCTACCTATTAATTGAACTTAAATATCAATATGTCTGAATGGACTGTAGTCTGTTGCTTTTTAATGAACATTTCCACTGTTTGTGTACGATTTTATTTAAATAAGAGAGAAATTGGTTGCGTATTATTGAATTCCGTATTCTCATATTATACCGTATTTTTACGTTTATTCAGCCTCGAAAAGAGTCGGTTACTTTTGAGGTTGTGTAAATGAATACTTCAGAAATCTTAATATGTCTTTGATAGCGGCTGATAAATCGATTCCGAATATATACTTACTAGAATCTTGTTTAAACTTAAAGCAAACATTTTCTTTTGGGACTAACATCTCGCAGGTCAACCTATGAGGTTGTCGGCTGCTTAACCGGACTTGCCTGTGGCTACCTTAATAAATGATGGCCTTTGGTCAGGGCTTAAAACTTAAAACTAGAGCGACTACCCGCTAAGTCCGTTTTATGAACTGCTGGATGGTGAGTATTCTGAGATCCAGAGTGAGATTCTCGTTTCGGACATAGAAGGGGGTCCCCGTAACCTTTCTAAGGAAACGGTTTTGAAGGGTCTGCATCCCATGGATGTGGTGGGGTTTAGCGTGCGCAAAGTCGACGCACGCATGTCATGTGTCATGCGCAAGTCTTTTTTTATTTATAAATATAATTAAGGTTCACCAACAGTTGTTACAGATATTATACAGGTAGGAACATATGAGTAATGGTGTCTTAAATCGAACTGCACAACCAATTACAGGCAAACACCGCATGCAAAATGCTCTTTGTGATTATAACATAAAATTTAAACATTACAGTCATTATGAGAATACTCGTATTACCGCGGTGTAGATACGAAATTGGCATCTAAGGGACAATACTCGTATTACCGCGGTGTAGATACGCAATTGGCATCTAAGGGACAATACTTGTATTACCGCGGTGTAGATACGCAATTGGCATCTAAGAGACAATACTCGTATTACCGCGGTGTAGATACGCAATTGGCATCTAAGAGACAATACTCGTATTACCGCGGTGTAGATACGCAATTGGCATCTAAGAGACAATACTCGTATTACCGCGGTGTAGATACGCAATTGGCATCTAAGGGACAATAATGTAGTATGTACTGTTACTTACTACTAACTTTAGCTTCTTTTATATTAAGTTTATTAAACGTATTAAAAAAATATTATTAAGCTCTGTACCGTATACAAAGCGAGTACTTCTCTGCAAAATAATAATACTTGGTACTATGAAAATTTGATTCTAAGGAAAAAACAGTAGCGCCATCTATAGCTGCGTAACATAATTACAATGGTAATGACTTTAATTTTGATGGTTCAAAAAAAAAAAATTGCGTTATTAACGTTGTTGAGCGAATTTTTCAATCCTATAACACCAGGAATTAGTCATTTCCTTCTAAATCCTTTGGATAATAATTAAAAGTGAGCTACGTGTAGGGTAGACTCCAATCTCCTTTGACGATTTCTATCTAAAAAGATGTGGCCGATTTTAGAAATAAATCTGTAAAAAACGACTTTCAAAGAATTTTAACTCCAAGACAGAACCAAGGTTGACAACGCAATAACTTCCCAACAATACAAAATAAATTCAACGAACACAATACTGACAATAACGAAATCAGGGTTCCTTTGTTGCATTCAAAGTGTTAAAAGCTCGCGGCCGACGGAACCCTAATCGGGTAATGGACGCGGCGCCATATTGTAGCTTTGTGTACCCACAAACGAATAACTAGTTTTTCTTTCGATTCTGTCTGTTCTTTTGCTTTTTGACTGTTCCGGTGAGTGTCCGGTTTTGTGAAAGGTTTCGTGAAAATAATAGCTGGGGCTGTACGTCATACTGCGTTTGTTTGATGAAGTTTCTCGTGAAAAAGTTCTCCTATCAGTATCTTGTGTCCACTATGAAATCCTACCTTTGTCTTGCTGAGCTCTTCTAGGTACAGTTAAACTGATTGACTGTGCTTGTATTTGGTTTTCCAGTCACAAAACAGTTCACCAGTTACCCTTGGTTTACCGATAGAGAATGCATAGGTGTTAAGTCTGCCTTTTTTCAAAATTCTTTTCTTTTTAGTAATTTTTTTTTGGATCATCTGGTCTGCAAAAAGGATACATAATTACTTTCTTTTTAGCCACCGAATTTACCGTTACTCTTTTCAGAGAGCAATTTGATTAAATTTATTGTACCCTTTATTAAAACAGCCCTTTATCACCAACCAAACTATCCTACGTTCTAAAAATATGCACGAATACTTGCGAAGGTAATCCTCCAAACTTTCCCGCAGGTTCGAATCAATGAGAAGGGCCAACATGTCCCGTCTGAGTTCCAGTTTGTGTTTAATCCCCTCACTATCTGTTTATCTTGCTCCTCGAACTTTCCTACTTTCTCTTCATTATTTATTTATCAGAATTTTGGGTCCCGCGTCCAAAACTTTACGGACATAATTATCCTTATATTTGTATTTCAAAGAAACTAGGACCAAACTACTAAGTTTAATGGATTAGTTGGAATCTATTGTCTGAATGATACTCGTATGGGAGGACCAGACCTTTGGGTTGGTCCCTCATCAATTAATAAATCAAAAAAGCTGATTCATGACCCGAAAAGGTCGGTGATTTGTCAAGCTTTCCGAAAAGGAAATGTTTTTGTTAAATGTACGGACGGGGAATGGAGCCTAGAGTTCTTAAGCTCATTAAGTGTTTAAATATAGAAGACGCAGAAGTGAATTTATAAAATAAAGACTTGAGTATGTGAAACAATTTGACGAAGACATTACAATAGAACTCGATTTATGAAACCGGAATAATGTTTCATTTTAGAGATATAATGGTTAGAGAGAGTTTCCAGTAAATACTATGACAAGCTTTAAACTCATACTACACACATACCTATTACAAAAAATAATGTATGAACCACATTATTTTTTGCAATAGGTACCAAAAACCATTTAACAAAAGATGTAAACTATAAAAAAATTACACGCGAAATTCAGCTGCAATGAAACTCAAAAAAGCACCAAGAGGAAAGCATCTGAATTATTTTAATTCAAAATGTTCACATCTTTACCACACAAAGCGGCTGGAGTATCCGTTGGCGCGAAAAATTCATCAGCCCCGAAAATTTAAGCGCCACATTTTAAACCAAGGATCTAGATACAATTTTCGCTTTTGGAGCAATTTTCGCGACTGTCTCTGGGAGCGGCGCAATTTAAAATAACAGGGCACCAACGTGGACCATTAGTTAGAGTACTCCACTCCAGTCTACCTGCATAAATGTTAGAAGCGGTAATTATGTAAACATCTGTGAAGATGGACTGAGTTTAGTGCTCCTCAGTTAATTTAAATTAAATTGTTTAGACGTGAGTATTACGTTTTTGATTGTGTCTTTGATTAGTTTTTGCTGTGTTACTGTTGTGAGTGTCATTGGAGATATCTTCTGAAATTCCTTTTAAACTTTATCCCATTTCTCCCTGTTTTACACTTACCTTTTAATTGAGCTCTATCTAAGCTGGTCATAATAACTTAAAATTTTATATGTTCTTTGAAATTAGTACTAGATTATGTTCATGTCTAACGCATGTGCGTTAGATCTAATGCGCTCACGTCATAAAATCATGGCTACATAAAGTCATTTTCACAATAATAATAAAAATGCTCATAAATTGTAGGTACAGACAGCGGCAAAGATAGAAAGAAATGCATGAACAAGTTTCTCGTTTAATATCGGTTCTAATGCTGAAATGGAATAAACTTCACAAAACACATAAACATATATGGCTCTATAAAGAAATAGCTTTTAAATTTCACTAGGACCTACAAATCGCGCAAATGCATTGTTTTATAGCATTAGCGTGGCGATATGTTTAGGTCTATTGTTACCACTCTTTTATTGATATTAATACGTTTAACGTATTTATTTCTTGATTCTGTCAACCGTTTATTTATTTATTTAACCATTTATGTACACACATATATAAACAGACAGGAAGAAAAGAACAGAAAAATTTGTACAAAGGTGATGCTTATTTCTAAAGAAATCTCTTCCAGCACACCTGCGATAGGAGAAAAGATACAGAGATATAGACAGCGTGTGTAAGAGTATGAGAAAATGAAATATATATAATCAAAAACTATTAACTTAACAAAATTAAACAAATAATATAAGAATATACTTACATACATACATACAAACAAACATACATAGATACAAACATACAGACTACTAAAATAAATAACATTAAATTGTAATTAAAACAATAAATACAAACACAACTATGTCGATACGGAAAGATAGTGTTCTTTTACTCTTCTTTTAAAATTTGTAACTGTTTGACAGTCCCTAATGTCAGGCGGAAGTGCATTCCATAACCGCAGTAACCGCACTGCGTGCACAGTGAAGGAGTAGGAGTACAAGTCAGTGGAGTGGGGAGGCGACTTCAGGAGGTTTCTTAAATGCGACCTACAAAGCGCATCTGAAGAACGGGCGTAGGAAAAACGGTCCCGCAGGTAAGATGGTGTTTTAGGATTGTGGAGAAGGTTGAATAGCAGACATAATATCCGAGAGTTCCTGCTAAGTCGAATAGGGAGCCACTTGAGTGTCTTGCGAAATTGAGAAAGTGGTTAATGTTTATAGATAATATTAGTAAGTCCTAACAGGGATAGTTATCGGTTGATCCTCTAACTAGCCTCTGTGATTTGGCTGCGGCCCCAGATGTGTGAAATAATTATGATTAGAGCTCATTTTTCTATTGACTGTACCTACCTACCAGCAACACAAATAATATAATATTTTACCAAATACACCCACTAGATTCGGTCTCTTCCGTAACACGGGCAGTTGAACACCCTTTTGGCTTTGTGCCCGTAGGGGGTTGTCAAGGCCAGCGGAGGTCAGTATCCTGTCAAATAAAAAATATAAAAAAAAGAAAATATACTTTGAAGATAACATCAATGGGAATATTTTCTTCTTATGTAATGCTGGAATAAGTCTTGGGCAGTGCTCCGTGCTTGTTTTTCACCCTTTTTTATGTAAGATAAAATTCTTTCATAGTTTCAAGTGGGTATATTAAAATAAGTTTACCCGGGCATAAAATATTTACATGCGTTTTTCCGTAAAGTGGCTATGGATAAATTGATGTAGTTCGGAATCTGGATGTCCTACAGTACCCACTGTCAAATCCGGTGATTCACTTTTTGGATTCTTCATTGATCAATTTATAAATACATTTTCAATATACATTTTTTTGATCTGTCGGTAATGAATGTTGGATTGTGCCATAGTATTTTAGCTAAGCCTACCTGTGAAGCAGCAAAAATATTGTATTCTTTTTTATTCGATAATAAATTAGATTAGGTTAAGTTTTGTGTAAATACGATTAGTTAATTTAGTTTAAAAGTTCTAAAAGCACGATGGCATTGCCATCGTCACGTATGTGTACAAAAATTCTTTGAATAAATAAAGATTCAAAAGAAAAAATTAAACTATTAATTTCATCATACAAAAAAAGTAATTCGTAGTCCACCACATGCATTTGCTTAACAAGATTAACAAAATCTTTTGTGACAGTACCAAATTACCAAAACCTAATCAAGCACTTTTAAAAATGTATACAACTCAACAAGCTTTGTGAAAATCTCTTGAAAATACGACCACGGACCACAAGCTGGATTCAACAAAATCCCTAAACAAAGCGAGTCGAAACAAAAGAATGAAATCCCGAGCATAGAATCAAAATGGCGGCTATAGAACATTTCGTTCACTACTCGGTCGCCATAATCCTATTACAGTTAATACGATTACACTAGTTAGGTATATTTTCATCGGTACGCACTAGCGACGAAGGTGAGCTTAGAAAAAGGAGAGATGCGATATTATTTGAAACTAGCTTCTGCCCGCGACTTCGTCCGCGTTAAATTTCGTGTTCCCCCGACCCTTCCCGTCGCGTCGAATCGCCTACCCGTGCGATTTTCCCCGTTTTTGCAACATTTTTCATTACTGCTCCGCTCCTCTTGGTTGTAGCATGATGTTATATAACCTATGTTACTTGCAGATAATGTAGCTTTCTAATGGTCTCAAAAACTACTGGACCGATTTTAAAAATTATTTAATTTTTAAAATCGGTCCAGTAGTTTTTGAGTTTATCCATTACCAACAAACAAACAAAAATACAAATTTTTCCTCTTTATAATATAAATAATAATAATAATAATGCCGATGGATCACTATTTTTTATATTTTTAAATGTTTTATTTTTTTATTTTTGTTAAAATATTAAAAAATATACTTAATATGTTAAAAAATTAACAAATGAAATAACATAATAAATAAAAAATAATCTATATATTAGTGTAGATAAAGATTTTAGTTTTGATTAAATGAATATTTTCGATTAGTCGTTTTGATGTGACCGTAGTTTTAATGATTTGGCAGTGAAACTATGTGAGACCAAAGAACATTAGGCAATTTTAAGGTGATCTTATAATAATATGAAACAATTGTAAGACGTCACTACACTGCCAGGGTCGCGAGATTGTTCGAAAGAGGTACCGTGACCCTGGCACATGGGCAACTGAAGGAACACGGATGGGTTTTAGTCAGTAAAAGTCTTACACGCCCTCCCGCTCCGCCCAGAGCGGGAGAAGTCATTTGATGATTTCCCATCCAGAAAAAAAAAGACGTCACTACAAACAGACCCAATTAAACAAATTCATCAATAATTCATTCAAATGTACTTAGTAAGATTTATTTTTGTTCAACTGCATAATTTTTTAAATGTTCTGTTAATTTTAATGATAATCTGACATTTTAAGAATTTTAAAGAAAGGGCATGTTGGTAGGCCGCATACCTACTAACATGTTTTTTCTTTAGAATTGGTCGTCGAGTTGTTGAGCTCCTTAAATTCTGTGGTGAGCGACATGATTATTGACAAATGCGTGGACTGACTAGACAGATCCACTGAAATCTGTATGGGTCTTTCCTCAACAGGCCATCACTGCATTGTCTCTCTTCCAATGACTGGACCAATATTATTTCTGGACTTAGAGTGTGACCTCTGCATTTGTTTGTGTCGGTCTTCCTTTTCAGAGTAGTCAGCTAAAAAACACCGTAATCCTCAAGTTTTATAAAAAATATTTAGAGTCGACTTGTAAAAATATTTTTCCGAACCAATTTTGTCATTTAATCCTTTCCAACGTTTACCGTTATATGTTCCAGTACAATTTTAAGAGAATTACAGCCATAAGTGCCCTTAGCTTATCTCCGTTGTTTCTTTAATCTCGGATTAAGGCCGGTCCCCCGGGTTCAAGTCAAACACTGCGGTCAGATAACGACAGTTTGCGAATACACAAAATTTTCGACCTCTAACCTTTGTCAGGCAAGCTAGGATTATTATGATTATTAACGAGGCTTTATGGGAACCAGTTAAGGTAAAACTTTGACGGCGACTGCAGACCACAAAACACGCCAGTCAGTCCAATCAGCGACATTACTGACTGAACGCAGCGACATTTTCTACTCTTTCGTAGTTCGCGACAGTGCCGCTTGCTGTTGCGGTAACATGGCGACTGCAAACGGCATACCAGTAATGTTGTCAGTGATTGTCATTTCAAGAGTGGCCGGTCCAATGAAGTAGGTAACAGGTAATAGGGGCCTGTGTCCGCAACTCGACGTCAATACGCGTTTTTTGCGTATGGGTGGAATAATGGATTATTTGATCTAATCCACCCCAGCTCTTTAAGGAAGGCCAGTAACGCCTTAGTATTGACGATCTCATGGAGGGTGGGTTACCAAAGTACTTTGTCCTGTATGTGGCGACTACAAGGCAGTTTAGAAACACATAAGTTGCTATCTATTTTGTTGCTATTTTTTTATTTGACAAATGAGTTTGGCGAAACTTGATGTCAAATTCGGGATCTGTATTTTTTGTCTTTTAATTTTGTTTTTCTAAATTTCAAACGTTTAAATTTGGATCTTTACTTTTACTATCAACTACAAAGCCGTTGCCGTCACGTTCCGAATAGTGGGTAACTTTATTGGAAATATTCTCGAAATTCAAAGTTCGATGTAAAAGCCAAATTTGTTGTATTAATGTCGAATTTTGAGTCAGTGGAATCAATTTATTCGGAGTGCTATTTCGAAATATTGTTAGCAATGATTTATTTTTAAATGTTATGTGAATATTTGTGTGATACCACCTACACACCTACCACCACTCACCCACTTATTCTACACCTGCATGCTTCGTCATTAGACGACGATTATTAATTTTAAATGTTAAATCTCATTTAAGTGAACTGTATCATATTCTTATGAGAAATAAATATTCTTTAAACCTATATTTTATTTTATTTATTTATTTATTAAAACTTTATGCACAAGTAAAACTACTGTACAAAGGCGGACTTAATGCCTGAGGCATTTTCTACCAGTCAACCTTAGGGTGATGTAGAGAAAAACATGGCAGGTGCAACATACGGGATAGATAACTCGAAAAAGGAAGAATACTAAATACATAGATACAAATACATACATATATATATATAACGAAAAAAACTTTGTCTGGAGATATAACGATAGGTAGAGAAGAAACCGAATCCAGCAGATCAGCGCTGGGATGATTCTGCCAACTTCTTGCGAATATGCTCACGTACTTTCACTTTAAATGATAACCGACTGGTTGCCATCCTGATGTTCAGAGGGAGCGCATTCCAAAGAAAGACCGCTTGGACAAAGAAAGAAGAGTAAATGAAACCAGAGCGGTGAGAAGAACATCGTAGAAGACGATTTAAAGGATGCTGTCTTTGTTTGTAGTCATTGATGCCCGAAAGACTGACCACCAGTTTCGGAGATCGTCAAGGGTTTCATTTTAAATACTGGTACTTAGCTGCATTACATTAGATTGGAGGCTGACCCCAATATAGTTGATGATGATTTAAAGGGTGCTGTGATGCTGTGCGAAATAATCAATACAATTGAGGAGTTGAGCTGTGCATCTGTAAAATTAGACTGTGGGAAGTTCAAGAAAGTTCGGAACACTACAATGTTATGATGTCAATGCGTATGATGTGTGTTTAAGATGCAAAAAGAGCAAAAGAAGTCCTGTAAACGTCAAACTATATATAACAAAGACATGATGACTAAACTAGATAATACACTAGATGACAAAACTAGAATATACAAACTAGAAATAGAAAGAAAAATATTATTAAAACGAAATCTCGAGACAAAGGATGTAGCAAAAACAAAACGTGCACAATGACGTAATTGATTTTCCTACAAATGCTCCAATTTTAAAATAACAAACACAAATGATTATAAAACAATGTATTAACAAAATAGTAGATTAACAAAAACCGAAAAACAACCAAGAACCAGAACCAGATGTGAGTGTCAACCAACAATCTTAGCAAGATTTGAGAAATCTGGCCACGTGTCCTCCGTATCATTGACTGCTGTAAACTTTTTAATTTCCATCTTCATGTCTTTAATCATAGGCAAAGGACTGTTATGTTTTTCCTCTGGTTTGGCAACTTCACCCTTGTTGATCTTCTGATATTTAAGTATTAGTTCTAAGACTTCGTGCTGCATTCTGAGTTTCGTTTCTGCCGTTAAGTTTTTCATTGCATTACCTACGTATTGTCCGAAGATGAAGTCTTCGCTCACTTGTCTCGTTAGGAACTCTCTGCCGAGTTGTATGAAGACATCTTTGACGATGTTGGTTGCTGTTGTGTTGGATATATTGCGGGTTATAGGTTTGGGAGGATGCTTCCAGTGCACTTTGTCGTATTTCGGTCGGATGGGAGGAGGACCAATGGCAACGGAGATTACTTCATCGTTGTCAATGTCGTCTTCTTCTAGAGGTGTTAGATGTCCTGATGGCTGGAATTAAATTTAATAATTTACAGCTGAATCGTTAGGATTTTGGCGGGAATTCCGCAATAAATGAGAGAATCAATTGAATGTGTACCTGATCCCGTAATGTTTAGTAATTTGTTCAACTTTCATGTACGCTCTTAAAAAAATATTGAACACAATCAAACATTTCCATAATCATCTTAATTACTTTTGTTTAACTGTTTACTTGACTTGAACGTCCGTAAAAATAATCGGTCGTCTAAAGGTGAACATGTGTAAAATCAGAAGCGATCTACAACTAAATGGCATTTAATAAACTGACAATCCATTTTAGTTTACTGGAAATATGAAATGTGCATTGTACTTTGTCATTATTTAAATCCGTGTAGTGCTGGCCTTGAAGTAGCACCACCCTATTTCGTGCCATGGGTGTCGCAAAAGACGACTAAGACTTACAAGCAGCAGCAGCGTTCTCTATGCATTTTACCACCATACTGCGATCACCGACTCGCTTGATAAGCGTGACGATTATGCAACAAAAATTATCTGAATCGTCGTCTTTAAAGAGACATATATTTTTTGTTGGTTGGTCTACTTGCATTATATCATTTTTATTTATCTATAAATTGCATTCTTTAGTGTATGATTATTCTTAAAGAACACAAATTCTTAGCCTAGATTACAAAAAAAAAAAAAAACTTGAAGAGCTTTCAAACTTTTAAAAGTGAATTAATGTCCGAAAAAAAGCGAAACTTAGGGGTCTAATCTATGAGTGACAGGACATGGGGTCTATGGGTGAAAGATAGCACATGACCTACCCAATCCCCCAAAGAATGTTGACGGTTCAAGCGCTAAACACCCTGTATATTAACCGTTGACCATTTAGCAATTATTAGCATTTCTACTTAAGAAGGCAGATTAGATGTAAACAAACTGTTTAAAAGAAACGTACATAATTATATTGTATTAGAATATCAATTGAAAATCGGAAAGATCAATAACATTAAAAGCACCGCGTTGTAAAAAGATCACAATAGGAACTTTCCGCTGACAAATTTTACAAGTTCAGATGGTTGTTAGGAAGACCAAAAATTAAAAAAGAAGCGCTATAAATAAGAAAGGTACTCATTGTTTGAAGTGCAACAATTTGTTTGATGCGCATTACCGACGTGCCCATGGTATCAGATTCATCATCATCATCATCATTTCAGCCGTAAGACGTCCACTGCTGGACTTAGGCCTCCCCCAATTTGGGGGGCTTTGCCATAATCGCCACGCTTGGCAGGCGGGTTGGTGATCGCAGTTTGGTGGTAAAATGCATAGAGAACGCTGCTGCCCATTCTCTAGTAGGTCCCTTAGTCGCCTTTTACGACACCCACGGGAAGAAATGGGGTGGTGTTATTCTTTACGTCCGGCACCACACGGTACAGGTATCAGGTATCAGATTAGGCAAAATTAACTTACTAAACGTATTTGGGCCATAGCGGCCAATCTCAACGAAGACTAGCCATTGGCACGGGAGATACTATACTGCACATCTTGTGTGCGCAGACACACGTGTTTCTGACCCAATAGGTAGGCCACTACAAAATCTACGTTATAAATTTATTATAAATAAATAACTACATAAGCATACCTTTTTCCTGAACTCCCTAGCTCGTGGAGTGGTTACTCTTCTCTTGGCTTCTGGTTCTGGTAACATATGTCTCTTGGTGTGGTAGTGTACCGTTCTGCGCGGGACTCGATTGACCCGGTTGTCTCTTCTCTCTTCTCTTGAACCCCATGCTGACTGTAAAGAAATATAGTATTTGTACAGCCAAGTCTCAAGTCAGGAGACATAATATCTTTTAAAACTACGTCATTGAGCATATTATCTACAATTTAAGAAGAAACTGTATTTGATAACACGAATTTGATAACAACGGTCTGAGAGTTGTAGACACCAGCCTGAAACTTTAAGTGGTCTGGTCATTTTATGACAACTAAATTTTTTTTTTAATGTTATGGTAAGTGTCTGTCACTGTCACATTTGAAATTCGATCTGACGTAAAAAAGATGGCCGACTAACATTACGACGCAATTCAAAAGACTATTTCGGTAAAGCAATGAGCAGAGGAAAATATATTAGACTTTAATTTCATTACTAATACAAACATAGCCTTTGTTCAACAGTCGTTTGTTTCATGGGCTTATGTGCAACTGTTGTAATTTAAACAGGGGTCAGATCTGAGTATCTAGACGTTCCTAAAATGATAAAGCCGTCACCTCCTTCTGCGAAGCGGTATCGCTCGCGGAGGAGGAGGCGAGGCGCGTGAGGGAGAGGCAAGCTATGCGCCCTCACGCCCCAAGGCGCCGCAGGAGGAGACGCACCGGGCGTCGAGAGATTGCGGACTCCCAGCCACCGTAGGCGCGGGCTCTTGCGGGCGGCGAGTAATGGGTAACTCGTCGCCCGGTAAGGACCAGGCCCGTGTCGACGGCGCGTAGCGTTCCACGCGCGCCTCAAAATGATGTCAGCAAACTGAAGGGGTCTGCTAGGACCGATGCCTGCCAGGGTCCCGAAATTGTTGGAAAGAGATACCGTGACCCTAACATATGGGCAACTGTCCTTCAGTTGTTGTTTACACGGGTAGGTTTTAGTCAGTAAAAGTCTGACACGCCTTTCCGCTCCACCCAGAGCGGGAGACGTCATTTAATGATTTCCCACCCACAAAAAAAGGGGTAATTGCGTAATTCACTATAAGTACGAGACGTTTTCATTTTAACATTTCCACAACATTCATGGCATAATTGACGTTGCTAAGCAGACAATTTTTTCGAACATATAAGTATAGATTAGCAAAAACCCTTAAAATCGTTCGTATTCTTATTAATAGTATGTAACGCAATTAAGTTGCTGGTGTATTTAAAATGTAAGCTTCAAGGTGTGAGGATAATAAGCCTCTGTTCTATTGTTTGCTTAAAGTAATAAATAAAGATTATAACACTGTGTCTTCTATATCATGTGTTCTATATCACTAAGTGCAATTAAATGTACTAATAAATAAAATATGTTGATTTATAACGTTTAGATTTCACCAAAAAGTGGCCAACCAAAACTCATCGTTTCTAAACGACGAACCCAAAACACAAACACAAACTCGCAAATACTACAAACACAAAACCAAAAAGAACGAAATTAAATAAAAAAATCACATGTACTAACAATAAAAATAGGCGATAGCACTAAAAACAATATAGACGATAAAATCTTTCCGTCCATTTGAACCGGTAACGAATCTTTGACTGTCTGCAGACTGCGAACAGAGAATAACAACAACTATGGTTATTTACAAAATAAGACTCGTTCCAGTGACAAATGACAATGACTGGTCAATCTAGGTAAACATGACTGCTATGGAAATTCTTTTCTGAACAATCAGGCTTTAGGAAGTGCGTATCTAATGATTGTCTTGTGAGCGATTCGGGGTATGACGCTGTTCGATGTCAATATCGTGAGGATTCTAGAACCAAAAATTCGGCAACATGACGTGACACCCACCAACCCACACTGGGCCGCGTCCTGGATACGGCCTTGTCCCTCACACAGATTCCTATCTATACTGATTTATATAAAGCTGAAGAGTTTGTTTGTTGTTTGGTTGAACGCGCTAATCTCAGGAACTACTGGTCTGCATTGAAAAAATCTTATTGTGTTAAGTAGCCTATTTTTTGAGAAAGACTATAGGCTATATAACATTACGCTACAATAAAAGGAGCGGAGCAGCAACGAAAAATGTTTAAAAACTAGCAGGCAATTCAAAGCAACGGGTGAGGGAAGCAAAAATTTGACGCAGACGAAGTCGCGGGCAGAAGCTAGTCTGTTATATTTTGTAATTTTCAAATACATGTACTGAGCTGCATCCAGTTTGACTGGAAGCCAACCCCAACATTGTTTGGAAAAGGCTAGGCAGATGAGGATGATATGTTGTAATTTCCATAATGTTGTACCACCAGTGACAACATTATGAATAACAATATGACTGGTCCATCTATGTAAACATAATTGTCGTTACTGATTAATCAGCTTGAGGAAGTGTATCTGATGAGGTGTTATGTTGAGTTGCTAATTGCGATTCAAATGTTGATATTATGAGGCTGGTAAGGTGTCAACATCATTAGGTAAATGGCATGATCTAGAATTTAAAAAAATCGGTGACATGTGACATCTACTAACTCGTACTGGGCCCGCGTGGTGGATTATGGCTCATTCCCTCTCATGGAGAGGAGGGCTGTGCTGTGTTCTAAAACAATGGGAACATTATGAATATGACTTGCCATTTAGGTAAATATATTTGTCTTTTCTCAATCATCAGCTTTAGGAAGTGTGTGTCTGATGTCATCTACAGTTCCAAATTACGATTCAATATATGTTGATTTTGTATGATTGACAAGATGTATGTTTATATTTACTTTTTGGCTACCGTGAATGGTTTGTTTTAAATTCAGATCGATTTGATATAGAATAGAATAGAATAATTATTTATTAAAGTAACTAAGACTCAAAATTGTTAGTAAAACTTACGACTATGTTAGTAAGCACAGAAAATAAATGAAACAAAGAAAACAATACAAGAAATCAATAACGATATATGACTTCATAATCTAGTCTACGAAAGCTGGATAGATTGTATCCAAACTTCTTCCGACTTCGTCTTCCCAGCTAAAGCATTAGGAATTGGTGAAGGACGTGCGCTATCGGGAATTTCTTATGTACTTTTGACGATCAAAAAGGTGCTGACTATTAGCCTTGTTTGAATAAATGACTTTTGATTTTGATGTTCGACAGTTGTGTAAGTACTTATAAGTTAGTGTCTGTTTTTATTTCTCTCTTCCGATTGAATTCTTCCGTGCGTAAACTACTAGGATTCGTCTTTCCAGTGTTTTATTTTTCCGTAAATGAGTAACCAATACATTTATTTAAGTAAAAATAAATAATAGTTAAAAAAAAAAACTAAAAAACACGCTTCCATAGAAAACCAAATTAAAAAGTAGAAAATAATGGAAAAAAAGCGTGGGGTGGTTTTTATTGCTTTTTAATGTATTTTTTTATTGACATCAGGCACCCCACGCTTTTTTTCCATTATTTTCTACTTTTTAGTTTGGTTTTCTATGGAAACGTCTTTTTTAGTTTTTTTAAACTATTATTTATTTTCTATTTTTTAGGGTGTTTCGAATTTTGAGACGTATGTCAGCGTAGTTTGTGACGTATGTCAGCGTAGTTTTTGAAGACAGTTTTTTTGCTGTCCTGGTAACCCTGGCAAGGATAATGGCACTTTATGAAATTATAGTATTGTCATCGGTCGTCGATAAGTCTACAAAGTTTAAATGAAAGTGGGTCAAAATCGCGCTATAAGGAGTCGGTTACAAACAAACATACAAACAAACATACAAGTGAAGCTAATATAAAGCGTGTAAAAAAGGTTTTGTTTTCGGTGTTGTTGTTAACAGAATTATAAAAATTTAAATCATCAATACAACCCATACACGATCAGCCAATAGTGTTTCCACTATTGGGACACAGGCCTCTTCTTTGTGTGAACGAGTGGGCCGTAATCCACCACGTGGGCCTAGTGCGGGTTGGTTGATGTCACGTCTTGAAATTTTTGTTTATAGGACATGCTTGTTACCACGATGTTTTCCTTCATCGTTTTGAAAGCAATGTTGAGGGGATAAATTACGTCTAGTAAAGCGTCTCACTAGACTCGAAACTACAACCTAAAATTCGTATGTTGGAGCCATTACAACTGGGCTACTACTGCTCTGCGGCATACAAGCCACTAAGTTCATATAACCCTGTTGTCTGTTTCATGAAATGGTCGTTCACCTTAACACTAGAAGCGCGGGCGTCCCAAATTTGACCCATTTCGATTCCCATTCCCATTCTTCCTGCTCTAATTAATATTTTATTATGCATATAATCGTAACTTTTTATGACTTTTCATGAAATATGATGATTATTATATTTATTATTTATACGAGACTTCAACCACGTAATTGCAATATACATATTTTTTTATATGTTCAGCGCTTCTAGTGTTAACACGGGCCAGCAAATAAAAAATAACGTAAAATAAAAATAAATATTGTGGGCTACCCGGTATTCAAATTAGACGAACTCATAATCTCCTCCAACCAACTTATGTTAAAGTTTCATCTGTTCAAGTACGAAACGTGATTGTACCGCGAATCTTCTATAAAACATCTGTTTAAAATGTAAAACCGTAAAACGTTAATGGAATTTATACGGAACCCATAAAACTTTTAAGTGGGATCGTTTGTATTCCTACCAAATCGTAACAAGGCTAGGTAACGTGGTCTCTAGATGTTGATCTATTTACCCCTTTTATAGTCTTAATGTCATTGAGAGAGGGGGGTAGAGGAGGTCAGGGTATGCTGGTCTCATCATAATATGTTGCCACACGTGGACGGAGTTTCACAAGTCGAAAACAGCCTCCTTTCACGATTTAATTAGATCCAAGCTTTAATTGAAAATATGTTCTACCATCAAATACGCAAATAAATGGTTTGAACACGCGTAGGTAGCGTTAGACAAAAAGGCTTAAGAGGGTTTTCAAATTAATTAAAAATTATATTGTCGATCGTAATGCGTTGTTTAACAATTCACTCTAACACGCCATTAAGTAAACTAATGACTTAATGGCGTGTTAGAATGGATTGTTATTAATAATGACTGGATTATTTCATAATAACATAACGACAGTGATTTAATTATGAATATCACCTTAACATTTTAACTAATTTCAAGTTTGATTTAAGTGGCAGTGGGCACACATTGCTCGCAGAACAGATGGCCGATGGGGCCGAAAGGTTCTGGAGTGGCGACCGCGTACTGGAAGACGTAGAGTTGGAGGGCTTCCCACAAGATGGACCGATGACTTTGTGAAGGTCGCAGGAGTCCGCTGAATGCGAGAAGTACAAAACCGGTCGAAGTGGCGGAGCTTGAGGGAGGCCTATGTCCAGAGCGTTGGACGTCTTTCGGCTGAAATGATGAAGTTTGACTTTGTCTCACTGCTTAAACAATGCAAAAAAAATATATTGTACTATGAATATAAATGTATATAACTAAAACTACAAAGTAACTTTAAAATAAAGAAATCGTGCAATAACGTCTTACTTATTCACTATGTTAAGGGCAGGACACATGATTCACGTGTTTTTTATAACAGTCCGCACTTGCACTAATTAACTTCACTAATTAATTAATATTTTAATTAAAAAAAAAAAAACATCTTATTTTTGAAATGTTGTATGTAAATGACCGCGAATCGGCAAACGTAAGGTAGGCCCTCAGAATAGGTGGTGCTATGATCTTCGCAGGGTGGCTGGTAGCAGCTGGATGAGAGTTGCCGAGAATCGAGCTGAATGGCGTGCAATTGGAGAGGCCTATGTCCAGCAGTGGACTGCTGTAGGATATAGTTTTAGCTATAGGATGATGATGATGATGTAAAAGGATTTAAAACATATATAACAACTTGTTCTGCTCACCGTACCTACGTTATCGCGTCACGTAGATATCGTAAGCAAATTCAACATGTAACTTAAATGAAAACTTACGCGTGTGAGTAGCTAAGTAAGCGCTTACAAGAGCGATATTAATTTAATTCATTCTAATTCTACTTTCACTGAAGATTGTCGCTTTTCATGCAAACTTTAGGAACATGACGTATACACGTACTTCGTAACTGTATTAGAGTATTTAAGTAAAGCCACTTTGTTATTTCATTATTGTTACCCTTTTCATTATTTTGCTATCGTTACGATTAACTTTTTGGCGATAGTTCGTATACGAAATTATGTTGGTTGCGCAGATTAACTTGATTTTGCAGACGTACTTTTACAGTTTAAAAGACCCTCGTGGCAACCTGTTATAGGTGGACGTCACGGTGAAGGAGAGATGGCGCTCGTACTTTCGCGAAATGCAAACAAGCAGCATAAAGAGTTGCAGCCACCGGACCACCCCCCGAATCAGGGACTAGTGCCACCAGTCCCTGAAGAAGTGAAAAATGCTCTTCGTTGCATGAAACATCGGAAAGCTGTCGGAGTCGATGGAGTACCGATCGAGGCCTAGAAGGCGATAGGCTCTCGTAGTGTGGGCATTTTAACTGACCTTTATAACCGCATACTCCTTACCGGCGAGATCCCTCGTCAGTGGAGACTGAGTGTTATTACTCCGTCTTCAAAGGCAGGGGATCAGTGCAAGACTGCGACAGCTACCGCGGTATAAAGGTCATGGCACACACCATGAAGCTCTTCGAGCGGATAGTTGACTCTCGGATCTGTCAGGAATGTACAGTCTCGGATGGCCAATATGGTTTTCGCCGTGGCCACGGGACCATAGATCCTGTTTTTGCTTTAAGGATCATCATGGAGAGATGTACAGGTCGAAGAATACGCCTGCCTCTGCATTTCCTATTTTTGGAGATGGAGAAGGCCTTCGACTGTGTTCCTCCTGTGAAAATCTGGTGGGCACTGCGGTCCAAAAGAGTACCAGAAGCTTGTATTGACATCATCTGAGACGGGTACCGTGATTCTGATTCCATGGTTCGGACTGCTGTTGGCGACACTAAATCCTTTCCCATAACTGTAGGTGTACACTAGGGATCCGTTCTTAGCCCGTTCCTATTTAGCGTAGTATTAGACGTTGTGTCAGACAGATGATATTGCGCTGGTAGAAGCGGACAGAGAACGACTGGTGAGGCGTGTGAAGGCGTGGAAGGGTACGCTTGACAACGGTGGTCTGAAGCTCAATATGGCGAAGACAAAGACCGCGTCAGGAACTCACGCATTCGCGGCAGCCTTCATATCCGTGACATAGCAAACAAATTGCAGGAGTGTCGCTTACGTTGGTACGGGTACGTATTACGGAAACCGGCAAGCTCTGTCGGGGACAAATGTCTGGCCATGCAGCCTCCGCCGGGTCCCGGTAAGACCCAAAAAGTGTTGGCTTGACGTCATAGCGGATGACAGGCGTACCAACAAACTCAACATGAGGGATGCACAAGACCATCGGAAACGGAGAGTCAAAAGCAGAAAAGCGGACCCCGGGCTCCGAAAGGATACAACCGGGATAACGCAAGGATGATGATGATAATGACTTTTACAGTTAAAATACTGCATTTCCATAAGTTTTAATGCAAAACATGAAAGATCGTTTCAATTATTATCCAATGAATAAGCTTCTTTTTTGTGTAATTTGAAATGAGCTTTCATGTGTTACATTATAACTCAAAGAAATACAGTATTTTAACCGTAACTGTGAAATCAGAAAAAAACGTATACGTCGTATAATCGTACAGCCTCTTAATATTCTAACGCTACATATTTAATTTTGAAAAAAAAAATCTCAGAGGGTTTTTACACCTGAAACTGTCATGTAAACTTAAGTTAAATATCAGTTGCAATTCATAATAGTTTTTTTTTTGCAGTACGGTGTTATCAGATTGTCATGATTTCATTCAATGTTGTCAATTCTACATAGTGAAACATGTTACAGCTATTTGCGACTTTGCTACCTTTGTGAATACGTCTTAACTGTTTCATAATGATACTTGAACCGAAAATATGGATTTTAATAAATTTTGCACTATAAAACACATTTTTTATGCTTTGCTGCAATCTAAACCTAAATAGCGAAGTCTGACAAAATCACACGACGAGTTCTAAGACAATAAAAGGCGAAGCGCGGTCTCAAATGAAAAGCCTTAGAAATACTCCTTCATTACTTTCCACACAGCTCGAGAACTCGAGATTTTGAGAGCATTCTCGAGAGCGCAAAAACTGAAGCTCGAGCCACGGCTTGAAGTTATACAGGCTAAATAAACAATGGTACAGAACTGGAAAATGTGGGCTGTACTGAAAAACATTCCGTGAAGGAATGTTTTGAAGTGGGTACATGTTTTTGAGATCATGTGTCTCAAGTGTATCCGTAGTTACAGATGTACTACTTTGTTTGACCTATTCAAATTAGAGTTTCTTGTATGCACATTTTTTTTTTAATTACTCTTTACTCTCGCTGCTTGGGAATAAATTAGAGTAACTTATACCTTGGACTGGAAAAGGGTTGGCGTCAACATCAATGGCGAGCACATCACTCACCTTCGGTTTGCCGAATATATACGAGTATACGTAGGTAGTTGTCTTTGCTGACATTATGGAGGATCTCAGTATAATGCTCGATGACCTTAGTCGAGTTTCCGAAAGAGTGGGTTTTATAATGAACATGCACAAGACGAAGGTCATGTGAAATACCCATACGCTATGCTCGAATTTTTGGACGTGTATGTTTACCTAAGACGCATTGTCCAGGTCCAGGTGTAGGTCCAAGTTCCAGAAAGAGTTTAATCAAGACAAAAATCTTTGACCAGTGCGTATTGCCAGTGGTGACCTATGGTACTGAAATGTGGTAGATAACAATGGGCCTTATTAGAAGACTTAAAACCAATCAATGGGCAACAGAGGGGACTATGTTTGGTGTTTCCCTATACTAAAGAATTAGAAATGAAGTGATCCGCAGGATATCCAAGGCAACCGACATCATCAGAACAGATGACCGATAGGAACGAAAGGTTCTGCAGTGGCGACTGCGTGCCGGAATACGTAGAGTTGGAAAGCCTCCCAAAACTTAAGCCGATGATCTTGTGAAGGGTGCAGTAACTTGCGGGCGGCGAGCAATGGGTAGCTCGCCGCCCGGTAAGGACCAGGCTCGGGTCAACGGCACGTAGTGTTCCACGCGCGCCTCAAAGAGATGTCAGCAGAACTGAAGGGGTCTGCTAGGACCGATGCCTGCCAGGGTCGCGAGATTTTTCGAAAGAGACACCGTGACCCTGGCACATGAGCAACTGAAGGAACACGGGTGGGATTTGGTCACTAAAAGTCTGACATATCCTCCCGCTGAGGAAGGCTTGTCCAGCAGGCTATGTCCAGCAGTGGGCGTCTTTCATCTGAAATGATAATACACCTAAGTGTAAACGACGTGAAATTAATTAACTTAGTAACTATTTATATCTATACAGGGTTATTTGTAAAACACCGGCAACCTCTCAGGACTATGTTACTAACATCATAATCAACAACTTTTGTTCTGTGACTTTTAAAAATTCATCACATTTTAGTTCATCAGATTTTCAAACAAAAATAAAAATATTTAAATTGAACGCTCTAAATGTTACGGAGTCTATGCGAAGCAAAAGAAAGCGATGGTATATTAGCAAGGGGAGCGGGGTTAGGGCGGCGGGGGCGCTTGAACTTGACCTATTTACAGGCAGCCGATTTTTGTATGAAAATCTGATGCACTAAAATATGATGAATTTTTAAAAGTCATAGAACAAAAGTTGTTGATTATGATGTTAGTAACATAGACCTGAGAGGTTGCCGGTGTTTTACAAATAACCCTGTATAAAAAAGTAAACCTAACAGCAAATTTAAATATGTAGTCGAAACATTCTTCCGCATAGATATCGACTGGTATGCTCAAAATTGAAAAACTTAAATTAAATACTTGTGATTACAAATGAGATCAGCCATTTCAACTTGTGGACCAAGTTATAACCCTTTTTTTTCTATACTTTATATTTCTAAATACCTAAGACGGATTTTCAGTTAGAAACCGAGGTTTTCGCCATCACGCATCGTTCGCAGATGAAATGGGATACACACCGATGAAAATACAGATGAAATGGCCCCACATAATTCAGATAGTTTAGTAATCAAAATGGCTGGCATATGCCACTATGGATCAACGGTTCTGGGAAAATATAATAAAAGCGAGATAAATAATAGAAGTACCATACTTACCTACTGTTAGATTGAATAGTTGAAGTTTGTAAAGTACCGTCACTTCTATATTTTCTAAGATTCATTCACTCTGTTCCAATATCGAATTCGTCCGATAATTTGAAATCCGGGTGCAATGCGCGTCTGTTACTATCAAGTGATCGCTATGTCAGCCAGTAATGTAAGATGTTGCTTGTAGGGTTGGGAATTTGGGATTCGATATGCGAACTTCCATACTACGGTTCCGGGCAAAACGATTGTAACTGGCTAGCTGCAGGCGTCGGTCTACTGAGCCGAACTATTTCTACTAGTATAGAATAAACTTTATTCTATTCTAATTTTATATTCATTTTTTTCTGCTCAACAACGTAAATACAGCAATGAAACATTCAGAGCACAAAAAAATGTCGAACATTAGAAACAATGGGTTAGAAATATCTTCCAAAATGATTCAGATTGTGACCGACATTGCGTTACACAATTCGTGTGCTGTTCATCAACTGCCGCACCAACGAATTTAGTTGGCAGACATTTCAAACTTAGCCTACTGTAACTTCTCCTCTAGGTAGCAACCTTACCCGTTTCAAACATGTTCAGCCTCTGATACAGCGCGAGCGTATCCATATTACATGTCTGGACCTCAAACAGGTTCTGTGGTCTGATTGATTGAACACGTGTACTTGGCGGCCATTGTTTCAAATTGATTTAGGTTACCTACAGTTACTCGGAGTATTTGTAAGTGATATGTTTGTGGATTAAGAATGTTCGAGTCTAGTCAATTTGGCTTTGCTAGTGCTCGCCCCATTTTCGAAATTTGAAAATATATATATTTTTTTTTAAGTTTGAACGTCGTGTGATATTCTTTGACATTCAGTAAGACTATAGACGTTAAATACACACATTAACACCATCTAGGGATATTTTGAATAAAGTTCTTAAACTCAAAAAATACTGGCCAGTTTTTAATTATTTTGAAGGTACCTTATTTAGTAAACCTTTTTGAACGATTCTAAATTTGAATTTGAAAAAATTAATTAAAAACAAAAGATTTACGCGGCATAAGTCCGAAGGTTTCATATACCTATAGTAGTTTTTGGCAATTTTTTTGTGTCTTTAAGTTTTATAGCAAGTTATCGGTTAATTTCGAATTAATGTTATTGTGTGCATCATACAGCGGCGTCATTTAACGAGAGAGGAAATGTTTAAGGGCAGTAGGCATGCTCCAAGCTGGGGCTACTCAACGGAGTATTGCTGAGGAGATTGGAACAAGACAAAACGTGATATTAAGGTTATGGTCACGTTATCGTGCTACTGGTGAAGTGGCTGATAGACACTCAGGTGGGAACCGCATAACCACTCAACGACAAGACCGATTTTTGCAAGTTGCCGCGAGAAGACAACCAAATGTTACGGCCGTGCAGTTGGTTCAGAGGCTCCAGTCAGAGCATCAGTTGCTTGTGAGTGACCAAACAGTGAGGAGAAGGCTGCATGAAGTTAACCCTCATGCTCGCAGACCGCTTCGAACTCCAGCACTACGCCGAGGAAGTCGTGGACGACGACTAGAGTGGGCTCGTGAACATTTGCTCTGGGAATATAACTAGTGGTCTGTAGTGCTATTTACCGATCGTCGTGAAAGCCGTCTGCAACATCCTCAGGAAGTCCATTCATACCACGGCGGATCAATTATGGTTTCGGCGGGAGTTTGTGTTGGTTGAAGAACAGACCTTGTTTGGATCAGAAACTCCATGACGTCTGAAAAATACCGTAACGAGGTGCTAGTACCAATAATCTACTCCCATCGACTACAAATGGGCCAAGAATTCATGCTCATGTACGATAACGCCCGTCCGCACACAGGGAGAGTGGTGACGAGCTGGTTGCAGGAGCACGACGTATCGGTCTTAGGCTGGCCCGCTCAATCGCCTGACCTAAACCCCATAGAACACGCGTGGGACATGCTCCAAAGAAGGGCTTCGAGGAATTTCCCTGCAAACATTGCGACGGTTTTACCATTATTTCACGTTTTTTCTTTATTCGAATAAAAATTTGTTTACGCAAAAACAAAAAAAATAATCTTTTATTCTGGAGTATAGTCTGATAAATGGGCTTTATAAAAATATATGCATGTTGTATGTTATTTTTAATAAATTTTGAGTAAATTGAGTAAATCTAAAATATCCCTAGACAGTGTTGATGTGTGTCATATTAATTTCTTGTCAGTTTGACCACAGACTTTAACCATAAACAAAAGAGAATATGAGTATGTGTGTGTGTGTGTCAAACGCATGGTAGTGCGTATTGTTTTTTTATGTATTTCTATTGCATTTTTATATTGAAATATTAGCTTTCTGCACTTCTTCTTCATATAAAAGTTAACTGTACCAAACATATTCCTCCATCTGCGTCAATTGTGTAAAAAGAGGTGAAAAATACTAATATACAGATAAATCATAGTTTTTTACGATTCCATACTAAGAGCGCCACTAGTTGACATTTTTATGGTGTATGTATTTCTATTGCCGCTGTAACAACAGAAAATAAAATAAAGTTCAAAATTAAATGGTGTCTCTATTAAAGAAACGTTTAAAAAATTGAAGATGGTACGAACCCCTTTGTCTGCGAGTCCAACTATCAATTGTCTGGTTATTTTAAGCAATATTAAGCAGAGGTGTTTAACTACAGCACGTCAGTTATAACAAAAATACTCCATCGAGGCCAAGCGCGGCCTTCTACACAATTACTTTTCGCCGTAAGGGGCGAATCAATAGACATTAACCGGGCACGAATTCAGACACTGAACAACTACTTAGAAATTCCTGATAGTAAACTCAATGACACCCAACCTCAAGCACAGCTGGCACTTAAAGCCACGAGACCAAAAAGACAGCCAACAAAAACAACGCAATATAAACTCAATTCCACCACAATGACCCCCACCTAAAAGCCTCCCAGTACACCAATCAAAAAGAAAAATGTTCACAGAAATATTAATAAGGAATGCCTTTGCTAACTCAATCTTTTTGACGTCCCCCACAGGTGTAGGCTGTGCTACAAAAAATCTCGAACACATCGCATTCATGACTGACCCAAAAGCCTACATCACAGACCAGGGCCAGTTGACCCGCCTACCCTCTTTGGACGTAAAGAGTTGAGGGGAGATACGGAAGCGGTGGAACTTTGTCAGGGGTCTTGGTGAATGGTGGTTTTTATGTAGTTGTGACATCGAGGTGAGATGTTGGCGTGCTCAGTATTTTTACCCGACAGCAAAGAAGGGTTGTGTTTTTGCATTTTATTATTCATTTTGAAGGTGTCAATGAAATGTTACAGGTATGAGTCTTTCAAATACTTACTGCGACTTACAAGCTGAATTGAATAAAACAATGTATTATATATGTTGTTTTGCAATAATGGGTGAAACTTAAAATAATCTTATCGAAGTACCTAATTGAGTTCCATCTCATGGGAGTCTCAACGACTGTTCACTCGTTTGCGATACATGATTGTTAAGTTTTTGTTTGCAATCACCATCATAATCTCAGGCGTAACTTGTCTAAACAGAGTGTTTACTTTTAATAAATTTATTTTGAGATATGTATTTTTACTGTTTTTTTTTCAAATTACGGTTTTTAATCAAATCTTTAATTTTGCTATACTTCTGTGTACTACTAAAACTCGTGATTTCTTTTATTGCAATATGTGGTTTCCATACTATATATTTGTTATACTGTGAGACCTATCTACAGATCTTCTTACATCAACAGCCGACCTCGTGAAGTCATGAATATTAGAGCCGTCAGTGATTGTGCTGCAACATTAACGCGACGGCCGGCGGATCTCGTCTGCTCTTCCTTTTTATATTATTCACTCTACGATGTATGACGATACGGGTGATGTATTGGTTCAGTGTTTGTGGTTGGTTGATAGCTAGTTTATCTGGTACAGACGGAATGGTTAAGGAGGACGCGCCAGGGTACGGCGCGACATTAAAATTTTCTTATGTTTTTCCAATTTGCTGGTCAGTTTCAGGCTGTTTATTGAATAAAATATTATTCGTGACCGTAAAGCGTATGTGTTTATTGAATTATAATCATAACAATCATCAATAAAATGATTTTTTCATGTAAAAGTTATTCAAAAAAATGAAAAAAAAAATATCTCGAAAAAATCCCACCCCAATGTTATTACGTCCGTCGGGAACGTAGGCTTAATATCGTGTCAAATATACCGACCAAAATCTACGTATACATCATCTAAATTGACATTTACTATATTATTTGATACTTTTTATTATTACAGCATATTTATGTTATAGCTAAGAGGAAATATTCTTTTAATTTTTTTTATTTTGACCCATTTAAATATAATATTTAGACCAATAATTAAGGGTACAAACAGCTGAAAGTATTAATCGTGTAGTTCAACTCAGAACATAAGGACCTCAACGATTTGACGAACATTACCGAAGAAAAGACATTTGGGTAGGTTGCATGAAATAGTTACTCAAACTCCCATGCAATCATTGAAACAAACTGAAGAAAAAAATACTTACGGTAAATAGTACAACTTACGGTAAATAGTACAAGGCGCATGGCTAACGCATTGCCCTTTAGTTCTTTAAAGAAACCATGGAAGATACCTCACATTACTGTTCCCTAAAAGAACCAACCAACACAAAAGACCAGCTATTCAACCAATACCCACAAGCGAGAGTGAAAAGCAACATAAAATCTTCAAACATTCTCATCAGTGTAAACAAATCCCAGAAATGAGCATCCAATTGTATGCTAGCGCAATATTCTACTCCAAGAATAGAGTGTAACGATATGAGTTTGTTCGACCAGCACGTTGAAGTATGAATAAGACTAGCAATAAGTATGATATGTTCGCAATATTTGTACTGTAAAGGTTGTCTGCAAAACAGTAGGGGTGAGGTTGGGCTGACACGCAGAAGGAAGAAGATTAAAATGTACTTGTAAAATGATCCTCTAAAAATAAATAAAAAACAAATAAATAAAAATCAAATAAATAAAAATAAAATAAATAAAATTCATTTAAAGGAAATATACATAAAAAGGAAATTCACACAACCGACGTGTTTTATTGTTCGATTTGGTATTTAGCATCCCTAGGCTGTCTCATACTATTTACTAACTGTCCTGGGGCGGCTGCTGCAAGTGCGGAAAACCTCAAACGGCGAA
Organism: Aporophyla nigra; assembly: GCA_947507805.1. Classification (NCBI taxonomy): domain Eukaryota; kingdom Metazoa; phylum Arthropoda; class Insecta; order Lepidoptera; family Noctuidae; genus Aporophyla; species Aporophyla nigra. The sequence continues at coordinate 23,168,683 of OX382297.1, read as the reverse complement.
AATATTCCAATCTCATTGGAAGTTATATATTTGAGCCGTTTGAAACATTAGGGCCATGGGGTCCGAGTGCCCACTTGGTTTATCGAAATATACCCAAGCGGTTGGTCGACTCTTCACGTGACCAGAGGGCTGGCCTGTTTTTCGGCCAAAGAATCAACATTGCCATACAACGTGGCAGTGCTGCCAGCCTTTTGGGCACTTTTCCTATTAACAGCGATGCAGACGAAGTTTTTGATGCCCTCTGATTCTTTTCTCTGTGTTTTATATACATGTACATATTATTTTATGTCTGTTAGAAGTGAATCATAAATTCTTATTTATTTGAAATATATTACCGTAACAATAAAACAAAAACCGGCAAAGTGCGAGTCGGACTCGCGCACCGAGGGTTCCGTACAAACCTGTAGGTATAAAGTTTTAAATTTAAAAAAATATGTTTATTATATGATGTAACTAAAAATTTACAGTTTCCGCAATTTTCCCTTTATCTGTGCTATAAGACGTTGCTTCGTACCAAATTTCAAAATTCTGGATCGACTGGAAGTATCCTTTAGGTTTTGATTCCCTTGCGAGTTTCGAAAATTTGCTGAAATTTGCGGCATAAACGGCTATATCTTTTGATTGCGCTAGCTTAGAGGTTTGATTTTTTCACAGCTCCAAGGGACAGTAGACTTGAGTATTTGATATAAATTTCAGTTTGATACCTCCACGCGTTCCTGAGAAAAAGGGTCTTGACAGACGGACGGACGGACGGACAACAAAGTGATCCTATAAGGGTTCCGCTTTTTTCTTTTGAGGTGCGGAACCCTAAAAATGAAGATAATGCACTTTTAATTAATAACCTACATCGGCTCCTGGTTCTACATGAAAAGTAAAATTGAAAATGACTATATCATGTGTTGTTTTTTTGTAGGTATAGGTCTGTTTTAAAAAAGAGCTTAACACACCGCTAAATAATTTGCACAGCATTAAATACATTTTCTACCAAAGCCTCTTTTAAAATCCAGATATAATCTTGATCAGATCACGTGAAGACAATGTTGATTAGAGCCTGAAATGGTATCTGAGGGAAGAACCACACAGATTGGTTGGTAATGCAAAACAGGTAACAGTATACACAGTTTTATATAGGTTTGAATACTTTGCCGGTGCGAAAGGCTAGCCTCTTTTATCACTCTATTGTTTTATTAATACTCCAAAGTGAAAACTAACAGTATCCTAAAATGTCTGAAATATTCAATGTGCTACTTTCTGTCTCTCATGTCTCGCACCGTTTTCTACTGATGATATTCTGTAGATCTCACAAAAGCGAGTAATTCTGGAAAATTGCACTTTCCACTGTATATCAATTGAGTATGCAACGAAAACTCGTGTTTCAGAATTTTAAAATGTAGGAAAAGCACTTTAACGTTGTGTTATTTTGGGTAATTTATTCTCGAAAGATGTGTGTTGAACATTGAAATAATTTTTCAGCTCGTATTTTTTACGCATCTAGAAAATGTGTTTATCTTTTCACTCACACATATGATACGAGTAGAAATTTTGACGGTTATCAAAAATATGTTGTTTTATGAACTTTCTGTTTAGAATCGTGTACTGAAACGGGTTGCGTGCCAATGTTTCCTTCCACCGTGTGTCCTGGTGAACTCGATTATAATACACGACGATTGTCTATGGACTAAGGAAGTTATTGGCCATATGTGAGAGGTATGTGGAGGCTCATGGCTTGAAGTAAAATGCTACTAAAAGTGAGGTGTTGGTTTTTCAAGTACACAATAATACACCCACGAATATACCACCCATGACGTTACAAGGAACACCATTAAAAGTCGTCACTCAATTTAAATACCTCGGTCATGTGGTCACAGGGTCTCCCATAGATGACCAGGATATAGATAAGGAGCGCAGGGCGTTGCCAGCCCGATGCAAAATGCTTACCCGCAGGTTTGCGCGGTGCTCTGACGTGGTAAAACTGACGCTCTTCAGAGCCTACTGCTAGTCGTTTTACTCGTGCAGCTTGTGGGTGAGGTATACGCAGAAGGCTTACAACGCTCTGCGCGTGCAGTATAATAATGCGCTGCGGATATTGTTGAAGCTGCTTCGGTTTTGCAGTGCATCGGGCAAGTTTGCAGAAGCACCACGTCTCATAAATTAATTAAACTCATAACGTAATTATATTTCATTGTAAAACAAACCATTATCAGTCGTTACGGGTCGTCAGAAACCCGAAAGTCTGACAGCCAGTCTTACCAAGGGGTATCGTTATTGCTAGTAACTAAGTTGTGGAGGTCAGAAAGGCACTAGCTTCATATAATATAATTGTATTGAGCTACATCCTCTTACACTGGAAGCCGATCCCAACATAGTTAGAAAACTGGCCAAGTGCGAGTCGGACTCGCGCACCGAGGGTTCCGTACAAACCTGCATTCACGAAACCTGTATTCACGGTTTATGCATAAGCTTTATGTTTATGAAATTAAACTTTTTTTTTTAAATTTTTATATTTGAGTTGACTGAATGAAAGGTAAATTGTGGTTTACGATTTATGACGTATTAAAAAAAAACTACTTACTAGATCTCGTTCAAACCAATTTTCATTTTTTTAGTTTTATCATTCCCTTACTTTAGAAGTTACGGGGGGGGGGGGACACACATTTTACCACTTTGGAAGTGTTTCTCGCGCAAACTATTCAGTTTAGAAAAAAATGATATTCGAAACCTCAATATTATTTTTGAAGACCTATCCATAGATACTCCACACGTATGGGTTTGATGAAATGATGTTTTTTGAGTTTCAGTTCTATGTATGGGGAACCCCAAATATTATTGTTTTTTTTTTCTATTTTTGTGTGAAAATCTTAATGCGGTTCACAGAATACATCTACTTACCAAGTTTCAACAGCATAGCTCTTATAGTTTTGGAAAAAAATGGCTGTGACATATTCGGACAGACAGACAGACAGACATGACGAATCTATAAGGGTTCCGTTTTTTGCCATTTGGCAACGGAACCCTAAAAAGGTTAGATAGACTGATTGTAAAACATACCATTATAAGATTACAACCTCTTTTGACTGGCTCGCAGGTGCAGTGATAATAAGCGCTACTGCTGTGCATGAAGTCCTGGGTTCTATTCCCAGATTAGGCAAAGCGTTATTGGATTTTTTCTGTCTGTAATTCTACAATAGCTGCCCTGAGTCTGGATTAAGTGATGGCAATAGGCTCGCTCCTGTTATATGGGAGATAAACATAACAGGTGAAATGTGGGGGTGTACTAAAGGTAAATCTCTGCCCAACCCTTTAGGGAAACAAGGCGTGGTGTTATGATATGTATAATAAATAAATAAATATCTTTGGACAACCAACACACTGTTATCTGATCCCAAACTAGGCAGAGCCTGTACTATGGCAACCAGACAACTGATAAATATACTTATATATTTCTAAATACATACATATTATAGATAAATTACACCCAGACACAGAACAAATGATTGTGCTCATCACACAAAGATTTGTCCTGGGTGGGATTCGAACCCACGACCTCAGTCTGTGCAGTCAGGGTCACTAACCACTAGACTAACAGGCCAGTCGTCGTCGTAGTATAAGTTATATCATAGGTACTCGACTTCACCTGCGACTTGTCCTACCAAAAATGGCGGCCGACACACAAAAGTGAAAATCTCGTCATGATTTATACGTGCGAGCACAATACAACCGGAGGGTACAGGCGACTTGAAAATTCTTAAGCACAAAGTTTGTCAGTTTTCATTTTGTTCACGAATGTATTTTGGGAACAATTGTGATGGGAGTTTAGACGTTTTGTTGAAAGCATTGCTACAGATGTTGAATGTGTTTGTTGAAAGTACTGACGATTCGAAAAGGGGATGAGAATAAATGACGTAGAAAGATTACTGTGAAAGAAGAAAGTTGTTGTTTGTCTCCAGTAGCGAAATTTTTACCTATGAAAGAATGTCGCATTTTTTTTATGCAGTTGGGTCACCTTTTCATGTTGTGGTGATAGTTTTTGTTAATTTTGACCTATTTTATTTCGGTTCACCACCTGCAGCAACAATAATATTAAACAACATTCTATTCTAATTTTCAGTTCTTCGGTACTATCAACATGTCTATAAGGTACGTATATAGATATGCATAATCATTGCGAAGGTAGTTGCTGAAAATCAGCGCTGCTGACGATAGATTCGTCTGACGTCGCAGCATTTTGCTGAGCAACGACCTGTTCTACGTTCTGCTATACGACGAACGGATCAAGTGTTCTTATTTTTGTGGTATATTTGTCACAAAACTAGCCAGAAATGCACTCTGCGTCCGGCAATTTTTGTTTTTGTTTTGTTTATTATTACATAATTACTGTCAGTGTCATAACGCAGATATATGTTTTGTATTGTCTTTGGTCCGTAGCCGTGACATCAATGAGCCATAGATAACATTGTACTTGAATATGGGGCTTTTGGCTACCTTGTACGTATGCATGTTTCTTTTTTGTAACTAATTTTTATTTCATGTTGTGCGTTTTGTTTGTGCAGAATAAACTATTTTTTACTCTTTCTTTCTATCTTTACACTGTTAGAAGTTGTATTGTTTTTTGTTCCTTAGAAAATCCTTAGAAAAACACCTTGTCCTTTCAAGTAAAACGATTGTTTTGATATTAAACGCTAGATATTTACAATCAAAATAAATAATCTAAAAATCATCAAAACAATAAAAACAAAACCCCAACCATTAAAAAAACACAAAAAGTCGCTTTGGAGATGCTGGGATTTGAACCCAGGACTTTCAGCATGCGAAGCAGACACTCTACCACTGAGTTACATCCCCGATGAATATAAGGACCAAATTGATGTATTGGTTTTGACAGTTCTCGACTATTTAATTGACTAAAGTTCGGTTTTTAATTCCAGATAGTAATCTGACATTTCAAGTATTTGTGCGTAAACTTGATAGGAGTTTGACATTACATCTGTCAAATTACTATCTGTGTTTCAAAACCGAATTTCACATTTGCTACCTTTTTAATTAAGACGGGCGTTTTCACTTCTATAAAAAAAAAATCACGTGTTTACGATTAAAGAATTATTTGACGTTTTTTAGCTCAACTGATGATAATGATGATGACTATAGTTTATTTTAGATCTGGAGTGATTAACTTATTACACAGTGCGGTTCTAAATAACCCCATTTCTTTCCGTGGGTGTCGTAAAAGGCGTCTATGGGGCTTATTAGAGAATAGGCAGCAGCATTTTCTATGCATTTTATCACCATACTGCGATCGCCAACCCGTCTGCCATGTCCAGTAGTGGATGTCAATCGGCTGAAATGATAATGATGATGAGGTTCTAAAGATAATAGGGTAGGTCAAACAAAACTAATATTCGGTCATGTCAATGTCCCTAAGCACTTCTAATGCAGATAAAATGTGTGTAAATGTAGTGATATTTTTTTTAATATTTGAGTTGACTGAATGGAAGGTAAATTGTGGTTTATGATTTATGACGTATTAAAAAAAAACTACTTATTAGATCTCGTTCAAACCAATTTTTGGTGAAAGTTTACATGTTAATGTACATCATATATTTTTTTTAGTTTTATCATTCCCTTATTTTAGAAGTTACGGGGAGGGGGGGGGGACACACATTTTACCACTTTGGAAGTGTCTCTCGCGCAAACTATTCAGTTTAGAAAAAAATGATATTAGAGACCTCAATATCATTTTTGAAGACCTATCCATAAATACCCCACACGTAAGGGATTGATGAATTTTTTTTTTGAGTTTTAGTTCTATGTATGGGGAACCCCAAATATTATTGTTTTTTTTCTATTTTTGTGTGAAAATCTAAATGCGGTTCACAGAATACATCTACTTACCAAGTTTCAACAGCATAGCTCTTATAGTTTCGGAATAAAGTGGCTGTGACATACTCGGACAGACAGACAGACGGACAGACAGACAGACATAACGAATCTATAAGGGTTCCGTTTTTTGCCATTTGGCAACGGAACCCTAAAAATGAAAAGATAATGCTTAGTCATGTAGGTAGGATGAATAAAGAGCGACTAACAAAAGGTATGCAGATGTGACTGGAAAGTAAGTAATTAAGGGACCGCCCTAGGATGACATATAGTCACATTGGTGATGTTCTTCAGAAAGGTCAGATGCTTAGTACTTGAAACCAGTGTGCATGTATGACCAGATGAATGAACCTAAACGAGGCATAAGGAGTATGTAAGGATCGTAGATGATGATGATGTATAAATTGTGTTTGTACATGCATCTTATTTATTTATTTAATACTTCAAGCACATAAATGTACAGAGGCGGACTAAATGCCATAGGCATTTTCTACCAGTCAACCTTATAAGCGTTTTTTGACAATGCGATGCGAACTATTCTGAGGTACTCAGTAAGTAACCCAGCTTAGTTCACACAATCACACCCACGAAGACATATATAAGTCACGGCTGTTACCACTAGGCCACTACTACTTAACTATTATATGTCCCAGAGTGTAATACTAAAAACTCCTCTTATATAAAGTAAACAATAAAACGAAGGGGTTACAGCTCAAAAGTGGTGTGTAATATCGTTCGTCGCCGCAGTTTCACTGGGGCACAACGGAACCCCGGCTTAGTTTACTGCTTGTATAAATCACTTGAATTGTTGAATGTGCGTGAAAAGCCGCGGACTTTTGTAGTATGGTCCTGTGTATGGACGGGGGAGTTTTAATGGATCTTAAGATGTTCGGTTCTGAATAGGATTTGGGTGAAAGGATGGTTGAAGATTTTGCTTAAGGGTTTTTTTTTCTGCATGAAGTTTGAGTTGAGTTTTTACCATCTTAGTCTGCTTGAAGTTTGAGTATTTGTGATCTTAGTTCTTTGTATATAATAAAATAGCTTTTGCTGTGGCTTCGCCCGCGTATTAAACATACAAATCTTCCTGAATCACTGTGTCTTTTGACGAAATCCGTTGCGTAGTTTAAAGGGTCTAAGCGTCGAGACGCGGGAAGCGACTTTGTTTTATACTATGTAAAGATGTGCGTGAGAGATTTATTATTCCTATTTGAACGGAGTGTTACATAATCAATGACTTTAATTGTTATTTTATTCTCCTTTATTTTATTCAATATGCGTCATTAGCGGCATGCATTCTGTCATGCATTTTGGCTGCATCAAATTCAAGTACAAGGAAGAAAAGATCAAGACAAAAGCAAAGCTTTTATTAAAATCTTAAATAACTGACTAGCTGCTGCCCGCGGTTTCGCTTGCACAGATGTAGGAACTGAAAGTGCCGTCAATATCAGTTCAGCCGTTTTGGAACGGTTTGGAACCGGGACAGGTAAATAAAATTTGTTTGTCATAAGTATCGTATATTTTCAAATACATTTATTAAAATGATGTTATTTTGACAATTAAAAACAGGAATTTCAATTTTATTTACTTGTATAATTAACTTCTGCACCAAGCCTGTACACGGGAATGTAACAGTGTTGAATTTTAGAACAAGACACACAGATATAACTGACAGAGATGACAACATACAAAGCCGAACTTCGTCTAAAACTCAAAGAGTCCTATAAATCGCGTATTTTTTAAACTATTTTTATTCAACTTAGACCAAACCGCATTGCAATGCAACCCGCGGCCAATCCCATTTGTTAAATTTGCGCAGAACTATTTGGACGGAATTTTCGCGTTGCAATGTTTCAGTTACACATAGATCATATGTCTTACTTGTAATAACGCTAACAACAGCGGTAATGGTTCACAAATATTTATAGTTTGCCGGCCATTTGTTAAAATTCAAGTGGTGCTTTTATCTGATGTAATAAAGTGGGTTTTTGGTGCAAATGAAATGTGTTTGTCTGTATTATTTTATTTTATTTTGTTTAAGGGAACTTAGACAAAGTATTGTAGTTGTTTTTGAAATATTCTCAGTTAAGAATCATAAATATTTCTTTTTTCTGTTCTTTTTTATCTTTTAATTATATATATTTCTGTGTTTGATAACCCGTATCCGCATAAATTCCTCGAACATTGGACTATAATGCGAAGACACAGCCTCCTAAGATATAGGATCTTTCAAGTTTACGAGACAGGGCTCAAATAAAAAAGATTGTTGGTGAATAGTGTAAATTCATGTTTGATTACGATGTTTTAGAGGTAACAATCATCTTGTTATAAAAATCCTACCAGCAATGATAGACACTTGTTTGTGTGCTCAGCCATAGTCCAATAAGTATTAGAAGTTACGTGATAAGAAAGTTATTCGCAGGTACTCCTCGCAGGTGTCAACTGAGTTCTTATGTGTTATATTACCAATAATCTATTTACAGGCTCTTTTAATCCTCATTTCAGACAAAAGACGTCCACTGCTGGACATAGATCTGCTCCAGTTTTTGGTTGCCATATTCGCCACGCTTGGCAGGCGGGTTGGCGATCATTCTCAAGTAAGTCCCTGGCGACACCCACAGTAAGACATGAAATGGTGCTATTATTGATATCCGGCACCACACAAAACTGGTCTTCACCACCGGCTCTATTAATACAAGTCAAAAATATCTAAAATGTGGAGTGAACACTGCACATTGCTCGTAAAATAGACGGTTAAAGGGGCCGAAAGATTCTAGAGTGGTGACCGCGTTCGAAGACGGCGTTGGGAGGCCTCGCATGAATTGGTATGATAACCTTTCAAAGACCGCAGGAATCTGCTGGATGCGTGTAGCACAGAACCCGTCGAAGTGGCGATGCTTGGGGAGGCTTATGTTCAGCAGTGGACGTCTTTCGGCTGAAAAGATAATGACACTTCAAAGTGAACTAAAAAGCTATATGAACGCCTTGTGGCAATACTCGAAAATGGTCTGTAGTGGTGATGTTTTAATTCATCAGTCACCTAATTTAATCGACAATAATAAAAAAAAAATTCGCTTTCTGCACTTTTCTCCATTTAAACTGTAACTGTGCCCAATTTTATAATACTCCAGCCGCGTAATTTTCTAAAAATGGGGTAAGTACAAAGTTTTAGCGTCACGTAATATTTTGAAGATATCCCAAGCCTATCCTATGTATTTCTGTTGTTCTTTTGAACAAAAGCAATATACCTTAATCATCTGGTTTCCTCATTAAATAGGTAATAGGATTGTACAATACTACGTGTATTATAACGCTATGTTTAATTCAGGGGACAAACAGAACATTGAACGGTGTTAGTCTGTAGGTAATGATGAAATTAATTAGTGTTAGTAATATGGGGACGGTCGTTGTTTTAATTGTCTTATGCCATTGTGTTAGGACGTGATTTTGCGACTTCTTGATGCTACGAAATATTTTCTTGTTTCGTCCTATTTGGTACATTTTATCTCCTATTTATTTCTTTATGCTAACACTTTTGTTTTAATGCTGGTTAATCTGTATTGGGGACTGTCCAAGGCTTAATTGTTAATTATACTCATAATATATTGTAAATAGAAGCTGTTGGACCTTTATAAATAAAAAGATAAGTGATTTTACTTCTGTACATGTCAATCATATTTTTAAAACTAGATGAAACGCTGACCAGCGTTTCAGATCTGACTACTTTACACAACAAACACAGCTGTAACAAACACAGAGGTCACAGTCTCTTTTAAAGTTCAGAGATGATCTTAGTCAGATCTTGTGAAATGTGAATAAGTTCACTGTCTTTTGTTTACTTTGTTTTCTGAACATGTCATCAGCAGCTGATAGAAAGTGGTTACTATGGTTACCATGCTCAAAAACCTTTATGTTTCTTTAATTTTACCGACTCCAGCACGAAGTAAAATGGTGGTAGCTTTTAGGTCACAAAAGAATTGAATAAGACAAATAAATACGTGCTTCGCAATCCAACCACCTGCAATAAAACGTCCGGTAACCCGCCGGGAACGGACCGGGAACGGGCCGTACGTCGTACATGACGTCACGTTGGTAGTAAGCCCATATGCTTTTATAGCTATGCAGTTTTGAACACTTATTCTGGATATATTATTTTAAGGAGTTGCTGTTCTATTGGAAATTACTTCTGAACAAAGTTCATAAGAATCGTTGCAGACAAATTAAGAGGAAACAGGTGCCATAATAACCCAGTATAGTTGAACGGATCAGTGACTGAAGCATCTGTAGAGTAAAACGTACTCTCTGTGAGAAGAAGTGGAGGGCAATCTACCACGCGGACCCGATTAAATTCGATTACACTTGACATCCATTAATTCACATTGGACGGGTACCGGACGTAAAGAATAACTCCACCCCATTTCTTCCCGTGGGTGTCGTATGTATACTAGGCAACGTATTTTGACGCGGTTTTCACCATCATGGAGCAAAATAATTCCGGAAGTTTTAAATAACATCACTCAAATGTCTCACTGATTAGTGGCGCGTGCGGTGGATAATTGAGATCCAATAAAAAAAAATGTTTAACCGTGTGGTGCCGGTACCGTGTGGTGCCGGACGTAAAGAATAACACCACCCCATTTCTTCCCGTGGGTGTCGTAAAAGGCGACTAAGGGACTTACTAGAGAATGGGCAGCAGCGTTCTCTATGCGTTTTACCACCATACTGCGATCGCCAACCCGCCTGCCAAGCGTGGCGATTATAGCAAAGCCCCCCAAATTGGGGGAGGCCTAAGTCCAGCAGTGGACGTCATACGGCTGAAATGATGATGATGATGATGAATCCACATTGGATTAGTAGATGCCAAATGAATTTTTCTAGAATATGCATGTTTACTCACGATATTTTCTTTAACTGTTTTGAGGGCAGTAGTGAAAAAGTAATGTACACAAAGTAAAGTAACAGTAGGTCGTTGATTCGAACCCAGGCAGGCATTTTACTTTGTGTAAAAAATTTCATCACCACTGCTCTCAAAATGGTCATTTGATGATTTTCCACCCACAGAAAAGGTCTTTGTGTCCCAGCAGTGGGAATGGTATAGGCTTATTATGTATGTTAAGTACGCAAGAACTAAGAAATTACGTGGGGAATAGAACCAAGTAATTAAAATCCTCTATTTCTCAATTTAAGATTGTTACTGTTCAACTATTCCTAGACATCCCCTCGGACTATAAGAGTGAAGACAGAGGGTGCACCTGTGTTTGCCCACACAATAATTGTGCACTATAATATCTTCTGCGTACTTGGCTAGTCGCCATGACAGAAAATCGGTCAGAAATTACTTTTTTGGACTTGTAACGCTTCGGAATAGTTCTCCAAATTAAAGGTTAAGCTACCATCGATGTATTTACGAGTCAAGTGATACAGCCGGACCGTGAACGTAAAACGGCCGGTTTTACGGCGTCACCCGGCACCGGACGCCTTGTAGATATATCGCGAATGGAATTTATAATCGAAATCCTGAAATTCATGGCTTGGTTTTAATGGAAAAGTACTGGAATGGGTATGAATTACAAATACATCAAAACATGACTGGCTTGGAATTTCAACTTACACCTTGCTACCTTACTTAGTATGAGCTTTAATTTACACGTAACCCTACCCAACTGTCACCCACCGATCAGAATGAAACTTCGCACATCGATATAACACTAAAAAATATTGAACCCATGTTTTTTTATTTTTCTGAATCCACTTTTTAGGGGTAGAAACCACCCCTAAGTAGGCTAACCCACGTAACTCTGGGTAGAGTGTGGTTGAGGGGGTGGTTTCTGTCCCTAAAAAGTGGACTCCGGAGAAATAAAAAAACCCGGGTTCAATATTTTTTTGTGTTATATCGATGTGCAAAGTTTCATTCTGATTGGCGGGTGACAGTTGGGTAGGGTTACTTGTTAGATTTGTCTCTGTCTTGCATTTATAGTTTGACAGTTCTGTGACAATGACAGGAATAACGATAACCAAAAGCACGTGCTAAGTAACGTTTATCGGTTTTGGAAGATCGTCATCGTTTACGTTACCCGCTTCCAGGATAACCGGATGCAGTTAATTACCAGTTTTATACATGGAGGGACTGCCTATCGGACCTCCACAACCCAGTCACTGGGTTATACGGTACGTTGGGAAGATTGTTTTTTCTGACATTTGGGGTTCAGACTTCCCGTAACGTCTGTAAAAGATCCACGAGTGATAGCCGGGACCAACAGCTTATATTAATAGCGATAGCTGTCCGACGCATGGAAGGGTTATGATATACCGGATGAAATTTTTTACCGTCTCGACCTTCATATGGTGTGTTGTGTAACTAGAATAGAAGGCAGGAAGGCCTTCAGATTCACTGCAGGTGACTAAAGGAGCGCGGGACGCGGGCGGACGGGGATGCGTGAGCGGCTCGTGCGCCTGCGAAAGATCAATGAAGCCGCCTATCGGCCGGCTTCAAAGGGTAGGACCACGCTACAAAATCATTGATACATGCCGTGCATTGAGTAGGATGCGTATGACTTGAGTTTCGATAGATTTTAATTGTTTTTTTTTTTTTCCCAATTTCTGTTTTTGTTGTATGAAAATGTTACTTTAAATGTGTAGTATTTATTGCTAGATCAATTTCATTACATGTTATTCAAAAATGAAAATAATGAAAATTTCTATGCCAAAGGCTTCTACTCCGTTCACCTATTACACCTATTTTTTTTCAAGATGTTATAAAATGTCACCCGGTATAACCAAGCCAGTTTGACTGGTCTGTTAGTCTAGTGGTTAGTGACCCTGACTGCTAAGACTGAGGTCGTGGGTTCGATTCCCACCCAGGACAAATCTTTGTGTGATGAGCACAATCATTTGTTCTGTGTCTGGGTGTAATTTATCTATAGTATACGTATATGTATGTATTTAGAAATATATAAGTATGTTTATCAGTTGTCTGGCTACCATAGTACAGGCTCTGCCTAGTTTGGGATCAGATAACGTTGTGTTGGTTGTTCTAAGATATTATTTATTTATAAAGATGGTCACCATTCTACGCACCAATCGCGGGCAAGCGGCGCTGAATGTGTTCGATCACCCGTGCGGCTAATATAACTTAGTGGCCTTAGGCGACATAGCAAATCACAATATCTTGTGGTTACTGACGTTGAAAATCTACATCACAAAATTCGTGTTATGGCTCTTATGAAAACGTTCACGTTGCATCGTGGCAATCACAGAAAGACCACATAGCGAAAACGTGTCGTGGCTATCTTACTATATGACCACGACGCGTTGTGGCAATGAAGAAAAACTCTCTTAATACACAAATATCGAAATACGAATACTAAACCAGTATTTTTTTACAGAAACTCCAAATAAATATCCGATATAAGAACAACATCTTTGTAAAGCTAAAAAGTATTCAAAAACTTCTATTAAAGTAAACATAATGATTTCGCAGGCACACAGTCCCAGCGCCTGTATTAAAAAAACCTCATTCAGATTTCGTTTTCTGAAGCAAAAAGCGATGAATGGAGAACTGTGATTTATGCGACGGAAGGAAAACGTATAAGTTTGCAAGTTCTAAGAGGTTATTGAGAAGAAAAAAGTAACGAGTTTTATACTGAAGGGATGGCAATGGCGAGAAATGCCTTTAGTTTACTTGTCGCATGTTTAGACTGTTTAACTAACGTAGGCTGGCAACGTTGCATTTTTAAACCACTTTTATTAAATTCATACGTGTGTTAGTATGAGCCTCATCATTTCATCATTAGCCGTAAGACGTCCACTGCTGGACTTAGGCCTCCCCCAATATGGGGGGCTTTGCCATAATCGCCACGCTTGGCAGGCGGGTTGGCCATCGCAGTATGGTGGTAAAATGCATAGAGAACGCTGATACGCGAACGAAGTATGAGCCTATGTAACGGAAACTTTGAACATGATTTTGACCCCTTTTAAAACGTCGGATTAACTCGAAATTTAGCATACTTATCAAAGACCGATGAAAATACAATAATTTTATAAATTTGTGTTTATCCTTGCCGGGGTTACCAGGATAGCAAAAAAACTGTCTTCAAAAACTACGCTGACATACGTCACATTTGAATCACTAAAAATAGAAAATAAATAATAGTTTTAAAAACTAACAAACACACTGCAAAACTTTCAGCTTCAAGCTTTCACGCTAAAAAGCGTGAGGTGCTTTTTGGGGTATTTTTTAAATGATATCGAGCACCCCACGCTTTTTTCCATTATTTTCTACTTCTTAGTTTAATTTTCTATGGAAGCGTGTTTTTTTTTAAACTATTTTTTTTTGCATGAGTGTCTTAAAGTACAATATGTTTTAGCCAAGCACTAGATCTTTGATATTACGCACTAGGCCCACGTGGTAGATTGCGACCCACTCCCTCTTACTGAGAGGAGTCCTGTGTCCCAATAGTGGGAAAATTATAGCCTAATGATGATCTGGCATCACGAATCTCATTTGCAATTTAAAGCTTCTCTCATAACAAAGCAATGTTAAATTCTAAATAACAGACCAGAAAACCTCAGAAATAAAAAGTCTTTATTCAGCTTTAAGCTCTAGTCAACCCTAACAGAAAAACAAATGAAACGTGACACACATTCCTTCCAGCAAAAAGCGATGAATGGTGAACGTAAGCTGATTTACGGCCAGCGACAGGAAGCGATAGAAAGCGGTCAAGCGCTGCAAGGGTCCGCTTTTGTTGGTGGAGGAAGTCGCGTGATGTATTCGCTAAGTGTTTTATGAGAGAGTGGGGGTGTTTGTACTTAGATTGTACGGCCCATTGTCCACAACGCCAACTCAGAAATATAACTTCTTCATTTGAGCCGAAAATGCCCATTAGTGAACATAGGCCACCCCCAATTTAGGGGGTTTGCAATAAACGCCACACTTAGCAGGTGGGTTCGGGATATGGGAGTCAAATGCACAGAGAAAGCTGCTGCCTATTTTCAAGTGATTCCCTTAGTCGTTTCTTACGACACCCACGGAAGAAATGGGATGGTCATATTATTTATGTCAGGCAGCACACGTACAGAACAAATATAATTTGCTATCCTATATTTGAGCAATAAGAAAAAAAAAAATATGTTCAAATTGAATGTTTCTTTGATGTTCATTTAAGATTTTTAATATAGCGTTGTTTTATTTATTGAAGACAGAACTTTGTTTTTTGTGCGGCCATACCATTGTTGCGTTGATGCGAGAAGCACAGAATTGGTCGAACTGGCGGTGCTTGGGGGAGGCCTATGTCCAGCAGTGGACGTCTTTCGGCTGAAATGATGATGATGATACCATTGTTTTTTTCCTTAAACATAAGTACAACTATAACTGTTATTTGTATATATACAATATCTTACAATATTTACATAATTTAAAATCTAAGTTTAAATCCAAAGAAAAAAAAAATGTATAACTATAACTTAAATATAAGTGGAAACTTATAATTGGCTTTTTCTACATGTTACTTTTAATTACTCGAATGTTTTAGCTGTAAGTTTTCTTAAAATTAATAAAATAAAATAAAATATTTTTTTTTTTTTACTAAGAGAGCCTTGGTTGCCCAGTGGTAACGACCGCGACTTACGAGTAGTATGTCGTGAATGCAAGCAGGCATTTTACTTTGTGTAAATACTTTCATCACCACAGCTGTCAAAACGGTGAAAGAAAACATCGTGAGGAAACCGGTATGTCTTAGAGCCAAAAAATCGAAGACATGTGACAGCTACCAACCAGCACTAGGACCACGTGGTGGATTATGGCCCACTCCTTTCCACCGAGAGGAAGCCTGTCTTAGTCGTGGGAACATTATAGGCTGCTGATGATGTTCAGTCTACTTTTTTATTATATAAAATATATCTTAGGACAACCAACACACTATTATCTAATCCCAAACTAGGCAGAGCCTGTACTATGGTAACCAGACAACTGATAAACATACTTATATATTTCTAAATACTTACATATTATACATAAATTACACCCAGACACAGAACAAATGATTGTGCTCATTACACAAAGATTTGTCCTGGGTGGGAATCCAACCCACGACCTCAGTCTTAGCAGTCAGGGTCACTAACCACTAGACTAGCAGGCCAGTCAATTATATGTAATACATATCATTCTTTTTTTATTTAAATATTAACACACACTATTAAACTGATTTACATTCGAAAGACGTTCTCATAAGGTCCTGCTGAAAACCAGAGTCAGGTACTAGTGGTCTGGCAGTTATGCTGAACTGGGCCTTTTAGCGCAGCCGACCATGGCTGCAAAAACTATTTTAAGATTTTCCTGTGTCTTTCTTTCTTCTTTCTAGAAAGGATTCCTTCTGCTACAAACTAAAATTACCCATGAGTAGCCATACTGTCGCGGTGCGATTTTTCAAATCACGAAGCAACCATTCACAAACTAGTAAGTTGGTCGTTCTTCTTTTTTACCGACAGTGAAACGAAGTTTTTCTGTTTTTTTGGTTTTTAAACTATCCATAATTGTGGATTCGGTGTAGGATTAAAAAAATTGCATCTGCGTTTTCATTAGGACTAATTAAAATTTTCTTTCCGGCTTGTATTTTTTTATTCTTTGTTTATTTTAGAAAAAAATAAAGTGACAGAGTGGCCTTTTTCTGTGGAGACCACGTTTCGGCTCACCACTCTGTCACGGCATTCTACGGGAAAAACACGTATTACATTATGCTGGTTAAAGAAAATAAAAATTACATAATTAGAATAGATAAGAAAAATACGGACGTTTATTTGAACCAAATTAAAAAACCGTAAATATCAATACTCCAACAAGATGCCATAACAAGACGAAGGACAGACCGTTATCGATAAAAAAGTAGACCGACCCAAGTATAGTTTTTGGATGGCTGCTTCGTTTAAGGACTGCCATTGTGCTGTGGTATTTTTGAGTAGTTTCGTGTACCATGGGCCTAAGAGGTAAGGCTCTTTATACACATAGTATACAACAGCGTCGCTTTTTGTATCTGTCTGTTTGTCTGCTTTGTTTTTGTATACTAGGCAACGTATTTTGATGTGGTTTTCACCATCATGGAACAAAATAATTCCGGAAGTTTTAAATAACATTACTCAAATGTCTCACTGATTAGTGGCGCGTGCGGTGGATAATTGGGACCCAATAAAAAAAATGTTGTAGAACTGGATGGTGCTGATCCAAAGGTTGTGTTCGTGTACGGGAGCCGTCGGTTGAGAATGGCCATCTCATAACACCACGGCTTATTTTTATTGTACAGACGCAAGAACATCAAGCTACCCGAAACTGTCAAATTTTCCCAATCAATTTTGAACCTTATATGTTAAATGATAAAGTTGAAAACCTATTAATGAAATTTGACAGATTCTAGTAGCTTTTTGTGCTGGCGTCTGTACATTTTGAATTTTATTACATTATGCTTACGTAAATGATTCGGCGATTTACATACGTAGAACAGTTTCTATGACTGTGTCGCGGCGCGACAGGTCGCCCCTGTGTGAAGTGTCGCGCGCGTTATCATAGAAATTGTACTAGGGATATAAATCGCCGATTCGCGCGTACCGTCGCGTCGCGCTAGTCTGAACGAGTCTCTAGAAGCAAAACGATGTAATTCTATATTTTCTTTTTTTCAGATATACTTGCAATATTTTGCCCGTTTTTCTCTATAAAGATCTACGTTTTGAATGGGCAACCAGGTTGAACTTTCTGACTAACGAACCGACTTTTTGACAATCGTAAAGATTGTAAATGGTTTAGATGCCCGTACCAATACTCATTTTTCTATACGAAACGACCATTCGGGAAGGGCGACTAGAATAAAATCCATTTTCAGGTACATTTTGACGTTCCGAAGTACCTTTTTACACGCTTTATATTAGCTTCACTTGTATATTTGTATGTTTGTATATTTGTATGTTTGTTTGTAACCGACTCCTTATAGCGCGATTTTGACCCACTTTAAACGACCAGATTTCATTCAAACTTTGCACACCTGTCAAAGACCGATGACAATGCAATAATTTCATAAATTTGTGCCATTATCCTTGCCAGGGTTACCAGGACAGCAAAAAAACTGTCTTCGAAAACTACGGTGACATACGTCACAAACTAATTTGCGCCATTATCCTTGTACAGTTGGTAGTTGGACAGCAAAAAAAAACTGTCTTCGAAAACTACGCTGACATACGTCTCAAACTACGCTGACATACGTCTCAAAATTCGAAACACCCTAAAAAATAGAAAATATCGAATAGTTTAAAAAAACTACAAAACACGCTTCCATTGAAAACCAAACTAAAAAGTACAAAATAATGGAAAAAAAGCGTGGGGTGCCTGATATCAATAAAAAAATACCTTAAAAAGCACCCTACGCTTTTTTTCCATTATTTTGTACTTTTTAGTTTGGTTTTCAATGGAAGCGTGTTTTGTAGTTTTTTTAAACTATTCTTTATTTTCTTTGTGACTTTTTCAAATAAATGCTTTGACTTTTACTTTGTAACAGGAGAACGCAAGAAAGCAAGTTAATAAAAGCTTGTAGTCACAGCACCACTCTTCCAACTGAAGAAGAAAGTCATAAAAACTCATCAGCTCACCCACATATTATAACTAAATCACTATAAACTCAACACAGACATTCAGTTGCTTCATACATTATTGCACATCTCTATAATACATAGAGGTGGAACACAAGCCATAAATCATAGAATTCAATTAGTCACGCTACTAAGCCTCGTTACGATGTATCGAACTGTTTGCATCTATGTAAACAACATGAATGTACAGACATGTACAATGTATACATACATAGTTTATATACAAACTTGTATGGTAGAAGCAAAATGGGAATTACGGCCCCTGAATGCATTTAAACTTTGTCTTCATAATTTGTAATGGCGTAGCAATTTCGTAGCCGCGTAGCGCGTAGCATCGTAGCGCGTAGCACTTTTTGTTAGTTGGTCGAAAATGAATAGACGAATAATGGTTTAAAGTGAAGATAGTTTACTGTTGAAAAGTTGTAAGCCAAGCATATCTTATGTTTATTGTATACAATATTATTGTGTATCAGATTAAAAGGAAAAAATCATAATCATAAAAACTGCACTTGAACGTATATTTATGTGCAAAGAGAAAATAAATATACTCCGTTTCTACTCTATTAAGAAAATATTATAGACTTGGTTGGGCCTTTGCAGACCATTTTTTTCATAACTTTTAAATAATACACAGTTCATAACAGACTACTCAGAACCGACAAAAAAAGGAATCGTTCAAATCCATCCGCAACATGAAAAAGGACTTAAGAACACAAAAAAGAAGACAAAATAAAACTGACCCATTTTTAGAGACGATTCCAGAATCAAGCGCGGTACAGTCTATATTAAATTCAACAGTGGAAGATTACAATATTGAATAGCGAATGAGTATTTCGACGGTGGGAGAAAAAAAGAGTACCCTACTGAATAATTCAGGCACAATCACTGGCCATCTCATTTATTCATGCAGCGAGACCCACTAGCCGCTGCGTTACCATTCATCTCAGATTATAGAAAAAAATGGCGATGTGAATATGTGATGGCTCCGGGAATTGATAGGTAGGTAAACAGTGAACAGTAGAGTATACTTCATGAAGAAAGAACCAACTCTGTTTAAGTTGCATGCCATTGATCAGAGGGGTGATTGCGGAACTTTTTATCGGTAGGAATTGGTTTAATATTCATAGTTAAACAACATTCATTGCGTTATTTACGTTGCGGAAGCGACAATTTATTCGAACAAATGACGCAATGGTTTAGAAATAATCTTCAATCCCATTCAGATTCTGATAAATTGTGCGTTTTGCAATTAGGGTGCAGGCGTGGAACTTAAAGTCTGGGCTGCTACTGACAAAATCCGGATAGATTATTTTTTTTTCTCTAAGTAAGAGTATTCACATCAAATAAATCAATTACAGGAACTTTTGAACTCTCAAGGGTTTGTCAAGCAGAAAGATGAAGCTAGTTGCCCATTTCAAAGCGTAATCCCTATCGCATCAACATTTTGTACGTACTTAGTACCTACTACGTGAGTTTCTTGCCCGTTTAAGAATCCGTTGCAAGAAACTCCACGGACACTCATATGAATCAAACTATTGTTACAAAAAATTGGTGCATCGTTTTATAGACTGACGAAAAGGACCAGCCCATTATAAGCGTGGTTAATAAAAAAAAAGCTCAGAATTTAAAATCAGCCGTGGCAGTCAAGATATGACCAAGCCCACTGACGTCGTTCATACACAAACGTGACGTAAAAAACAATATGATCATTTTGATCATACTACGGCGATAAAGCCATATTTCACTTTTCAACAGTCTGTGGCTTTCATTTTTGCCAAAATGGAATTGTGTAGCAGATCTGTCATCTAGGCTGAAGGTATGTTATATGTGTGCTTTATTGACGGCTTATTTCGTCGGCTTGTGTAGCTCGACAGGTGCGGCCGGCAATGTATGCTGTGTTTCGCGTAAATTGTGTATTGATGCTGATTGGATGGGAGCATATTGTGGTATGATGATGTAGCGAAAAATGGGATATGAAGTTAAATATTATTGTATTTACAAGTAGTGTGTATCTTTTTTCAGTGTCGTTTTTTTGCACAGGGACGCTTACAGTAACACACTATGATGATACTTAAGTCAGATATGAGCTATATAATTCGATGTAATTTAAACGAAATGTAGGCATGTCTTTATAATATCAATCTACATCTATAATTTTACAAAGAGGTAAATTGTATGTTTTTGAGTTTGTTCTTAGTAAATAATCTCTGGGACTACCGGTCGGATTAGAAAATTTTCACGAGATATGTTATAGGCTATTTATCATCATGATCCAATTTATCATCCCTAAGGAACCGAGCAGAATGAAAAAAAAAACCGGCCAAGTGCGAGTCGGACTCGCGCACCGAGGGTTCAGTACAAACCTGTAGGTATAAAGTTTTAAATTTAAAAAAATATTTTTATTACATGATGTAACTAAAAATTTTCAGTTTTCGCAATTTTTCCTTTATCGGTGCTATAAGACGTTGCTTCGTACCAAATTTCAAATTTCTAGATCGACTGGAAGTACCCTATAGGTTTTGATTCCCTTGCGAGTTTCGAAAATTTGCTGAAATTTGCGGCATAAACGGCTATATCTTTTGATTGCGTCAGCTTAGAGGTTTGATTTTTTCACAGCTTCAAGAAACAATAGACTTGAGTATTTGGTATAAATTTCAGCTTGATACCTCCACGCGTTCCTGAGAAAAAAGGGTCTTGACAGACGGACGGACGGACGGACAACAAAGTGATCCTATAAGGGTTCCGCTTTTTCCTTTTGAGGTGCGGAACCCTAAAAATCGGAGAGAATGCTAAGTGTAAACGAAGTAATTGCGCGTGCGGGCCATTGGATACGACGCGACGGATCCGGGGCCAAAACTTGAACGAATTCGCTGGCAGAAGCTAGTATTTTATAAAAAAAATACTTGTTTTAGGAAGATTTCATGCAAACGAATAGAATAAAAACTTTAGTAGTTAGTATGCTGCCAAGTAACACATCTTACTTTTAGTTTAGATCCGTGTTAACTCGGTTGGTGGTTAGCTAATATTTACTTTTATTTATCACTATCTTCCTGTTGATGGTTATAAATTTATTACGTCGTTTTTGTAGGCTCGTATCCATTGTTACATGTAAGTTTAGATTCTCAGTAAGTGGATTATTTTTATTTCTTAATGAGGAATTACAAAGTTCTCCTAACAAGCCACTACCGATTTTATCCCGCATATCTGCTCAATATTTTTCTAGCTATAAAAGCGTATTACTCTAGAGTTTCAGAAACTTTTTACCTCCCTGCATTAAAGCGAAGCATTTATTGCTCTTTATAATAAAAGGACCGATTCATTTGCAGAAGTATCATAACGTTTATTTCCCTTGCGGGATGATCGTGGCTACAGCTTTGGAAGAACTTGATGACAATGGACTACACAAGTACTTACGTAAGTATTGTTTGCTTACTTAAATTGTATGGCAGAAACTACTAAAGCCAGAGCTATAAGATTATTGAGGTAACGGTTCTCTGTGTGCTATTTACCTTTTAACTCTTCACGAAACTTTAAGGCTGTGCATGACCTACGATGCCAAGACTTGGAGGCTCACAAAGGAGACTAATCTATCACATCGAGTAGCATAAAGGGCCATGGAACGAGCCATGCTTGGAATAACTCTACTAGATCGAGTGCGTAACATCGAAATCCGTTGTCGGTTTAAAGACTTCGACGTCGGGAACAAGACGATGCGATTCAAGTGGAGTTGGGCAAGACATCTAGTTAGACGATGAAATGGCCAATGAAGTAAAGCTGTGACCGAATGGTGGCCAAGGTTAGGTCAAAGAATTTAGGGCCGTCCAAAGGCGCGTTATGTTGATAATATCTTCAAAGTTGTGGGAAACATATGCAGATGAGAGATGCAGGGAACCGAGATGTATGGCGGAAAAAGAAGGGGGCCTGTGCCCAGCAGTGGGTAATTCTGGACTGAGATGATAATGATGATTCTTAAAGTTCGCAAACGTTGCAAACAGAGGGACTGTAATTGCGTAACTTTTTATCGGTAGGAATTGGTTTCATATTGATAGTTAAACAACATTCATTGCGTTATTTACGTTGCTGAGCCGACAATTTATTCGAACAAATGACGCAATGGTTTAGAAATAATCTTCAATCCCATTCAGATTCTCATAAATAGTGCGTTTCGCAATTAGGGTGCTGATGTCAAATGTTTCCCTGTGTTCGCGAATTGATCGGCTAGACTAGAGTATTGATTTCCTGAGTAAGAGAAAGAGAGTGGAGAGGGTTCTGTAGTGCGTTTATAAAACACAGGGTGGTGATTTTAAGTCTATCACCAGGCACCTAAAACCAGCTTAGCGATAGAAAATAAGTAAGAATTTAGCACATTCCCGGTGTAACCGTATAAAAATATACAACCATATTTCAACACGACGTAATCTAATAACTAAACAAGTCTTGAATCGTGATTCTTCTTCATTTAAAATGCAAAGACAGCTCCAAACATAATTCACAAACCTAGGCGCGCCTAGAATATTCCATTCCAAGCAGATGAACATTAACGTAAGTATTTGGTATTCCCGAGTGCTACAATATAAATGTTTATATTATACAATCCATTACTCTAACAAGACTTATTTGCATTAATTAATATAATGTATGTACAATACATGGGTGTTGTCTTACCGTATGCTAATATTGGACGCCAGCATTGGAGCCAACGATATCTACAGGAAGGCTTTTCGTGTGTAAACTTGTACGATATAATGGAAAAGTAGACAATGGAAAGTTGGGAACCGTTTCCATCAGTTTAGCGCAAATATTTGTGCAAACATTCGTTATTTTGTGGCGGAAGGGATGGGTGATAGCGGTGTGGGGTTTGTAATCAAATGCAAACCAAAATCAAAAGGTATTTATTGAAAATAGGCTGAGAATCAGAACTTTATGAATGTAAAGTTTTATAAGTTAGTCTTCCAAAACCCATTTCTAACTGCTTTCACTGGGAAGAAAAAGTGGCTCAAAAATCTCCTTAGGAGCACAGCTGTCTGTTCAGATAGGAGAAATAGTCATTATTGTATAGACCTTTGTATAAGGATGAGACCGACCCATCAGTGAAGATAATAAGATGATGATATCGGATAATGATTTCTTCGGTTCAAGTTCACTTTTTGCGCTGATAAGCTACACTTTTTCCGATAAGAACGCTCGTTAAATTTGAAAAGTATTATTGATCGCTTGGTCTTTGATCGATTTTGAAGCTGTATCGGCGCGAGCACGAACACGTGGCATAAACGTAACGAACGATTTTAAAATTGAAATTAGACGTTTTGCACGTGTTATTTATATTTTGTTTTAGATCTAACATGCATTTATATTATTTTATTACCGCTAAAAGTTCACATCTTAACCAACATAAGCTTGGAAATAACGGATAAAAAGTTCTCACGATTTTCACGACACGCGGCGCGAAATGAGAGAAGTTGTGGCCTTTTGTAACTTACTGTAATACTCGCGTTTGTGCTGCCTCGTGTACGCAAATGTACACACAGGTATCTTGTGTGTACATGATTGAGTGATCGACGACGCGACGTACTTCTGTTGTAATTGAGATTAGGGGGATTTTGATGAAGTGTTGGGGTTAAGTTTTGGTTTTGTGACTGTACCTAGACCATGTTTGCGACAACTATATTAGTCTAGTTGAAAGAAAAAAGATTAGACTTTTTGTGTGTTTGTTTTTTACGCTTTCACGCTAAAATGGCTGAACGGATTGGGATGATATTTGGCATTTGAGTAGACCATGACCTGAATGATGGCATTGAATACTTTGTATCTCTATGTTCTGACGGGATCTAGATCTATGAGGATGTAACTGCGGGGTATAGTATGTATCTCATATATAGCGGTAAAAATTTGATGCTATTGTCGCTACATTTAGCAAACGTATTGGTATTGGAATATGTCGTTACTCTAAAGTATAATAAATACTTTTACATATTTTTTAATATTTCTACGTTGAATGTAATGCGTGTTTATGTCTGCCAGGGTCACGAGATTGTTCGAAAGAGATACCGTGACTCTGGCACATGGGCAACTGAAGGAACACGGGTGGGTTTTAGTCAGTAAAAGTCTGACACGCCCTCCCACTCCGCCCAGAGCGGGAGAAGTCATTTGATGATTTCCCATCCAAAAAAAAAAAAAAAAAAAAAAAAAAAAAAAAAAAATGCGTGTTTATGTGAAATTTTTATAGAAACTATAACCATATAAACGTGGAATAATTTCTGTCTCGTAATTTTCTGCAGCTGTACTATGTTTAAGAAAAATAAAATTCTTCTTAGGTATATATGTTCTCGTAATCTGTTATTTCATGTACTACCACTGTTTATAGATTAGCTGATTTACTAATCAAATTTAGTGCTTATTATTGCTGTGATAAAATAGCAATTTGTTTTTTTATAATGCACTGCCTGACGACATAACCAATAGTGACGACATATTTAAATTTTAAAAAGCCCTAGAAGAATACGTTAGAATACAACAATAACAATATCAATTGTCACCTTTGTTGCCTAATTCTCTCATATTCATATTCATATATTTTGCGTTCCACAAGGTAAAAATAGGTGTTAACAAAAAGCTTAAAGCTAAGAGCCGTTGTAGACCCTGTTAGGGCACAGCAAAAGGTTAGTTAGTTTAACTCATTATTATTTCTAAAAGTTAAATAAAGAATAAATTAAAATCTTAGTAACCAGAAATTAAAAATTTAAATTAAACAAAACTGAGTAATTGGATTCGAATAAATTAATTGCAATAAATAAAAAATAAATCAAAATCTTAGTAACTAAAAATTAAAATTATACAGAATTAAGAAATTAAATTTGAATGAAAATTAATTGCAATAACATAAATAATAACACATTTGGTCAGATATTTCTATTAACAAATAACAAATACAACCAAAAAAATCAAATATATGACCTATAAGTAACAGAAAAACACATAATGAGAATGAAATTATTGCAATTGTGGTTTATCATCTAAGTATTCATTTACATTATAATAACTCTTATTTAATAGAAATAGTTTTAATTTATTAACAAATATCTTGTATTTATTTATATTTTTTATTTCTTCTGGTAATTTATTACATATTTTTATTGACATGACATAGGTACTTGATGAGTGCATTTTTAATCGGGATGTAGGTATGTTTAATCTATTTTTATGTCTTAAAGTAAATCTGGTTTGTAGGTCTTCTCTTTTTGTGAAGAGTTCCGGGTATCTACGTACAAATTTACAGAGTTCAAAAATGTAGAGGCACGGTAGGGTCAAAATTTTCAATTCCTGAAAGTGGGGTTTACAGCTATCCGTTTGTTCAATATTTACTAGAATTCTAATAAGTTTTTTTTGTAGGGTGAATAGTGTAGGTGCGTCTGTACTATTACCCCATAGTATGACACCGTATTTAAGCCATGCATAGGCATATGCATAATATGTTACCAACGCAGTATTGGTGTCTGTACTTTTTTTTATTTCCCGAGGGGCGTAAGAGAATTTAGATAATTTAGCTTTCAATTTCTGGATATGCGACTTCCAATTTATGTGTGTGTCTATGTCTAGTCCTAGCAGGGTGAATTTATTTACTACTTCTAACTTGTAATTTTCAAAACTGAAGCTAACTGTTATAGGTTTTTTCTGTTGTGGGTGGTAGGTCATTATTTTTGTCTTTTTAAAGTTAATTTCTAAGTTATGTTCCGCCATCCAGTGTGTTGTTGCGTCGAGTATTGAATTTAGTTTGTCGTTCAAGTTAATATTAGTCTCGCATGAGGCAAGAATGGATATATCATCCGCAAACAAAACACAAGGTTCACTAATATGCTTCGGGAGGTCGTTTATATATACTAAGAATAAGAAGTAGCCTATCACACTGCCCTGTGGGATTGAAGCGGTGATTGGCATGTTTTTTGGTTAAAAAATTCTATTTCCACTAATTGCTCTCTATGCTGTACACATTACAACCTGACATTTACCACGGATCCCTATACCATATAATTTATTTAGTAAAATGTTGAATTGTACTTTTTCATAAGCTTTTGTCATATCAAGCAGTAGACCTATTGCATATGTTTTGGAGTTAATGATATCGAGGGCTTCTTGAATGTATTTATAGATGGCCAGGATAGTAGATCGGTTTATTTTGAAACCATTTTGACAGTCGTTAAATATGTTGTATTTTTCACAAAAAGCGTAGACACGATTACACATGGCTTTTTCAAATATTTTTGATGCTGTTGGCAGGAGAGCAATGGGGCGGTAGTTATTGGGGTCAGTTTTTACATTTTTCTTGTGTATAGGCTTTATAAGGGCCTTTTTCAATAGGTTGGGAAAAACTCCTTCCTCGAAAGATTGGTTTATCAGTTTGTATAGTGGTAAAGTTAATTCATTTGCACATTGTCTGAATAATGTAGGCGGTATTTCGTCAACGCCATAGCTCGACTTATTTTTTAAGTTGTTTATTAATGCGTTCACCTCGTAAGGATCTGCTGGATTCAGAAAGATCGAGTTCTCTGTTGTGGACATTATAGGTGTTCCTTTGGGTGTACTGCCAGATGGGCCCGCGCTAGTTTTCCCAATAGACGCAAAGAAATTATTGAAGATATTAGCTACCTCTTTTGGCGCTGAAGTCATATTATTATTGTTTGTTTGTAGAGTTATATTCTGTTTTTCGCTTCTGATCTTTTTGTTTGTCCGTTCATTTATTATTCCCCACATTGTCTTAACTTTGTTGCTTGACTTGATCATTTTATGTTTAAAGTGTTGTTTTTTTTTTCTCTTATTGTGAGCACAGAGAATCACACTTACTTTTAGTTTTATATTTACATTTCTCAATATTTAAGTGAACTGTATTGTTCTGGTTTTTTGAGAAATAAATGTCTTTAAACCGAAACCGATTTAACATCTCCACTATCCAAGCTCTTTTCATGTGTTTCCCTCTGAATTGAAGGTGTCCCAGTTACTCTATCTCTTCGGTTATGATTTTGGTACAAAGCACAAGAGACTGCGATTTACTGTTGAGTATTTGTTCGTATTCGTGTCTTTAAAGGAATTATTAACAACATAATATAAAAACGTTAAAGGTATACTTGCTGAGGTCAGTCAATCTATCCGTGACCATCCCTTTCATACCGAGAATTAAATTCGGAAATCATGCGGGTATCATGACAAGACAAAACATTTATTTGTGCAAATATGAGATATTTTAGATGAGATATTCATCATTTCAGTCGTAAGACGTCCACTGCTGGACTTAGGCCTCCCCCAATTTGGGGGGCTTTGCCATAATCGCCACGCTTGGCAGGCGGGTTGGCGATCGCAGTATGGTGGTAAAATGCATAGAGAACGCTGCTGCCCATTTTCTAGTAAGTCTCTTAGTCGCCTTTTACGACACCCACAGGAAGAAATGGGGTGGTGTTATTTTTTACGTTCGTCACCACATGGTACCACAGCACGGTACACGGCACGGTATGAGATATACATTCAATCATACATGAAACAAAGCAGACAGTTTCGTAGACATAATCACGAGTAGTGAGAAACCCGAAAGTTTGACTACCGGTTTTATCACGCAGTCTCGTTTTGGGCTTCATAAGTGATCTATTTTGAAACCGTCACACGTAATACAGAATTTTAACAAAAAAAAAAAAAAAACAACCGACTTCCTTAAAAACACTACAAAGTGAAAAATAACTTTAATTTCGGCAGTCGGTGTCTTAGGATTTGTATTTAAGGTTTTTGCCACCGACGTCCGAAATTAAAGTTATTTTTCACTTTGTAGTGTTTTTAAGGAAGTCAGTAGTTATTTTTTCTTTTTTGTAAAAATTTTTAGTTATGATATCTACCCCGCACTAATTCCAAACAAACAATGCATATTTATGCGATAGCAAAAATCGCGGTTGATTTGCTGTCATTTTTTAAAGAGTTCCGGTGTCTCTCCGGAACTCATCATCAGATCTATATAAAATTTAAATGGGACCATTTCGGAATAAACCCCTTTCGAACAAAAAAGAATTTTGCAAATCCGTCTATTCGTCTATTATATCACCGGAGTTATTGCTGAAAATAGATTTAAAAAAATGTATATATAAACATCCGAATTGAGAACCTCCTCCTTTTTGAAGTCTGTTAAAAATAAAATACAATTCAAATGTCTTACACCCTCCCACCACTCACGCCTTACACCCACCCCTTACAATTAACCGGTGCAGCGAGAGGGGTGCAAGTGAGGTCTGATAACCGTGCACTCAAACTGAGCTCTGATTACATCTTACATGCACCGCTGTCTACTCTATAACCTAACTGAACTGTCGATACGAGAACTCCGTATTACTATGAATTAATTCGGGGTAAGGTACATAGTCGTACTACAATAATATTATGTGTACAGGCATAATTCTAAATTAATTTTCTCGTGGAACCTCGATAGCAACGTTGACATGATCAATTTCATAATAGTTTTCATCATCTGGATGTTTTTAACACGTTAACTGCCATGGAGAAAATCAGAAAAAAACAAGAAATGTACTTAGTGTTATTTCACTTTAAATAGATTATTTATTCCATAAATATATTAATTATACCAAAAACATTGCGCAACGACATGTTTAGATTTTGTATGTGTTGTCGGTCATATAGTCCGACAAGGCCTGAATGTAACAAAAAGTGTCAGACACATAGTCCGACATGACAGTTAACGTGTTAAATAATAATATTTCTTGATATTTGCACGTCACATCATGTGGCAACCGTGTCTACACCTTCAAATGTTATGATCATCTTGCCTGCATGTCTTTCTGTAAGAATAACACAAGTTTAAGCAAATAAATCATCATCATCATCATCATTTCAGCCGTAAGACGTCCACTGCTGGACTTAGGCCTCCCCCAATTTGGGGGGCTTTGCCATAATCGCCACGCTTGGCAGGCGGGTTGGCGATCGCAGTATGGTGGTAAAATGCATCGAGAACGCTGCTGCCCATTCGCTAGTAAGTCCCTTAGTCGCCTTTTACGACACCCACGGGAAGAAATGGGGTGGTATTATTCTTTACGTCCGGCACCACACGGTATAGCAAATAAATATTATCTGTCTATTATATCTATGTATCTGCTCATGCTTTTCCCATAGTTTTGTTATGGTGATGCAGCTGAAAATCAGTATTTTACCACAATTCGGTTACTTAGTACCACGATACTCCTTCGTAAGTCTGGTTGTCAGACTGGTTATCAGTGTTAGTTGGTAGGTTTCACATGTCTTTGAATTATTAGTTCTAGGATATGCTGGTTTCTTCACAATGTTTTCCTTCACCGTTTTGAAAGCAGTGGTTATTTAAAAACATTTGCGTCGCCGAGAAGAGACTGCGACTAGATTTTGAATCATTATTAATTACGAGGATTGGCTTCTAAATAACTTCAACTATTTAAAAATAATAGTGTAATAATAGTAATCGCCCAATGGTCGAAATCAACTAGTGGACCTAATAAAAAAAAATAGATTTCGGCACTTTTCAACACACAATTGGGCACAGTGATCGTTCAGTAGGATAGGATCAGTCAATGACATAACTCCTTTGCTGTCAAAAGAATAGGGGGAGGAGGGGGGGGGGGGCAATTTTAGTTATTTAAAAACGTTCGCGTCACCGAGAAGAGACTGCGACTAGATTTTAAATCATTATTAATTACGAGGATTGGCTTCTAAATAACTTCAACTATTTAAAAATAATAGTATAATAATAGTAATGTACCGTATAGTGCCGGACGTAAAGAACAACACCATCCCATTTCTTCCCGTGGGTGTCGTAAAAGGCGACTAAGTGACTTACTAGGGAATGGGCAGCAGCGTTCTCTATGCATTTTACCACCATACTGCGATCGCCAACCGGCCTGCCAAGCGTTGCGATTATGGCAAAGTCCCCCAAATTGGGGGAGGCCTAAGTCCAGCAGTGGACGTCTTACGGCTGAAATGATGATGAATAATAGTAATCGGTTAATGGTCGAAATCAACTAGTGGACCTAATGAAAAAATTGATTTCGGCACTTTTCAACACACAATTGGGCACTGTGATCGTTCAGTAGGATAGGACCAGGACCAGGACCTCCATATAAATGTTAACTGTGTCCAACTTCATACTCCTATGTCCGCTTTATTATCGTAAAAAGTACATAGTATATTATAAGTAAGTAAAAGAAAATTAAAGGCACTAAATCTACATGTCTGCCTGCATACTTTTTAGTGATTTAATCGTTTAAGTGCTATATCAATAAATAACTAACTAATAAATAGTTTGAAAAACACACGCTATTTTACATTAAAATCATTTCAATTATTAATCTTTCTATCGTTATTTTGAATTATTTTCTACTTTTTAGCTGGCCAGGGCACCAATTTATAAAATTATTCTGTTGTCATTGGTCCTTGACAAGTGTGGAAAATTTAAAATCACGTTCAAAGATTCCGTTACAACCATACCAAGTTAATAAAACCGTGTTAATTAATAATAATAAAAAAAAAACACTTCAAACTGTTTTCACAGACAATTTGTAATTTTGCAACCTTAACCTTTAAATCAGTAAAACTATATAGCTTCTGAGCACGGCCTCATTACGCACCATTATTCATAAATACGCGTCCGGAAGCTCAGCGCCCGTCGGAACTCAAGTCAAGACGGTATCGCTCTAGCGGGAACTAAGTTTAAACTCGCGATTAACGTGAAAATTGATTTATAGTTCGTTATTGAGCGAGTTACGAGGCGCTTGTAACCCCTTGTTATAGTGCTGGAATAATGTAGGGTTTACCGCGGCATTGTTTAATCTTGTTATTCAATATTGCTGGTGAATCTTGCCTTAAACATGAAATAATCTGCCGAGCCTTATCCCAACTATGTTTGGATCAGGTTAACTGGATGCAGCTGGATACCAGTATTTTACATTGAGTGACTGGTTATCTGACCTCTTTAACACAGCACCCCTTGATAAGACTGACAGTCAGACTTTCGGACTTCTGAAGTACCGCCTGCCAAAGATCTGCGACTGAAAGTCACGACCAACGGCTTAACGAGCGTTTCGAGGCACACACTGTGTATAAAGATGGCCACGGACTAAACCCGGCAAGTGTAACTTGCTGATGGATCGACCCAGAATTAGCCAGTCTTGTCATAAATAAACTAGATAAAAAGTGTGGATTTCTGCATATAATGAATGACATCAGTATCTATGTTGCTTTATTATAATAATTACCTTTTGTTAGCGCCTTCGGCCGCGTATTATACATATAAAACTTTCTCTTGAATCACTCTGTCTATTGATAAAACCTACATAAAAATCTGTTGCATAGTTTAAAAGATGTAAGCGTACAGACGCGGGAAGCAACTTTGTATTATACTATGTTAAAATAAAGTATAGATATACAAAGTTCTCGCTTTGCCATCGTGTAAGTACATTTAGTCGTGACAAGGACTTTTCCACGCCTCTAATTTCTTCTTATTAAATGATAAATATTTTGTATTATTCTGTAGACATCACATTGAGGAGACAATCCTGTAGACACAGCAGTATTGACCCGTATGTGTTAACTTACGTCGTTACAAATACAAACTCAACGAAATGAATGTAGTTAAATTGACAAAATTAATTGCCTCAAAGGGTACGCAACGAAAGCTGGGATTGCGTCACACTTCAAAGTGCTAAATCAGTTTCTATTCAAATAAATCCATTCTAATTCTAAACCTGTAACATACAATGCTCTAAATGAACGCAGTGCAAATGTGCCAACGGTTCTATGTGTGTCAATGGACGCAGCGTTCCCCTTTCTGACCGATTCGACATTTCCGTTAATTCAACGTGCAGAATATTACAGAAGGTCCATACAGCGAGTGATAAGAGATGCAGAACAAAGGCGTTTGGCGATCTCTGCCAAGTGCCAGTCCAGGTAAACCATACAAGGAATGAGGTTCGATAATCTGTGTTTCCGAAGTAGTACTAACACCTCGCCATATAGTAACCCTTTAAGTATAGGCAAAGTTACTATGATTTATACTGCCAGTACTTCAGCATGGACAATCAGCCTATATTGTACAACCTAGGATTCACAGCAAAAGCGGTACCTATCTATATAGCAGAGCAGCTGACAGCACAGTCTAGAAAACTGTTTTACTTGGCCAGAAACTTTGCTAAAGCTCATAAATATGATTATTGTTGGATTTCGAATGGCCGTATTCTGCTAAAAAAGGTTTAGGAATCACCTTACATTGTTATTAAAAATGAAGCTCAATTACAACAGTTGTCGAAATTGCCTGAAGTATGACTATTATCAGTATGTTTACTTACATTTCTTTGTCTTTTTTATAATGAACTTTTTTGTAGATTTAGTAAATGTATTATTTGTGTAACTTACCGCTTAAGAAAAACAATAATAATTCTGCATGATACTTTATACATTACATTAATCAAAAACTTAACTGTACACTGCCGTTCACACACTCTAATCTATACACAAAACAACTTATACAGCATCCTAACACTCACCACTACATCTCACAATTATCTTATACTCATCATGCTTTACTGTAATCCATTACTACTGCTATTTTTACCTGTAAACCAAGAATCACTCTTCGAATTGTGCCCAAAATTTTATTTAACTCTATACCTTAACATTCGATCACATAAACTTGTTAAGTGATAACCTTGACGAATTCTCTGTATCTAAAGTATATCAGTGCACACCAGAAGACTGTTTATCTACTATAAATTCCCCGGATAGTCACCTGAAAGTTCTCTCTCAAAATATCAGATCAATTAATCGAAACTTTCATGATTTTGAAACACTCATATCCCGTCTTTCTTTCGAGTGTGATGTAGCTGTGCTAACGGAGTGTTGGCTTCCTTGTCTAAGTAATGCCACTCTACCCCAGCTCCAAGGTTACTCTCCGATCCACACTACTAAACACCGAAATCAGAGTGACGGAGTAGTCGTGTACGTCAGATCAAATCTTGCATCCGCAGTACATGAACCTGAATTTTATGACTCTGCTTCTGGTTTAATCATTGAACTTGCCTCCAACGTTGCTATCCTCTGCGTATATAGATCCCCCTCTAATGACAGTATTGAAGTCTTTCTCAAATCTTTAAACGAAATATTATCTTCCTTATCTGCATTTCAAACTGTAATTATAACAGGTGACATAAATATAAACATCAACATAGACAGCAAAACGTTGACTATGAACCAATCGTCACATGAATACCTAAATTGTCTTTCTCATCACGGGTTTCTACCTGCCCACCACCTACCGACGAGAGGTAGTAATTGCCTTGACCACACTATTCTAAAAACTAAATTACCCTCTTCTACCTTCATTTTCGACTCCACAATTACGGACCACTTTTCTAACCTCTTTTGTTTAAATTTGAAGCCACCCCGCAGTTTTTCTAATAATACTATCCTCAAGACCGATTTCGCCTCACTCGACAAATCTATGCAAAATTTGGAATTCACGAATATTTTTTCCATGACTGATTTGGATACGCTGCTACTGACTGTCTGATCCAAACTCTATCGCAGGAGATTAATGATCATTCAAAATTGAAGCTTACAGCAAAACGCAAAAGAATCATTAAACCATGGATTAATCCAGGACTGCTCCGTTGCATGAGGAACAGAGACATTCTACACAAAAGATACAAACAGTCTCCTGATAATGAAATCCTTAAAGCTACCTACACAAGATACAGGAATTTCTGCAACAAGATTCTAAAAAAGGTTAAAAGACAGTTCGATTCAAATGAAATTTCCAAAGCTGGTCGTAATACTAAAATGTTATGGGATACAGTAAACCGTGTCACAAACACAACTAAAATTACTCACCCTTCTACGGAGTTACTTTACTCCTCGGATACCCCGTCCCAATCTCTTAACGATGTTAATTCATTCTTTGTTAATATAGGGAAAGATCTTGCTGATCGTATTCCAAAAGATGTGGATAGCTGCCTGTCCCAATCCCGGTTCAATACCACAAATAGGTTGAGTTCTTTCGTTCTCTTGGAGACAACTCGAGATGAAGTAGCTTCTATTATTGAATCTCCAAAATCCAATGCTGCAGTGGGCTCTGATGGCATTTCTACAACCTTTATAAAAAGGTACTCAGCTATTCTCGCACCCGTGCTTAGCCATATCATTAACCTATGCCTCGTCTCTGGTACCTTCCCATCTTCGTTCAAAAAGGCCATTATTCATCCCATTTTTAAAGGGGGCGACCGTGCCTCTGTTAATAATTATCGTCCTATTGCGGTGCTGCCAGTTATGTCCAAAATTTTTGAAAGAA
Source organism: Aporophyla nigra (assembly GCA_947507805.1). Taxonomy (NCBI): domain Eukaryota; kingdom Metazoa; phylum Arthropoda; class Insecta; order Lepidoptera; family Noctuidae; genus Aporophyla; species Aporophyla nigra. The sequence continues at coordinate 23,133,834 of OX382297.1, read as the reverse complement.
TTATTAATAACAGACTTACCTCCTACCTTGAAAGCAATCATCTATTGTCAACCAACCAGTTTGGGTTCAGGAAGAAAATATCAACTTCAGACGCAGCCTTAAGACTGATAAATGGAATAGTTGATAAACTAAATCATCGCAAAAAATGTCTCACAGTGTTCATTGATCTTGCAAAGGCGTTTGACACCGTTCCAGTTCCCTGCCTTCTATTTAAACTAGAATGTCTCGGCGTACGTGGTAAACAACTCCAGCTCTTTCATTCATATCTTTCAGGCCGTAGGCAGATAGTCAAAATCGACGGTTGCCTTAGTGATGAGCTGCCTATTTCGTTTGGAGTGCCTCAAGGTAGTGTACTGGGCCCTAATTTGTTCCTGGTGTTCATAAACGACCTTTGCAACTTGCACATGAGCTCTGGTAACATTGTCTCGTTTGCCGACGATACTGCAATTACCTTTTACGATGAATCCTGGGCTAAACTGAAAGCAACTGCTCAAACTGGATTTGATTTAATATATAGATGGCTTATCTCTCATTCACTCACGCTAAACACAAATAAAACTAAACTCATAACATTTTCTCTAAACTCAACTACGCAACCATTGACACCCATTACTCTAAAAGCTCACACCTGCCAATCCAATTTGGCCTTTTGCAACTGTCCGACAATTTCCTCTACTGACACAACTAAATACCTCGGTATCATCCTAGACAAACACCTGAACTTCAAAGCACACATCACCCACCTCACAGCACGAGTTCGTAAACTCATATACATTTTTAAAACACTCAGACACATTGCCAGTACTTATGTGATACGCAGCGTGTATCTTGCCATGTGTCAGTCAATCATTTCGTACTGTATTAGTAGTTGGGGTGGAGCAGCAAAAACTACACTCAAACCACTGGAAGTGGCTCAAAGAGCAATTCTCAAGGTTGCTACTTTTCGGGCAATGCTCTACCCAACCTCTGATCTGTATACAAAATGCAAAGTCCTTACAGTCCGGCAAATATTCATTCTCAAAGTTTTATTACTACAACACACACAAACTCCTCTTACATCAACTCAATCGTCACTTACGCGAAAGAACGAAATTTGTAAAGTTCCCTTCACACGCTTTGCTTTCACCAAACGTTTCTTTTACTACCTTGGGCCATTTTTATATAACAAAATCAACAAAACTATCCCTTTACATCAATCCACCTACGAAATGGGCAAGAAACAAATAACGGACTTTGTAACCAGATTGAACTACGACGACACCGAACATCTGCTCTCCTCTCTATCGTAGTGACTTCTCAAAAACCCCGTATTTAAACTAAAACTCCGTCAATTGCTTTACACACACACCACAGCTACATCACAAAACAAACACACACACACACACACCATACCTACATCACGAAACACACTATACTAACCCTTAGAATAAGTTAAATTCGTTTGCTCCATATAGTTCTAAGCAGTCTACTAAAATTGTTTGTACTCGTATGGGAACCTGGGCTGGCGAACCTTAATACAGGTTACTATGTAACCTAGCTAGGACGCCAGATTCAAATTATGTTACTTTTAGTCTTTTAAATTTTTACCCTACACTGTGACTTATATTTATTGTAACAGACTGTACCTTACTTTTTTTTGAAATAAATAATATTTAATTGTTCCCACTACTGGGACACAGGCCTACTATCTTCGAGAAGAGTGGGCTACAATCTAGCACGCGGGCCCAGTGCGAGTTGATAAATGTTACATGTCTTCGAATTTTTGGTCCTAGACATGCCGGTTTCCTCATGATGACTTCCTTCACCGTTTTGAGAGCAGTGGTAATGAAATTATTGACACAAAGTAAAGCATCTGCCCGGTTCGAACTCACGACCTGCAACTTGTGAGTAGGAGCCGATACCACTAAGCCACAACTGCTCCAACATTAGTGTATTGTACGGCAGCATAATGCGCTAATTAATAGTAGTGCACCAATTATTTTGCGTTTATATGCACATTTATCTGAGTTAGGTAAACTACTCTGGTTGGCGAACTTCGCCATCTGTAATTCTAATTTAAAAGTCTTGAAAAGGTTTTTGAATTGCATACAGTTGTTAGTGTTTCATTTTGTAACCATAGTTACACAAATTGGGCAAGTACTTCCATAGTTACAGCTCTAAATTAGTTCTTATCATCGCGTGTTCGTATATCCGAAGATAGTCGATGATTGCCGAAGTGTCGGGAGATCTGTTCGTGAATAATGTCGATGTGTGAGTGCGTTTTCGTTCGTTGTGTAGAACTGGCCTTCTGTTTAATTCTATGTTCAACGTGTCAGTAGTGTACGGACAAGACCTATGCTCTGTTGCGAACGTTCCTGATTGCTGATTGTAATAGATAACGATCGCCGCAATGGCGTGGTGAGTACACTATAGGTTCTGTCATCGATTTGATCGTTTTGTGTGTACGGACGCCACCTGCGACAATCCTCACATACTCCGTTTACCTCGTTAACCACCTGGAATGAGTTCGGGAGGCTGGTTAGAAACCGCAGACCACTTTCTATCATTCTGATGGAAGAATGAGACAATATTGCTCAACATTGCCTCCTAAACCTCGTCTTCAATATAACAAAACAGCTCGAAGCTCTAATCAGGGCCTGATCAGATCCCGAGGAGGCAATACCAGTCATTAAAATGTAAATAAAGCGTATAACATACTTATATATGTTGTTTGAGTTTATTGCCAGTTACTTAAAACGTTACTAATGTATACTACTAACTACAACTAACTATAATTTCTAAGAAAGTTGATGAAATGTGCTTTAAAATGTTGTTTATTTAAAAACTCTGACTTCTATGGTTTTGGAGAAATTGAAATTATAAAAGTGTGGTACTTAGTTTTACGACTTATGAGTTCAGCACTTTGTGTAAATTATCTCATCACCACTTCTCTCAAAACGGTGATGGAAAACATCGTGAGGAAACCGGCATGTCCTAGAACAAGAAATTCGAAGACCTGTGACATCTACCAACCCGCACTGGGCCCGCGTGGTGGATAATACCATTCCTTCTCACCGAAAGGAGGCCTGTGTCCCAACAGTGGCTGCTGATGATGATGATGACTTAGTTTTAAAGGCCATTGTAGTTACCTACGCCTTATCTTGGTACACTTTGATTTCAAAAGTGCTAAGCTAGAGTCATGCGCTTGTTAACGCTCTTTCGAAAGGCTCTTTGACCAAAGAATTAACAATACAGTTGCCGAAAAAACAGTAGGAACATGAAACCATTATTTAAAAACCGAAACGAGAATCTCTCCAACAGAACATAACGAAATTACCGACACTGTTTTCAGTATCCGATACCAAACAAACATAAAAAACCTTTATTCAAAAAACATTGATAATAATGAAAGCCGGGTTTCATTAGCGGAATCACATTACGTTCGCAAACGTACCGGTTCCGGGCGAAATATAAAATAAAAATATCAACTGGCAAGCGAGTGTCGGACCACGCACAATAAGTTCCGTAGTTGCGATGATTTTTTACGAATGCACATTACTTATTTATTTATTTATATATGCTTTATTGTACACCAGAAAATACATTACAACAAAAAAACCTTTAAAACTAAAAACACAATGGGCGGCCTTATCGCTTTTTGCGATCTCTTCCAGGCAACCTTGGAATGGACAGTGATTGCGTGGACATTAAAATGAGGTGGTAACTGATTTTGACGACTGCAAAAATAAATAAATTGCCATTTATAGTATTTCTCGAAAAATAAATTGGAAGGTAAAGTTATTTCTGAGATACAGAGAGTATTCCATATTTCAAAGCTAAACACTTCGTTTTAAAAAAAGTAGTTTAAAAACATCCACAAACAACAATCTTTGCAATATTACACATATGAAGAGTGCCTTTCTTGAATATTATTTTAGTAAGTTTTACTAGTACTGTTTAGAGGTACACAAAAGTGACCTCCTTTCAAACGTCCATCGATATAGTGCTAATAGTCTCCGAGTAAAATACCTGTGCCACAAATGGACACGACAAAATTATCAGGGTTTAATTTTTGCCATTTGGCTACGGAACCCTAAAAAGGCCAACAATGGCAGGACGAACGCGTGGAAAACAAAGCTGGCACAATCAGGATCAAGGCTTATTTACCGAGTCTGTCCTAATTGATACAGGGTGGGTCGGGATGCGCCAGCAAGGATAGAGGGTGTGGCCGGTAGGACGGCGGGTGATTGATGGCTTTAAGAGGTGCAAGCGAGGCGTTTATTTGGCATTTCGCCGTTTTTGGGACGAATCTTATTTGACGGATATTAGTTACGTTGATGTTCTGCATGTTTGTGTTTTTACATGAAGCATTTTTTGTGGATACAGAAATGGTGTATTTTTTTGCAAGAATATTGATTACTATTGTGTTCACTCTACATATGAGAAGGGTTGCGTTTCCAAATTTTCTAAAAATTTACAAAATAGCATAAAATCACGTAAGAAATCCCTGAACGGCAAGGTGGCGACTCCTTGCAAATTTAAAAAAAAAAAACATATTTGGGGTTTTTTTTTTTGGATGGGCAATCATCAAATGACTTCTCCCGCTCTGGGCGGAGCGGGAGGGCGTGTCAGACTTTTACTGACTAAAACCCACCCATGTTCCTTCAGTTGCCCATGTGCCAGGGTCACGGTATCTCTTTCGAACAATCTCGCGACCCTGGCAGGCATCGGTCCTAGCAGACCCCTTCAGTGCTGCTGACATCTCTTTGAGGCGCGCATGGAACACTACGCGCCGTTGACCCGAGCCTGGTCCTTACCGGGCGGCGAGCTACCCATTGCTCGCCGCCCGCAAGCTCGCGCCTACGGTGGCCGGGAGTCCGCTATCGACTCCCGACGCCCGGGGCGTTTCCTCCTGCGGCGGCTAGGGACGTGAAGGCGCAGAGACTGCCACTCCCTCACGCGTCTCACCTCCTCCTTCGCGAGCATTACTGCTTCGCAGAAGGAGGTGACGGCTTCCCATGCCCTCTCGTTCCGTACCATGACTCGCACCAGGGCCGAACGCGAGAGGTTGCCGCCGCCGATCGCCTCCACAAGGACACGGCGGTGCTCTGCCCAGGTAGGGCAGACCTCCACCGTATGCTCCACCATGTAACAAATATGGATAGAGTGTTTAATAAATTGAATCATTTTAATGTGAAAAAGCGCGGGTGCTTTTAGATATTTTTTTACAATAACTCTACTTTTATCAGTATCTGTTAATACAATATTCACATAAATTGATATCTAGCACCCCATGCTTTTTACATTCAAACGAAAAACACGCTCTAAAAGAAAACTAAACTAAAAAAAGTAGAAATAGCTTCAATTTTTTTAGTCGGGGTTTCTATTACAGCTACTTTTTTAGTTCTTTTTTTTATTTATTTACAAAATAGACCGGCTTATTTCTGGATTTGGCACTGCAGTCTTCAACGTAAAACAAGCAGCGATTACATATTTCTTTCACGAAAACTACCGTCAAATCTAGAAAATTTATCGCCACCTATATGGCTCCACGCTGGCATTACAGTTCGTTACTTCGCATCATATCTATATCACTGTTACCTACACGTGACGCGTATTCGAACTGACAGTTGACTGTTGTTTGTGCTCCATACAAAGAGAAGCCACCAAACGACAAGCAATTTTAAAGTTTGGACGGTAGAGTAGAAAATCCAATGTCGTTTTTCAAGGAGATTTTTTCGAGAGAATCGGTGTAAATTATTGCCCTGAATATGTTGGTTTGAAATGAGACGTGTGACGTCACTCTATGTAGATTTCGATGTGTTCATTGTGGAAGTAAGAAGGGAGTATTGTGTGACAGATTCTTGTATGAAGTTTGTGATAAAGATAATTAATTCTCAATCCCTACACTGTACAGGTAATCAACCCAACAGTCAGTAATTGCGTAATGCACTCGTTTTCGCAATTATTTTATTGAAATCTTTTTATAGCGCGCTGAGCAATTTCTGATAGGAGGAAATCTCATGGGGTCGCGTCATTGACATGCTAATGTTAACATTATATATATGTTAATCATAATTATTTTAGTCGTAAGACGTCTACTATGACCTCTGAGTTTGTTTCGGCCTTTCTTCTCAGCGTACTCAGTTATGAAACCCCAACCTCATCTAGTTTAAAAAAATATGATTGTCGTGTAAAAGAGTTTCTACAAACCCACTTACAGAAATAAAATCATTTATTATTTACTGTTGAACATTGGTCTCTCCCAATATGGAGAATGAAACATGAACATCATTGATAAGAATAAAAAAAAGTACCGTTGAAAAAAAAAAGGATTCCTACCTTTTTATGAATAAAATTTTCCTTTCACGTTTATTAAAAATCTGTACGTTATGTACTTTTTATTTAGTCCTCCGGGCATTATTTATTTGCACAAGAATGAATATTGTGACTTTTGCAAAACTTTCATAAGCATAGTTGTATGGAACCGTACTCTACCTACTCACACAGTATTTGTAAATATGTTACAACTAGCTTTTGCCAGCGGCTTCGTCCGCGTATTATACTTATAAATACTCTTGAATCACTCTGTCCATTGATGAAAACCACTTGAAATCCGTTGTGTAGTTTAACAGATCTAAGCGTACAGACACGGAAAGTGACTTTGTTTTAAACTATGTAAAGATACATAGTATTCAAGAGTGATTCAAGAGGAAGGTTTAAAGCCGCTCGCAAAAGCTAGAAGATAAAAATAAACAAAAAACATAAACAAACAAACAATAAACATAAACAAACAAACAACTTTAATAAACATTAAATCAGTGTTTAACGAACATTCATGGTGGTCGGTTTTTTTGATATCATCCCAATATAATCGCTCCGTTAACATATCAGTCCGTGAAAGGATCTCCTACAATATATTTTCGGCTCTTCTGTTCGAGTCTATCAATCAACTCAGCCAATCACAGTCCACTGCTAGACATCACATGCCTCTCCCAGGCTGCGATGCCGCACCTTGTCCTCCGTCTTCCACAACCTGCCTGTTCCAGACACCTTTCTACGGTCGTCTATCCCACACTACGCCCGGTGTGCTCCGGTTCGGATTTATTTTAGTATTTTATTTATTGAAAAGAGAGAGGAGATAATAACAATGTACTTATCAAACTCATATTTCTGATTTTCTTTCTTTACTCTCTTTTTATTGCCTTGTGGTATGGAGGCTTACGAATTCTACGTTCTACGTCTGCGAGCCATTTCGAACTTGGCTGGGTTTAATAATAATTAATAACAATTTATCAGTTATTTCAGGTTCCAATGACCCACAAATATATACCTTACAAACAACAATATATTTGTAGATTTATAGCAGACTGGCCTGTTAGTCTAGTGATTAGTGACCCTGACGGCTAAGACTGAGGTCGTCGGTTCGATTCCCACCCAGGACAAATCTTTTTGTGATGAGCACAATTATTTGTTCTGTGTCTGGGTGAAATTTATCTATAATATGTATGTATTTAGAAATATATAAGTATATTTATTAGTTGTCTGGTTACCATAATACAGGCTCTGCCTAGTTTGGGATCAGGTAACGGTGTGTTGGTTGTCCTAAGATATTTATTATTTATTAAACAAAAGTTGTGTTACTTGTGTTGTTTAAGTCGGCGGCGTTGCGTTTACTAATTAGCACGGGCAGTCATTTCAACCACGACCGCAGGACTCTCAGTGTTGAACCGAATATTGATAATCCAATAAAGGGTATCCCAGCGCGTCAAAGAAATAAATAAAATGCTGTTCGATTTTCAATTCTCGGCGCTAAACAGTGCGTTCAAGATCCAGTACGCGAAATAATCCCACCTTAATATTTTTACGTTCATATAAACGTATCACATACTTAGCAGTACGCCCTTTCTTGTTTCATGAATTAGGTATCCTACACACAATCCATCATCCTTTTTTCCGTTTTTTATGTCTTCTATGTGCAATGTAAGGTGGTAATGCATGTTTTGAGCAAGCTACGAAATCACAGAGAATACTGAATATTCACTACCTAGATCTACTTTCAAACAAACATTCAATGTCAATACATTCGATGTTCGTTTTAAACTTACTAAATAAACCCCTAAGGGATGGACAGCAAAAAAGGAGAATACAGTAGTAAAAAGCAAAGTTGCCAGATTAGAGGTTTTTCCCACAACGTCGGGGGAATTTCGAATCATCGAAGATTTTTTGGACTGTTTAAAAAAAATGGTCTGGTTAGATTCGCTTCTGATTTGAGATGAGCTGGTTTATAAGATTTGATACTAGCTTCAGCTCGTGATTTTGTCCACACCAATGTAACATTACCTTTAAACATTTCCAATACCTATAAATATATTTTATTTTTTGATTATTTATTTATTTTTATTATTAATCTGGAGCAAATGTGCCATGTTTTTGACTTGAGCGTTCATAGCTGCGCCACAGTATTAACTTTTGTAGCTGTCTTCGTTTCTTTTTGTAAATTTGTGTCCTCTAACTTTTTCCAAGTAAATATTTATGTTATTTTGTTTATTTATACCAACTGGAAATAACGTAGCTGTCAAAAAGTGAAAGGACTTCTGTAATCGGATCAATACTCCCAGAGATCTCATATAATCAAACAAATTTATTTTTTTGTTAAGAAGACGGTATTTTACATTTTTCATTAAATAACTGAATTGTTATAAAATACCTACTGCTTTTGGATAAAATAAATTATGAATCTGTAACCTCATAGGCGTTTATTTATCTCCTTCCGGCTCAACGTCGGAGTCAGCCGGAAGTGGTCAAAAATAAGCTGTTCATTAAATTTTGTACATTAGTAACCCTCGTATTTTGATGTGGAGCTCTAAAATTAGTATTGTTTGGCGCTTGAGTCTGTTGTGTGTATATTGTTTACAGAATTTGTATTTTTTTTATTACTGACAAATATTCAGGAATATTGTATGAAATTGTCGTTTTGTCGAACTTGCCATTCTGATTTCAAATATTTGTCGTTTGGTAAGGAATTCCAAATTCAAATTTATTTTAAATTAAGCTTTGTGTATTGGAGTTTCGAATTTAGTGATTCATTTGTTTTTTACGCCTTTGATTTTTAGCTTATTGTTGTTTTTTCGTTTTTGACATCGTTTTGTTCATAATAATTCCATTTTGATGTACTGTGACTTAAAATATCATGTTATTTATGAATACACCTTCCACCATGGCACGAGCGCTGCAGAACTAGCTTGAAGAGTTAACGATGTGTATGGGAAAGTTAGTATTTTTATGAAAACCCGGTAGGTATGGGTTCCAAAGTTTTCATCATGGAAATTTCAAAATTGTTTATTCATCATAAAAGCATTGTAGTACAGTTTAAAGGGTTGACAAATTGAGTGTACTAAAACTACAACTTAAGTGATGGTGAGGTGCTGCATTCCCAGCTAGGTTATAGAATAACCTGTATAAGGGAGAAATTTGACCTATAAAACAAACACCATAGACGGCTTGAGACCCTAGTTGACAATGAATAATTGATCGTAGAAGAGGATCCTTGGCGAACCACGTCAGAGTTAGTGGCAGGCTTGAGAGGCGGCATGAGCAATAAATCAATTTCAATTCATTTGAAAAAACAAATTGGAAAAGTGAAAAAACACGAAGAATGGGTACCACACGAAGTCACTAAAGTGAAGTACACCAACAAACACGTGTCAAGTGCGAACATACGCGAATCAACACAATATCGAGACGAATAAATCGTATCGTTACTTGTGATGAAAATTGGATCCTGTACGATAGTTAAAAATGCTCATCACAATTGCTGAACCCAGGAAGACTGACCAAATCCTGCGAAGTCCAAGCGGAGAATCCTGTCCAAGCGGAGGTTGGCTCAAGAAAAGGTGCTAGTGAGTGTCTAGTGGACCAGTGCTGTCGTCATTCACTACAGTTTCCTAAGATTCGGCCAGACGATAGCGGCAAATCTGTAATGTCAACAATTGCAAATCATGATAGAAAAGTTAGTCGTAAAACAACTGAGACTGGTTAATTGCTGCAGCCCACTGCTGGTTCAGGACAACGCTGGACCACGTACTGCACAATTGATGGTAGCAAAATTAGAGGAGCTGCGATAGGACCGTCTCCGACACCCATCATACTCCCCGGACTTTACTTCAACAGCATATCACTTTATCCGGAATTTAGACAATTTGTTTAAAGAAAAAAAAAAAAAAAAACATTTACGATAAGGCAATAAAATGCTCCACAGATTTCATTGATTCTCACTCCCACAATTTTATAGCAAAAGAATCGGACTACCTGTAAAATAGCGAAATATAAAGATAATCTTTGGTAGATACTTTGATTGAATAAATATGAAACATAAAACGCCAATATCATATATAAATACCTAATAATCTGGCAAATAATTCAAATAAAGGATAATAAATGTAGGTACTTAAGAGCTTTTATTAGTAAATTGGTTTTGATAATAAACAATAGTATATGTTACAGCCGTATCCGCTCATAATGTCAAATTCACATAACGAAACAGAAATTTTGAGAAATTAAATTATGCGAATTTGACATTCTAAGAAGTTGTCATTGTGAGAAGTTGACATTTTGCGTCCTGTTAACATTTAAGGAAGTTTACATTGTGAGCTGATACGGTTACAGCCATATTAGGTTTATATCCTAATATGTAGTTCGGAAATAGAAAATAAAATTTATTCCGGATTTCTCCTCTTTGCTCTTATAAAAGCAATTCTAAATGTAGGATAACGCATTTTTTGTGTAACCATAGTAAAGGCAACAAAACCGCAAGTAGGTGCACGAACATAAAATTACTGCTCCACCTATAAAATTGAAATAAAAACCTTATAGTAATAACACATACAATCGATAAGCAATAAAATAAATGAAACTTCAAAATTTTACGACTTACCGATATTCAATAGGATAAAATAATAACCGACGGGTTTAAGTCATAAAAATAACATAAAAAACTGAAATTTTATTGTTTCTAATGTTCCCTTAGAACGGTTGAGGACTTTTGAAGACTATAAAATGAAATTATTTTTTGGGATATGTAAGTAATATAGCTTTTACATTATTTTATGGATGCAATAAATATTAAGAGTTTACTGTTCTGAGGCTCCCTTATAAGTTAAGTCGGGTTAAATGAATGAATAAATGTAGAGTTTGTTAACTCGGTGTTAGGTAATTAATATTGAAACTCGTAATATGCGTTGCTCCATTTAAAATTGCTAGATATTAGGTTTTACGATCGACGAAATATAAAACAGAATTGCTATATCTATGCTCCATATTGAATTCGAGCAAAAATGAATGAACAACATATTATGAAAATGAAAAAAAAAGAAACTAAATGAAAAAGCATTTATTATGGTTTGATGGTGTATGAACTTTACTTCTCAAAAAGAATAAAATTACATTCACGTATATGAGAAAAAACTTATTTCTAATATGATATATTAACCGACGCAACGGTTACACAACAAAAAATGGTTAAATTATTGAATTATATACTGAAGATAGCCTAAAATTTCAAATCCGCTAAAATGTGTTTCCTTAGAGATTTTTTGAAACCATACATGGGTTTTTGATCTTTTACATTTCGAGGCAATTTGTTGTAAAGCTGTGCTCCTTCATACATAAGTTCTCCTGCCGTAGTTTGTTCTAGGTGCGTAACGCTATGTCATTTGCGTGTCAAGTTCTGTATCTGTTTTTTTATAGTGATTGTTTTGTTAGAGTTATATGTGTGTATGTTTTTGTTTAAAATTGTATGTTTTATGGTGACATCCTCAGTTTTACAAAATACATTTATTACAACAACACCATCAACAACATTTAATTTCCTTTTGCTGCATTTACTTCTGTAAAGCCATCTCTTTTACAATACATTACGATACGTAATACTTTCTTGTCTCCTTATTGTATAACATTTCATTTTAACCGCAATATCGTATGTGGTTTCGATGAAAATTGAGTTTAACAAAAACGTCAGTTAAAGAAGTATTTCTGTTGTAAGTTTTTTTTAATACTTTGTATTTATTTTTAAATGAGTGCATGAGTACATTGCCTGTTGATATATTATCGAATTTTCACATAATACAGTTTTTTGACATTACACTAACTCACAGTTTTGCGACTTAACCCTCTTATATTGGTGGGTTAATTATTTAAAAGATTAACCCTGGGTTTACCCATAAAATTTGCCCCACAGCACGAATAATATGATTTACTAGTTAGTATTAGTAATTAATTATATTCCATGGACGTGCAAGTGGGCTTAAGTTAAATACAGTAATATTGTGCGTGGTTGCCCTAAATCTGTCGGTCAATTCTCAAATTCAAGAACGATTAAAATATAGTCGCAATTACTTCTAAGTGGCAATCAGTGTCAAAAACTTGTCAAAACTGTAGGTACATTTGAGGGCTGTTTGACAGATGGCTACTGAGATGAGAATGCGACCATACTTCGGGAAGTGCTTCTCTTCAATACCGATTGTTTTAAAATTATTAGGGGCTTAAGCCATCATTATAATGAATAATGATGTATTGCTAATTTACTAACCTACGTAAATTTCAACGTTTTCAGTATACCTGTTTATAATCACAATCGGAGTTCAAGGAGCTACTAAAATAGAAATATACGAAATACGAGATAGCGACAATGGGCTTCAACTCAAAAATCTAAATTCCAATCCCAAAAATAACCAAAAACCTGACCCATTAATCAAGTTACTACGTGATCCAAAACCTCCGAAGTCTGAGACAAAAGTAGTACAATTTGCTAAAAACTTGATTAAGAAACTAAAGACTCTGAGAGGTGAAGAGAAAACCAACAGATTCAATGATGATACGCATATTTACATTCTGAATAGCGACGACTTTGATGATGACAGCTCTTATGAAGAAACCGTGTTTATCGATAAAACAAGGAATGACCGAGCTACAACAAACATCGATAAGAACGATATACGAGATTTATTGTTGCAATTGTAAGTACTAGAAAAATCGGACTACTCTGTAAAAAGTTATGCGTGGTCATACATAAAAAATAAAAAATATACGCGTCGACTTGAGAACCTCCTCCGTTTTTTTCGTCGGTTGAAAAACAAGTTATAGTCTTGATTTTTAAACCCTGACACAAAAACAGAGGTGTTATAAGTTTGACCACTATGTGTGTATGTTTTTGTGTCTGTCTGTAGCACCGTAGCTCTTAAACGAGTAAACCGATTTTAGTGCGTTTTCGTTTTTAACCGACGAAAAAAAACTGAGGAGGTTATCAATTCGACGCGTATATTTTTTTTTTTTTCTATGTATGACCACGCATAACTTTTTACATAGTAAGTAGTCCGATTGTGATAATTCTTTTTTTATTGGAAAGGGTAGACTCCGAGAGTGGTCCCATATAAATTTGAAAAACAAAATCAAACCCTAAGGGTCAGAAAACAGGGGATGATTGATTGTTCGCTCACTGATTGTTATGTTTAACCACGCATAACTTTATACAGAATAGTTCGATTTTGATACGAGTAATTCTTTATTCGTTGTATAGGGTATACCTTGCCAAGTATTATAAGTATATTAAAGCCACAAAAAATTATAAAATAAAAACTTTTTACCAAAAAATTTAACCGCCGAAAAAACTGAAAAGCAAAAAATAATAAACCTTAAAATTATGAGTCGGCGCTGGAAAATCAATGAACAAAGATCACTCAAAGCGCCGATTCATAATTTTAAGGTTTATTATTTTTTGCTTTTCAGTTTTTTCGGCGGTTAAATTTTTTGGTAAAAAGTTTTTTTTAAAGTTGGCTTACAAGCGGTGGTTTTTAGAGAGACTATTTACTCTGTTCTATCATAATCGGTTCAGCCGTTTCGACAAGACGAGGTTCTTGTTTTTTATTTTATTTATTTACAGTTTGAATTAAAAACTAATTTTCATACAATATTTACAGGTTGCAGCCGGAACGCAAGTAAGTACTTAAATCTTATGAAGTGATATACTTAGCTACCATACAAAAATGATCTCTGAGTTACAATAATCAAACGTTTTACTATATTTTTTTAGAATTCCATCGCAAAGGAAAAGGAAACTCCGTCAAGAACAAGTCATAACATTGAGAAAGCCTGTGAGAGTTTTAAGAACCAATGATGATGACGTTCTAGGTAAATATATTTAAATATATGTTTCTATGAATCTAGTGGTCGCAAGTGCTACTGTTGACAATAAGGTCCTGGACTCGATTCTCAGGTTGGGCCTATTGTTATTGAGTTTGTTTTGTAGTTTCCCTGCGGTCATTTGGACTCTGGATTTGTGCCTGGTGAATGCCAATAACATGGGACTTTTAAACTTAACTACGAAATGAAATGTGGATATACTATAAGTACACCGCTGTACAACACTTTAGGCAATACAGTCGTCTGAAGGGATCCGTTAGGACCGATGCCTGCCAGGGTCGCGAGGTTTGTTCTAAAGAGTTACCGTGGCCCTGGCATATAGGCAACTGAAGGAACATGCCACCGACAAAAAAAGGCAATGCAGTCGCGATGTTATGTAATGTTTATATTTTATTATATTATTCAGGGCTGAGTTTCCCAAACTGAAATGTCCGATTACAATTTTATTCCACAGTTATTGGCGTTAAAAAAATCATTCCTAAATTATCATTATGTTTTGTTAAAGAAATATTGTTCTATTGTATCAAAATGTTGATGTTGTTTGACTTCCAGCTAGATCAAGAGCCAACTATGCAAAAGATTATTACGACGACAATGAAGGACGCATCAATATCGATCAAGACGATCAATAATGATGACACTGCTGTGTATGAATTTCAGTAAAACCATGTCTATGTACTTGAAATATTGAACTTTTATTTTCGAGTGTTGAGACTCAACAGAGACCAAAAGTTATCTTTTATACTATAATATTATAAAGCTGAAGAGTTTGTTTGTTTGATTGAACGCGCTAATCTCAGGAACTGCTGGTCCGAATCGAAAAAATATTTTTGTGTTGAGTAGACTATTTATCGAGAAAGGCTATAGGCTATATAACATCATGCTACAACTAAGAGGAGCGGAGCAGCAATGAAAAATGTTGCAAAAACGGGGAAAATCGCACGGGTAGGCGATTCGACGCGACGGAAGGGTCGGGGTAGCAAAAAATTTAACGCGGACGAAGTCGCGGGCAGAAGCTAGTATAATAATAAATAAAATTGAAAACAGAGATTTTACACTGGCCCGAAACTAAGCAAGCCTATATGTTCAGCCCCAGTATGGATGGTTTACGATTTAAACATTTATTTTAAAAACATATTCTGTAGTAAAAGTAAAATAGGCTTGCTTCGAATTACAAATAAAAAACTATATAGTCAAAAATATAATAATGAAACCAAAAGAAAATATAACAATGAAAACGACAATAGAAAAAAGAACATAATAGTAATAAAACAGCTTAGAAAATGCCATTATTAATATGAGTGTGAGTGTAAGTGTGTGACCATGTGACGGTAAGATTGGTACGAACATAAATTAAATTTGGATTTTGGTCGTCCAAAATTATTTTGTCATAGAGATTTTTCATTGGTTTTTAATATTATTGAACAAAATATTCAAACAAATAATTCCAAATAACCAAAAAAGCAACCTAAAGCGAAAACTGTACAAAAATGTGACTTCTATCCTCAAGTGTGGCAACTCTCCACAGACAATAGGTAGGAAGCGTGCCGGGCACGTATTGTGTCCGATTTCATTACCGGCTCTAACGAACTGAGATCCTAGAACAAACTGTGATTGATTTTACAATACGTGCACACAAGAGATAGAAACAGAAGGCCAGTTGCATACAACGAGCGAAATTTTACATACACATAGACAGGCTTCACGTTCAGCGAGTGCAATCGATCGCTGAATAGACGAGTCTATGAGTGTGTGCGTCTGTATTTGCTCGTAGCATAGAGTGGGCCTTTTGTACTTACCTGTCTATTTTCTGATACGTGTCTGTTCACAATCAGCAGTACGGAATACCGATGTATCGTTCCATCTTTCATGCATTTTAATGAAGGTTCATACCGGTTTTTAAGTAATTAAATTTGTAGTACCTACGGTAGCTACACCTCGTTGATTTCATCAATGTTATCTGGGTTTATTTGTATTATTTTTTATGTTATTCAACATTTTCTGTTGATTACTTTGAAATAAAATTATTTTGAGTAGTTTTTCTTGAAACCTGCATCCAAATTGCTCAACTCACTTATTCATCGAAATCTGAAGGATTTTGATAGAAATACATTATGAGTTGCTTGAAAAATTCGTTGCCTCGAGAACGTAAATAAAGCATTACGCAATGAGTATTATCGAATTGTAAATATGTATTGGCATTAAGATCATAGTGCGCCTACGCAATTACACTCTGTCTTCTTCTTGGCAAAGGACTCTGTTACGTCTTTCATTTAACTTGGTTTAACGCTTTTTCTGACAGATCTTGTGTTTTGAATTTCAAAAGACATTCACTACTTCACCTTTCTCTCCCAAAGAAACTACACTCTTTCTTCCTATATTTATAATTAAATAAAATCCTAAAAACGAAGGTAGGCTTACTTACCTACATATAAACACGTGTTAATCACACTTACACACAACCTACCTAACACAAATGGAACATTTCACCGTTTGAAGGTAGCTAAAGCAAATAAATCTCGGTGACGTAACAATCCCGTAATAGTGGGCCGCGCGTCCCGCTAATTGAATTAGCGACCGTGATCCCGGGATCGCGGGATTGTCGGATTCACCCGCTGTCTATTTACCTGGCTTTGTGCGAAGTGGTTGATACTGGCCGGCAATTGTTTAAACGGAATTACGGAGGCCATTCTGATGGTGTTAATTTTTGAAATCGGAACAGAATTTTACTAGCTGTTTTGAGATTAAAATCAATTATGTAAAGAAAAACAAAAGTTCTGTTTTGATCTGTTTGATATAAAACGTCAGCAAAATATAATAATTTATCACGAATTTAATAAAATAATATCTTACGACAACCAACACACTGTTATCTGATCCCAAACTAGGCAGAGCCTGTACTATGGTAACCAGACAACTGATAAACATACTTAAATATTTCTAAATACATACATAATTATTATAGATAAATTACACCCAGACACAGAACAAATGATTGAGCTCATCACACAAACATTTGTCCTGGGTGGGAATCGAAAAAACGACCTCAGTTTTAGCAGTCAGGGTCACTAACCACTAGACTAACAGGCCAGTCAAAATAAAGTTTTTGTGAAGAAATTTCTAAAGTATTTGTTCGTTTTAGGAATTTAAGGTATTTGAAGTGGAAATTGATAGGTATTTAAATAGTTAGTAGTCGCCATTTCAGTATCGCTTCTCTAATGGTTTGAAGGATTAGATTATATCTATTCGATTTTCAACATTTTTAACTTTTTTACTGGACCGTAATTATTATGTCTCTTTTTAGTGACAATCAATGCCAAAAATGTAGGTAAATGAAAGGCATTTTTGATGGAGACAAAGAAAAAAACCGGCCAAGTGCGAGTCGGACTCGCGCACCGAGGGTTCCGTACAAACCTGCAGGTCATCATCATCATCATTCGTCATCATCGTTTATGAAATGAAATGTTTTTTTTTTTAATTTTTATATTTGTGTTGACTGAATGAAAGGTAAATTGTGGTTTACGATTTATGACGTATTAAAAAAAAACTACTAACTAGATCTCGTTTAAACCAATTTTCGTTGGTAGTTTTCATGGTAATGTACAACATATATTTTTTTTAGTTTTATCATTCCCTTATTTTAGAAGTTACGGGGGGGGGGGACACACATTTTACCACTTTGGAAGTGTCTCTCGCGCAAACTATTCAGTTTAGAAAAAAATGATATTAGAAACCTCAATTTCATTTTTGAAGACCTATCCATAGATACCCAACACGTAAGGGTTTGATGATTTTTTTTTTTTGTGTTTCAGTTCTATGTATCGGGAACCCCAAATATTATTGTTTTAAAAAAAAATGATATTAGAAACCTCAATATCATTTTTGAAGACCTATCCATAGATACCCCACACGTAAGGGTTTGATGAAAAAAAAAATTTTGAGTTTCAGTTCTATGTATGGGGAACCCCAAATATTATTGTTTTTTTTCTATTTTTGTGTGAAAATCTTAATGCGGTTCACTGAATACATCTACTTACCAAGTTTCAATAGCACAGCTCTTATAGTTTCGGAGAAAAGTGGCTGCGACATACTCGGACAGACAGACAGACAGACAGACAGACAGACAGACATGGCGAATCTATAAGGGTTCCGTTTTTTGCCATTTGGCAACGGAACCCTAAAAATGTACCCGTTTCAAAAATATAACTACCGGATTTGCTCCTCAGAAATCCAGAGTTGAAACGTCAAAAAAATATGCGTCATTAAATACTGGCTCAAATTAACTACTTAGAGGTAGGTGTAATATATAGGGAGGGGAGTAAAAGTATCAGATATCGAGATAAAAGCGTTTCTGTGTCTCAGAGGATACACTTTGAGGCTGTAAACACTTTGTGTCGGATGAAGCGAGATATTTATCATGTTTATAGCGAATGTAGATTTTTTTTGCTGAGTTTTTGTTTGAAGCTTTTGTTCAGTGGGTTTCTTAGCTGTGACAAAGTTCTGCGTACAACAATGAACCATTTAATTGACATTGATATAGGTATTATCCAGACTATAATATTTCAAATTCAGACATCTGTGTGAAACTGACATCAGTATCACACATATATACTAAAGACGTACGAGGTACGACTTAATCGTATGGTGCCGGACGAAAAAAATAGCACTATCTCATTTCTTCCCGTGGGTGTCTCGTAAGAGGCGACTTGAGAGACTTACTAGAGAATAGGCAGCAGCGGTTTTCTTTGCATTTTAAGTACCACCATACTGCGATCGCCAACCCACCTGCCAAGCGTGGCGATTATGGCAAATCCCCCCAAATTGGGGGAGGCCTATGTCCAGCTGCGGACGTTTTTGGGTTGAAATGATGATGATACTCAAGAAGTGACAGTATCTACCTAAAATTGAATGGTCCCTTTTAACGTGCTATAACATTTCAGAGGATTTGATACGTTTGATTTTAAAGTACTACTTTAGGAAACTATACATCATCATGAAAAACAATTGCATGCAGCTGAGATGACAATGTTAAGAGGGATGTGTGGTGTTACACGAATGGATAGAATCCACACTAATATTATAAATGCAAAAGTAACTCTGTCTGTCTGTCTCGCTTTCCTGCTAAAACTACTGAAGCGATTTAAATGAAATTTGGTACAGACATAGTTTAGAGCCTGAGAAAGGACATAGGCTACTTTTATCCCGGAAAAGGGGTTTTAAGGGGTTTTAAGGGGTTGAAAGGGGGGATGAAAGGTTGTAGGGAAGTATTGTCATTTTTAAAGTTAGAATGATGAAACTTTTTTATTTGGCTTTTATTACATGATATATATTTATGAATTATATTTAAAGTATGTTAAATTTTTACCCTTAAGGGGTAAAATAACTATAGGGAATAGGGGATGAAAGTTTGTTACATATAGTCACTTTGCTGTCTGTCTGTCCCTATGTATGCTTATATCTTTAAAACTACGCAACGGATTTTGACGCAGGTTTTTTTAATAGATAGAATAGTTCAAGAGAAAGGTTTATATGTGTATAACATGCATAATATAGTAAAGAAACGCTGATAATTTTAGAAATTTCTAATGTGATGTCACAAATTAACTCATTTTTTTGCGCTTACGTTGCAAACGCTGGCTGAACCCTACAAAATTGATCAAAATAATGTAGTACAGTATTGTACACCTTAAAAAGATCTATAAAAAATTCCGCGATGATATATGTCTATCTCTTAGGGATAACCCACAATAACCATTTTTTATCCTTTTATTTTTTACGAGAAATAATGGCTTATTTACGAAGCGATTTTAAGCAATATAGCATTTATCCTTATCCAATTAAGTACCTTAAATATATTGTGCATTTAATATAGATCAATATGGCACTTGACAGCATGTAATTTAAATGAATATCTTAGAAGATATCAGAGATTTAAAAAGTGGAAGCGGAGCGGCTGGCAGGCCGTAGGTACGTCCGTCCCGGTTGGTAGCGGTCGGGTAGTGCAGGATTAGTAGGATTGTAATTCATATTACTTTGGCTTCATAGTAAATGCGAATATCATATTGTGTGTTCGTTATACTCAAAATAAACCTAATAGTATTATTCCAAGTAAGATACCGCGAAGTATGGCTTAGATGTTTAGATTTTTGGATGGATTTGGATTTTTGGTTATCCTTGATACTTACCATATACTTAGGATACTTTATCCCGGTAGAAGGTTCCCAGGTGATATTTTTCGACAGCTATCCGGGCGAAGCCACTGGCAAAAGTACTGTTCCTATAATTCCTATGATCGATTTGGTGTCCGGTAAATGATTGAGTGTCTGTATAGGTAGAATACGAGCGTTAAGAAAAACCAGAAAGACTTATATTCAACTAAACCAATCCCCATGCCGCAGTCTTCTTACTCTTACTCTGAATACTATTAGTTTTATTTACACACATGATATTCTCATAAACTGTGAATCCGAAGTAATATGAATTATAATCTTACTTACTACTAATACTATAAATTATGTATATTTATGATTGGGTCATTGTTTCTCAATCACGCAAAAATGGCTGAATGTATCTGGATCGAAAATGGCGCACAGAGTCTATATTACCTATATAACCTGGATTAATACATTCTTACCGCAGTAGTATATCCTCCTGCGTTAATTTCCGACATCCACGCGGGCGAAGCCGCGGGTAAAAGCTAGTAAGAAATAAGTACATAAAAGGAAGTCTGATAGTGGTACCGGTAACAGAAAAGTTGTGTGGGAATCGGTAATACGATACTCTTTCGTACGACTAAAAATATTCACCAGTATCATCATTTAAGCCGAAAGACGTTCACTGCTGGACATTGGCCTCCCGCAAGCCCCACCACTTCGAACGGTTCTGTGCTTCCCAAAGCCAGCGGATTCCTGCGGCCTTCACATGTCATCGTTCTACCTTTTGGGACGCGTTCCAACTGTACGTAGGAAACTACACATTCAGCGATTCAGACATCATTTAGACTTAGTGCTAAGCTAAACACAAGTTATAAACGTAACAAGAACGTGACAAAGACTTAATTATTTAACTTAGACCAAGTTGGAGCCTCAGCAAGTTACAACTGCACCGCTTTTGACTGCACTTACTTGCTCAAAAGAGAAGACATTTGCATACTGTATAATAATGTCACCCTGTCTTAGTTCTTAGAGCGCTTCCGTCAACTTTTAATTGATGGCGTATTGAGAAATTTACATGACTTAGTCTTAAGAGGGAAGAGCCTGGATCCGAAATATAAATTTTGTTAGGTTTTTCAAAATTTGCAGTTCAGGGTCATGGCCAAAATCGTGTATTTGCTTAGTTTATAAAATAATGGTGGTTACAGAATTTGTGATCCCTGTACAGTCTGCCTTATACTAGGCATGCAAACATTGAAAATATTTACTTAGTAAAAATAATAAACATGGTCAGTCAAATTACAATTTTATTATCAAGAAAATAAAATAAAAAATGAGTATTTATACCAAGCAATGTCAGGTTGAATTTTGATTAAATATGGCTTTCATCATCATCGTTTCAGCCGAAAGACGTCCAATGTTGGACTTAGGGCTCCTCCAAACAGTGCCATTTCAACCGGTTCTGTGCTTCTCGCTTGCAGTAGGTTCCTGCGGCCCTCATCAGGTCATCAATCTACCTTGTGGTTTTCATCATTTCAGCCGTAAGACGTCCACTGTTGGACTTAGGCCTCCCTCAATTTGGGGGGGCTTTGCCATAATCGTCACGCTTGGCAGGCGGGTTGGCGATCGCAGTATGTTGGTAAAATGCATAGAGAACGCTGCTGACCATTCTCTAGTAAGTGGCCTTGTGGTTTTACTGAAATATAATTATTAAATATAATAATAATATGTCTTTGGGTAACCAACACCGGTGTGTGACAACCAATAACGGTTTATCTGAACCCAAACTAGGCAGAACCTGTACTATGGCAACCAGACAAATGATAAATAATAATAATAATAATAATTTTATTTGACACAAAACATAAGTAACAATTAAACAAGGTATACAGGACCATTTATGATTTTCTTAGTTTTATATTGAATGCATCTGTGTCTGAACTAGATAAAATATATCTGTATCTCAGACATCAGCGCTCTTCCTTGTGATGACCATTGCATTACTAGCTTATTTTGACATATTAATAGGAGGTATATCTTAAAACAGGTTTTTTTTTTTTAATTAATGAAAATCTTAAAATAAAATAAAACAAAATAAAATAAAAACAAGCAAGGGTGTGTGAAGTGTTAACCTCTCGGTGAGTAATGTGTGAAAGTGTGTGAAAGAGTGTGAGAGGGTGGGAGTAGGAGAGATCTATTTATTATTTAAGTATTTTTAATAAGTTTTCTGTTTCTTCATATGTATGTTTACTAATATATTTAAAGAGTTTACCTTTACAAAGATTTTTATTAAGCGGGTATATTGCCAAAGTGTCATTAATCTTATTATATAAGTACGGTCCCAAAAAGCAGAAGTATTTGTTTACGTAAGCATGTCTGAAAGAAGGTCGGTCATTATTACTTATAACGTTACGTCTTCTAGCTAGATCACCTTTTGAAAATTGTAGTAAAGAATGTTGCTTCAGAACCACAAGCAATATAAATAACTGACGAACTGTCAGGACTTCACACGACTGATAAAGAAGATGGGTTGGGTACAAATAAGGACGAAAAGTACTAACTTTTAGAACCGCCCTTTGGGCTATTTCTAAGGGCTTTAGTATGGTTTTATGTGTACCTCCCCAAACGGTGATGCAATATTGAAGAATGGACTGTGCGAGTGCTAAGTAAATTTGCTTCACTAATTTTGGGGGCGCAACATGTCTAAGGTTCTTGAAAACATAGATCAGTTTTCTCGTCCTAGATGTAAGCTGGTGAATATGGTCTCTGAAGGTGAGATTACAGTCAAGAATAATTCCAAGGTATTTAGTTGACGCTGTCTTTATTAGTGTTGGGCAAGAACATACTAGGGTATTGCAACAACTATGTGCTGTAATCGAGGAAGTATTAGGAAGTGGATTATTTTGAGTGCGCATCGAGAATGTCATGTACTGCGTTTTATCCGGGTTAAGAGTAAGGGAGTTATTCTGCAACCAGTGGGTAACAACATTGAATCCATCCTGGGCCTGCTTGTATACTTTGTCCCAGGTATCAGCTGAGAACAACAGAACTGTGTCATCTGCATAAGATATAATTTTACCTCCTGCAAGGTCTAGTTTACAGAGGTCATTCAAATATATGAGGAAAAGTGTTGGTCCCAAAATGCTCCCCTGTGGAACTCCGTAAGTGACTGGGAGATCGCTGCTGATACTGTCATTAATCTTAACGCACTGAAAACGATTAGAGAGGTAGTCCTTTAAGAGTTGTAGTTGAATACCTCTTATTCCTAGGCGTTCTAATTTTTGGATCAGCAGAGGCGTAGAGACCGTGTCAAATGCCTTGGCTAGATCAAGGAAAATGCCTATTGTCTTTTTACCTGAATCCATATTCTTTACCACATAATCTTGGAGCTCGTGAACTGCATCACTAGTAGATTTGCCTGCTCTAAAACCAAACTGATTGTTCGATAAGAGGTTATTTGATTCCAGGTAATCCATCAGTCTACTATTTATTATCCGTTCGAGAATCTTGGAGATGGAAGGCAGTATGGAGATGGGTCTATAATTAGTGACGCGGTCTCTATCACCCGACTTATATATTGGGTATACTACTGATTTCTTTAACATCGTCGGAAACCGACCTTTTGTTAAGCAGAGGTTAAAAATATGCACTAATGGACGGATTAAAATGTGTCTGTATTCTTTGAGAAAATTATTTGATACAGAGTCCCAACCAACAGAACACGCATCTTTCAGGTTCAATATTAAACGTTCCACTTCAGCATCATCAGTTTCTAGCAATACAAAGGATTTGGAAACCAGTTGTGAGGGTTCTTTGTTCAAGTTACTATGGTCGGGGTTTAAGCAGAAATGAGTTTTATCAGCCAGTTTCTTGCCAATCGATGCGAAAAAAGCGTTCACCTTCTCTACAGACTCTTTTGTATTAGAAGGATTTAATAGTTCCGTAGCGCTATGTTTCAATTTAGTTGTATTTGTTATTGTTTTGATCGCTTCCCATATTTTTTTGTTGTTATTTCCCGCTTTTGATAATAAGTCTCTATCATACATTCGTTTGATCTTTTTTAATAAATTGTTGCAATGGTTTCTATACCTGGAGTAAATAATTTTGATAGTCTCATCATTAGGTGATTTTCGCATTTTTTTATGAAGCCTGTCCCTATGTCGAATACACCGTAGCAGCCCAGGTGTAATCCAAGGTTTTATAATTTTATGACGTCTTGGATATTTTAGTACAACTGTATTTAGTAAAAGAGCCCTTTGAATTGACATGAAGAAGTATTCCATAGCAAAGTTTGCATCGGTTGACGTATAAATTGGTGCAAAATCGATTTTTATTAGGTCTGAAGTTAACCCTTTAGACTCTGTCCTGTTCGTTGATATGTAAGAAAAAGTTCTCTTTTGTTTAAGATGCAGACAGAGTAGGACTGCTTGGTGGTCCGTTATTGTAGCATTTAACACCAGTGTGAGAGCAGATTTTTGTGTCTTTAGCATAACATGGTCAAGGCAAGATTTATTTTGTCTAGTTGGGAGAGAGTGCGCTGGTAAGAGCCCGTGAAATGAGCACAAATTCAAATAGTCAAGCGATCTTGACTCACGAGACTCAGGGCAGATATTAATATTGATGTCTCCAACAATGGAGATGTTTTTGAACTTGCCCAACTTATCTAAAATGTTATTTAGAGATTGGAGAAAGTTGTCGATATTTCTATTAGAAGGGGATCGATAAATGGCTAAAATGACACTGTCAGTACCAATCTTTATCACCAGACAATTAAAGTCCTGACAGGTAGGCTCTTCGCAGGTAATACCAAGATTCGATTTACAAAATACTACAACTCCGTCGTTTTGGTTAACGCAGTATTCGGTAATGTGATGATTATAACCATCCAATCTCGGCACCACCGGGTTGCACGATAGCCAGCACTCAGTTAGAATAATAATATCACAATCAATCTTCAATCTACTCAACATGGTAAGAAAATCATCAAAATTACGTGATATACTTCGAATGTTTTGAGTTAATACTGTCAAACAATTAGCAGGGCTTGTTACCAAATTACTACAATCGTCGACGTCACAATACCGAGATTCGGAGATAGATAAGCTATCAATTTCGGAGACAAGATCAAACATTTTTAATATCGAAAAATAACGAAGTACCTTGTAGGAATGGACTAAAGGAGCTACTTTTTGACATTACAACAATATAAATAGAGCGATTATCTTGAAATAATATTAAGATGTCACTGTGATTATTGATGGACCAATTAAGGAATTCTATACTTTTACATTTACTGCTCATTACTAAAAATATGTATTTGATTATTTGACATGAAATAAAACTTTGTAATTTGTTATAAATATATAAAATTAACGTGTAGATTCGTGTTTGTGTGGAGTGTTTACAAAAAGGGCAAGA
This sequence comes from Aporophyla nigra, assembly GCA_947507805.1. NCBI lineage: Eukaryota > Metazoa > Arthropoda > Insecta > Lepidoptera > Noctuidae > Aporophyla > Aporophyla nigra. Next base: position 23,108,086 of record OX382297.1, on the reverse strand, counting down.
AATATTTTCAGAGTAAAAATTTAAAACATTAAGGCTAAAAAGATGCAAATTAAGAACTATTGCAGAACTGTACACATATGAAAACACGACAGGGTAGCGAAGGTTGAAATGGAAGGATAGTCATTTGGTTGTATCATCCTTTAACTTATTAAGATCTGCCTCCTCTTCGACGCGAATATGCTGCATGCCCTCTTTCTTCCTAAGGTAAATTTTTCCGTATGATGTCCAGCAGAATACATAATTGTGGGTACTTGCTAAATCACGGGCCAAAAAGAATAGTCGTCTTCCCTTTGGAGTTAGATAATCCGAGATAAATATTGGTTTCTGAGGGCATTCTAGATTAAAGATGGAAGTATTCAGTTTATCTTTCTTTTCTTGCAGGGTTAGTTTTTTAAGGTTAGTCATAACTCTTTCTTTTGTTAAGACTGAGTTGAATTCCACTACGATTGGCTTAACAACATCCGATTTTACGAAGGGCCGATAGATGTCTCTTATATTGATGGCTTGCAAAGGAATGTTCAATATTTCACCGATTTTAATAACAGCATTACAAAGATTTTCTTTTGTCTCGTTTTTTAGCTTAGGTACATTTCTTATCTCTAACTTTGTCGCACAAGATTGTTTTTCAAAATTTTCTATTTTGTCCTCTAGACTCTTAATGTAGACGCACTGGTCTTTACGTTCCAGCTTCAAACTTTCTAATTCTTTTAAAATACTTATATATTAAAAATTAACAACACAATGGGTAGCTCGCCACCCGGTAAGGACCAGGCTCCGGTCGACGGCGCGTAGTGTTCCACGCGCGCCTCAAAGAGATGTCAGCAGAACTGAAGGGGTCTGCCAGGACCGATGCCTACCAGGGTCGCGAGATTGTTCGAAAGAGACACCGTGACCCTGGCACATGGGCAACTGAAGGAACATGAGTAGGTTTTAGTCAGTAAAAGTCTGACACGCCCTTCCACTCCGCCCAGACCGGGAGAAGTCATTTGATGATTTCCGATCCAAAAAAACCATCTAAGTCCATACATGACTTTTAATGGGTTGAAATCAAAATACAAACTGACATTGACCTGCAAACTCCAAAACTTAAGAAAATATTTTTTCGGACTACCTTGTCGTATCCTCCGTATTTATAAGTAGATATAAGTAATAAGTTAAGTAAGTAGGCTACGTTAATGAGGAAAGAGAAACTTACTACTTACTAACTTATCTATACAGTAAGTTAGAAATAAGTTCCTCCTCCCGTGTCTTCACGAGTGATTTTGTCACACGAATACAGCTCTGCTGTTGTTAGCCGGCGGGTGGCAGTAAAATTTGTTGCCCAGTGTGCGCTGACGTCCAGGCTTTAAGTTGTTTCAGTCCCCCAGATGGTAACTGAAACCATGGTTCAGTTACATGGGAATTAAGCTCTCCGGCCAAACCCACCCAAAACAGAATCATACGCATTCCATACTCGAATCAGGCTTTTAACAGCACGTGGTCAGGAACTATAGTTGAACATTGTTCAATCCCATCAAACCTGGGGGTATCGTTAAATAGGGCTAATGTTTAAGTCACATTGCTACAAAACGAAGCAGAAGGTCGGCACCCGTTATAATCTGCTGCGTCGTTCGCTACTAACTGGGAAGCAGCACCCAATATACTTCGCACAACTGGCATGTCTTTGTGCTGCTCTGCTGGCGAAGTGGCACCGATCAACTTACGTCAAGCCAGTCGAGGTTGCCCTAAATCAGACGTGTCGGATAATATCGGGCTGCTTAAATCATTCATTTGCACCTCGGATGAACTACCACCAATACCGCAATAAATGTGGTCACCTACTAGGCCATATAAAAAACTAGCTAACCGTACAGACGTTGTCCTGTTTCCTAGAACTCGATAGCAGCGCCACCTACCGGGTCTAATAGTGAATATAAACCATCCAAAAAAAAAACATTCAAATCGGTCCAGCCGTTTAGGAGGAGTTCAGTGACTTACACACGTACAGTAGAATTATATAATTATACTAGCTGACCCAGCAAACGTTGTTTTGCCGGGTGAAAAGAGTGAAAATTTAGAGTTGTATGTATTTTTCAATGCTCAATCATAATAAAATAAAAGTTTTAAAAAAATTCAAAAAAAAAAAAAAAAATTAGGGGTGGACTACCCCTAACATTTAGGGGGATGAAAAAAAGATATTGGCCGATTCTCATAGATACCGGATAAGCACAAAAAATTTCATCAAAATCGGTCAAGCCGTTTCGGAGGAGTATGGCAACGAAAACTGTGACACGAGAATTTTATATATATAATTATATAAAGATAAAGAAAGTTAACGACTACCATCGATACGAAAAATAGAATTGACATTATGATGTGGTCTTGTATTCTGTAGAGACAGACAATAAGTCAGTAATGAAGAATACTATAATAATCTTGTCACAGCCTAGATGTTAACTCGTGGGTAAGTAATAATAACCGTACGGGTCGATCGACTACCGCGGTTGGTCCGTGAATGGGTAACCATCAGAATCCTGCAAATCTTGCAACCACTCTTAACAAAGGGTATCGTATGACCCTGTTTCTGGGTGGTGGTGGTTAGTTATGCAGTAATTTCATGTAAAATATTCATCATTTCAGCCGAAAGACGTCCACTGCTGGACATAGGCCTCCCCCAAGCTCCACCACTTCAACCGGTTTGTGCTTCCCGCATCCAGCGGATTCCTGCGGCCTTCACAAGATCATCGGTCCACCTTGTTGGAGGCCTTCCAACTCTACGTCTTCCGGTACGCGGTTGCCACTCCAGAACCTTTCGGCCCCATCGGCCATCTGTTCTGCGGGCAATGTGCCCTGCCCACTGCCACTTCAGTTTAGCAATTCTTCGGGCTATGTCGGTTACCTTGATTCTCCTACGGATCTCTTTATTTCTGATTCGATCGTGTAGGGAAACTTCAAGCATAGCCCTCGTACCGTGTGGCATCGGGTTAAAAGAATAGCACCACCCCATTTCTTCCCGTGGGTGACGTAAGAGGCGACTAAGGGCTATACTAGAGAATGGGCAGCAGCGTTCTCTATGCATTGCAGACTATCATACTGCGATCGCCAACCCGCTTGCTAAGCGTGGCGAATATGGCAACCCCCACAAATAAAGTCACCCAAAGGGCGATGGTAAAATATTGGTAAAAGAAAATCGAATGTAGTTGGGAAAAGGCTAGACAGATTTATTGAGACCTAGATATCAACTTCCCAACTCACAAAACAATATACTGAATTTTCCGAATAACACGCATAAAACCTTTATTTAAATCTACTAGCGTACTAAATCTTCTCGACGCGTCGAATAGAAATTTAAACCATCTTGAAATTTATTAGTCTTTCACTACAACAGCTCAATAAATAAAGCAATATCGTTTGAAAGCATTCCCCTGTTCAAAGTATTGTTAGAATGTTGACAAATGTCCTCCCAGCTTCACCACGGCCATAAGAACGATTCGATTCAGTGTTGAAAGTGGCATTTATTAAAGCGAAGTAGTTTGCCATTGTTCATCAAGTCCTTTTGTACTTATTTCCATGGTAGGTGTAGATTTATTTGGCTGTTTTAATTAAGTGGACAAAAACTGTTAATGGTGTTTACTGCCCGTGCCTGCTTCTTGATAGGAAACTATATTTTGAAATCTAGGCAATTCTCTGATATTTATGTAAAAAATGTCGCTTAGTGATCTAATAGAAATGTGTATCTTTAAAAATCGAGCATGTAAATTACTTACTATTATCATTACATCAGAAAGACGTTCACTGCTGGACAAAGACTCCCCTAACATGGACGCTTGGCATGCGGGTTGACGATCGCAGTATGGTGGTAAAATGCATAGAGAACGCTGCATTCCATTCTCCAGTAAATCCGTTGGTTGCCTCTTACGAGAGTCACGGGCACGGGCACGGGTCACTATTTAGAACGTCTGTGCCTCGCTAAATACCGCAAAATAGGCTTGTGAGAAGATCATCAATATTACAATAAGTTGTAAATTGCTATTTAAAATGGACTAATGTCATTAAACAGTATTTTCAATGCTGGCTGACAGATTTTCTTTAGTTTTCCGATCCTTTTTTAAATCAGTCCCTAATCCAAGTGTTATCTCGAAGGGCCAACATTGGCCAAACAAAAACAATGACATACTATTGTAGTATAGGTAGATCCTAAGCGTATAAAACTTTCGCTCGGCAAACTTATGTCCAACATTTGTTTAGGATCGTGGGATTAATTTGTATCAATGTTTGTTTTGGAAGTTTTTAATTAAACCCAAGGGTGATTTATTTTTAAGCGTGGGGTTTTTAGTGAGGATGGTTCGTGTTGTTTGTGTTTATGAACTATATAGTTACGCTGACGAAAAATAAAAATAACCTAAAAAACGCATGTTATTGTTGGCCTCGTACAGGAGTTTTTTTTTTCTATATGTATAATATGGTATCTTATTTATCTGTTCATCATCATTTCAGCCGTAAGACGTCCACTGCTGGACTTAGGCCTCCCCAAATTTGGGGGGCTTTGCCATAATCGCCACGCATGGCAGGCGGGTTGGCGATCGCAGTATGGTGGTAAAATTCATAGAGAACGCTGCTGCCCATTCTCTAGTAAGTCCATTAGTCGCCTTTTACGACACTCACGGGAAGAAATGGAGTGGTGTTATTCTTTATGTCCGGCGCCACACGGTATTTATCTGTTAATTTTATCTATTTTTCTTCGTTTCTTTCTTCCTTCTTTAAAATGTTTATTTTGTAAAATCCTACATTAGTTTATACACGTAACATATACTCATGGCTTCCCACCTGGGGGTTAGCAAAAACTATGGACACCTGCCACATGCTCTATATACTTTTGCTATTTGTACCAGTTTAGTAATTACGAGAATAAATATCAGTAAACCAAAAGTAGCTTTTACAAGACCATTAAAACTTTAATTAAAAATAACACACACCAAAGTACAAAACGGTCCATTCGCTAATCCCAAAACGCGGTATCCGACCTTAAGTTAAGCAAATATTGTGAGACCAATGCAAACATTGTGTTGGTACGAACTACCCCGAATACTAATACTAAGAACATTCCGATAAGCTTTTTAAGCAATGTCCATTTTATAATCACTGTGGATATTATTAGCAGAATTTCTTAGGTAAATATGTTGCGTGTAGTTGCTGGTTTTAATGCGCCTTTATTAGCTTAGTATGTAAGTATGTAACATAATCGTTGAACGTCATTTTCACCCCCTAAAAACGTCTTACACTCTTATCAAGGACCGATGACAATACAATAATTTTATAAATATGTGCCATTATCCTGACTAGAACGACCGGTACACTAAAAAAAAAAACGGAAACCCACTTTTGTAGCAAGCCAAACTGAAAAAATAATAGATTAAAAAACACGCGTGGGGTGGTTTTTTAGGTACTTTTTAATTGATATTAATTAAGCACCTCAAGCTTTAACCAATATTTTCTAGTTTAAAGTTCGGTTTTCCATGAAAGCGTGTTTATTAGTTTTTTACACGATTACGTTTTTTCTTAAAATTTTATCGTGCAATCGGTTTCCCAAGCTTGTTGATATTCTGAGTACGGTCCTCCAGTGAGAGTCCTCCCTCTTTCTGCTGCTTGAATAGATCAAGCCATGTCTCATGTGGGCTGTCTTTTCAATTGACGTTGTTCCTGTGGGTTGGTACGTACAGAAACCAGGCTGTCGTGCTTTTCAATGCGCACTTTATGTAGTTTAGTATTTGCTGTGCTCAATATCTTACTTTACAGTAGTGGTTCTGAGGCTGTCGTGTAGCTCCGACATTTTGGTAAACTATGGAGCTCCTGCCAATGAGGCTTTACTACGTTGTCACAACCTAGATGTATACCGATTACACACCGGCGCCTTCCAGCCTAAGCGGATGCAGCTGAATACCGTTATTTCAATAAAGCAACTACCTATCAGTCTTCAACAACCCAGTAACTGGATAATAAGATACCCCTTTGTGAGATTGGCTGTTAGGTTTTCGGGCTTCTGACGACCTGTTACGACTGCCAATGAAAGCCAGTACTAAAGGTTTAATTTGCTTTCCTAGGCACAGAAGTTTTGGTACGTAAATATGGTCACACATCCACGGACTAACCGCCTGTGTCCCAAGCCCCTGTGCTTTTTCTGTCATCAAAGCCAGAAAACTAATTATTCCGTGCAAGAATCTAATATTAAATAATCTTTGGATTATCCCTACTCTAACTAGCGTGCGAAGCAGTTGCGGGTGCACCTGCTTTACACGGTTTTTATGACTTGTCAAAACATGGAGTTTTCAAAAACCGCATCAAAATACACTGCGTAGTTAAGAATAAGAACACGTTCAAACAAACAGACACAAAATGCGACTTCTGTTTGTATTGTGTATAAAGGTTAACTTGTAATTTGACGGATTCTTAAATTATAACAAGCCTTTTGATGTAACCAAATTTCCTAATGTATTATGACCCAATGAAATAGATATAAAGAGCATTAAATTTCAGGGTTAAGAGAAAAGTAATATTTAGTGAAGAAGTTTGGGAAATTTTCAAAATGCGGAAAAATTGATTTTCTCGTGTGCCATGAACTTTTACCTAGGTTTCATTATTTGTCCTGGAAAGAATACATCAAATTTCAAGTCACTGTTTATATCCAAGCCTTTTGAATTAATTTATAACATAGTAAGTACATACGCGGAACTGTCAGAGTAAGCTCCATGATACTCCATGATGGCATACCACTCGTTAAAGTATAAAGGTTCCTTGTTTACACAAAGCTACGTTAAGACATTCAAAAGAAAGATTAACTTGTTACTCTTGGTTACAGTGTAAGATATCCCCTTTGTTTCCTATTTAAAACATAACGTAAACAGCCTAATGTTTCCACTGTTGGGATTGAACACCTGAATCCCGAAACACATACAATATTTGCAAATATGTGAGTACAATGTGTCTATTTATTTGTCATTGCTATATTTTTGGTTATGTTGAGAGGATGAATGAAGAGCGGCTAACAAAAGGTTTACAAGGCAGATGTGACACGCCGAAAGAGGTCGCGCTAGGAAAACGTACAGTGACCTTATTGGTGATGTTCTTCAGGAGGGACAGGTGCGTAGTACTGGTAACTGACGTCCGTCTATGAACCGATGTATGAACTTAATGGGCGCAATACAAGTATGTAAGGATCGTAGTTGGCGTTATTTAGTTTCTGCCTACCCCCATGTGAAAAAAACGTGAGTTTATGTAGGTATCTGCTATATTTAAAACGATTATTTCTACGTGCTCTTCACATTTAATAATAATATCAATGTATTCAAAATATGGTGTAACATTTTCAGCAAAGATTAACGGTAGAGTTTCTAGCCCAATCTTCTCCACGCTACCTTTTGGAACGGGACAACTTTATTCAATTCTATTTTTTTGTACATTTTCACGTTCAAAACTGCCCTTTATGTGCATTGTTGAAACAAATGACTCAACTTTGACTTCCAATTCGCAGCAAAGTTACAAAAATAATATCAAAACCAAAAAGCAAATATCTAAAAAAACTCCCCTTCACCCTGTCAAGAAGTGGCACAAAACTCCACATAAACATTAAACTTGAATAGAACCCTTGATTAATATGTACCAGCCTACATGCGTATACACATACATAGCTACTTGCGTACGATGTGTAGATTATATGTATACATGTATAGATACGCATTTGAAAGCCGATAACGAGCAGACATTAGCCGTGTGCTTGACATGGTAATGCGCAATCAAGCTAGATCAGCGATAGGTACAGGCGGATATCCTTGCGTCAGTGCGGCCATGAAACCCGGATAGGATTCCGCTGGGAGTATATATATATACATATGTATATATATATATTTACATGTAAAACTAAATTTTGGTTTATCGACGTCGATAGCGATGGCTTCAAAATATAATCGATGACCGATTGACTGGTAGCCAATTTTTTTGTCTCTGGGTTATCATCAAATGACGTCTCCGCTCAAGGTGGAGCGGAAAGGCGTGTCAGACGTTTACTGACTAAAACCCACACGTATTCCTTCAGTTGCTCGTATCCCAGGGCCACGGTATCTCTTTCGAACAAATCTCGTGACCCTGGCAGACTTGACTGGTAGCCTCAAAATTTAAACCAATGGTTGAATAATAAACGTAATACGGCTGTCATATTCTATACTGAACGGTCCTTATTTTCGACTAGCTGTGCCCACGGCTTCACCCGTTTGAATGTTACTCCTAATGAGATATCGGCCAGTGAAAGTTTCGTCCAAATCGGTCCAGCCGTTTCGGAGATGAGCCGGAACAAACATACCGATATTTTTATATGGATGACCACTAGGCAAAAATCTCTAAAAAATGTGTCAGAAGATGGACGGTGCCGCCGCGAGCAGCCCAGAAAGCGCTGGCGAGATGATCTGGAGGCGTACCGCGAGTTCCTGGAAGGGCTTGGGGAGGCTTTGCCTGGCTGTACAGACACTTAATTTTAATTTATTTCGATATCATTGATCAACGTCATTAGAACTGGAATGTGGTCGATTAATGTTTTCAGTACTTAGTAGACCAAACCATGTAGGTATAATTTCTATTGATCAACGATCATTCGGTCATCGCTCGACGAATTGTAGTAATTTGATTTCATTTGGGACATGTCGCTGTCAATCGATCACAATCTAGGTACCACTTAACACGTAAGCTTAACCAATAACCAAAAAAATTACGCTACTGATGAACAAAAACAAACAAAACTGATGACCCACAGTTTTCTTGGCCCCCCTTCCGCTGTCAATCACTCGGACCTGGCTCAGTAATCCGGTTATCTGTCGTACAAGATTGACGTACCATCTACACGTGTCGTGTGCCGTTATCTGTGCACAAATTAGCATCGTTAACTGTACCATCTACTCCTGGCTGGTTTACGACCAATCTTGGATTATTTCTTTGCGGGTAGTCGGTACACTTGAACAGACTATTTGGTATATAGCTACTAGTTCGTTAAGTTTTTGCGAACGTTTGGTAAAAACTGAGCGGCATTTGTTTTTCCTTTTTGCTGAGCGACGTAATATAATTAGTTTCGTTGAATACTGTATAGTACCTACAGTCAAACAAGTTATTTAGTATACAGGCAAATAACTTGAAACTACTTTTAAACAATGCCGTCAGTGTACTGAGTACCTATATGATGATTGTATATAAAAAAAAACCGAATGGGCCTTTTTTTTTTTTTTTTTTGGATGGGAAATCATCAAATGACTTCTCCCGCTCTGGGCGGAGTGGGAGGGCGTGTCAGACTTTTACTGACTAAAACCCACCCGTGTTCCTTCAGTTGCCCATGTGCCAGGGTCACGGTATCTCTTTCGAACAATCACGTGACCCCGGCAGGCATCGGTCCTAGCAGACCCCTTCAGTACTGCTGACATCTCTTTGAGGCGCGCGTGGAACACTACGCGCCGTCGACCCGAGCTTGGTCCTTACCGGGCGGCGAGCTACCCATTGCTCGCCACCCGCAAGCTCGCGCCTACGGTGGCCGGGAGTCCGCAATCGACTCCCGGCGCCCGGGGCGTCTCCTCCTGCGGCGGCTAGGGACGTGAGGGCGCAGAGACTGCCACTCCCTCACGCGCCCCGCCTCCTCCTTCGCGAGCATTACTGCTTCGCAGAAGGAGGTGACGGCTTCCCATGCCCTCTCGCTCCGTACCATGGCTCGCACCAGGGCCGGACGCGAGAGGTCGCCGCCGCCGATCGCCTCCACGAGGACACGGCGGTGCTCCGCCCAGGCAGGGCACACTTCCACCGTATGCTCCACCGTGTCCTCTAGACGATCCTCACAATGGAAACACCCGGGCGTTTCCTCCCGCTTTATCCTGAACAGGAACCCACCGAAGCACCCATGCCCGGTGAGAACCTGTGTCAGGCGGAAGGTGAGGACGCCGTTGGGCCTCTCTATCCACTCCTCAAAGAGGGGACTTACCGCCGCAATTGTGGCGTGCCCTGCGCTGGGTTGCGACAATCGTAACCGAATGGGCCTGCCTTTGACTATGATTACGCCTGATGGAAAGCGATGAATGAACTCTATGATGGAATGAGCTCAGAACTTCCCTGTTTACTTTTAATTTGAAGGTAGACGAGTTAAATGTGGAAGGGATCACGGACGCTGACAGAGACCACATTTAGGCCATGCGCATAATAAATGTAGAGGAGAAATGCTGAGTACGACTGGGATATCAACCAAGCGTGGATGGTAACCTGCAGTACCTACGTCTGGGAATCCGGTAGTAGAAGGGCGATGGTGGGACTAGGCACAGATTAATTACGGTTTATTCTTGTTAAAAGTATATAAATTTAATACTTATGACATATAAATTCCCTAAACTGCATCGAAATCGATTGCGACGTTTACAAAATCATCACGAGTCACTTTTCGTGACTGTCTGAGCGAGGCAGGCAAGAAAAGTGACTTTTTAATAAAAAAATGTATAAATATAAAACAGCTGGTTTGACTGTACTTCTTTTGGAACACCATGATATGTTGACCTCAGTTTATCATTCAATTGTTTTGTTTTCAGGAGCCAAGTAAAAATGGTTGTGTTTGTTATTGGTATTAATGAAGTTATAGAACCAAAGGTCACTCGCTTTATCGTCTTGACATTTTCTTGATTAGATGATCATGAAGATGTTTATGTTTGCTACTTATTTCATTGGGTTTGTGTGTTTGTTTTATGGAGCTGGTGTTGGTTTCTGTGGTGTTTGGGTTATTAAACTGTTATGTCTGAGACTGTCATTTGTTTAATGATGATTGAACGGACATTTTAATGGTATTGAATGTTTATTTCAGCACTGTCGCATAATGTTAGTGATACATTGGTCATTCGATTTTTTTATTGATTGCTTTGTACATAACATACATACATAATCAAATATATAATGTTGCCACGGTTGGGAAATAGGCCGCCTCTCTGCGATAGAGTGTGGGCCGTAATCCACCACGCGGGTCCAGTGCGGTTAGGTAGAACATGTACACGTGTCTTTGAATTTTAGGTTCTAAGACATACCGGTTTCTTCAAGAAGTTTTTCTTCACTGTTTTGAGGGCAATTGTGATGAAATTATTTAAACAAAGAAAAGTATCTGTTTGGGTTTGAACTGATGCTAACTGCCACGGAGCTATCACTGCTCCGTGAAATGCGAACATACATATTTTTTAGTTGCGGTAATGAAATTGCGCAAAGTTAAGTTTATGTAAAGTTTATGTCTAGGTTTGAACACACAACACGCAAGTCAAAGTCGTTACCGGAGTTACCAATGTATAAGTACTTCTATCTATACCTTAGCATATTTCTTATATTTACCTAAACATAATAAATCTACACTGGAACTCAAAATATTCACTCCCCACCTTATATTTATTTTCACCTCTATAAAAAGTATACGATAAAAATAATCGATGCCACAACGTTATTTAATGCGACCCCTATATCCCCGGTGTCCCCTGTGAGCTGTGTATCCCGTGCTTCCCCTCAGACATGTCAAAAGATACTGTCAACTTGTGAATTATACCGCCCTTTTCTAAGTGTGCGCTCACACTTGGGCAATTAGTGAGCCTGTTTATTGAAAACATACAGATTTTGAAGCGTTTTTACTACAGCTATTTGAACATTAGAGAGGTTAATAAAATCAATTAAAAAAATAACGGATAGTTATTAAATTTTAAAGCCTATTTTTAGGGATCCGTTGCCAAATGGCAAAAAACGGAACCCTTATAGATTCGTCATGTTTGTCTGTCCGTGTATGTCTCAGCCACTTTTTTCCGAAACTATAAGAGCTATGCTGTTGAAACTAGGTAAGTAGATGTATTCTGTGAACTGCATTAAGATTTTCACACAAAAATAGAAAAAAAAACAATAATTTTTGGGGTTCCCCATACATAGAGCTGAAACTCAAAAAAAATTTTTTCATCAACCCCATACGTATGAGGTATCTATGGACAGGTCTTCAAAAATGATATTGAGGTTTCTAATATCATTTTTTTCTAAACTGAATAGTTTGCGCGAGAGACACTTCCAAAGTGGTAAAATGTGTCCCCCCCCCCGTAACTTCTAAAATAAGGGAATGATATAACTAAAAAAAATATATGATGTACATTAATTACCATGTAAACTTCCACCGAAAATTGGTTTAAACGAGATCTAGTAAGTAGTTTTTTTTAAATACCGACGTCATAAATCGTGAACCATAATTTACCTTTCATTCAGTCAACTCAAATATAAAAATTAAAAAAAAAAAAAAAAAATTTCATAAACGTAAACCATAAGGTTTATGTTTATGAAATTATTAATAAACCGTGAATACCTGCAGGTTTGTACGGAACCCTCGGTGCGCGAGTCCGACTCGCACTTGGCCGGTTTTTTAAAATTAAATAAAAACCACATCCCACATTGGTTAACCCGTTTAAGATCTACGGTGCCACAAACAGACACACATAGCAGTCACTAAGTGTGACACACCTCTCTTTACGTGGGGGGTTAAAAAAAACAATAGTCGAATCATTCATCCCACAATGTCAGTACAAAATACTCAAGTAGTTATTAATGAGTGGGTATTAAAAATATTGGAACGGCCAGTTAGATAAATATTTGAACTGTTCATAGGTTAGGTTGGCACTGTGCCCAACAACGCGGAAGCGAAATTGGTCGCACTAACTAATTTTACTTTATGTTAAGTACTTGCGTATAGGAGTATGTAAGGATCGCAACCTTTTTTTTTAAATAAATGTGGAAGATACAATTAAATAAACTTACCATAAATAATAAATAAGTATTAAATAAGCAATAAATTATAATAAATAAAATTATAGTAAATTAAACAATAATTAATAATTAAAAAAATATATCGTTTTTATCAGTCTACAGTTACTGATTGAACAAGTGTATATATTGTAATTAATAAAACAATCATAAAAATCCTTAAATTCTATACATGCTTATAAAAACAGTAGGTATATTATTAACTAGGTAACTAAAAATATAATTTACAATTAAGCACCCAGTGTTCTTCCTCCTCTCTCCTACTTGATCTTGCTGTGCCCGACAGGGTCCATAATTGTGACTAAATATTGATTTCCGTTCCAACTATGTTTTAACATTATTGTATGCAATAAAGAATTGAGAATTGAGAACCTTCTGTAGACTAGTCCCATTCCAGCCCGTCCTATACCCCACAGAGGCTGCCCTTAGCGAGTTTTAAGTTGTTAAGCCCTGGCTGGAGGCCACTGAACTGTTAAGGTAGCCACTGACAAGTCCGGTTAAGAAGCCGACAATCTCATAAGTTGACCTGTAAGATGTCATTCACAAAAAAACCTTCTGTAGTTCCTATCTGCGTCATGGGAAGAAGGTACGAATTTATGTAGATATGTGTGTATGTATGTATGTTTTTGTGTGCTTGCGTTTCATTAAGTCTCGTGTGTGTCATATGGCATAGCTTACCTATTGTAAATAACGTTCATTAAAATGTCCCTTCTAATATAGTTCTACAAGGAAATATTCCAACAAACACAATATAGATAGGAAGTGAGAACTTCCCATTGTTCTAGTGCTACGGCGTAGCCAACGTGATGACGTCACGGCTACGTCAGTAGCACTCTCGTACCTGATAACTGGACCGCTACGCGTTGAGACAGTTTCCAAGGAAATTAGAACTTAGTTGTGCAACTGACTTATATGTTACTGTTTATTTGAATAATATAGGTTGCATTATAGTGTTTGAAGACGTAGTGGTTTTAACAAAATACACGTGTTTTTTATAAGTGACAAATTATTTTATTTCCGTCTTTTGGTATTGTAATATTTGTTTTTTAGCAGTTGTTGTCCCACTGCTGGGCGAAGGCCGGAGCTACTCTCTTTCCACGTCTCTCTGTCCAGAACTGCCAAGGACCAATCTTTATTCAAAGAGTTCCACCTCATCCCGCCATCTCCGTCAAAGCCTGCCGCGATGTCTCTTGCCATTAAGCGGGACTCATTGGATCGTAAATTTGGCCCACTGATCGTCTGACATATGGCAGATGTGTCCTGCCCAATATTTGTAATAAATATTCATTTTTTTTTAACTTGTGAAAAAACCACTTATACTTTTTAACAATTTATTATTCGTCAAACAGTACACAAGTTGCTATAGAGACTACTTAGGATTGTAAGGTGCAGTCGTATGCTATCTTATAAAAAAAAACTCCTCCAGACCAAATTTCGGACGTGGCAGCTAATCTCAGCGGAGACTAGCGCTACTCGCGGGAGATATTGAAGTGCACAAGTGTGTGCGCAGATACTGGTACACTCTCTCTCTGTAATAAGCACTCTTGTAGTTACTTTTACTAAGTATTTTAAGTGTTAGTGTGCATATAATTTGTGATTAAACTTTATTTCATGAACCTGCACATATATATTATTTTCTTTAATGAGTTTCACAAAAGGCTATTCAATTCTATTAAAGTAAAAGCCACCGCGTCACCGCACGCGGTGACGCGAGCGGCCGCGCGCCTCGCGCGTCTTGGTGGTGTTTCCGCCCGCGGCTGCCACCGGTGACGCGAGCGGCCGCGCGCCTCGCTCGTCTTGGTGGTGTTTCCGCCCGCGGCTGCCACCGGTGACGCGAGCGGCCGCGCGCCTCACGCGTCTTGGTGGTGTTTCCGCCCGCGGCTGCCACCGGTGACGCGAGCGGCCGCGCGCCTCGCTCGTCTTGGTGGTGTTTCCGCCCGCGGCTGCCACCGGTGACGCGAGCGGCCGCGCGCCTCGCGCGTCTTGGTGGTGTTTCCGCCCGCGGCTGCCACCGGTGACGCGAGCGGCCGCGCGCCTCGCGCGTCTTGGTAGTGTTTCCGCCCGCGGCTGCCACCGGCGACGCGAGGCCGCTCGCGGCACCGCGTGAGGTGACGCGAGCGGCCGTGCGCCTCGCGCGTCTTGGTGGTGTTTCCGCCCGCCGCTGCCACTGGCGACGCGAGGCCGCTCGCGGCACCGCGGGCGGCCTCGCGACCTTTTCAAGCTTTTCAAGCGATACTGGTCTTTTAGGTATGTAGTTGAAGTTTAAAATTATTTCACACTGAAAGTGCTCGCCGCGTCGCTGCCGGCCGCTGCCATTCCGGTGTGACTCGGCCCTTACGATATGTAATAGGGAGCGAGCCTATTGCCATCAACCGGGCACAAATCCGGTTTCCGGGCTGACAGTGCTACATTTCAGATTGAAAAATCCAATAACACTTTGACCAACCTGGAGATCGAACGCAAGGTCTACCACTATACAAAAGGGGGCAGTCCACTAAGGAAATTTAATTGTAATGCTCACAAATAGTGGCCTGTTCAATTCAAGTAAAACAAAAAGGTATATACCGGTAACCGGTATACCATTTTTACCTCTATCGTTAATCGTTATTTACTTCACAAATCTGCAGGCTTCCTACCAGGCCACGTTCAATCGATTAATTTTGTCAACGTCAGGTACAAGGCCCGTCGAGAAACAACTTAGTACCACATCTTATTTTTATCTAAACATGGGGATTAATTAATCTTCGCTAGTCTGTACAAACATCGCTCCCTTTTTCCTTCAAAATCCAAATTCTTTCGAACAAATAAATCAGAGGCAGGTGTCGTTGACATTTCGTGCCTCTCGTTCACTCTAACACCGTCTCGCTCTAGCATTTAATTACAATATTCGAGCCTTTAAAATAGGCTGCAATTAATTCTGGAATATTGAAAGCCGAATGTATTTAATAGGTTCTATGGAAAAATAATTTATTAAGGCCTTAGTCTTGGCCCGTAGAAGGCACTTAACGTAATTACTGTTTTTTAGACCTTCGTCTTTAAGTAAATTGGCTTCTTCCTCGGAGTTTAAGTAAGATGTTTTTGACTTGATTTATTTGATTACGGAATATTCAAAATAAATACCGTTTTGATACAAGTTTTCTTATTTTCTCTTAATGGGAGTCGTAACTAAGTAATTATTAAAAGAGACTGAATGCTAATGTGGATGAGTCACAAATAATTAAGGTGAATGTAATAATACAGAGGGCAGGCCTATTTTTTGACCAAAAAATTAGCATTGCCATACAATTGGCAATTTTGCCAGCCTTCACCTTTCCTGTTGACAATGATGCAGTCAAATTTTTTGATGCCCCAGAATTCTTTTCTTATATATGTATATTTTTTTAAACCTAAGCTTTTAAACTATGTAAATATTTATGATAAAACATGGTGAACGAAGGAAAAGGAACTAAACGAGGCAAAAGGAATATGTAAGGATCGTAACAAGTGGCGTTACGTAGTGTCTGCTAACCCCCTTGAGACAAAGACCTGAGTTTATTTATGTAATACAGGATGTCTTGTAATTTAACGTTTTAATAATTTGGATATTCGCCCTTTGTCAGCATGATTGACTGTTTCATCATCATCATCATTTCAGCCGAAAGACGTCCACTGCTGGTCATAGGCCTCCCCAAAGCTCCGCCACTTAGACTGATTTTGTGCTTCCCGCATCCAGCGGGTTCCTGCGATCGTCACAAGGCCTTCCAACTCTACGTTTTCCGGTACGCGGTCACCACTCCAGAACTTTTCGGCCCCATCGGTCATTTGTTCTGCGAGCACTGTTTCATCGGCATCCCTAAATGTTATTTATTTTATTTCTACCTCGTTAGATAGAAGATGTTTGTACCGGAATTTGTACGATTAATGCTAAGGTCAAATTTTAAGATAGCTTGTGTCAAAATCCATGTACGATTATTTCGGAAATTAGTTTTCAAACATTCTTCGTGTTAGTTTTGACTGTTTGATGTTTTAGAAAATTTGGTTACATAAAAATGTTAAGTTAACCCTAGATTACTAAACTATCCTACAAGGGACGTTGTTACTAAACATTCGTAAAAAATACGACAGGAAAATAAAACAATAAATCTACGAATCATAAATTTTAATTATTTTAGAAATTACAATCACTTATTCTTTGGGTTTAAGAGATCACATAATAATTAAAATAGTTTAATCTTTTTTTTGCTCTACACAGTTTGAACACATATTCATGTTGTGCGTCCTACATCTGGCTCTTTTACATTTCATGCAAAAGTTAGTTGCCATTTTTCTAGCCTTAGACGGACACAAGGCACATGTTTTTCTAGAATTTGATTCTTGCATAATTGCCGCTTCAGAAATAGCTTCAATACCTAAGATAGGCAAACTGACAGACGCTATTAGGAAGGTACAGTGAGGCGGGGGACGCGGGAACGACGCGAACTTTGTTTTTCCAGGAATCATGATTTTGCCGTCGTAAATTTTACGATAGTTTAGTAATCTAGGGTTAAATTAGGTATCTAATGTAATAGGAATAAAGGTAATTCATTTTAAGAGTTTACAGAAAAGTAATAGATAGTTGCCAATACTGGTGAATTAAAAAGAAGCAAATTTACTTTAATCCCATAAATTTTCGCTCAGGTTTTATGAGGTGCTTAATTGCTACAAATGGGTCACACTATCGCATCTTGGAAGAAATATGTTAAATTAAAAGACACCCTGTAGGCACCTGCCAGGGTCGCGAGATTGTTCGAAAGAGATACCGTGACTCTGGCACATTGGCAACTGAAGGAACACGGGTGGGTTTTAGTCAGTAAAAGTCTGACACGCCCTCCCGCTCCGCCCAGAGCGGAAGAAGTCATTTGATGATTTCCCAAAAAAAAAAAAAAACCCTGTAGGCAGACATGCAGACGTGTACTTACACTCGTATGTGTACGTTACACTCATATTAGAAGATATCACACAAAAAAGTCACAAAAAACACAAATCATAGACTCCAAAGTGAAGAAATAATACGTTTTTAAGTCAGTTAGGCTTTCGCTTTGTTATTTTTTTTATTAATTAACAATACTCTTGTATTATATATTCTCCTTTTATGGAGTCGGTCAAAATTATAGATACAAACGTCGGCCCAATGTGTGATAGAATTTGTTCCATATACATAGTAATTCTAAGCATGCTACACAATCAATAATACTTAAGTCAACATGCAACATGTAGAACAAAAGGACTAGACAATAGACATTAACAATGACAAAGGCACAATTACGTAATAGATTCAACCATAACACACTACACACTGTAAACTTAGCGAGGGAGGGTTCAAAATACAGTAGACTGTCTACCAGTATTGCATGTTGACCAGTGGGCCTGGCATGAACGTACGGAGAAATCGGCATGTAAATTCGAACGATTGTAAAATTGAAAGGAATTCGATTCGTACATAATATTTACTTATTCTAAACACTTTTTTTTAGCATGTTGATGGCAATCTATACAGAGTGCTTCTTTATTTATTTGTTTTTGTCACTTTAATAGTGACATTCATTTTACTGAAGTATACGGTTGCGGAAGAAAGGGAAAGAGTGAAGAAACGATTGAACGATTGTATTTTTTAAATAGTATTTTAATAATTGCTCCCTTCAACCAAAGCCCGGCCATCCAATCTCTTCACCACCCTTGGTTGAGTCCGCCTTTGTACCTTTTTTATGTGTTAGTTTAAATAAATAAATAAATGGACTGTGTGAACGATGATATGGTTAGAAACGGGGGACTATGGAGAAGACGAGTAACAGAGAAGTATAGAACAAAGACTTGTTGCGACGATACCAAATAAATTTAAATTAGGGCAAGAGAATTATAAGAATTGCATTTGGGTTACTTTAATATCGTGCATTCGTGCTAAGGCCTGTTGGAAAGTTTATATTGATAGCTAATAAAATAGAATAGAGTTTACAATGTACTATAATGAAAATATTGATGAAACAAAACTGCATAAAATTAAACTTATTTTATTTTGTGATTGGAAATTGTTTAAAACTGTCTCCGTCACATAGTGTCAATTTTAGAGGTATGAAATAGAGTTTATCGTAATCTATGTATTAATACCTGAAGCAAAATTTGTACCCCTTTATATGAAAATGACTCGCACGGAGGAATATGAATTTTGGCACAATTAAAGTTGGAGGAGAAGGAGTGCACTTAATATTTTTAAGTATCGTCGCACAACTGGGCGAAATTAAGATTTTACGTCATGATTTTGAGCAGTGGTTGCCCAGTTAAATCAAACTCAGACAGGTGTTTTATTTCGTGTAAAATATTTCATCACCACTGCTCACAAAACGGTGAAGGAAAACAATGTGAGGAAGCCATCATGTATTCCGAACCAGCATGTGTGAACCGAAAATTCGAAAACATGTTACATCTACCATTTCTCACCAAGAGGAGATCTGTGTCGCAGCAATGGGAATATTATGGTTGATTATGATTGCGCTATTATGATGTTGACACGACGTGACTTATGCGCATTTAAATTCGTAAAATATAAATAAATGAAAAAGTATTTATACATAGATTTTTTTACCATGGATCCTCTGCTAAACTGTAAAACATTTCGCCCTCGAACTCTAGTTTGGTTAGTTACTAAACTGGATACCCTTGAATTGCGTCCTGAACCACGGGTCTAAAGTTACCGTCAGAAGTCAAATAACTTTGCATGGACTAAAGATAAGTGAACTAGACGAAGTAAAGGGGGAATACACTAACTTAGTCCGCAAAATGTTCGTCACATAATTATTATCATTAAACTCATCATCTCACCATCATTTGCCTCGCCTTGTCCCAATTATAGAATGAAATAGAATAAAGTTTAATGTCTCCAGTAGTTTGTTGTCTCTTTTATACTGGAGTTGGCTTCCAGTCTAACCGGTACGGCTGAATACCAGTACTTTACATGAAGTGACTGCCTCAAAATCATCAATTTAACTTTAAAAAATACCATTGAATTACTTTGTCATGAAATATTTATTCAATAGTATTATTTGAACTTTGAAGGTTGTATTGATGATTTGAATCATTATAATGCTGTAGCGCAATACTTCTTAAGGACGCTAATCATATTTTGTCCAAGAGTGTATAGCCTGACACTGCTAACCTGAAAACTGCAAAATCGTAAGAAGATATGAAATTCGCGGGCTACCCTGGTGCCTCTCCCTTAAATTGAAAATGGCGGCCATTAATTCATTCTACCCTATCTATAAATAATAAAACATTTAACAGTCTGAGAGCTATTCCATGTTTTTCCCATCGAAAGTCCGAGTTGGATCCTAATTGGTATCATGATTGACGTCCCCTTTATGTAACAATATTGAGACTTTAGATATCATTGCAAGTTGGCATAGTTCTGGTCTCTGTTATGCTGCAAGAGATGGAGATTTTGGAAAACTGGGCCTGCTGAGCCACCTGATTTTGTATTGGCTCAACATTTCGATAACCGCCAAAGTGCTATGTAACAACGGGATTCGAACGTCACGCTTGTTCTTATCTGGCGCTGGTTGACCTACCCCAATGAGTTCGATTCACAAGCATTGTAGAGAAATACAATATAAAATAAGAAAAATACGAAAAAAAATGACAAAAGTCACTTGGTACATTCAACCGGATAAAGGTGCAACTCCCGTATTGTCATTCTAATTTCAAACTTGATGTGTCAAAATCTTCTCAGTTACCCACAGCAGAACAATACCTAGAGCAATTTCACTATATTTTGACATTGATTGTCGCAATATAAGATTACGACCTTTAGATTTTTGGATACCTGAAGATTAGTGGTAGCCCAGAGGTTTCGACCCTAACTTACGAGTTGTAAGCCGCGAGTTTGGACTCCGCCAGGCTCGCCACCTTGTGTTCTTAATTTAATCACCGCCTCTCTCAAAACGGTGAAGAAAAACATCGTAAGGAAACCGGCATGTCCTAGAACCAAAAATTCGAAAACATGTGACATTTGCGGGTGGCATACGGCCCACTGCCTCTTAAAGAGAGGAGGCTTGTCTCCTAATAGTGGGGACATTATAGGCTACTTGTCAATGTGACATTCAGAATATAGTTTGGTTATATCAGTCGACGTAAAATCGCCTCAAGCATAATATTTTTTTAGAGGTATGAGGACCCAACTTCTCTCAAACTTCAAACAGACGGGTTTTGTGTTTGACAGTTGATGTCGGGACGTTGTATACAGGGTGTCCCAAAAATCAACGTCAAGCCGAAAACGGTTGATAGGCCAGGTGGTGACAATTATCAGAAAAAAAAATCTAAGTTTAGCATTTTTTTTTTTTCAGTATAGTCAGTTAAAGTTGGGCGATGTTATAATTTTTAGTAAATGGTGGAGCAAAAAAGTGATGTTTTCTTTAAAACTGAGGTAGTCGTGTTTTAATTTTGGACTGTAGTTTACAGAAGGATTATTCAAGGTTACATCACTCACAAAAAAAAAAAATGAAAAGTAAAGATTTGTAGTCACAGTAGTTAAAAGATCATCACAAGGACAAGACAATCCCAATTCTTCCGGTGGGTGTCGTAAGAGGCGACTAAGGGACTTACTAGAGAACGGACAGCAGCGTTCTCTATGCATTTTACCAACATACTGAGATCGCCAATCCGCCTGTCAAGCGTGGCGATGATGGCAAACACACCCAAATTGGCGAGTCTTTGGCTGAAATGATGATGATGATGATGAAAGTAGATAATGCGACTGATATGACACTGTATCGATGTGAACAGTCGGCTCATTAGTCGACTCGCACTAAAAAAAAACTTTTTAACAAAAAATTAAACCGCCGAAAAAACAGAAAAGCAAAAAATAATAAACCTTAAAATTATAAGTCGGCGCTTTGAGTGATCTTTGTTCATTGATTTTTCAGCGCCGACTCAAAATTGTAAGGTTTATTATTTTTTGCTTTTCTGTTTTTTCGGCGGTTTAATTTTTTGTTAAAAAGTTTTTATTTTGCAATTTTTTGTGGCTTTAATGTACTAATAATACTTGGCAAGGTATACCCTATCCAATGAAAAAAGAATTATCAAAATCGGACTACTCTGTACAAAGTTATGCGTGGTTATACATTACAATCAATGAGTGAACAATCAATCATCCCCTGTTTTCCGACCCTTAGGGTTCGATTTTGTTTTCCAAATTTATATGAAACCACCCTCGAAGTATACCCTTTCCAATAAAAAAAGAATTATTACAATCGGACTACTATGTAAAAAGTTATGCGTGGTCATACATAAAAAAAAAACAAAAAAAAAAATATACGCGTCGAATTGATAACCTCCTCCGTTTTGTTTCGTCGGTTAATTACTCGCACGTATTGAGCAAATAGTCACTTTGGAAAAATATAAAATATTTTCTATATGCAATAAGACTAATAAGCCAAACAATCAATATCATCGATTGAAATGAAATTTGTTCATGTTATGAACTCTTGTCTTCAATGTGATTTTAAACAATCGGTTACTTTCTATGTTAGACAATGATAGTATAAATTACAAAGAAAAACATCGTCCACTATTTCTAATCTAAGTAAAAACTAACAAAGCCAAGTACAAAATGACATAGACATAGTACAAAATGACAGTCTTCACCACGACTTGTGTTAAAATATTCAGGCGTCTAAAAGCGTTCCTATGTTGTTGTAGCGCGGACAAAGTCCGACTCGGTACGTAATTGATACTGTGACAGACGGCCCCCTCTTTTGTTAATAATTATTGAGAATTTATTAATGGGAGCGGCTTTGCTTACTTTTGTATTGGCTTATGAAATTGAAAAGTTACTACAATAGTTTAAACTGTCTGACTGGTGATGGTCACACTACTTAGGTTTGGGCACAATATTTATAGGTTAATTTATAGCAGTTATCACACAGCGGGATAACTGCTTAACAAACTAACAGTAGGACTGGTTATTTGGAGGGATGAGAAACCGGGGTGGAAAGTTCACTCAACCTTCGTAGAGAAGGGAGAATCCTTCGTCGGAGAATATATGCTAGTTGCACGGTAAACTGTGCTTGCGCGATGATCGAAGATTAATAAATTATTGTTGTATTTTTACATAATTAATTTTCTCTGATTAAATAGTCTTCGATTATTCTTATAGCTTGACATTTTCATCTTAAATTGTCATCTGTCAATTTAGTTTTTAACCGACTTCAAAAAAAGGAGGAGGTTATCAATTCGTCTGTATTTTTTTTAAATGTTTGTTAGCTCATAACTTTTGACTGGGTTAACCGATTTCGATGATTTTTATTTGAAAGCTGGTGCTTTCCGATTGGTCCC
Organism: Aporophyla nigra; assembly: GCA_947507805.1. Taxonomy (NCBI): domain Eukaryota; kingdom Metazoa; phylum Arthropoda; class Insecta; order Lepidoptera; family Noctuidae; genus Aporophyla; species Aporophyla nigra. Next base: position 23,084,929 of record OX382297.1, on the reverse strand, counting down.
ATTTTCATTTGGTTTCATTCGGACAATGGGGTCATGTGAAAACGATATAAGTCTTAAATTTGCATTAAGTATTTGCGCGACAAATGAACGAATAACGCGATTAGATTAGTGCGGGGTATCTATTATAACTAAAAAGTTAAAAATAACAAACTTTTTACAAAAAAAAAAAACAACCGACTTCCTTAAAAAAAAACACTACAAAGTCAAAAATAACTTTAATTTCGGAAGTCGGTGGCAAAAACCTTAAATACAGATCCTAAGACACCGACTTCGGAAATTAAAGTTATTTTTCACTTTGTAGTGTTTTTAAGGAAGTTAAGGACGCTTGTTTTTTTTTTTTGTAAAAAAGTTTTTTTCTATGCCATAAAGCTATCATGTTATAGAGTTTACTCACGTCATATTTTAGGCCAGGTCTACACACACTAAGATGACAATCATATACGAAGTATTTGATCCAAAATGTGGAACAGATACTTCTAAAACGTTGATCAAGCAACATACAAGGCAATCATCAGTCTTGCCAAGGGCGCTAACTTTGTCCAGTCTTTTGCCAAGACAACCTCTATCTTCATGTGAGTCTGCTGAATCCTTATTAAGGCTCGTACAGACTAGTGCGACGCGACGGTTGCGCGCGAATCGGCGATTTATATCCGTATAAAAAATTCTAGAAAACGCGCGCGACCGTTCACACAGGGGCGACCTGTAGCGCCGCGACACGGTCATAAAAATTGTTCTAAGGATATAAATCTATGAATTGCGCGCGTCCATCGCGTCGTACGTCGCGCTGGTCTGCACGAGCCTTCAGACTTACTATTTTGTATTGTGTTCTGATTGTGTGTGTGCTAGTAAAAAACAATGTTAATATTTTTGTGCGGTGTGCTTCTTTAACTCCACTGCCTGTGACTTTCTCACCTGCGTAAGTAAAAGGCTTCTAAAGGAAAGGCCAGACAGTATAGATTGCCACTGACGACCCCTGTACAGGGGGTCTCCGACACAGGGGGCACTATGTCCTCCAATTATTTCAAACTCAAACGCAAAGCATTGATTTCAAATAAATTAATTACAGGCACTTTTGAATTGTCAAGGGGCAGTGAGTCAGAAAGGTGTAGCTAGTTTTCCATTTCAAAGCGTAGCCTATAGGTACCATTGGAGAAGAACGAGCAAGAAACTCCATGGTCACTCTTTTCAATACAATTATGCTGCATCCTCTCGCATCCACCATCTGGTTGCATTCTGAGGTTTCATTCTATGTCCTGCCGATCCTGCTACAGGCTAATGCGAAGTCGAGCCTGACCCGCATTCCTACACCATCACCTTTCCAATTTTATATTTTGTGTTTTTCTACTCTTTCTTTTAAAATTAACGTTACAACATGTGGCCTTTCTCACACACGACGGTTGCGACGGTTGCTTGGTTCGCACCACTCAACATTAAAAATGACGATTCGTCCGACTCTGATACATCCAAGATAAGAACGCTTGGAAACATGCTGGTCTCGCTCCATAGGACAGTTTTAGAGTTTATCAAACTGGTTGCTAACTTAATTGTATAGATAAGATTATTTTTTTCTTCTATGACACTGATTTACATTCTGTGATTACTGTAACTCATACACTGACTTGTAACTTGTAAAATATTAGGAAATTCGTATTCTTGCCTTTGCAATGTTTTTGTAAATATGTGAGCACCATGTACTCGTATCTATCAGATAATTAATTTATCTCTCATTCTGAAAACTATTTTAAAGGAGTAACGGTGCGGTTGCGAGTACGACGCACCTTCATACCTACATATGTATATAAGCTAATAAACAAATTACCTGCAACGCATAGGGCGTTGCGTAAAAAAGGGCAAAAAGAGCTGTTCGATACCCTATTGCTTGGTTCATGCACGTCATTACAATATTATGTGAAAAAACGCATCATCATCATCATTTCAGCCGAAAGACGTCCACTGCTGGACATAGGCCTCCCCCAAGCACTGCCATTTCGACCTGTTCTGTGCTTCTCGCATCCAACGTATTCCTGCGGCCTTCACCAGTTCATCGGTCCATCTTGTGGGAGGCCTTCCAACGCTACGTCTTCCAGTACGCGGTCGCTACTCCAGAACCGTCCGACCCCTTCGGCCAATGAACGCATGTTATGTCTAAATATTCTGTGATGAATGAAAAAGAAATATTATTCTACGTCGTATCATTGTTCGAGCCACAAAGGCTTTGTAAAAGGTTTATTATCTGTTCTTAGTAGGGGAAACATTAGTCATGTGCTGATAGCAACCGTGGGAACCTACAAGCAATTATGACTAAGTATAGTTTTGATATATAATATTATTGTAAGTAAGTTTATACAAACATTTATACGAGTTCATATTTTTGTAAACTAGATGAGGTCGGCGTTTCTTATACGACAACTCTGAGAATAAACACAGAGGTCTGACATAAACTCGGAGGAACTCTTGGTCGGATCATGTGAGGATCATGTAGATTAGTGCCTGAAATTGCCTTTTGGGGAGAGAACCATGCAGATTTGAGTGAACCAGTCCAGTAAGTGCAAGTACGTGTCGTTATCATGCTAAGTAAAGAACAGCGAGAGGAAAATATTATTATTATTAGACCATTATCAATTCATCATTCATATCTTTCCCTAAGTGGAATAAAAACGTATTATTGAAGCTAACTGAAAGACCACTCAACAAAACTGCACTAAGGGACCATTCGAAAAGTATACCCTTTCAAACATAAAAATAATTAATATAATATAATAACATCTTTGCCCAGCAGTGGGACAGTATAGGCTAAACAAAAAAAAAAAAAAAAAACATCGGCCTGAAAACCTCCACCTTTTTTGAAATCGGTTAAAAATTCTGCTCTCACAGATTCTGTTAAGTCTAGCTTTTTGCAAACCGCGTACATTTCGGCGGCGGTAAGTCCCCTCTTTGAGGAGTGGATAGAGAGGCGCCACGGCGTCCTCACCTTCCGCCTGACACAGGTTCTCACCGGGCATGGGTGCTTCGGTGGGTTCCTGTTCAGGATAAAGCGGGAGGAAACGCCCGGGTGTTTCCATTGTGAGGATCGTCTAGAGGACACGGTGGAGCATACGGTGGAAGTGTGCCCTGCCTGGGCGGAGCACCGCCGTGTCCTCGTGGAGGCGATCGGCGGCGGCGACCTCTCGCGTCCGGCCCTGGTGCGAGCCATGGTACGGAGCGAGAGGGCATGGGAAGCCGTCACCTCCTTCTGCGAAGCAGTAATGCTCGCGAAGGAGGAGGCGGGGCGCGTGAGGGAGTGGCAGTCTCTGCGCCCTCACGTCCCTAGCCGCCGCAGGAGGAGACGCCCCGGGCGCCGGGAGTCGATTGCGGACTCCCGGCCACCGTAGGCGCGAGCTTGCGGGTGGCGAGCAATGGGTAGCTCGCCGCCCGGTAAGGACCAAGCTCGGGTCGACGGCGCGTAGTGTTCCACGCGCGCCTCAAAGAGATGTCAGCAGTACTGAAGGGGTCTGCTAGGACCGATGCCTGCCGGGGTCACGTGATTGTTCTAAAGAGATACCGTGACCCTGGCACATGGGCAACTGAAGGAACACGGGTGGGTTTTAGTCAGTAAAAATCTGACACGCCCTCCCGCTCCGCCCAGAGCGGGAGAAGTCATTTGATGATTTCCCATCCAAAAAAAAAAAAAAAAAAAACCATAACACTTTTCGCTAGCAAAGAAACACAACAAAAACTTGTTCTCGATTTTTCCTAACAAAAGTACATTCGGTCGGAGTGCCTCATAACTGTGGCGGGGTTTTTCATTCATTCGCTGTGAGGAAAATATCGCCTTTTCACTCCGGAGGGCGCTTCAAAAGTGAGAGTCACCTCCCGACTAGTTATGGGAAACTTTCCTGGAGTTAGTAATACAGTGGGGGAACGGTGTTGTTTATGATATTTTATGTTTGATTTATGGAAGTAATATAGACATAATATAGTTTGGTATTGAAATAGGGCGTATATTGTAATAATGGGGTATGTGTACGTTCGAGGCGCGTGTTTATTACGTGTTTGATGTCTCTTTAGTTCGCGTAGGTTTAATAATACCAGAAATTTTCATTTATGTGCAGAAGAACCAACAGAGAGGAACACAGAGCTAATTGCAGCTAAAAACAGAAAAAGGTAATGGAATTCTTAGGATCAGTAAAAACCACGATTTAAAAAATTGAGGTATAAACACTATACACTTACACCTGGATAATGGTTTTAGTTTATTAATTTTACAATTCATTGCATACTTTCCCGTGACCCCATTGCAAAAGTTCTCATGATTTTCAAACAAACAAACGAAGACAACGGTTATTGAAAAATCTGAAATTCAATGTAAAAACATCCACTTTTCTAATGAAAAAATAGAAACCACTCGGTGTGTCCCAACCGCGTGACTCAGCGGAAGTCGTACCTCAAGTAGTGTCGGCGACACTCCGACTTACCAACTCTCAAACCGCTGCGTCACGCTCTTAGGACCAACCCATGAATGTGCACAGATTTCTGTAGAGGCTCTCTGTTTGTAGGTAATCTTGATTGGGTGAAATATGTTCTAGTTATTGAACAGTATTCATGCTAAAAATAGCTCACTGTGACACGAGGGTGAGTAAAAAATATTATACTTTTTGTGAAACTGAAACCTGATCACGCTGCTAAGACCAACCCACGGATTTTCACAGATTTCTCTAGGGGCACCCTTTTTACACGCTTTATATTAGCTTCACTTGTATGTTTGTATGTTTGTTTGTAACCGACGCCTTATAGCGCGATTTTCATCCACTTTAAACGACCTGCAGATTTCATTCAAACTTTGCACACTTGTCAAGGACCGATGACAATGCAATAATTTCATAAATTTGTACCATTATCCTTGCCAGGGTTACCAGGACAGCAAAAACCGTTTTCGAAAACTACGCTGACATACGTCACAAACTAATTTGTGCCATTATCCTTGCCAGGGTTACCAGGACAGCAAAAAAAACTGTCTTCGAAAACTACGCTGACATACGTCACAAACTACGCTGACATACGTCTCAAAATTCGAAACACCCTAAAAAATAGAAAATAAATAATAGTTTAAAAAAACTAAAAAAACACGCATCCATTGAAAACCAAACTAAAAAGTACAAAATAATGAAAAAAAGCGTGGGGTGCCTGATATCAAAAAAAAAATACCTTAAAAAGCACCCCACGCTTTTTTTCCATTATTTTGTACTTTTTAGTTTGGTATGTGTGGACTGTATGGAAGGAAGGAATATTATGTCGTAATTTTTCTGAAGAATAATCTAAATATGAATCTTTATCTAAAGCCGAAACTTTGTCACGCTTTAAGAACCAACCCATGAATTTACACTTATTTCTGTAAAGGTTTTCTGTTTGTAGGTAATTTTCGTTCTACAATACTAAGAAAGTTTTTGAGTGAGAATGGCCCTCTTGTAGTTGAAGACGTTTCGGCGAACACTGGCCGGTCGTTGCGAGCGCTTGAGCTGTTAGATTTTGTGTATAATTGTTTCGTGGAGACTAAATGATAAGGAAATTATAAAATATTTTCTCAGCATTCCCTAAAAAACAATAAAACCTATCTTTTGGTATAAGTTTTACATGGTTTAATGATGGAATCTCTTCAAGGTACACGTTTTAAATGGCGATTTAGTGTCATCTTTATGATTATTTTTTATCGAGCCAATTGTTTTAATTCACGTTTCTATCTTCACACAGCGCTTAACAGTATGTTCAATTTTCCTAAATATTTTTTTTTTTTTACGGAATCTAGCCATTCTGCTAGATTTACAGAGGTTTAAAAAAGTTAAAAAGTACTGTAACCTCGCCTTAAACGTGAAACTTTGTCACGCTGCGCTGTGCGCTTTTAGGTTTTACCAACTCACGAGTCTGCCCAGATTTCTATGACAGTTCTCAATTTGTAGGTAAGTAAAGTAACCTTGATTGTATGGAACAAAAATAAACTATCATGTTAGTTTTGACTAATCTATACTAATATTATAAAGCTGAAGAGTTTGTTTGTTTGTTTGTATGTTTGTTTGAATGAACGCGCTAATCTCAGGAACTACTGGTCCGAATTGTTTTTTTGTTTTGTTTTGGGTAGCCTATTTATCGAAGAAGGCTATAAGCTATATAACATTACGCTTCAACTAAGAGGAGCGGAGCAGTAATGAAAAATGTTGCAAAAACGGGAAAAATCGCACGGGTAGGCGATTTGACGCGACGGGAAGGGTCGGGGGAACAAGAAATTTAACGCGGATGAAGTCGCAGGCAGAAGCTAGTATATTAATAACTACCTTAACATAAACCTGAAATTTTGTCACGAGGCGTAAAGTCGATGTAAATATTTAGACTTACCTCTTTCTTTCTGTAAGTTTACTTAGTTTTGTTTCTGTGAGTTTACTTAGTACGAAATTCTCAATCTAATTTCCTCTGAATTTCGTGACCAGTTTATGACTATGATCATTCCTACTATACACTGGACATGACGGGTGAAAATACCCTAAACTAATACAACCATCTCCTGGACCATCCCTGGGAACCTGGTTACGGAGGTATTGAGGGTCGAAGTTGAAACTTTATTTCATGTGTTTTTTCAAGAAAACGAGTTTCAAATGTTATAACTTAACTTTAGATACTCCCACGATTCCTGTACCGTTGTCTGCATAAGCACATGTTTTGTATGCGCTACGTTGCACACTACGCGAATTTTCACATCAAAAATCAAATTCGTTTCTCAACAATTATTTTGCAACAAGTAACTTATTTTAATTTATAGAGGTGTATGTGGTTTTGTGAAGAGTCTTATTAAACGCTATCCAGTATACATCTCAGTTTACCCTTACGAGAAATACAGGCCTAAAGGTAGTTTCAGATGTCACGTTGCTGGCACTAAATACATCGTGAATAGACTCGCATTTCAAAAGCGACCTAGTTTTTATGTTTGTGGGTATGTCGGTGAGATTAGCTCAACCCTTAAGAGGGTGAAATGTGTGTCACGCTGCTAGAACTAAACTAGCTTCCTTTAAACCGCCATTTTGTTTCGAAAGCTTATAAAAAAGATACATTCCTTGTTTTTAAATTACAAATGTTATCGGGCATGTGAAAAAAACATAGTGCATAGACAATCTATAAGGAAAAATGTTTTTGAAAAATCAAGTTTCTCAATATTTCTTTAGCTTTCAACAATAAACTTGATTCCATTGTGAAATTCATGTGGGCAGGGAAAACACTGTCAATATTTGTATTATTAAGTTAACCATACTAGTTTAAATGCTGTTATCTATTCTGATCAATGAATTAATGTATTTCTAGCTAGCTGCCCGTGAATTCGCCCGCGGCTGGATGTCGAAAATTATCCCACAGTACAAAAAACGTATCTTACTCCTCATAAAATCAACTATCTGCCAGTGAAAAACCTGTCTAAATCGTTTTAGTTCTTTTGGAGATTAGCCGGAACAAAGAGACACACGAAAATATTTGGTTCTAGGACATGCCAGTTTCCTCACGATGCTTTCCTTGACCGTTTTGAGAGCAGTGGTTATGAAATTATTTTCGAAAATTTAACGCCTGTTTGAGTTCGAACTCCGAACGTATAAACTTGTAGGTCGGTGCTGATGTCGTTAGACTACCACTGCTCTGTGGCCATATAACGTTGAGATAGTAATAATTATGAGACAACCGTATGTTTCTATGCGTGTCTGTCTGAGCACCAGCTTTCGCTCAATGCAGCAGTGGTAGTATTGAGGCATGAGGAACAAGGTGCAGAATTCACCATAGCATAGTCAACCCATAATGTTCCTGTCAGGGTCGCAAGTTTTTTTTTTTTTTTTGTTTTTTTTTTGAAGTAAAAAAAAACACCCAGAAAGTGTGATTAAAATATTGATTACCGTTTATTATACGGCTAAACTGCGATCGCAAATCCTCCTGCTAAGCGTGGCGATTATGACCCCCCCTTTGGGGAGCCCTAGGTTCAGCAGTGGATGTGTTGTGGCTGAAAATTAAATGATGATACGACTAATTTTGTTTTACTTAGAGTCTGATACTGACTTGTCAATTACAAAAAAGTATGAAATAATGAATATATGCCATAATTTGGGAGGAACTCACACAACAAGATCACTTTCTATTCTGTTCATGCTATAAACCTTTTACATTATGCTGTGACAGCACGGTCAATTGATTCACTAATACGAATTGTTTTGCTGTGTTCATACGCAACAAAACGAACAATTGTATTCAGACACACACACGTACCTAAGTTTACTATGCGGCTTGTCCAATATGTTTTGATTGTAACTGGCTGAAGAAATGTTGTAAACACGATAAAGAAGAAATTATTTCATCTTAAACCAGTCTATCGGTAGTGTTGCAACGCATACAACATACATAAGTCAATTTATCGTTATTTTTTTTATTGAATCGTTGTGTAATTCGTGTTTTTCCAGTGAGTGAATGGAACGCAAGATTTTGTTATCAGTTTCAAGTTAAAATATTTGTTTTTATGACGTCTTCGATCAATCTGAGTACAGATTTGGTAACGAGTTGAGTCTGATTAAACTTAATGTCTATATCTATGCTTTGTAATCACGATTCATAGTGTTTTGCGATCACGAAAATATTCTATTTAGGATTCCTTACCCGAAAGGTGTCAACGGTGTCGTATTACTAAGCCTTCGCTATCTATCCGTACTTGTTTTTCTTTTTTTTTATAAGTCTGTCTGTCATCGGGGTCATTTATCCTTAAAAGGTAGACAGTTAAAATTTTCACAGAGTAATTTTTCTATTGTCGCTATAACAACAAATAATAAAAAAATAATTTAATTAAAAATTGAAGGTTCTCCCTTCAACTAATATCTTTTAATTTGTTTTTTTTTAATAATTTATGTAATAACTTTAAGAAATGTTTATTTTGGCAAATTCCCCTTATGTATCGTGTGTAAACCGCAAGAATACCCTTGTGTTTTGTTGCATTTTTAAATTGTTTGGAGAGTTTAATATAACTGTAATATACATATAAACAGGGAGCACGGTAGGTGTCTTAATCCGTTTTATACATACAAACAAAACACACACATACACATTATTAAATTGACACACTACGTTGTCATTTCATGCAACACTGTCGGAGAGTTGCGATTTGAATATATCTACGTACGATATCTAAAGTCGACTATTCATTCTCCCGACTTTTGTAAAAATAACCTGTATGTTCATAGTAATGAAGATACAGGGATTAAAGTCCATACCAGAACAAAGGTTCCGTCAAAATCATTCCAGCTATTTCAGAGATTAACCGGAACAAACAGACAGACAGATAAACGAATTTATTTAAATAGTTTCTTTTAGTTTGTTTTGGACTGGCCAGGACTAGCAAAAAATAGAATTCTGTGGAAAAGAGAGAGGGAGGCCTTTGCCCTGCAGTGGGACAATACAGGCTAATTAGATTAGATTAGTTTCTTTTTTTAATAAGTACACACATGAATACATAAAATAACGCCTTTTTCCTATGGGGGTATGCAGAAACTACAGAACGCTACCTGCTACGTACTCCTTACATACTCCTATGTTCTATGTTATGGGGGTTTGGTTTCCGCACTTAGTCCTTTGAGTGGACCATTGTGCGTGGGCCATCTTACATACATACTCCTTTTGTCACGTTCAAGTTCATACATCTGGTCATACACACACGCTTTTAATAAGTATACCGTAAATAATTTCATCGGTCCATCTTGTGGGAGGCCTTCCAACGCTACGTCTACCAGTATGCGGTCGCCACTCCAGAACCTTCCGACCCCATCGGCCATCTGTTCTGCGAGCAATGTGCCCTGCCCACTGCAGGAATACGTTGGATGCGAGAAGCACAGAACAGGTCGAAGTGGCGGTGCTTGGGGGAGGCCTATGTCCAGCAGTGGACGTCTTTCGGCTGAAATGATGATGATGATAAAATAATTTCATATGCATTAAATAAAACAATGTAATCTTGACATTAGGAATAGACACTTCAATGTTATTTATTCGTATAGAACATAGAACATCTATGTATATGATAACTTAGCTATTTATTCTACCATACCTATCTATACTGCCGTATTTCAGAAAACTCAATATAGTATTTCCATGATATTTCCTTGTAGCATATCTTGGCAATAAAATCAGATACAATGTCACAGTGACATCAAAGATTTCTGGCACAACGCGTGCTTTTTCCTCATCTCGATTTAGGAAGAAAAATGAGAGTGTATGAAAAAAGTGCTCCTTTTTCCTCCGAAAAACAAAAGGAAAACGGGATGTTATTACGGGAACCGTTAAATCATGTAGGTTTGTCAAATCTAACGTTTTTGTTTCTTGTGTTTAATAATACCTACGAGTATGAATGCGTGATCTATCTTTTTGTCTCTTTTATCTCACGGTCTTCTATTTGGTACTTTGTTTTTGTTTTCAATAGGGAAGATGCATGTAATTTAAATTTGTTTACATCGTCTTATATCAATTATTCAACGCCAAAAACGCAGTGGTAAGATTGAAAAAAAAAGTAAAAAATAGTCAACCGACATGGCCCATTAAACGCCCTCCATTTTGGCGTGCTTGGTAAGACATTGACAACATAGTGAATCGCAAACACTACTATAAATTATATTGACAATGTATTATTGCCGTACTTTTACGTCACATTCGCTCTAAGCAACGGTGTCGCTGTTCAAATATTTGAATTTCTATCAGTTTAATTGCACTTTTTAAACATTTACTCAAAAAATAAATTATATTCAAAAATATGATATTATACAGACATAATTTTGAAGCAACACAGTTTATGAAAAAAGACTAATATTTGAATCACAAATGCATATATTCCCTGTTTATAGTTTGTTCAAAAACAACAAAAACTATCATAAAATAGAATTTATTATTTCATGTTCTGATTAAAAGAAACTGTGTAAATGAAACTGCATTGTTGTCGTAGTTTTACCGTTATTCTTGCATGAAACAAATTATTGTTCGTACCTTTTAATTAAGATAACAAATGAGGTGATTACAATTTGCAATAATTCTTAATTAGTCACGTCAGTTCTTTCACAGTTACTTTACTTTTAACAGCATCAATCCATTAGCGACCTAATTTTAATGGCAATAAAGATTACTGTGATTATGACACACTTGCCAGTGGCAACAACTCAACAGCAACCTTATTTAAACGAAAATAAAGAACACTATGATTTTCACATTGATACAAATTCTGAAATAAAAAATACTGTCAAAACAACGTTTTATCAATATGATATTCGTTCTTCAATCCAGAATGACGATGCCCCTAGAATGCACAATCGTTCATGCTTTATCTACGCGGGCCCTCGCAAATCTTTTACTCAATAGATGTCTTAAAATCATTCATTTTTTCACTGAGAGACAACGCATAGCAACGCAACGCATAGACCCACAGGCGAACCTCCTCTGGGTGGGTCTAAAAACATGAAATTTTGCATAAGAGTTCCCTATGTAACGAAAGTAACGTACTAAGGATTTTTGTTCCATCCCGTCTCTTGCCCGAACCAGCCCGCGTCGCTGAGACTGTAGCTTTAAATTCGTCTTTAAATAATATCTCTCTCCTTTGCTGTCCTCTACCAGCAATCCTCGAAGCCGAGGCCCAAACCCCACAGGCGGTACTCTTAGCGAGTAAACCTCATAGGTGGACCTGCGAGCTGTCCCCTCAAAAAAAAAAAAAAAGATTTTTGTAAACTCATCCCCTAAATGAGTTTAAAAGGTCTAATGAACTATGTTATTTTTGTCGATGACAAGTCCGATGGGGCACGTGGCTTGTAAGGCTACAATATGCGTATATCTGTTTCTTCATAATCATCAGCCTATAATGTTCCCACTGCTGGGATACACGCCTCCTCTCGATGAGAGAGAGTGGGCCATAATCCACCACGCGGCCCCAGTGCGGGTTGGTAGATGTCACATGTCTTCGAATTTTTGGTTCTAAGACATGCCGGTGTCACGATGTTTTCCTTCACCGTTTTGAGTTTCTGTTTTCTTCACTAGTAGTATATTCTTTATATTCCTGCTCTTATCCAATTTAACTGGGGCATAAAATGTCTTTGTGTTCCATACTTCTCTAGCCACATCCTCTTTCACACAGTCAATCCATCGTTCTTTTGGTCTTCCCCATTCTTTTGCATAAGCAGCCTATAGTGTTCCCACTGCTGGGACAGAGGACTCCTCTCTGTGAGTGCTGTTGGCGCTTGTACTCATACCACGCGGGTCCAGTACGGGTTGGTAGATATCACATGTCTTCGAATTTTTGGTTCTAGGACATGCCAGTTTCCTCACGATGTTTTCCTTCACCATGGTGATGAAATAATTGAATTAAAGCAGATCGCCTGTTTGGTATCGAACCTTCGGACACCTCTGCTCCCAGCTCGTAAAGTCATCCACATTCATGTTCATTACTTTCTAAACAACGACGAGTACTCGAACAGTTATCACATAGTTTATTACTTATAATATCAAAACACCGTTTCACCTTGAACAACACACTCAATAATGTTTATAGTTTCAACACTTATAGCGGAGTTTCTAATATTATTTCAACTTGCAAGGGCTGGCGATTAAATACCATTGTTCATTGAGTCGCCGACCTGAATGGTATCTATGGATGTTACACAGTGAAATGAGGTCTTTGGTCGCCGTGTCTCTGGTCCTAGTGTGTTTTGTGGACCTCAGTGATGGTACATTCGCGGATTTTATGAATAACTTACCAACAGAAATTTCGGTGAGTGTTTTTGTGTAACATTAGTTGGGTTATGTAAAACTCTAACAAAATCTTAGCACTGCTTTTAAAATCTAGAATTTTTACTAGTTTTCATCATCATTCTTCGGCCTTTATGTATACCAATTTATTTATTTTATAAGTATTTTCACTATTATACTGGGTTATTTACATTGCTTGGTCTAGTAAAATACATAAATTAGAAATAATTGAATCTGAAAAAAACGCATGAATAAATAATTGAATTTAAAAAAAGTAAGAAAATCTCTATTCTATTATTCGTAATGGTATTATTTATTAGGTTTTTTTTTAAAAGACCTAGGTAGGTGTGCTAGTAGGTGTACTAAATAACATGATTGGGCTGCATGTTACTAAACTACCATTTACTAAAATTATTAGCAAGTTCAAAATGAGCATTTTATTTAAAGTTAGATCAAATATGGCGAACGGTTTTTATTCGAAAACAGTAGAAATTTTAGAAACTTAGAATTTATTTAATTGTATTTTTTAATCAACTAATACTAGGTATAGTTATAAGTAGTTAAGGATTATTTGGTAAAATTTTTCGTGTATTTGAAGTGAGAAAGCAAATCTTTACTATGACATTACTGAGCGAATATTTTTTCTGTTTTGAAAACGAAAAATCGGGACTATTCCCGACTTGTTTGTCTGAAAAATGACAGTGAAGGTGAAGTGAGTGAGTGAGTGGGCAAGTGAGTGTGAAGTGTGAGTGTAGTGAGTGTGTAAAATATGGTAGGTTGAATATTTAAAATGAATCAATACTGACTAAGCAAGCTGAAATGGCCGAGCCATGATTGTCGAAGAATCGATGGCCGTTGGTGCAGATGAGTTCTGGAGTGAAGACTGCGCATCAGAAAGCGGAGAGTGAGACACTTCCAGCTAGATGGGTCAACCACTCTTATACTTGTGTCTTTCATTTCTACGATGATCATCACCACACCGAAGTGTACAGAGACGCCAATATTCTATCTAGCAAGCAATCTATATACAATAAGCCTCGAATTTGACTACGAGCTTGGCACTTTCAGTAGCGTCCATCAACTCCTGTAGCGTGCAGACAACAGGACACACTGAACATGCCATCATTTAAATTAATGGCACTGAAGGTGCATCGAATACATAACTTGTCACGGATTGTTATCAAAGCATTCTGTTCTATGCGTCATTTTATGTCATAGTGTGAGTAAACAGTGACATTCTTGGTTTGTACAATGTGTTATTTATTTGTAATTTGCACATTATTAAGTCTGTATGGAACCAGTGGTTTTACTTCTTCTACGTCTTACTGTTGTTGTGTTTGTACTAAACCCTAGCTACAGCACGGCGTATGGGTTATTCTAACCAAAAATTAGATAGTTCAATATATAAAATGGCAATAACATCAGTAACTGCTCTGGAATATTTCTTGTAGTGGTAAATACTAAACAGCTGAAATATTACAGTTTAAAGTCTTCAGGGGGAAGCTCCAAGCTAGCCCGCATTCATTCCAATCCACCCAATCCTGTGCTGCCCTCTACCAGCGATGCCATAAGCCGAGGTCCGTACCCCATAGACCCCCCATGGGGTACGGACCTCGGTCTTTAGCGATAACTCGCTCCAGTTTTTAAGCCCTGTCTGGAGGCTCTAATTTATTGTAGTAGCCACAGGCAAGTCCAGTGAAGCAGCTGACAACCTAACACGTATGTATTTACAGACATCATTAATATCAAGGGATTTAATAACTTAGAGGATTGTGTTGTTGATCTAAATTAATATTCTTGTGTAAAAATATACGTTTTACGGTCGTTAAACATATGTTGTTGACCATACAGCCCGACACTAACTTGAAAATTGGGAAATATTACAAAATTTATATTTCGCGGACTGCCCTGGCGCTCTCCCCTAAAAATAAAAACATGCGTACTTATATAACGATACTGCATGGTGTTCTTAACCTCTGGCCAAATGAAGTGAATTTCGCGCTGGTTGCAGAACGCAATGTGCTGGCGCCGATTGTTTCAATTATCTTGTATGGAGGCTTTCAATAAATAGTCTAGTGATTTCCTGATCATCGTAATGATCACCTAGCGTGGTCACGGCGTGTATACGGCGTAGATTTCGCTTCAGTATGGCTAGAGTTTTAAGGATTCCTCAGACAGGCGCAACGCGACAATGCCATCTGACTTCAATAGAGCAATATCTGTACTTAATGGAGATTGATCTACTAGAACCGTGTATCGCCGGTCTATGCTAGCCTTTAAGCGAATTTCACACAAAAGCCACATAAATACTGATAGAATGGTAATTTGTCTATCCTAAAATGTGCCCTTCTTTAGTTCAGATGAACCAAACTACAGAACAAAAATGGGCACTATAAGCGTGGCACTGTTCAGCTATTTAACTTGTACCTAATGTGCAATAGTTACTATCGTAATTTTCACGGTCTATTAAATTTTCTCCTCTCTTTCGATTGAATTAAGTATATTTTTGATTGCATAAAACTTGATAGTTAATCTGGTAGTTTGATTCCTTTTCAGAAAGCCTTCAGTACAGCTTGGGGCTCCGTGCAGGATGCTATCAAAGACCCAGTCAAAATAAAACGTCTTGGCAAGGGAGGAAGTGAGTATTTTGCATTATTTTATTTAATTTAAGGTTCTGTATCCACAATGCGGTGAAGGAAAACATCGTGAGGAAACCGGCATGTCATAAAACCAATAATTTAGAGACATGTGACATCTACCAACCCGCACTGGTCCCGCGTGGTAGATTACGGCCCACTCCCTTTCACCGAGAGGAGATCTGTGTCCCAGCAGTGGGAACAATATACGCTGATAATGATGAATCCAAAATGCCATTACCATACTCATATTACTAAATCTTATCGTCTGTCTGGTTGTCTATCGTAAAGCTCTGTCTTTATAACCGTAGTAGGTAACTATTTGAAATTTGACAGGCTACGGTTGGTGGTCTCTAGAAAGTTGGTCCGTGTAAAATGCTGGTATTCAGCTGCCAGGGTTGCGAGATTTGTTGGAAAGAGTTACCGTGGCCCTGGCATATGGGCAACTGAAGGAACACGGGTGGGTTTTAGTCAGTAAAAGTCTGACACGCTCTTCCGCCCCACTCAGAGCAGGCCACGTCATTTTACCAATAACCAGCCATTAAAAAAAAAAACGGTTAGACTGGAACCTCAACATAGCTGGAAGAAGGATAAGCAGATTTATCGACGTGTTGCAGCCTCTAGAAAGGTCAATAATGTAAAAGAAAGAAATCTTTAGTAAGAGCAGTACTTGATAGGTTTTTCGGTACGAAATCTTGAGTTCACGAGTCCGACTTATACTGGGCTAATTTTGAATAGATAAGGAGGACGCGCTAAGGTACCCTGCGAAATACAATTTTACTAACGTATTTTTTTTTCGATTTGCAGATCATGTCAGGTTTTATTTTAGTTGAAATATTATTCGCCATCGAAACAATTACGGTTTCACAGAATTATAAATCATTATAATCAGAAATTCATCTCTTTAAGTTAGAATTGGCCCGAAATTTCATAAGATCATGAAATAGGTAGTTATTTAATAGGGTAATAGGAACTTAGACAGCTGGACAGCAGATAATAAAGTATTGAAGATTTTTTTGATTATAATTCTTCTATTTAAAACAGTATGATACGGTCGCGAATCATATTATTAAACGACGAAAAAAGCGGAGGAGGTTCTCAACCCCGCCACTGGTCACTTTTTACAAGCAGTCCGATTTTGAAAATTCTTTTTTATTGGAAAGTATATACCCCGAAGTTGGTTCCATATAAATTGGGAAAACAAACTCCAACCCTAAGGGTAGGAAAACAGGGGATGATTGATTGTTCACTCATTGATTGTAATGTATGACCAAAGTTGAAAGTTTTTTTTTTTTTTTGTGAAAAATTATAAAATAAAAACATTTGAACAAAAAAAATTAAACCGTCGAAAAAACTGAAAGCAAATAAAAAGAAGCCTAAGTATTTTTGAGTTGGCGCCTAGCAAGAAAATTAATTAATTAAAAGGTTGACTGGTAGAAAATGCCTATGGCATTAAGTCCGCCTCTGTACATTTGTGTGCGTGAAGTATTAAATAATAAATAAATAATTAATTTTATTTGGTTATTTCTGTAAAAAGGAAATTTAGTGATCTTTGTTCATGTTTTTTTCAACGGTTTAATTTTTTTTTGTTAAAAAGTTTTTTAATCAACATACAACCTGATACTAACCTGAAAATTGTAAAAAAAATTCTTAACTATAGTCATTGAATGTCCAAGGTAACCGTTACAAAAACGAATAAAGTTAATAAGCATGAGATTGAAAATGTTCTATCGAAACCAATTAAGAAAGAATGTATGTAAAATTAATGAATATAAATTTGAATAAGACGCAGGTGTTTGAAAAGAACAGCATGTATCGATGTGTGATGTGAAAGTAAACGATACGAGTATGGGGCAAGTAAATGAGTTCGTATACTTGGGGAGTTTCTTAACAAGGAAAATGGAAATATTGATAAAGATGTCGAAAAAAGCGTAGATGCGAGAAATAAAGTAAATGGTGCTCTACGTGCGATTGAGACCAACCAGTTGATATCCGACAAGGTCCGACTGGCTGTCCAAAATAGTATATTGGTGCCTACGCTTATGAATGGAAGTGAATGTTGGGTGTAGCAATAGAAGCACGAAAACAAAATAAATGCTGTGGAAATGCGCTCGGTGTGAAGCATGAGTGGCTGAGGAATGATGTGATAAGTTAACGGTGCGGTTTGAAAGAAGATATAGTAACAAATATTGATAAGCGTATGCTTCATTTTTTTTTCTCTGGGTGGGAAATCAACAAATTTCGTCTCCCGCTCTGGTTGGAGCAGAAGAGCGTGTCAGACTTTTACTGACTAAAACCCACCAGTGTTCCTTCCGTTGCCCATATGCTAGGGTCACGTTATCTCTTTCGAACAAATCTCGCGACCCTGGCAGGCATCGGTCCTAGCAGACCCCTTCAGTTTGCTGACATCTCTTTGAAGCGCGCGTAGAACACTACGCGCCGTCGACACGGGCCTGGTACTTACCGGTCGGCGAGTCACCCATTGCTTGCCGCCCGCAAGCCCGCGCCTACGGTGGCAAGGAGTCCGCAATTGAAAAAAAAAAGCAGAAAAAAGTGAGCCATTGCGGGACGCCTGGCAAATGTGAAACATGGAAACTATTTTGTAAAGATAATATTTATAAAGCATACTTTACGAAAGGAAATAAATATGGTACAATCAAAAATATCATATTAATTATATGTTAATATGTTAATTATCAAAATTCAGACGACTCTGTACCACGCAAAACGCCATACATAAACTAAATGCTTAACCTAGCAAACCTGCGACACAAGGTATAACAAAAACTAAATGGTCACTCATCCAAGGGCTGACCTTGAGAAATGTAGCTGAACCCGCAAAACAAAAAACTATTATGTATAGATAATATTTATAAAGAATACTTTACGAAAGGATATAAATATGGTATAATCAAAAATAACGTAATAATTATAATATGTTAATTATCACATTAAAAAAAATCGCATCGATATTGGAACTTTGTTGCCTAAGTCCACTAATTTTCAGTATGGGCCCACTGTGCGTCGCCACGTTCGCCAGCCAAAATTTAGGTTTACCCCTCGCCTATAGATGTTTCACATAAAAAAAGAGTATTCTTAGATGGTTTGGTTATGTTGAGAGGATTAATGAAGGGTGGCTAACAAAAGGTATTCACAAGGCAGGTGTGACTGGACATACCGAAAGCCGACGCCCTAGAAAAACATATTTATTGACCTTATTGGTGATGTTCTTCAGAAGGGTCAGGTGCATAGTACTGGTAACTGGCGTGCGTTTATGACCAGATGTATGGATTTAAACGAGGCAAAAGAAGTATGTAAGGATCGTAGTGTAGTGGCGTTCTGTAGTTTCTGCCTACCCCCATGGGAAAAAAGCGTGAGTTTATGTATGTATGTAAAATCAATTGAGATACGCTTTTCTACTTCCTACTAATAGTATAAACGCGAAAGTTTGTATGTATGGATGTTTGGATGTTTGTTCCTCTTTCACGCAAAAACCTACTGACCTGATTTAGATGAAAGGAGATCACCAATTTAGTAGGGCGACTCGGGCTAAAAAAAAAAAAGTTGGCGGCCAGGAATGAAATACATTTTATTTGAAAGGTTACAGGAGTAGAAAGAAAATTGTATGGTTACAACGTTATAATTAATTTAGGGACAAAGATATAGAACGGTCTTTAAAAAATAAAATCGGGTTTGTTCGAACACTTTAACTCGAGAACGGCTGGACCGATTTTCATGGTTTTTGGTATTCATAAAATAACAAAATGGAAAGAACATAATGCAACGGGCGGCCTTATTGCTTGGCAGTAATTTCTACCTGCAACTTTTGGGTTAGGAAAAACAGCTAAAAAAATATACATTTTGAATTCGATCCCTATTTTTTATATTTTATGATTACAACACTGCTTAAAACAGGTTTTTACCTGAACGCGCAAAACGTATTACTTGTACCAAATATAATTCCTAATAATTATCCAAAACGAATTGTTGTTTTAATTTTTACATGCAACATAAATCTTCGAACCCAAATTGTTCTCGTCTTTGGTGCCATAGTAAAAAATAATGTATTCTATACATATTTTTAAAATATGTAAGAATTATCGAGGGCCACCCAAAAAAAAATTAGCCCAGAATGGGTGATCTCCTTTGGCACACAGTTTATAACCTGGAATAGGGTACTTTTTATCCCGGTAGTATGGTCCCGCGCGATAATTTCCGACCTCCACGCGGGCGAAGCCGCTGGCAAAAGGTAGTAATAGATAAATTAGATACCTCTTTTTACTCGACATCGGTGAAAGCAAAAGAAAGGGTCATGCTTTAAAGTCTTTGTATGATTGTATTTTAGGAAGTACATAAAGGAAAACAAATTGACATGTCATAAGTATTTTTTTATTTATTTAACTGGTAGCTTCACAGTTGAAATTAAGTACCTGCCTATATTAATCTTTGACATATTAACTAACTTAATAAACTGCATAAAAAATTATGCAATAAAAACGAACCATAATTATTACGATTGTGTTCTGAAACGTTATTTTAAAAATCAATTACTGATTAATGTACTATAGGTAGGTACTATACCGAACAAGCGAAAACGTCGTATAGTTGTCATCTTAAACGACTTCATGTTACATAACGTATATATATGTAACATGAACGTTATAAATAGACGATTATTTTAAGATGCTTCAGTCGCGTGACAATAATGTCTTACTATATTAGCTAAGTACACGTTTTCGGGACTTACTTATACGACATCGTATAATGGTGTCAGCCACGACGTTTATAGAACAATAATTCATTGTTCCTATAAAAGTTTTAGTTAAACAAAAGTTTTTAAAATCATAGAAGGTAGGTACAAACCCATATTTGAGACCATTCCAATTTTATTTTAGTCAGTAATAAACTTTGTTTATGGTGTATTCTGACGATGTTTTAATGTTGCTACTCAACTTTTTGTCATATTTTTAAGAAAGTGTCTGATATTTTCAAACTGCTGAATGGCGACAAACCTTCACAAAATGGTCAGCTTTAAATAGCAATCAAAGCTACTCGGTTCGTTAGTTATGAGTTTTTAAGATACCATTATTGGGCACTTTACTGAATCAATAAAATTTCGTATTTGTTTCTGACCATGTGGCTCCCGTATTAAAATTTTCAAATTTATTGTCACTGTCCTTTCATCATGTCGCATCTAATCACCTATCAACGTTTCACCTTCCATATGCTTGATGAAAAACCTACTGGGGCTTACGTCATTTGTACATATACGTTGGCTGTTCTATCAGTGGTGAAATAGAATGAATATAACAAGTTTGGACATGTATGACTGAGTGTATGGTTATCTACCACTTATTACAACTCCATGCACGCAATGTTTGTTGAGCTTGGTGTCAGTTATCTTTCGTAAAGAAACAAAAAAAAAATCAAAATGGCTAGTCTCGGTAACCGCAAGTACAGAGTAATTTTCTTTTACAATTTCAAACGTGGATTGTCTTACTAGAAGAGCCACAAGAAAATTAAGTAAAGTTTAATACCTTTGGTAAAGAGAGCCCTTCACTTTCTACTGTATTCAGGTGATATAAGGAATTTCAAACAGGTGACTACGACGGCGAAAGACCGGACCGACCCATTACAAGCAGGACTCAAGAAAATATTGACGCTGTTAGAAAACTGATAACTACTGACAGGCGTATTACATGCAGAGTGAGGAGATTCTTCATAATGGTGCATCAACACTTAATTCAATTTTACACGAAGAACTAAAAGTGAAAAAGTTATGTTGTCTCTGGGTCCCTCACGCTCTCGACGATATTCAGCGCAAGGCGCGTTTATAGTGGTACAAGAAAATGTTGAAAAAGTATGACTCAGGCCGATCTAAGAATGACTCAGTCATGACTGGAGATGAAACTTGGCTATACCACTTTGATGTTCCAAGTAAATCAAGAGCAAAAATCTGGAAATTCGAACTAAGGTCAAAGACCAACAAAAGTCAATTAAAAAAAGATGACCGCAGTTTTTGTGGAGAGAGAAGCATTGTACCTAGAGTTATATTGGACAATCAGAAGACTGTCAATGTATCTGATACACTGATGTTAGTTTGCCGCAAATTATCTGCGAGCTGATGAAACTGCGACCAAACTCACATCTGGGTAGTTGGCACTTGCACCATGATAAAACTTCTGCTCATTGAGCGAACATTACTCAGGAGTTTTTGAAGCAATCGGGGCTTGCTGTGCTGGACCACCCTCCTTATCCACCCCGATCAAGAGTCAGTTAAAAGGACGACGATTTGCAACTGATGACGAATTAATAAGTACATGGGATGAGGGCTGCGCCAGTGTCACAAAAAATCAGTGGAACGCACGCATAAGTGTATTAACAGGGATGGTTCTTATTTTGAAAAAGTTTAAAATATAGTTCGATTTTTGCAAGACTTATGGAACATCCTACATATGAACACACTGTCTTAAAACTAATAAACCCTGAAAAATTTACACAAATACTATCATATCACATTTATTTCAATAATTCATGTAGAATATAGTTATTTTATAATCAAGGAAATTAACTTGATTGACTTTTTTTCTGTTATTCTCTCATAAAATATTTAAAATTCAAATTAAAACAGTTGCCGTTAAGGTGCTGTTTGATACATTTCAGTTGATAGACAACGTCATTATACCTGCTATTATATAAACGGTCATTTAAACGTCTCAATACAACCAGGTGGGCCGGAAATTCGGTCTTTGTACTTTTATTTAACTTGTGTATAACGTTCTGCGGGCGTTGATTGAAGTAACTATATTAATACTAACTAACTACTAGACGCTAACATTGTCATTTAATTTGGGCCTAATTCACGTTTTATAAACGCTTATATGACCAATATTAAAATAGGTTTATTGTTAAACGTTAATTAGTTTGTTTGATACTTAAAGGAAAAACCTAAAGGTTTCTTCGGATACGTATTTATTTTTACTTAATTTTTAAAATAGTTAGCTCCACGGCTATCAATGTGTATGTGTGCTTCATGAGATAAAAGTATACAAAAAAGATCCTTAATATTTCTTTACTTCTCCTCGCCTCATATACATTTAAACATCTGAGGGGTAATTGCGGAACTTTTTATCGGTAGGAATTGATTTAATATTCATAGTTAAACAACATTCGTTGCGTTATTTACGTTGCTGAGCCGACAATTTATTCGAACAAATGACGCAATGGTTTAGAAATAATCTTCAATCCCATTCAGATTATAATAAATTGTGCGTTTTGCAATTAGGGTGCAGGTCATACACACGCCGGTTGCAGTTACTACGCATTTTCCGAAATGTCCTCCTAGGGCGTCCCTTCCCGTTTTCAATGATACAAGTCTTTCGTTAGTCGCTTTTCATTCATCCTCTCAACATGACCCAACAATCGTATAAAATACTTAAATTTGGAAAACCAACTATCCTCTAAAGTATTTATTTTCACTTTGTTTATCAAATAGGTAGCACCTTGTCAGTATGTAGGTATCACTATTGCGATTCTACTCATTGAATCGCAAATACACAATATAATAATATTGTAGCATCATTTATTCTTTTTGTTCTCTACCGGATCACTTAATTCCGGATTTTGTCCCTCAGAGAGACTCCGAGCATAGCTCGTTCCATAGCTTACAGAATTAGCAAGCTGAAGTGGCAATGGGCCGGCCATATAAGCCGTAGAACCGATAACCGTTGGGGTAGACGTGTTCTTGAGTGGAGACCACGAATTGGCAAACGTAAGGTGGGACGCCATCAGGCTAGGTGGAGCGACGATCTTCGCAGGGTGGCTGGTAGCAGCTGGATGAGAGTTACCGAAAATCGAGCAGAATGGCGTGAAATTGGAGAGGCCTATGTCAAACAGTGGGCTGCTATCGGCTGATGATGATTTGTTCTTTTACACATTGGTTGAGTTGCGTTGTGCAGGTCAGATAAGCAGTCGCTCCACGTAAAATACCGGTATTCAGCTGCATCTGGAGCAGCTGCATCTAGACTGGAGCTAGCGTCAACATAGTTGGGAAATGCCTAGGCACATGATAGCATTCTACTATTTTGATAAACACTAAAACGACGAAAATGTATTTTAATTTTGGAATATTTGTGATTTAATCTGTTAATGAACCTATATTATATTTTTCGTTATAATCTTACAATATGTACAGACACCAGCAATCAATTTTGAACCTAATGCTTTAGCGATAAAGTTGAAAATCTATTAAAGAAATTTGACAGATAGATAAATGTGCTAAAATGCTAAGTCTTAAAGAAAACAATATGGACATGTAAATATAATAAAGAAACATATTTGTGTTAGTTTACATCTTAAGCTTTTCCCCACTTATGTATGTTTTCATTGAGGTTTTAATCACAACTTACTTAACTATAAACTAAGTTCATAATGTTTAAATCATTTGACTTTATTTTTTTTTGTTTCGTGTTTCATGAAGTGTTGCCAAATAAATGTTATTCTTTCTTTCTTTCTCTATTAATTTTCAGAACTGAAAACCACAACAACAACAACAACAACAACAACGACCGAAGCCATTGAGATGGACCAACTAAGCGAGGCACCAAAACGGCGATATGGCTCAACAATCGAGATCAATCTTCCTCCTTCTCGTCATCGTATAACTGATTTTACCCCAGGCCGTGGCAGGAAACTAATAATTCCTCATCTGCAGCAACCACCGAGGATCATGATTATCGGCAATAGGAGATACGTCTTGCGTGACTACGATCAACGAATGAATAAATGTTGCTTGTGAGCTAAAGTTCCTGTACACGGCGTCGAGCGATGCGACTTGCGTCCTAACATGCGTCAAGCGACTTGCGTCAGGCGACTTGCGTTAAGCGATATGCGTGCGGCTCACCTGGGGGTCTACTTTCTAATCACGAAATCCGAAGTTTTGGTAGAATTTACGGGCGTTTCCAACCCCATGTATCTTCAGAACAAAGAAAGTGAAACACATCGGGTGTAACGACAACTGTCAAATCGTGTATTTGGCAGTTGTGTTTACACCCGATGTGGTTTTGCCTGTCCGGAAAAGTTAATTAATCGGCAGTAGGTTTAAATCCAAAGTATCGAACTACTTTCGGATGGGCCCGTATCTTTGTTAACGAACTGCATTTATTAATTACTTTATTAAGAGGACCAAGTATGAGTTTTTATTTTATTTTATGATGTTTATGATTATTATTCAAATTTTATTATTAATTTGAGAATCTGCAGGAGCAATTATTCAATCTTATGTAAATGCAGTTTAAAGAACATTATATTCTCAAATAATAATGAATACAAAAGAGAGTAGGTCGGGGTGTTTTCGTGCGTCACTCCGCCAGTTGCGGTGACTCGTGGCATTACTAAACAATTTTTTTCATTTGTTTTCTCTAAAGTCGCTGTCGCTAGACGCATGTCACTTGAGCGTATAACTTAAAATAATCATAGTCATAACATTGTACATAATAATTATTAATGTATAAGATTTGAAATATCATTAAAAATGTAAATTGTCTATGTTGGAATATTGAAGTGTGTAGAACTGTAGGTACAAAGAGTTTTGGCGCTTGATCAAAACTGGAACTAATACGTTCAAGAGATTTCAGTGTCATCATTGTTTTGGAATATTCACACTGTAATTGGTAGTTTGTTGTTTTCTAATGTCATAGCTCTTAGACGCATTTCAAATGTGCTGATCTCATTCAATGTCATCGGCAAAATTGGCACTAATTTAATAATATACACGAACTAAACATACCAAAAGGACTGGCCAGGACTAGCAAAAAACAGAATTCTGTGGAAAAGGGAGAGGGAGGCCTTTGCCCTGCAGTGGGACAATACAGGCCAATTAGATTAGATTAGATTAGACGAACTAAATCCCGCTATCAATTAGATGGCGAAAACCCCATGGATAGCACTCTAGTATATTTTAGAATCGATGATAATGTCTGCAAAGGAAGTTATTAATATCAAATTGAGATTGAAGGAAAATTAGACACTGATATTCGATTAAAGATGAGACAATGGCATTGTCTAGTCTTCAATAAAATATTATCCATTTCAATGTTACAACTGCTAGACAAATGTTAAGATGTTAAAATAATAATATCCGACTATGTGAAATAAATAGATGAAGGTAATGGAGGGGCTTGTGACAAAGTAATAATAGCTGCACGGATCGAAAGATCGGGTTATATAGCTATGCTTTCTGCAGTTATTTCGTGAATAGGTAACCAACTATACGCATCAGCACGCGTAGCATGACCACCATAGAAAGAACTTTGTCTATTCTTAGTAGAATAGAGATAGAACTGTATGCTACGCCCGCATAAAACGGTACAAATCTTTCTACAATCTTTAATTCTGTCTTTAATCTTTCAACAATCTGTAATTTTGTCTATTCTTCCGTCGACAAAACCCCTTTCTACGGTGGTCATGCTACGCCTGCAGGACCCCTTCGGGCCACGGAAAGCGCGTTAATCTGTTGGCCCCAGCTGCCATTCGTGAAACTTTGATTGTCGTTATGGGTGGTCAGAAGGCCGAAAGTCTGACAACCAGTCCTTACCAAGGGGTATCATGTTACCCAAACTGGAATGTGGAGGTCAGATATGCAGTCGGCCCAGGTAAAATACTAATTCAGCTGCATATAAGTTGACTGGAGGCCGCCCCAACATTGTTGGGAAATAGCTGCGCAGATGAACTAAAATAGTATTTAGATATAAGGTGGGCTTATGTTAATAGTAAGATATTATTATTTAAACATTTAAATTTCAGTTCATTCATACTGCTTCTTCATTTTCACACTAAATCTGTATGAAATGATGGATAAAGGAAAAGAAAGATCATTGTCACAATAGAGCATATACTCGAGAGGTGTGATCATGTACAGCTTACAGACCATTCAACTGACCAATTTTCTGTTTGAGACCATCATCGTAATTGAGATAAATATATACCCATAAAAAACTTCAATACATACTCGGCCCAAATGTGTGGAACGGCTGATCTTTTTTTCGTGATTACGATGTTGGTCTCTTAGAGAAATCTGTCGAGTTTGGTAGTCTGTATCACACCTTTAAATATCCACACATCTTTCTAGTACATGCTGCATTTCATTATGTTTCTTTTCATCAGTTTTATATTTAATATTTTTGTGACTAAATTAAACAGAAGTAGATTTTTTCTCTATAATGTATTTTAAAGTTACTTTTTCTGTCGTAAAAATCTGATTGGTACGAAAAAGGCGCGAATTAATGACAGTTGTCATATCAACAAAAACAAGAAAAAACTCCATAGGACCGTGATCTTTTTTGACTGGGTTGTGGGGGTTCGATAGACAGTGGTTCCATTTGAAATACTGGTACTCAGCGTCATCCGGTCAAGTTGAAAGCCGACCTTAACATAATTGGGCAAAACAAGGCAGATAATGATTGTTAAGGGGGTTCGAAAAAAATATATATTGACAATGATACTTCTTTTCCTGTACACTTCAGACGTTGCCAGCAACTTGTTTCCAGCAACATAATAGGTTGGGGAAAAAGTTTCTTCGCATTTTTTAAGAAAATTCAAAACATTTTTTAATAAAGTTTATTTACATTTAACTAAAGTATGTAGGTACTATTTTGTTCGATAACTTTTTGCCATCTTGTAGGTAGGGACTTGATCCCATTGCTATAGAAATTTTGGGACTTCTGGTCAAAATACCGCGACAAGTGGTTTTGGCAGTCCTCTCGTGATGTTAACCTGACACTGCCTAAAGAATTCTGAAGAGACCGAAACAGGTGGAAATCTGAAGGTGCAAGGCAGGACTATACGGCGGATGCATTAACACCTCCCAGCCAAACTCTCTTAATTTTTGTTGGGTGGCTAAAGATGTGTGAGGTCTAGCGTTATCATGATGAAAAACCACACCCCTTCTGTTGATTAATTCCGGCCGCTTTATCTCAACTTCTTGCTTTAATCTCATCAGTTGTTCGCAGTAGAGTTCAGAATCGATGATCCTGCCTGGTGGTAACAGCTCATAATGAATAATGCCCTTCCAATCCCACCACACACACAGCATCACCTTGTTGCGAGTTAACCCGGGTTTTGCCACAGTCTGTGAAGCCTGACCGGCCTTTGACCACGACCTTTTTCGCACGTTCTCGTCATACGTGATCCACTTTTTATCAGCAGTTATCAGCTTCTTCAAAAATGGTTCGGTTTCATTACGTCGTAATAAAGAATCACAAATGAGTACACGGTTCATTAGGTTTCTTTCAGTGAGCTCGTGAGGTACCCAAATGTCGAGCTTTTGTGTACCCAGTTTTTTTCAAATGCGCCAAAACTGTTTTGTGGTCAATTTCCAGTTCTTCAGCTACGTCGTAACTACTGGTATGCCGATCTTGCTCCACTTTTTCAAAAATGGCATCCATTTTATCCGTAATAGGGCGACCAGAGCGACGTGCATCTTTGACATCAAAATTTCCGGATTGAAAACGCTTAAACCAAATTTGTGCTATCGCGGCTTGCGTTGCATTTTTACCTTTTTTGTAGTAAAATTTTAAAATGTATCGAATTTCTTCATTAGATTCACTCATCTTGACGGTACGAAAAACAAATGAAAATCACACATTTTCCTAATTTGAATTTGGAATTATGTTCTTTAAATTTTAAACTTTCAATGATAACAAAACCAGCCAGATACAAAAGTATAGCCAAAGAGATTTAATTACAAGTTCATACATACTATAATGCGAAAAGACTTTTTCCCCAACCTAATATAAACATGTTGTTGAAACCATGTTGTTTAATTTTTGTTTCCATGAATACGGGGCTGACTGTCACATTCCAAGATATCATTTAGTAATATTCAATCTTTAACTCGCGATGACCATAACACAAATATCTATAAAATTGAAATTATAGCTTTCTACAAGAAAGTTGGCAACGTGGGGAGTAGCTGTCAATAATACTAAATGAAATTTGATCATGAATTGCAATAAAAACACTGAATAAGGTGTAATAATAATACATTTCGATGTGTGTAGCTTAATTAATCCAATATAGACTTATTTAAGTCAGGCGTATGATTTAAACCCGCACGAGTTTGGTCCTTTAGGTAGTGAAAATTCGCCTACTTAAGTCACCGAAAAGCGAGACTTAAGTTCGGGTTTAGGTCACACAATGCTTTAAATTTAGGTAATGCATTTTTACGCCTAAGACTAACTATGCAGTTTTTAAGAGTAATTCGTAATCAATATTTTAGTCCAATTATATAATAAAAAATAAAACAAAACAAATTATATCATAATTTGACAGCTATTTAAGACGTTGCCAACTTTCTGAACGCAAGATGCATTAAGTTAATTCTCATTATTGTTTTTGAACTTTTCTGAGTACGCAAGTTAGTCATCTTGCAGAAAACCTAATACTTCATAATTTATAATCTATTATTAAACTTTTTTCTTGTAACTTTCAGCAAAAGAGAGTACGTAATTGAAAGAATATCGAAAAATAAACAACCAGAGCAAACAGCTTTCGTGAAAATAAAATGTATTGATTAATGAATCCATGTTGTTATTTTAACTTAATTTATTTGTTATGATCGCTGTAAACTGCCGGGGTCGCGTGATTGTTCGAAAGAGATACCGTGACCCTGGCACATGGGCAACTGAAGGAACACGGGTGGGTTTTAGTCAGTAAAAGTCTGACACGCCCTCCTGCTCCGCCCAGAGCGGGAGAATTCATTTGATGATATCCCATACAAAAAAAAAAAAATCGCTGTAAAAGAGCCTTTCAGTAAGACAGCTCACGGTAGGCCACATGTCAGTGGTAGAAAATCCAGTAAAAGCTGCCCTCTTATTTATTGAAATTCAGTACTTCTTAGATTAGCTCAAAATGCGGATGGCGAAACTGGAGCTTTATGGTCGCTCGAATATTCAAGCTCAAGAAAATGGAAACGCAATGTTGCATACGTGCGTTTATTGGGAGCACGTGCGGTCACGAGATCGGCTGCACTTGGTGAAGGAGCCCGCTCGGCATGCTGGAGGGTTGCGGTGAATATAGAAGTATCGACAGTGAAGGAACAGTGGGGATAACCCCACTCTACTCTACTACACTCTAGTCTACTGGAATCCAACATCCAAGAAAAAAAAAATATAGCTCAAGAATAACCTGTTACTATTGATGTGTGGCCTAGCTTTGCGCAAAAAATATTGCTAGGTGACGCCTTTTACATAATTTTTGCTTCGCTGTTTATGGTAACGGCAATCATTGTGTTTATAGATGCATGTGACGGTATTATGATCATGGGAGTATTAAAAGTTAAAAATATTGCTCAGAACTTGTTTTCGTACGAAAATCTTAAAAAAGTTTTAACTTTCAACCTCAATATGTCCGCCATAAAAGGATCACAAAAAAAAATATCGTATCAACAGTAAGAATCAGTGATTCTCAGATTTACTAAGGACATCTTTACAGCTGTTATAGGTATGGATACAGGTTGGCAGGGTCATTGATGTACAAGCACCATGTTTTCAGAACCTGATTCGCGATGAAAGTTTCGTTGGTTATTTTTTTTTTTATCTGCTGTTTCCTACAAAAAGTGAGCGGTCGGTATTAAATTTAAAAAATAATCAATGCCGTAGCGTTGATATGTTTCGTCGGTTATTGCACGGACGTATAAACATCGCGGCGAGATTTTGTCGTGCACTGGATTTTCAACTGTCGGTGTTGAACCGAACATCAAAAATTCAACACAGTGAATTGCAACGTGTCACAAAAACACATTGTTCAATTGTGTTGAAGATCTAGTGGGCGAAAAAAATATGTAATATTTTTGCGTTTTTGGGAACGTGGACGTAAAGATCAGTTTTAAATGTTAATTTTGACTGACGCATGTCTACCGTAGGCCACAATTTCAGTGGTAACAAAACGAGTTTACAATAAATCACAATAATGTTGATTGTCATTTTAAATGTGACTTGTACCGTCGTTTGGTCATGGACTTATGTCCGTAAACATTTCACAAAATAATGTAGCAAAATGTACGCAGCAGGAAGCAGCAGTGGCCCAGTGGTAACGGCCCCGATATTAGAAAATAATTTCATGACCACTACTCTCAAAACAGTAAAGGAAAACATTGTGAGGAAACAGGCATGTCTTTGAACCCATTGAGCTCGCGTGGTGGATAACAGACTCCTTTTCACAGACAGGAGCCCTGTGTCCCAGCAGTGGGAACATTATAGGCTGATTTTATGTATGTCCACAGGTTGTTACCCAGGCTAACGTATCTGACATTTCCGCATGTTGTTCAAGAGTTGTCTGCGAAATGATGCGTATAAATGACGAGGGGTGGACGCGTAGGGAATGTAAGAGATTGCGGGGCTTGCTCCGAGATTCCCAGCCGGGTTATCACTGTCTGAGACAAAAGACTTACGAGATTCGAGGGAATGATGGATCGGGGTGGCCCGTGATCTAACCGTTCATTGGCTTCGAGAAAAGAACATTGCAGAAACGATTTGTATTAGTAAAAAAGGTGATCACGCATTTTTTTCGGCGAGTTGGGGTAAAAAATAACAAAGTAAGCGACAGTCAATTAATTTTAAAAAAATATGCAAGTATTTACTATTAAAGGTCGCCATAAAAAAGATGGATGTAGATGTGTGATCTCTTTTCAAAAGTAAAATAGAAGTAAAATACAGTTAAACTTTGGAAAAATAATTGTAACGGTATGTTTTATCATTATTGGATAATTTGAAGATACCGGAATAAAACTGTTCGTCATTTTTTTATTAAAATACCTACCTATGTGTATGTCCTTTAACCAAATGTTTTGGTTGATGTTTTGTAATTAATGTTTATAGTCTGTGCCAGATGTGAGAAAAATAAAAGTCGTTGACACCTGCTTACCAATGTTTTCAAATAACCGTTTTGACCGTGCTAGTGACAGTTTCTTTACGTATCGTTTTGAAATATTTTAATACATTAGTAGGCGGGTGTCAACGTCTTTTTTTTTTCACATCTGGTACAGAGTATTATAGTCCTTCTTATACCTATAAAGATGGCCGTTTTGGTGGTGATTGGCCGTGGATGTGTCACATGTTTTCCCTTAGCTTTTTTATTTTATTTTGTATGTTTGTTCTTTCATTGCGTCATGTCTGCCGCAAATAAACGTGTTTTATTACTTTTTCTTCTAAGATATCTGTTTTGATAAACTTGTCTTATAGCCACTACCTTTTCCTGTCTATCCCGGTAGTGGGCAGAATGGCTTATTAATCGATTCACACGAATTTTCTTGCCCAAATCGGGTGAAACTAGACTTTTAAATAATAATATGTATATTTTGAGTCAGCGATTCGCCCACATATAAATTAACTTCGTGCTAGTGGCCTGTACAAAACGCATCATTTAAAAGTGTTGATTTACCTGGTTCGGAATTGACTAGTAACCCGGCAGAACGCTAGGTCCTTCTTCTTTCAGATAACATCAGGTAAACTGAGGTTCCTTATTATATTAAACTAATACACCTCCCTATAGAAAAGGTCAAATGAAATGAGCTAGCAAAACTTCAAATCCGTGATAAATACCCATATCCAAACAATACAATAAAAGAACAAAAAAAAAACAGGTTTAAATGTTTTGTTTTTTTTTTGGAATTACAACCTTAGTCACTTGAAATTTGAGTTTGAATCAGATTATTGTTATCGAGTTTAGTAAACAATACCACCACATCCTTTGAGTTTTTACAATCACAGCTGTTATAAAAAACGGAATATTACAACTAACTTCAGTAACAGACGTCTAGTCTGTGCCTAAAAAGCATCACAATATTTCTATTTGTTTTATCATGTTTTGATATCAATACATATGACGTTCCCGCCCATTGTGAGGAGGCTTGTGACCCAGCAGTGCATTATAGGCAAATTGTGACGTATCACGTTTGAGGAGTTTCGCTAGCTAATTTAAATTAACCATGTATGTATAATTATGTACAGTCTTCAACAGAGAGGGGACCCTCTGGGATGAATATAGTTGAAGTTTAGTAAGGGACCGATGGATGTTTTCTAATAAAATTTAATTTAATTTATAGAAAACAAATAATTCATTTACTTATACCGAACTTTAAATCCTACTATAATATTATAAATGTGAAAGTTTGTGAGCATGGATGTTTGTTACTCTTTTACGCAAAAATAACTGATCGGATTTATATGAAATCTGGCATACGGATAGTTTATAACCTGGACCTGTTTTCTTGGGAGTACGTTCCCGCGGCATAATTTACGACCTCCACGCGGGCGAAGCCGCTGGTAAAAGCTAGTTTTACTATATACAAAAACACTCATCGGTTTTTCACTAAACTTGGACTATATCCTACGACTCTGGTTACTTTTCTCTTTTGGTGACTGTCCCTATGTTTTTCAGGATGCTTTCCGGCATGTATGGAAAATTATACAAGAGACAGTTCCAGTGCGTTCGATAACCCATAAGACAGGAATCAGACGAAGAGGTAAATATATCTTACTAGCTTCTGCCCGCGACTTCGTCCGCGTCAAATTTTTGCTCCCCTGACCCTTTCCGTCGCATCGAATTGCCTGCCAGTTTTCGTTCATTTTTCGTTGCTGCTCCGCTCCTTTTGATCATAGCATGATATTATATAGGATCAGTTTTTATCCAGTGCGCAAACTGTAACCATGAATTCAACATATCATTCTAGACCCCCCAGCGTAGAAAATGTTCGTCAGTAATACAAAAAAAAATCAGCTGTTCCATACATTTTGACCCCGTAGGTATTGCATTTTTCTATGAAACAGCAGATTTTCTTTTTTGTTAGACCGACGAAAAATTTCTGCGCAAGGGGGTCTAGAATGATATGCTGAATTATTCATGGTTACAATTTACGCACTGGATGAAAAAAACTTATCCTTATTCCTCAATAAATATGCTACCCAACACAAAAAGATTTTTTCAATTCGGACCAGTTGTTCCTGAGATTAGCGCGTTCAACCAAACAAACAAACAAACTCTTCAGCTTTATAATATTAATATAGTAATATAGTATAGGTTATTGCAATATTTAGCGTTGGCCTAGAGGTCGCAATGGCTCAGATCGTGGCTAATAATTTCATCACCCTTGCTCTCAAAATGATTATGTAAGGCGTTGAGGTGCAGGCCATGGTACGGAGCGAGAGGGCATGGGAAGTCGTCACCTCCTTCTGCGAAGCAGTAATGCTCGCGAAGGAGGAGGCAGGGTGCGTGAGAGAGTAGCAGTCTCTGCGCCCTCACGTCCCTAGCCGCCGCAGGAGGAGACGCCCCGGGCGTCGGGAGTCAATAGCAGACTCCCAGGCACCGTAGGCTCGAGCTTGCGGGCGGCGAGCAATGGGTAGCTCGCCGGCCGGTAAAGACCAGTCTCGGGTCGACGGCGCGTAGTGTTCCACGCGCGCCTCAAAGAGATGTCAGCAGAACTGAAGGGGTCTGCTAGACCGATGACTACCAGGGTCGCGAGATTGTTCGAAAGAGACACCGTGACCCTGGCACATGGGCAACTGAAGGAACACGGGTGGGTTTTAGTCAGTAAAAGTCTGACACGCCCTCCCGCTCCGCCCGAGAGCGGGAGACATCATTTGAAGAAAACACATCCAAAAAAAAAAAACATTGTAGAAACCGACATGCCCTTAAACCACTTGCACTGGGCCACGTGGTGGATTACGGCTCACTCCCTAAAACGGAGAGAAGGCCTGTGCCCTATCAAGATATTACTCCACCTCATTTTGAATTTCTGATTAGATTTCAAAAGATTTCGTAATAAATTAACCGTGTATTTCGTAACTTGCTGGCTATATTTATTCTGCTGTAGCCGGTTGATGTAGCGTTTGCTTGGTGGAAGTCTTTATCCAGCAGTGGACGTTTTTTGGCTTAAATTATTCCGTGTGGAGCCGGAGGTAAAGAATAGCACCACCCCATTCCTACCCGTGCGTGTAGTAAAAAGCGACTCACTAAGGAATGGGCAGCAGCGTTCTCATTTTACCAAAATTTTGCGATCGCCAACCTGCCTGTCACGCGTGGCAATTATTATGGCCTACCCCGTGGGCCTTTTTTTTTTTTTTTTTTTTGATCACGAGGTGGAAATCCTCATGGATGTCCTCCACCCTGGGGTGGGCGGAGGGGTCTGTCAGACTCTTACTGACTAAAACCACCCCGGTGTTCCGTCCCACACCTACGTCGGGGACCACGGGAACCAATATGTCTTCCGCGATCCCCGACTGGTGCCAGCCCGCCTTTGCAGGCCTCCTCACGTTGGGGGGGAGTGAGGTGTTAAACTCCCCCCCATACATCACAGAGAGGCGCGCGTGGAACACTACGCGCCACCATCTCGGGTCCGTAGCAATAGGGGGCGACGGATGTCCCCAGACCCGTCGCCCCTGGACCCATTTAGGGGGGCTGGAAGAGGGCGTTGTCCGCCCTCCGCCGACGCCCAGTGCGCCTGCTGCGGGCTGGGTGAGCGGAAGATATCTCCCGCTCCCTTTCCGCAGCCTCCTTCTGCGACATGACAGTTTCGCAGAAGGATACCACCGCGTCCCAGGACTCCTCGCTGCCGACCATCGACTCGACCACGGCCGGCAGTACCCCGTGGGCCTACCCCAACCCAGAGGGGGTTCGGAGAGGCGTCCAGCAGTGGACGTCTTTCGGCTGAAATGATGATAAAGATGAAGCTTGTTGCGTGGAAATTAATTAGACAACAAGAGGAAGGGGTTTAACCAAATTGTCACATAAAAGCTATGCTGCTGATTCTTAATTATGTAAAATTTAGTTTCAGGGGCATATACCAGGATACCTCGAATCGCAAGAACGACTGAGACAACGACTAAGAAAGTCACAGGACGTGTTATAATCATAGAATTCGAATAGGCTTAATAAACGTCAAAATTTGACGTTTAAGTTTAAATTTGTTTTTTATTCTATTAAATTTATTTTGTTGTACAAATTGTTTGCAGTTTTAAATATTGTTATAAAATAAAGTTTGTTATTATGATGTTCATGATAAATGGCAGATTAAAAATGTGAGTACTGTAATTATGTGCCTATCTATCCAATGGGAAAAATGTATGTGTTTATGTATGCCTCTTGTAAGTAATTTAACCTTGTGCATGAGAGGCGGAGCATTTACCATTATATGACTTAGACAATTATTTTGATTATTTGCAAATTCTGGCAAATATAAGGCTTAGATACAAGTCGATTCTCACAAATTTCTGCATCGGGCAAATCTATACTTAAATAATATATGTATTATTTGGTACGGCAACTCGTATCTAGTTAATAAAATATGAAAAAAATGTATCGCAAGTATATGCAATCGGTGACTAGCCGGAGTCGCCTATAGAAAATAAAATATGATTTTATTTAACTGACTATCGATTCACCTGATTCTAGTGAGTTTATTCGTGCGAATCAACTATCCCAATGTCTTCCCAGAGACAGTGGGATAGCACGGCAGGCTGTGCTGGGGCGGCTGCTGCAGGTGCAGAAAACCTCAAACGGCGCAAATATAACAACAGCCTTATTGGGAGCTATATGTTAAATAATAACCAGAGGTCGGAGTAGGTAGATTGATTTTACGTACTCGCATCATGAATAGTCATAGAAATTACAACATGGATAAGCCTTTTTTTCGGAATTTCATTTTGGTACATACGGGATTGAATCAAATATTGTGAAAGTAAGGATTTTTAAACTAGGTACTACATTAGAAATTTATATGAATGCAATAGATAAACATTTAAAATTGTTTTTTTCTTACTGTAGAAGGCCGATCACCTATATATTATTAAAAAGACAGCAAAAAGGTTATACATTTCTTATTCATATTGATGTATTCTTTATTCTACACATTACTACATTTGAAATTAATTACAAAATCCGGGATTCAGTCCCGGAGGCATATCCGTACTAATATATACGTGCCAGTTCATTGATCCCATTTCAATCTACCTACTCCGACCTCTAATAATAACAGATAAGTTATATAGAAGAATACATCAATTAGTCATTCCACGTATGTCCCACGTATATTTCTTCATATATTAATGAAAGTAAAGCTTCCATCACACTGGCAAAAATGTCAAAAAAATGTCTACTTTTATGTTTTATTTCTTGGTGGAGAAATCATCAAATAATTTCTCCCGCTCTGGGCGCGCTGGAGGACGTGTCTTTTACTGAATAAAATGCACCCGTGTTCCTTCAGTTGCCTGTGCCAGGACCACGATAACTTTTTCGTACTTATCCGTGACCTTTTAATTTTTGCTAACATCTCTTTGAGGCGTGTGTGGAACACAACGCGCCGTCGACCTATACCCTCTCGCTCCATACCATGGCCTGGACCACCTGGATTGCCACCGCCGATGGCCTCCACGATACAGGGGTGCTTTGCCCAGGCATGGCGCACCTCCATCGTATTTGTGCAAATATACTGAGCTTAATTTTTGTACAAAATATTGAATGGTTTTACACAAAAATATTGCCTAACATTTCAGTGTCGATTAAACATTTCACGTTGGAAGGACAGCGTTTTGCGTTGTATTCAGTCATAGCTGCCTATGTCACTTTATGGCGATCCGGAGGTTGCAACTTATACCGGATGACATTTTTTACCATCTCGATCTTTATATGGTGTGTTGTGTAACTAGAATAGAAGGCAGGAAGGCCTTCAGATTTATCGTAGGTGACTAAACGAGCGCGGGACGCGGGCGGACGGGGATGCGTGTGCGGCTCGTGCGCCTGTGAAAGATCAATGAGGACCTATCAGCCGGCTTCAAAGGGTAGGACCGCGCTACGAAATGCCGCGCATTGAGTAGGGTGATTTGAGTTTCGATAGGTTTTTAATTGTTTTTTTTTTTCCAAATTTCTGTTTTTGTTGTTCTAGTATGAAAATGTTACTTTAAATGTGTAGTTTTTATTGCTATTCAATTTCATTACATGTTATTCAAAAATAAAAATTTCTGTGCCAAATGCTTCTACTCCGTTCACCTATTACCCCCATTTTTTTTCAAGACGTTAAAAAATGTCACCCGGTATATTTTCAACTATGCGATGAGTGCAGCGTTTATGGAGACTTAAAAAGAAGAAAAGAAGTATGGCCGTCAGGATTTAATTGAAAAATCATCGTAACCTTCTTCGTAAATTTACTCTGAAATATTTACTTCGTAAAAAAATCCTGAGGTTTTTGAGCAAAAAAAAAAAAAAAAAAATTTAAGCTTTACAAAATATTGAATATCCTTTTTTCTGCACAATATTTCTCTCCACACTCTAAATATATTTTCCCAAAACGACATCTTCAAAAATCCGTGCAAATTTTTTGCCAGTGTGAAGGACGCTTATAACATAAAGGAGGTATTTATCATCATTAACAGTAACCGAGTCGGTATACAAAGATTATTAGATTTATTAACACGCAAAGGTCAGTTGGCTTAACGAACACGTGATGTCACGGTTAGACTTACGACTAATGATCACGCGATTTGTATGTGAGGGAGGGCAGAATTAGTGGTATTTTTTCCCTTAATTAGGAAGATATTGCGTAGATATTGTTGGTTTTATTTGTAATAGTTATACAGTCTGTATCAGAAAGCTGTGGTCATATGTAACAGTGTGGCTGTGTGGCACAGACTATCAAACTGAACAAATTTTCTGCATGGGACCATTATCATCATTTCCTATTTTGTTGCGGTGGGCCCCGGTATTTTACATAGAGCGACCGTCTATCCGATTTTCTTTACTTATTTGCACTTAGAAAAAAAGGAGTGTGTGCGTAAGACCACACGATAGAAGTAAATACTTAGGATTAAAGCGGAGTATACCTACGCGATTTAGCGTCACCGCCTAACTGGAGGCGAGTATTTCCGATTCAGCTTCACCAACCATCTGGAACCGCGTATACCCAATTTAGCGTCACCGACCGACTGGAGCCGAATATATCCGATTCACAGTCATCGTCCGACTGGAGCCGAGTATATCCGATTTAGCGTCACCAATCCGAACGCAACAATTCAATGTCGTTCAATGTTTATGAAGAGTGCAAAGCGTGCCTTAAGTTTTCACTTAAAAATGCACTTGAAGGTATGTAGTTATGTCGCGAGATTGTTCGAAAGAGATACCGTGACCCTGGCACATGGGCAACTGAAGGAACACGGGTGGGTTTTAGTCAGTAAAAGTCTGACACGCCCTCCCGCTCCGCCCAGAGCGGGAGAAGTCATTTGATGATTTCCCATCCAAAAAAAAAGGATGTAGTTATCCTTATAACTAGCAATGAACTAGCCCTAGAACTTACAACTAGTATGAACGTAGCCCTAGAACTTATAACTAGCATGCAACTAGCCCTAGGACTTATAACTAGCATGAAACTAGCCCTAGAACTTTTAAATAGCATGCATCTAGCCCTAGGACTTATAACTAGCATGAAACTAGCCCTAGAACTTATAACTAGCATGAAACTAGCCCTAGAACTTATAACTAGCATGAAACTAGCCCTAGAACTTATAACTAGCAAGCAACTAGCCCTAGAATGTATAACTAGCATGAAACTAGCCCTAGAACTTATAACTAGCAAGCAGCTAGACCTAGGACTTATATCTATCCTGAAACTAGCCCTAGAACTTATAATTAGCAAGCTACTAGCCCTAGAACTTATAACTAGCATGGAACTAGCCCTAGAACTTATAACAAGCAAGCAACTAGCCCTAGAACTTATAACTAGCATGAAACTAGCCCTAGAACTTATAACTAGCAAGCAACTAGCCCTAAAACTTATAACTAGCATGAAACTAGCCCTAGAACTTGTAACTAGCATGCAACTAGTCCTAGCATGAGAGCGCTACGATAACGTAACGTAAATTCAGACGATTATTGAATCCGAAATACAGACGGCAGCACATCAAGCTATCCGAAACTGTCAAATACTCCCAATCAACCATGAACCTAAAGGTTAAGCGATAAAGTTGAAACCTATTAAAGAAATTTGAAAGATTTTAGTAGCTTTATGCGCTGGCGTCTGTACAACGATAAATACTGAAGAATGTTGGTGGTCGAAAGGTTAATGTGGGTGCATCTGTAGTGCACCTATATTTCGGACAGGCCTATCGACGCACATTGGGCACAAATCCCAATTCCGGGATGCTACTGAAGAGAGAAGAGAAATTTCAGATGGAAAAACCTAAAAACACTTTGCTCGACCTGGGAATAGAACCTCATGTTAAAAAAAAAAGAAAATAAATAAATAAATAATGTAGTAAATAAATAAATAAATAAATGTTCAGCAGTTGCGCCTGAAACCAGTAGAACAAAGAGATAGTAAATATTAGAAATAAAATACAATTTATCAATTATGCACAGTTAGGTATCAGAAAAACCCACGAAATTTTAAAATAACCTTAAAATAAACATACCCGCATAGCAACTCATTCCCTACCCCAAATAATCACAAACATTTTTTTCCCATCAAAGGAGAAAAATAAAAATAAACATGACATTTTGAGTTGACAAGGGTAGGAAACTTTGGACATCTGCTTCACCTGAGGCGGATCTCGGTTAAGCTATGAGCGATCGATTCAGGGGGATACGATTGCTATGAAATTTAAGGTATAAAGAGAAATAAATGTGAAATTTATTAGGTACCTATTTGCCATTTCAGTTGCAAGTTCTGTTTAACAATATTGGAAAAAAAAAACCGAAGTTGCTTTTTAAACGTTAGTTATTCTTTTTATGTCCGAGTAATTTTCATAATTGATATTAAAATGGACAGTTTACTTTAACAATTATAATATAACAAATTTAATTATTGAGCATAATATTTATTCAACATTGCAGTATTTTAGGCAGCCTCATATTCTTTTGAATCATAACAAAAACAAAGTATTATGACCAACAGATGATACTTAAACTAATTTACTTAATTGGCAAAAGCTGCTCACAATTATTGTACCTATATTTGTTCGCCAAATGGCAAAACGTAGAGAAACTTTAATACATATTAACAATTGCAACCGACTGCGAAATAATAATAATATTCCACAACTATCACACAACGCCATCTAGTCCCAAGCTAAGCAGAGGTTGTGTTATGGGTACTAGACAACTGATAAACATACTTATATATTTCTAAATACATACATATTATAGATAAATTACACCCAGACACAGAACAAATGATCGTGCTCATCACACAAACATTTGTCCTGGGTGGGAATCGAACCCACGACCTCCGGCATAGCAGTCAGGGTCGCTAACCACTAGACCAACAGGTCTGTCATTCAGAAATCCTTGCAAAGAAAAATAATTTTAAAATGAATTAAATTGAAGGCCCACAATACCTCTTAAATATGACAAGTTGTCTATTCTGTACCGTTTAATATTATCATTAATCTGTCTACTTTAAAACATGGCCAGGATAATGAGTATCTCATCCACTTTTCGTTCATCCACCGCCCGGTTCTTTATTAAAATGAAAATGCGTAAATTATGACAAGGTAAGCCTTGGCGTCCTTCGGTACCAATTTACAAGTAACCGTATATTGGGTTTAAACGCAATCTTTTTTCTTTATTTACGGCAGATTTTGTGCTAAAATATCGCAGGACTGACCAAGGGTAGAGGGAATATTGTAGCTGTTATCTCCGGGAGTAGGGGCACCGTTGATTATGTATTCAATGGTATTAGGGAGGTACCTTGTGAAGGCTTCAGGAATCCGCTGGATGCGGGAATTACAAAACCGGTCGAAGTTGCGAGTTTGGGGAGGTTTATGTCCAGCAGTGGACGTCTTTTGGCAGAAATTATGGTGATGAAGGAGATAGTTGTCAGTTTGGTGAACGGAAAACTAAACGCGCAATTATGTGCATTTCTCAGTCATTCGAAAGGCTTCTGTTTCGCATTGAATATAAATCAATGTTATCGAAGAAGTCCTCTTAACGCTGTTCACATATCCGAATTCTCCACATAAAACGAAAGTTTTAAAACTCAGTTCTGCGACTGCTATTTGATTTCGGGGGCGAGGCAGGTCTGGTAATCGAAAATCCATAATTTTTGACATGATATCTAGTTCTTCCTTCAAAATTCGCACAGTGAAAACTATGACAACCTCAAATCCAATCATTAAAGCCAATTCAATCACAATGGAAAAAAAAATTCTTAGAAATTTATGAGGTATATGTGAAGTTTGATATTATTGTGTGTATTACTATTACCAGAGGTTTCCAACAAGATGTTCTGTTCGTACATAGATAAAATAATACCATACACGCTCCGCTTACCACTGTATCCTCACCCTAATTCCTAAGTCCATCTGAACCGAACCAGTCCGATAACACCACTTCGATCATGATTCCTATTGGACACATAAACTATACAGGGTGTCCCATAGAAATATCCTTCCTTCAGAGACCCGGTATAAATTCAGGGATTAAATTCAGAATATACGCAGTGGGATATCGTAAAACATGATTTTACGCGATTTCTGTAAATGGGCGACGATTTTTATTAGAATTGGATTGTATTGGATCTTTCTAGATATTTCGGGGTTCGGACTTTTTTAAGGGTTTTTATGCTTTTTCAGGAAAAATGGAATATGTAATTTGATATTCCTTTAAAGTAGGAATGTCTAGAGATAGCTTAGCTCCAGAATCGAGGGGTTATCAAATTGTTATTTTATATACTTGCTGTGATTCTGTTGCAGATTTTTGGTTCGTAAAGGTGACCTTTACACAAAAGGGGTTCCACCTAACAGGCCGACTATAAAGAACTCGAAAATACTGCATAAATTGTCAACCGCGTATCAAAGAAAGAATAAAAAGAAAAATATAGTATTTGGGACACATAAAGCACAAACACAACACTTGCACTATGAAAGCCATACTTACCTAATGCTACGGCATAAAAGTTTGTAGTTTTATGCCGTAGCATCAAGTGTCAAATGTTGTTGTCAACAATGTCAAATGCTTACCATTGATGTCCAAAAGGGTAATTGCGCAATGTACTATCAGTAGGAAAAGCTTTAATTTTGACAGAACCACAAAACTTATGGCGCTATTTACGTAGCCCTTCTAACGCTAGCCTACGGTATACGGCAGCTGAAATATGGAGAATTTTTTTCTTGGCAGTGGAAGACGTAGCTAAGCAGACACATTTTTAAACCTATGACAGAATTGATTAGCTATAAGCTTTCTAAATTGTGCGGATTCTGAATAATAGTGTGTATCAATTGAGGTGCAGTTTATTGTATTTTTACACGCTTTATATTAGCTTCACTT
Source organism: Aporophyla nigra (assembly GCA_947507805.1). Classification (NCBI taxonomy): domain Eukaryota; kingdom Metazoa; phylum Arthropoda; class Insecta; order Lepidoptera; family Noctuidae; genus Aporophyla; species Aporophyla nigra. The sequence goes on along the minus strand of OX382297.1, from coordinate 23,042,228 downwards.
GTATGTTTGTATGTATGTTTGTACGTTTGTTTATAACCGACTCCTTATAGCGCGATTTTGACCCACTTTAAACGACCAGATTTCATTCCAACTTTGCGCACCTGTCAAGGACCGATGACAATGCAATAATTTCATAAATTTGTGCCATTATCCTTGCCAGGGTTACCAGGACAGTAAAAAAATTGTCTTCAAAAACTACGCTGACATACGACTCAAAATTCGAAACACCCTAAAAAATAGTAAATAAATAATAGTTTAAAACAACTAAAAACACGCTTTCATTGAAAACCAAACTAAAAAGTACAAAATAATGGAAAAAAGCGTGGGGTGCTTTTTAAGGTATTTTTTATTGATATCAATTTCATTTTTTTTTTAATACATGCAGTGATGCAAAGATTGCAAAGAATTTCAAATTGATAATTCTGCGTGGTATTTGTTTAAAAAAAACTACGAGCCGTAGGCATCCGTATTAAACACACCGTGTTCCTAACACATTATTACTATGTATAAGCGGTTTGAAACGGTCTCGGAGCCGAGTATTGTCGCCATTAAAACCTCATTCGCTGCATAAAGGACGAAGCTGTATGCATTACCTACATACGAATCAGTGAGGGTTGGTTTGGTACGCATTTAACTACAGTCGTGTTTACGCTTCATAATCTACGGTTTAAAAGAAGGGGTGCAGTCGGCGATACAGAACGACGAATGACATATTTTCAAATACCTAGTTAATTATTAATTTATTTATTGCATTCCATACTGTGAACAGATGTTACAAAAAGGCTTAAAGCTAAGTACAAAATATGGACCCTGTAAGGGCACAATAAAACTATAAAAAGAATCTAGGTGTTTAAATTATTATAAAAAGCGAAATTAAATTAGGGTAAAATAAAGAAATTAATTACAATCATGTCAAGTTAATTATTAAATTGAGTTATGGTATGTCATTCTACTTAGGAAGAGAAAGGAACGGCAGAGGAAAGTCATGATAATATTAAAGTCATCAAGTAAAATAAAAAAAACTTTAGAGGTGTCAAGGGACACCCGGATGGAACAAAGTTCCTTTCCAGGATTCATAATAGTTATAATTTTTTAATTATTTATTATGTACAAAAAACCTGTATACACTCAACAAAAATATTCTCTCTCTCTCTCCCTATCTCCTTTTCTCTCTCTCTCCCTCTCTCTCTACCTCTCTCTCTCTACCTCGCTCTCTCTAACCCTCTCTCTCTCTCCCTCTCTCTCTCCCTCTCTCTCTCCATCTCTCTCTCTCCCTCTCTCCCTCTCTCTCTCTCTACCTCTCTCTCGCTCTCTACCTCTCCCACGCCGATGGCTAGTCTCCGTTGAGATTGGCCGCCGTGGCCGAAATTCGGTCTGGAGGACTATATTATTGAATAAATTAGGGTATGCGTAATCTTTCAATCCAAAAAGAATTTATCCGGAAAATGACTAGTGTTACCCACATAGCTTGCAGAGTTAGCAAGCTGTAGGCCAGTCGGGTCTCTCAAAGGAAAGTCCTTGAAACATACCTTGAGTTGAGGCTGCATATCAGCAAGCGAAGCATGCGACACTTTGCTACTAAGGAAGGCTAGGACGGGCTGGATGCGGAAGGTTGCCGAAAATCGAGTGTTGTACACAACTTGAGAGAGACTTACACATGTATGTACTGTGAGGCTCTAGCTTTCAGTTGTCCAATCAAGATAACATGTAAATTATTAGGTTTATATTTCAAGCGAACGTATTTACATCATGGCGGGGAGGTTGTTGCGACTCTTCTTTTTCCCAGCAAAAGCACTACTAGGAAGTGGTGTAGAGCGGGTATTTTTTGGAGGTTTTATGTTATTGTGCTGTTCGAAAAGTGCTGATTCTCAGCGTAATTTGAATAAATGGAACCTTTACATTACAGTCAGCGTCAAAAATATTGGTTCGAATAGACTGTTCAAAATGATCTCACCAACAAAGAAAATGATGATGACCAGAGGGGTAATTGCGGGACTTTTTATCGGTAGGAATTGGTTTAATATTTATAGTTAAACAACATTCATTGCGTTATTTACGTTCCTGAGCCGACAATTTATTCGAACAAATGACGCAATGGTTTAGAAATAATCTTCAAGCTCATTCAGATTCTGATAAATTGTGCGTTTCGCAATTAGGGTGCAGTATGTGTGTTTGTGGTATTGGTGTGGTGTAGTGTTCTCTCATAACTTTTTAACTCCTTACCGTAATTTTACAAATGAGTTATCGTCAGAAGAGTTTTAGTCGTCCGCTGGTTATAGGCTATGTGACGTCACAATAAATTGAGTATGGCACCCTCCACTGGACACAAAAAGTGATGAACTATTTTTATTTTTCAATTATGCTCTGTTTGCAAGCAAAATTTCACGGATATCGGTACTGAAGATTATGAAACAAGAAATTATTCTCATCTGTAAGCCGTGGTCGTATGGCACCTAAACAAAACATACTAACAGTGGTAAGCGAGCAAAAGCTTTAGGGCAAAGTGACATACGACCACAGCTTCAGATGAAAATATTTTCTAGTTTCTTACTCTTAGAGCGTGATTCTTCAGTAGTCGGGTTTTAGTTTTTTTATTAATGACTAGCTTTTGCCTATGACTCCGCCCGTGTGGATCTCGGAAATATTGTTGCCTTAGTTTCCAACCACATGCCTCAATTATAAATGTAATGATGTTTGCTTTGAAAGTGAAGAATCCCCTTTTTGAGCTTTTCGTAAGTAGAATTATCAAAAATGCTGAGACACGTATAATTTAATTTTTTCTCGTCAGGCTGAAACAAAATTTGAAAAACCTAGCTTCAAAACTGATGGACTTTCACACAAAATTCTACCCCCTATTTCACCCCTTTACGGAGGGAGTATCCTAAAATCCAAACTGAGCTGACGTTTCGTACTCATAATCTATCACTGTGCCAAATTTCGCTTCATGGGTCCAGTCGTTTTTGAGATTTCGTGATTCATCAGTGATTGAATGTAGTTATTTATTTTTTTACTATTATCAATCAAGAAAAACAGTTTACATGCATTTGTTTGAAACCGTGTTTTTCATTTCATTTTGTTGTACCGTGTGGTGCCGGACAGAAAGAATAACACTACAACATTTCTTCCTGTGGGTGTCGTAAAAGGCGACTAAGGGACTTACTAAAGAATGGGCAGCAGCGTTCTCTATGCATTTTACCACCATACTGCGATCGCCAACCCGCCTGCCAAACGTGGCGATTATGGCAAAGCCCCCCAAATTTGGGGAGGCCTAAGTCCAGCAGTGGACGTATTACGGCTAAAAAGATGATGTTTGAAACATAACACACAAACCAGCGCGGGCTTCACACGTTAGTCATATTTTCAAAACTTGATAAAGTCGTGGTTTCCTCTCTGACTACTTTGAGAAGAAAGACCAAAATTAACGCACAGGTCACAGTCTCTTTTTAAGTCCAGACGTAATCTTGGTCAGATCATATGAAAACCATGTAGATTGATATTTAAAATGGTCTTTTGAGAAGGGTTCTTCTCAAAAGACCATTTTAAATATCAATCTACATGGTTTGTGTGTGGCATTTCGCTTTTATATAATATATAGATAAGAACGTCACGCAAATGTTTGCGCCAGTTTGAACACCCGTATAATGCTTTACAAAACAAAATAACTGGAACAGCCCAATTTGCATTCTACAAAACCAAATCTGAAATCGAAGCATCTTCAAATAAAGATACAAATATCGGATACAAGCAATATGAGTGTCTACTTCAAGCGATACCAGTGTCCGAACAGATTTAAATAATGCCATACCAGTCTGGCAAGTGCCTTCCATTCGTTCAGTATTGAATTTACATTCTGCCTGTTTCGCTGGCAAAGTGCCACATTTCCCTGATGAGTTATGGCACTCATATTTGTCTTTTCTGACTTCTTTTTTCCAGGTCTTAGCCAAGGTTAGGTCTAGGTTTATTTTCGTTGAAAGGACATTAGTCTAGATAAAGAAAGAGATTATGGGGGTAAGCTATGGGTTTTGTCTGAGTAGTTGTAGTGTGACCATGTTACTTTGAGAGCAATGTAAGATGTGTGTGATACTTTTTGCTGAACTGGGCCCTTTTGGCACACTTGTTTCTTACATCGCACTTTACACTGTTTATTTTTCATCTACTGTTCATTGTGGCTCTTTGATTATATGCTAAATAAATGTATTTTCTTTTAATTTAGGAAATATAGGAAAATTCGTTGCATAATTCATATTCAGCCTATAATGTTGCCACTGCTGGGACACAGGCCTCTACTCTTCGAGAAAGAGTGGGCTACAATTTACCACGCGGGCCCAGTGTTACGCCTTCCGGTTGTCATTAACAGTCGTTATGGGTCGTCAAAAGCCTGAAAGTCTAACAACCAGATCCTAAGGGTTTTTGGTCACCCAGTAACTGAGTTGTGAAAATCAGATAAGCAGTTCCATGTCAATTACTCAGGTGCATCGAAAAGGCTAGGTGGATGATGAAGACTATATTACATTATTAGTAAAGTTAATATACTATACCTGCTTACTTATTAAGTTGAAGCGCATCACAATACATCTAAAAATAAAACCGGCCCCAATCTTGGTATAATATAGGAAATTACATCTACCAAAATGATCGTTACTCGAAGACTCATCTCCGAAAGGCTTCGAGACATTTCAAAGCGTTTCAGAAAATATCCCTTTTATCAAAATTCCTTACGATATCCTGAGAGTTAAGGTCAACTTAATCTACCATTTGAAGTTATAATGTACCCTAGTTATTATGGGTAACGGATTTCCGTGGGCGAACCCGACCCGAGTTTATTATAATTCCTTTGATGTTTTTTTTTTCTAGTTCCGGGGTTCATTTTGACGAAGGGGTTTTTCATTTGGTTTTTAGGGTGGAACTTTTTTGATGGCAAATAGTGGATTGTTTGAGTTTAGTTGCATTGAAACGAATTTTAGTATTGAAACGTTTTAGTGACTGTTGTCTCAAAACAAAAAAATAATAGCTTAAAAAAACTAAAAAAAACACGCTTCCATTGAAAACCAAACTAAAAAGTACAAAATAATGGAAAAAAAAGCCTGGGGTGCTTTTAAAGGTATTTTGTTATATCATAATAATATCAGGCACCTGCAGGCTGGTAGCAGCTGGATGAGAGTTGCCGAAAATCGAGCTAAATGGCGTGCAATTGGGGAGGCCTATGTCCAGCAGTGGACTGCTATAGGCTGATGATGATGATGACCCCACGCTTTTTTTTCCATTATTTTGTACTTTTTAGTTTGGTTTTCAATGGAAGCGTGTTTTTTTAGTTTTTTTTTAAGCTATTATTTATTTTTTAGGGTGTTTCGAATTTTGAGATGTATGTCAGCGTAGTTTGTGACGTATGTCAGCGTAGTTTGTGTCGTATATCAGCGTAGTTTGTGACGTATGTCAGCGTAGTTTTTGAAGACAGTTTTTTTGCTGTCCTGGTAACATTGGCAAGGATAATGGCACAAATTGATGAAATTATTGCATTGTCATCGGTCCTTGACAGGTGTGCAAAGTTTGAATGAAATCTGGTCGTTTAAAGTGGGTCAAAATCACGCTATAAGGAGTCGGTTACAAACAAACATACAAATATACAAACATACAAGTGAAGCTAATATAAAGCGTGTAAAAAGAAAAATAGTTTATAAAATTTAAACATGCTTAATGTGTGCTTGGTACGATTTGTAGTTTTCGGTTACGCATTATAATAATTTAATTAAAACAATTGGGGGAGCTTGGTCAGGGACAAAGTTCCTAACGCTTTTTCCTGAACTGTAAACGTACCTAAAGTTGTTAACTGTACCTTTAAATACTTCAATTTTATTTTGCCATTACTGTCGACTTCAGCACCCTCGAAAACAATGAAAACGACAACCATGATGAAAAATGTGAAAATTTACGCATTTAATTCATTTTGACTTCACCATTGACTTCAACGCCATCTCTCTGTTTTTTCTTTTTTTTATTATAAAAATAAAGTATCGCATAAAGAGAAAATAATTCTTATACGTGACAATTTCCACAATTTGACTCCAAGACGAGCTGCATTCTGAAAAATTCCAAAAATATCTACAGTCCTTCCATTACTTCTTTATTGTTTTCTAGAAGAAAATTGCATCCCAGTAGTAAAACAAGACTACAGAAAAATAAATTAAAATGCTGAGCAACGAAGGTAATAATTAAAACACAAAAACACAGAAAAGCGACACAAATTGAAAGGACAATAAAACTGTTAGTACTTTTAGCGACTGCAATTATCAGAGTCATATAATTTCATTGGAGTATAAATATTCAAAGTTAATTAAAGTAGTTAAGGGTGGAACTCAAACACACCCCTGCAATCTTAGCTCACGATCCGTGACCAATTTTTTAATTGAAATAAGCGTTCCCCGAAGCGTACCTGTGGTGTGCCTATTCTATTGTTTACTCGAAATATTTTATACTGATTTATGTTTCGTGAAAAAGTATTGTTTTAAGAAAAGTATTTAGTAGGTATACATACACAGGGGATTTAGCAAGACAGAATGCATAAATCACGGCTATGTTATAAATTAAATGCTTTTCTTTAAACAATACTTATTTAGTACTACTTTTTAACGTAAATTAAACTAAGTGACATTGAGCAATTTTTTTTCTGGGAAATGAATTTTATTGTTTATGTTAAAAATCGCGGACTCAGGCAAAATATTTTGCAACTGTACTAGAGTTATGGGAGTTTTTTAAAGTTATATTATAACATTTAAAAATTGTTTATGTGAACACAGAAAAAATATTTGCAAATTCGACAGTGTCCAGTACAAAAAATTATTACATTAAGTAGGTACCTAAATCGAGCTTGATAGGTAGCGATATAAAACAACAGGTACTCATAAACTAACGCCTTTTTCGCAGAAGCCAAGGCAGAAACTACAGAAAAACATCAGCTTACTTTTGCTACGTTTACGTTCATTCATCTGGACATACACGGATAAGCACTCCGATTGTGACTTTGAAACAAATTATTCAAAAAAAGAAAATAACATCACAAAAAAGAATACCTAGACAATTAAGTTAGCAGAATCTTTAGGTAGAATGGCTCACTTGTTTTATTTTATCGTTTGAATAAAATGAATGAACCAATAAGGAATCAAGCATCAACATAAAAATATTGAGTACCAACACTAACGTCTAAAAGCTCTATATTTCCATACTTTATCGCTAATGGTTTTCGGTACCTCAGCAACGTTTTGCTCAACTGCAAAGTGCACACAAATTAGCTATCAAACTCCGACATAAAGAACCTTTTACCTGTGCTAGCGACAACTAAATTCAATACCGAACAATTATCGAACGGAAAATCGCTTCGATAATAGTCCCCTAGTTGGAAACATTAATAGGGTTGTGCCAACTTCAGTTTTAGATTCCCTATCTTAATTACCTTTGGAGTTTCGTGTCACTACGTCTAAAGGAAAACGTTTAAGGAAAAGTGAATGTAAGTAAGGCCTTTAAGTATTTCTTTTGGGTAAATTTTTAAGCTGACTAGAAACTGAAATTTTTCGTGGATTACGGTAATGAATGTCTCTCTGAAATATTATAAATATCAAACGGTGTTTTTTTGGTATTTGCTGTTGCTTTCGTATAATTACTCTGGTAAATATATTTATTTTTAATCCCTTCTGAATATTGAGCTGATTCTGACTGGATGCTAATTCCAGTCATATTTAACCGAATTTCTATAATATAGTTATTATGGCGTTCATAATAATAGCCTGCCAGATTGAATTTCGCCTATGACAGCCAAAATCTGTGATAACTTACCATCGACGCGGGAGATATTATAGTGAACAAAATATGTGTGCGCACGTAGACACGGGTCCACTTTTTCTTTCCTCACTCTTATAGTCCGATGGAGGTAAATCAGGCGCAGGACCAACAGCTTATCGTGATTTCTGAGGCACGGGGCTGTTTATACAGGGTGTGGCGTAAGTAATGGTCCACCATTCAGGATTCGATGAACCAGATAGTTAACTATAACAATTAAAAATTTTAACCATTTTTACCCAAATTTTTTTTTAGAAAAATTGCTCTTGAACTTGATGGCGTATTAAAATTGGGGTTAAAATTAGAGAAGAACCAACTTTTTCTTCAAAAGAGCTGAATTTACATAAAAAAATCATAATTTATCATGATAGCTCTAGTATTCAGCAGTAATTAACAGAAATCAAAATGAAAAAATAATGTTTTTTGTTGAAACTACAAACAAATATGTAATAAAAGGTAGAAATTTCGTAAATAAAAGACAAAAATGAAATATTTTCGGAACCCTTGGGTAAAAATGTTTAAAATTTTTAATTGTTATAGTAAATTATCTGGTTCATCGAATCCTGAACGGTGGACCACTACTTACGCCACACCCTGTATAGTAGAGTATTCAAAGTAAAATATAGTCGAACTCAACATATTTAAGACAAAGAAAGGTAAATACCAAAGAATAAGAAAGAATATAAGATGGTGTTAGTTTCTGTAAAACAAAACAGTAGAAAGTTTTTGTGAAAATATAATAATAACTAGATAAAGCCTCAAACTTACTTCAGGAGGCTTTCATTGAGCGACTGTGTCAAGGGCTTGATTCAGAATGCTCCTGGACATGGTACGCATAGTCCAGCATGAATAGTCTTGAACTCTGCTCCTCATGCCGATGGGCCACTATCTATATCTATACTAATATTATAAAGCTGAAGAGTTTGTTTGTTTGTTTGATTGAACGCGTTAATCTCAGGAACTACTGGTCCGAATCAAAACAATCTTTTTGTATTGGATAGCCTATTTATCCAGAAAGGTTACTATAGAACATTACGCTATAACTAAGAAAAGCGGAGCAGTAATGAAAAATGTTGCAAAAACGTGGAAAATCGCACGGGTAGGCGATTCGACGCGACGGGAAGGGTCGGGGGAACAAAAAATTTAACGCGGACGAAGTCGCGGGCAGAAGCTAGTTTTATATATTTTCAAATGTTTTTGTATGATTGTTTTAAAAATATACTTGATATGAAAGAAAAAATAATAATAAGTAAGCTCTAAATTATTCTCTATTTCTCGTAAAAGAGATCCCGCAGCGCCTCCGTATGTGGTCGTTAATCCACAGGATTCTCATAATAATATATTATTAAGCCTACGAGCTACGTGTTTGCCGGAACAATGAGGTCATTACCAAACTATCCCTAATTAGTGTACAGCTACGTAGTTCGTTACCTGGGATAATTATGTCAGAAATGGCTGCCTACGTACGACGCGACGGTGTGAAACTCATGAATTTCGAAATATATTATTAGTTTCTGGAGAGTTTTCGACAAATATTACTGGTATGTTTACGAATGGCTTTTTTAAAACATAAATTAATTTTTCTTTGTTTATAAATAAACAACACAATTTTTTGTATTTTTTTTGTATTCAACAGTATATTTTTGTTTGTCATTAAAAACAAGAAGCATTGACGAAGCCCTGCCATATACATTTGCAGAGCAGGTGATGAGTAGGACACGTCAATATGAGAGCTTATGCTCTTTTGCTTGATCACGTCTGACGTAAAGCGATGGATGAGGTCTATGATGGAACCGGTGTAACCAGAAGATGCCTGTTCACACTTGCTTTGACGGCAGACGGGTTATTATAGCACACACAATACAAAACCGCATTCCACTTTTCTTCTTGACTAATATCAAACTTGCTATAAGCGTATATGGCAACTCCCCTTAGAAAACCAGCTTAGAAGTTGCATATGTAGTGAGCAAGTGACCATTGTCCATCATTGTCTAGATAGACGAAGTGAAATTCTATCAGCAACAAGAATGATCGATCAGTCAAAAATATTAGACTGATGTAACCTACCGAAAAGCTGTGTCAATTCTGTTTAAAGTCTTTGTATACATACGAAACGCTTTGAAAGCGCTTGCCACTTGTCTAGTCCCTCTTTTTACCCTTCAATGGGACAATTACAAGTCTTTCAATCTCCCTCCATCCTCCATTCCTCTCACCGCCGGTCATTAGGTCGCAGCCCTATGGTACGTCATTACAGCTCGTTGCCCGCACTAATTGAATCAGAAACGGTTCTCACCGCGAGTAGTGCGCCGCGAACCTTTGAGCTTGATATTTGTTGCGTATGTGAAGTTGGTAGTATGGTACTTAGACCAGAGGCCCTAGTACGTGTGACGTAAATGTAGTGGAAAAACCATAATTGAATTGAAAAGACAATTATCAAATACATTTTTGCGACAAGAACTAGTGTATATTTTTATCAAATTTAACTAACTTCTGCCAGCGACTTCGTCCGCGTCAGATTTTTGCTCTCCTAACCCTTCCCGTCGCATCGAATTACCTGCCAGTTTTCGTCCATTTTTCGTTGCTGCTTCGCTCCTTTTGACTGTAGCGTGATGTTATATAGCCTTTCTCAATAAATAGGCTACCCAACACAATAATTTCAATTCGGACCAGTTGTTCCTGAGATTACTGCGTTCAACCAAACAAACAAACTCTTCACCTCTATAGCACCTATACAAGATGCAGTTTTGAACCTGCAAAACATTTCAGGCGGTTGTTATGAGACTCGTAAATAATCATATAACAATACGATACCAAGTCAATAATCAATACTACTTTTTATTTTAGATTTTTCAATTTTATTGTTTTTCAGAATAACTCTGGAAATGTCGGTTGCGTTTGTTTGTGTATGTGAAAGCGCAGTTTAAGGACACGTACAGACTGGCCGCGTTTAAAAAAGGGTGTTCACACTTACCAATTTCCGTAAATAAGAATAAAATGAAAAAAATATATAATAATATATATATAATGTCTATTTTATTGTTGATTCGGGTCGAGCATCGCTAACATAATTACCTCCTGAAATGTTTTGCAGATCCAAAACTGCACCTTGTATCGTATAGATAAACTAGTTTTTGCCAGCGACTGCGCTCACTTATTATATAGACAAGGGAATCGACTTTGTTTTATACTGTGTAAAAAAACTGAATTACCGATACCTATTTTACTACAAATTAAAATTACTATTTAACAAGATCTCATTATCAGGGTGTGGCAACCTGCAATAAATTTGAATATAATACCTTAAATAAAATCGACCGTGATGTAGCCCCTTTTTGTTCGTGTCGGGAAAGCTGCCTAAGGGATTATGTCAAGTATATCACAATCGTTTTCTGTGGCGGTCGATTAGGAAGCCATGTGAGCAGGGTAAAGGTTTCGGCTTAAATTAATTAATTTTTATATTTTTACTAGCTTTTTCCAGCGGCTTCGCCCGCGTGGAGGTCGGAAATTATCCCGCGGGAACATACTACCGAGATAAAAAGTACCCTATGTGTTATTCCAGGTTATAAACTATCTGTTCGCCAAATTTTATCTAAATCGGGTCAGTAGTTTTTGCTTGAAAGAGGAACAAACATCCATACATCCATACACACAAACTTTCGCGTTTATAATATTAAGTAGGATTACGGAAGCTTTTGTCGCTTGCACAGGTATAATTTTAAGCGAGTGGCGAATTACTGACCCATCCAATACTCAGTAAAAATTCGGTGAATCTTATCAGACCGTGTCCTACTTGCTGGAGTGCCCTAAGTGTCGATTACCTGTACTTATGATGAGCTAAAGAAAGCCACTGATGCAGCGAATAACGTGACCAAGTTTTGGGTTCGAACAAACAAGAGACACAGAGGAGTATTATCGACACGAAAAAAGATGACGAGAAGACCTTAAGGTACTTAACATTTTCATTCGTAGACTATACAGGATAAGTTTTTATTCAGTTCGTAAATTTTAACCATGAATTCATCATATGATTCTAGACCCCATGCGCAGAAATTTTTCGTTGGTTGTACAAAAAAAATCAGCAGTTTCATAAAAAAATGCAATACCTACGGGGTCAAAATGTATGGAACACCAGTTTTTTTTTTTTTTTTTTTTGTATAACCGACGAAAATTTTCTACGCTCGGGAGTCTAGAATGATATGCTGAGTTCATGGTTACAGTTTGCGCACTAGATAAAAACTGATCCTGTATATAGCAGCCTGTATGCTATTTCTTATGGAGATATTTTACTTCATTATCTGCCTAGCCTTTTCACAAGTATATTGGGGTCAGTGTCCAGTCTAACCGGATGCAGCTGAAAACCAATATTTTACATGGAGCGTCTGCCTACCTGACCTCCACAACACACTTACTGGGTAATACGATACCCCTTGGTAAGACTGGTTGTCAGACTTTCGGGCTCCTGACGGCTCGTAACGACTGTCTAAGATCTATAAATGACAGCCGGGACCAACGACTAGACGAGCTTTCTTAGGCATGCAGGGTCTTGGTATGTAAAGATGGCCACCCATCCACGAACCAACAGCGGCAGGCGTCGCTTAACTTCATCGATAGATGAGAAGTAAAAGTAATACCACACAACAACAACACATTTTACTTCTTCAAATAAATTGGGTATTAAGTTAGTGGTAGGTGGTTAGTGGTCATTTTTAACAAAATTTTCTGGAAACGGTAAAAAAGTGAAACAGACTGCATCCTCCCAGTTCGTTAACTGCAAGAAGTGCCATTCTTTGCCTTCTATTTGTTGCATGTTTAATTCGTTTAGCAGTTCATTAGCTTTGTTTGTGGTTGAATTAGATTGCTCTTTTAGATCCGTGGTCTGTTGGCTTGCCTGTTTGTGAATTACAAGGCTGGGGTAGTTTTGATTAAAAATATAAGTAGATAATACGTTACTTAACTAATTTTAACGTTCAGAATGTTTCATCGGGCTTCATATAATATCAAGCATGTGGTAAAAATAATAATCTTGTAATTTATTAGATAAAAGGTATGAAAAATGTTATCAACCTAAGAAATTACATATTTCTATGTCAAAAGGGTACTTCTTCGGTTTAAAGAATTTATTTCCCATAAGAACTTACAGTCCACTTATAATGAGATACAAAGTAATATGGTAATACAGTACAATACAGTTTCCTCTAGCTAGAGTGTTAGAAGATACAATTTACACAAATGTTTCTTAAGCTTGGTTTTAAATGTGTTTATGTTATCGCATTCTTTTATGTCGGCCGGCAAATCATTGTACAACACAACTGTGCACCTTCGGACAATATGGTTTTTTTACCGTAATTAGTGCGTACGCTGATAACTTCAAGTTTATGTTTGTATCTATTTCTCAGGTTATATGATATCGTTTTTTTTTTAGCTGTTTGTTGGTTTGTATTGAGTTAGTGGTTATGTTATTCACAAGAATGCCGTTCCCGAATCCTGTTTTTTCGTAAACCTTCTTTGTAGGAGTGAGATAGTGATAATGGAACAGAGTTTTAATTATTTTATTTTGAACTCTTTGAAGTGAATTTAAATTAGTTACTGCTGCGGATCCCCACATCTCAATTAAGTATTCTAAATGCGATTTGACTAACGAATTATAAATTAAAATGCGTACTTTGTGTGGAATACAGTTTGCTACTTCCCGTAAGGCTCCCAATAATGATGTTAATTTATTTCGCAGGTGGTCAATGTGTAATTTCCATGTTAGTTTTTCGTCTAACCTTAAGCCAAGATATTTTTCGTTGGTTGATCGCTTGATTATTTCGTTATTTATTTTGAGAGGCGCAAAGTCCGGTATAGGCTTATTTTTAGTGGTAAAAATTATAAATGAAGATTTCGATGTATTAATTGTCAGTAGGTTTTAGCCACTCGTTTAATATTTCAAGGTCATGTTGAGCGTCCTTAATAATGTTATGAGTTGATTTGTCGAAGTAAAAGAGACAGGTGTCGTCTGCATATAGTGTTAGGTTCCCGGTTAACCCTATTTTATTAATATTGTTAATGTAGATTAGGAAAAGCAATGGACTTATAATTGAACCTTGGGGGCAGCCGTATGAAATATTTTGGACCGAGCCAGATTGAAAATTTCCTGGAAAAAAAAAGAAATATATGCCGTCAATTATACTAATGTATATTTTCGGGAATAAGTTGCTCGGCTTTGTTCGAATTGTGCCGAATCAATACCGAAATTATTCAAGGAGGATAGATGAAATGAATTGATTGATAATTCAGTAAATAAGACATCTGAAAAACACAAACACATTTAATAAAATATTATATGTACTCGACATGCAATATTTTCTATCTGAGAAAAATTGGCGGGACAAAGTCCTCCATCCGTTGATTATTACCAATCGTCAGATATCTTGACAAATCTAAGAAAGTTATCTAAAATAACATACTATATCATAACGCCATCTTTCTCGGAAGGGTTGGTCAGAGGTGTAGCTATAGTACACCCCTATAGTAGTGCTATTTACTGAGCATACATTCAAATTCCGGGCTGCTACTGAAAAATTGCAAATAGAAAACTAGAATAACACTTAGCCCGAACAATCTCATGCTCAGCAATCCTTGCGACTGTACCAAAGACGCACTAGACCAACGAAGCAGTCAAAAATGTATCTAATTTATCTAAATACTCGAAACATAATGCAACGCAACGAAAATACGCCGTTGTTAAGTAAGTTCAATCACTTTATCACTACGTAAGTGGTTCGCAAAACTACAATGTCATCAATAAGACAATCATTTTCTTTTGCACGCAGTGCGGCGTATGACACGAGACATAGAACTAAATGGAACCTAGTGTGATCCGTAGGTAGTTGATTTTCATGTGGATTACTTTATTTCGTCTATGGTATAAAAACTTTTGTACAAAAAAAAAACAACCGACTTCCTTAAAATCACTACAAAGTGAAAAATAACTTTAATTTCGGAAGTCGGTGTCTTAGGATCTGTATTTATGGTTTTTTTGACACCGACTTTCGAAATTAAAGTTATTTTTCACTTTGTAGTGATTTTAAGGAAGTCGGTTGTTTTTTTTTTTGTAAAAAAGTTTTTATTTTTACATTTTTAGTTGTAGTATACACCCTGCACTAATTCCAAACAAACAATGCATATTTATGCGATAGCAGAAATCGTAGTTGATTTGCTGTCATTTTTTAAAGAGTTCCGGTGTCTGTCTCCCGATCTCATCATCAGATCTATATGAAAATTATATGGGACCATTTCGAAATAAACCCCTTTCGAACAAAAAAAGAATTTTGCAAATACGTCTATATATGACGGAGTTTTGGCCGAACATACATTAAAAAAAAAACATATAAACATCCGAATTGAGAACCTCCTCCTTTTTGAAGTAGGTTAAAAAGAGCATTTAACCCTTTATAGGACGGCTCATACAAAGTGGCCAGTAAACTGGACAGTCATTTCAAGATACCTAGGACCTTGAAGTGGACGGTCACTTCTTCAATATTCACTGTTCAGTTTACTGGTCTGTTCATACGATCCGTCAGGACGGTAAACAGTGAAGAGTGAAGAAGTGACCGTCCACTTCAAGGTCCTAGGTACCTTGGAATGACTGTCCAGTTTACTGGCTACTTTATATGAGCCGCTCTATAAAGGGTCTATGATGCTGAAAGAAGTTTGTAGATCAGCTAGAGCCAAATACTACTAAATCGAATGTGCCGTCCCAAACATCTGTGTAGCAACCTTTATTTAATTACTACCCACCCTGCAACTGGTCATCGTTTGATCTTTATAATAGAGATTTCGTTGCCATGGCAACCTTATAGCTAACATTCAGAAACTTTCCAAACAAGATGCATAAAGCCCCTTCAGATTTAACGGATGACCTGTCATAAGAATTTCAGTTATATTTCTTTGAACGATTTCTTTACGGGTGTATGGAGGTACGATGGTCATCTTTACTTCGAGAACGATTTTATTATGAGAAATTATTGGAATTCCAAGTAAGGAGTCAAAGGGTTTTTGAGAATTTATATTATACTAACTGACCGTACAGACGTTGTCCTGTTTCCTAGAACTCGATAGCAGCTCCATCTGTCGGGCTGATTTGTGAATCTAAACCATCCAGGGTGCCACCCAAACGCATACAAAAAAAAAAAAAACAAATCGGTCCATCCGTTTAGGAGGAGTTCAGTGACATACACACGTACAGTAGAATTAAATATACAGGAAGATTTTTTAGTCACCGTCAAAAAATTTTCTAGGGATTAGGTATCATTCAATAAATCCATTTTTGAAAAAAAAAATGATACATAAAATTTTCATTTTAAATCATTTTCTCGAAAGTATTATCCGCTCTGCGTGGTCACTAAGTTAAACGTTAATAATATATTACTACACTTGCCGCCCGTGAGAGTATGAAAGGAAAATTTGCAACGTTGTTTATTATTGTTTTCAATTAATTTCGGCGGCGCGCGGGGTGGGCCGCCGAAATTAATACCTAGCGCGGTGCATACGCACTAGGTAATAACCCGCACTATTACCTAGCGCGCGGCGGTGTCCAGAATCATCAACTTTTTATAGATAACTTTGTGATGTGATATCTCAATATTTTTGTATTGAGTGATACTAAAAGAAAAAACACGTAATAAATGATTTTCGCAAAATATTAATCTATACACATAAATAAAATTGGAGTGTCTGTTTTTAATATTAAAATAACCACTTTTTACTAACTGTATATGGATGTATACACGATACATATACCAAAACAACATTTTTTACAATTTTTGTCTGTCTGTCTGTCTGTTTGTTCCCGCTAATCTCTGAAATGGCTGGACCGATTTTGACGGGACTTTCACTGGCAGATAGCTGATATAACAAGGAGTAACTTAGGCTACTTTTATTTTAGAAAGATTCTTTTATTTTAGAAAAAAATAACTGTCTTCGAAAACTACGCTGACAGACGTCTCAAAATTCGAAAAACCCTGGCTGAATCCTACGAAATAGATCAAAATAATGTACTACAGTATTGTACACCTTAAAAAGGCTTACAAAAATTTCCTCAATGGTATATGTCTATCTCTTAGGAATAACCCACAATAACCATTTTTTATCTTTTACTTTTTACGAGAAATAAGGGCTTATTTACGAAGCGATTTTAAGCAATACAGCATTAATCCTTATCCAATTAAGTACCTTAAATACATTGTGCATTTAATATAGATCAATATGGCCCTTTACAGCATGTTATTTAAATGAATATCTTAGAAGATATTAGAGATTTAAAAAGCGGGCGCAGAGTGTGTTGGCAGCTGCCGGGTAGTACAGGATAAGTAGGATTGTAATTCATTTTACTTTGGCTTCATAGTAATTGCGAATATCACGTGTGTTCATTATACTCAAAATAAACCTAATAGTATTATTCCAAGTAAGAGACCGCGAAATGGCTTAGATGTTTAAATTTTTGGATGTTTGTTTCTCAATGATGCAAAGACGGCCAAACGGATTGAGATCGAATTTGGCACAAAGATATATTATATCATGGATACGTAACAGATAGGATACCTACTTTATCCCGGTAGTAGGTTCCCGGGTGATATTTTCCGACAGCTATACGGGCCAAGCCACTGGCAAAAGTACTATTCCTATAATTATGTTCGGTGTCTGGTAAATGATTGAGTGTCTGATAGGTAAAATAGGAGCGTTAAGAAAAACCAGGAAGACTTATATTCAACTAAACCAAGCCCTATGTCGCAGTCTTCTTACTCTGAATATTATAACTTTTATTTTAAAAACACCAACACATGATGTTCTCATAAACTATGAATCCTAAGTAATATGAGTTATAATCCTACTACTAATAATATTATATATGTGAAAATATGTATGATTGGGTGTTTGTTTCTCAATCACGCAAAAATGGCTGAATGGATCTGAATCGAAAATAGCACACAGAGTCTATATTACCTATATAACCTGGAATAACACATTCTTATCGCGGTAGTACGTCCTCTTGCAATAATTTCCGACATCCACGCGGGCGAAGCCGCGGGCAAAAGCTAGTATATCATAATTTGGAAGGTGACTAAAAAATCTTCCTGTAGAATGATATGCGACAGAGAATTTCGAAGAAACGTTATTGTTCATAACTATAATCAGTGTAAATCAATCAATGTTCCCACAGATCTCCTCTTTTAAGAGGGCCTAGCATAATCAGTCTATATTGATCCCATTGTTGGGATACAGGCCTCCTTTCTGCGAGAGTGGGCCATAATCTACCAGGACCAGTGCGGATTGGTAGATGTCAGATTTCTTCGAATTTTTGGTTCTAGGATATGCCACTTTTGCATGAAGGTTTCCATCACTGTTATGAGAGCAGAGGTAAAGAAATTCTTTAAAGAAAGTAAAGTACCTGCCTTCGTTCAAACCTACGAACTTTTAAGCTGGGGCCGTTAGCACTAGGCCACCATTGCTCCTGTTTAGAGAAGAACTGGGCCATAATCCACCACGCGGACCTAGTGCAGGTTGATGCAACTGTGCGCTCTTTGATAAATCATGATTTATGACGACAATTTATTTTTTGTTCGTTTCTTATCACGCCAAAAGAAGAAAGCCGTGCCAATTAATTCGGACTATTTCGGCCAAGCTAAAATAAACCTTATATCATCCACCGAAAGCAATGATTTATGAAGACAAATCATAAAACAACAGTGGATGAGTGAATGAGGGGACAGGACGTACAGATATAAATCAGGCTCGCGCCGGAACTCCGATCCGATGATGTGATTATAGGAAAGCTTATATGAAGGATATACGGGACACAGAATAGATGGTTACAGAAGGCTAGCTCTGACAACAAGCATACATACTACACGTATTCTGTGTTCCAAAACCATTTGGTGAGAATGTAAACAACTGGGCCGTAAACGTAACCCCAATTTTTAAGTTCCACAATTAAGTGTTCTGATTTGGTTTTTTGAATATTAAACCCATCACTTTATAGGTGTTTTTCATTTTATAGTGGAGTAAAATTTTAAATAACCTCAATTTTCGTCTAGTCCTAGAGTTTTAAATATCAGCATAATAATATTAGTCTTACAATAAATTGTTGAATAAAGTGCTAAGATACATAGAAAGCTGTAACTTTCTTAAAACAAAACAATGAGTTTCTACTTCCTTTAAGTTAGTTATTACGTAACAAATTAACCTAAACACGATTGGTTTACACCTTGACCAAACTATTTTGGAACAGATTATAGAGGCGTACTTACGGAGTTTACAAACGATGCCGAACAAATGACAGTCACTAGACCGCTTGAAGTCGCTGTACTGCATAGACGCGTGTTTATGTCGGCGTGGGTTTTTTACTTTTTTATGGACCAGTCCTTCTGTACTAATCTTTTCTGTGTACGGGGTATATTCTCGTAGTGAACGTTGTTGATACAACGGTAACACGGGAAATGGAGCTATCCGCCGGAAGTGTTACATATTTTCTTTTTTTTTGCCATGTCCGGGATATAGGATGAAAATAATTGTAGGTGATAGTGACCTCTTACAAGAGTATGGATGTTCAGTTTTTATTAAATTGTTAGTATTGTGATTGGACTTCATTATGAAAAAAAAAATGTTTCGTCTGCTTACTTAGAGCATCGACTTAGATCTGTCTTAAAAGATATTATAATGTTGCAAAAAAAATTAACGAACTTTGGGTCGCCTATTAATTTTAGTGATTAATTTGATTGATTGACTGCTAATTACCCGACTGCGCCAGAAGGAGGGTTATGTTTTCGAGTGTATATAATGTATATTTCTTTGGTACGCTCTGTAGCCTAAACGGCTTAATAGATTTTAGCTTGAGAGGCATCGTTAGATTTCTCTCAGTTATGAGAGTAGGTATATCAAAATTGAGAAAATTAAAATGTCCGATTTTCGGCGCCAGATTAGTTGGTTACAATAATTATATTAACTGAAAAGTGTGAAATAAAACGTTCAATAAAAATCTAAAAATCCAATAATCTTATGGTAGGTACAAAATTACACATTAAATAAAAGGGTTGGTTTAAACGATTCTCCATAAATCTACAATCCCAATCAAGTTCCACATCTTTAGTAACCAACTGACCTTAAAACATCACCTACTATAAAACTAATACCTACACGTGTTATGACAAGACTAACAATTTAAATAAGGAACCTCTACCCAAATGACAACATAACAATAACGCGAGATCATGAAATTTTACGAACGAAGATACGAACAGAATCGATGTTTGCCGAACGTTGTTTGAATGCCTTCGCGAAGGTACGCACATCTGAGGAGGCAATTCTCGCAATTTTAAGAACGTTCACAGCCCGATCTCAGTATTAATCTGTCAAAAATACCTCAAGTTTCCAAAGCTATTTGGACAATTTTTTTATATTTAGTTGTCGAGAAATATTGAGATGAGACTGCAACTATATTAATAACGTTTTTAATAAAAATAATATTAAATAATGATTAATTATATGAATTGGCCTTCTGACGTTTTCAAGTCACGACGTTTCCCGACAGTCATATGTTTCCTATCAGCATAAACCCTAGTTTACAAGACCTCGGTACCTATTAGGGTACTCGTTGCCTTGTTGTCAAGTAAATAAGATCAGTTTTTTTTCACTTTTAGTCTCATTAATATTGGTTTTATTTATCATCACCATCATCATTTCAGCCGTAAGACGTCCACTGCTGGACTTAGGCCTCCCCCAATTTGGGGGGCTTTACCATAATCACCACGCTTGGCAGGCGGGTTGGCGATCGCAGTATGGTTGTAAAATGTATAGAGAACGCTGCTGCCCATTCTCTAGTAAGTCCCTTAGTCGCCTTTTACGACACCCACGGGAAGAAATGGGGTGGTGTTATTCTTTACGTCCGGCACCACACGGTTTTATTTATAATTATAATAATCATTATATAAGCAATACAAAAAAGAAAGTGAGGTTAAGTATTTTTGTTCGTTTGTTATTATTGTTTATTTTATGAGTTAGTAAGCATTCAACGAAAATCTGAAAATAAACTATGTTACTAAAAATATTGCAGAGATTTTACATTGGCCCCAAACTAGGCAAGCCTGTATTTTGGGGAGCAAGAATTAAGTCGAACTATTTCTTAACCTCGATATACAATATTCACGGTCGCGTGCCTTCCGTGTTTACACGAGCGAGAATCAGTCGTGATAAGAATATTATCCAATTAGTAAGTTAGCAGAATCGATCTAGAGTACACCGGACATACCTACTTAAGTATCGTGGAGTCTCTCCGCCAGCAAAAGTAATTGCTTACTTAACTTACTTTTATATTTGTATTTTGACGTTATATTTATTAGTCTCTAATCTTAAGTTATGGTATCAAAGAGAAGAGCCGAAAACATAAACTTGATTCTTGTTTTTTTTTTTTTTTTCATATTACTTAATTTTGTGTTTTACGAACTGTTTCAAATAAAAGGTATTATTTCTTTTTTCCTTTCTTTCTTTCATTCTGGTGCTACCTACTCCTGACAAAATTGTCATCATCGTTCTTGCATTCTCACATTTTTAGGTCGGTACAGCCGATCTAATCTTCTCCAATATTTGACTCATCATCTTCTACCTAGCCTAGCGAAGTACCTATATTATTTGTTTACACACTACACCACATCATCAGCAGCCTATACATTCCCACTGCTGGGACACAGGCCTCCTCTCGGTGAGAGGGAGTGGGCCATAATCCACCACGCGGGCCCAGTACGGGTTGGAAGATGTCACATGTCTCCGAATTTTGGTTCTAAGATATGCCGGTTTCCATACGATGTTTTCCTTCACCGTTTTGAGAGCAGTGGTGATGAAATAATTTACACAAAGTATAGCGCCTACTTGGGTTCGAACTCACGACCTACTACTACTCGTAAGTCGCGGCCGTTACCACTCGCCGCTGCTACACCACATCACATTACACTAAACCACACCACACCACACCATACTACACTACGCCACACTACACTACACCAAACACCACACAAAACACCACACTTCACTGGTACTCAGAATCTTGAATAATAATTTTCAATTTAGTAAGGTGTTCTCCTACCAAAAGTTAAAATACTTAGTTTATTAGTTTTATCTTTAATCCTCAAACACTGATTTTAGGGGGGCCTGGTAATCTATGAAACAGGTTTTGTTAGTGCAGATACCAGTGTGTCTCAAAGGAATTTATTCAGATGTTATAAATCTTCGTAATGTTAAAGGCGCCTTTGTGGAAGACAAATAAAAAAAATATAAAAAAAACCGCGAAATCTCTCGAAAACTTTCACATTACGAATCAGACCAGCTTCCTTTAACTCAATAATTCTCCATAAAATTTTAGGGTGTTACTAAAACGTTTGCTCCATAGGAATATAAAAATTTCTTTATGCATCACGTACGAAAATAAGTGATGGTACATTATCCCGGAGAAAGATGTTTGAGGGTTAATGCGGGGTGAATTCGGGATCCCGGGAACCCGGGATTTTGAATATCAGAAGTCAGTCAACTAAATATTAGGCATGCTTTTGATGTTTTGTTGTTCTTTACAAAGCAAGTTTTATTGTTGCTTCCTTTGTCCTAAAATAGAGTGTTCGGTCGAAAATATTTCGGGTACATTTTTATCAAATTCAGATACCTGTCTATTATCCGTGGAATCTTTACCTACAAATAATAAATCGGTACTAAACCTTATGCTGAAGAGTTTGTTTGTTTGAATGCGTTTGTCTTTGGAACTCCTCATCGAATCTTAAAAAAAATATTTCCATTTGATAGGCTAACCTTCGAGGTAGGTAGACTTGACAGACAGACTGTTTAACAAGACGCCATGACCTTTAGGAAAAGAGTTAAGAAAAAAACTCTGAAAGAACGCTAAGCGAAAAAGAGATATTACAGGATAGTTTACATGAATTTGACGTACAAATACGACTATTTTGATACATATTCAAATAAAAGAGCACGAATGTCGCCCCCTCCCCTTTAGAGGAGGTCTATATCCAGCAGTGGATGTCTTTCAGCTGAAATGATGGTGGTGATGAATGATTATTACATAACTAATTACTACATGTACTGCTACTAAAGTGCGTAGCCATTACGGTTTTTCTTTTTTTTCTAAAATATTATTAACATATTGACATTAACATGAATCTATACATCTATACAAATAAATAAAATTGGAGTGTCTGTTTTTAATATTAAGATAACCACTTTTTACTAAGTGTATATGGATGTATACACGATACATATACCAAAACAACATTTTTTACAATTTTTGTCTGTCTGTCTGTCTGTCTGTCTGTCTGTTCGTTCCCGCTAATCTCTGAAATGGCTGGACCGATTTTGACGGGACTTTCACTGGCAGATAGCTGATGTAACAAGGAGTAACTTAGGCTATTTTTATTTTAGAAAGATTCTTTTATTTTAGAAAAAAAAATAACTATCTTCGAAAACTACGCTGACATACGTCTCAAAATTCGAAAAACCCTGGCTGAATCCTACGAAATAGATCAAAATAATGTACTACAGTATTGTACACCTTAAAAAGGCCTACAAAAATGTCCTCAATGGTATATGTCTATCTCTTAGGGATAACCCACAATAACCATTTTTTATCTTTTACTTTTTACGAGAAATAAGGGCTTATTTACGAAGCGATTTTAAGCAATACAGCATTAATCCTTATCCAATTAAGTACCTTAAATACATTGTGCATTTAATATAGATCAATATGGCCCTTTACAGCATGTAATTTAAATGAATATCTGAGAAGATATTAGAGATTTAAAAAGTGGGCGCAGAGCGCGTTGGCAGGGGCCGGGTAGTACAGGATAAGTAGGATTGTAATTCATATTACTTTGGCTTCGTAGTAATTGCGAATATCATGTGTGTTCATTATACTCAAAATAAACCTAATAATATTATTCCAAGTAAGAGACCGCGAAATGGCTTAGATGTTTAGATTTTTGGATGTTTGTTTCTCAATGATGCAAAGACGGCCAAACGGATTTAGATCGAATTTGGCACAAAGATATAGGTATTATATCATGGATACGTAACAGATAGGATACCTACTTTATCCCGGTAGTAGGTTCCCGGGTGATATTTTCCGACAGCTATACGGGCCAAGCCACTGGCAAAAGTACTATTCCTATAATTATGTTCGGTGTCTGGTAAATGATTGAGTGTCTGTATAGGTAAAATAGGAGCGTTAAGAAAAACCAGGAAGACTTATATTCAACTAAACCAAGCCCTATGTCACAGTCTTCTTACTCTGAATACTATTACTTTTATTTTAAAAACACCAACACACATGATGTTCTCATAAACTATGAATCCTAAGTAATATGAGTTATAATCCTACTACTAATAATATTATAAATGTGAAAATATGTATGATTGGGTGTTTATTTCTCAATCACGCAAAAATGGCTGAATGGATCTGGATCGAAAATAGCACACAGAGTCTATATTACCTATATAACCTGGAATAACACATTCTTATCGCGGTAGTACGTCCTCTTGCATTAATTTCCGACATCCACGCGGGCGAAGCCGCGGGCAAAAGCTAGTCCATCATAAACACAAACCACAAGGAACCAGTTTAACTCCACAACATCACACACACACACAAACACTTCTCGCTATTAGCTCTTAAACCTATTCAATAAATATGTAGGTACATCAGAATTATGACGCATTTATATATATGTAGGAGAGAGGTTATTTATGTGTGCAGGGTTATGCAGGTTGTCTTCGTTCATGGTGGACGGATTGTAATAATAAATGCACCAATAGATAAAGGATACTTTTATAAACGTTATGTTCAGTGTTTCTTGACAGCGGTTCCAATAAAAAACCGGCCAAGTGCGAGTCGGACTCGCGCACCGAGGGTTCCGTACAAACCTGCAGGTCATCATCATCATCATTCGTCATCATCGTTTATGAAATTAAATGTTTTTTTTTTTAATTTTTATATTTGAGTTGACTGAATGAAAGGTAAATTGTGGTTTACGATTTATGACGTATTAAAAAAAAACTACTTACTAGATCTCATTCAAACCAATTTTCGTTGGTAGTTTTCATGGTAATGTACATCATATATTTTTTTTAGTTTTATCATTCCCTTATTTTAGAAGTGACGGGGGGGGGGGGACACACATTTTACCACTTTGGAAGTGTCTCTCGCGCAAACTATTCAGTTTAGAAAAAAATGATATTAGAAACCTCAATTTCATTTTTAAAGACCTATCCATAGATACCCCACACGTAAGGGTTTGATTAAATTTTTTTTTTTGTTTCAGTTCTATGTATGGGGAACCCCAAATATTATTGTTTAAAAAAAAAATGATATTAGAAACCTCCATATCATTTTTGAAGACCTATCCATAGATACCCCACACGTATGGGTTTGATGAAAAAAAAAATTTTGAGTTTCAATTCTATGTATGGGGAACCCCAAATATTATTGCTTTTTTTCTATTTTTGTGTGAAAATCTTAATGCGGTTCACTGAATACATCCACTTACGAAGTTTCAATAGCACAGCTCTTATAGTTTCGGAGAAAAGTGGCTGTGACATACTCGGACAGACAGACAGACAGACAGACAGACAGACAGACAGACAGACTGACAGACATGGCGAATCTATAAGGGTTCCGTTTTTTGCCATTTGGCAACGGAACCCTAAAAAATTGACTCGCGCCCGTCGACCGATACCCGAGTGACGTTTTCTGTGACAGACGCCAGTCTCAACTGCTAGCCACGAATGGTTGCCAGCATCATCGTTGGTGGCACCTCTTTTCCTCGCCGACATATATTTTATAAAACGTGTAATCCCTCTGAAGGTCACTATATCGCACCCCTAGATCTAAAGGGAACTAACTCAAAATTCCTAATTTTTGAGTCATGCACACCTTCGAGTCTGTCATTTCAATATCTATCGACCAATAAACCAGATTTAGCAACTATTTCCAATATTCGACTCCGAATATTGGAAATAGTTTTGAATTTGGTTTATTGGTCGATAGGTATTGAAATGACAGACTCGAAGGTGTGCATAACTCAAAAATTAAGAGTTTTAAGTTCCCTTTAGATCTAGGGGTGCGATATGTTCTCCTAGGGCGTCACCTTTCGACATATCCAGTCACATCTACCTTTGTTAGCCGCCCTTCATTCATGCTCTCAACATGACCACACCATCTTAGTATACTCCTTTCAATTTGTGATTAATGACTTTTAAAACAAATGAGTTCATTATCGAGTTTTGTGCGGTCAATTTAATGAGTTTGGAAAGGGACTTTACAGTCCCTTACACAACCAGATAGTTAGATGGCCACATTTCGGATATTATGTGTGGTCATAATTTATTGAAGCAACACATGGTACTAATGTGCCTAGTACATTAGCCATATTAAGGAATATAATTATGATATATCTAACCTATAAAACATAGTATGACTGGCAACCCGCCCCTGCTTCGCACGGTTTTACGACTTGATTGAGCACCAATATTAATTTGTTAAATGATTTTATTTCTGTGAGTAGTTTTGTACAAACACTTTTACATGACAATCATATTTTTTAAACTAGATAAGGTCGGCGTTTCCTATTTCACTACTCTGAGAAGAAAGGCCAAAACAAACTCATAGGTCACAGTCTCACATAATCTTGGTCTGATCATGTGAAAACCATGCAGATTCGTATCTGAAATAGTCTTTTGAGGAAAGAACCACACAGATTGAGAGGACCTGTCCAGTCAGTGCACGGATTTGTCAGTAATCTTGCAGTTTCACTCGGAACTTAAAGAACTCAACGATTCGACAAAAAAAAAAACCAAAGAAAGGACATTTAGGTAAGCCACATGAAATACTCAAGCAACCTTATTGGTAATTATATTTTCGAGCCGTTTGGGGTTGAAACCCTCGGGCCGTGGGGTCAGAGTGCTCATGGCCTCTTTAAAGAAATATCGAAACGGCTGGTTGACACTTCTCGTGACCCAAGGGCTGGTTTTTATTTTGGCCAGCGGCTAAGCATTGCTATACAGCGTGGTAATGCCGCCAGTCTCTTGGGTACATTGCCGGCGACAGCGATGAGGATGAATTTTTCGACGCCTTATTTTAGTTTGTGAACATAATTATAGTTTTAGTTAAGTTAATATATTATTTTGTTATTTTTATTAAGCTTGAATTATAGAACTCAAACTGCCAGACCATGATTAAAACTTTATTATAAATTAGAATTATGTACACACACAACATCACACCTGTATATCTCGAAGGGTTAAATGGAGGAGATCACTCACATTTCGCCAGGTATGTTTGAGTTCCGTGTAATAGGGGAACCTATTGCCTCCGAACACGTGAACACGAATCCAATCTCCGGGGTGCTACTGTGAAAATCCCAATGTGAGCACTTTGATAGACCCAGGAATCTAACTCAGGATCCACGAGATTCTGAGTTAGTAGGACTAGCTGAGCCCGCGGCTTCACCCACGTGGTGTTCAGAAATTATCACACAGGGACGTGCTATTCAGACAAAAAGTAGCCTATATTACTCCTTATAAAATCAGAAATCTGCCAGTGAAAGTCCCGTCAAAATCGGTCCAGCCGTTTCAGAGATTAGCCGGAACAAACAGATAGACAGACAGACAAAATTTAAAAACAATGATTTTTTGATGTAAGTACAATATATACTTTCATATGCATTTAGTGAAAAACTGTTAATTCTAAATTACAAACAGACACTTCAATTTTATTTATTTGTATTGTATTATATGTATAGAAGAATATTGTTATTTACAGTATGAGTAAAGACTGGCCAGCATTAGCAAAGGTCAAAATAATGTGGAAAAGGTAGAGGGAGGCCTTTGCCCTGCAGTGGGACAATACTGGCTAGTTAGATTAGATTTGACAGTATGGCTACATGAGGGCTGGTTCGAGGTGATGCGGGAAAAGAGTTCCCAGAAGGACGAAGGAGGGAACGTTTTTGCCGAGCAGGGGGTCAGCAAAAGCTAAAAAAATGTATTGTATGGACTTTTAATCGCATCAAAGCCTGATACTTGAGCATGATTTAAAAGAATAACGCAGTCACACATACAGTAACGATAAGTGACTTTCATTTACAATATGTGTAAAAGTACAGGGTCGAGTAAATTAGACGGCAATACTTCACCCACGTGTAGGGTATTAAATAAGGAAGCACAGATTATCCTAATATAGATAGGTAGATCCTGTGTCACGGATTTATATCTATTATCGCCTCAAGTGTTCTATTTAGGTTATAGGGTAGACACGTGTAGGTATTCATAGATTTGTAACCGCGACGACACGTCGTGGTGTACATGTATAGTAATTCTCAGGGTAACAGTCAGCTAGGAAATGCCGGCGCCATCTAGTTTTAAAAATTATACCAACGAAATTTGGACATGTATAAAAGAGTCTTATAAGATCAACCTAAAAAAATAAACATTTCATATTTTCATTGAATTTAATAAATGAAATAACAAAGCTGTCCTTCGGTTTAAATGCAAACAATACATGTTTAGAAAACGCGCATGCTCAGCCGTGCGTAGAGGCATAGAACAGCGGATTGTTGAGGCGCGGGGGCACCGTTTTTAGGCGAGATTATGTTTAGCAATACAGTTTAAATCATAGAAGTGACAGAAAATTAATTATAAAATAGGTTACTTGCCATAAGAGACATACAGAAACCATCAAAATGACCATGTCTTAAAAACCGTAAGGAAATTTAACGTTTCATGAAATTTACATAGTACGTCAGTTTACGGTGTCGTAGTCATATTATAAAGCTGAAGAGTTTGTTTGTTTGTTTGTATGTTTGTTTATTTGGTTGAACGAGCTAATCTCAGGAACGACTGGTCCGAATTGAAAAATTCTTTTTGTGTTGTATAGTTCATTTATTGAGAAAGGCTAAAGGTTATTTAATACCACGCTACGATCAAAAGGAGCGGAGCAGCGAGGAAAAATAATCAAAAACTGGCAAGCATTTCGATGCGACGGGAAGGGCCATGAAGTCGCGGGCAGAATCTAGTTTCATATAACTGTCATAGAATGAAAATTGTGACTTGATTATATGAAGAATTTATCATCATTATCATTTCAGCCCAAATCCCTCCACTGCTGGACATAGGCCTCCCCCATGCACTACCAATTTGAGCAGTTAATTTTTTTGTCAAAATCGCCACGCTTGGCAGGTGGGTTGGCGATCACAGTATGGTGATAAAATGCCTACAGACCGCTGCTGCCCATTGTAGTAAGTCCCTTAGTCGCATTTTACGACACCCACGGGATGAAATGGAGTGGTGAAATTCTTTACGTCCGGCACCACAAGGATCAATTCATGTTGTTAGTGAATTAGTTAAACAAATAATTTTCTTGATTTCACACACATTACATACTAGCTTCTGCCCGCGACTTCGTCCGCGTCAAATTTTCGCCCCGATTCCCGTCGCATCGCATCGAATAGCCTGCCAGTTTTCGTCCATTTTTAGTTTGCTGCTACGGTACTTTTGACCGTAGCGTGATGTTATATAGCCTTCCTCAATAAATGGGCTACCCAACACAAAAAGATTTTTTAATTCCGACTAGTATTTCCTGAGATTAGCGCGTTCAATCAAACAAACAAACAAACAAGCAAGCAAACAAACAAACAAACAAACTATTCAGCTTTATAATATTATTTAGTACTAACTTTTGCCCGCGGCTTCGCCCGCGTGGATGTCGGAAATTAATGCAAGAGGACGTACTACCGCGATAAGAATGTGTTATTCCAGGTTATATAGGTAATATAGACTCTGTGTGCTATTTTCGATCCAGATCCATTCAGCCATTTTTGCGTGATTGAGAAACAAACACCCAATCATACATATTTTCACATATATAATATTATTAGTAGTAGGATTATAACTCATATTACTTAGGATTCATAGTTTATGAGAACATCATGTGTGTTGGTGTTTTTAAAATAAAAGTAATAGTATTCAGAGTAAGAAGACTGCGACATAGGGCTTGGTTTAGTTGAATATAAGTCTTCCTGGTTTTGCTTAACGCTCCTATTTTACCTATACACTCAATCATTTACCAGACACCGAACATAATTTTAGGAATAGTACTTTTGCCAGTGGCTTGGCCCGTATAGCTGACGGAAAATATAACCCGGGAACCTACTACCGGGATAAAGTAGCTATCCTATCTGTTACGTATCCATGATATAATATTATATCTTTGTGCCAAATTCGATCTAAATCCGTTTGGCCGTCTTTGCATCATTGAGAAACAAACATCCAAAAATCTAAACATCTAAGCCATTTCGCGGTCTCTTGTCTATTAGGTTTATTTTGAGTATAATGAACACACATGATATTCGCAATTACTATGAAGCCAAAGTAATATGAATTACAATCCTACTTATCCTGTACTATTACCCGGCCGCTGCCAACGCGCTCTGCACCCGCTTTTTAAATCTCTAATATCTTCTAAGATATTCATTTAAATTACATGCTGTAAAGGGCCAAATTGATCTATATTAAATGCACAATGTATTTAAAGTACTTCATTGGATAAGGATTAATGCTGAATTGCTTAAAATCGCTTCGTAAATAAGCCCTTATTTCTCTTAAAAAGTAAAAGATAAAAAATGGTTATTGTGGGTTATCCCTAAGAGATAGACATATACCATTAAGGACATTTTTGTAGGCCTTTTTAAGGTGTACAATACTGTAGTACATTATTTTGATCTATTTCGTAGGATTCAGCCAGGGTTTTTCGAATTTTGAGACGTATGTCAGCGTAGTTTTCAATGAAAGTTATTTTTTTCTAAAATAAAAGAATCTTTCTAAAATTAAAGTAGCCTAAGTTACTCCTTGTTACACCAGCTATTCGTCAGTGAAAGTCCCATCAAAATCGGTCCAGCCATTTCAGAGATTAGCGGGAACAAACAGACAGACAGACAGACAGACAGACAGACAGACAGACAAAAATTGTAAAAAAAATGTTGTTTTGGTATATGTATCGTGTATACATCCATATACACTTAGTAAAAAGTGGTTATCTTAATATTAAAAACAGACACTCCAATTTTATTTATTTGTATAGATGTATAGATGTAATAGATTATATATAGTATATAGATTAGTCCATTTGCTAACGAAATGTGTTCCTTTCTTCTCCTTATCCATTACTATAATAAGGCATTCGGAAACTTAATTATAAATGACGCTAAAATGATTAATTTTGAAATCACAACACCACGCCTGGTCTACGTGGAGGGGTAGGTAACGCTGTAAAGGCCAACTATCTGTAATATATATAGTCCTCCAGACCGAATTTTGGCCACGGCGGCCAATCTCAACGGAGACTAGCCATCGGCGCGGGACATATTATAGTGCTCAAGTGTGTGCGCAGACACAAGAGCACTCACTCTTCCCTCACTCTCATAGTCCGATGGGACGGCAATCCGACACGACCGGAGAGAGATCAGGCGTAGGACCAACGGCTTAACGTGCTTTCCGAGGCACGGGGGTATCACACCGCCAACTTCCAAACTCCGGGCTGCTACTAAGAAATTCCTAATGGAAAAACCCAGTAACACTTTGCCCGACCCGGGAATCGAACCCAGGACCCCACGCTCAGCGGTCGCGCTTGCGACCACGAGACCAACGGGGCATCTGTAATATACCAAGATATTATAAGGCCCATGTTTTGGATGATAAAATCAATATGAATTTATCCGGAATAGAACCGGAGTAACCAACATAGCTTTCACTAGCACAGTTAGCAAACTAAAATGGCAGTCGACTAGCCGTGTTTGTCGAAGGACCAATGACCGGTGCAGACGTATCCAGGAGTGGAGACCGCATATCATATGAACCGACAACTGATTAAGAAGGTGGGTGGGCAGACTAGATGCAGAAGGCGGAGGATAAAGTGTTGTGTTGTGGCGTATCTTGACAGGGGCCTATATCCAGCAGTTTACTAAGATAGGCTGAGTTGATTGATTAGTTCCATCTAGTAATGGGCTTACCCTATTGCTATTAGTAATTTTTGACACTATATCAATATAAACTAGAGTACCTACTAGTAGTTCAAAGAAGAAACTACTATGAATACTCCTCGCGTCTGGCCATAGAATCCAATCGCTTTTGTTACTTTGAAACGCAAGTCACTTGAAACATTGAGGCCCCTCAATGTGCTCTATTTTAACAGCACTTGTGAAAAGAACTTCGTTTGGAACACATACTCGTAGTAGCGAATGTAAACGGGAAATATTATACTGATCTTCTAAACACTTAATGACAAATAGTGCCCATCAGTAGTGATGGGCATTATTTTAATTATACAGGCCAACAAAATTTAACCAAACTTCTTAACCAGAAACTAGACTATACATTTTTGAAGGTTTTCGATGCGCTGAATCCGAATCTGTACTGTTTTTGCCCGATTTCTTGTATACCTGAAAATGTACAAAGATGAGAACTTCAAAACACGATATCTCAGCGAAGGAAGAAGACTTGTTCATTAATATGGTAACCTTTATTTTTTTTAGAAAAAATAATTCGTGCGTCTACATAACCTCAAAATCGGGCAAAAACGGTACTTTTTGCACTTTTAGGTTAAGATATCTCATAAACTTGACGTGATAGAGCAATTCTGAGGCCAGATTTGTATTCAGCGCATCAAAAACCTTCGGAAATATATAGTCTGGTTTCTGGATAAAAATTTTGTCAGCATGTGTTATTGAGCCTCTTTAAACTTTTACCGCTTCTAATGATGCATTCAACAGAAGACTCATCAAATTGTGTATTCTTGTCATCCTCACGTATGGTTCTCAAACATGGTCTTTGAAAATTTAGCAGAGGTCCACGCTCGAGGTTTGCCAGAGAGCTATGGAACGGAGTATTCTGAGTATTAAACTTGTGGACCGCGTTAAGAATACAACAAACCGTTCCATTACTAAAATAATTGATGTCACTCGGAAAGCTGCCACGCTTAAGTGGAATTGGGCTGGACACATCTGCCGTATGTCAGACGATCAGTGGGCCAAACTTACGACCCAATGGGTTCTACTTAATGGCAAGAGACAGCGTGGCAGGCCCAGACGGAGATGGCAGGATGAGCTGGACTCTTTTAGTAAAGATTGGTCCTTGGTGGCTCAGGACAGAGAGTCGTGGAAAGAGAGCTGGGAGGCCTTCGCCCAACATTGGGAAAGCAAGGCCTAATAAAAAAAAAGATGCAATTTTTTTTAAACAAAACAATAGCCTTTTTTACACAATTGGTCGCAATGCCCCTCGCATTGCTATATACCATACTCCGACCAATCGGGTTAAGTTAGGTTGAAGATATGAATCTCAAATCTCAAATCTTTATTGCATTCCATAATGTATACAGGTGGTGGATATTAATATTAGAAACAATTATGGACCCTGTAGGGCACAGCAACATTTTAAATTATTTAGAACTAGCTTTTGCCAGCGGCTTCGCACGCGTGGAGGTCGGAAAATATCCCGCGGGAACGTACTACCGGGATAAAAAGTACCCTATATGTTAATCCAGGTTATGAACTATCTGTGTGCCAAATTTCATCCAAATCCGTTAAGTAGTTTTTTCGTGAAAGGGTAACAAACATACATATACACATACATCCATCCTCACAAACTTTCGCATTTATAATATTAGTAGGTTGAACAACCGCGCGCGAGCCAAGCGAGCGAAGCTAGCGGCGCTTCATCCAAGTTATTCTTTGATATAGTCTCATTAATACCCTAGAGTTATGAAATATTAAAAGGAACACCTTGTATACACCTTTTTATTACCACTTTTGTGGAACTAACGTACTATTGTTTCATATAAATGAAACAACAACTAAATCATAAAAAAAAAAAATTATTAGTCTCAATATTTCATAAAAAGCCGCTGCAGATACAGCTGTTGTACTGTACCTAACCTTTTTTATCGTCAGTAATAAAAACGCAATCAAATCAGAAATATAAACAAACAAACATTGGTGTTTACGATTGACGCATACATCGCTCGTAACTAATAAAGGTACCTGTCAGTTGTACCTACATATTCGTAGCTTATACAGACGCCAGCACAAAAAGCTACTACAATCTATCAAATTTCTTTCACAGGTTTTCAACTTTATCATTGTAATTGATGTTTCATTTGAAAACCACGGATAGCTGCAAACCTTATTTTATAAGACACATTTTTTTTTTTCTATACACATTCTTGAAACGATTATGTTTGTCAAAAAATCCAAAATTTGGAAAAATCCAAAATTATTTCCGCGCAGAGCAGATCAATTTCCCAGAAACAGGCGGGACCAAACGCAACTATGTGTGCTTCCCTGTAGGACTGCACTTATGCGCAAAAGTGTTTTCCATATGGCTCCACTCATATATTATACAATAAGTTACCTAAAAGTTGGAAGGAGCTCAATAACGTTCACTTAAAACGAAAGCTTAAGTCATATTTAGTAAATATAGCTTATTATAACATTAACGAGTTCCTAGAAGAAAAAATTGTATTAACATTGTAGCTTACTTTATTTGATTATTATTATTTTATTTATGTTTATTATTTTCAATGACATTGTTGAGTTATTTTTAGATTTTTATTATTATTTTAACATGATTATTGTATCAATCTTATACTAACTTATTTTAATTTTAATGTTCTGATTGATATATTGTTATTCTAAATTTGCCACTATATTATTGTTATAATTTAATTGCTTAGTTTTTTTGCTGTTTTAAGAGAATGTTTTAATAATAATATGCCTTCATATTTGCACGTCACATCATGTGGCAAACACGTCAGTACTTTCAATGTTTTGATCATCTTGCATGCATGTCTTTCTGTATGTATGACACATGTTTAAGCAAATAAATATTATCTTATCTTATCTTATCGCTAAAGCATAAGGTTCAAAATTCATTGGGAAAATTTGACAGTTTCGGGAAACATGATGTGCTGTGGCGTCTGTAACTACGTCCGTAATTATTTATTTAATTTTTATTTATTTTATTATTTATGTACACACAGTAAAAAAACAGAGTGATAAGGCATATTAATACAATTGAGTACAAAGGTACTGCTTATTTTTTAAGAAATTTCTTCCAGCACACCTGCGAAAGGAGAAATGAAAAAGAAATGTAGACAATAGTGTGTGAAAACAAGAAGAGAAGATATGAATATGTGAAGTCTTAAACTAAACTAAACTAAAATATACTTATATACATATATAATGCAAGAAATTAACATATACTTAAATAAATACGTTAAGCTAAAATATACAAATAAACGTAAATATAAATCTCTATAAAGACACAATAGTATTTGTGAGTTTGTATGTAAGGGATAATCTTCGGAACTACTGGGCCGATTCCGAAATTTCTTTCAGTAATAGGATGCTACAGTATTGTGAAGTGGCGTATGGTACCTATATTTTAAGATGAAACTACATTTAACTCAGGGTCAAATTAAATGAACTGGCAATACGTTACCTACCTGTTGGGCATCGATATTGAAAGTCAGCAGCATCATACTAAAAAAAACTATTTACTGGAAGAGAGCAAATAAAAGATGGAATTCGTTTTAGTAGAATTAGAAGCATTTGAAAACTCATTGATACAGAGATAACAAAGTAAATATTGTGAAGTAACTTCAAGACGCCCCGACGACGCCCCAACTTAAGGGGCCATAACGCTTTACGTGACGATTTCAACTAGTCAAGTCCTACTATAAACAACCTTTTAGAATTTCAATACAAAAATGATCTTACGGTAAATATTTAATTTATGCCTCAAAATATTTTACATAAATCACTTAACGAGAAAGAAGGTTTACTAATAATAATGTTTACAAAAGAAACGTCCAAAGCGCAGATCATAACAAACATTTTTAAAAGTTAATATCTAATGTATGTTTTCAACTTCAAATTCCATATATTTACTTCAAAAACTGTATGACATTGCCATAACTTTAAGGTTACTTACATGTGACTTATACATCAAAGTGTATTTGATTTTTACTAACTCGAGTACGTAAACTTCCAACGTACATTTTAATAATAGCTTTTGGTTCTTTTAATACAAAAGTAGGTTGACAAGTCATGTCCTATACAAAGAACCAACAAAACTTGTAAAGAGGCAATACAAACAAC
Source organism: Aporophyla nigra (assembly GCA_947507805.1). Lineage (NCBI taxonomy): Eukaryota > Metazoa > Arthropoda > Insecta > Lepidoptera > Noctuidae > Aporophyla > Aporophyla nigra. Next base: position 23,006,166 of record OX382297.1, on the reverse strand, counting down.
CTTTTAATATACCAAAATACACAGTATAAAAACCTTTTCCCTTTTATAGCAGTTAAATATAGAGGAGCACTTTGTTTGTGACGTCTCTTATATTGATAGTAAGGGCCAGCGCATACTGACTGGCCTATTAGTCTAGTGGTTAGTGACCCTGACTGCTAAGTCTGATGTCGTGGGTTCGATTCCCACCCAGGAAAAATCTTTGTGTGATGAGCACGATCAATTGTTGTCTGGGTGTAATTTATTTATAATATGTATGTTTATAGAAATATATAAGTATGTTTATCAGTTGTCTGGTTACCATAGTACAGGCTCTGCCTAGTTTGGGATTAGAAAACGTTGTGTTGGTTGTCTTAAGAGATTTATTTATTATCTTATTATTATATTTATACTAAAAATCAATACGCGTAGCCTTTTCCCAGCTCATCATCATCTGCCATGCCTTTTCCCAACTATATTGAGGTCAGCTTCCATTCTAACCGGATGTAGCTGAGTACCAGCATTTTACATGGAGCGACTGTCTATCTGACCTCCACAACCCAGTTACTAGGTAACACAATACCCCTTGGTAAGACAGGTTGTCAGACTTTCGGGCTTCTGGCGACCCGTAACGACTGTCTAAGATCTACGAAAGACAGCCGGGACCAACGGCTTAACGTGCTCTCCGAGGCACCGAGGGGTCTTGGTATGTAAAGATGGTCACCCATCCACCGACCAACCGCGGCAAGCGTAGCTTAACCTGAACAATCGACCCGAGCGGCTGTTATTACTTAGCCACAAGCCTTAGCATAGCCTTTTCCCAACTATGTTGGATGTTGGTTCGGGGATGGGTTGGTTGGGTGAATCCTTACATACCAGGAACCCTCCGTATCTTGGTCAGCTTTAAGCCGTTGGTTCTAAATGTCACTTATAGATCTTTGACAAACGTTACGGGTCGTCGGGACGCCGAAAGTATGACAACCTTACTAAACAATGTCTTATAACCGGGTAACTGGGTTGTGAAGGTCATATAGGCAGTTGCTCAATATAAAATACAGGTATTCTATTGCGTCCTGTTAGACTGAAAGTCGGCCTGAACATAGTTTAGAAATGTCTAGTCAGGTTGATTTTTAAACGACGAAAAAAAAAAACGGAGGAGGTTCGCAATTCGACGCGTATACGCGTATATTTATTTTTCGTTTTTTTTTTTTTAAGTATACCACGCATAACTTTTTACAGAGTGGACCGATTTTGATAATTCTTTTTTTTATTGGAAATGTTCCCATGTAAATTTGGAAAGAAAATTCCAACCCTAAGGGTAGGAAAACAGGGGATGATTGATTGTTTACTCATTGATTGTAATGTATGACCACGCATAACTTCTTACAGAATAGTCCGATTTTGCAAGTATGTAGTAATTAGCAGATTATAGTCACAAAAAAATATAAAATAAATACTTTTTAACAAAAAATTAAACCGCCGAAAAAACAGAAAAGCAAAAAATAATAAACCTTTCAGTCATTTTGAGTCGGCGCCAAACAATCAATGAACAAAGATCACTCATAGCGCCGACCCAAAATGACTGAAAGGTTTATTATTTTTTGCTTTTCAGTTTTTTTGAGTGAAAATATACGTCAGCATACGTGAACTTATGCCACTGAAGATCTCCGTTGCAAGCTATTTTGATCTCTATTTCAATTGCGATTTTAAGATATTTTTTCCTTCAATGAATACAGGCATTATGTTATTTTACGTTTTGTGATTAACACTTGATAAAACGTTTATGAACGAAAATTGCTCATATATTTTGCTGCTTTGTCTGCGCTGGCCCTAACTTGTGTACGTGTACATATAGTTTTACTTATGAAGGTACATTCTGCTTTATTTACTCAGACTCTTTTACTTGTGCCTGTTTAAATACAGTTATCAGCAGTTTAATATTTGTTTACCTTTTTTGATATGAAGCGAAGAACCTTTTATAATTTTGTTTCTATCTTTTTTTCTGTGTCTTCAGAAGTTTTTTTGGGTTTTTCTCGTTATAAAGCAAGGAAAAAAACGTAATCAAGCCGGTGTTTTTTTAGCTTATGAAAAAAAAATAAGAAGGATTAAAATCAAACAAAGAATAAAAAAAGAAAAAGAAAGAAATAAGATTATTATAATTAGTCTATAATATTCCCATTGGTGTGGTGCCGGACGTAAAGTATAACACCACCCTGTGGGTGTCGTAAAAGGCGACTAAGGGACTTACTAGAGAATGGGCAGCAGCTTTCTCTATGCATTTTACCACCATATTGCAATCGCCAACCCGCCTGTCAAGCGTGGAGATTATGGCAAAGCCCCCCAAATTGTGGGAGGCCTAAGTCCAGCAGTGGACGTCTTACGGCTGAAGTGATTCCCATTGCTGGGACACAGGCCTTCCCGCTATGAGAGGGGGTGGACTGTTATGTACCACGCGGGCCCAGTGCGCGTTAGTAGATGTCACATGTGTTTGAATTTTTGATCCTAGGATATGCCGGTTTCCTCGCGATGTTTTCCGATGTGAAGAAATTATTTAAACAATGTAGAGCGATTGCTTTGGTACCCATAATGTAGGTATAACTCGTTCGTCGGGGCCGTTACCTTGAGCCACCACTAGCCCGTCAGTAATCTTAGTAGAGGAACTGCCGGCTCAGATTGTAAGGAACAGACTTGAGGGCTATTGGCCAAAAGAGTGCTGTACATTCTATAAAAAATATCCCCAATTTTCCTGTCGTAATGAAATGGGATGACAATTGATGGTTAGCTTATTCTCCTTTGAAATTAGATAAAAGAACCATGTCACATTACCATTAAATTTGGACCCTCTAACTTCGATATAAGAGATAAATTAAATTCCTCTCTCCAAATAATCACTGCAAAAATGTAATATCCCCCATTTTATTCAGAAATCGCCGTACAAATGAGTGCCCGACGATATTTAATAAAGCGATGCCACGCTATAATATTCTGCTCCGAGGTCGCTCGCGATGCAATGCGAACGATTTTAAAATTAAAAAATTCTGTCTATAGGTAGTGCCACGGGAATGTCAGACACGGTTCGTTCTTAATATTGATTCTTGAAACTATGTCTGATGGACTTGAAAATGTTAATGAGCATTTTCTAGAGGAATATTTGAAGATTTTTTTAGTTTGAGACTCAAACACGCCTGGTTATACATCAAATAAATTCGTTAGAAGTTATGAATTCATAGTGTAAATAAAAGATGAAATTGGTTATAAGATCTCCTTAATTTATATAATTGAAATTACTTTTCATTTAAGTAATAACAGCCGCACGGGTTGATCGTTCATGTTAAGCTACGCTAGCCGTGGTTGGTCCGTGGATGGGTGACCATCTTTACATATCAAGACCCTTCCGTGCCTCGGAAAGCACGTTAAGCCGTTGGTCCCGGCTGTCTTTCCTAGATCTTAGACAGTCGTTACGGGTCGTCAGAAGCCCGAAAGTCTGACAACCAGTCTTAACAAGGGGTATCGTATTACCCAGTACCTGGGTTGAGGAGGTCAGATAGGCAGTCACTCCATGTAGAATACTGGTATTTAGCTGCATCCGGTAAGATTGGAAGCCGGGTTCCAACATAGCTGGAAAAGACTGCGCTAAGGCTTGTGGCTAAGTAATAACAGCCGCACAGGTCAATTGTTCAGGTTAAACTACGCTTGCCGCGGTTGGTCCGTGGATGGATGACCATCTTTAAATACCAAGACCCTTCCGTGCCTCGGAAAGCATGTTAAGCCGTTGGTCCCGGCTGTCTTTCCTAGATCTTAGACAGTCGTTACGTGTCGTCAGAAGCCCGAAAGTCTGACAACCAGTCTTAACAAGGGGTATCGTATTACCCAGTACCTGGGTTGAGGAGGTCAGATAGGCAGTTACTCCATGTAGAATACTGGTATTTAGCTGCATCCGGTAAGATTGGAAGCCGACCCCAAAATAGTTGGGAAAAGGCTAGGCAGATGATGACTTTTCATTTATGAAGGAGATCTTAGTTTTATTAAGTGCGGGTAATATTTTTCACAGTTATAATAATAAAAGAATGATAGTTATCCTAGCAGTACTTTATATTGGTCTTACTAAAGGAGCTCGTCCTAAGAAATTAATCAATAACGTCTTGAAAAAAAATTATGTGTTCCTCTGAGTTCTGGAAAAATACGGTAAAATCTATAAAAAAAGACTATCAACAAAGCATTGGTACTAGATTTTTAAATATTTGCATTAACTTAAATAAAGTAAGCTATTTGGGAAAAAAAAAATGTAGGATCTAAGAGTGAATGAACACTATCTTTCCGTATCGACATAGTTGTGTTTGTATTTATTGTTTTAATTACAATTTAATGTTATTATTTTAGTAGTCTGTATGTATGTATCTATGTATGTATGTTTGTTTGTATGTATGTAAGTATATTTTTATATTAATAGTTTAATTTTATTAAGTTAATAGTTTTTGATTATATATATTTTATTTTCTCATACTCTTACACACGCTGTCTACATCTCTGTATCTTCTCTCCTATCGCAGGTGTGCTGGAAGAGATTTCTTTAGAAATAAGCATCACCTTTGTACTAATTTTTCTGTTCTTTTCTTCTTGTCTGTTTATATATGTGTGTACATAAATGGTTAAATAAATAAATAAATAAATAAACAAAAGATATTTATAACTTAAGTAAAATGTCATACAAAGTTAAGTACTACTCCCCATCATACCCTTTACCTTCTTACCTACCATTACCGAGTTCTAGAAACGTTGTTGTGTCCTCTAGATTGGAAGTTATAGAATCCGTTTTAATTAAAGGTTAGTTTTTTTTTTATAATTAGGTCCTTAAGAAAGATATCATTATATTATTTGGCCTCCACAAATATTCTGCAGATTTGCTAGCGTCTTGTGTCTCTTTGAGGTCTTTGAAATAGGGTAACACGATATATGACGATACATACCGTCTGTTGGGACAGGTCAGCTCAAAGCTGCTATGCTCTTTTTAACCGACTTCAAAAAGGAGGAGGTTCTCAATTCGGATGTTTATGTTTTTTTATTTTTTTTTTATGTATGTTCGGCCATAACTTCGTCATATATAGACGGATTTGCAAAATTATTTTTTTGTTCAAAAGGGGTTTATTCCGAAATGGTCCAATGTAAATTTCATATAGATCTGATGATGAGTTCGGGAGACAGACACCGGAACTCTTTAAAAAATGACAGCAAATCAACCGCGATTTCTGCTGTCGCATAAATATGCATTGTTTGTTTGGAATTAGTGCGGGGTGAATACCACAACTAAAAATTTAAAAATAAAAACTTTTTTACAAAAAAAAAACAACCGATTTCCATAAAAACACTACAAAGTGAAAAATAACTGTCTAATCTTAGGATCTGTATTTATGGTTTTTTTGCCACCGATTTCCGAAATTAAAGTTATTTTTCTTTTTGTAGTGTTTTAAGGAAGTCGGTTGTTTTTTTTTTTTGTAAAAAAACAACTGACTTCCTTTTTTTTCAAATGCCGTTCCAGATATCGCTCTCTATTGTAATGTTAGACTCACATAAAATTCTAATAATAAAATGTTTGGACTTTAACTCGTTAACTAAACCAAAACCAAGAGGAGCGGAGCAGTAATGAAAAATGTTGCTAAAACGGGGAAAATCGCACGGGTATGGGATTCAACGCGACGGGAAGGGTCGGGGGAACAAGAAATTTAACGCGAACGAAGTCGCGGGCAGAAACTAGTATGTGGTAAAGAACGAACTGTCAAGGAGATCTCTAGAACAACCTTTAAAATTATTTTTGCATGGTGATGGAAGGTTGTTTTCGGAAGAAAGGACTTCTTAATTGACAGGCGCGACCTGTAAAGACATAAGCGTGAAAGAAAAGAAATAATTTTATTAGAGCTAGTAAGCTTTTGCCTGCGGTTTCGCCCGCGTATTATACATATAAACCATCATCTTGAATTACTCCGTCTATTGATGAAAACCCGTTAAAATCCGTTCGTAGTTTAAAAGATCTAAGCGTGCAGACGCGGGAAGCCACTTTATTTTATACTGTGTAAGGATTACACGCATGCAAGCGTTTCGTTAATAGACCCTAGTACTCAAGGGACCTTTAGTAATCTGACAGTATCTACTTAAACATTTTTGCTCCCATGACCCTTCCCATCACATCGAATTGCGTGCCAGTTTTAGTCCATTTTTCGTTGCTGTTGCCCCGCCCCTTTTGATTGTGGCATGATGTTATATAGCCTATAGCCTTTCCCAATAAATAGGCTATCCAAAAAAAAAAGAATTTTTCAATTCGGACCAGTAGTTCCTGATTACCGCGTTCAACCAAACAAACAACTCAGCGTTATAATATTTTGTTATAATATTAAGTGTATAATATATAAAGTATGTTAACATATCTCGGGACCCTAGGATCCCGGTCTTTTGGAAGGCGTACGAGGGGCGAAAGCCAACTCGCAGAGGCCCCTTAGACAATTTTAAATGATGAGGGGGCACCAACCGACGATTATCCCTGTATGCACTATGCAAGTGCATCCAAAGACAATGTTATAATATTAAGTATAGATATGACACTTCAACGAATTAATGACAAAAAAAAATACAAAAAATCACTAACAGTTTTACGTATTGTTAGTAAGTTACTTATAGAAGTGCACAGCACTAGTGCATAGATAACTTACTTAATGGTATGACCTAATATTAAAGTTATAGGGTCACGTCACCGCCTCGAGCATCGACTTTATAGTGACTTCGTTTGAGCGTATGTTTATCTCAAATATTTATAGCAAAACATGTGCCCTCTAATCTGTGGTGTACGATGATAGATTTTAAGATTATATTGGTATAACCCCCTCTTGGGTTTAAAGATGTTGGGTATAAATTACCATAATAGCTGATAGGTAATTCTGCTGCTGTGCTTTTGTACAAGATAAAACATACAAGATATTTATTTTTCTAAAACATGAGTATACATATAAATACAAGATGTTACATAAAAGTTTGATTGAAACACTGTCATGTTTTGAGTTAGTGGCGTACAAAATATAAATGAGTTAGAAAATAAAATAATCACAACATTATTAACTCAAACATGAATCACAACAATAATTAGGCCTGTGGCCTGTGGTTTTGGACCTCTTAGTCTAGTCGTTAGTGACCCTGACTGCTAAGACTGAGGTCATGGGTTCGATTCCCCCCCAGGACAAATGTTTGTGTGATGAGCACAATCATTTTGTTCTGTGTCTGGGTGTAATTTATCTATAATATGTATGTATTTAGAAATATGTAAGTATGTTTATCAGTTGTCTGGTTACCATAGTACAGGTTCTGCCTAGTTTGGGATCAGATAACGTTCTGTTGGTTGTCCTAACATATTATTAGTATCCTTTATTCCATTATAGAAACATATAAATTTTATTTTTAAATATTAAAATAACAAAAATTATAAAAACATATTACAATATTATTATTAATGAACAAAAAGGTCAAAAAGTTCTAACCTGCATAATGTCAAAATTAATTTGTTACATGTTGTATTTTGTGTTTAAGGTTATGTACCAAGATTATGTAATCAGCGTATTAAGTTCCTACTACTGGAACACAGGCTTCCTCTCGGTAAGGGGGAATGGGCCGTAATGAACCACAAGGGCCCATTGCAGATTGGTAGATGTCACTTGTTTTAGAATGTTTGGCTCTAAGACATGCCGGTTTTCTCACGATGTCTCCTTCAACGTTTTCAGAGGAGTGGTGATGAAACACAGGAACTGGTCTGAATTGAAAAAATCTTTTTGTGTTGGGTAACCTATTTATCGAGGAAGGCTATATATAGGCTATATTAGATCACGCTACAACCAAGAGAAGTGGAGCAGTAATGTAAAATGTTGCAAAAATGGGTAAAATCGCACGGGTAGGCGATTCGACGCGATGGGAAGGGTCGGGGGAACAAGAAATTTTACGCGGATGAAGTCGCAGGCAGAAGCTAGTATTTTACATAAAGTAAACCGCCTTTCTTGATTCAAACTACGACTTACAACTCGTAAGCCGCGGCTGACTCTAGGCCACCATTGCTCTTAGGTTTAAGGTTACACTATAATTTAATCAACTGATAACATATTTAAACAGTTTCGCATTTATAATTGATAAGCTTTTGCCAGCGGCTTCGCCCGCGTGGAGGTCAGAAATTATCCCGCGGGAACATACTACCGGAATAAAAAGTACTCTATGTGTTATTCCAGGTTATAAACTATCTGTGTGCCAAATTTCATCTAAATCGGGTCTGTAGTTTTTGCGTGAAAGAGGAACAAACATCCATACATCTATACATCCATACATACAAACTTTCGCGTTTATAATATTAGTAGGATTTAGAATTTTTCATAAACGTACAACTGGGTGCTTACTCTTGATTTTAATTTCGATCGATTGACATTGGAATTTTGACGTTTCGTATTCTTGAGTTCGACGCTAGCGCCAAAATGTGTTTAAATTGGGTGTGCATTTTGGAGAACTAAGTGGAATCGAGTTCGGGCGTTGTTGTTGCAAAGGGAGTGCAACACACTTTAAAATTGTATAATCAAAATATCCAAGGTTGCTCTTCCAAATTACTTGAAATAGAATTGTTTTTAGAAAACACCAAGTTTGATGTCATTTGCTTAACTGAACATTGGTTAAAAGATCATCAAATAAAGTCAATAAATTATGAAAATTACTGTGTAGTTAGCTTTTTCAGCCGAAAACGCATGATACATGGCGGATCATTAATATTGGTTAAAAATTCTATCAAATCGAAAGAACGAAAAGACATCATTGGGATGTCTGTTGAACACACTGTTGAGCTGTCCTGTGTTGAGCTTGATAAGCATGTTATAGTATGTGTATACAGACCTCCAAGTTACCAGAATCTATCTGTGTTTGATTCTGTAATGGAAGAGGTGCTAAAGAAACTTAGTACTAGTAGTAAGTCACTGGTCATATGTGGTGATTTTAATATAAATTTATTAGAAAGTAACTCAAATACTTCCAGATTATTAAGTCTTTTTAAGTCATTTAATCTGTCAAATGTTTTTATGGAACCAACCCGAGTGACAGCTTCTTCTGCCACTTGTATAGATAATATTTTTTGTAACTGTGATTACTTACACAAACAAATTGTAAATAAGTTGCCATCTGATCACAGTGGTCAAACAGTAACATTTTGCTCGTACATACCTCTACAAAAAATTCAAATAAGGTTTAGGCCAATGACATGTAAAAATCTAGAGAAATTTAATCATTCTTTGGCCAGTACATTATGTGTTCACAGTTTTAATAATGAATGTGACCCAAATGAGTTCTACGCCGAGTTCTTCTCATTATTAAACACGCAATTTAATGACAATTTCCCACTAAAGACTAAAAGTATTTGCACAAAGTTTTTATTTAGTGATTGGGCAACTCCAGGTATACGTAAAAGCAGAGAAAAACTTTTTGAACTTTATGGCCTAAAGCAACATATGACTAATAGAAGCTTTCATCAGTATGTTGCAAAATATTCAAACATTTTTAAAAGTGTTTGCAACTTGGCTAAAGCGCTTTATATTAGCAATAAAATAAAATCAGCGGATGATAAAATAAAAACTACCTGGCAAATAATAAATGATGAAACAGGTAGGAAAAAAAAGCGTAATACTGAATTTTTTCGTTAATATTCCCGTTAAAACTACTGAAGCTTTAAATTCGTCACCCGCGCTTTCCGCTGCCTTACTCAAAAAGAATGTAGGGGCATGCCCTTTAGAGTTTAGGTTTCAGCATACTAACCCCCAGGCTATTATAAAAGCTTTTAAAGATCTTAAAATTAAATCAACAGAAGATCTTTGGGGAATGTCTGTCAAATTTTGTAGTTCTATTATTGAAACCATTGCACCCTATTTAGCTTTCATATTTAACACCAGTGTAGACCAAGGAGTCTTTCCGGATCTGATGAAACACAGCAAAGTAGTTCCTTTGTTTAAATCCGGTGATAGTAAAGAACCAAACAATTATAGGCCCGTGTCAGTTTTGCCAGTTCTCAGTAAGGTGTTTGAAAAGTTAATGCTCAATCAAATGCTACGTCACTTCAATAAAAACTCCATCTTTCATGAACACCAGTTCGGTTTCACCAAAGGGCGTTGTACCACCGACGCTGGTGTTACCCTAATAAAGAACATTTTTAACGCCTGGGAAGAAGCACAAGATGCCATTGGAATCTTTTGTGACCTTTCCAAGGCGTTCGATTGCGTAAACCATGAGACACTTTTGCTGAAACTAGAGCACTATGGAATTAGAAATACAGCTCTTGACTTAATAAGATCATACCTGAAGGATAGAACGGTCAAAGTCCAAGTAAACGGCGTAAACTCATTGGGGTCTGAAATGGCAATGGGCGTTCCTCAAGGCTCGATATTGGGTCCATTCCTCTTTTTAGTATACATTAATGATCTACCCCATCTACTTCCAAACCAACCGAAGATGGTGTTATTTGCAGATGACACATCATTGATATTTAAAATCGACAGACGGTCTCAAAATCTTGACGACGTCAATAACTGCATTCTTCAGGTCCAAGACTGGTTTACGGTAAATAACTTGGTACTTAATAAAAAAAAAACCAAGTGCATTAGATTTCAATTGCCTAATGTCAGAGGTAGCGAACGTGACATCTTATTGAATGGGGAAAAACTGGAATTTATTGATCAAACGGTTTTCCTAGGAATCACGCTAGACGAGAAATTACAATGGGGACCTCATATAACATCTCTTGCGGGGCGGTTAAGCTCGGCCGCTTATGCTGTTAGAAAGATAAGACAGTTAACAGATGTAGAAACCGCGCGTTTGGTCTATTTTAGCTACTTCCACAGCATTATGTCGTATGGCATTTTACTGTGGGGTAGGGCTGCTGACATTGAATCCATTTTTATTTTGCAAAAGCGAGCTGTCAGAGCCATTTATAATCTATGTCGCGGCGAATCCCTCAGGGAACTATTTAAAAGGATTAATATTATGACGGTACTTTGCCAATTCATTTACGAAAATATTATGTATGTAAGAAAAAATCTACATCTTTTTAATAAAATAAGCGATAGACATAATTTTAATACTAGAAATAAAGACAAGATAGATCAACCATTTTTCAGATTAGCAAAAGTACATACATCTTTTATGGGATACTGTGTTAAATGTTACAACAAAATACCTTCTGATATATTGCAATTAAATGAAAGGAGGTTTAAAAGTCATATTAAAAGTACACTTTGTAAACGAGCTTATTACAAATTAGAGGACTACATTCAAGATAAGAACGCTTGGAAACATGCTGGTCTCGCTCCATAGGACAGTCTTAGAGTTTATCAAACTAGTTGCTAACTTAATTGTGTAGATAATATTTATTTTCTCTTCTATGACACTGTTTTACATTCTGTAATTACTGTAACTCACACACTGACAGTTTATATGGGTAGTTCATATAATTGTTTTTTTATTTTTTTTTTATTTAACTTCTTTTGTTAATTTATTTTTATTTTCTTTTAATTTCATTTTTTGTGTCTATGTATCCTTTGCATCGTTGTATATGTAAGCGGGCACGCCCTTTATGCCTGGAGGCTTTAGTAGGATTTTAAGTTCTGTTTACGATTTTTGTTTCATTATTCATTTCAGCTTGAGTTTAGTTTTCAATGTTTTGTTGGTATAATGGCGTGTGCTAGCTGACATATGGCGAATAATGTATGTTTTGTTTTATTATATTAATAACTTATACAATATTGTATAGAATCAAGTTCTTCTAACTTAACAGACAGCAGTGCTGCTGGGGAGTTTGTTCCGCCACTTCTTCTTCCCAGCCAAAGCACTAGGAAGTGTCGAAGGGCGGGCGTTTTGGGGGGACTGTCTTATGTGACTTTGACGTTCAAAAAGTGCTGACTCTCAGCCTAGTTTGAATAAATGACTTTTGATTTTGATTTTGTTGTTGTCCCAATGTTGACACTATTGTTTTCAAGAGTACCGAATCACGTGTATGCAAAATTTACATTGGAATCGTATTGGCATTAGATTGGAATTGAAATTAGGTTGAAGAGTAAGTAAGTAGTAAGCCCCTAGTTATAATGTAAGGGAGATTAATGTTTCCTTTATTTGATAAAGTACGTACATTTTTCCGTGTTTATAGCCATTTTATACAACTTATCAAAAAATGAAAGTTTAGATATGAATGTTCAGACAGTTTAAGTCGGTAATTGGTTTGAGAAATAATTAATTCAGGTTAAATTAAATAATTAATCTAAGACTTATGGTTTAGATTTAATATTATTGTCTTCCTCTGTGTTATCACTACAGGACGACCTACTCTCTCTTCTCTCTTATATACTTTATAAAGAAATAAAAATTATCGTTTATAACTTGGCAGAAATAAGTAATAAAAGAAATCTCTCCAACTTCGCTACTTTGAGTAAACCCAGGACTCCGACAAAAGCAGAGAAAATGCTGAGACGAAGAAAAAGTGCTCGGTAAACAAAATATCAGCGAACTTACTTTTTTTAATTTTAAACTTTAATATCTTTTTAGACGGATCCTGCGATCCCGTATTTTAATTTAACGCGGATGTTTTTGGTGGATCGTCTCAATGAGCTTAATATTTTAACTTGAGCTGCGATTCACCGGATGTTAAGAAAGAGGAAGACGGATAAAAAAATATTGCACGCCACATAATTTTGTTTATTTTAGCAACCTCATATTTAAAAATATTTTTATTATTTAATAAAGGCATATAATGTCAAATTATTTACATTTCTAAATATTGTGTATGCAATAGAGTTGGTTGCCTAACTCTGTAGTTAAAATATTATATCATACAGTCAACAGTGAAATGAATGATGAGGAATTTTAAAATGAATACCAATTATAATTTACAAAATTATACGTGTATGATAAAACAAAATCATCCAATAAAACAATAAATGCAACAACAACAACAACAACAAATAACACAATCTATAACACATTAAATCACCAAAAATAACATTTTAAAGAATCAATAACAGCCGACTGGTAAGCGTGGCCGAAGCTTGCTTCAGTTGTCTGGGCGCCGTAGCGCGGAGCGGTCGCCTCTACGAAACTCGCTACGCCGTAGCACGCGCTACGAACCGATGAAAAAGTGCTACGGGCCAAAAATGTGATACGAAAAAGTACACTTGTGAAAAAAATTGCTCAATTTAATTTTTCATTTTTTATCTAAAGTGTTGTGACTTACTGTGCTAAAAATGGAGTGGACTTTGTTACTGGTGCTCTGTCTTTTCTACACGGCAACCGGTAACCCTGCAAAAATGGGTCAGTACAAGTTAATAATTTAGTTTCAGCGCGGTTAGCTTATTGCATAGATTGGCAGTTTGACGGCTAGAACAAAGGAGGAGTTGGGAGGCTTATAAATTATGGTTTCGATGTTTGTCTTGGTTGTGATTCACTCTGGGTTTGATGTGATTGAATATTCTGTTTCGCAGGCGATTCTGTGTTCGAGTGGTAAATGTTTTGTTAGATGTGAATAATTTACCTTGTGCATTTACATTATTTATAACGCTACTAGTAACAGAAGAAATATCTATTATTTACTTTCCTATGTATTAACATAGTAAAGACAATGATGTCTTTATGAAACCTCAAAATAATACTGCAGCTTAAAATGTGACTTCATTAATCAAAATACAGTTTTGAATTACGAATTATTTTTGTCTTATTCCAAACAATCTGTTCTAAATTTAAAAAACAATTGTCAGTCAAAAATCATCCACGAGGGCAGTGATAAAAACAAAATATTTTAAATATCGAATTGCGTTCTTCTGGAAGTTAAATGGCGGATATGAAACTGCAAAAAAAAAATACACATTCCTGTTGCCACCCAGTGATACTGCATTTCAGTTTGATGGGTTATAAGCTAAACACACACAGGAGACTCTTCGACTTTGTCTGTGAGCGCAATGCACACGTACAGCACGTTCTGTGTGCACGTGACCTAGAAGCTACTGCAGCTGAATCAACTAGGGGTTTACCGCTTTATTTAGTGTAGGGAGTTTTGCTATATCGTAGACTACTCTTAAAAAAATAGTCGAAATAAAAAATATCAGCTACGTTCTTAGGGACTAACTACCGAAGCTTTTGACGATTATACATGTTACTAGCTGTGCCGTTCTACCGGGATAAGGAGTCTTACACACTCTTTATAATATCAGCTATCTGTCCAATTAAAGTCCTGTGAAAATCAGTCCAGCTGTTTCGGAGATTAACCGTGACAAGCAGACAGACCATTTAAAAAAAAATCTTTTGTTAGCTATTAGGTACTATATATATTTAATTAAATATGCACATAGTAAACAGATATTATTTTGATATTTCAAACAGATACTTTACTTTTATTTATGCATAGAATAGAGGCATAGATTCAATAATGATTATAACTAGGGCTCGGATAAATATGTAAACACATATTTTTTATTTGAATCATTTGCATTAATTATTTGGTTTTTTACATAAATTATGATGGTCTGAGCTGGAAAATGAGGTTTTTAGTATTCAACCATATTTTTCCATATTTCCGTTTTTATATCCATATTAAATGTACATATTTTGGGATTTTTAGCACATATTTATCCGAGCCCTAATTATAACATATGTTTATGATTGAACATATAGTAAGAAGTCTTTCTCATCATTATAAATTTGGAATTATCGGAATTTATTTGGAATCAACGTTACATTTTTTTCTTCAGTTTCCTTTCTTCGTTTTGTTCCATACTTCTCTATAAGTCGTCGATATAGTAACAAATATACTGTGACCACCATATTTTCTGAATGTGGCATTGATGACTGTAAAGTCGTGTGGAAATTTGTTGTCATGGTATGAACATGTGATATGGGGGACTGAGGAGAATTGTATCGGAAGTTTTAAGTATGAACGTGGATTGCGATAAGAGTAGGGGATGACGAAAAAACTATGGATGTACTGTGTGAATGGGAGAGGGTTACTACCGAGATGATAACTTACAGAGTATGGAAAAAAAAGACATGTTGCGCCGACCACAAACAAATTAGGATAAAGAGCATAATAATGATGATATTCTAGGAAATTTCAAGTAATAAATAGGTATTAGAGATAAAAAAATAAAGCCCTATGACATACAGATGGACAGACAGACGTTGTAAGCTTCCATTGAGCAACATTTGGGCAGGGATTCCTAAATTGAACCCTGATAACCTATTTGTGCAATGTTAAAAATAATGAGACAATTATTTTACGTTCTTGTAAAATATAGCGCAGACAAGTGAAGCAGAAACATACATTATTTTACCTATCTATTTATTTTAACTTTATGCACAAGTAATAAATAACTGTACACATTTTCCTTCCATTCAACCTTAGGGTGATGCAGAGACAAAACATGGCAGTAGGATAGATAACTAGAAAAAGAATAAATATGTATTATATATAACCAAAATAATAAACCAGATCCGACTAGATCGCCAACCCGCCATCCAAGCGATGGCGATTATGGCAAACCCCCCAAATTGGGGGTGGCCTAAATGGATGATGAACCAAAATAAACGTTGTCTGGAGAAATATCGCTAGATAGAGGAGAAAACTAATTCAAAAAATCCAGACGAAAATCAGCACTGAGATGATTCAGCCAAATTTTTACAAATATACTCACCGTGCCTACACTTTAATTGGTAACTGGTTGCCATTCTGATGCGGAAATGATCAAAGTCACAAAAATAAAGAAAAGCAATTTGCAAAAATATTGAGTGATTACTCTTTACGCCACCTTGTTTAACACCTATGTTAGTATTGGAAGTAGTCCTACAAATTGATGAAAACCATTCATTTTAGACGAAGAGTTATAAGGTGGGAGACAAGGTGGACGATGACCTTGTAAATGCCGCCGGAATTCACAGGATGCGAGAAGCACAGATTCGGTCGAAATGGCGGAGCTTCCTGGAGCGTCCAGCAGTGGACGTCTTTAAGATGAAATTATAAATGACTAGCTTTTGCCAGCGGCTTCACCCGCGTGGAGGTCGGAAATTATCCCGCAGGAACATACTACCGGCATAAAAAGTACCCTATGTGTTATTCCAGGTTATAAACTATCTATGTGCCAAATTTCATCTAAATCGGGTCAGTAGTTTTTGCGTGAAAGAGGAACAAACATCCACACATCCAGACATCCATACATACAAACTTTCGTGTTTATAATATTAGTTGGATGATTATTTTTAGATACCTTTCACAATTTAAATTATTACCTTATTATACGGATTTCAAACGTAATCCTATTCAGTAATATTTTAATATAATTTCTTTACTAATTCCAAACGTTATTCGAATGCCATTCATTCATAATTTTGTTTTCATAATGAGCCAAGCTCGAATTCATTTTCTTAATTACTGTGGAGACTTAGGTTTATTAACGTGGATACCAAAGTGCTTTCTTAGCGAAGATTAATTTCTAAATCTAGCTATTAATTTTCTGAGTAGTCCTTAGAAATTAACTTTATTAGTTAAAGATTAAAGTGGAATACACTTTGAAAGCTGAAGATTGATAAAAACAATATTATCGTGATGGCCAAAAGGTTATGGTCTCGCCTCTTATGCTGTGGTTGTGAGTTCAAATTCGGGTAAGTACGAATGTGATCTTTTCAATTCACAAACATACTTTCTAAATTTATCTTGGACATTACTAACATCAATTAAATAAGACCTTAATGTACCATATTTTAAAGCAAATCTTTAGATCTTTACATGGTATAAAACAAACTCGTTTCTCGTCTCGCTTGGATCGTTTAAACTATGCAACTGATTTTAATGCAGTTTTCATCAGTAGACAGAGTGATTCAAGAGAAAGATTTATATGATTAAAACGCGGGAAAAGCCAGTGGTAAAAGCTAGTATACAACATTCTCTTCTTTTCTATCCGTGAAGAAAAACATCGTGGAAAACCCGGACGTCTAGTTCTTCTACGACAGAAATCACCAACCATTTTGAGTAAGCGTAATGACCAATGCATTCTTTGTCTGATAAGAGGCCTTTGCCCTGCAATGGTATTGTAATAGGCTGGTCATCATTATCTGCCTTTTCCCAACTATGTTGGGGTCAGCTTCCAGTCTAACCGGATGCGGCTGAGTACCAGTATTTTAGATGGAGTGACTGCCTATCTGACCTCCACAACCCAGTTACTGGGTAATACGTTATCCCTTGGTAAGACTTTCTGGATTCTGACGACCCGGTACGACTGTCTAAGATCTATGAAAGACAGCTGGGACCAACGGCTTAACGTGCTCTCCGAGGCACGAAAGGGTCTATATGTAAAGATAGTCAGCCGTCCATGGAACAACCGCGGCAAGCGTAGCTTAATCTGAACGATCAACCCGTGCGGCTGTTGTCACTTAGCCACAAGCCCTTAAATGTTGGCTGGTATTAAAAACAAAATTATCACTCTATTTGATGAGATGATTAAGAATCCTATGAGTGAGTAATAAAAAAATTCACAGTGACGAAGTCACGGGCAGAATCTGGTACAATAATATTGACCAAAATAACGGAAAAGTCTAAAAAAGACCAAGAGGGTCTTTTTTAGACTTTTCCGTTATTTTGGTCAAGAGTTTTCGCTATTATAACAATAGGTACTACCAAACACAAAAATAGTAACTTTATTAATTACTTTAACAAACACCCAGCTCATTTATAAACGTATTTGTGTTCTCTTCATCTCTTTGTACCTAAAAATAAGACCTAGTGTGAAAAGCCAGCATTATGGACCAGATTAAACTTTTTTCATTTCACAAAATTATTCATAACTAATTTTCTGCGAGTAAAATGTTTCACAGCAACCATAAAACTTAACTGGCGTAAATAGATAATGTTTAATTATATTTTTAACCGACTTCAAAAAGGAGGAGGTTCTTAATTCGGATGTTTTTTTTTTATGTATGTACGGCCATAACTCCGTCATATATAAACGGATTTGCAAAATTCTTTTTTTGTTCGAAAGGGATTTATTTTGAAATGGTCCCATATAAATTTCATATAGATCTGATGATGAGTTCGGGAGACAGACACCGGAACTCTTTAAAAAATGACAGCAAATCAACCGCGATTTCTGCTATCACATAAATATGCATTGTTTGTTTGGAATTACTGTGGAGTAGATACCAAAAAAACAACCTCAAAAAAACTTCAAAGTGAAAAATAACTTTAATTTCGGAAGTCGGTGGCAAAAACCTTAAATACAAATCCTAAGACTCCGACTTGCGAAATTAAAGTTATTTTTCACTTTGAAGTGTTTTTAATGAAGTCGGTTGTTTTTTTTTTAACTAGATTTTCTGTTATCATGATGATACAAGCAAAATGTTACACATTTTTTAACAAATGAACAATCACCCTCTTGCTACAACATAACATTACGCCTTTTTCTCTCGAAGGTGCGTGGAGGTGACCTAATATACCTGTAGTACTCCCACGTTTTACCAGTTTAGTTTAAATCTCATATAATAAGGGGCGAGCCTATTGCCATCAACCGAACACAATTCCAGACTCCGGGTTGCTACTGAGAAATTCTGAAGAACCCAATAACACTTTGCTTGACTGGGGAAGTGAACCCCGTGCTCAACGGTAGTGCTTGCGACCACTAGACTAACGAGGCATCCTTTTACAATAATTACAATATTTTTCTTCCACGCGGACGAAGTCGTTGATGGACGCTAATACAGGATGGTGAGTTGAAGGGGTCTGCTAGGACCGATGCCTGCCGGGGTCGCGTGATTGTTCAAAAGAGATACCGTGGCCCCGGCACATGGGCAACTGAAGGAACACGGGTGGGTTTTAGTCAGTAAAAGTCTGACACGCCCTTCCACTCCGCCCAGAGCGGGAGAACTCATTTGATGATATCTCATCTAAAAAAAAACAAAAAGATGGTGAGTTACTCACCTATATTCGTCATTAATTATCAAGTAGAAAGGTGAATTAAAGCTTTAAATTTAACGACATGTGATTCGTGACCACCTGACATTATCTATGTCGGAACGAATTGTTTGATTGATCTATAAATTAATGTATTTGTTGTTGTATAATGGATATTGGAGTGAGTATCACTTCTCCTATACATTGTGTAAATCAAAGTCACTTCGTGCGTTTGTACGCTTACATTTTTAAAATATGCAAAAGATTTTAATGCGATTTTCATCAACAGACAGTGATTCAAGAGAATGGATTATATGAATCATGCGCGGGCGAAGCCGCTGGAAAAAGCTCGTTTATTTATAAAATAAATATACCAGGACGGATTTTTTAACGTCTTGGAAAAAATGGGGGTAATAGATGAACGGAGTAGAACCCTTTGGCATAGAATTTTTTATTATTTTTATTTTTGAATAACATGTAATGAAATTGATCTAGCAATAAATACTACACATTTAAAGTAACATTTTCATACTAGAACAACAAAAACAGAAATTTGGAAAAAAAAAACAATTAAAATCTATCGAAACTCAAATCATATGCACCCTACTCAATGCGCGGCATGTATCAATGATTTCGCAGCGCGGTCCTACCCTTTGAAGCCGGCCGATAGGCGGCTTTATTGATCTTTCGCAGGCGCACGAGCCGCACACGCATCCCCGTCCGCTCGCGTCCCGAGCTCCTTTAGTCACCTGCGATGAATCTGAAGGCCTTCCTGCCTTCTATTCTAGATACACAACACACCATATGAAAGTCGAGACGGTAAAAAATGTCATCCGGTATACGGCTACCTCATTGGTATAGATGTAATTGTGTTACTGAATTCTACCAAGTTGCGCAACGATGTTCCCACCAGCCTCTAGATTACCCTGCCAGGGACGCAAGATTTGATCGAAAGAGTAACCGTGGCACTGGCATAGGCAACTGAAGGAACACGGGTGGGTTTGAGTCAGTAAAAGTTTGACACGCCCTCTCGCTCCAACCAGAGTGGGGGAAGTCATTTGATGATTTCCCACCGACAAAAAAAAGCCCCTAAATTACATTGCCATTACAGGTGTCTAAATTGCGTCAAAAAGATATCAGATATCAAGTAGAAAGGTCAATCAACGCTATTATACTTATGACACGTGTGATTCGTTATCGCCTGATATGTCGAAACGAATTATTGAATTTATTTACCAATTAATTTCTACGTTGTTAAGCCCTAATGGGTATTAGTGTGAGTATTACCTACAAAATAAATATGCGACCGCCACATTGGTGTAATCGTAAGTTCGACTACTACAAGTAATCCTAGACGTGATTCTCTGCTCGACAAATGAATGTGCGAATAACACTTGTGCGACAAAACTGTACTGCGATTCACAATAGTTCGAATGCACACTTGTGCGACACACTCGAGCTCACATACTACACTAGGTTAGGTTAAAATTGTGACCTCCTATGCACAGCCGAACGAGCGAAGCGAGCGGTGCCGCGGCAGCGGCCAGCGAGTGCTAGAAACGACTAGATTCAGTGTGTCGCACAAGCGTGCATTCGAACTATGGTGAGTCGCAGTACAGTTTTGTCGCACAAGTGTTATTCGCACATCCATTTGTCGAGCTCACGTAGTACACTCCAATAATCGCTGACTCCACATCCCATAAATGTCGACAACCACGCGAGCCAAGTCGAGATACTTGATTTGCCTATCTTTCGCGGTTTTCACGAGGTTCCCGTCATGCGTTACCGTTCTGTCAACAATCATTGTGCGCCGCTCTAGTCGATCCACCACCACTATACTGGGCTTATTTGCAACAATAGTCCTGTCAGTAATGATGTATCGATCCCAGTACAGTTTCAAGAACTGGGTTGGGCACATACCTGTAGTACGGCACATCTCATTCTACAAGGCTATACTTTAGAGCAAGTTGCTGATAGATAATCGTGGCTACAAGGTTGTGTCTATGCAAATACCTACTCTACTTATTTATTTTATTATTTACTAGCTGTTGCTCGCGGCTTCGCTCGCGTTAAATTCCACCCCCCCCCCCATTTTAGGAAAGTGGGTGGTTAGAAAGAGACAAAAACTAAAATATCTCACTCTTCATCCCTTCAACTATGTCCACTTAAAAAATCACGTCAATTCGTCGCTCCGTTTTGCCGTGAAAGACGGACAAACAGACACACACACTTTCCCATTTATAATATTATTATGGATGTACACTCAGTAATATTATTTTTGCATTCTTTTGTATTATGTCATAGACTGATTTTAATCTTAAGTTTTTTTTTTGTTTTTTTAAATGTTTCTTATGTACTTTAATTTTATCATAATTTTAGCCGTAAGACATCCACTGCTGGACTTAGGCCTCCCCCAATTTGGTGGGCTTTGCTATAATCGCCACGCTTGGCAGGCGGGTTGGCGATCGCAGTATGGTGGTAAAATGCATAGAGAACGCTGCTGCCCATTCTCTAGTAAGTCCCTTAGTCGCCTTTTACGACACCCAGTAATTTTATAGCATAGTGCAAATTTGTATCATAGTTCTTATTTTTATGGGGCATGCGGTGCTAACCTATAATGAACTATAATACTAACCTTAGTTAATAGAAAATCATGTTTATGTTATATGAGTATACCTATACAGTTGTTGGTTGGCCAAAATAAAATAAATAAACGATGGATGGACTGTGCGAATGATGCTATGCAACTAGGTGACTACCGGAATGACGACTAATTGAGAAGTATGGAAGAAAAGGATAATGTTGCGCCGACCTCTAATAAATTGGGATAGAGAATGATGATGCCTCAGTAGAAGATACGACATCGAACATACGAGTAAAAAGGTACTGTTTATTTCTACAGAACTGAGACCTAGGTTATTCTTGACTGGCCTGTTAGTCTAGTGGTTAGTGACCCTGACTGCTAAGACTGAGGTTGTGAGTTCGATTCCCACCCAGGACAAATCTTTGTGTGATGAGCACGATCATCTGTTCTGTGTCTGGGTGTAATTTATCTATAATATGTATGTATGTTTATCAGTTGTCTGGTTGCCATAGTACAGGCTCTGCCTAGTTTAGGATCAGATAATTTTTTATACTGTCTTCCTGTGGTTAAGTAGCTGTTATGTATCTTTTACTGTAACAAAAATAGTTTATTCCGAATCTCAAATAGTTTTAAAAATTTGAATGTATTTTTTATTTATGTGTAAGCTGTGTACTTTTTAAGTGACAAATTCACCATACTAATAGATATAAGTTAGTAATAAGTAACATGTTATTAGTGAAGAAGTCGTTGGAGTACCTTATACAGGGTTATTTGTAAAACACCGGCAACCTCTCAGGACTGTGTTACTAACATCATAATCAACAACTTTTGTTCTATGACTTTTAAAAATTCGTCATATTTTAGTTCACCAGACATTAATAAAAAAATTAAAATATTTAAATTGAACGGTCTAAATATTACGAAGTCTATGCGAAACAAAAAAAGCACATAGTACATTAGCGAGGCGAGCGGAGTTAGGGTGGCGGGAGCGCTTGAACTTGAACTATTTACGGGCGGCCGATTTTTGTATGAAAATCTGATGAACTAAAATATGATGAATTTTTAAAAGTCATAGAACAAAAGTTGTTGATTATGATGTTAGTAACATAGTCCTGAGAGGTTACCGGTGTTTTACAAATAACCCTGTATAAATAAATAAATAACGGTGTGTTGGTTGTCCTAAGATATTTATTTATTTTATCTGTATTTTTTTCGGTAGCAGTTCGGAGGCTGGATTTGTGACCGGTTGATGGCTATAGGTTCACCCCCCAATTACATTAGAAATTTAATTTCATTGATTGTCTGTTGGAGTTACATAACTCGGTGCATAACTCTTCAAGGAACACAATTGTAATTTTAAGCTATTGTAAGGAAAATTATAGTATTGCCAGATGTCTGATTACCTAGAATTGAAACCTGGAATTGAAACAAATGCTTAATTATTTTTTTTTAATGTGCATATTATATTCTAGTTACATTTAGCACGAGGTCCGAGGTGCGATACCCAAGTCAGGCAAAGTGTTCACGGGTTTTGTCGACAAGGATTTCTCAGTATGAGCCCGGAGTCTATATTTGTGCCAGGTTGTTGTGAAGAGGCTTGTCCCCTATTACATGGAACATATACTATAGGTTCTCTGCTTACCCTTTCCGGGATTACATGCGTCATAATTATGTATCTTATGTTATTTTGAATCTGTAATTTAGAAAATCTAAGAACTGTACTTCTAACACATAACTCAACGGCAACACGAGATAGCGACTATTTGCTACATGTCCATGCTACACTACACGTCCTCACAAGTCCTACTAGAACTACATACAAACATAAACTGCAATGCACTGGTATTTGTCACTTATATCGCGTCATTTACACCGTGACAGTGCTAGCTCCCCCGGGGATGCAAGCTATGACGTCACAGCGAATTTCAGGTTCTTGACTCAAAACGGGTTACTGCAAACATTTATTGAATGATTGGACGTGTTCGTTGGATTCGGTTTGTTTTAGAATATTTGTGATGCGTTTTCTTGCAGAATAAGAATAGTGTTAGGAATTTAGCTTATATGTGGATGGTCATCACCATGGGCCTTGGGAGCAGTGGTGTTCCAGTGATAACTTACGAGTCATGAATTCAAACCGAAGCAGGCGCTTTACTTTGTGTAAATTATTTCATCACCAATGCTCTCAAATTGGTGAATAAAAACGTCGTAACGGAAACCGGCTTATCTTAAAACCAAAAAATTGAAGAAGTAAGAAGTCTATTAGTGTATCGTACGCAGTTTATGCTAGCATAAGTTTTTGGAATCACTGACTCCCAAGTCACAGGCAATAAACCTAGTTTGGGAGCCAGTAGATAAGTTAGTTTCACATCTCTGTACCAAATTATTGTACAACTGATTTGTCACCATATTATAGATAATAAAGAATTTAATTTAATTCAATTTTAATTGAATTCATGTAACATCCGCTGTTCGGCACTGGACCCTCGTGGTGGTTTATAGCCCACTCTCTCTCACAGGGAGGAGGTCTGTGTCTCAGCGGAGTCATGAGAACATTATGTGTTGAGTTAGCTTATGCTTAACCCTAGATAACCAAAGTATTTTCGTTGTTACATGGTTACTAAACATTCGTCGAACCGACTACGCCAAATAAAATGCATTGTTTGGAAAAAGTATTTATTAATCACAGGAACTTCTGACATTGTTACATTCTTTGGATCAATATTAAACAAAAAATAATCAAAACAGTAATTAAAGAAAGAAAGAAAAATAGTTTATTCTGCACAAACAAAACGCACAACATGAAATAAAAAATTGTTACAAAAAAAGAAAAATGCAATGCAATGAATTAAGAAGTATTCCATACAGCCACAGCATATATCGATGTTCAACTGGAAGTACATGAACACCAGAATCGCGGGTAGGTGGGTCGTCGAACGGACGAATGTTTAGTTTTAAGGGATAAATGTCTAAACTACAATATAATGGTACAAGATACCATTCATTTTTTACTAAAAACATCTTTAGGTACTAAAATGAAATCTAACTAGTTTTTAATAGGTTATTTACTCAGTGCTCCGTCCACCTACTATTTATACCACTGAAGTTATCGGGCTTCAATTTGGCACACACGTTTGGTTCTCGTGACAATGCACGAATACAGTTTTTTTTTTTTTTTAATATTGAAAAATATTTTAATTTATTATTGAAATTAATAAGATATAGCTACAAGTATTCAAGATTTAAGAAGAATGTACCTATTGATAATTTTACGAAAAGAAAAACACACCATACAGTTAAAAAAAGACTGTCGCATTAGCAACTAAAACAAAAAGCCACCAACAAAACAAACGAGCAACAAAAACATAAACCATAGCTTACAGCTAAGTTAACCGGCGGAATGTGTAGTTGTTAGTTAAACAATGATTAACGACCAGCCAGCGAGCAGTATTTTAATCTTTTAACTTAATATGTTATTGCTGTAACTTGCTGCTCGTGATCCATTGTGCTGGCTTTTATACTGGGAAGTAGTTAGTTTGTGTTTTAGTTTTATAATGTATGTAAACTGGATAATTTATTTAAGGAATAATTATTAGCTAGCGACCCCTTTTTTGCACGGTTTTTATGGCTCGATAAATTATTAAAATTCCTTTCATAAAAACTGGATTTAGACCACGCCTTCGTTTGCGTGAAATTTTGGTCCCGGACCCGTTGCGTTGTATGCCATTCCCCGCCCATGCTTGTACTTCATTTACATTATCTTTTTTTTTATTTTTTATTTGCTCGTCTCCTAAGATATGATATAAAAATTATATCAATCTATTTATAGATTGTACGAGACCAAATTTGAGTAACTGATAGGTGTCAAAGACGCATGATTCAACTATGAATGGTGTAGTCTTTAACACCTGTCAGTTTCACAGTCGTATCATCATTCATCATCATCATCATTTAAGCCTTAAGACGTCCACTGCTGGACATAGGCCACCCCTAAGTTGGGGGCGCTTCCATAATCGCTACGCTAGGCAGGCAGGTTGGCGATAGCAGAATGGTGGAAAAATGCATAGAGAACGCTGATGCCCATTCTCTAGTAAGTCCCATATTCGCTTTTTACGACACCCATGCATCAAGGTTTGTTAAACTTGATCAGGAGCTGTTGATTTTTTTAATACAATGTACTAGAAGCTTGCCATTTTTAGTTACGGAGCTGCTACAGCATAAAACAAAATAAACACCATGCAGGTTATAGTTTTTCTTCTTGCTTTTAAAACCCATAAACATTTTGTTCGTTTTTCATTTCTTCAAACCAATCATTTCTAACCAGTTTCACAGAAATTACTACTTCTTTTTGTTTAAAATTACAAAAGCTATATTTCATTTCGTTGTTCCCATACAAAAATAATCTCTAGAATATTATGAAGTTCTTCATAGCTGTTCGACGTCGTCTCTAGATTGTAACTAATGTGGAAGATTAACTTAAGGCGTTCTGAAAGCTGGCAACGTCGCAATTATGTGTCAAATTCTTCTCTGTTTTAACTAAAAGTATTACTTTGTTAAAAAATATAAATCATTCTCTGTTGTACTTATGATTATGAATTGCAATAACTAATATCGTAATACTGAATATTTTGCACATTAGTGCAATCTGTTTTGTTTTAAAACGTAAATTCAAGTTCGTAAACTTATTTTTATTCATACACATATCTCTATGACAAAAAGACCTTCCATTCTATATTTCAACTCATAAACTCTTGACCACATTGGCAACTTTCAAAATGTAGCCTCTTAATTAGATCCTTATCAACTCCCTGAAACTTAATGGTACAAAATATCTTCAATGACCCATCAGGCATAACTTTCCTCCTTCCCCTCTTAATATAAACAACCCTTACCCACAGGAGTCTCCTTCGCAACATACTAACAAATAACACTACACTAACTTCGATCATAAATCCTCTGCAACATCGCAGTAAGGACTGTGTTGCACCGCGGACAATATAAATCATAGCATAGCAATTATTGTGTGGCCCACAAACCGTTAACACATAAATCTCATGTAAACTTTGTAACTGTGACAATCGTTGCCGTAAGGAGAGAGATAAGTTAAGCGATTTGTGTTTGTCATTTGTTTTCTGTGTAAGGCTTTGTCGTAAAGACGTTGTTGGTTGGTAATCGACACCTGCGCTCCTGGTGTGTCCAAAAATTTATCACTTTGGTTCACCAACATTTATGTATAGTTTAAGATTAAACATATTAAAAAAAAAAATGTTGACGTGAATTTTTATGACGTTCTTGTTATGGATGTTATCGATTTGTGTTTGTTTTGATTTATTTTAATTTTGGTAAAGGTTGTTTGTCAAATTATAACTAAACATTTTTTTTTAATGAATTTTATTTATAAAACGACAATTAAATTGGTCTACATATACAGGGCTAATTGTTTAAATAATGGCCAACAATAAAGATGGCTTCCACCCGTGTTTTTTTTTTTCAATCTCCAAATGACCATTTCAGTCATCAATCTACATGGGTCTCACTCTCACGTGATGTGGCCAAGATTATGTCTGGACTTTAAACTCTGAGTTGTCTCACCTTTTCTTCTCCGAGTAGTCAGTTAAGAAACGCCGACCTCAACTAGTTTTTAACTGACTTCAAAAAAAGGAGGAGGTTATCAATTCGACTGTATTTTTGTTTTTTTTTTATGTTTGTTACCTCATAACTTTTGACTGGGTGAACCGATTTTGATGATTTTTTTAATTTTTTTTATTTGAAATCTGGTGCTTTGCGAATGGTCCCGTTTTAATTTGGTTCCATTCGGACAATGGAATCTATGTGAAAACCATATAAGTCTTAAATTTGCATTAAGTATTTGCGCGACAAATGAACGAATAACGCGATTAGATTAGTGCGAGGTATCTACCATAACTAAAAAGTTAAAAATAAAAACTTTATAAAAAAAGTAACAACCGACTTCCTTAAAAAAACACTACAAAGTCAAAAATAACTTTAATTTCGGAAGTCGGTGGCTAAAACCTTAAATACAGATCCTAAGACACCGAATTCTGAAATTAAAGTTATTTTTGACTTTGTAGTGTTTTTTTATACAAAATATGATGGACGTGTAAAAGTGTTCATACAAACCTAAATACAGAAATAAAATCATTTATCAGCAAACGTTAGTCATGTCACGTCCTTAGGTTTAAACAACGTCTATAAATAAACCCAATATCGTGATTATTTCGAAAATCGATCGCCCGAATGTCTCCAGGTTCGACTAGTCAAAGTACTGCTACTCTGAATTTCAGCAGCTCAAAAACTCATTCAAAAGCGTTCCTCTTTCTGTGCGGAAGAGCGCACAATAAACTCCACTATAATACCAGCACAAATTACCAAAATCATCCATCTTACCTGTATTGTAAGTCCCACATTACGTCCGGAGCTGTAGGATCCCATCTTTCAGCCATTATGACTGTGCACTATAATAATAACAATAATTTCGCTAAAATGCGCTCTGTATGACGACAGTTCCAAATCTTACATTAGTGCGATTGTTTGTAGGGAAACATACAGCACACTATTTTGTGCGTCCAGCCAGGGGTGCGGCATATGTACAAGAAAGAAAAGAAAGAGAGGAAATATGTTTATTTGCGGTAAACATGACGTAAATAAAGATCAAACACACCAAACCAAATAGGAAGCTGGAGGAAACCATGCGTCACAACTAGACAAACGGGTACTACTACGCTCAGCATAATGCCCCTATGCCTGTGACCCTATGCGAGACAGAGCTGGTTTTCAGCGCTGTCTGCCTGGAAGATTCCAGGCCCTCGAATTATGGTATTAGAAGGAACAGTTGGGTTTTAGTGGGTTAGTCCGAAATAATCCTTTCCAGACGGAGGGTGTCTATGAGGAGAACCCTCGGAAAAAGTACTTTCTACGTGCCGGATTAGCCGCAGAGTTAAGAAGCAACCATTAGTAATATAGGACTTACCATAATCATTTTCATTTGAATCTACAGGACAGGTATTGGGCACGGCGTCTTAAGGTGACAATTAACGGTTTTTGTGGACCAAAGTTAGGTCATATTTTACGTTTAATTGAGCTGCTTTAGAATGTGAATATATTTCTTTATTTCTTCGCAACTCTTTTCATTCAAAGGTACCTAATCGCACACAATAAAAACATACTCGTAAGCATTGAGCGGTGACATTCCTTCCTCCATTTCGTATATTTCCACGGAAACATTCCAACATTTCAACAAGAAACCACGGCCGCGTTCCATTCTCACCGCCGTATATTTTCATTGTTTGCCACCTATTGTTTGACATCTGACTGAAATGTTCCCTTGTAATTTGGTATAATAACATTTGCCGGCACGACTCTGCATAATTGAGTATGCACGTATATATTAAAACATTTATTTACATAATGCGTGTACATAATGTAAGTTGAGCTGATGTAAAGATGATTTAACTGGCGTCGCGTCGTTCTGGTGCTAAAATGTTAGGCAAACGTGAGAATATAATACGGCCATTTTGTCTTCATAAAATGTTCCACATTTAAAATGACGATTTATAAAAGCGTCTTTCTTTTGTTTCGTGTTTCACAGCTTCTTGCTTTGTTGTGTTTCATGTCATTATTAAAAGAAATTCAGCTGTTTTTACACGGTTTTAATTAGAATTATTGCTAAACTATGTTATCAGAAGGAAGAATTAAAAACTACGGTGACTTAAACCACTACTACTATTTATCTCGTATTCAATTTATGTACATTTTTTTATATTTCGTGAATGTGAGAACGTTGTAGGCCTTGTAGACTGTACATCATTTTCTTTTTTATTAAGTACCTGGTACTTGTTGACAGGCCTACTCGGTCCTCCCATACCTAATAACAATGTAATTTGAAACCATAATAAAGCTAATAATTTAAAAAAAAGTAACCATAGAGATTCTTGCCAGCTCTTCTGCATAGGAATTAACAAATTGAAACCGTGCACCTAGGTTCTGACGTTTCATAAGTGTCCTTATAGGTATATTTGAAATAACTTGATTTGATTACGGAGTATGATGGAATGGTCATTGCCGTCCATTGTACCAAAGCCACTGTAGATTCGTGGTCATCCCAGAGACGAAACAAAAATAACTCATTTGAAATTTCACCGTCAAACTCAAACTCAAGCATTTATTTCAAATAAACCAAGCACTTTTAAATTGTCAAAGGGGCAGTCAGAAAGATGAAAAAAGCAAGAAACTACACGGACACTGAAATTATACATGAGAGAACATTAAAGAAAGACGTGCACATTAAGAGCGTCCGTAATATCAAAGTATAAAACAATTCAGATATTAAAATAAGCCGTGGCAGCTAAGAGATGACCAGTCCCTACTGACGGCGTCTGTTCACGAACAGGACGTATAGATCAGCACCATCCAGCTCAACCATTTTGAAGAGATTTTTGGAGCGTTAAGTCCCTTTCAAACACACACACACACCTATCACCAGCGAGACATTAACCCTTTACTGTCACCGTTTACCTACCCATCAACTACCCTCAAAATATTTCGACACTCTTCACAACGAATTCTCGCAGTAAATCCCATAACATTTCAGCTGAAAGATGTCCACTGTTGGGCACAGGCCTCCTCCAATTTGGGGGGTTTTCCGTAATCGCCACGCTTGGCAAGCGGGTTGGCGATCGCAGTATGGTAATAAAATGCATTGGGAACGCTGCTGCCCATTCTATAATCAGTCGCTTAGTCGCCTCTTGCGACACCCACGGAAAGAAATGAAATGGTGCTATTCTTTACGTCCGGTACTACACAGAACCCAGTAAATCCCACACAGATTCACAAATACTATCACACGATATACCGCCATATCCCTCGCTTCCATTTCACAACTCCTGCCTAATATAGCATAACACATTAACTATCTGAACTGAGTGGAGTGGTGAGCGGTAGTAATGTATTACAGACACGGTTCTAGCCACGTCCTTGCGATGTGGGGAACCGAGTGACACAGTCATTTGTTTTGCAGAAGGTAAGGTTAGCATAGTTGTTAGATTCACAGCGACTTCGAATACGTGGAAGGCGAAAATGATCGCAGAAGTAAATAGTTTCTAGATAAAAAGTATGCTATGGTTAATCCAGATTACCATCTATTTGTGTGCCAAATTTTATTCAAATCAGTTCCGCCGTTTTTGCGTGATTGACTAACAAACACACAACATTACACATGTATAATATTGGAAGGATATAATTTTTAAGGTTATTTACCTCTTTGATCTACTGTAGAGCCTGTAGGCCTGGGGTCGGGCAAACCCTTATTGGGATTTTCAGTCTGGAACTTCTCTGTAGAAGCACAGAGCCTGGATTTGTGCCAGGTCGAAGGGAATAGGCTCGGCCCTGACTACAGAAGACTCAAACATATCTGGCGAAATATGGGTGTAGGTACATATTACAGGGCTCTGCCTATAACCTGTCGCGAATACAGGTGTAAAACTGAAGGGGTCAGTTACCTGCCAGGGTCGCGAGATTGTTCGAAAGAGATACCGTGACCCTGGCACATGGGCAACTGAAGGAACACGGGTGGGTTTTAGTCAGTAAAAGTCTGACACGCCCTCCCGCTCCGCCCAGAGCGGGAAAAGTCATTTGATGATTTCCCATCCAAAAAAAAATACAGGTGTAAAGTTTAAAGTCAATTCAGGGTGAATTGCGTCGTTGGTATATTGGGGTTTGATTCTAGGGGCGACAAAAATGCCATTAGGATTTTCATCTCTAAGTAGCAGCATCAGAATAAGGATTAGACTAACCTACCATATGGTTTAGTTGGCCTCACTTAATTTAATTTACAATATCCTTTGAATTTGCTTGCACGGGTATAATTATGATCCCCATACAAGGCTGCCGCGACAAATCGCGGCACGGCGGACAGAGCTCCGGCAGGATCTCATGGCGACATGGCGGGTACGAGTGTCGCAACCCAGCGCAGGGCACGCCACAATTGCGGCGGTAAGTCCCCTCTTTGATGAACGGATAGAGAGGCGCCACGGCGCCCTCACCTTCCGCCTGACGCAGGTTCTCACCGGGCATGGGTGCTTCGGTGGGTTCCTACACAGAATAAAGCGGGAGGAAACGCCCGGGTGTTTCCATTGTGAGGATCGTCTACTAGAGGATACGGTGGAGCATACGGTGGAAGTGTGCCCTGCCTGGGCGGAGCACCACCGTGTTCTCGTGGAGGCGATCGGCGGCGGCGACCTCTCGCGTCCGGCCCTGGTGCGAGCCATGGTACGGAGCGAGAGGGCATGGGAAGCCGTCACCTCCTTCTACGAAGCAGTAATGCTCGCGAAGGAGGAGGCGGGGCGCGTGAGGGAGTGGCAGTCTCTGCGCCCTCACGTCCCTAGCCGCCGCAGGAGGAGACGCCCCGGGCACCGGGAGTCGATTGCGGACTCCTGGCCACCGTAGGCGCGAGCTTGCGGGTGGCGAGCAATGGGTAGCTCGCCGCCCGATAAGGACAAAAAAAAAAAATCCTCATACAAGCAACGTGTTTTTTTTTTATCTAGTGTTTAATATTGTACGGTGGTCCGGAACCCTTCGTACGCAACTCCGACACCCATGATGAAATCTTTGAAATTTTTCGTAGCCGCCATTGTATATTTTCATTTTGAACTGACCTTAGGGCATGGGTGCCATTTTCAAGTTTATCGGTGCTGAACCCTCAGTATACTTGAAAATAGTCTCCATAATAAAAATTTGAAGAATTTTGCACTCGCCATCTTGGATTTTTATTTTGAGCTCATGAGCGATTTCTGTACCCTCGAAAACTACGAAAACTATCTCACTCTCGCTCTATCGCTTTTTATTACATCAAGTAAAATATCGAATGGAGGGGGCATAACGCTTTTTTATTACATACTTAATAAATTTTCCGTCACCAGACGGTTTCTACAATTTTATTTCTACCACATGCTGCGTTAAAGAACTTCGTTCCAAAGGATACAAGGAACCCGTAACATGACATTAAGCCTATTATTGAATGAATGAATGAATATAATTTATTTCAATCCACATTGAGATCATAGTTTTTATAATTTAATTACAATAAATATATTTAAAAATAAATAATTGAATGGAATTAAAAATAATTAATAAAATAAAATCCAAATTAAAATTAATACAATTAAATTATTATTATTGCCGAAGAGTTTGGCAGAGTACTTGTTGACATACCTACTCTGCCCTCGCATACCTGTTAACACTGTAATTTGAAAACATTGTGAAAGCCAATTATTTTTATAAGAGTTTTTTGTCGACTCTTCTCCATTGGAAACGTGAAACCAATTGGAACCGAGCACCTAACTTCTGACGTTTTATAAGTTGTTTAGATTTTGATTAGGTTACAGAAATTCACCAGTCATATCTAAGTCCAGTGTAATGAGGTCCGAGGCAGCACACACTTCTTACATCACCATAGAATAACTGATATAAATGTATGCTCATTGTAACAAAGAAAATAAATAAAGAAAAAGACGTCGACGATCTTGACGTAAACAAATCAAAAATATACATTAGCTTCCGTCCTTCAAACAAAATTGATTGCTAATGGTTTCAAAATCCCTCTCAGAATGGACAACACGAAACACTTGAAGTGTATTAATGGATTCCAACTGACAGAATGGAATTTCAATTACCATTAGAATCAACTGAATGGAGGGAAATCTTGCCAGAGTACTTGGACGCATTAATACTACAAAATATCGTGTATTTTGCTTAAGATTTTGCAGAGAGAAGTGCAAGTTTGCTTCAATTATTGAACTAAGAAAATTTCGATGACCAATAGTTGTAGCAGTTGTATCGAATTTTTTATAACTTCATATGCTGTTTCTCAGGACAACAAAAACGCATAACAAAAGAAAAGTCAAGAATTAATCTCTTTTTGGTTTAGTGTATGGCACAATATAATCTATACTAATATAATGTTTTTTTGTTTGTATGTTTGGTTGAACGCGGTAATCTTAGGAAGTACTGGTCCGAATTGAAAAAAATATTTTGTGTTGGGTAGCTTATTTATTGAGAAAGGCATATCACGCTACAGTCAAAAGGAGCGTAGCAGCAACGAAAAATGCACGAAAATTTGCAGGTAATTCGATGCGACGGGAAGGGTCAGGTGAGCAAAAATTTTATGCGGACGAAGTCGCGGGCAGAAGCTAGTTTATGTATATGCAGCAGGAGTGTAGGTAGATAATATTTTTGATACAAATTTAAATGAATGAACGGCCGAACTTCGAAAATTAGGCCATCACAAACAAAAATGTATTACGCATACGAATCGAATGTCTAATGAAGCAATGAAATCCAATGCTATATTATTCCACCTTTCAGTCTTTTTTTTTTTTTTTTTTTTTTTTTTTTTTTTTTTTTTTTTTTTTTTTTTTTTTGGATGGGAAATCATCAAATGACTTCTCCCGCTCTGGGCGGAGCGGGAGGGCGTGTCAGACTTTTACTGACTAAAACCCACCCGTGTTCCTTCAGTTGCCCATGTGCCAGGGTCACGGTAGCTCTTTCGAACAATCACGTGACCCCGGCAGGCCACCTTTCAGTCTCAAACCTTATTTATTACCAACAAAATAAATGAACCTACTGTATTCACCCGCACAGTTCATATGACTTAATATTTCTTGAATCCGAGTAACGAGCCCCATTGACGTGGAATTTCGCCTTTTTTTACGGAACATGTATGAAAATGTTATTTTCTGAACTGTACGCAATTTATGTTTGAGAATTAAAATGTTCTTTTTTTTATTTTTAGGACTAAGAGCCAACGTTTCTTACTTGTAACTAATGAGCTTCTTCTCATACGAGCAGTTCTGTCTTTAAAGTGCCTTTTATGAGATGGAGTAGTGAAGGTTTTTGTAAAAGTATACTGAGTTGAATTTCAGTCTAACCGAATGCATCTGAATACAAGTAAGTTACATGGAGCAACTGCCTACCTGACCTCGACAATCCAGTTACTGGGTAATACGATATCTTTTGGTAAGACTGGTTGCCAGAATTTCGTGCTTCTGACTACCCACAACGATTGTCAAAAATCCACAAATAAATAAATATCTTAGGACAACCAACACACCGTTATCTGGTCCCAAACTAAGCAGAGCCTGTACTATGGCAACCAGACAACTGATAAATATACTTATATATTACTAAATACATACATATTATAGATAAATTACACCCAGACACAGAACAAATGATTGTGCTCATCACACAAAGATTTGTCCTGGGTGGGAATCGAACCCACGACCTCAGTCTTTGCAGTCAGGGTCACTAACCACTAGACTAACAGGCCAGTCTTGTAACAAATAACAGCTGGGATGGGGCCATCCATCGGCTTAGCGTACTTTCCAATGCACAGAGGGGTTTCAGTAAGATAAGATTCATCCATGGACCGCCCGCGACAAATGTAGCTTAACTTGATCGAGCAACCCGTGTGGTTATTATTACTTTGCTACGAGGAAATGCCCATTTCTTCCCCTGGGTGTCGTTAATGGCGACTAAAGGAGTTTTAGAGAATAGGCAACAACGTTCTCTATGCATTTTACCACCATGCTGTGGTTGCCAACCCGCCTGCCAAGGACATCTTTCGGTTGAAATGATGACGAGGAAATGCGACTACCATATCTATTTCGGTCGCCAAGCAGCCTTCCTGTGTTCCAGTTTGAAGAGTTATTGGGACCGGTGTAACCAGCCTTGGATTTACGTCTAGGTACACAAGGAGTCCTAGAGGCCCAGCCAGCCAATTGACCTCAAAGCTACTTAAGTAACTTGAGTGTTTAGATGTACGAGGAAAACCATTTCTTTATTTAGAAATGGCGTTCATTTTACTTCAACGGCCGTCTACTGTATCGCTTAAACAGCTCAGTATGTATATAACCTATTATTTTTGAGTAATACCTAAAAGATAAAAATGATTAATGTTGGTTATCCTTAGGAAATAAACGGACTTTTCTGTAGACCTTTTTAAGATATACTATTTTGTAGAACATAATTTTGATCTTTCTCGTAAGATTTTGCCAGCGTTATTAATGTTAGCGCTCAAAATTATTATAAACTAGCTTTTGCCAGCGGCTTCGCCCGCGTGGAGGTCGGAAATTATCCCGCGAGA
This sequence comes from Aporophyla nigra, assembly GCA_947507805.1. Lineage (NCBI taxonomy): Eukaryota > Metazoa > Arthropoda > Insecta > Lepidoptera > Noctuidae > Aporophyla > Aporophyla nigra. The sequence goes on along the minus strand of OX382297.1, from coordinate 22,970,478 downwards.
ACATACTACCGGGATAAAAACCCTGTGTTATTCCAGGTTATAAACTATTTATGTACCAAATTTCATCTAAATCGGGTCAGTAGTTTTTGCGTGAAAGAGGAACAAACATCCACACATCCATACATCCAGACATCCATACATCCAGACATTCATACATACGAACTTTCGCGTTTATAATATTAGTAGGATTAGCACTTCGCCCGAAACTGTGTCCGCGAGAAATTGGTCTAGGAATAACAGAGTCCAGAATAACTTTACTTGCCAAAGCTGAAATGATTGTTTAAATCAGTAAAGTATTTTTTGAGTTTATCCATTACAAACAATTCACAATATCAATCTCATCTTTGGACATCTAAACTAATATTATAAAACTGAACAGTTTGTTTTTTTGGTTGAACGTGGTAATCTCAGGAACTACAGGTCCGAATTGAAAAATTCTTCTTGTTTTGGGTAGCCTATTTATTGAGGAAGCTATATAACATTACGCTACAATCAAAAGGAGCGGAGCAGCAACTAAAAATGGACGAAAACTGGCAGACGATTCGTTGCGACGGGAAGGGTCAGGGGAGTAAACATTTGACACGGACGAAGTCGCGAGCAGAAGCTAGTTTTAGAATATTAGTGTAGACAAGTATGTTTTTACTCAGAAATTCTCGACTTTACTACAATATGCATGTGTGATATATATAATCTTTTCGGAAGAAATTTTCTAAATGATAGTGAAAACCGTAACGAATCATCAACCATATCAAAATCCATTGGGTCGTTCGCAAGAAGTAAGCGGAGAAACAGACTGACAGAAACAGCTACTTTACACTAGAGATGTTATATTATGTATATATGTTGTCCCACAAGAGTTGGAACATGTATCTTGTTTATAAATACGTAATGTCTGTGGAAGTTGAAAATTTGGTTGACCTTGTTGAATTTTAAATAAACCGGTTCGTGAATTAGACTACGTATATTATTCGTGGGTAGGTTTACATACGTAACTTTGAGGTTATTTATAAACTTTAATTACATAATTTATGAACGCTGACTTCTATTTGGTATGTAAAGTAGTAATTTAGTACGAAACGGATACGAGAATTTTTTGAATGAAAACCGTTATAAGTCATTTCACACAAATACTAAATAGTTACATGCTTTTAATTATTCTAAATACATTTCTTTGTCCGTCTATAATATACATAGCCATACATTTTGAGGTAACCGACTTACTCCGAAGATTTGCTAAACTTAAGTGGCAGTAGGCAGGATACATTGCTTACAGAATAGACGACCGAAGAGGTCGAAAGGTTCTGAAGTGGAGACAGCTTACCGGGAGATGTAGGGTTGGGAGGCCTCCCACGATGTGGGCCGATGAACTTGTGAAGGCCGCAAAAACCCGCTGGTCGCGACTAACACAGAGCCGTTCGAAGTGGCGATGCTTGAGAGAGGCCTATATGCTGCAGGGGACGTCTTTGGGTTGAAATAATGACGCTTTTTTTATTCTTAGTTAAAGGTTTAATTACTATGTTCAGACTAGGTAGTTACCTGCAGAACAAAACATCACGCCTTGTTTCCGAGAAAGGTTGGGCACAGGTGTACCTGTAGTACACCGACTTATCGCCTGTTATGTTTAACTCCCATGTTATAGGGGGCGAGTCTATTGCCATTAACAGGGCACAAATCTAGACTCCGGGCTGCATTTGTGAAATTCTGGTTAGAAAAACCCAATAAAACTTTGCACAAACTGGGATTCGAAACCAGGACCTCATGCTCAGTAGTAGCGTTTTCTACCACTAGACCAACGAGGCAGTTCTTGCTTTCATCTTCATCATTTCAGCCGAAAGACGTCCACTGCCGGACATAGGCCTCGACCGGTTCTGTGATTCTCGCATCCAGCAGATTCCTCATCTTACATTGTACCAAATAATTTAAAAGCAGATTTGCTGTACAAAACACCCTTATTTTGGTAATGCCAAAATCAAGCACGAAGCAATTTACGAGTAGCCCTGGTGAAACAACGTAAATTTTCTGGCCTACATGCAAGCACGAAAAATAAGAATTATGCACCATAATAAATAACCACAATTTTATTTATACTTTCATTATAATTTAACTACAAACTTTAACAACGTAGCAATTTTGCCGAAACTCTTTGTTAAAATGCAAATTGAGCTTACAGTGTAGAGGTTATTCACCTTGGAATGAAACGTGGAACAAGTTAAGTAAGTCTTTTTAGAGCAGTGGCCCAGTGGTAGTCGGCTCCGAATTACGAGTTGTTGCTCATGGGTTCGAACCCAGGCACCTGCCTCAGAACCCAGGCACCTGCCTCAGGCGCTTTCATCATCACCATCATCATTTCTGTCGTAAGACGTTCTCAGCTGGACATAGGCCTTCCATTGCGAGGATTGTCTGGAGGACACGGTGGAGCATACGGTGGAGGTGTGCCCTGCCTGGGCGGAGCATCGCCGTGTCCTCGTGGAGGCGATCGGCGGCGGCGACCTCTCGCTTCCGGCCCTGGTGCGAGCCATGGTACGGAGCGAGAGGGCATGAGAAGCCGTCACCTCCTTCTGCGAAGCAGTAATGCTCGCTAAGGAGGAGGTGGGGCGCGCGAGGGAGTGGCAGTCTCTGCGCCCTCACGTCCCTAGCCGCTGCAGGAGGAGACGCCCCGGGCGTCGGGAGTCGATAGCGGACTCCGTAGGCGCGAGCTTGCGGGTGGCGAGCAATGGGTAGCTCGCCGCCCGGTAAGGACCAGGCTCGGGTCGACGGCGCGTAGTGTTCCACGCGCGCCTCAAAGAGATGTCAGCAGCACTGAAGGGGTCTGCTAGGACCGATGCCTGTCAGGGTCGCGAGATTGTTCGAAAGAGATACCGTGACCCTGGCACATGGGCAACTGAAGGAACACGGGTGGGTTTTAGTCAGTAAAAGTCTGACACGCCTTCCCGCTCCGCCCAGAGCGGGAGAAGTCATTTGATGATTTCCCATCCAGAAAAAAAAAAGGGCAGAAATGGGGTAATGTTATTCTTTATGTCCGACCTCATACAGACCGCTGGTGGTAGGCACTTTACTTTGTGTAAATTATTTCATCACCACTGCTCTCAAAAACGGCGAAGAAAAACATCGTGAGGAAACCGGCATGTCCTAGAACCAAAACTCCGAAGATATGTGACATGTACCAACCCGCACACGCTGGCCGCGTTGTAGATTTCGGTCTACTCCCTCTCACCGAGAGGAGGCCTGTGTCTCAGAAGTGGGGACAGTATAGGCTGATTATGCAAGTCTTTTTTAGCATCAGAAGAACTAAGCAAAGGAATGTATTTAAGCTGTATCTGTTTCATTATCTGCCTAACTTTTTGCCAACTATGTGGGGGTCGACTGCCAAACCAAACGGTAGGCAGGTAGGTATTTTCGAAACAAATAGTGTAGAATCGTCTCATCTCCTGTCTCAGTTTAATCTGTATATATATATATTATATATTATAAGTATATATATTTATTTTTATAGTATACTGGATGACATTTTTTACCGTCTCGACCTTCATATGGTGTGTTGTGTAACTAGAATAGAAGGCAGGAAGGCCTTCAGATTCATCGTAGGTGACTTAAGGAGCGCGGGCCGCGGGTGGACAGGGATGCGTGTGCGGCTCGTGCGCCTACGAAAGATCAATGAGGCCACCTATCGGCCGGCTTCAAAGGGTAGGACCGCGCTCCGAAATCAATGGTACATGCCGCCCATTGAGTAGGGTGCGTATGATTTGAGTTTCGATAGATTTTAATTATTTTTTTTTTGTTTTTTTTTTTCCAAATTTCTGTTTTTGTTGTTCTAGTACGAAAATGTTACTTTAAATGTGTAGTATTTATTACTAGATCAATTTAATTACATGTTATTCAAAAATAAAAATAATAAAAATTTCTATGCCAAAAGCTTCTATTCCGTTCACCTATTACCCCCATTTTTTTTCAAGACGCTAAAAAAACTCACCCAGTATATTATAGTAAATATGTATGTGTATTATTAGTTTTGGTCTATTTATATACTACTATTCCCTTATTATTTATTATACAATATGATTATTGTAGTTTTAATAGTATTTCAATAAGTGTACCTTTTTTGTGTGCGAGAAGTTTAAATAAATAAATTATTGTAGTTTTAATAGTATTTCAATAATTGTTTCTCTCAACCAAAGCACCTGCCATCTAATCTCTTCACCACCCTTGGTGGACTGGTAGAGAATGCCTAAGGCATTAAGTCCGCCTTTGTACCTTTTTTTTTGTGCGAGAAGTTTAAATAAATAAATAAATACTAGTATTTTACATGGAGCGACTGCCTATCTGACCTCCACAATCTAGTTCCTCGGAAACACAATATCCCTTAGCAAGACTAGTGGACAGACTTTAGACCTTAGAACTTTGTCAATCGTTGCGGGTCAGAACCCGCAACGATTGACAAAGATCAAAGTTCTCTGACTCCAAATGGCTTAAGGGGCTTTGCGAGGCATGGAGTGGTCTCGATATGTCATAGTAGTCACCCATCCACCACCTACCTCAGCGACAGTTGCTTGCGAGCCCATAAAATGTCTTTAACTATCTTGTAGTTATAGATAGTTGAGCTTGAAAGCAAAAGCTCATTCAAGGAAATAAGTACCTCCCCTTCAAGGTATTACATACTAAAACATTGTAAGTTGACCTCTCATTGCACGAAAAGCCTATATAAAGCGAGATCAGAATAAACTGGTAAACTATAGCTGAATACATCATCGTTTATACTATAAGTTACACGGACGTAAATATATCGTGGCGGGATCTTATCGCGCACTGAATTTTCAACCGTCAGAGTTGAACTGAGCATTGAGAATCCAACAGAATACATCTAAACCCATCGAAATAACACGTTGTTCGATTTTGAACTTTCGGTTTTTAAGCAGTACGTTGAAGATCAAAAGCGCAAAAAAAATTGCCGTGATATTACCTACTATTCCCGTGTAAAGGTCGACTAATTCCCTTCACTCCCTATACCACTTCCATTTCCCTCCTAGCAACATCAAACGTTGAGATTCAACAGAAAAACATAAGGAAAACGTGCCTAATCTAATAACATCAAAGCTTCTTCTAACATCAGTCTTGTTATTTGTCACCGGAGCAGCAGAAACAAATCAAGGGACTGTTTATCTGTCACGCGGTTATATTTTTCACGCGCCCTCTGCCCTGAGCTCTGCGTGACCCGTGTTCTAATGGCCAAAGAATAAGTTGGCAGGACGTGACGGTTATTAAAGCTGAGTTTAGACAGGCGGTTGACGTGTTTTTCTAAGGCTTTAATAATAGAAGGTTTTTGTGAACGTTGTAAACAGTTTTTAGGTAGAAACGTGATAGCAGCGCGGCGTTAGGTTAGAGTTTTCTGTACGATTTTATTTTGTACAAGATGATAGAGTTCAGAGTTAGTACATTTTTTTTTGGTTTGATAAAACAACTATTTTTAAATTTATCGGAAAGCAGACACCGATATGTAATTATCCAATTTTAATACCAAAACTACGCACAGAAGGATATAGGGCTGCTTTGTTGAGGAAAAGTGTTTTTGGTAAGGCACCGGCTATCTTTAACCACATTCCTAATTCCATAAAAGATTAACCAGTAACAATTGAACAAAAAAAAAACGAACTGTACCTACTGATACTTCTATTAAATAAACGTTACTACTCCGAATCTATTTTTCCAGCTCTATATATTTTAGTTGTTTATCAATGCTTGGTGATTAACAGCATCAATGTTTGCATGCCAAAAATAACAGAATGCAAAAAGTTTTTCAATACTTACATATTATGTAACCATCCTATTGCAAATACCTACATTCTGAGCAAATAAATGAATATTCTATTCTATTCTACATAGTACTTTGTAATGCTTGGCTAGTTTTTAGTTTCTGAGCCCAAGGGGTTTCAAAGGAACCCTATTCGTACCCAAAGGGTGGGAACGAAACTTTATTACTAAGCCTCCGCTGGCCATCCGTCTGTCTGTCAGCGGGCTATATCTCATGAACCGTAACAGGTAGACATAATTAATTATAGTTCATTGCATTTCTTTATCTTAAGTAGTTGAACGAATATGTTCTTAATCTACTAACACGGGCTAGATTGAAAACTACATGAAAGTAGATTCATAGTTTTTGGTGCCAAGCTCCGTTTAGTTTTCGGAGTGCAGACCTCCTCCCCAAGAGATTATTATATTATAAGAATTAAAAGGCTTTTAAATGTATTTAGTTTATCCGCATTGGTATGAGTCCGTTGACATCTGTATTCGACCTTACACTACCAAAACAATATCACAATGCTACCATTACTCCAATTAGCCGCCCCCCGTCACAGTGTCACATCTGTGATTACTCTCTGCCCCTCTTCCGTCGCGAACGTGTCACTTTCTATATCAGGGACCCTACAGTAAATATTTGCAGAGCACTTTTGGCAACATAAGATGGCTATCGTAGGTTCGAACCCAGACAAGCACTTTAGTATTTGTAAATTATTTTATCACCACTCTCTCAAAACGGTGAAGGAAACCGGCATGTCCTAGAAACTAAAATTCGAAGACATGTGACCAGTTGCGGCTGATAGGTAATAGGCGTAGGCTTGTGGTGCACTTTACTAGCTCACTAAATATTAGGATTCAAAGTTGCAATCAAAAGGGCAATTTTGTTAGTAAAAGTTGTATTAGGGTTTAAAAACTTAAAGCCTTCTTCAGACAAGCGCGACACGACAGCGCGACGCGACACTTGTAGAACAATTTTCATAGAAATTTTTGTACGGCAGTCGCGTCGCGCCTGTTTGTGCAGAAAAACTAAAGCGACAACACACTAAGTGCACCCTATGTGGCGTACAGACCTCGGTATAAGGCGTCACTGGAAGACGGCAGCAAGGGACGGGTTGGATCGAAATGTATCCGACGATTGATGTCGGGACGTTGTGTAAATACTAGTTTCGCAGAGGACTCTACTTGCACGTTGCAAGATTTAGCGTATCTTCAGTATGATGCGAAGTTTGCATGTGGTAGTGTAGATTCTATTACAATCCATTTGGTAGTACCTACATGAAATGTAACACAAAAAAAGTCGTTCCAACTCATGCAATGCAACATGAAATGAAACAACAACAACAATTCCTTGCAACGTGTATTACATTTGATGTTAAGTTTTACAATTTGCACCCGGCATTAGACCCGTTGGCGACAAACGCTCAGTGGCCAAAACAATGTCCCATCACCACCAATCACTCGAATTAAGCGGCTCCCTCCGTGTCCCATCTGTTGATTACTCTGTGCCCCTCTTCCGCTGCAAACGCGAGACGCTTCACTTATTGTCGGCACAGTATAAAAAAGTGAGCAGTATAACGTCTTCATTCGGGTCGTATGAGGCGAGTAAGGGACTTACGAGGGCAGCAGCATTCTCTACGCAGTTTGTCACCGTACTGCGATCGCCAACCCGCCTGCCAGGCGTGGCGATTATGGCCAGGCCCTTAAAATTGGGGGAGGCCTATGTCCAGTAGTGGACGTCTTTCAGCTGAAATGATGATGATTATGTCTTCTTACAATGCCGCCGAAACGATACACTTCAAAATCTCGGTCTACACCAGTATTAAAAAATCGTTCGTGCGCTGCCCTTCCGTAAGGACGCTTACGAGGCGCGACGCTTGACCATTTATTTACGTGAAATATAGCACGAAATTATCGATTGTACTTTCAGTGTATAAATAGATGTTTGAATTCATCAATATCTCAATTAGAAACATTTAAAAAAAAAAAAAAATTACGAACTCAGTTGGCAACGTAACCCTATACAACTATCATTATTTTTACTGCTTTTATATTATTATTTTATATATTATCATTAGTTCAGTATTTATTTATGTTGTGTAAGTATCTGTATATTTATTGAAGCGAAGCGAATATAACTTCCATGATAGGTACTTAGTAGGTGAGTATTTCTTTTTCTATGAGATCGATGCCCAATTGAAAAACAAAATACACCTACACTAGCTAAATTTGTCGGACTCATAAAGAACAGCTACAACCCAAGAGACACATTCAGTGGACAACCCTTATTTATCTACCTAGCGGCCATAGGTAATTATTTCAAGGACACTGCCGAGATGTAATACAACTTATTTTATTATACTGTGTCGTCGCTCCTAGCACACGCCATGAATGTTGATGTCCGTCTAATTTGTTTAACTTTCCTGTAATGTTTTGCTGACATAAGTCGCTTTGACATTCGCTCTGGGACGAAGGAGGTACGAAGCTACAGAACTTGGAATTCACAAGGTTGCGTCATATGAGTCTTATATCATTGCTACAAGGTATAAATTGGAATGATTGACATGCGTTCGAGAAATTCAATTGTTTTGAGTCGAAAAGTTGCTGTTTGGCTGTTTTCAACCTACTGTTAGCAAGTCATTGAGATGTGTGGATATAACGGAATAATTTTATTTGCAAAAACGTGAGTATTGATTTACATGAGCCTGTGGCTAAATTATCATAGCTACACGAGTCGATCGATCAGGTTAAGCTACGCTTGCTACGGTTAATCCTTGGGTGGGGACCCGTGGTGGGGATCTATCTTTACAAACCGTCCCGTATGACTCACAGATCTTTGACAGTTGTTACGGGTTGTCAAAATCCCGTAAGTCTGACAACCAGTCTTACCAAGGTGTTTTGTATTAACCAGTAACTGATTTGTGGAGGACAGATAGGCTGTCGCTCCATGTATAATACTGATTTTCAGCTACATTTGGTAAGACTGAAAGCCTTCCCTAACATAGTCGGGAAAGCCTAGGCAGATGATGATGGTGATAAGTAAACTGTAAACTACAAATAAATTGGAGTTTGTAGTAATGATAATACTATTATCATCTACACAAATAATGTATCTATCACAAGAAACGAAATATCTATGCATTACAAAATCGAACAGTGATGACTACAAATAACATGACCAAATCCCCAAGGCTCCAACAGTCAAAGGTAATGAAATCGAGCCGAGGCTGGCTGGCTTACCAGAATCATTGAATTTTAGTCACGGCCGCGCTCCCAAGAGAGTGCGTGCTGATTGGTCGCCGCTTGCATCATTCGTGCACAAAATAGATAAGTACATAACCAGAAGGCTAGCTCCATACAACGAACGCAAATACACGCAGAACTAGAACTAGTTTGACAACTACTGGTGCCGATTCCCTTATTCACAAACTACACTAAATTTAAGTTCAGTGCATCTTTTTCTTTCTATTTCATTAAGAAAAGGACAGAAGATAAATTTTAGTTTAGTCCTGTCAAATTAATCAGCGCTTGACGTAAATTGACGTAATTTTAGTAGGCAAGTTTTTAATCACGTCTAAACTTGTATGGAGCGCTGATTAATTTGGCAGGACTAAACTAAAATTTTTCTTTTGTCCTCTTCTTAATGAAATACAAAGAAGAAGATGCACTGAACTTAAATTTAGTTTAGTTTGCGAACAAGGGAATCGGCACCACTATCTACTAAAGAAAGTCATCATCATCATCAGCCTATAGCAGTCCACTGCTGGACATAGGCCTCCCCAATTGCACGCCATTTAGCTCGATTTTCGGCAACTCTCATCCAGCTGCTACCAGCCACCCTGCGAAGCTCGTCGCTCCACCTAGCCTGAGGGCGTCCTACCTTACGTTTGCCGATTCGCGGTCTCCACTCAAGAACACGTCTACCCCAACGGTCATCGGTTCGACGGCTAATGTGGCCGGCCCATTGCCACTTCAGCTTGCTAATCCTATGAGCTATGTCGACAACTTTGGTTCTCTGCCGGATCACCTCATTCCGGATTCTGTCCCTCAGAGATACTCCAAGCATAGCTCGTTCCATAGCTCGCTGAGCGACTTTAAATTTGTGGACCAGCCGTACCGTGAGTGTCCACGTTTCGGCTCCGTAGGTCATAACAGGTAGGACGCACTGGTTGAAGACTTTCGTCTTTAGGCTCTGTGGAATACGCGACGAGAAGACTCGACGAAGCTTCCCAAATGCTGCCCAGCCCAGCTGAATTCTCCTGTTAGCCTCCTTCTCAAGGTTGTTCTTACCAAACTGCAGAGTTTGCCCGAGGTAAACGTATTCTCGAACAACCTTGAGAGCGCCGCCATTGACCGCAATCGGTCCCGGAGTTGCGTGATCGTTGAACATAACCTGTGTTTTGTCCAAGTTCATCCGGAGACCAATACGTACAGAAGAATCAACTAGGCCGTCCAGCATCTGCTGCAAGTCCTGCAGCGATTCCGCCAGTATGACGATGTCGTCTGCAAATCTCAAGTGTGAGATGTACTCGCCGTTGATGTTGATTCCGCGCCCTCTCCAGTTTAGCGTCTTGAACACATCCTCCAGTGCGTTAGTGAACAATTTTGGGGAGATTACGTCCCCTTGTCTCACTCCTCGACGCAGGGCGATGTGTTCAGTTTGCCGGTCCTGAGTTTGGACGGTCATTGAGGCGTTTTCATAAAGACATCTCAGCACTTGGATGTATCGCCAGTCGACTTGGCATCGCTGCAAAGACTCCAAAACAGACCAGGTCTCGATAGAATCAAAAGCCTTCTCATAGTCCACAAACGCAAGACACAGCGGCCGACTATACTCCTCGGAATTCTGTATAATCTGCCGCACTATGTGGATGTGGTCTATGGTGCTGTATCCTCCACGAAACCCAGCCTGCTCCGGGGGTTGAAACTCGTCGAGTCTCCGCGCTAGACGATTTGAGACGACTCTAGAAAACAGCTTATATACGTGGCTTAGGAGCGAAATGGGTCTGTAGTTCTTTAAAAGGGTTTTGTCTCCTTTTTTAAAGAAAAGTACGACCACACTCCTTCACCACGCTTCTGGAGTTCTCCCAGAGAACAGGACAGAGTTGAAGAGCTCCCGAAGCTCTTTCAGTACAGGACTTCCTCCCGCTTTCAGGAGCTCGGTCGTAATCCCGTCCTCACCAGGGGCTTTTCCATTTTTAAGCTGTTTGAGAGCCGCCTCGATTTCGTCTTGGCTGACTTCTGGCAGGTCTTCTGTGAAGTGGCGGGTTAAGGTAGCTCTAGAATCCTCATTTTCGGGATCAGGTCGAGATGCATGCGATGCGTACAAACGGCCGTAGAAGTTTTCGACTTCCGAAAGGATCTCCGGCTTCGAAACGACGATATCCCCACTAGATGTAGTCAACTTCGTCAGGTGGCTCCTCCCAAGTGGTTGGACGAACACTTTCGACCCCCGATTTTGCTCAATCGCTTTCTCTATGAAGCGTGTATTAGAGCGTCGGAGGTCGCGTCGTACCAATGATCTTATCTTATTGTTGAGTGCCCGATGTTCTGACGAAGTGACAGGTGGGTTTTCACGTCGTTCCGTCATAAGCTCCAGAGTCTCCTTCGATAGTTTGGACTTCCCGCCCGTACGCCGCATTTTGCAAAACCTCACACCTTCTTCCCTGAGGATTCCCACCATTTGGTCGAGGGCCTGGTCGACGTCATTTGTGGTTTCCATGGCAGCGAATCGGTTCTCCAGGTCTAACTGGAACGCTTCAGATCCTAACATAGTTTGGAGCATACTTGGTCGGAGCCTAGACTTCATCAAACGAGTTCGCTCGAGCTTGAAATTAATATTCAGAGAGCCTCGGACAAGTCTGTGATCACTGCCGGTATTGAACCTATTGATCACTGAGACATCTCTGAATATATGCTTCCTATCCGTTATGATGAAGTCTATCTCATTTTTTGTCATAGTGTCGGGGCTTCGCCACGTCCACTTCCTTTGGGGCTGTTTCTTGAAGAAGGAATTCATCAAGAAAAGGCCCTCCTTCTCAAGGAAGTTGACAAGCATTTGCCCCCTATGATTTCTGCTGCCAAACCCGTAGGATCCTACTACCGATTCACTGCAATTCTGTACTCCCACTTTAGCGTTAAAATCCCCCATAACAACATTGTAGTGGGCCTTAGTGGTGGAATGCAAGGCCTTGGAAATGTCCTCGTACATTTCCTCCACTTCGTCATCCGAGTGTGCCGAGGTCGGTGCGTATACCTGAACAACCTTGAGGCTATACCTCTTGGTTAGCTGAACTACGAGGTACGCTACCCTATTCGAGACACTGGAGACTTCCACAACGTTGTCACAAAGGGATTTGTTTACCAGGAACCCGACTCCGCCCTGGGATAGCTGGTCTCCCTCTCGGAAATAAAGAAGGTGGCCTGATTCAAGGGTTATGGTGTCCTCCCCCTCTCTTCGGACTTCACTCAACCCAAGAATGTGCCACTTTATCTTTCCGAGCTCTTCTTCTAGCTGCACTAGGTGTTCGTCGAGCCGTAACGTGCGTCCGTTGTACGTAGCCAAGGTCAGTTGGGTTTGGCGGCTATTCGTAACCCGGGGATTCTTCGCACCCCCTACCTTGCCGTTACCGTGACCGCCGCCAAAATCAGGAATAGCAAGGCGGCCGGGAACTGGGGGCCGTGGTTGATTTTGGCTTGCCATTTGGAGGGTTTGCCCATAATCGCCACGCTGGGCATGCGGGTTGGCGAAAGAAAGTAAACTCTTTATTTTCTGAAAATTTGATTGAATTTCATTAATTAATATTAGGAAAACCTCACAAGCTTCTTTATCTAACTTGCGATCTATAACTTCTTGGTTCAACTGAGTCAAAATACAATCCAATTTACTATATTCTTTTTCTGCTTCTTCTAGTTTCTTAAATGCTAAATCTTTTCTACGCCTATCTGGACCTAGTTTTACTAAATATTCTCTTAGATATTTTAATCTAGCGTGTAAATCTTGCAATTGTTGGGACATTCCTAATTCCAGAACAAAATATAAAATAATGCATGATCCAGTTACAATAATATGCAATATAGTAGAATATAAAAAAAAAATGCTAGAAGTGCAAAACTTACATTGCAGTAATTACTTATTATTTTACTGACAACGCTTATGTAGGTCACGACGTCTCACGTGGCGTGGATGAATGAACTTCTCAGCATTGGACTGGAACTGACTCCCAGCTGCTCCACATCGGACCCGTACAATTCAACTCCCGGCGCCCTGCATATCCTCTCATCATAAGGCTTGAGCATTCTCCCGGCACCCGGCAGCAACGTTCCTTTTCTGTCTTCTTATTTAACGATTGCACCTCTTCAAACAAATTCTTCTATTGGGATTCTGATTCTTCTATAATTTTCAAAATCTTCTTCGCTTTCTTTCTTCTAATTTTCCGTCTTCACAAACTTCTTGATTTTCATAATTGTTTCGTTAGTTGGTATAATCTTCATAATTTATTTGACTACGGCCGTTTATCGCGTAGGTTGCAAAATTTAAATTGCTGGCTAAGGGTCGCCATGTATTATAGTGATTTTGTCGAAATAAAAGAGAACTGTTTAGTTCGACGATTCGTATAAAAATAGCTTAATTAGTGTGTGCAGTTACAAATATAAGGTTAGGCGAGCTGCACACTACAAAGGTCACTATATGTATGATCTCCTAGGGCCTCGAAAAAACACACTATTCGATTTTCAACTCTCAGCGCTGAGCAGTACGTTGAAGATCCAGTGTGCGTCCGCGTGAACGTCATCTAAGTATAGTACGTATACGCCTACGATCGAAAGTTCCATTGGTTATCTTCGGAAAAGCCGAAGATTGACGGAAAGAATGCAATGTGACAGAAATACGAAAACCATTATGATTAAGGCGGCAATACAAATTGATTTCTATTGGTTGATAGTTATATTTATGATATTTGTCAAAACTCGGCTTCCCAAAAACATGCGATGTAATTTTTGACCGCGGTCTTCATTATCATGATCAACCTGTAGCAGTCCTCTGCTGGACCTAGGCCTCCCCAATTGCACGCCATTCAGCTCGATTCTCGGCAACTCTCATCTAGGTGCTACCAGCCACCCTGCGAAAATCGTCGCTCCACCTCCACCGCGGTCTTAGTAAGTGTGTTGTGGTTTGATCGCAGAAATGACTTTAGCGTGATCTGCTTAGCCATTTCAAGATAAGCAGCCCTTTTATGATTTGATCGTCTAACTCTAAATACAAGCTTTAAGCATAGTACTTTTGATTTGTCAAAAAGTCGTTCAGTTAGTTGGAAAATTGATGCTAGTTGCCCATTCCGAAACGTAGATCTCTATGGAGAAGAACGGACAAGAAACTTCAACAGTACATTATTGTTGTTGCTTCAATATGTGAGATCAATATTAAAACATTGAAGAAACAATCTATACAAATATTATAAAGCTGAAGAGTTTGTTTGTTTGGTTGAACGCGGTAATCTCAGGAACTACTGATCCGAATTGAAAAAATATTTTTGTGTTGAGTAACCTATTTATTGAGGAAGGCTATATAACATTACGCTATGATCAAAAAGAGCGGAGCAGCAACGAAAAATGGACGAAAACAGGCAGACAGTTCGATGCGACGGGAAAGGTCAGGGAGCAAAAATTTTACGCGGACGAAGTCGCGGGCAGAATCTAGTTCTAAATATAAGATTAAAAATAAGCCTTGGATTTAGGAGGTGACCAGTCTCAACCGACAGTGCCTGTTCACAAACATTACACATGTGTCAGCACCATCCAGCTCAACCATTTTGTAGTTCCCTAATAAGTGAGACTTAAGTGAGCATGACTTCCGCCATACCTATTGTTCAACGCTCTGCGTTCGACGATTTTCCGAGCAAGGCCTAGGATATCGACCCAGTTTCCCGTAAAAACAAAACCCTGTCTTGATTGCCGCGCAGTCGAATTATTATAGTTCGGGACAACAAATGCATCATGCACGAGTATTTCACTCGCTGCATGGAACCGTCCTTCTGTGTGTACTTTGTGTAATTCGTGTTAGGATTAAACAGCACATTCATTAAACCAGACCAGGCTTTGGGCAGTAATTTTGCCGTATTGTTGGGCCTAATAATAGGATCTGCCGTACTGGCAGATGGATGGAATCGCAATTTGATATTAGCATAATAACCAATGCCTGTGCTGATTAGATATATCACTAGATGACAGTTAGTTGTGTTGCTGGGGAGTTTGTTGTTCTTCCGTTTCTTCTTTCCATCATTTTCCAAAACAGTGGAAAGTTGTGGAGGGCGGGCGTTTTGAGAGTCTTATGTAATTTGGATTTCGAACATCAAAACGGACTGATTCTCAGAAAACCAAATAATTTTAACATAGAGTGTTAAAATTATTTTGTTTTATTAGAATTATGTATGTACGGAATCTTTGAACGTGATTTTCACTCCTTTCAAAACGACGAATTAATTTAAAACTTTTAGGGGTTTGTTCATAAACGGTGATTAAACTTGAGAGACGTTTAAATGTCAAAAATGTATGGTTAAACAGTCACTAATCATAACTTAAGTTTAAACCACGTTTATGAATAAAGGGGTTAAAATTTGAAACTTTGCATACTTATCAAGGACCGATGACAATACAATAATTTCATAAAATCACATGAGGGGTAGTTGCGGAACTTTTTATCGGTAGGAATTGGTTTTATATTCATAGTTAAACAACATACATTCCGTTATTTACGTTGCTGAGCCGACAATTTATTCAAACAAATGACGCAATGGTTTAAGGCTCGTACAGACAGGCGCGACATGTCGCGCGACCTGTCGCGGAGGCGATTCTGCGATATATCGCGACGCAACACCTTTCACACTGGCGTGACCACTCGTGCGCGAATCGCGCGCGAATTGCCCGTGATTCGCGCGCGATTATTACACGCATATTACACGTTGTATATACTCCTTGATAATACAGACACCACGAAAAATAAAGACATAACCCTGAAATTCACTCACAAATTCATACACAAAAATCGAACTAAAAAATTCTTTGTTCCCGATATTTATGACGCACACACAGACAGTTCGGAAAGGCGTAATTTACGACTAATAGGGCACATCAACGATATCGCCACCAGTCTTCGTATATATCTATATTTTGTTTAAACCGTCATGTACAGGGTGGGTTCTTGTGACGATTAAAATGTCAAACAGTTTTGGGAGAAAAGCCGCATCAATATTTGCAACAAGCTAATGGTAAAGTCCCATTTCTTTCCGTGAGTGTCGTAAAAGGCGATTAGAAAATGGGCAGCAGCGTTCTCTATGCAATTTATCAACATACTGCGATCGCCAATCCGGCTGCCAAGCATGGTGATTATGCCAAACCCCTCCAAATCGGGGAGGCTTATGTCTCGTATTGGACGATTACGACGGCGGAAATGATGATAATGATGAATGGTGGGGTTTCTGGAATGCAATTTGTATTGCTTTGCGAAATTCCAACACACATGACTTACCTAAAAATACGTAAATTCACGCACCAAAAGAGATAGGCAACCAAGGTCATCGGATATAGTTGAAATTGAGTAAAACCCATATATGTTTTCTAACCAATTTATTTTATTTAATAGAAAACAAATAGTTCCAAAATCAAATTAAATTTCATTTGATGACATCCTTCTTTCTATACTTCAATTATATCTGATGAGCCTGGTTACTTATCTATTTTGTCGACTAGTGTGTGTTAATAATAGATTTATTCCTGATACTTTAAATTCATCATCATAGCCTAGCCTTTTTCCAACTATATTAGGGTTGTGTTCAGTTCAAACCAACTTTTCTTCAAAATTACAAGAAAAGTACCGGCGCACGTGTACCGAGCCTGACAGACGTAAGAAGGATCTGATTGGTCGGCGTTCGGGGGGTTCTCATTGGTTCAAACTGTGACGCTAGTGTCGCCAGGTGCAGCCAATCCCATCGCGCAAACCGAAGGCGCGCGAACCAAATAGCCACAGATACTAACATCTAGAAACCATTTGAAAAGAATTAATTATTTCTAAAGAAATGACCTAATACTTAGGTATAACAGAAACAAGTATTAACAAATCAATTTGGGTCACGTAAGGTGCCCAACCAGATTTATTAAACTATGCACAAAAAAAAAACATTGTGAATTTTGTACAGTATTAAAGTTACTGACTGGAACTCATTAAACTCACAAACCAACAGCGAAATATTGTATTACACAAACCAACAGTAAAATAAAACAAACAAACAAATATTTTTAATTAATCCCAAACGTCGAATAAATATTGCCTGCATATAAATGAATCCCCTTCACTTATGTATGCACATCCCCGTAAACAGAATTACTGTGAAAACATTGAAATAACCCTTCAACAACGATTTCTTCAGCGCTTTATTGGTCCCAAGGCGGTCACAATACTGGCATTGACTTGTTTCGTGATGCATTCAGAGGGTTGTGTAACACTTTGTGGTTTATTGCATGTATTGTTTTGTTTTTTTTTTTTGCGAAAATATAACGCATAAAAATATACACTCAAATTAGTTATAGAATGAACAATTTTGATAATAGATAAATACACTTTTTATTTGTAGGCATATAATAAGTAAAAAAGTAAAATACTAATCTATACTAATATTATAAAGCTGAAGAGTTTGTTTGTTTGATTGAACGCGCTAATCTCAGAAACTACTGGTCCGAATTAAAAAATTATTTCGTGTTTGGTAGCCTATTTATCGAGAAAGGCTATATGCTATATAACATTACGCTACAACCAAGAGGAGCGGAGCAGTAATGAAAAATGTTCCAAAAAAGTAATGAAAAATCGCACGGGTAAGCGATTCGACGCGACGGGAAGGGTCGGGCGAACAAGAAATTTAACGCGGACGAAGTCGCGGGCAGAAGCTAATATTTTAATATGAAAATTTTGTATGTTTGGATTTTCGAATGTTTACTACTCAATCAGCCGTAAATAGCGTACGTATTTGAATGAAATTTGGCACACAGATATTTTATAGGTAAACTCGATTATCACATAGCTAACCTAGATATTATCCCGGTAGTACCGCGGGATCATTTTTAATTTCAACGCGGGCGAAGCCATTGGTAAAAGTTAGTAATAATATAAAAATCGATGATTTACATCACAGAACAGATAAAGAGGTTAGAAGGGCCTTGTGGGCGGGGCGCGCGCGCCGCTCATATTGTGAACGCTCATATGTCGACCGAAATTAGCGTCACCGGCCAACAGTCGCGCTCATATTGTGACAACGTACGAAGCTCCGCGAAAAAATAATAATTATGCCGTCTTGCGCTATCATAACGTGTCGGAAAAGAAGCCAGATGTGTAGTGTAGCCCGAGAAGGGATTTATTTTCACCGGTAAGTCCTAAAACCTTATAATACGAGTGTTATTTGTAATTATTACAATTGTATTATGTAGTTTGTAGACAAAACGACACAATCGAAAAAAGATGCAAAATTATACATTGCTTGCAACGGATGGGTACCATCTTGTACTACGCGAGTGATCGCGCGATGTATTGCGATCATTGCGAGAGTCACGTGTGCCGAGCCAATGCTTGAATTCCGCGAAATTCCATGCGTATCGATAGTGTTGCACCAAGTTGTAAACACTGTCGATATTACGAATGTATTCAATTGATTATTATCAGTAATATTGGAATTAAAATACCTTTGTTAATTTACACCAATTATTGTTAATTGTGGTTATCAATATAGTTTCTGAGTGGGGTTTTCGTCTAAAATTTGGTTTGAGGTTAGCTGTTTATAATGAAAACATATATTTTATTATTAGGTTTCCAACAGATCCAGATATAAGGAAATTGTGGATTGAGGCAACCGGTAGAATACAATGGATACCTACTAAATGTAGCACAATTTTCAACAAATGGATTCTCTTTGATAACCGCAAGCGCTCAGCAAGTTGGTTGGATCCTGGTTCAGCACCTAAACAATGCCCTAAACGAAAACTTACCCCTAGAAAAGTGATGGTCACTGTTTGGTGGTCTAGCTCCGGTGTGATTCATCACAGCTTCTTACCAAATGGGGTGAGCATTACTGCAGATGTGTACTGTGAAGAACTGAACTCAATGATGGAGAAGCTGGCACATCTCCAACCAGCATTGGTCAATCGCTCGTCTCCGCTGCTCCTGCACGACAACGCGCGACCTCATACTGCACAGCAGACGGTCTCCAAGTTGCAAGAACTGGGGTTGGAAGCTCTCCGTCATCCGCCCTACTCACCAGACTTTGCGCCTACAGACTACTACTTTTTCCAGAATTTGGATAACTTCTTGGCGGGAAAAAAATTCAATACCCGAGAGGCAGTACAAAATGCCTTTGAAGAATTTGTTGCCTCCTGTCCAGCTGATTTTTTTAAGAAGGGCATCAATAAACTGCCACTGCGTTGGCAAAGATGCATTGATTGCATGGGTGATTATTTCGATTAATACAAATAAAAATACATGAAAAAAAATCGTTTAATTTTTTTCATACAAAACGGCAATTTCATAGGTAAAGACCTATTATTATGTATTTAGAATGTCCACACTATTCCAACCCCGTCCCTCTCCCGATATTATAGCAAAAAATTGCAAAACTTAAATAACAAAAATTTTAATAATTACAGTAATTTTATCGATATCGATTATCGACTTTTTGTTCACCGTAACATGTATGAGAAATAAATTGCTTTTCGTGTGTGTGAGTGCACGTCAAGTACAGTGTTTGCGTTAGTGTGAGAATCAATAGCAAGCTCGCGATCTAAGTGTGTGTAATTTATTAGTGTGCGTAATTCGCGTACGTTCGGGACCTTTGCTTGTAGTGGAGTTAAAGAGTGGGAGACAAGCGGCGACACGCGTTCTAATACAAATCAGGAACTATTTCCTTTCTAACCTCTTTATCTGTTCTGTGATTTACATACTTTGTTTTCTAATTAAAGCATCCCAAAGTACATAATAGTAAATTTTTAAAACATGGATTTTTTTTTATTCTTAAATAAAAATATTATTCTGAAATAAAAGCATACAAAAGTACGAAGTGTTAATTTAAAAAAACAGCAGTTTTACTATTCTGAGATATTAAATAACTTAAACTATCCCAATTTGTGAACACGCTGTATATCGACGGATGCGTAGAACAATTTATCACGACGAGACATCGTCCCTGTTGTAATCCTTTTGGGACTAATAAGACTACTACAAATTGTAGTTGAAAGATTTCTTGTGTCTCTTAAGTAATATCTTTCGCCTGGTCTGTTCGAAACGATGCGGCTTTGGGAAAAGTGGGATGTTTATTTTTGAACATAGTAAATTGATTTATCAGTTTCAGCTTTTTACACGCTTTATATTAGCTTCACTTGTATGTTTGTATGTTTGTTTGTAATCGACTCCTTATAGCGCGATTTTGACCCACTTTAACCCGTGAGCAGGCGCGCTATAAGCAATTTACTCACACAAAAATTTAAAGCAAAATTTTTTGGTGATACCGACGCCCTAACGTCTCAAGCGCCTAGGTACCTTCCTAACTATTAATCGCCTCCCCCGTGACGCAACTCTCGTGACGGTCAGTTCTGTTGCGACCGCGCAGCTAAGTGTTTGTGGAGGCCGCGTACCATCGTGCGGTAATTTGCTCATCACGCGCCCATCCGTGTAAGTATTTATTTTTCAAATTAAAAAAGTATAATTGTATTTTCTAGATTATATTATTTTATTTATTTATATTAAATTGGTTAAATCTTACGTAAATACTCTATAGTAATATTTTAATAATAATATTTTTTGTTTTTAGCTACAACACACATGTAAAATGGGCGACCGACGTCATGCACAAATTTGTTCGTGGCTGGAAGAGGATTCTGTTGTCATCACCAGAATCCTCTTCCAGCCACGAACAGCCAACGAGCCAGCATTGGATGCAGATCTTGAGAATGTAGAACAACATCGTGTTGCCACCATAGAAAGCGATACTTCCATCATTTGCAGTCGAGATTGTAACATTTTAAAATTCCACAAAAGGAGGAGTGGATGTAGTAGACCAAAAGAAAGAGGATTATTCCGTTGCCAGAATCACGACACGATGGCCTATGCGCTTATTTTTTTCCATTCTGAACATAACTGGTATCAATGCCCAAATAATATACAAAACTTTGATTGAAAGACGTACATTCCTAAAAGAAGTGGCGCTTGAGCTGGTAAAACCACATATTTCACGCCGAATTTGCATGGAGAACATATCGTCAGATCTCAAGTTTCTAATGAATGAATGCGATTTGTGTCGGCTCCTAGTCATATTTCAGAGCCTAGGCCAAGCGGATTCTCTTCTATATGTCCTAGACGTAGGAATAGACGGTCAAAAAAAGCTTGCACTTTGTGCAAGCTATTACTCTGCACCGAACATATCACATATATGTGTTTAATGTGTTTCGAGAGGCACAGTCGTCCAGATCCCATGGAAGAGTATTTTTTTAAAGTTTTTGTTATGTAAGATTTTTATTGTGATTTATATGAAGACTGTCAAAATTAGAAAAAAAAAAATTAGTTGATTTGTTATTTGTTTTAGAAGTTGCATTTATGTTTATAGTTTTAATAAAAATACTTATTTTCTTACTTATTAAGCATTGTTTTATTCATATTTAACCATTATAAGTCAATAAGTACTATAAAAGTAGAAATATGAGCATTTAACGTAGTGTGAGCAATTTGCTCGCGCGCGCCTCTCTATGTAACAAACAGAGGCGCGCCTTCTCACGGGTTAAACGACCAGATTTCATTCAAACTTTGCACACCTGTCAAGGACCGATGACAATGCAATAATTTCATAAATTTGTGCAATTATCCTTGCCAGGGTTACCAAGACAGCAAAAAAAAAATGTCTTCGAAAACTACGCTGACATACGTCACAAACTACGCTGATATACGTCTCAAAATTCGAAACACTCTAAAAAATAGAAAATAAATAATAGTTTAAAAAAACTAAAAAACACGCTTCCATTGAAAACCAAACTAAAAAGTACAAAATAATGGAAAAAAAGCGTGGGGTGCCTGATATGAATATAAAAATACCTTAAAAAGCACCCCACGCTTTTTTTTCATTATTTTGTACTTTTTAGTTTGGTTTTCAATGGAAGCGTGTTTTTTAGTTTTTTTAAACTATTATTTATTTTTATAATATTTTATCCTTCATCATCAGAATCTGCCTATATTGTTCCCACTGCTGGGACTCAGGCCTCCTCTCGGTGATAGGGAGTGGGCAACAAACTACCACGCGGGCCCAGTGCGGGTTGGTTCGATTTTTTGGTTCTAAGACATGCCGGTTTACTCACGATATTTTCCTTCACCGTTTTGAAAGTAGCGGTGATGAAATTATTTACAAAAAGTAAATCGTTTGCCTGGATTCGAACCCATTCATTGGGCAACCAGTGCTCTCCATATTTTATCCACTTACTATAAAATATTATAAACTAGCTTTTGCCAGCGGCTTCGCCCGCGTGGAGGTCGGAAATTATCCCGCGGGAACATACTATGTAGATAAAAAGTACCCTATGTGTTATTCCAGGTTATAAAATATCTGTGTGCTAAATTTCATCTAAATCGGGTCAGTAGTTTTTGCGTGAAAGAGGAACAAACATCCATACATACAAACTTTCGCGTTTATAATATTAGTAGGATGTGATAGTTTGCATGTTTGTCACTCAATTACGTAAAAACCGCCAAACGGATTTGGATGAAATTTGGCACACATAAAATGTATACCTTGTTTCAATATATAGTATATGTTTCTACCCCGGTAGTACGTTCCCATGAATTAATTTCCGACCTCAATGCGGATGAACTTGCGGACAAAAACTACATAGTTCTTTATAAATGCTTTTGTGTTTACGGTGCTGTCTTTATCATTTTTCATATCAAAAAGTATGAGGATAATTTAGTGCTATATACATAGGTACCATTTTACCTGTGTTAATGAATAAAAGTGTAGGTGTATTAACCTCAATCCAAAGTTGATTGATGAAGATCGAGTTTCTATTTTTAGCGTAAGTAGAAGGCTTTTGGAAGATATATTGAACAAATTATTTATTTATTTTTCCAGTAGACATTGGTTTTCGACTTTCCTTTTACTCTTATATGATTGTTACAATCTTGCATTTTGTCCACTATGTTGGGGCTGGGTTGCAGTCCAACAATATCCAGCGGAATACCAATCTTTTCTTGTTTTTTTTTTTTCTATATACACACATATACTCACGACTTCTTCCCATGAGGGAAGACAGAAACTACAGAATGCCACCTGCCGGCCATCCAGTCATACACGCACGCCAGATGCGAGTACTACGCACCTGACCTTTCTGAATAACAACACCAATCAGATCACGAATATCCTCTGATGGCGTCCATTTGTTCTTTAATCATCTCGAAAGAAGAAATCTGCTCATTACTTTGAATACACAAATCAATTGAATGCCAAAAAACTGCTTGAACTTTACCAGTGAAATTGACACCCACTGTATATTGACCTCTAGTGCTACCCTACAATTGATCACAGAGACGCCTCCATTGTGACACGCTCGAGACTAATAAAAGCATTGAAGAATTCTCAGACACGATCTAACGATAGATTTATTGTTTTTCTGTCAATTGAGCTGTAAATGTAATATTAGATTTATTACTGAAGCAATTGTATGGACTGCTTGCTTTTGTATGGAACTTACGGCTTACTTAGGGAAAACAAATAAAAGTTAAAGTATTGTATCTGTGTATTGTATGCACTCCAGTTTTTTATCGCCAGACTTAGTATTAAGTGTTGCGATTAGGTTATCATACTAACTGACACCACGTATTCTGTATTTCGTATTTTAAAAATACACAATTTAAATAACAATAACATTCTAGACTAGAATGTGTATTGTGTGAATGTTTTAAAACCGAAAAAAGGTAGCACGACTAAAATTTCTAGGAATTCCCTAGATGTATACTTGGCTCACCCTAATCATGTTCAAACAGTTCCTTGTTCGTGCAATTCTGCAAATCCATAGAGTAATATTATAAATTCGAAAATACTAAACAAATTTTCATAAAAAATGGCAAGGAGATAGAAAGCATTGTGGGAAATGACATGGGCTCCTTTTTGTCCGTACCACGTTCCCGTGGGAAAATATCCGATCTCTAGGCAGGCGAATCTGCGTGCACAGCTAATATGAAATAGAAACTAAGCGTTTTCCTACTTAACTAAGTTACATAACACATACATAAACTGACGCAGATTTCCACTTGGGGGTAGGCAGAACCTACAGAACGTCACCTACTATAATCCTTGCTTACTCTTTTTACTTCGTTTATGTTCATATATCTGGTCATACGCACACCGGTTGCGAGTACTACGCACCTGACCTTTCTGAAGGACATCACCAATAAGGTCATTAATGTTCTCCTAGAGCGTCCCTTTGGCGTGTCCACTCACATCTGCCTTGTAAATACCTTTTGTTAGCCGCCTTTCATTCATCCTCTCAATATGACCAAACCATCTAAGCATACTCTTTTAAATTGTTGTCAC
This sequence comes from Aporophyla nigra, assembly GCA_947507805.1. Classification (NCBI taxonomy): domain Eukaryota; kingdom Metazoa; phylum Arthropoda; class Insecta; order Lepidoptera; family Noctuidae; genus Aporophyla; species Aporophyla nigra. The sequence goes on along the minus strand of OX382297.1, from coordinate 22,946,083 downwards.
TACATCTTCTTTTAAACCGCACCGTTGTCTTATCATATCCTTCCTCAGCCTTTCACAGCCACACACGCTTCGCAATATAAATAATGTACTTCAAAAATACCCTAAACGTAATTCTAAAACTCCCTACGAACTATTTTCAGATTTAATCACGATACTGTATGTCAATGTTGTAACTAGTACCAACTCGTGACGTCAGCCGCTTAGGGCCCGGTATCTTGAAGATATCAGTGCTAAGCTGAGCCGCGCCGGAGATTGCGTCACCTATCTCAGCCTCTCGACTGGTATCGGGATAATCTAGACGAGTCGACATCATTTCATCTGGGTTTTGAGCTGAGATTTTCCGTCGACGTCTCTCTAGAAAATGTGTTAAAAGCTCGAGTGCGAAATAATCAGAGATTTATTGTAACTGAATCTGCGAATACTATGTGGGACTGTATTGTTACTTTAGAATGTAATACATACATAATATTAAAATGCACCTTAAACGTAAACAGTTTAATGTGCATATAATATTTAAAAACTATTAAATATAAATAGCTTTATTTCAAAATGGTTAATAAAAACTTTTTACCAAAAAATTTAACCGCCGAAAAAACTAAAAAGCAAAAAATAATAAACCTTAAAATTATGAGTCGGCGCTTTGAGTGATCTTTGTTCTCTCTTAATTTTAAGGTTTATTATTTTTTGCTTTTCAGTTTTTTCGGCGGTTAAATTTTTTGGTAAAAAGTTTTTATTTTATAATTTTTTGTGGCTTTAATATACTTATAATACTTGGCAAGGTATACCCTATACAATGAATAAAGAATTATCAAAATCGAACTACTCTGTATAAAGTTATGCGTGGTTAAACATAACAATCAGTGAGTGAACAATCAATCATCCCCTGTTTTCTGACCCTTAGGGTTTGATTTTGTTTTTCAAATTTATATGGAACCACCCTCGGAGTATACTTTTTCCAATAAAAAAAGAATTATTACAATCGAATTACTATGTAAAAAGTTATGCGTGGTCATACATAAAAAAAAAAAAACGAATACGCGTCGAATTGATAACCTCCTCCGTTTTTTTTTCGTCGGTTAAAAAGTACTAAATTCATAATTACAGCGGAAGTACCTAATACCACTTAGAAAGAAAATATAAACATGTTATAGAAGGAAACAAAACATGAATTCTATTTATTTCCTTGTGTACTATTTTATTTATAATTAATTATGTTATCTTTATAATAATTATATTTTTATTATTATTATCTCCTCGTAAATAATGCTATTGTAATCTTATCTCATCACCACCCTTTGTTAACTGGTAGAGAATTCCTAGGGCATAAAATCCTCCAATGTACCATATTGTGTGCAAGAAGTTAGAATAAGTACATTACGGTACACACGTCTACACATCAAGCTATACATTTCCAGTTTAAGCTAACCTCTCATTATACGGAAATCCCATACAATGTGAAATTCGTTTATACTGGAAATCGTGGCTTGATATGTAGCCGTGTGTACATGTGATTTAAGTAGTCTATTAAAGCATGACCTGAAATTAGCACCCTATAATGGACTACTAAAGTTATATGATACGCATCGTATATAATTTTATACAACGTGTCATTGAAACCCACACTTAGGTCACAATTTTCTATGTAAAAATGGACAACTTAAGTCTCAGAAAAGCGTGATTTAAATGCGTTTAGGTCACACAACGCTATAAAATAAATAAACGGCATTAATAGGTTTTTTTTTTTGATCTGTAAAAGAGTTAAAAATTACAGTTATTTACGCAAAAACAGTCGGCCACAATTAAAACACCCCACGCACACAGAACAGTGACGTAGCTAATGGTGCAGTCAATTTGTCACAAGACAATGCCACCGACCGTCCTCTTGAGACAACTTAAGCCAGCGTCATTTATGCTGGGCTGCATTCACTGGTGTTGCCACGATACAGCATGACATTTTTATGTGGATGGATTATTAAAAAAAAAAACATTTTCAACGTGTATATGTACACATTGAAATTGAAAAATTTTATACAAACAATGACGTGAATATTTACATTGTAAAGTAGTATTGTAGTATATTATTTAAATTATTGTGAATATGAAGACTTAGCGTGTCATTCTTTTTTTTTCTCAGTTAGTTTCAGTCATGGTGTGGCAGTTTGACTAATTTATGCGTCCTACCCAAATGTCCTTTCTGTGGTATTATTCGTCCAATCGTTGAGCTACTTAAGTTGTGAGTTGAGCTGTATGGTTACTAACAAATGCGTGGACAAAACACTCAATCTATGGTTCTTTCCTGAAAATACCATTTCAGTCACCAATCTACACCTCTCCACATGATCTGACCAACATTACGAGTAGATTTTAAAAGATTCACAGTGACCTTTGAGTTTGATTCGGCCTTTCTTCTCAGAGTAGTCAGATAGGAAACGCTGATCTAACCTATTTATTTAAATATGACTGTCGTGTAAAAGAGTTGGTAAAACCAACCAACATAAATAAAATCATTTGCCATTAATGTTTGAGGAAATCGTATGCGAAAATAAGGAAATGTGTTCCTCAGCAGATTAACACAATTCCACTACGTAAATTGGCCAGGCTTTTGAAAATTCATACGACGAATACAGAATAATCATTGTGATTTAATGAAGAGATAATAACTAAGTATACGAATAAATAAAAACACAAAAATACTAATACCGTGCCACGTTAAATGGAAATAATTTGGTTGCGAATCTATACGTTTCTCTTACTGGTTAATATAATTGGCTAGTATCTTTACATACCATAAAATAACCATGGATCCATGGACCAATCGCGGTGTACGTCACCAACAATAAGCCCTTTTACCGGCGAATGAAGATACCTGCCTTAAATAAAAAATCATTGATGATCATTTTCCATTCATCACTTTGAAATTCGAACAACGTCGAGATGGTGATTTAGTTTTAAAATCTGACTTTGTTTTCCAAGTGCGTGAGATCACTTGAATGAGGTTCGGTGTCAAACCGAATAGCTCCATTGTGCATTGTCTTCTTTCCAAAACAGTAAAATATTTTGATTATTATACGAACCTCGATGTAAGATTCTATTATGATAAGCATGATCGTAATGTTGTTGTAGCCTGGAGGTTAAAACATAACTAAAGTGTCAGGTCATTTTTCCTTATAAAATGGTTGAGCTGAATGGTGCTGGTCCACGCGTCATGTTCGTAAACGGACGCCTGACTGAGACTGGTCATCTCCTAACTTCAGGAGCTTATTTTGAAATTTGAATTTGGTTTTTTTTTTTCACATATACATAGTTGCAACAAGAATGATTGAATGATTTACCCAGGATTTTGTAATATATTGATTTAAAGGAGTATCTGGAGTTTCTTGCCCGTTCATCTCCATAGAGATCTATGTTTTGGAATTGGCAAGTAGCTTTAAGTTTCTGACTAACTGATCGTATATATTTTTTCCGCAACCATTTGAGTTTTTGTTTAAGTTTGATTCAAACCTTTATCCTGATCATAATATTATTCCAGAAGTATGCAAAGTGATTTCTAAATCAGATTTCGGAGAAACAGCCATTCTTTGAGTAGATTCGCTCTAACAGTTAGCACGAAAGTGTCCGTCAGTGTACCTCAACGTAGCTCATTTGTTTCCAGTTAGACCTCCAGCCTATTACCCGAATTATCCACCCAGCATTTCCTTGAATTCTCTAACAGAATAAACGGCAACACCGGAGCTAGCCACCATAAAGGCAGTGTACCACAAGTGTGCCAATTAAAGTGACGCGCAGTGTACACACTGACGCAGCAATGGTACTAACAATTTATCACTACTCGAGACAATGGGTGCTCGAGGGACAGTTTAAGCCCGCCGCTCTGTTATGCATTTAGCGCAGTTGTCGAGGGTGTGTTTTGTATCGTAGGTGTGTGTGTGTGAAAGAATAAAATGATAGAACCTACAGTATGTAAAACATGGCCAAAAATAATAGCGTATCATTATTATTTATTCAAAACACTACTACCACTTACTATTTTTTTCTTCTTAGTAACAGCCCTGAGTTTGGAAGTAGGCGGTGTGATATCCCATGCTATGGAAAGAACGTTAAGCCCTTGGTCCTACGCCTGATCTCTCTCGTGTCGGATTGCCGTCCTGTCGGACTATGAGAGTGAGGGATGAGTGAGTGGCCCTGTGTCTGCGCACAGACTTGTGCACTATAATATCTACTGTGAAAAGCTCGTCTCCGTTGAGAGTGGCTGCCATGGTTGAAATACGGTCTGGAGTCTGTATTCATTTAGATATTTCATCTTTATTACACAGTAAAAAGCGTTCAAAGGGCGGACTTATTGCCTAGCTGTCAAGAATTGGGTTAAAAATAATTGTTTAAAAATTTAATGAAGTAGTACGGTATATTTATTAATAATTTAATGTAAAGGAATAAAATAATGAGTTATAAATGAAAATATATAAGTATTTATGAAAAGGCAAATAAATTTGTTTAAAAGAAGACAGAATAAAAATTGAAAGCAAAAACGAAAAGTATGAAATATCCTGAAATCATCAAATTATAGAGTTATCTCTTTCTGTCTTAGCATAGTTTAATTGACCGAATTCAGATATTTGTCTTCATAATTATTGGCCATGTTTTCCGTACTATTTCCCATAGTGAGGCGTAGAAACCTTTAGTTTGGCAAATTGACTTCACTGTCTACGTAAATTCAAACAGACTACTAATGACTAGAGAATTGGCAGCAGCGATCGCCAACCTGCCAGCCAAGCGTGGCGATTATGGCAAGCTTCCGTTTGGGGAGGCCTATGTCAAGCAGTGGACATTTCATTCCTAATGTCAAATATAAAAAAAAGTTAATTGAATTAAAATGCACCCACCAACCTGACATTAGGATGGCGGCTTACTTTAAACTGATGTTTGCTACGCATACAGACACGTAAATTTATACTTATTTTAGTACAAAAACGTATATTTTACGTACATTTATATGGTTTATTTTTTATCAATTTGGAAGTCATACACCCGCGATTCTGACGGATACGACGTTTTTTGGTTGAAATGATGATGGTGATGAAGAAATTCAAATCGCGAATCCTCATCAGTCATATGAGCTATAATACGGTTTTAAGGAATATGTCAATCTGCTACACAATACATTTCCCTGATTGTTCAAGTTGATATGATTATGAACTAGAAAGTTTTGACGTTGATTTCGGTACGGAAGTCCGTTGTTTCAGTAAGTAGGGCGAAATAAGTTACAATGATTGTTCTATTATTACATTGATAAAATACTTTGGAAGGAAATTCAATGAAAATATGATTTCCTGTAAATATAAAAGATCAAACTGCCTACCTTAACTATGTTGGGGTCATTTCCTGTCTATCTACAAATAGCTGAATGCCAGTATCGAAGGTCTCCCATCAGGGCTTTGAATAACGTTAAAAATTTGGTATCGTTACTTTCATCGGACGGAGATAACGTTATTAGTAGAGGTCACGTTATGCCTGGTAACGATACTTGACATACGTTTTACCGGTAACTGAGTAACGTTAAATTTTTATTTATTTTCTTTCATCTCTTTCTTTCGTCTACATTAATGAAGTTGCATTTGCATCGTTTGATTGGCGATGTTGCCGTAGAGCGCCGCTACCCATGGCGTGCCGCTTAGGTTGCGCGGGTTGACAACAACGCATTAAGTAACGATAAAAGTATCGATACTAGTAACGGTAATGGTAACGTTATTTTATGGATTCGATACCAAAGTATCGTTACCCGTGTTACCGTTAAAAAAATAACTTTATGAAAATAACGTTACTTAACGCTACTTATAGTGTGAACTTGGTAACGGTACCAAGCCCTGTCTCCCATTAGCATCGCTACAGCAACTGTTGTGATTATTATGATCTGGTAGGTTGAATAATTTATGCAGCCTACCCAAATGTCCTTTCTTTGGTATTGTTCGTCGAATCATTGAGCTTCTCAAGGTCTGTGTTGAGCCGCACGATTAGTGACAAATACGTGCACTGACAGGACAGGTCCACTCAATCTGTGTGGTTCTTTCCTTTGAAGATCATTTCAGACAGCTTTCTACATGGTCTTCACATAATGTGACCAAGATTATGTCTGCACTTTAAAAGAGACTGTGACCTCTGTGTTTGTTTCGGTCTCTCTTCTCAGAGTAGTCAGATAAAAAACGCCGACCACATCTAGCTCAAAAAAATATTATTGACTTGTAAAAGTGTTTGTACAAACCCACTTACAGCAATTAAAATTGTTTACAATTGATTTATCACTAGCTGTGCCCGCGGCTTCACCCGCGTGGTATTCAGAAATTATCACACAGGGACGTGCTTCTCAGACAAAAAGTAGCCTATGTTACTCCTTATAACATCAGCTATCTGTCAGTGAAACTCTCGTCTAAATTGGTCCAGCCGTTTCAGAGATTAGCCCGAACAAACAGACAGACAACATTTAATAACAATGATTTTTTTATGTAAGTAGCATATATACTTTCATATGCATTTAGTGAAAAACTGTTAATTAGAAATTACAAACAGACACTTCAAATTTATTTATTTGTATGTATGTATAGTATGTATGTATGTATGTATTGATTTATTACATCTAGTTAATTCCTAAGACCGGGACCTTAACAAAGTGTCATTTTATCAGCAAAAACCAGTCTATCTGGGTGCAGACAAATACCAGTATTTTACTTGAAGTGACTGCCTATCTGACCTCCACAACCCAGTGTCTGGGTTATACGATACCCCTTGGTAAGACTGGCTTTCAGACTTTCAGGCTACTGACGACCCGTAACGACTGTCAAAGATCCACAGATGACAGCCGGGACCAACGGTTTAATGTGCTTTCTGAGGCACGGAGGGGCCTCAAGGCCGCAGGAATACGTTGGATGCGAGAAGCACAGAACAAGTCGAAGTGGCGGTGCTTGGGGGAGGCCTATGTCCAGCAGTGGACGTCTTTCGGCTGAAATGATGATGATGTAGAGGGGCCTTGATATACAGGATATTTTTTTATCCAGTGCGTAAACTGTAACCATGAATTTAGCATATCATTCTAGACCCCCAGCATAAAAAAATTTCGTCGGTTATGCAAAAAAAAAATCTGCTGTTTCATAGAAAAATGCAATACCTACGGGGTCAAAATGTATGGAACAGCTGATTTTTTTTTGTATAACCGACGAAAATTTTCTACGCTGGGGGGTCTAGAATGATATGCTGAATTCATGGTTACAGTTTGCGCACTGGATAAAAAATTATCCTGTATAAAGAACCAACGGACCAACCTCAAATAGTGTAACTTAAACTGATCGAACAGCCCGTGCAGGTGTTAATATTTAGTCAGGAGCCCTTCCTACAAGATAATTATGTAAAAAAGATAGCAGTAACTAGTATCTATATAAAATACTATTTTATGTGTAGTAATAATTCCTAATCATCATCAGCCTATGTTATTCCCACTGCTGGTACACAGGCCTCTTCTCGGTGAGAGGGAGTGGGCCGTAATCCACCACGCGGGCCCAGTACGGGTTGGTAGATGTCACATGTCTTCGAATTTTTGGTTCTAAGACATGCCGGTTTCCTCACGATGTTTTTCCTTCACCGTTTTGAGAGCAGTGGTGATGAAATAATTTACACAAAGTAAAGCGCCTGCTTGGGTTCGAACTCACAACCTACTACTCGTAAGTCGAGGCCGATACCACTGGGCCACGATAATAATTACAATGTACTGGCCTGGCCTGTTAGTCTAGTGGTTAGTGACCCTGACTGCTAAGACTGAGGTCGTGGGTTCGATTCCCACTAGGACAAATGTTTGTGTGATGAGCACAATCATTAGTTCTGTGTCTGGGTGTAATTTATCTATAATATGTATGTATTTAGAAATATATAAGTATGTTTATCAGTTGTCTGGTTACCATAGTACAGGCTCTGCCTGGTTTGGGATCAGATAGCGTTATGTTGGTTGTCCTAAGATATTATTATTATTAAAAAAATGGTTTAATTTTAGATACCGTTTGAAATTTACAATCAAAATGATCTATGCTTTTTATTATTCGTTAAGATACACGTGTAACCTGTTTGTGCAGGTAGATACTTATAGAATAAACAGTTGTTGGCAAAAATTGACGATTTGTTACAAATTAACTTCCCGAAGAAATAATGTTCCTTAATAAATCGATTGAAACCTATCAAATCACCGCCCACCTTATTTTCGGGTGTAACCAAGACATTGAACTTCAACAATTAGTTCTTCTAGCGAAGATGTTATTATTATATATTGAGAAGTTTTGTCTGGATGGGAGCCAGACAGCTGAGTCTTCCGTTTGTCTTTTAGACGTTTTTAGACTACGCTTCTGACTTGCTTGCTGTTTTGTGAAGTCCGTTTATGAAGAATATTCGCAGAAACTCTGCCTAATATTATGTTAAATTTTATTCATGGGACTGCATTATAATAGCGATAACTTACTGTTACCATCGTTAACAAATAAATGAACTTTTTATTGTTCTACCACAATGGCGCCTTAAAAATATATAAAGTATAATATCTGAAATATTCCTTTGGAAAGAAATCTGCATAGGAAAACTTGTCACACAGATTATCAAAAACAGTGTTTGTGTTATAAATTCAATGATATCTAATATTATTAACATAAACAAAGGAAGATAAATAATTTAAAAGTTTTTACTGAAGATTTTCAGTACCAATAAAGTGTAGTGACCTGTTTTTTTTTTTGGGAATAACAACTCGCTCGGTCAACCAATTTTTTACTAGCTTCCTCTGGCCTACTCCTGGGCAAAGGCCTGGGAAGGCCATCTTTCGCGAGCGTCATCCTTCCTGTTTTGACGGAATCTCTCCAGCCCACCCCGCCATCTCCTACGTGGACTGCCGCAACCCCGCCTCACTGTCTCAGACTAGTTGTGCTAAAGCATTGCATAAAGCTAGTATAATGATTATAAAAAGATACTTAATGGAGGACTGAGGGCCTCGACAGAGTGACATTCTATCAGCAATAACAATGATAGAATAGTAATAAATATATCGGATTGACACAAGCTCCGAAAAGCTTACGTAAATTGTGCTGAAGTTGTTGTTGAAACACGAAACGCTTAGAAATTGACTGCCACTTCTTCGCACGCATTTTCGTTTGAAATAGGAGCCCTGACATATCGCTGGTATCTAATAAACGTCTTGTCATAATGGACATATCTCTATTATTATAATTTCAAGACAACACAACAAGTTAAACATAGGGAAGCTAATGTTGTGTGCTTTCCCCTATTCTGATACTTTATCAGATATTGATAATTATTATATTTACAGGTTGAATAGTACTATTCACCAGTTGACATGTTGTCATAGTGACAAATTATTGTATTTTGATACTAATAAATTTATTAGTGGTTTTAAGTTAACTCAGAGAGCTTTATCTCTGTCTTGGAAATGTCGACATATGATTGCTATGTTGATAGCATATAATGTTAATCAGATTATAGCTAAAATAACCATTAATAGTGTTAGTGATGAGTCTATGTTGCCTAGTTTAACTACTAAATCTATAATACCAACATCCTCGGAGGCCACTACCAGTCAGATAGAGTTTTCTCTTCCTGCTGGAACTCAGACGGGCATTCTTGACTCTTCAGTTATAGTAGTGGAGGTCACTCCAGATAATTCGTTAAACTAGGTAATAAGACAACAGAAGGTACCCTTTCAAATAACCAATTATTGTTAGGGAATAATAAAAAGATATCTTCTGGCATTATTAGTCATGAAAATAAAAAACCAAAGGGAGTGCAACACACTTTAAAATTGTATAATCAAAATATCCAAGGTTGCTCTTCCAAATTACTTGAAATAGAATTGTTTTTAGAAAACACCAAGTTTGATGTCATTTGCTTAACTGAACATTGGTTAAAAGATCATCAAGTAAAGTCAATAAATTATGAAAATTACTGTGTAGTTAGCTTTTTCAGCCGAAAACGCATGATACATGGCGGATCATTAATATTAGTTAAAAATTCTATTAAATCGAAAGAACGAAAAGACATCATTGGGCTGTCTGTTGAACACACTGTTGAGCTGTCCTGTGTTGAGCTTGATAAGCATGTTATAGTATGTGTATACAGACCTCCAAGTTACCAGAATCTATCTGTGTTTGATTCTGTAATGGAAGAGGTGCTAAAGAAACTTAGTACTAGTAGTAAGTCACTGGTCATATGTGGTGATTTTAATATTAATTTATTAGAAAGTAACTCAAATACTTTCAGATTATTAAGTCTTTTTAAGTCATTTAATCTGTCAAATGTTTTTATGGAACCAACCCGAGTGACAGCTTCTTCTGCCACTTGTATAGATAATATTTTTTGTAACTGTGATTACTTACACAAACAAATTGTAAATAAGTTGCCATCTGATCACAGTGGTCAAACAGTAACATTTTGCTCGTACATACCTCTACAAAAAATTCAAATAAGGTTTAGGCCAATGACATGTAAAAATCTAGAGAAATTTAATCATTCTTTGGCCAGTACATTATGTGTTCACAGTTTTAATAATGAATGTGACCCAAATGAGTTCTACGCCGAGTTCTTCTCATTATTAAACACGCAATTTAATGACAATTTCCCACTAAAGACTAAAAGTATTTGCACAAAGTTCTTATTTAGTGATTGGGCAACTCCAGGTATACGTAAAAGCAGAGAAAAACTTTTTGAACTTTATGGCCTAAAGCAACATATGACTAATAGAAGCTTTCATCAGTATGTTGCAAAATATTCTAAAATTTTTAAAAGTGTGTGCAGCTTGGCTAAAGCGCTTTATATTAGCAATAAAATAAAATCAGCGGATGATAAAATAAAAACTACCTGGCAAATAATAAATGATGAAACAGGTAGGAAAAAACAGCGTAATACTGAATTTAATTTAGAGACTGCACATGGCCCCATTAACTCAGATATAGAAATAGCTCAGGAATTTCAAAATTTTTTCGTTAATATTCCCGTTAAAACTACTGAAGCTTTAAATTCGTCACCCGCGCTTTCCGCTGCCTTACTCAAAAAGAATGTAGGGGCATGCCCTTTAGAGTTTAGGTTTCAGCATACTAACCCCCAGGCTATTATAAAAGCTTTTAAAGATCTTAAAATTAAATCAACAGAAGATCTTTGGGGAATGTCTGTCAAATTTTGTAGTTCTATTATTGAAACCATTGCACCCTATTTAGCTTTCATATTTAACACCAGTGTAGACCAAGGAGTCTTTCCAGATCTGATGAAACACAGCAAAGTAGTTCCTTTGTTTAAATCCGGTGATAGTAGAGAACCAAACAATTATAGGCCCGTGTCAGTTCTGCCAGTTCTCAGTAAGGTGTTTGAAAAGTTAATGCTCAATCAAATGTTACGTCACTTTAATAAAAACTCCATCTTTCATGAACACCAGTTCGGTTTCACCAAAGGGCGTTGTACCACCGACGCTGGTGTTACCCTAATAAAGAACATTTTTAACGCCTGGGAAGAAGCACAAGATGCCATTGGAATCTTTTGTGACCTTTCCAAGGCGTTCGATTGCGTAAACCATGAGACACTTTTGCTGAAACTAGAGCACTATGGAATTAGAAATACAGCTCTTGACTTAATAAGATCATACCTGAAGGATAGAATGGTCAAAGTCCAAGTAAACGGCGTAAACTCATTGGGGTCTGAAATGGCAATGGGCGTTCCTCAAGGCTCGATATTGGGTCCATTCCTTTTTTTAGTATACATTAATGATCTACCCCATCTACTTCCAAACCAACCGAAGATGGTGTTATTTGCAGATGACACATCATTGATATTTAAAATCGACAGACGGTCTCAAAATCTTGACGACGTCAATAACTCCATTCTTCAGGTCCAAGACTGGTTTACGGTAAATAATTTGGTACTTAATAAAAAAAAAACCAAGTGCATTAGATTTCAATTGCCTAATGTCAGAGGTAGCGAATGTGACATCTTATTGAATGGGGAAAAACTGGAATTTATTGATCAAACGGTTTTCCTAGGAATCACGCTAGACGAGAAATTACAATGGGGACCTCATATAACATCTCTTGCGGGGCGGTTGAGCTCGGCCGCTTATGCTGTTAGAAAGATAAGACAGTTAACAGATGTAGAAACCGCGCGTTTGGTCTATTTTAGCTACTTCCACAGCATTATGTCGTATGGCATTTTACTGTGGGGTAGGGCTGCTGACATTGAATCCATTTTTATTTTGCAAAAGCGAGCTGTCAGAGCCATTTATAATCTATGTCGCGGCGAATCCCTCAGGGAACTATTTAAAAGGATTAATATTATGACGGTACCTTGCCAATTCATTTACGAAAATATTATGTATGTAAGAAAAAATCTACATCTTTTTAATAAAATAAGCGATAGACATAATTTTAATACTAGAAATAAAGACAAGATAGATCAACCATTTTTCAGATTAGCAAAAGTACATACATCTTTTATGGGGTACTGTGTTAAATGTTACAACAAAATACCTTCTGATATATTGCAATTAAATGAAAGGAGGTTTAAAAGTCATATTAAAAGTACACTTTGTAAACGAGCTTATTACAAATTAGAGGACTACATCCAAGATAAGAACGCTTGGAAACATGCTGGTCTCGCTCCATAGGACAGTCTTAGAGTTTATCAAACTAGTTGCTCACTTAATTGTGTAGATAATATTTATTTTTTCTTCTATGACACTGTTTTACATTCTGTAATTACTGTAACTCACACACTGACAGTTTATATGGGTAGTTCATATAATTGTTTTTTTATTTAACTGCTTTTGTTAATTTATTTTTATTTTCTTTTAATTTCATTTGTTGTGTATATGTCTCATTTGCATCGTTGTATATGTAAGCGGGCACGCCCTTTATGCCTGGAGGCTTTAGTAAGGTTTTAAGTTCTGTTTACGATTTTGTTTCATTATTCATTTCAGCTTGAGTTTAGTTTTCAATGTTTTGTTGGTATAATGGCGTGTGCTAGCTGACATATGGCGAATAATGTATGTTTTGTTTTATTATATTAATAACTTATACAATATTGTATAGAATCAAGTTCTTCTAACTTAACAGACAGCAGTGCTGCTGGGGAGTTTGTTCCGCCACTTCTTCTTCCCAGCCAAAGCACTAGGAAGTGTCGAAGGGCGGGCGTTTTGGGGGGACTGTCTTATGTGACTTTGACGTTCAAAAAGTGCTGACTCTCAGCCTAGTTTGAATAAATGACTTTTGATTTGATTTGATTTGATTTGATTTGACACCTTATTGGTGATGTTCTTCAGAAAGGTCAGTTATACAGTACTCGCAGCCAGCGTGTGTGTATGAGCAGCTGTATGTAAACGAAGCAGAAGGAATATGTAAAGATCGTAGGTGGCGTTCTGTAGTTCCTGCCTACCGCCATGGGACAAAAAGCGTGAGTATATGTATGTCTATATGTGTGTCTGTATGTCTGATCTCTCTCCGGTCGTGTCGGATTGCCGTCCCATCGGACTATGAGAGTGAGGGAAGAGTGAGTGCTCCTGTGTCTGCGCATACACTTGAGCACTATAATATCTCCCGCGCCGATGGCTAGTCTCCGTTGAGATTGGCCGCCGTGGCCGAAATTCAGTCTGGAGGACTATATATATATGTATGTATAATTTTCCCTCACAAAACCACGTTGCATTATCGTCTGCAAGCACTACAAAAAGTTCAAATACTCCACCAGTTTCACAACCTCAACACAAAGATAAGAAACCGTTGCATTGTTTTCATAACTAAACCAATAACCCACCCTCCACCTAAAACTGAAACAACCACCACACAATCCATTACATGTTTCCTTAACACCTTTTGTTCAAAGTTCCGTGCTAAAACAGCAATGTACAACTATCGCTTCGTTTGTTACAAACATAACAAATGTTTGACATTAACTGGGTCACTGGAGGCGCGAAGTTAGCGTTGTTTGGAAGTTTGCCAACCCTGAATTAGGGCATACACTTCATTAAGTAAATTGATAAGAGGTAGATACCGCTACTAGGTCTGTTCAGGGTTGAACGGAAATAAGAATTGGTGGAGGGGCTACCTGACGTAAGGTTGAAATTAAAGAAGAATAAACATGTGGAAAGTGAATGTTGTAGTGACCCAGTGGTATCAGCTTCGACTTATGAATTGTGTATCAAAAGTTCGAACCTTGACAGTTTCTTTAATTTGTGTAAATAAAGTTTATCAACACTGCTCCCAAAACGGTGAATGGAAAACGGCTTTAGGAAAATGGCATGTCATCGAATCAAAAATTTGAAGTCATGTGACATCTACCCGCGCGATAAATTACAGCCCACTCCCTCTCGAGGAAAGCCTATTTCCCAGCAGTGGGATCGTTATAGACTGATTATATAATATACATGTTGAAATCCAAAAAAATACTCGTTAGTACCGTTTTATTACGGTTTTGGTCCGAACTTTTCTTAAGAAAGTGATAATTTTAAGAACTTTATCTATACCTTAATTAATCGATTTATTCGAAAAGCGGCGGGTTGTAACTTGCAACGATGCACGCGGCGTCGCTGTACAAACAGTGTCTTACTGCCACTTACTGCTGAATAAAAACTAGAAGAAAAAAAAGATAAAAAATCTGCACAAGCAAAATAGGTACATAAAATGCATCATACAACTGAATGTCGTTTCTTTATAATGCGTCCGTATTAACCAGTTTTTATTGCTCTAAGCCGTTCAACCTAAATAAAGCATAATGAAAACATTCCTCTAAATATACGAATGAAAACGAATATGAAAGTTTTGTGTCAAGTAAATAATAACGGTTTGCAAATTATCGTGTATCCCTGTTGGTGGACGTAAATTTGAAGGTCCAAAATATGATTATTTTATTACAAATAGCCAGCAGTCATTAACAGGGACAATACCTCTTTTCAATTAATAGACTAATGATCTGTGACATAATTTGTAAGGTAAATAAAAAAAAACGAAATTTCTTTTAATTGGCTGAAGATTTTGCCGAAAATGTCTTAAATTTTTGCCAAATAATTAAACAGGATGACACCCAAAATTCCTGGAAACCTTCTATATTGTTGATAAACAAAAAATGCTTCGCGTAAAACTCTGAAACACCCTCTACTTTCCATAGGACATTGAATAAAAACAATACAATCTGGTAAAATGAACCTCTATAAATACGAGCGTCATTATACTATCTTCATCACTCATCTTGCGTTGACAATGAGAGAAAAATTGCATATTGTTATTATTTTGATAAATGACTACTATTGTTACTCTCGACGATACGGAGCGAGCTGGAGACAAAGGATACGGGTCTTTTATGATAAGTAAACAATGTACTAATTGTGAAATTGTATAATTTATATCATTTCTTTGGGGTGAGTGATCTGGGTTCCGTAATAGCAGCACGGCCTTACGGCGTAACACACTGTCAATAAGAATAAGATTAATTTTGAAGGATATTGATACGTTGCCTCGTACGTCCGAAAGATTTGGTAAAAAAAGCAGAAATCTGTAAAATTTAATCAATCACATGTGCCTAGCCTTTCCTAAATATGTTGGGGTTGAATTTCAATTTAATCAGATGCAGATATAGTATATATATCTTAGGACAACCAACACAACGTTATCTGATCCCAAACTAGGCAGAACCTGTACTATGGGTTACCAGACAACTGATAAACATACTTATATATGTCTAAATACATACATATTATAGATAAATTACACCCAGACACAGAACAAATGATTGTGCTCATCACACAAAGATTTGTCCTGGGTGGGAATTGAACCCACGACCTCAGTCTTAGCAGTCAGGGTCACTAACCACTAGACTAACAGGCCAGCCAAAGATGAATCTATGATGTGATCTTCTACAACCCAATTATTACTGGTTATAACGATACCCCTTGGTAAGACTGGTTGTCAGACTTTCGGGCTTCAAACGACCCGTAACGACTGTCTAAGATCTACGAAAGACAGCCGGGACCAACGGCTTAACATGCTTTTCGAGGCACGGAAGGGTCTTGGTATGTAAAGACGGTCACACATCCACGGACCAACCGCGGCAAGCGTAGCTTAACCTGGATGATCAACCCGTGCAGCTGCTGTTACTTAGCCACAAGCCTTTGTCTACTCTATAACGCAATTAAAGTTGTTGAACTGTTAAAATTGAAGCTTTTCTTATTGATAGCGGGTTACGCAATTATCCCTCAATTATCTTGATAAGGAAACCAACAATAAAAACAAAGTATTCAAAAGTGAATGCTAAATTTAGTTTCCTTTATCCCACTGCATTTTATTTACATCTTAGATCAGGAAATTGGTCAATCAATTTCAGATACAACTATTGAAATTGTTTCCATCGATTGCTGATCGGTTCGTTTTCCGGAGTGCGAGGTCAACTGCATATCTACTGTTATTCTTTGTATACAGGACTGGCAGATACCATGATTTCTCCATATGATTTTAGACCCCCTAGCGCAAATTTTCGTCGTCGTAGTTTACATCATCAAATCGTCATCATCAGTCTATATTGTTCCCACTACTGGGACACAGGCCTCCTCTTGGTGAGAGGGGGGGGGGGGCCGTAATCCACCACGCGGACCCAGTGCGGGTTAGTAGATGTCACATGTCTTCGAATGTTTGCTTCTAAGACATACCGGTTTACGATTGTCGCAACCCAGCGCCGGGCACGCCACAATTGCGGCGGTAAGTCCCCTCTTTGAGGAGTGGATAGAGAGGCGCTACGGCGTCCTCACCTTCCGCCTGACGCAGGTTCTCACCGGGCATGGGTGCTTCGGTGGGTTCCTGTTCAGGATAAAGCGGGAGGAAACGCCCGGGTGTTTCCATTGCGAGGATCGTCTGGAGGACACGGTGGAGCATACGGTGGAGGTGGGCCCTGCCTGCCTCTCGCGTCCGGCCCTGGTGCGAGCCATGGTACGGAGCGAGAGGGCATGGGAAGCCGTCACCTCCTTCTGCGAAGCAGTAATGCTCGCGAAGGAGGAGGCGGGGCGCGTGAGGGAGTGGCAGTCTCTGCACCCTCACGTCCCTAGCCGCCGCAGGAGGAGACGCCCCGGGCGTCGGGAGTCTATAACGGACTCCCGGCCACCGTAGGCGCGAGCTTGCGGGCGGCGAGCAATGGGTAGCTCGCCGCCCGGTAATGACCAGGCTCGGGTCGACGGCGCGTAGTGTTCCACGCGCGCCTCAAAGAGATGTCAGCATTACTGAAGGGGTCTGCCAGGACCGATGCCTGCCAGGGTCGCGAGATTGTTCGAAAGAGATACCGTGACCCTGGCACATGGGCAACTGAAGGAACACGGTTGGGTTTTAGTCAGTAAAAGTCTGACAAGCCCTCCCGCTCCGCCCAGAGCAGGAGAAGTCATTTGATGAATACCCATCCAGAAAAAAAAAAAAGACATACCGGTTTCCTCACGATGTTTCCTCTCAAAAGCGGTGAATGTAGTTTACATAAAAAAGTGCAATATCTGTGCCATCAAGTATAGAACGACATTTTTATCAATAACTGACGAAAAATTTAAAGGTCTGAATCATGAACTGCACCCGTGATAACAGGTTGCACACCATGTCCCTGCTATCGTTTATACAGTATGGAAACCACATATAAGCAATAAATGATACCATATATATGTTATCGCCTTAGCTGACAATACACAAAAAATAAACGAAATCTTTATAATCTTTTTATAATCTCTTATCAGCCTTAATTATACACCCTTCTCTTTTTCAACAAGTAGAAAGAGAAAGAAATAAAGTTAATTAACTGAGCACAAAGTGAAAATTGTAAATAAATAATAGTTTCAAAAACTGAAAAACGCGTTTTTTTTTATTTTTTTTTTGTTTTTTTTTTTTTGTTACGTAGTTCAGCATAGTTTTCGAAGACAGTTCGTTTTGCTATCCGATCAGGATATAGCACTTTATAAAATTATTGTATTGTCATTGGTCCTTGATAAGTATGCAAAATTTCGAGTTAATCCATCGTTTTGAAGGGGGTCAAAATCATGTTCAAAGTTTCTGTTACATAAGCACATACTAAGATACGTATGAAGCTAATAAAAGCGGGTTAAAACAACTACCCACTGTTAATTGGTATTATTAATTCCTCTGTTTACACTGTTATTGTGACTTATAGAAACCGGGAATGGCGCTTGACTGTGTGAGGTCAAGTTAAACGATATGCCATGTTTTTAATAATTATAATTAAAAGCAAACATTTATAAAACGATAAAAGAGTTGACAGCATGAAGTAGGTCACAGTACAGTTAAAATTCTTGGCGCATTTTGCATCCGCAAGATTCCACTTTTTATTGCATTCTGAATATAGAAAGTGTTTTTTTTTTTATATAGTAATATTTTAAAGCATTTTATTTAAATAAATAAAATGACAAAACGGCTATTATAGTTTAACTTTTAAAATTGTAGGTCTGAATAAATAATACCAACCTGTTGGCTGCTATTGTCATTTTTTTAAATGAGTGGACCCCTGGGTGACGATAAAGATATTTACAAACAAACTATACGCATACACACACACTCTTACACTCTATTTGTAAGGTAGGAGGGACATGGAAAACACACGGAGTAGGAAAACCTAAATGTTCACTGTATACCAATTTGTGTAAACAAACTTTCAATGACAATACCATTTATTTTGACAGTCCAACAACATTCATTGCGTTACAAAAGTTGTTGAGCAGACGAATTTTGCAAATATAAGAAGGAATGGAAAAGGAATTTCATAACGTGACGCAACTTGGGTACTGACTACCAACATTAATTAGAAGACGCTCTCAAGTAAATACTATCTACATTCATAAACAGAAGAGCAAAACAAACAAACCCACAACCCATTACACCCACAACTACCCACAAAAAACAGAAAAAAAACTACAACAGTTCCTCTTTAAAAAAAAGAAAAGTTCGCAGAAAGAGGCTGGCTCGTTCGCGTGTAGCCGATATGTCCACAAATTCTGGCAAAAAGGCCCTGTTCCAATAAAAAGCTTGTGAGATATTGCGATGGTCAATGCTGGCGTACTGGCCAGTAATACGAATTCGGGAATGAAAATGCGGAATCGTATATGGGAAGATGGGATTGATTATGGTTAAGAAACTTTTTTTTTTTTTGTTGGTTACTTATAGTGAGTGATTGAATGGAGTTTGGTAGACTTATGGACGTTTCTAGAGTTAATTTTGGAAGATTATAATATAGATAGAGTACTCTTTAGATGTTGTTTTGTAAGGGAAATTAATTATTGAGCAAGTTGAATCCAACTCCCGTGACCCGGACTCTTGTCCTCCCATATCACAGTAATTTGTAAAACATTAATAAAGCCAATTATTTTTGAAAGACTTACCATGGAGTTTTTTTGCCGGCTCTTCTCCATAGCTTAGGAATCAACAAATTGGAAATGTGCACCTAGTTTCTGACGTTTCATAAGTACCCATGTAGGTTGATGTGAAATAAAAATATTTTGATTTGATTTTGATTTGAACTTAAATGGTGGTGTATATTCAAATTACAACTGTGATTCTTTGACAGCTGTAAGAAATGATTTTAACACGGTAAATTGACGTGTGAACATAGGTTAATTGGGTTAGCAATTAATTTTCTCACCCTCCCTATGTTTAGGGTCATGGAGTCCTAGTACTCACTTAGTTTTTCAAGACATCTCCAATCGGTTGTTCGACTCTTCATGTAACCAGAGAACTGGTCAATTCTTGGCCAAAGAATCATTGCCATAGAACGTGGCAATATCGCCCGCCATTTCAGCCACTTATCCTGTTGACAGCTATTCACTTGAATGTATTGAGGCCCTTTGAATATTTCCACTCCTTTCAACTTATTATTATTTTAAGATCTGGTCTTGGTATTACCTTTTTCAACAAGCTTCCCTCTGCTTTCCTAGATTTGCAGTTTAATGAGTTTAAAGCTAACGTAAAATCCAACCTTTGTTCAAACGCATACTATTCTATTAACGACTTCTTAAACGATAAGAATAGTTAGTCGCTGTAATTAACTCAATGTTTATGTTCTTTCAACCAGAATCAGAATTAGCTTTCCTCATCGTTGTGTATGTAAGCGGGCACGCCCTTTATACCCGGAGGCTCTTATTGGTTTTAAGTTCTATTTACGATTTTATTATTTCAGCTTGAGTTTAGTTTTTTAATGTTTTGTTCGTATATTGGCGTGTGCTAGCTGACATATGACGCATAATTTGATGTATGTTTTGTTTTGTTTTATAATATTAATTACTTAGGTACATAATACTGTTTAGAATCAAGTTCTTCTAACTTAACAGACAGCTGTGCTACTGGGGAGTTTGTTCCGCCACTTCTTCTTCCCAGCTAAAGCACTAGGAAGTGTCGAAAGGTGGGCGTTTTGGGGGGACTGTCTCATGTAACTTTGACGTTCAAAAATGCTGACTCTCAGCCTAGTTTGAATAAATGACTTTTGATTTTGATTTTGGTTATCTTTTTATATGATATAAAAAAAACAATGTGGAATTTAAGTGGTATTTGGTATTTACCAAACACCACTTAAATTCCACATTGTTTTTTTTTACGTTATACTACTTTAAATTAGCCTTCATCAAACGTTGAACGGCACAAAGCAGGCTTCTTGTCTCAATCGTTTTTCTTCTTTCTTGTCAGTGACTTACTCTGTTATTTGAAAGTTAACAGCGAACGACTAATATAGCAATGAAATTTTTACTTTTTACAGGTAAGTTCCTGATATATGTTAAGCTGTTGAATTGGAAGCAAAGCTCGTTTGGTAAGTGGGCGATAATATATAAAAACTGTTTGTTGGTCTCAAGAATTTAATCCCTTAAATCAAATAAAATTGTTAGCAATAAATATTATTATAGGTACACTTGACCTATGCTTTTTAATATATTAACAAAACAGGTACCATCAACTGTGTCATCTTTACATTCCATGAGCAACTTTACCCATGTGTTATATATGAATATGAATGAAATATTTCTCAATTACTGAAAATCTTGTGCAAATAATAAAGCTCTTGTTTCGCTTTGATATTAAATGGCAGAAACAGAAAGCCAATTCTCGTAATAAAAAAATGGTCGAAATCTATTTGTAGTTTCATCTCGGTGACAATCAAATGTAAAAAACTTGTCAAAAATGTACGGAAATTCGAGGTATTGTTGATAATGTTGACCGATTGAGAAGACTGTTCTTGAATTGCCGCTCTGATGTTTAGTAATTGAGATATATTTAAGTACAAAACTCATGGATTGTTCATAGAAAGTAGAAATGCCAGTTTACTAGGTGGCAAATACAAAGTGTAATTTGTCAGTTTGTAATCAATTTATTACTGATTACAAACTGACAAATTACACTTTGTATTTGCCACCTAGTTGTAGGAGACAAATTGCTAATCTTTTAGCATACAATTTACACCGTCACACTGGTACCTGTAGTGTACCATCGATTGCTGTTAGTAGTGGTACTAACACCACTTTTGATACACCTGGTAGTTTAAACTGTTAGGTGCGACAACGGGTAAGCTGCATGTGTTGAACGTTGTTCATCAAAATATGCAGGGTTTGTCTGGCAAAGAACTAGAGTTAAGTTTATTTATCGAAAACCATGATGTTCAGGTATTATGTTTGACTGAACACTGGTTGAAAGAACATGAAGTAGTGTTTATGAATGATGATTTTTTTACTGTGCAAAGTGCATTTGTGAGAAAAAGTGCTATACGCGGTGGATCATTAGTTCTTGTTTCAAACAAGTTGAAATGTAAACAACGTTTAGATTTAGTTAATCTTTCCATCGAGCGCACTATTGAGTTGTCTTGTGTTGAACTAGAGCGTTACGTCATAATATGCGTTTATCGTCCTCCCTCTGGGGATTTTATTCGATTCGAGTCAGTCATGGAGGACTCACTCAATAAATTAAAATCAATTAATAAATGTATAATTTTATGTGGAGATTTTAATATTAATATTTTAGATGTTACTCCATTGAGTATTAGACTGCTCAGTCTGTTTAAGTCTTTTAATTTAATAAACTTGTTTTTCGAACCAACTAGGATCACAGCATCGTCTTCGACTTGTCTTGATAATATATTTAGTGATTGTGATGCCAATAATAAGTTAGTGTTAAGTGACTTAACGTCTGACCACTGTGGATTATTAGCCAGCTTCCCTTTGCCATTACTTAAAAAGCCGCATAAAATAGAATGCAGGCCTTATACAGTTAGTCGTTGCAACAAATTTAAAAATAATATTGCTCATAGGATTACACCATCTATAGTAGAACACGAGACCCCTAATGAAATCTATGGAGCCCTTTTTGATATTGTACAAAAAGAATACCAATCTACTTTCAAGACCAAAACTATTGACATTAATAGCACCTCTGTTAGCTTCAACCAATGGGCTACTCCAGGTATTTATAAAAGTAGAGCGAGACTATACGAGTTATATGGTTTAAAAAAATATACATTTGATACTCCTTTTCTAGAGTATGTCAGAAATTATTCAAAGTTATTTAAAAAAATCTGTGCTTTCGCTAAATCTAAATTTTTAAGCGATACCATAAAAAAATCCAGTAATAAAATAAAAACCACTTGGAAAATTATTAACAATGAAACGGGTAAATCGATTAAACAGGAAAAACAACTAGAGATTATGATTGACAACAAATTGGTTAATAAAGCTGCCGACGTAGCTGAGGCATTTAATGAGTTTTTTGCCAACATACCTATAACTACGACTTGCTCCTTAAATTCGTCCCCGTCTAAAGCTGAAAACCTTTTGCATAGTAGTGTGCCCAGATGTAGTCGCTTATTTAGTTTCGAACATGTGACGCCTCGTGACGTGGTTAATATTTTTAACACACTTAAGTCAAAAAACACTGGAGATTTCTGGGGCATCTCCGTTAAACTGTTAAGTAATATAATAGACATCGTAGCCCCCTATCTAGCTATAACTTTTAATAAATGTGTTGATTCAGGATCTTTTCCTGACCTCATGAAGAGTAGTAAAGTCATACCATTATTTAAAACAGGTAATAAAAATAACGTTGGCAATTTTAGGCCCATTTCTATCTTACCTGCATTTAGTAAAATATTTGAAAAATTAATACTCAAGCAGTTGCTAAGACATTTTAATTTAAATAGCCTCCTTCATAATGAGCAATATGGCTTTACAAAAGGTCGTTCGACAACAGATGCGGGTGTTGCTCTGCTGAAACACATTTTCAACGCATGGGAGAACTCGCAAAATGCTATCGGGGTTTTCTGTGATCTCTCCAAAGCTTTTGATTGCGTTCACCATGACACACTTTTGCGTAAACTACGTCATTACGGTGTTCAAAACAAAGCTCTCAATGTCATAAGTTCTTATTTGCAAAATAGGCACCAATGTGTAGATGTCAATGGTGTAAAATCTTCCGGGCTACTAGTTCAGTTAGGTGTACCTCAAGGCTCAATACTGGGCCCATTCTTATTCTTAGTGTATATTAACGACTTACCATTCTATTTAAAGAATGTCTGTGACATTGTACTATTTGCTGATGATACCTCACTTATCTTTAAAGTAGACAGGAATAGAAAAGATTTTGATGACGTGAATAGTGCGCTCTCAATGGTTACGGATTGGTTTACCACAAATAACCTAGTTCTTAATGCTAAGAAAACGAAATGTATAAAGTTCGCCTTACCGAATGTTAGGAATCTGGGACCCAATGTCGTTTTAGATAATGAGGTGCTTGAAACTGTACACTCGGCAGTTTTTCTCGGTATAACAGTAGACGCTAAACTTCAGTGGGGATCACATATATCAAGCCTAGCGGGAAGGCTCAGTTCGGCCGCCTACGCCGTAAGGAAAGTTAGACAGTACACGGACGTTGATACAGCTCGATTAGTCTATTTTAGTTATTTTCATAGCATAATGTCCTACGGCATTCTGCTGTGGGGCAAAGCCGCGGACATTCAAAATATTTTTGTTCTTCAAAAACGAGCTGTTCGAGCAATTTACCAACTAGGTGCGAGAGTTTCTCTGAGAGATTTCTTTAAAGATATTGGTATTCTTACGGTGGCATCACAATTCATCTTCGCCAACATCTTATATATTAGGCAAAATATACACCTGTACACTAAAAACAGTGATATTCATAATATTAATACTAGAAGTAGGGATAAACTACGTGCTCCCTTTCACCGGCTTCATAAGGTTCATAATTCTTTTGTTGGTCTTGGTATTACCTTTTATAACAAGCTTCCCTCTACTTTGCTAGATTTGCAGTTTAATGAGTTTAAAGCTAAAGTAAAATCCAACCTTTGTTCAAAGGCATACTATTCTATCAACGACTACTTAAACGATAAGAATAGTTGGTCGCTGTGATCAACTCAAGACAATGTTTATGTTCTTTCAATCCAGAATTAGTCTTCCTACTGAAAGTTTATATGGGTAGTTCATATAATTGTTTTTTTTTTTTTTTTGTTTGTATTTAACTGCTTTTGTTAGTTTATTTTTATTTTCTTTTCATTTCATTTATTGTGTATATGTATCATTTGCATCGTATATGTAAGCGGGCACGCCCTTTATGCCTGGAGGCTTTATTAAGGTTTTAAGTTCTGTTTTCGATTTTGTTTTATTATTTATTTCAGCTTGAGTTTAGTTTTCAATGTTTTGTTGGTATATTGGCGTGTGCTAGCTGACATATGGCGAATAATATATGTTTTGTTTTATAATATTAATAACTTACACAATACTGTATAGAATCAAGTTCTTTTAACTTAACAGACAGCTGTGCTGCTGGGGAGTTTGTTCCGCCACTTCTTCTTCCCAGCTAAAGCACTAGGAAGTGTCGAAGGGCGGGCGTTTTGGGGGGACTGTCTCATGTAACTTTGACGTTCAAAAAGTGCTGACTCTCAGCCTAGTTTGAATAAATGACTTTTGATTTTGATTTTTACTGTAGGTGTGGTTTTTATGAGTATGTGATTCCATCTACGTGATATACTTTCATCAAAGTTTAGAATAAAGATTATAAAGATATACCTACCTAATACACCATAAAATATTGCAGATTTGCTATTTTAATTTCTATTTCCGCTGTGATTTTATTGTCGATTTACCAGTGAAAATTGCACGAGGATTTGGCTGCCTACTCTTTTTACTTCCATTTGACGAACACAATGAGAAATATTCAAAGCTTCGAAATAGCAACTATTTTCGAATCTGAATGCAGCCGTTAGATTCTCGGAAGTAGATCAACCTAATCCTAGAGCTGTGTTTGTTCACAAAGGAATGAACAACCGTAGTATCTGTCTATTGTTGCTAAGCATGCACAAAGTGATCGATAATGATCAGTACCCGAATGCTCATATATCAGTTTAGCATCTGCCCGCGACTTTGTCCACGTCAAATTCTTGCTACTCTAACCTTGGACTCTGTCGCATCGAATCGCCTACTCGTGCGAGTACTATTGTATTCGTTTTTTTTTTTGCTCAGCTCCTAAAAGTCCTAGTGTGATGTTATATAGCTTATAGCTTTCCTCGATAAATGGGCTATCAACATGTGGATACACTATTTTTTTTTTCAATTTGAACCAGTATTTCCTGAGGTTAGCGCGTTCAACCAAACCATCTCTTCAGCTTTATAATGTTATAAAATAGTATAGATTTAATCAATCATTTCAGCCTTTCCCGGTCAACAGATAGGCATAGACCTGTCCCAGGCTGCGCTATAGCACCCTGGCTCCGCTTTCCCCATCCAGCCCCTCCCAGCCACCTTATTAAGGGCGTCGGTCCATCAACCAGTCCAGGGCTCACCAGCTTCTTCAGGTCTTTCGGCATCATGGCAGATTAAGCTTTAGAAATAAGACGAGGCATGCGTCAAGAAACGACGCATTACTATGACTTTTCATGAAACTCGATATTGTACCTTTTTTCCAGCCGTATAGTCAGCAACAATGTAAAGTAACAGAAATCTTTTTTTTGACTACCAATTACTACCGACCGTATATTCAAATCACGACTGTCAATCTGTGATGGCTGTATGAAATGGCTACATATAACACGGCAAATTAACGGAGTGTTTTAGTTTTATAAACAATAAATCTTTCTCTCCGTATCTACATATATGACATGAGATAGGTATTTCCAATTACAACGATACAAGAGAGAAGAGATAGAGTAAGTAATATATATGTTCATTTTTAGTTTTGTTATTGTAGTGCAAAGCTTACTATCATTAATTCCCTTAAAAACCATAAATGATAGTTTTATTCCTCTGTTTAAACTCAAACTCAAAGTCTTTTATTTGTGGTCATAGGTTCACTCAAAGTCTTTTATTTGTCCTCATAAAAAGAGGGCTTCCACTTTTGTTAAGTTTCTCCCAAGGAATTCTCATAAAAAGCTCACAGACCTTATGTAATATGCATTCTGAATAATATCCTTACTCTTAATAGTTCACAGAACGTTGTGGGACAATGTAATCATAAGTATACAGAGTTCAAAGTTGATCGGTACTGTGCTTGTAGTGATGACGTCACATGCCACAATAGTTCTGTTATTGTTGGAGACAAACAAATTTATTGTTGGTTGTCTGTCTTCATGAATGAGTTTTTGTTCTCGATTCATGAATCTCTTTTTAAACAGGGTCGCAAGAAATTGGCTATTTAGTATTTTAGGACAATTTCTCGGAGATTATTAGAAGCTTAGAGAAACTTTTATTATATTAGTCTTCATTAAAAAAAAAAATCATTAAAATGGGAAATATTTGGGTGACGATAAACAAGGATCAAATCCAAAAATCAAGTGAGAACAAATGGGCCAAAATTGTCACGAATTGGTACCCAATATACAAGAAAAGACGAAAAGGGAGGCCATTCAAAAGATGGAGTAATGACATAGTTGCCACAGCTGGAATGACTTGGCACAGACTGGCAAGAAATAGAAAAAAATGGAAGGAAATAGAGGAGGCTTTCACAGCCAGACCGGTCCTTACAAAAATACATACATAGGTACCGATAAGTTATGCTAACATATTAGATTAAGAAAATTACTAACACAACTAATAACATATAGAAATGTAAATTGTAAGGAATAAATTAAGCTATTATATATTAAACAAGGTGTAACAGAATAAACGCATCCTGAAAGTAGTTTATTAATAATTGACTACTGAATCGATTTCAGTAACTTTTATTGTGTATTTTGCCAAACCTGCCGATCGAACCAAAGAAAATTCAATCTTACGTCTCGACAATAAGACTCAATTTTAAATGCAAAAGTTAATGCTAAGGTCAACACTATTTTTTTGATAATAAAAGTTGGCTTTAAAAAAATAAGTTCCGGTCTTGTATTATGCTTTCAACTCGATACTCTAATTGCCGTCATGAGATCTTGCGTTAATTATGTTACTAGTTGTAAAGTGAAATATTAAGCTCTTATTTTAATCTATAGTTATAAAATTAATAAAGTAAAGGGATTTACTGTTATTATTGACTTGATAATTATGAGATTTAGGAAAACCAAGGTTACCGACATAGCCCGAAGAATTGCCAAACTTAAGTGGCAGTGAGCAGGGCACATTGCTCGCAAAACAAATGGCCGATGGGGTCAGAAGGTTCTGGAGTGGCGACCGCGTACTGGAAGACGTAGCGTTGGAAAGCCGGAGGAATACGTTGGATGCGAGGAGCACAGAAAGGTCGAAGTCTGCGGTGCTCGGGGGAGGCCTATGTCCAGCAGTGGACGTCTTTCGGCTGAAATGATGATGATGAATTATGAGATTTGACACAGTTTCTAAATATTCCATGAAAGGGGCGAGGCAATTGCCATAAACTAACCACAAATCCAAATTACGGCCTACTTACAGGCAAATTTCGATTGAAAAAAGAACGAAAGAAAAAAAAAGTATTTATTGTTACTCGCTCAGGAATATCACAGACAACTAAATACATTATACTTCAGCATTATTCTCCTGCCTTCATCCCTATTTAGTGAGGGTCGGTGCAACATGTCCTTTTCTTCCACACTTCTCTATTAGGCGTAATCTCAGTAGTCATCCCCGTTTCCATCTATATCATAATTCACACAGTCCATTGACCGTTTCTTTGGTCTACCTCTACTCTTATAGCCCATCGACATTCATACTCAATACTCTCGATATTCTCCTCATTCTTCCGTATCACGTGACCATACACTATACTTAGCAAAATAAAAAAAATAAAGACGAAGTTAAATAAAAAACAACCCAGTCACAGGCTGCCAGACATGCAGATCAAACTTAGAACCCCACGTTCTAAATTCGATGCCCAACTGTCACTCTTGAGACCACCGAAGCATCGGGGCAATGACCCCACTAAGCCCGAACCTAAATTCCACCTAGTTCCTTAGCACAGTAAGTTACTTGTACTGTTATTGTAGGTACCTAATACCCTCAACGATATACTTAAGGGCTACGTAACCCTGAGAGCCACTTGACCCGTTTGAGTTCTTTTGTGGCTAGTTATTTATATAGGTATTTATATCTTACTCCTTAGTTCAAGCAGTGGTTTATATACCGTGGTTGTGATATTCGTGTGATAAAGTGTATGAGCGTTTTTAGGGTTCCGTTGCCAAATGGCAAAAAACGGAACCCTTATAGATTCGTCATGTCTGTCTGTCTGTCCGAGTATGTCACAGCCACTTTTTTCCGAAACTATAACAGCTATGCTGATGAAACTTGGTAAGTAGATGTATTCTGTGAACTGCATTAAGATTTTCACACAAAAATAGAAAAAAAAACAATAATATTTGGGGTTCCCCATACATAGAACTGAAACTCAAAAATTTTTTTTTTCATCAAACCCAGACGTGTGGGATATCTATGGATAGGTCTTCAAAAATGACATTGAGGTTTCTAATATCATTTTTTTCTATACCGAATAGTTTGCGCGAGAGACACTTCCAAAGTGGTAAAATGTGTGTCTCCCCCCCCCGTAACTTCTAAAATAAGGGAATGATAAAACTAAAAAAAATATATGATGTACATTACCATGTAAACTTCCACCGAAAATTGGTTTGAATGAACGTCATAATTCATAAACCGCAATTAACTTTCATTCAATCAACTCAAATATAAAAATAAAAAAAAAACGTTTAATTTCATAAACATAAACCTTGTAAACCATGTAAACTTCCACCGAAAATTGGTTTGAACGAGATCTAGTAAGTCGTTTTTTTTTAATACGTCATAAATCGTAAACCACAATTTACCTTTCATTCAGTCAACTCAAATATAAAAATTAAAAAAAAAACATTTATTTTATAAACATAAACCTTATGCAAAAACCGTGAATACCTGCATGTTTGTACGGAACCCTCGGTGTGCGAGTCCGACTCGCACTTGGCCGGTTTTTTCTCGCGTGGGATGGCAAAGTTGCATTTTTAGTGGGTTTATTTTAAAGTACACACGCCAGCACACAAAGCTACTATAATCTGTCAAATTTTTCAATAGGTTTTCAACTTTATCGCAAAAGTATTTAGGTTCGAGATTGATTGGGGAAATTTGACAGTTTCGAGTAGCTTAATGTGCTGGCGTCTGTACTTACATTTTAAAAACAATTATAAATACCAATGATCTAGTAGTTGTGTGATAAAAACTAGAACTAGAAAATAATAACGAAAACAACTTGACTGCAATTTATTTTCTTAATTCCCAAAGCGTTCATTGAACTGAGAAATAGAGTGGTACGGCTAGTAATTTTTCATAGATTAACAGAAAAAATGAAAACAGATGTCTCATAGAAAAGTACGCGGTCAAAGTGTATGGATCAGCTATTTATTTTTAAATCATCGTCGTCATCAACATTTCAGCCGAAAGACGTCCACTGCTGGACAAAGGCTTCCCCAAGCACCGCCACTTCGACCGGTTCTGTACTTTTCGCAACCAGCGAATTCCTGCGGCCTTCACTAGATTTCTTTCCAATTACATACTTACGAAAAATGTAAACACAGGAAGATTCCAAATCATAGACTTACTGAATCCATGGTAAGAAGTCGACCGTAAACTGCACTGCCTCCCGAAATAAGTTCAGTCTTAAAAATATAATTACGTTCTACAAAATGGTGTTTATTCTCTCCACAATTTGGCTTATATACCATACTACAAGGTTGGGTCAAGTAACAATAGTGAGCAATTTGTTTGTTCCCGTTCCATAGAGCCCGGGGCTTCACGATCCTCGTTACAGATGTAGGACATGGCTTTTGATATCAATGGACATCCATTTTCATCGAAAGGCCAATTTTGGTAAGTAAAACTTTGTTAAAAATTTGCGACAGTCAGTTAAGTAGCATTGAAGTTTTTAGTCTGCATATTGATGGCTTTAAGAGTAGAGGGAGACCGTTTCTTTGGTCTCCCTCTAGTCTTATAGCCATCAGTCCATACGGACTGTGTGAATGATGATATGGATAGAAAGCGGGTGACTATAAAGATGACGAAAAATAGTGTGGAAGAAATTAACATGTTGCACCGACCCACAAATAAATTAGAAAAAGAGCAGGAGAATGATGATGAGTTAGTTGGATTTCTCCAAATAAATACGCGTTAATAAATCCAAATTCTGGGCTACTTGTTGATAAATTTTAAAGGAATAACAAGATCACACGCTGTCCAACGCATTCACGACAAGACTTCAAGCTCAGAAGTCGTGCTTGTAAAGACGCTTAGTCTTTGAAGCAGAAAATACGTCATAATTTTTTTAAGGTTTATATAGGTTTTTTTTTTTTTTGGATGGGAAATCATCAAATTACTTCTCCCGCTCTGGGCGGAGCGAAGGGCGTGTTAGACTTTTACTGACTAAAACCCACCCGTGTTCCTTCAGTTGCCCATGTGCCAGGGTCACGGTATCTCTGTCGAACAATCACGCGACCCCGGCAATAGGTTAATTTGCTATCGATATCGAAAACTAATGGAACAAAAAAAAATGTTCATCATGGGCAAAATAAAAGATTTGAACAAAGTAGGATGAAGAAAAATTTTTTTTTTTTTTTGTTTTCGATTTCTTTAGTTTTCCATATCTACCCACAACACGTGAGTAAAGTATTGACAGAAAATTTAATTTGACCCCGCATATAATTTTCCATTAAGATAAACAGGCTATCCGCATATAAGACTGGCCTGTTAGTCTAGTGGTTAGTGACCCTGACTGCAAAGACTGAGGTCGTGGGTTCGATTCCCACCCAGGACAAATCTTTGTGTGATGAGCACAATCATTTGTTCTGTGTCTGAGTGTAATTTATCTATAATATGTATGTATTTAGAAATATATAAGTATATTTATCAGTTGTCTGGTTACCATAGTACAGGCTCTGCCTAGTTTGGGATCAGATAACAGTGTGTTGGTTGTCCTAAGATATTTATTTATATATACATAAACTCAGGCTTTTTTCCCATGGGAGTAGACAGAAATTACGGAATGCCACCTGGTACGATCCTTACATGGAGTATGTATGCTTTGCCTCGTTAAGGTTCGTACATCTGGTCATACAATAGTAACTAACTAAAAACAAAAAATCATTCAGTCATGGAGTATTAAAGGAAAAATACATAAAAACATACATATTCTTAAAGAAAAAAAGAAATATCTTTCCCTAGTTACATACGTAGCACTGATATTTGATTAAACGTTCTTTTACGGTAAATTCTCTAAGCCTTTGAAAGATTTTCTCGTGTAGAAAATATTTGCTTTTATTTAAGTTCTATTCCTTTTTTTCATAGAATAGATGAGGGACTTTATATTCAGAAATATTGATACCTACACGAACATCTAACGTATGTCTGTATCACTAAAGATAATTATTTTTCTTTGGTATCCATGTCTATCTATCGTTGTCATGGTATCGTTTTCATCATCATTTCAGCCAAAAGACGTCCACTGCTGGACATAGGCCTCCCCCAAGTACCACCACTTCGACCGGTTCTGTACTTCTCGCATCTAGCGGATTCCTGCGGCCTTCACCAGGTCATCGGTCCATCGTGTGGGAGGCCTTCCAACGCTACGTATTCCAGTACGCTATCGCCACTCCAGAACTTTCCGACCCCATCGGCCACCTGTTCTGCGAGCAATGTGCCCTGCCCACTGCCACTTAAGTTTGGCAATGCTTCGGGCTATGTCGGTTACCTCGATTCTCCTTGTCATGGTCTGGGCACGTGATATTTAGGAATGAGGAAAATGTCGTGAAGAAAGTTTTGAGTATGAATGTCAATGGCTATAAGAGCAGAGGGAGACCAAAGAAACGATGGATGGACTGTGTGGATGATGATATCGATAGAAAGGGGGTGTCAACTGAAATGACGATTAATAGAGCAGTATAGAAGAAAATGACATGTTGCGACGACCCCAAATAAAGGCCGCCATAATCGCCATCCTGGTCTGGCGATTGGCGATCGCAGTATGCTAGTAAAATGTATAGAAAACGCCACCGCCTATTCTCTAGTAAGTTCTTTAGTCGTCTTTTACGACATCCATGGGATGAAAAGTGATGGTGCTATTATTTACGTCCACATGGAACCAAAAGTTTGCCAAAGCATGATAGATAACAATGGTCATGACTTCAACCGTTGTCGTTAAACTTTTCAACCTTACAAATCTCTCAAAGAGATTCCTTAACATACCGTTAAGAAGGTGCGATTCATCTTCTGATCTATGTTGAGTTACAAAAAACATGGTAATCGCACAATTTTAATCACAGATCATTCATTAAAACATATTTCTAAACCTATACGTACTTACACAGTTCCTTCCGTTGTGAATTTATAAAGAAACTCGCCCCAAAATAACCATCATTCATAAAACCTTCCCCCAATAGAAATATTGTGAGCACACAATAAAGCATAATTTACAATAATCCAGTTCTTATAGCGATTCTATTATTTGTGGAGCGTCCCTACCGTCCAATCACATTCCCTCCCTTATTGAATCGTAAAAAACCATTGTGTTGTAAGGAGCGGATCATATTCTGATATTTAGGGATATTTTAATAAACAGAAAAGTATTCGAGGGACTATTAAAAAGTCCACCCATTTGTCGGGCGAAAATAAATGTTTAAAAGCCAAAACAGGTATTGAAATCGCGGGGAAATGGCCTTTTTTTGTCGCTGAAAATAAATGTTTGAAAAGGATTCTGTTTCGGTGATATATTTTTAACTTTACTGAAGTGTATAGCTAGGCCGATTTTTTTTATTTTTTAGAAAATTGTTTTTGTTAACTCAAATTGTATTTATTCTTAAAACGATGAACCGAAAGAGTCGTATTAAATATTACAATTTGTTAGAAGACACAAATTTTCATTTCTGCTCGGTTGGTCTGGTAGTTGTTAGCGCTAAAATATTACGATTTGTTAGAACACACAAATTTTTATGTCTGCTCGGGTGGTCTAGTAGTTGCAAGCGCTACTGCTAAGCATGACGTTGTGGATTCGATCCCCAGGTCGAGCAGTGTTATTGGGTTTTTCTATCTGGAATTTCTCAGAAGCTGCCCGGAGTTCGGATTGTGCCACGGTTGATGGCAATAGGCTCGTCTCCTATTACATGAGACTTAAACATAACAGGCGAAATGTAGGTGTACATAGATACACCTCAGCCCAACCCTTTGGGCAAACAAGGCGTTTGTTATTTGGATTTACAAATCAATTATTGGCCTGTTAGTCTAGTGGTTAGTGACCCTGACTGCTAAGACTGAGGTCGTGGGTTCGATTCCCACCCAGGACAAATCTTCGTGTGGTGAGCACAATCATTTGTTCTGTGTCTGGGTGTAATTTATCTATAATATGTATGTATTTAGAAATATATAAGTATATTTATCAGTTGTCTGGTTACCATAGTACAGGCTATGCCTAGTTTGGGATCAGATAACGGTGTGTTGGTTGTCCTAAGATATTTATTTATATTTAATTAAAACACAGAACAAAACATCATTGCAAGTGTTGATTCAAATTAATTTTCAAAAATCAGACGAAAATCACGATTGAACTTACTTCAATTGGAATTGAAGTAAGACGATGAATATAATTAACTGTGATGCACTCTATGCACAAACAATAGAAGATCTTCTCACTTATAGAAATAATTACGTAGTAGTATCTATCTACTCTATTACTAAAAGAAACTTTTTACAAAAAAATAACAACCGACTTCCTTAAAAAAAAGACACTACAAAGTCAAAAATAACTTTAATTTTTTTTTTTTTTATAGAAGGAGTAATTTATTGACGGAATAAGATGACAATACAAATAGAGTGACATGCTTTATTTAGTTAATTTGACATTCGTATTTTTTTTTTTTTTTATTAATTTCGGAAGTCGTTGGCAAAAAAACCTTAAATACAGATCCTTAGACACCGAATTCCGAAATTAAAGTTATTTTTGACTTCGTAGTGTTTTATAAGGAAGTCGGTTGTTCTTTTTTTGTAAAAAGTTTTTATTTTTAACTTTTTAGTTATGGTAGATACCCCGCACTAATCTAATCGCGTTATTCGTTCATTTGTCGCACAAATACTAAGACTTATATGGTTTTCACATGGACTCCATTGTCCGAATGAAACCAAATTAAAATGGGACCATTCGAGAAGCACCAGCTTTCAAATAACAAAAATCATCAAAATCGGTTCACCCTGTCAAAAATACAGTCGAATTGATAACCCCTCCTTTTTTTGAAGTCGGCTAAAAAAGAAAACACAACGACAAGAATTTCATCTAAATTTTTCCCAGCTCTTAAACTAAGTCCAACTATAAAATCTGCCGCAAAAAGCCCAAACAAGAGGTCTTCATTAAATTTCTGATAGAATACGTCCAGCACGGAATTAGGGCAGACCGCCTGGCACCCAGCCAGGTGATCTCGACCTGTGGAATTATGCATGAGACCTATAAGCATCCGAGTTGTTGCAGTTATGAACAAATGATAATATTATTCTAGGAACTGTTTTCGTCTGGTTAGTTCATATTGTTCTGCTTTTGTGATGGACATTTATTTTTTAATTAAACTTTATTACTTTGTTTTAAAATGGAGTATTCGTTATGATTCTGTTTAAAATCCTACTTATATTTACGTCCGCGACTGCGTTCTGGTTAAATTTTGGTCCCCGGCCCGTCGCGCGGTATCCCATCGCCCATCCGCGCTATTAATTCGTTTACACCTAGCGTTCTTTCCAACTTTTTTTCATTTTGCTCGGCTCCTGAGAGTCGTAGCGTGATTTTAAATAGCCTCTAAACTTTCTCACAAATTGGTCACATCCTCACATCATCAGCCTATAATGTTCCCACTGCTGGGACACAGGCCTCCTCTCGGTGAGAGGGAGTGGGCCATAATCCACCACGCGTGCCCAGTTGGTGGATGTCACATATCCTCGAATTTGTGGTTCTAAGACATGCCGGTTTCCTCACGATGTTTTCCTTCACCGTTTTGAGAGCAGTGGTGATTAAAATCATTTATACAAAGTGAAGCGCCTCTGCTTGGGTTCGAACCTGCGATCTACTACTCGTAAGTCGCGGCCGTTACCACTGGGCCACTACTGCTCTCAAATTGGTCTATCAAATGCAAAAATATTTTTTTAATCCGATTGATAGTTCCAGAGATAACTTCCTTTAAACAAACTTAAAAATAACTGTGGGTGCCCTGCAATTAGTAAAGTTTCACAGACCAAATATTTAGGCGTCATGATTGACCAAAAAATATCATGGTACGCTCATCTTGAGCATGTAACGGGAAGAGTTAGGAAACTGGGATGGATATTTAAAACATTACGACATGTCATACCTACAAATATAAATAAAAAGTAGGGCCTCATAGAAACCTCCTTAACGAAGTTTATGTAGCACTTGTGCAATCAGTTATAGTTTACTGTATCTCCATATGGGGCGGTGCGGCTAAGTCGAGATTTATAGATGTTGAAAGAGGACAACGAGCACTAATAAAAATTATGTACTTTAAAAAGATAAGATACCCTACTGAGGGTCTTTACCAGATTAGTGGCCTACTTTCTGTTAGAAAACTGTACGTTATACATACGGTCCTAAAAAAGCACACGACACTTCCTTACGATACAAACATAATATCTAAAAAACGAAAGGACATGATTGCTCATATCCCACAAACTAGAACAAAGTTTGCTGCCATACAATATAACATACGTTCTGGTCAACTATATAATAGGGTGAACAAGGAGATATACATATACACTAAACCAGCACATGTATGTAAAAAAATCTTAACAAATTGCATAAAACCACTTCCCTATGAAGATATTGAGGCACTATTGCAAACAATAAGTTAACTCACTCGTTTCTCTCAACACACATACTCACCTACACACACAAATCACACACAAACCCACTCTCATAAACACACACACACAAGCACTTGCATAATTATTGTTATTTCATCAACTTTTAATTTGTATATTTTGTACTTACCTTGATATGGAAGAGCGGAGTCTCCTAATACAGGCATTGTTTGCTTAAAAGGAGGCTCCAATCATTAACGTGTTTATTTGAATGTGTTTATAAAATAAACATTTTTTTTTAAACTTTACCTCTTTATAATAGTGTAGATATGTAAATTATAAGAAATGGCAAAGTTTGGATGTTCGTTACTCAATCACGCAAAAACGGCTGAACGGATTTAAATGAACTTTGACACACGGATAGTTTATATCCTGGATTAACATTTCTTCTTCTTTAATCGGTCCCTCATTACTGAGGATCGTGGTCACTGGATCCCTTTAAGCAGACAATTTTCAAAATAAGATGAGATAAGAAATTTATTTCCTCAAACATGACAACAAGTCATTCAACACAAATTGACGGCATGCAAGAGATGTTAAAAACTAAAGATACAACAGGTTATCACGTGTGCCTGAAACAATGGAATGCAAATATGAATACAATAATTTATAATGTCACTCCGATTAAGATTATTTTAAAATGTCATAATTGTATATGAGCATTAAAAATAACCAATAGGTGAAACATAATCAAATTCTCTCATCTAAAAAACATTCAAACTACATATAATAAACCGTATCTGCTAGAAAATTAACATTATTAATTTTCTAGCAGATTACATAACAGAATAATTTTGTGTTTAAAAACACAAAATTCAAAATTTTGTTATGTGTAATGATGACTGGCTACCGTTTAAAAAAAAAGTAATTAACTGCCTAGAACAATACCTATTTCGGAACAATTAAGAAAACCAATCGAATTCTAGCTCGCGTGGAATGAATTTCCTGAATTTCAGAGTGTATGCCAAATTGGGAACGTCGATTGGATGTAAAATTGAGGCATCTTTTACCGTAACGTGTTTAATGCCTTTTTAGATAGCATGAGTTCGATTACCAAGCCAAGTTTCGATGAACAGATAACTTCTTCTTCGAGTTTGTTATTTACTGATTTTAGTAAGAAGGAGGTTATAATTTTGAATTTACCCACATCTTCGTAAAATCCCGTCCTAAAACGTACTTAGAAGCCATGAATTTATACAATATTGTTGGCAATAAATCACTTTACATGGTAGTTAATTTAAAGTTAGTTTAAGTAGTAAAAAAAAATGTATTTGTAACCCTAGCGATTATTATTTTCATTGTTATGTATTTTAGTTAATCTGTGAATAGCGTTGTGGGCTGCAATATTGTCTAGTTTTGTGTTTACCTTATATCTATGTTATATATTGTAGCTGTTTGTTGTTCCTTTTGAATAAAATAAAATAAAAACCGTTTTGTTTATGTCGTGAAAGAAATGTCATGATCAGAAAACGGAATCTGATCCTACTATCATCTTTCAATGTGTTATTATTTAGAACTTCGTCACCTGCCTATGTCCCACGTTACTTGTGCGCATTTCTCGTTTTTCCATTCTCCCCTGCATGTCAACTAAACAAACAGTCAATAACGCTATCATTCATTATTTAGGCCATATTAAGTCCAAATATCTGTAAGGCTGATGTTATTTTCAGCCAAAAGTTTGCCATAGATTATGAAATCAAGTTTGTCCTTTGTTTAAGGAACTACATAATAATATTTAGATACTCTGCTCTCTGTAAAACAATTTTATCCCCCTTTATACAGACTAGTGGGCGAAATACGAACATAATTTACTTAAAACTTAATGTATTTCTAATGTTAAATAAAAATACTGGCTTTCTCACTCCTTCTACATATGAACTTTAACTGTGTCAAATTTCATACTCTTCCGCCCGCGTAATTATCCTAGAAAGGGGACAAAGATTTTGCTTCACGTATCAAATAGATATTTTCCGGAAAAAATTTAAGTATCAATATTGAAGCCCAAAAGTGTATCTCATATGAGTTCAGTTGTATACAATAAGTAACCTAAATGTTAGAAAGAGCTTAATAATGTGGAAGGGGCTTAAAAATTAAAACTTAAGACATAATTTAGTAAATAAAGTATATAATATAACATTAAAGTAAAAACTGTATCGACATATTGACACTTATTTGATTTGATCTTTTCTTTGTGTTTATTAATTTCAATGACATAGTTGTTTTTTTTAATGATTATTGTATAAAAGTCTTAATAACTTTATTAATTATTATTTATTACAATATTATGATAAATGCTTCAATTGCTTAGATTTATGTTATTTTAAGAGAATGATTTAATTAATAATATTTCTTGATATTTACACATAACATCGTGTCGCAGACATGTCTATAACTTATAATGTTGTTATCGTCTTGCATGTACGTCTTTCTTGTATATATGACACATGTTTAAGCAAATAAATATTATCTTATCGTAAGCCACATAACCACAACACATCATTACGAACTCTGTGTACTTAAAAGGTCACGGCCAGGACCACACAGCAAAAGAGAGACCCTTTTAATGAACACTTCAAAACGCAAAACATAAAGCTGAGATATCTTTTCTCTTTCTTCCGTCAAAAGATAAAAGGGGCGAAAAGATTTTGAGAGGGAAATGGAGCAGCTTAGACTTGGACACAATATGTAGGATCGGAAGTACTTTGGAATTTTTTATTCATATTTTATTTTCGATATTCTTTCAGGGGTCTTAAACCTTTTTTTATATTTTTTTCCTTATTGGGAACATGACTGTTTTTAATAGGTATTGTTCTCGTAGGTACTTTATCCACACTAATATTATAAATGCAAAAGTAACTCTGTCTATCTGTCTGTCTCTCTGTCTCGCTTTCCTGCTTAAACTACTGAACCGATTTAAATGAAATGAGAAAGGACATAGGCTTTTTATCCCGGTAGTACGTTCCCGCGGGATATTTTCCGACCACAACGCGGGCGAAGCCACTGGCAAAAGCTAGTAAGATATATTTGTTAATATTTTACACATAGTCCTAATATTAGAAAGTGTTACCACAATCTTTTTTTGGTGTTTTACAGAAGACGTTTGAAAAGATGCTTACAAATAGTTTATAGTTTTCTTACTAGACGCCAGCACACAAAGCTAATATAATCTGTCAAATTACTTTAATAGATTTTCAACTTTATCACTAAAGTATTCGGTTCAAGATTGATTGTGAACCTTTGACAGTTTCGGGTAGCTTGATGTGCTGGCGTCTGTACCATAATATATCATTTGCACATATAAACTACTAGCTTTTGCCAGCTGCTTCGCCCACGTGGAGATCGGAAAATATCCCGCAGGAACGTACTACCGGAATAAAAAGTACCCTATGTGTTAATCCAGGTTATAGACTAACTGTATTCCAAATTTCATCCAAATCCGTTCAGGAGTTATTGCGTGAAAGAGTAACAAACATCCATACATCTATACATCCATACATACAAAATTTAGCGTTTATAATATTAGTAGGACTTATCACACTAACGTTACCAAAAAATCCTGCATCGCGCATGCTAACCGCGCAACTAGCATATATAAATTTTCGGGGCATAGCCCACCAGAGAGAACATCCATCTGGTCAGACAATACTCTCTTTTCTTAGGAAGATGAGTTAACTGTACAGCTTGTTCCTCATGCCTCTTTAAGTTAAGAGGCGGCCAACAGGAATTCAGCAATGGCCGACTTTCGGCTGAATATCGCTGATGATGGTGAGTACCTCTCGTTCAATTGTATTGTCGAGTTACATTAACATCACAGAAATAAACATAATTAATATCACACTTATATAATATATTATAAATGTGAAAGTTTGTATGTATAGATGTATGTATGTTTGTTACCCTTTCACGCAAAAACTACTGATCGGATTTAGATGAAATTTAGCACGCAGATAGTTAATAATCTGGATTAACACATAAAGTATTTTTTATCCCGGTAGTACGTTCTCGCGGGATAATTTCTGACCTCCACGTGGGTGAAGCCGCTGGCAAAAGCTAGTAATATTATAAATGCGAAAGTTTGTGAGTATGGATGCATGTTTGTTACGCTTTCACGCAAAAACTACCAATCGGATTTAGATGAAATTTGGCACACAGATTATTATCCCGGTAATACGTTCCCGCGGAATAATTTCTGACCTCCACGCGGGCGAAACCGGTGACAATAGCTAGTATCATATAAACTGGTTTATACGAAAACCAATTTGTAACTAACTAAGTACCTCATTCCGTTGTCAGAATTCCTACAATTTAGAGCTTTGCGTTTTCTGAAACAATACCTAATTATGGCCAAATTACAGCACTTGGTATATACCAAATTACTTTGACATAAATTAATGTGAACGAATTTGGGAAACCATTTCGTATTCAAATTACTTATTCAAAAGTAATTTTAGATAATGAGGATTATTGCCGCTTGTAACGAAGTGAGCCTCGTTTAAGAGGCCGTATACGAAATTTTCATGATTTCGCTGATTTACGTTATTATACAGACGTGGTTTTATAGTTAAAATATTGAATTGCTATAAGTTTTAATGCGCAACATGCAAGATCGTTGCAATTATTATCTAATGTAAAAGTACGTCTGTAACATTAAGTAAATCAGTGAATTCGACAAAATTTCGTATATATTCCTCTTAGATCGCTTACGTTATATTATGTTCAAAACGAGTTTGATGTATGCGTGAAATGTGAGTGTACTGACATTTCGCTAGTTCGTTAAAAATAAGTATTTGGAATAAGAAAAAGGGGTGGTGCCGGAGTACCGTGTGGTGCCGGACGTAAAGAATAACACCACCCCATTTCTTCCCGTGGGTGTCGTAAAAGGCGACTAAGGGACTTACTAGAGAATGGGCAGCAGCGTTCTCTATGCATTTTACCACCATACTGCGATCGCCAACCCGCCTACCAAGCGTGGCGATTATGGCAAAGCCCCCCAAAGTCCAGCAGTGGACGTCTTACGGCTGAAATGATGAATGATGAATAAGAAAAATAAATAGGTGTTGAAGACAAAAAACAGAAAACAGGAATGAAGACATTGAAGTTTATTTAGAACAAATCTTTCTCATTCTAGTAGTCTGCGTGCGCCTTAAAAGGGGGGTGAAACAATTTGCTCCTAAAATAGGGCAGTTATGAGGGGGGCTCCATCAGATTTTAGGGTGGATTCCCTTAATGATAATTGCGATAACAACGAGTATTTCACGCTTTTTGTAGAGATAAGTATCTCCCGAGGGGCCTTTTAGTGAATACTGCAGTGTTTTGCGAAAGAAGGAAATTGAAATGAAACACAATAAAGACCGAGTAAATCAGATAGAGCTTTGCAGAATTTCCAACCTGCAGTATCATCATCCGCTAGCCTTTTCCCAACTATTTTGGGGTCGGCTTCCAGTCTAACCGGATGTAGCTGAGTACTAGTACTTTACATGGATCGCTCCATGCCTGCCTATCTGACCTTCACAACCCAGGTAGTTAATATACGATAACCCTTGGTAAGAGTGGTTTTCAGACTTTCGGGCTTCTGACGACCCGTAACGACTGTCTAAGATTTACAAAAGACAGCCGAGACCAACGGCTTAACGTACTTTCCGAAGCACGGAAGGGTCTTGGTATGTAAAGATGGTCACTCATCCACGGACCCACCGCGGAAAGCGTAGCTTAACCTGAACGATCAACCCGTGCGGCTGTTATTACTTAGCCACAAGCCCTTCAGTTCAGTATCTAACTATTAATACAACAAATAAAACAGGCATTGCTTGAATGTATGATCATAGAACAATTAAAAACAAAACTGAACGAATGGTTTGGTAAGCTACCCGGAAACGTCTCTAATATTCACCCCTATAATGAAATAGATATTGATTTATATAATGGTTCGCTCGAGTAATTTCTGACCTCGAGAAACATTCAATGTGAATCCCTTCGATTTCATACCCGGAAATTAATTTAAATACCGTAAACTTTGGGTTAACTTACAAGATTGCATGCCTAGAATGTGTGGGTGTAATTTATTTTACTATAGTGGCACAATCGGCTTATGAAAATGTAGATCTTACTTAGAACCTTTTCAATGTACCTAAATGGCGACTTATAAGGCCCGGCGCCCACTATCGGTAGGGGGCGCCTTACGGCGGCTTCGGGCGGCTTGGGGCGCCTCAGAGCTGCGTCGGGCGACTTCGGGCTGCCTCGGCAGCCGTAAGCATGGCTA
Source organism: Aporophyla nigra (assembly GCA_947507805.1). Classification (NCBI taxonomy): domain Eukaryota; kingdom Metazoa; phylum Arthropoda; class Insecta; order Lepidoptera; family Noctuidae; genus Aporophyla; species Aporophyla nigra. The sequence continues at coordinate 22,903,463 of OX382297.1, read as the reverse complement.
AGGACGCCGTAGCTTATTTTGGGTAGCCTCAGAATAGTTCGGGTGGCAGAAACATCGCAGAGCAGTCGTAACGTTAAGTGAAAACAGTTGTGCGTGTGTATTTATAATGGTGGATTGGGACTTAGTTGTCATTGTTCATCTTGCTACCCGAAGACAGCCTCGGCGTCCTTAGCCATGCTTACGGCTGCCGAGGCAGCCCGAAGTCGCCCGACGAAGCTCTGAGGTACCCAAAGCCGCCCAAAGCCGCCGTAAGGCGCCCGAGCTGTACCGAGCCGCACCGATGCCCACCGATAGTGGGCGCCGGGCCTAAGGCGTCATTGTGTCAAAATTATAACTTCGATATAGCATTAGTCGCCCAGAGTTTTCTTTAGTTATCATCAACATGATTTCAGCCGAAACACGTCCACAGCTGGTCAGAGGTCTCCACCAAGCACCGCCATTTTGACTGGTGCTGTGCTAGTTTTTGGGGGGTTTGCTATAATCACCACTCTAGGCAGGCGGGTTACCGATCGCAATAAGGTTGTAAATGGCATAGATCAGTCTGCTGCCCATTCTTTAGTCCCTTAGTCAACTTCTACGATACCCACGCGGGATGAACCACACGGAACAAGTCATTTTAGTAGTGAGTGTGTATTGGGCGGGGTGATTGCGTTACAAACATAAAATGGCAATCGATCGCAAAACCCTTCATTTTTACAGTTCAACATCGTTCATTACGTTGGTAAGCTGTATTTTTTTTTAAATCTATGAAGCAATGGGTTTTAACATGATAGGCATTACGACCAATTGTACAACATGGGTGTTACGTATTTACCCGCTTATTCGCAAAACATTTCCCTAACTGTACTATGATTTTGAAAGCACCGCCTTAATATCTGTACAAAAATCTCCATACATACATAAGAATAACATTTTCCGGCATATCTTTGTCTTACTATTGACTTCACCCCCGTCTCCGTAATCTAAAATTGATCGCCAAGAAGATACCTGTTCTTTCAACCTGCTATCGGAGAGTGTACAAGATATCGGGGACACGTAAGATCCTACATTGGCATGCCATGCGGGCAGGTAAACACCTGGGGATGGGTTCAAGGTCATTCGTGTACCTTTTTGCTGAGGGCGCAAGTTTTAAGAGATGGTATCTTCATTTGTTTATGGCTGTCTGAAGTTACGATGAGGGGTTTTCCTCTCTTTGTTTTTGGTGTGATATTTTTTTGGGTTTTATACTCTGTTTAGTTAGGAACACTCTTTGGTTCATAATAATTTAGGTACTTTATTGAATCTAACAGTAATCGCCAGTTTTCAGAAGTCCGTAAACGATATTAGTATATAAGCTATGCTTCAATCTGGAAGCAAAAATAAGTACTTTTTCTTGAATAGCAAATAAACTCAATCTTACTTTCATGAAATTGGTTAACTTTCCTCACTTTTCAATAGCTAGCAAAATCAAAATCAAAAGTCATTTATTCAAATTAGGCTGAGGATCAGCTTTTTTTTAACGTCAAAAGTAAACAACATGACAGTCCCCCAAAACGCCCATCTTTCACCACTTCCCAGTGCTTTAGCTGGAAAGAAGAAGTGGCGCAAACTCCCCAGCAGCTATTCTCGCATTTCCTCTTCCACAACTAATATTTTTCACTATCTTCATCTACCCAGCTTTCTCCCAACGACTGTCAAAGTTCTACGAATGACGACCGGGACCAACGGCTTAACGTGCTTGCCGAGGCACGTTCGAAGGGTCTGTATATAAAGACGCCATCTACTGAACAGTCGCGGCGAGCGTAGCTGAATCTAAAAGATCAAACTGTGCTTACGTAATTACTTAGCCACAAGCCACCACAAAATGAAAAGATCCGTAGGAGAACCAAGGTAACCGACATAGCCCGAAGAATTGTTAAACTGAAGTGGCAGTGGGCAGGGCACATTGCTCGCAGAACAGATGGCCGATTTGGCTGAAAGGTTCTGGAGTGGCGACCGCGTACCGGAAGACGTAGAGTTGGAAGGCCTCCAATAAGGTGGACCGATGATCTTGTGAAAGCCGCAGGAATCCGCTGGATGCGGGAAGCATAAAACAGGTTGAAGTGGCGGAGCTTGGGGGAGGCCTATGTCCAGCAGTGGACGTCTTACGGCTGAAATGATGATGATGATGTAGCCACCACAGATGACTTCAAGAAAAAAATAAACGCAAAAAAGATAGTCCGTATTCGCCATGCCATAAAACAATATCTACTAAACTAACTTAGAGAATGTCATTTCCCTAGAAACAATAATGTAACACAATTGTTTGCTTGGCACTTTTGCTCGCGCAGCGCTCATAACTTGAGCACATTTACTAGGACCCCGTGCCTCCGTGTCTCATGAATATGTAACGATTGTACCCAGCCACGATTTTTGGCGGGGTGAAATAACGCATGTAGATCCATCCCTCTCTAATGTAGTAAGTGTGAGGGGGATGAAAGTAAAAAATAAGCCGTAAACGTTTGATATATGCGATGATGTTTGTGTTTAATTGACCTGGCTGTGTACGGTTTTGTTTGGAATTCGTGACATACTGGGAATTTATATTTTATTTTTTACGTATGGGAAATTTTTGTCAATTTTTTTAAGTTTAAACAACAGAAGCGAATATTGAAGTATAAAAAGTAAGGGTCTAAAAATTTGGCGACGTAATAAAAGTATAGCCCACTTAGCTTTGAACATTCGATGTCTCTTCTAAACCCAAACCTGCGAAAAATATTTGAGATCAAAAAGAAAGTGAAGACAGACGTACTCTACACGTTTGTAATTCAGTGATTTTCTTATTTTTTTTTCCTGGGATTCCTATGTTGTCAGATCAAACATATTTTATACATGACCTGTATTTTGCGTACCCATCTCTTGGTACTTCAAATTGTTCTACCATTTTATGCTAACACAATTTCTGTTGCCTAGATTTTCATATTTTTTATGTCAAAACTCTTTTTCGTCAGATCAAACACATTTTTTTTACATGCTGTTCTTTGAGTACAGTACCCATTAATATCGTCGGCCTTTTTCGCAATTACTGGATTGGGGTCGACCACAAGTCTAATCATATGCAGTCAAATACTAGTTTTCTACAAGGAGAGACTGTTTATCTGACTTCCACAACCCATTGTCTGGGTTATACAATAGTCTTCGGCACGTAACGACTACTAGAGATCTAAAAATGACAGCCCCAAACCAACGCGGCAACGGCTTAACGTACAGACACACCAACCTACTACAATCTGTCAAATTTCTTTAATAGATTTTCAACTTTATTGCTAAAGTTTTCGGTTCAAGATTGATTTGGAAAATTTGATAATTTCGGGTAGCTTGATGTGCTGGCGTCTGTAATTTTCGGGACACGGCGGGATCTCGGTATGTAAAGATGGTCGTTGATGGGTTTTTTTTTTTGGATGGGATATCATCAAACGACTTCTCCCGCTCTGGGCGGAGCCGGAGGGCGTGTTAGACTTTTACTGCCTAAAACCCACCCGTGTTCCTCCAGTTGCCCATGTGGCAGGGTCACGGTATCTCTTTCGAACAATCTCGACCCTGGCAGCAACCACAACTCTAATCAGATACAATTGAATACCAGTACTTCACATGAAGTGACTGTCTATCTGACCTTCACGAGCTAATAACCGAGTATCACAATAAAGTTCACTACCCATCTACTTCAAATACTACGACCATTTTACGCTTACGTCATTTCTGATGATGACAGCATAAAGCTGCCGATAAAAGCCATTCAACTAAAAATAAATGACATATTACGGTGACTCGGCCAAACGTTGGCAACTACGCCCAATTACAGGGTAAGAGGTCTCAAAAGGTCCTCCCATGGGACTTTATTATAAACCCCTACTCGAAAGGGTGTATCGTTAAGCGATATTACAAAATCAAATTACATAGTTTTTTGCCCCATGACTGTCGATTTCTGGGACTTAGATAGTCCTATTATGTAACTGGCGATCCAGGAGATTGCTTAGCAGTCGTTATTGAAACTGAATCGCTGGGCAGCATTCCATTTTGGTGGTACGTGCTGAATTAATTTAATAGTTATGTTATGATGGTCTTTTTAGCCGAGGGGTGAATGGTTTTTTTAAGCAAAGGATAAAGGATCAAATTATGTCATAAAATATTTAGATAGGTTTCAACCTACCACTTCGAAATTATAATCCTTTAAGGTCCAAATTCATCCGGCTTGGTGCGGGATGTGAAGAATATCATTACCCCATTTCTTCCCGTGGGTGTCGTAAAAGGCGACTAAGGTACTTACTAAAGAATGAGCAGCAGCGCTCTGTATGCATTGTATCACCATACTGCGATCGCCAACCCGCCTGTCAAATGAGGTAATTATGGCAAAGCTCCTCAAATTTGGGGAGGCAGTCCAGCAGTGGATTGTAGAGGTCAGATAGGCAGTCGCTCCATGTAAAATACTGGTACTCAGCTGCATCCGGTGAGACTGGAAGCCGACCCCAACATAGTTGAGAAAATGATAGGCAGATTATAAGTCCAGCAGTGAACGTCGAAACAGCAACGACTGGTTGACATGATGGTGATGAAGGTCCAAATATGCTTGATCGCTGTTTGATACTTAATGGTGAGTCACCAAGGTAGATCGCAACATTTAAATTTTCTGGCGTTTTTTGCAACTTGCAGGTCAGTATCAGGCTGTGTGTTGAACAAAATATGATTTGTGATACTAACAAGTATGTATTTGCAGAAATATAATCATTAAAATCATCAATGCAACTCTCTCTGTTCATATAATCGAATTCATATATCATTCATCATCATCATCATTTCAGCCATAAGACGTCCACTGCTGGACTTAGGGCTCCCCCAATTTGGGAGGCTTTGCCATAATCGCCACGCTTGGCAGGCGGGTTGGCAATCGCAGTATGGTGGTAAAATGCATAGAAAACGCTGCTGCCCATTCTCTAGTTTTACGACACCCACGGGAAGAAATGGGGTGGTGTTATTCTTTACGTCCGGCACCACACGGTACATATATTATTATATTCCATAAATAATTATCTAATGGTATTATATGAACTTCGAGTTGTATTTTTTTTAAATTCTCTAATTTCACTTGATACTAAAATTGACGAAGGAATCTAAATTACTTTTAATGAATTTATTCCTGTTTAAAATAGTTTCAGCCTTTACGTCCCACAAATGTTGTCCTACGTTGCAATTGTACTAAGCGCTTCCACATGATCGAGTCTTACCGAATTTACCCGACAACAGCCGATGTTTGCCGATCTAAATATATCATGCCACACATGAGTGGCGAGCAGGGATGAGTGGACAAATGGGGCGAGGGCAAGGGGTGGCTTTTCAAAGGCATCTAATACTTTCAAGGGAGTCTTAATTTATGTGCTGAGCTCACAATCTATTTGTTAACAGTGAACTTTTGTTTGTGAAGTGATGGAGAATGGACCTCTCTGACATGTTACCATTTTTATTGAATGGATTTTTAATAAACACCGAAAAATGTATAAGTTGTATGGAAGCCGTTTTAAATCTATAGTAATATTAAAACTCTCTGAAAATGCTGGTCGGATATGAAAAAAAAAATGCCATTCAACACCACGCTATGACCTTAGTAGCCGAGAATAAAGAAAAAACTCTGAATGAACGAAAGAAAGGGTGCGACGCCACGGGTCGTGGACGAAATTTTACGCGGGCAGAATCTAGTCCGAAAAATAAAGGTAAACTAAGTGATAAACCATACTGCGATCACGAACCCGCCAGTCAAACGTGGCAGTAATGGAAAACCCCCCTTTTGGGGAAGGCTTATGACCAACAGTGGACGTTTTTTGAAATTACAGGTCGTCAGAAGCTCGAAAGTCTGACAATCAGTCTTACCAAGAGGTATCGTATTACCCAGTAACAGGGTTGTGGAGGTCAGATAGGCAATAGCTCCATGTTAAATACTAGTAACCAGCTGCATCCGGTTAGAGTGGAAGCTGACCTCAATATAGTTGGGTAAAGGCTAGCGGATGATGATGATGATGATGATGATAAACTATCATAAACTTAGATCAGTTAGAGATAGGTTATTATTTATTTAATTAAATTTTATCTAAACTATCTTACAATATGCTTGTAATCTTGAGACGAAACCATATAAATTCTGTATCAAGAAACAAAACACTGGTACAGCTTCTACCTCAGATTAAGTAAACAGCCGACAAGTAAAGTTGCTAATCTAACTTGTCTGCAGTATGGCTTGTAAAACGAGGATTACATACAAATACAGTAATTCTCTTTCTGACGGGAAACTAATGCCAAATAGTATGTGTAAATATATAATTATTTCCCCATAGGGGTTGAAACTGCCAATTCTAATCAATGTCGATGATATAAATAAATTAAACGAGGGGTGAAAGAAAGGGGGTGAATGAAATAGGGCGAGGGAGTGCATGCACGTGTGGTATTTCAATCTATTATTAATTAATTAATGAAAGCAAAAGAATCGTTGAAACGTATTTGTGCAGATGAGATCATAATCATATTAGATGAGGATAATGGTATAGACTGATGTTGAACATGGATCCATATCATGGCGGAGTTTCTTAATTTGGTTGTATTTTTTTTTTTTGCTACCCAACCTTTTCGTCTTTTATAAACCATCTGTTTGAAAGGGTATCCGATCGCCGCATATCGCGTTGGTCGCATATAAATTTGGTTAAGTTCTGATTAGTGCTTTTTGAATAGCTTCGAATTAGGTTTAATATCTAATACGTATTATTTCCACTTAGTTTATGGTGAAGATGTTGTAATAATTTCCTGTCACTGATATTTATTTAATTAGTAAACTTATTTGTGTCGGCAGGTATAACCACTAAAAAGTGAAAAAATATGTTTATTATTTTAAACACCATTGACTTAAAACACTACAAAGTGAAAAATTACTTTAATTTTGTAAGTCAGTGGCAAAAACCGAAAATATAAAACTAAGGACACCGTCTTCCTAAATTAAAGTTAATTTTCACTTGTTATGGTTTTTTTAACAAAAGTGAATCACGAGCTGGTTGAACAGACTAAAAACAGAAAGTAATGGGAAAAAGCACAAAGAGCCACGCAACATTGCAATATGAATGAATTAAATACATAATATGAACATTTTTAGTCCCATAATCTTCTCTTCATTATACTTCTTAAAGAATACGCTGAGGCCCCATCTCTTCCTGTGGATGTCGTAAAAGGCGACTAAGTGACTAACTAGAGAATGGACAGCAGCGTTCTCTATTCATTTTACCACCATACTCCGATCGCCAACCCGCCTGCCAAGCGTGGCGATTGTGGCAAACTCCCCAAATTTGGGGAAGGCTTATATTCAGCAGTGGACCTCTTTCGGCTGAAATGTGCACGAGGATAATGACGCTGAGTTAGATTGTGAAATTCTTTTTTTTTTAACGATTTCTTCAATTTTCAAGGCAGTATCAGGTTGTGAACAAATTCGCGACAGTAAAAAAATATGGCTATATAATTATAATAATTTAAATCATAATCATAGCATATCAACATACCTACAGTCAAACACTGAACTGCAAATTGCAAAAAACCTAAGAAAATTTGAATTTCACAGGCAACCCTGGCGATTCCACTTTAACACTTTTTGTAAATATACTGCAGACGACGTCATTATTAGAGTCTCTTATATTAAATCTGTTTGGTCCATCTAACAGTACAGTCTCTTCTTTCCAAAATAATCTCTCTCCGATTACTCCACAATTTCCTCAAAACAACATCAATGACATCATCTTCCTTAAATTCAGAAGTTATAATTACATCGTCTACTGTTTGGTTTAGCCCTGCAAGCACAATGTTAGTTGAACACCCTTTGTTATCTCACACCGGTGTAGTCTAGATAGCTCCGGTCGAAACCGGTTCCAACCGGTATTGTTCCGTAACTTGATGTTTGTTCGTGATTGTATGTTATTGTGATAAGCCCTGTAGTTTGAATTACGTATGATAATTTGGATTTTGGTCCGTGTAGTTTGGGACTGTATGTTTTGTTAATGATATACGTATTTGGAATAACCTAGCTGGGAATTTTGTCAAAATATTGAGTGTAATTTTTAGTGCTTACCTATGTGATTTTGAGAATAAACACCAGTTCAGAATAACCCTATTTCTGTATGCATCGTTAAATAATACCAAGAACAATATAAAGGCTTTAGAAACCCTGAAAACAAACAGTGGAACGGTCATAATGATAAGGATGGAGGAAAAATAATTTTCTAAACAAATATTCGTACAATTCCTTCCGCAAAACCCGAGGGATGTTGGCAATCTAATCAAATAGAAAGTAATGCACCAACGCAATTTTAAAGGCTCAACAATAATCCTGTTGAACAGAAAACACCATTTTGTTTCCCAAAATTAACCCTCGAAACATTAAACTTAATTTCAAACATCCAGGCTCATTTGTAAAAAAGAAGATTACCAACTCATTCCCTCAGAGAGAAACACTGTATTATAACGCATTTGCGCGCAAACAAAACGCAAAAAAATGTTTAACATTTGTCTAAACACATTCATTCTCTTAAACAAATTAACTCGGAGAACGAAAAAAAAAGGTTTTTCTTCGGGAAAAAATGTTCCAAGGTATACTAACGATGTTACTAAATGAACGAACGAATAAACAAATAGGCCGCAAATGAACGGCTAATGTTTGTTGACAGTGAATGATTCGCAACGGTTCGAAGGGTTCAGAAGGAATTGACCGAATGACCGGTCAGTATTTCGATTTTCGAATTTTAATTTATTGGTAGGTATAGTTTGTTTGTCTTCTTGTCAGTTCACTTGTTTTGCAAAGACCACTATTGTTATTATCCAATACAATGGTGTATTGGATAATAACAATAGTTACTATAGCATCAATTGTCTTTTTGTTGGATGAAATTATATTCTTCAAATTATTTTTAACCGACTTCTAAAACGAGGAGGCTCTCAATTTGCATGTATTTTTTTATGTGTATATTTTGCAATATCTCGACAATTATGGATGGATTTTCAAAATTATTTTTTTGTGGATAGAGTATGCCTTTGGAGAATATAAATAATATAGGTATGTAGGTATATTATTTTGGCGTTAGCCTTGATAACACATTTTTGATCCAGCTTGTATATTTAGATTACATTCTACTGCAGCCTGTCACTGTTGCTTACTGTTGCAAGTAGTGGTATACGAATTGATGTGGAGTAGGTACCATATCTAAAATATGAAAAATAAATACTTTTCCAAAAAAAAAAAAAAACGCCTTCCGAAAATATACTGCTAACCGAAAAATAAGTTCAATTTCGGAAGTATACTTATTTCATAATTTTTGGATCGTGGTTTTTCAGTTTTCGACTTTTTATTTCAAATACCTACTTTAGTGTAAGCTAACAATCTATATACTTATATAAAAATCAATCCCTATTTCCCTTGGTCACGCCATCACGCGTGAACGGCTGGACCGATTTCACTTTTTATTTTTACACGCTTTATATTAGCTTCACCTGTATGTTTGTATGTTTGTATATTTGTATGTTTGTATATTTGTATGTTTGTTTGTAACCGACTCCTTATAGCGCGATTTTGACCCACTTTAAACGACCAGATTTTATTCAAACTTTGCACACCTGTCAAGGACCGATGACAATGCAATAATTTCATAAATTTGTGCCATTATCCTTGCCAGGGTTACCAGGACAACAAAAAAACTGTCACAAACTACGCTGACATACGTCTCAAAATTCGAAATACCCTAAAAAATAGAAAATAAATAATAGTTTAAAAAAACTAAAAAACACGCTTCCATTGAAAACCAAACTAAAAAGTACAAAATAATGGAAAAAAAGCTTGTGGTGCTTTTTAAGGTATTTTTTATTGATATCAGCACCCCACGCTTTTTTTCCATTATTTTGTACTTTTTAGTTTGGTTTTCAATGGAAGCGTGTTTTTTAGTTTTTTTAAACTATTATTTATTTTGTTTTATTTGTAATTGTCAGGAGAAGGTTCTTATGAAAGAAAAAATTTAAAAAATTGCGCGAAATATTTGAAAATTTAAGAACACTTATTTAAGAATACTTACTTGAGTTCTGCGACTTAAGTTTGTACGTCTAATTGCTGGCATGTTCTACGACTTAAGTTTGTACGTCTAATTGCTGGCATGTTCTGTGACTTAAGTTGGTACGTCTAATTGCTGGCATTTTCAATTTATGAAATCGGCACAGTAGTTTTTGAGATTATTCATTACAAACATACACACATATGCCTTCGAATTACCATACCACCGTGGTCATAACTTGGTATGAGCTTATCAAAGCGCAGTGTCAGTCAGAAAACGTTTTATGCCTTCGAAGTACCAGGTGGTCATAACTTCTTGCCAGGATCGCGAGATTTGTTTGAAAGAGTTACCGTGGCCCTCACCCTGGCATAGCCAACTGAAGGAACACGGGTGGGTTTTATTTAGTTAATAAACGTCTGACACGAGCCTCCCGCTTAGCCCAGAGCGCGAGACGTGGTTAGATGAATTCCCACCCAAAAAAAAGGTGGTCATAACTTGGTATGGTATGATCTAGGCAGAACGGGCTGTCTCCGCAACCCCACGTCTGAGCGCGTAAGGTATGAGCTATTTATTAAACAGGAGTATCAGCTAGTAAACGCGTTGTCTTTAAATACCACAACCATACCTGGGTAGGATCTCACATAACCTGATGGTCAGCTAGATAACGTTTTTTGCCTTCGAAGTACCAGGTTGTCATAACTGGGAAGGAGCTTGCTAAACATAGGAGTGTTATCTAGAAAACGCTATAAGCCTTCGAATCAGCAGGTTGTCATAACCCGGTAGGAGCTCACCTCACCTGATTCGTCGCGAGATTTGTTCAAAAGAGTTACCGTGATCCTGGCATACAGGCAACTGATGGAACCCGTGTTCCATCTGACGTCTGCGCCTGCGTTTTCTAGCTGACATTTTTTTTTTTGTTGGTGACAAGAAAAAAATGTCAGCTAGAAAACGCTTCATGCCTTCAAAGAATCAGGTTGTCATAAATTAGGTAGGAGCTTTATGATCTTTGTAATCGCTTAACAAAGAAGAGTCACCTAGAAAACATTTTATGCCTTCGAAGTACCAGGTAGTCATAATTCTGTAGGAGGTCGCCTAACCTCACCCTAATTGCGCAACACACTATTAATCAGAATTTGAATCATTATGAAGTTTATTTATTGCTCATCATCATTCATATTTTTCTTTCTTTCTTTTCTTTCATATATATGGTCGAAAAAATTGCCTGTCCTTAGCAACGCAAACAACGTCATGAATTTTGTGGAACCGTCAAAATGAAAGGGATTCCTACTGATATGTACCCTCTGGGTATGTGTCAGGTAAAAAACGCTTTATGCCGACGACGTACCAGGTTATCATAACTTTGCAGGAGCTTACCAAACCAAGGAGTGTCAGCTAGATAACGCTTTATGCCTTTGAAGTACCAGGTTATCGTAACTTGGTAGGAGCTAACCAAACATATGAATGTCAGCTAGAAAACGCTTACCAGATCACCACCGTGTACCAGATTGTCAAACTTGGTAGGTTTTACAACATTTATTGAACCTGAGGCGATACGAAGTTCGCTGGGTCAGCTAGTATAATATATTTTTGAGATATTCTAATTAAACCTATCATTTCCAAGTCCTCTGGAGGGCCTCATTTGTCGTCTTGCTGACCTTGATGTTGATGTTAATATTACTTCCCTGTTTAATTTATTTTACGTCGATGGTCCTAGTTTATCATTTGTGGCCTCGAGTTGTAACTCAGGTCGTAACAGCTTTGTGAACATTCAGCATTGCATATGTAAGCTGTCACGCCCTTTATGCCAGGAGGCTTTTATTTTGCAGCCATGTTTACATTATACATATTTTTTTGCTTATGCTTGAGTATAGTTTTCATTTTATTTCTTGGTATATTGGGTTGGCTAGCTGGCATATAGCAAATCATTTAATTTAATTTGTGTCTCTTAATGTTTTACTATATACCATTGTATAGAATCAAGTTCTTCTAACTGGACAGACAGCTGTGCTGGTGGGGAGTTTGTTGGCCACTTCTTCTTCCCAGCTAAAGCACTAGGAAGTGCGCGACGGGTGGGCGTTTTGGGGGGACTGATTTTTGTAATTTTGACGTTCGAAAAGTGCTGATCCTCAGCCTAATTTGAATAAATGACTTTTGATTTTGTCAAATTATGATAAGTAGTTTAGAAATTATGAGGCAACAGATGAACATACATTGGCATATTCATACCGGTGAAAATCATTAACAAAGGTACATTTCTTTAATGTTAAAAAATTATGTGAAATGATGCAAAAAAATTGAACCAACAACGCTACAATTACCACGTCAGGCATTGCAGCGCATGCTTATAATGGTGACGCTTTAATGACATAAATATTGTGCTGTTTAGTATCAAGCTTAGCTAGGAATAGCTATATATTTCATGCCTGTCAGTGAACATTTCACTCGGGCGATCATTATTAGAACTTTCTTAGAATAAAATTATAAATGTCTACAACTACGGTAAATTATAATAAATAATTGGATATGGATCCATCCAATTATTTTAAATTGCTGCTTCTACTATATTGATTAACTGTTTACGTGGTGAAGTTTTTTAAACATATCCGATTTTTTCATTTAATACTAAATAATGTTATTAGAATCTCCATAGCAGACTAACTTATACGAGCACCAATTCAAAATTAAAAAAATTCCCACGTTAATTTCAAATTCCGAATTTCGAAACAAAGAAAAACATTTAACAATCAGTTTCACAACCTATGCTAACTAGAACTTACAAACATACCTACGTAGGATTAAAAACAAAACAAGAAAAAAAACAAACAAACATTATTCCAAATTTAAATTCGGGAAGGTAGGTAAAGTTCGTTCGGATCTCGCAGCCAAGTCTAGTATTATTAGAATACTACCCTCCAAAACTGTAGCACTTACTTTTTACTGCAGGACTGGCTGGTCGGTAAACTTTAAAATTATACGGAGAGAATTGAAAAATTTTCTCAAAAAGTTTTGGTTCCTATATGAAATTTTAAAATTTTATTTGTTTGTGGGTATTGGAATGGAGATATTCAAACTGCCTGTTTATACGGGTTTAGACAAAATTATTGTCGATGGGATTGTAAAGGCTTGGTGTACAAGCTGGATTATTTTTAAAGTGTTTATGTTGGCTTTTCCATTTTCAAAATATTCGGGATGTTTGTAACAACATGTTTCCTTATTTAGTTTGTCAATAAAAATACGATTGTTTTGTTCTTAGCTTTCATTTCAATTATGATCAATAACTATTTCATTTTTTTTTATAACTCTTTTTTTTTTTCATAAGAAGATTTCTAAAATCCATACAAATAAATAAAACTGAGTGGTCTGTTTGTAGACAATATCAAACTGACAACTTTTTACTACATGCATATGAAAGAGGCCCACTCCCTCCCACAGATCGGAACCCTGTGTCCCAGCAGTGGGAATATTATAGGCTTATTACGTTATTTGAAAACATAAACGGCACTTATAAAAACAAGAAAAAACATTTTTTAGCATTCTCGTCTGCCTCTCTGTATGGCTACTTTTCGACATACCACGTGGGCTAGGCGGCAGGCGGAAAAAACTTATCAAAATAATACTTTGTACACCATCCAAAAAGATCATCACAATAAAAAACCACAAAAAAGGGGAAAAAATCCCATACCCAACGATTCTTTCACTACAAAAAAAGGCTATCAACTTAAAATAAATAATAGTTAAAAAAAAACTAAAAAACACGCTTCCATTGAAAACCAAACTAAAACGTACAAAATAATGGAAAAAAAGCGTGGTTAAGGCATTTTTTATTGATATCAGGAACCCCACGCTTTTTTTTTAACGCCCACGGTTTTCAATGGAAGCGTGTTTTTTAGTTTTTTTTAACTATTATTTATTTTCTAGTTTTTAGGGTGTTTCGAATTTTGAGACGTATGTCAGCGTAGTTTGCGACGTATGTCAGCGTAGTTTTCGAAGACAATTTTTTTTTGCTGTTCTGGTAACCCTGGCAAGGATAATGGCACAAATTAGTTTGTGACGTATGTCAGCGTAGTTTTCGAAGGCAGTTTTTTTGCTGTCCTGGTAACCCTGGCAAGGATAATGGCACAAATTTATGAAATTATTGCATTGTCATCGGTCCTTGACAGGTGTGCAAAGTTTGAATGAAATCTGGTCGTTTAAAGTGGGTCAAAATAGCGCTATAAGGAGTCGGTTACAAACAAACATACAAATATACAAACATACAAATATACAAACATACAAACATACAAGTGAAGCTAATATAAAGCGTGTAAAAAAATCTAATTTACGGTGCAAATATGACTCGTGAAATACGTGTAAAATTACGGCCAAACGCGTCCAACGTGCAATCTTCATAGCGTGTAGCACGAACACCGTTGTCACGTTAAAAGCGAGTGACTTGTCGTATTACCAACTGACTTTCGTTATTATAAATAATTCAATAGCCAACACTGTTGGAACTCGTAAACGTAAAATTCTCGCTTCACTAGTGTTAGGTTTTAGGTAATATTGAACGGTAAATAAGTTAGTGGCTGGACCTTCGCTAGGAATGAAAAGGTTTTTGGCTATAGAGGTACCTCTTTCCAATGTAGTAGGTACTTTACATTAACACATGAAAACTTTTTTGTGCTATGGGACCGTGTGGTGCCGGACGTAAAGAATAACACCACCCCATTTCTTCCCGTGGGTGTCATAAAAGGCGACTAAGGGACTTACTAGAGAATGGACAGCAGCGTTCTCTATGCATTTTACCACCATACTGCGATCGCCAACTCACCTGCCAAGCGTGGCGATTATGGCAAAGCCCCCCAAATTGGGGGAGGCCTAAGTCCAGCAGTGGACGTCTTACGGCTGAAATGATGATGATGCTATGGGACCCACAGCACGGCACTGATTTTTAGTGGTCACCCGAAAACGACATACGGAATTGTCTCTGTCGATCGCTATTGCCCATTCTCTAAAAAGAGATTTAGAGAATTGACTACAGCGTTCTCTATGCATTTTACGACCATACTGTGATCGCCAACCCGCCTTCCAAGCGTGGCGATTATGGTAAACCACTCCAAACTGGGGGCGCATTTCCAGCAGTGGACATAGTTCGGCTGAAATCATGATGATGAAGGTATCAATGCGCAATCTTATATATAGTCCTCCAGACCGAATTTCGGCCACGGCGGCCAATCTCAACGGAGACTAGCCATCGGCGCGGGAGATATTATAGTGCTCAAGTGTATGCGCAGACACAGGAGCACTCACTCTTCCCTCACTCTCATAGTCCGATGGGACGGCAATCCGACACGACCGGACAGAGATCAGGCGTAGGACCAACTGTTTAACGTGCTTTCCGAGGCACGGGGGTATCACACCGCCAACTTCCAAACTCCGGGCTGCTACTAAGAAATTCCTAATGGAAAAACCCAGTAACACTTTGCCCGACCCGGGAATCGAACCCAGGACCCCACGCTCAGCGGTTGCGCTTGCGACCACGAGACCAACGGGGCAGTTATACCATGCAATCTTATACCATGTGGTCAGTCCATGGTTTTGAACCAATGTAGGGGGTTTAGAATCATGTGCTAAATTCATGGTAACAGTTTGTGCGTCGTTGTCTTGCCAGACTATATAAAAAGGTGCCATATTATTTCTCAGTCATCGTCAAAGTTCATTTACTGAAGACGTGTGAACAAAGCGTTGACTATAACGAAATTGAAACCTCTCAGAGTTATGTTTTCGCCAGATCCTTTCAATATACTGGGACACATAAAAGAAAATAATATTTACTGCTTATTTTCCTACACAGTTCTTTTCTCTGGTAGGTGTAAATCTTTTGATATTATTCTTTCTAGGGAGATTGTTTAAATAATATTTGCATTCCAAAATTCTGAAATAGCGTTAAATATGACATTGGAACATTTAAGGTTCAAATATGCTGGCAATACTTTAATTTAAATAACATCATTTTTTATCATCATTAGTTCTTTTTTCAAAACTTTAAATGACACTGTGACATTTAAATTAAGCCAACCATACGAATGGTATGTGACTTTTGAAAATTCGTAAAAAAAAAAACTTTTTTACAAAAAAAACAACCGACTTCCTTAAAAACACTACAAAGTGAAAAATAACTTTAATTTCGGAAGTCGGTGTCTTAGGATCTGTTTTTATGGTTTTTTTGCCACCGACTTCCGAAATGAACGTTATTTTTCACTTTGTAGTGTTTTTAAGGAAGACGGTTGTTTTTTTTTTGTAAAAAAGTTTTTATTTTTAAATTTTTAGTTGTGGTATCCACCCCGCACTAATTCCAAACAAACAATGCATATTTATGCGATAGCAGAAATCGCGGTTGATTTCCTGTCATTTTTTAAAGAGTTCCGGTGTCTATCTCCGGAACTCATCATCAGATCTATATGAAATTTATATGGGACCATTTCGGAATAAACCCCTTTCAAACAAAAAAGGAATTTTGCAAATCCGTCTATATATGACGGAGTTATGGCCGAACATACATAAAAAAAATAAAAAAATATATAAACATCCGAATTGAGAACCTCCTCCTTTTTGAAGTCGGTTAAAAATATCTAAGCTCCATGAACAATTACAAACCAGCTGATCGATTACCAGAAAGCTGCAAAAAAAAAATTTCGTACTTTTTTGCAATTTGCAGGTCGGTATCAGGCTGTATATAAAACGAAATAAGATTCGCAGTAAGTTCGTAAGTATGTATTTATAGAATCATAATGAAAACATTTTTAATTTCGCGGACTACCCTGGCACTTTACTATTTAGTTGAAGCCTTGAAGGGCTTCCCTAAACGCCTAAGAATAGAACCAGCCTCAATCTTAATTTTATTATTAACTAGCTTTTGCCCACGGCTTCGCCCGCGTGGATGTCGAAAATTATAGCAAGAGGACGTACTACCGCGCTTAATGTATTAAGAATGCATTAATCCAAGTTATATAGGTACCCGTGACTAACAAAAAAAGTTTTACGTTCGTTTTTTTCCGTGATATAATATGACATTTCAAAACATTTTCAGAAATCATCCCTTTTATAAAAAAACATAGCCACAAGCCACATTCAATACCCATGAACTCTTCACTACGAAATGAGCTAATGTAGTAAATAGTATGCCTCCATACAATTAAAACGTGATTGACACTAACATAGAAAACGTAAATATAAGCCTGAAACTAACATTTCTATGCTGGTCTAAGACAGAAAGAACAAACGTAAACTAAGCCTGTTTCTTATCACCCCGCATATGTTGCAAGGCCTGACTAAAGGAAACGATTTATTAGGGTGCTCGTAACTGAAGACCTAGCCTACCTGATTTAGTAAAACACAGCGAAGAAAATATTCACTGAGTCAGCTTTGGAGAGGATTTTGTTCGTTTTGAAGAAACTACTCAGACTTATTAAGAGCGGCCAACCTGTCAATTCCCATACAACGTGATTTTGGCGTTATAATGAAAAAAGGCACAACTAACATTTTATAAATATGGAGAAAATCGACTTTAAAGTTTTTATTGCTTTTTGGCGAAAAATATTGACTTACACATTATTTTTCGAAAATAGATGAATTAAAATAAATTCATTATCACGATTTTTATACAACTAATGAAATGTAAGTTATTATTGTGCCTTTTCAATATAACGGTAAATAAATGTGCCTTTTCATTCTATAAAACATGAATATTAGTCTCATTTGTACCTTTTGAGCCTAACTGTATCTCCGAATTCCTTGAAGATAAAATTCTATGAAAAATTGAGTAGATGTGCCTTTTTTTTCTGATTCTAAATATGTATATAACTCAATTTTGACAAAAATGTTAGTTGTGCCCTTTTTTCTTACGACGGCAGTATGTTCCTCCAGATATTTTGAACACCGTGTTTTTTTTTTCTGTGTGGTCCTGGGTGTAAAGCATAGCGCCATTCCATTTTTTCCCGTGGATGTCGTAAAAGGCTACTAAGGGACTAAATAGAGAATGGGCAGCCCCGTCAGAACAGGAAGAGTTCTCTTAAGCGGACTTATTTTAAGTGGACTTAAAATTAGCGATAATAGCTATATAATTAGCTTAAGATCTAGAACCTTCTCACAATTAATATTATGAATTTGTTTATCTCCTTAACACAAAACGTAAAGTTCTTCAAATATTAAGTACATCGTTTAAAACATCTCAACGAATTTACTCAAAATTTCCTTAATTCCCATTTAAAGTGAGCGTTTAAGGATTCTAAACGAGTAATACCCATTTAACGTCTATAATAAAATTGGCCTCGGGCAAATTTCAAATTATTCCCTACAAGTTATCTCAGTCGTCAACGAGCGGTATCGCTGTGAACTCGGAATCCAAGTCCATCGATGTTGAAGATCTTACTTCGTGAACTCGAACTAGAGGAATGTTGAGGATAACGAATTGTGGGAGTAACTTCTGGAGCTCTTGAGCGCTGTTGTGCACAACTATTTCAGAATCTTGATCTTAAACTGATCGCTAGCTGAGTTAACTACTAGATTGAAAGATTTTAAAATAATAACAGAATTGCAATAACTTGAGATATGTAATGAAATAGTGCAGTGCATTTATCTTCCTAGCCTTTTCTTTACTATGTTGAGGTCGGCTTTCAATATAACTGGGTGCAACTGAATACCAGTTTTCTATGCATATTCATCTACCAACTCATCATTGCTTAGCCTTTTCCCAACTACATTTGGTTGTTCTGGGTTTTGCCATAAGGAATTTCTTAGTAACAGCCCGGAGTTTGGAAGTTGGCGGTGTGATACCCCCGTGCCTCGGAAAGCACGTTAAGCCGTTGGTCCTACGTCTGATCTCTCTCCGGTCGTGTCGGATTGCCGTCCCATCGGACTATGAGAGTGAGGGAAGAGTGAGTGCTGCTGTGTCTGCGCACACACTTGAGTACTATAATATCTCCCGCGCCCATGGCTAGTGTCCGTTGAGATTGGCCGCCGTGGCCGAAATACGGTCTGGAGGACTATATATACTAGTATATAGACTATATATAGTGATGGTTCTGTTACTACCATCACTAACCAACCTATGGATGTCTGAAATAAAGTATTTTTATTTTATTTTATTTTATTTATTTATATGTTTGGGTTGGTTTCCAATGTTATCAGAGGCAGCTGAATACCAGTATTTTATATGGAGTGACTGCTTATCTGACCTCCACAACCCAGTTCCTGGCTAACCCTTTGGTAAGGCTAGTTTGTCACACTTTTGGGCTCCTAAGGACCCGTAATGACTGTCAGAGATCCTCGAATGACGAACCCGGACCAACGGCTTTACCTGCTTCCCGATGCATGAAGGGTCTTGTAAAGATAGATGTAAAGATGGTCACCCATCAACTGGCCGACCGCAGCAAGCGTAGCTTAAACTAATCAATCGACCCGTTGAGCTGTTATTAATTAGCCTCAAGCCATTAAAACATGTTTACTGACACAAAGCCAGGTTTCATGCAAGCTGGCGCGGTTATTAAAATTGTCAGGAATTTCGCGTATAAAATAATTTTTGTGTAATTTCAACAAGGCTTTTTGTGAGTATAATTTTGCCCAAATCGAGATGAGAATTCTTAGTAGAGCAGAGACAGAGCTACCAACTTCATAATTTCAACTTTGTTAAGACGCTACGAAGTTAATTTAACTAGTTTTTAATTATGCAATTTTTAGTTTTAAGCTTCTCAAAGCGGGATATTTTAACGCTTTCTTGTTTTACGCTTTATTAACTAAATTAAGGTTTTAAGGTTATACTAAGATTATCTTTTACATAACGATGACTTCGTTTATAAAACTTTAACGTGCAGACGCCAGCACAAAAAGCGACTACAATCTGTCAAATTTATTTAATAGGTTTTCAACTTTATTGCTAAAGCGTTAGGTTCAAGATTTATTGGGAAAATTTGTCAGTTTCGGGTAGCTTGGTGTGCTGGCGTCTGTACATGTCACCTTTTATTTTCGTTCTTTTCATTCTAAACTTTAAAAGGTTTAATTTTATAGGCTTTTTTTTGACCAGCACCATAATTGCCTATTAAATTAATCAGTATCTGAATCTTTTTGAAGTATTGTTAATCTATTCTTTCATATGTTCGAAAAAAATGTGTGTTTAACAACGTAAACAACGCCATGAATGTTGTGGAACTGTTAAAATGAAAGCGATTCCTACGGATATTGTATTACGGAATTACCCCTCAGGTAATTAAGGTCGAGAACTTTATTAAAACAATTCATATTTTAATAACTGTGCAATGTGCATACCCAGTCATAATCCTGGTACCTAGATTTAGTATTATTATAAAGTTAAACGATGTAATAAAAACCGGCCAAGTTCGAGTCTGACTCGCACACGCAGGGTTCTGTACAATAAGAGGTAAGGTGACCCTGGCATATGGGCAACTGAAGGAACACGGGTGGGTTTAAGTCAGTTAAAGTCTGACACGCCCTTCCGCTCCACCCCGGGAGACGTGATTTGTACCACCCTCAAAAAAAAAGGTTTCTGTACAATAAGGCAAAAAACGCTGATAATATTGTTATACGTTTCTTTTAGGTGGATGTACGTGTTTAAATTGTAAATAAACCCTACATTTAAATAATAAAACTGAATAAGAGTTAACTTATGTATTGATAGTAATTAAAACTAATAAATGATCGATCTGCGGCGAATGATATGCTACTACTACTTGTAAATTTAATATGTATGTATCGTAATCACTCGCTGCGCGTTGATGTTATTATAAATTGGATACAATTAATATGAACAGCTTTGCGTACAGTAGACCTCCTTTAATTTCAGTCTTTACTTGAAACTTTGTTATGCAGCAGAAGTACACAACCTGCGACAATGTCAACTGTCTACTACCTATTACGGTTCATGAGATACCGCCCGCAGACAGACTGACGGCGGAGGATTTGTAACTGGGTTCCATTGAGTATGGAACCCTAAATTTGAACTATATCCAACTATTCAGGGAATTTAACCATAATCTACATTAAATAGTAAATATAGCTCAATATATTATTTTAACGAACACCAATGTTGGCTGGATATAGCCTCGGGCTTTTACCAAATTAAAATATTAATAACGTATTATATTATCCACGCGAGCTTTACGACTATAGGCCCATTTATAGGAATGGTTAGGTAGCGGCTTTATAGGATTACTCGCTATTGTAATGAGTTTGTTACTGAACAGAATATAAAAGCATTAACAATAGTTTATGTGCGGTATATATCGATGATGTACTAACTTTGTAATTTTCTAATAACGTTGCTTTTTAATAAAATATAAGGTGGCTGAGATTTGGACGCATAAACTGTAACCATGGATTCAGTACATGTTTCTGAACCAACGGAATAGCATTGTCAAATTTCGTCGGTTAGTAAAACTGACATAGGTACAACAAAAATAAAAAAAAGTTTTATTAACAAAAGAAAGAAAGAATACCGTACTAACGGAATAGCATTAACTTTCGTCGGTTAATAAAGAAAATCTGACATAGGTACAAAAAAAAAACTACAAGTTTTAATAACAATTGAAAAGAGTACTTGGACATAGCTCGTAAAACACAAAATACAGTAACAGAGTAATCTGAAAAAAAAAAAAAAACAGAACAACAACCATATGTTTCTCACGGCTGCGCCAAAAAGGTTCATTTCAGCATTAATTCCAGATTGATACTGTCCGACGCTGGTTTTTGGATGAATCTTTAGGGACATGTAACGAAGAGTACAAAAATCTTTCAGGAAAAAAGGAAAAGGTGTAGTGTGACGGACAGTTATCTTAAATAAACACAATTAAGTTTGTACATCACAATTTCAGTTTTGACGGTTGACCCCCAAAATAAGCAAGGCTTTTATCTTGGGGTGTCGGATTCGGATGCTTTGAGTCATGTGCTGAATTTATTTTTTCTAGTTTGCGTGTCCATCATGTACACATGTCAAAAAGTACATAATCATTTAGACGTCCGCGTCGATGTTGGAAAATAACCCACGGGAACATACTACCGGAGTTAAAAGTACCCTATGTGTTAATAAAGTTTATAAACTATCTGTGAGCCAAATTTTATTAAAATCCATTCAGCCGCTGTTCCGTCAATCCAGATAAACAGACAAACGGACACATTTAAAAACTATACTTTCGGCATCACTCTTTTCGGAGTTCACTATTTAAGAATTGATTGTCATATTTATAAGACCGGGGTTCGAAAATGTATGGTGAGTAAAGTCAAATTTTCTCTGTAACGTTACGTTACGCGTTATGTTTACTATTCTATGCGTTTTATAATCTTTCATAAGGAGTATAATCTAGTTGTACCTTGATACTGACACATACAATTTTTTTCATCAATATTCAATGTACGGTTTTGACTCCTTTACTATTATATTGTATGCATAATGTTACTACGTCTAAATTACACCAAACTCTATAAAATAAAATGTGTCCCCAACCAGAACTATATTTTACGATTTAATTTCTGCATTGCAGTGGAGGTTTGTGCACGTAATATTAATGTAGAAACAATATAAGGAGTTACGTTACAGCTATAGCGATCAGGTAGGTGTGCCAGTGTGGCACTCGACTCTCCCGAGGCGTTCCTCTCGCAAACAATACCGTCTACACACTGCGAGCGCGAAATTGCAGCCAAGTGCTTCGGTCTAAGTCAGGAGAGAGCTGCTTTTCCGTATAATTACATTCTTATACAGGTTAATAACAGAACATTATGCCTTGTTTCCCCCATGGGTTAGGCAGAGGTGTATTCATGGCGAAAAAGCAAGCTAAACATTTCCAGTACACGCTGACTTACTCTTTGTACGAAAAATGTATACAATGCGAGCTCAACTAAAACTAGAAATGGATAACTTGATATATCGTGTGGTGCCGGACGTAAAGAATAACACCACCCCATTTCTTCCCGTGGGTGTCGTAAGAGGCGACTAAGGGACTTACTAGAGAATGGGCAGCAGCGTTCTCTAAGCATTTTACCACCATACTGCGATCGCCAACCCGCCTGCCAAGCGTGGCGATTATGGCAAAGCCTCCCAAATTGGAGGAGGCCTAAGTCCAGCAGTGGACGTCTTACGGCTGAAATGATGATGATAACTTGATATATAGCTGTGTGTACCTATAGTACAGCCATATTATGCCAGTTATTTGTAAAAGGTGACCTGCCTGAGAGTGGCGACCGCGTACTGGAAGACGGAGCGTTGGAAGGCCTCCCACAAGATGGACCGATGACCTGGTGAAGGCCGCAGGAATACGTTGGATGCGAGAAGCACAGAATAGGTCGAAGTGGCGGTGCTTGGGGGAGGCCTATGTCCAGCAGTGGACGTCTTTCGGCTGAAATGATGATGATGATGATGACCTGCCTATGGCCATCAAACGGGCTCAAATACAGGCTCCAGGCTGCTACTGAAAAAAAAAAGCATCAGATAGAAAAACCCAAAATTACTTTCTCGTTCTGTGTACCCACCCCAGGACCTCATGCTTAGCAGAAGCGCTTACGACCAGTACACCAAGTTCTAAAGGTAAACATGGTTTTTAATGTCAATGAGCTAGAGAAATATTATTTTTGTAGTTTTTCGAACGAAGTTCCTTATCGCGCCTTGTGAAAGGGGGCTAGACGGAAAAAATTCTCACGAAAAGTTGTAACGACACTTTTTAACCGACTTCAAAAAAAGGACGAGGTTTCTCAATTCGACCGTATATATTTTGTTGTTTGTATGTTGTTGTTGTTTTTTTTGTTGTGAGTAGAGAGAGAGAGAGGGAGAGAGAGAGGGAGAGAGAGAGAGACAAAGAGAGAGAGAGAGAATATTTTATTGAGTGTATATAGGTTTTTTGTACATAATAAATAACAAAAAAAATTATAACAATTATGAATCCTGGAAAGGAACTTCGTTCCATCCGGGTGTCCCTTGACACCTCTAAAGTTTTTGGTAAGATTATTTAGGAACTTTATCATAAGTCAATAAATCAAAGGAAACTTTTTTTTTGTAACCCATCTACATTGTGGTCGGCTTACAGTATACCGGGTGCATCTGAATACCAGTATGTATATGGATCGTCGTATAAAGAAAAAATTATATAAAATTAATAATACCAAACCCTGTTGAATAATTTGTCTTAATATTTTAATGTATAATATAATTATAAGTATAACTAATAAGATTGCCTAGATAAATAATTTACGTATAGTCTCGTTTAATTAATAGTTGACAGAAGTAATTACTCTCTCAACCAAAATCAACCGATGTAGTTTTAATGAGGCTAGGTAAATAAATTACCAATCACGTTATGTTTACCAAAACAATCCGCCAAAATTAATATGAGGGTAATTGTTCGATATTTTCCAATTATTAATTAAGTAAACAAAGCCATATAAAGTTTGAATGATAATAAATTCTGCTAACGACCACAATATACACAGGAATTTGTAGAGAAGACCTAAATTATGATAATAAACATAATGTCAAAGTTTCTGTAATAAGAATTATCTAAGAGTTAGCTACGAAGATATTATAAAGGTTTGACAAGGATGTCAGTCAGTATAGAAACTGCATATTTACATATGCTGAAGTTCTAAGCAAGACTAGATTCAATAATAATCATAAGGTCATCAGGTATATATAAACCTAATATTGTATGTGAGGATAATGACCAACAATTAGCCAGAATCTCTCTCAAGAAGCAATTAGGATAGGCAAAGACGATGACAAAGAAATTTGAAATTTTATGGCAACATATTTAGCATTCCTGATTCCATATATTTACGACCCTTTTTTTTGGGTGGGAAATCATCAAATGACTTCTCCCGCTTTGGGCGTAGCGGGAGGGCATGTCAGACTTTTACTAACTAAAACCCACCCGTGTTTCTTCAGCTGCCCATGTGCCAGGGTCACGGTGTCTCTGTCGAACAATCTCGCAACCCTGGCAGTATTTACGCACCTTCGTCATCATTGCCTAACTTTTGCACAACTAATTTGGGGTTGGCTTTAAGTGTAACCGAATGCAGTTGGATACAGTATTTTATACGACTCATATCCGACTGCATATCCTCCACAACCTAGTTACTGAGTAACACGATACTCTTTGGTAAGATTGGCGATCACTGGACTCAGATTTTAGGGCTTCTGATGCCCGTAACGACGAATGCCAGCCGGGACCTACGGCTTAACGTGCATACAAGGCACGGACGGGTCTGGGTATATAAAGATAGTCACCCACGGACCAACCGCGGCTAGCGTCGATTAACCTGATAGATCGACCCGTTCGGCTGTACCTACTTATTTTTCCACGCGCAGTTTGGCATCACCGTTCTATCTTAGACCAATTTTTTTGAAGTCGACGCAGCATGTCTTTCCCTTATTGAACGTCAACAGTTACATGAAAATAGAATTGATTATAGTCGCCCCTACCCAAAAGGTAGACTAGTATGGAAAAGAATGGGCAAGAAACTCCACCGTTAGGCTCTAGACAGACGGACCGCATTTCAACTGCAATCCAACCGCAAATTGCAGTTCAACTGCAGTTTGAATGCAGTTGACACGACTGCAATAGAACTGCAAACCAACCGTGCAGTTCGATTGCAGTCGGTGTGCAGTTCACACGATTGCACGCCGACTGCAATCGGACTGCACGAATAAACTTAGCGTGTAACAAACGTGCAGTCCGATTGCAGTCGGCGTGCAATCGTGTGAACTGCACACCGACTGCAATCGAACTGCACCGTTGGTTTGCAGCTCTATTGCAGTCGTGTCAACTGCATTCAAACTGCACGTGAACTGCAATTTGCGGTTGGATTGCAGTTGAAATGCAGTCCGTCTGTCTAGAGCCTTACTCATAATATCCATCATAGTGGTATTTATTTATTTATTTTATTATTTATGTACACGCAGTAAAAAAAAAACAGAGTGATAAGGCTTATTAATACAATTGAGTACAAAGGTACTGCTTATTTCTTAAGAAATTTCTTCCAGCAGACCTGCGAAAGGAGAAATGAAAAAGAAATGTAGACAATAGTGTGTGAAAACAAGAAGAGAAGATATGAATATGTGAAGTCTTAAACTAAAATATACTTATACATATACAATGCAAGAAATTAACATATACTTAAATAAATACATAAAGCTAAAATATAAAAATAAACGTAAGTATATACATAAATACACACAATTATGAGTAAAGGTAATGCTCTTTTACTCGACATTTGAAAAGTATCTTCCTTTTTAGCCGTCTAATCTTTCAGTCTATCTTTAGTAGAACTGAACAATCTATTCATCGTTTTTAGGGTTCCGTTGCCAAATGGCAAAAAACGGAACCCTTATAGATTCGCCATGTCTGTCTGTCTGTCTGTCTGTCTGTCTGTCCGAGTATGTCACAGCCACTTTTCTCCGAAACTATAAGAGCTGTGCTATTGAAACTTGGTAAGTGGATGTATTCAGTGAACCGCATTAAGATTTTCACACAAAAATAGAAAAAAAGCAATAATATTTGGGGTTCCCCATACATAGAATTGAAACTCAAAAAAATTTTTTTCATCAAACCCATACGTGTGGGGTATCTATGGATAGGTCTTCAAAAATGATATTGAGGTTTCTAATATCATTTTTTTTTAAACAATAATATTTGGGGTTCCCCATACATAGAACTGAAACACAAAAAAAAAAATTAATCAAACCCTTACGTGTGGGGTATCTATGGATAGGTCTTTAAAAATGAAATTGAGGTTTCTAATATCATTTTGTTCTAAACTGAATAGTTTGCGCGAGAGACACTTCCAAAGTGGTAAAATGTGTGTCCCCCCCCCGTAACTTCTAAAATAAGGGAATGATAAAACTAAAAAAAATATATGATGTACATTACCATGAAAACTACCAACGAAAATTGGTTTGAACGAGATCTAGTAAGTAGTTTTTTTTTAATACGTCATAAATCGTAAACCACAATTTACCTTTCATTCAGTCAACTCAAATATAAAAATTAAAAAAAAAACATTTAATTTCATAAACGATGATGACGAATGATGATGATGATGACCTGCAGGTTTGTACGGAACCCTCGGTGCGCGAGTCCGACTCGCACTTGGCCGGTTTTTCGTCTTTTTCTATTTCTATAACAATTCACATATATGCTTATAACATTCCGTTGGATATCAACAACAAAATCGCTATCTCTTCTTACGTGCATTCTACCTTCGTAAGATCGCTAGATTATTCGATGGAATGTACATAAAATTATGTAGCTACCTACCTCCCCCCTCCTAGAGGGTAAGGTGGGATTAAGTTTCAACTGTTTATTTTTCTTTCTTCTTTAATATCGTGAACTCTACGCCCGATATCATAATCTTATAATGCGCGCTTGAAAAATCGCTTTATTCCACCCAAGAAAACAATACCTGAGTTTGAATTTTTCATATTGCTTCCATAAGTTTTATTTAGGAATAGAGTTTTATAATGTTGGGACGGTTTATTATGGTAGGGTTTTGTAAGAAATGTGGAAGATAGAAACGGTCATATTCCAGCAATGTTGTGATACGAATGGTGACCCATTATTATAGGTATCTAGGTTATTATGTCTATGATCTTTGTCCGATATGTCATAACAATTTGGACTGTACCCTTCTTTGGATGATCGATTGACAATGTAACATATAATCACTACAAGTATTTTTTGTCCCACGCAACTTTAAAGTAATCACTATGAGCGTTAGAATTTTACCCTTTAATTATTTTCTTTGATAAGACAACTGTAATTCTAACAATAATAACTACTGATTGTTTCTGATTTAACGTTAATTGCTTAATTTTTTTTTTAAATTGAAATGCCTAATATTAAAAAGTTTAACAGGTCTCCTTATTACAAAGATCAGTTTTTATAAATGTAAGTCTCTTGATTGCCATAAATAGATTCGTTTATTCACTAAGTTAATTGTCAATTAAGACTTCTTTTATATTACTTTGATTAGACATTCTTTGAAAAGTTTGTTTCAAAAGCTTTTATTTCTTTTGAAGTTTTTTTTTTTGGGCACTCGTGTCTTTTTAATAATGGTCTTAAAACAATTTAGAAAATAATAAGTAAAATTATTTAATTAAATAATTTAAAAAATATTTTTGTTTTGATACAGGCAAATGACAGTAATCCGTACAACATACAATGGTTTTAAAATTTACTGTTTAATTATGAAGAATATTTAAAAACCATGCAAGTACATGGTCGATTAAAATATATTATTTAAAATCAAAATAGTTCCAATTCATACAACCGTCGACACACTACAACTTAAATCTATTCAATTAGAAACAGCGTATCTAATGATCCCAGATTAGGCTTCTCATACAATGAGATACTAATTTCCAAGCACGTATAAATATTTCTCGTGAATGCTCATTTAAGTACCGTTCGACCGTCTAACAGTAGCTTAACGTGATTCTGTTTCCAGTTAATTTCTACTCGAACAAAGTCTTATAGATTCTCGAAATTGAAACGTAATCGTTATATTTACTGTTTTATGCTATTTCATTCAACTGAAAAATATGAACAGTTGTGATTTGAATTTACGGATAAATCTTGATACTCAATTCGCCTTCACTTGCACATCATTTAGTAATTTATTTATGAACAGTAAATTGTGTCTGAATTTACACAACATAAATTAAACTACACACAAAACAAGAACAAACCAATTTGGTATTATAAAAGTACATAAGTCAAATAATAATTCTAAATTTGACCGTAATCAGACAGAAACTACAAATCTTTAAAAGCATACATACATTTTTCAATAGGAATTGTTTCAGCTGGTTTTAAGAGAACTAGTGTGAACCGTGTTTTCAGCTTTAAAGACAACCTGTGAAAGAACACACGAATTGATTCAGATGGCCCAACTGATCAACCATTTTTTTTTTTTGGGTGGGAAATCATCAAATGAGTTCTCCTCTGCTCTGGGCGGAGCGGGAGGGCGTATCAGACTTTTACTGACTAAAACCCACCCGTGTTCCTTCAGTTGCCCATGTGCCAGGGTCAAGGTGTCTCTTACGAACGATCTCGCGACCCTGGCAGGAACTGATAAACCATTAAGTTATTTCCTATGTGTGCCTTCCCTTACCTCTCGTTCTTGTATCGATTCAAATTGATGAATATCTTAGCCTTATTTATTAAAAATTAAAATGTTTTTATTTATGCATCAATTTACATATTTGCTCGTAAACCCAGTTCTCTGACCTTGCAACGACATAATAGAGTCAAAGGAGTTGGTATATTCGAGTGGATTGTATTGTAGTGATAATGAAACTGGACAATTTATAAATATCTGGACTGTAAGCTTTAATAATTTATTTTCGAAATCAATCAAATTCACAATTGCCGGAAATAGAACCTCGTATTTTTTTATTATTTTTTTTATTGGTTCGAAATGCCACTTCTCTTAGAACGCCCACTGATCAAGAACATCTGTTAAAGAATTGATAATAAAGGCACTAACAGACGCGCCTGCTTTCATCCGCCATGTACAAAATTGGATTGTTACGAATTCCAGAAGCCAATAGAGGAAATTAAATAATCAAAGTAACGCCTTCTATCCTGTCGGATATTACTTATTACCGCTACACCGCTTTACAGCGATGAACGCTTTATTACAGTTTCTCATGGTACGGTAGAATTTTTATTTATACTTAAAGCACTTTTACCGCTTTAATGAAATTTTTATTCATCACCTGCTGGATTTTTGCATATACAGTAGCGATATTGTAGCGTTAATATTTTGTTACATATTTGCGATGATTTAAAGGAAATTTTGAATTACAAATTCAGAAGGCAATGTGATATTTATTTTATTAGTGCATGTGTCATAATAAATCTGTAATGTTCCCACCGCTCAGTGTATAATGTTCCCACCGCTGGGATACAGACCTCTTCTCTTCGAGAGGGAGTGGGCCTACCACGTTCTACCACCCGCACCCAGTGTGGCCCTGTAGAGGTCGCATATTACTTTGTTATGTAGTTTAGTCACTCAGAAAAATATAGCCAAAATAATAACGTTATGATCTTGGGACCCCCCACTTGCGCAATACACTAACAGTAGAAATAGCTATTATTTTAACAGTTCTAAAACATTCATTGCGTTCTTTACACTCTTGAGCAGACAAATTTTTCGAACATATGAAGCAATGGTTTAGCATCCTTCGAAACGATTTGGATATTTATTAATAGTGTGTAATACAATTACGAAGCTCGAATTACTCTTGATAACTAAATCTCTACTCAGTCTTAAAGTGAAATAAATCTCGAAGTTTATACAGAAAAGGCGCTAGCGAAAACAAGCGTCCAATTGTCGATCGAGGAAATGAGATGATCCCAAGTGACAGCGTGCCGTCGGATATCACTCATTGCCGACCCGTTTCGTGTGAACTGGCACTAACACGGACTGCGTTCGGAATTGGGTTAGTATAGCGTCCCATCTGCCCAAATTATGCGCCAGAAGGTACCTATTTATGCCTGCAATACTGTTTAACCGGATTTAAAACTCGAGGGATTTAATCGTTAGTATGTTTCTTTTTTAACCGACTTCAAAAAAGGAGGAGGTTATCAATTCGACTGTACTTTTTTAAAAATGTTTGTTGCCTCATAACTTTTGACTGGATGAACCGATTTTGATGATTCTTTTTTATTTGAAAGCTGGTGCTTCCAGAATGGTCCCATTTTAATTTGGTTCCATTCGGACAGTGGGATCTATGTGAAAACCATATAAGTCTTAAATTTGCATTAAGTACATATTTTCGCGACAAATGAATGAATAACACGATAAGATTAGTGCGGGGTACCTACCATAACTGAAAACTTAAAAATAAAAACTTTTTACAAAAAAATAACAACAGACTTCCTTAAAAAAACACTACAAAGTCAAAAATAACTATAATTTCGGAATTCGGTGTCTTAGGATCCAATTCCATTCCATTTCTTTGGATCTTATTTAAGGTTTTTTTGCCACCGACTTCCGAAATTAAAGTTATTTTTGACTATTACCTCAGAATTCAGTAATTTATAATTGTCGAATAGTCCCACATAAATTTGGTCAAGTTTTTACGAGGAGTATATTGATGATGTTCTAATAATCACAGCTAAAAAGTGAAAACTAAAATAAAACTGCTAATTGAAAAATAACTATAATTTCAGAAGTCGGTAGCAAAAAAACCAAAAATACACAAACAATGACCTCGTCTTCCTTACGCAGTAATATCTTCATTGATGATAACATCAAGTTGCTACGCCTAATCATGAATATTTAAAGGACACCATTCTTTGCGATGTAAACAGTAAACATTTGAACATATTAGTGTGTCTATTTCTTATGATTATTATATTTATTTAAAAAAAAAACTTGTATAAATGACTATATTAACTACTGACGATTGTCATATATCTAAAATAAATTTATTGAATTGAATTGCATTTACTTACATTCCATAATTAGGTACATAAAATGTAGGCCAATTCTGTCATATTTGAAAATAATAAAAATTAATATTTATATAGTTAGCTGACTGTTGACAGTAGATAGTAAACCAACGGGATTTCTGTTTGTTTACAATCTAGGCACTGTGACATTACTTGGGTGACATCTGTTGGTCAGGAATAATCTGTAAGGAAGCATCAGTCGGTATATCATTATCATGCCATAGGGTAGTATATACCTCCAGGAATGCAGGCGGTCACTAATTCACTAACAACGAAAAAGTTCGCAACCAATCGGATGTTTCCTGTGAAGACTACGGTTGTTGATCTCAGCACTAGCTGCTTCGTAAACGAACAACCTCGTCAATCCTGACTCTCTTCATATTTTGGCTACTGAGATTAAAACTACAAACTTAGTAGTTAAGTGAAGTTTAAGTTAAGGACTTTATATTATTAATCATTGGTTTTAAAAATAATTTCGATAGGAAAATAGGAAAGATATCCAATTGTATAGGTTTCTAGATTAATATCGCGATTACGATGCCCGGTTGTGTAATTAGATAAACACTAACGCTAATTAGTACTTGCGATAACCGTCATGTGCCATTTACCTAATTTGATATGTTTCTATTCAGAACAACAATAGAATTTTACTATTAGTATAATGAATAAAATATTATCTGTGTAACTAAAGTTATTAATATAATTAACGCTATGTTCACTTCATCGCCACTCACTTCGCTCACTTCAGCAGAAAGACATCCACTGCTGAACATAGGTCTCCCTAAAGCATTTTGGGGG
This sequence comes from Aporophyla nigra, assembly GCA_947507805.1. Lineage (NCBI taxonomy): Eukaryota > Metazoa > Arthropoda > Insecta > Lepidoptera > Noctuidae > Aporophyla > Aporophyla nigra. Next base: position 22,871,095 of record OX382297.1, on the reverse strand, counting down.
GGTCTGCCATAATCGCCTCTCTTGGCAAGCGGATAGATGAACGATAACGATACGATTAAATGAATAGTGAACGCTGCTGCTCATTCTCTAGTAAGTTTATAGTCGCCTTCTACGATACCCACGTGAAGAAATGGGATGGTGCTATTCTTTACGTCCGGCACCATAAGGTCTAGGATCTATAAAATTAATTATTTTAGCTGGAAAATAAAAAACTTCAATATTTCTTTAGGCATTCTCTAAGCACTTCCTAGCCTAAAGTATACAATCAAATCAAAATCAAGTCATTTATTCAAATTAGGCTGAGGATCAGCACTTTTTACACGTCAAAATTACAAAAGACAGTCCCTCAAAACGCCCACCAAACTCGAGTCAACGAAGTGGCGCAACAAACTCCCCAGCAGCACAGCTGTCTGTCCAGTTAGAAGAACTGTATAGTTCCACCTAGTTCAGGAAAGTAAGCAACTGTGCTCTAATTTTTTTGTCAAGTTTTAACTTATTGTAAATGAGCCCCTTGTTTACAAACAAAACATGTCCAGCAGTGGACATCTTGAAAGGCTGAAATGATGCTAGTTATGGTGATGTTCATCTCGAACCCTATGGTTGTGGAGGTAAGATAGGCAGTCGGTTGATGGTGGGTTACTTACAGGCTGTATTCTGTTAATAACATTTGATGGAAACTAATTAACTATTCATTAATATATCTACCTTTTTGCCAAGTAACCAAATAGTATAAGTTTTTAAATAATATAAGTTTTATTTAGGAACAAAAACACATTGACATAAATTACAATAGAAACGATGATAGCTACAAAAGTTATAAACTGTGTCGCAGCTATCAACGCCCGTCTAAACATATGAAACTCATTGTTCCAGACACATGACATTGGCTACAGTTTGGCTCAGAATTCGCATTTAAGTAAAAAAAAGAAAAATTTAAAAAATATACAAAAGAAAAACTAAATGTGTATATTTTGAATAGTGGTGTAATGTGGAGTGGAACAGTGAATGAGGGTATGTGTGAGTAGGTGTGTGAGTGTAGGTGTGTAAGTTTGTGTGAAATAACGCCATCTACGTATGTAAAAAGCTGATTCCCAAAAACACAATCATGTAAATAAGAAAGTACACAGGTGTCACCAACCTAATTTATCTCCAATCCCTTATCAGTCATTCAGATTGGATATTTGTCTTTGATTTCCATCTCCAGCGACAAATATTCCACATAACACGTATATCGATACGTTATCCAATCATTGATCCAGATGGCTCAGTTATGTCGTCAGCTATTCCCGTGACGTGATGATAAATAGGTAAGTACAGAAGGCCGGTTCCATACAAATCTTTAAAACAAGCGCACACAGATCGCGAACGGAGATCACAGACAAATGACAGTCGCGAATGCGCTCGCGTTCGCTGTACGTACCAATTTTTTTTTTTGTGGGTGGAAAGTCACCAACTGACGTCTCCCGCTCTGGGTGGAGCGGGAGGGCATGTCAGACTTTTATTGACTAAAACCCACCCGTGTTCCTTCAGTTGCCCATATGCCAGGGCCACGGTAACTCTTTCGAACAAATCTCGCGACCCGCGGAGACTGACTTGCAACGTTTGTTTGTAAAGTCGAATCGAGTTTTTGTAACACGTTACAGTATGTAGTCAATGCAGCGAACCGCCTGATGCGAGCATAGAGCGCACATGTTTACAAACAATTCAGTGCTAGTTGACGCGTCGTCGCAAGCACAACATATCGTATCCTACGGTTCACTCTCTTTTCCAAAATAAAAGTATACTTTTCCAAAGTAAATACACACAACCCCTACGTCCGCAATTCTGAATGAAAACGGAGTACGCTTGAGTCAGCGTATATCGCCTTTTTGTAACAAATAATGGAGCGCGCTTGAGTCTTGTGCTCGATGCGAGCGTTTGCCGCGTCTTGTGTATCGCCCTTTTATAACAAAGTTCGCTTCAAGTGATATATAACAAACATACATTACAAGTCAGTCCCCTTCTTAATGCAATAGGCGACTGTAACGCTTGCCTGCCGCGTCTTAATAGAAATTAATCGTAGCGAGAAGACGTGAACTCTGGAAAGCGCCCCCTGACGGCGCGACACCGCGTTCCAGTTCATCGAACAAATACTGACAGCGACGATCGTAAAATTTCGCCTAACGCCTAATTTCTATCTCAAGAAACGACGTGCGCTTTACTTGTGGTTACCAAGCGTAAAAAACGCTGTGAATGTGTGTGTAAGCTCTCGGTACTGTTCAAGACAAATAACGAAGTCGAGTGACTTATGTGTTGACACTAGTCGTCTTCACACACACATAACGGTGTGTTTGTACACTTGGTTATCACAAGTAAAGCATGCGACGCTAGGTGAGATAGAAATACTTTATTAGGACGCGCCTGTAACTTAATTTCTTTGCATGAGTCTCCTCGCTCCGCAGCAGTGGTATTCTCGTGGTGACCGGGACTAGCAATGTGTTGGCGTAGATTTGAACTCAGTCGGTTTATTTTCCGTTATTATTTGCACCACCACTGCTCTCAATATGGCAAAGGAAAACATCATGTCCTGAATCTAAAAACGAAGACGTAACTTCTACCAAACTCGCACTGAGCGCCCGTGGTGACGCCATTTGCTTAGACGCGTGTCGCATAACCGACACGCTCGCTCGTGGTGAAAAGTCAAAGGTTTCTATGTGTGCATGCATATTCACTTTTTGTGTGGAGCCAACCTTCTTAACATATCTATTTTGTGTTGCCATTATGTGATTGTGTGTATTGGCACTAACACTGATTGCTATCGTCTGTGTCGTCATGCGTATTGTTTCGGCAATTTGATGACATTGTTACTGTTCCAATTGTTTGTGGGATCCTAATCAATACGCCTTCATTTACTTAGAAGAAGATGATCGGTGAACATTAAGTTCCCTTCAAAATCGTTGAGCTGAATGGTGTTGATCCACACGTCGTGATCGAGAGAGAACAGGTGCCGTCAGTTTGAACTGGTCATTTCAATTTCTGAATTGTTATTTTATTTTTTGTTTTAATTACGGACGCTCATAATGTGCACGTCTTTGTACATCGTTCTCTGATTGATAATTTCAGCACAAATGATGTAACCAATATAATCGCATCAGGCTAGCGTTCCTATTAAGGTTAGGCACAGATGTAAAGCACTTTCACATGTCGCTAGTTATGTTTAAGTTATATGTAATAGAGACCAAGCCTGTTGCCATTCACCGAGCTCAAATTGAGACTCCACATTCCTACTAAAAACTTAAGGGGAAAACCCGACAACAGTTTATCGGCGAACTCAGGAACGCACTCTAAGCAGTGTCACTTTTGACTTCTAGATCAACGATCAAACTCAAACACAAAGCATTGATTTAAAATAAATCAATTACAGGCAATTTTGTATTGTCAAGTGGCGGTGAGTCGGAAAAATAGAGCTAGTTACCCGTTCCGCAGCGTAGGTACCTATGGAGAAGAACGCGCAAGATAATCCATGGACATTCTTTTGATTTATTCCATTCTAATACCAAAAACTAATACCACTGGTATTTGTTTCAACTCATATTTTTTTTCTATTCCGAACCGATACCATTGTTTAAACTAATACCAAAACAAGTTCAAAGATATAAGGTACAGTCAGTAAAAATGCTTTGTATGTAAATATAAGACCTTTAATTGAAAAAAAAAAACAGATAACTCCAAAAAAATCAAATTTTGTTAGCAAACGTCTTGTTCAATGATAAAATATCACTTAAATAATCAACTTTAATATAATTTTAGTTCCTCTCTAGACCAGTATAATATTTTTTTTTGCAAAAACATCTGTAAAGATCCACTGCACTCTTTAACATTCACACATCTCCAATGGGTCCATCCATTTTTATTTTCCCTTTTTTTTGTGTACTGGTAACCAGCTCTCATTAAAACCAAGCCACCATTTCTTGTTATGAAAGTCAAGCTTCCTGTTTTTCCCGAAGATGTTGAGGGCTGATTATCAGCTTCCTCAGACATATCTAAAAAAAATTATATATTGTATGTAACTTTTACATTTGATTGGATTATGATAAAAAAATCAAATAATAGGTATTTTAAATAACACTAATTTTAATAAAGAGAAGTAAATTATACAAAAGAACAAATTAATATACTCACTTAATAAATAAAAATCACTGTCACTCTGATACCAATACGCCACCGCCACCGCACGGAAATGTACTGAGGAATTTATGTAGATAAAATTTCTCTCCGAGTCAAAGCACAACATTCCAGTCACACTTGACTCTAATTGGTTGTTTCGAATTTTGGAACAATAGAGCAAACTCACCCTTTCTCGCAGGTAAAAAAAATAGCAAGATGATTCACTAAAACTACTCTTACCTATGCTAACCTTTGTAAAAATATTGGAGTGAAGTGAATTTGGAAAGTTTTAAGCATTATATTACGATTACATAAAAATATTGAAAAACAAATTTACTTTGATTAGGTTTGACTGTGCTGACTGTACCAAATTCAAGTTGTTGGTATTCGTTCGTACATTAAATTAAATTATTTAAAAAGTGGTATCCGTTCGGAATAGAAAAAAAATATGAGTTGAAACAAATACCAGTGGTATTAGTTTTTGGTATTAGAATGGAATAAATCATTCTTTTCAATCAATAATTTTGTTATAAAAAGTTGGTTACATCATTTGTTGGAACAATGTAAAAATACGTGCACTTTAAAAGCGTCCGCATTTAAACAAAAATAAAGCAACAATTCAGAAATTAAAATAAGTCGTGGCAGCTGAGACATGACCAGTCCCTACAGATTGCATAACATTCACCTACTCCTACATACTACATTTTCAACAGTGAATTCTTTTCAACGCCATAAGCAATACAGTACAAACCATCTTTCTTCTGGAACTCACATCTGTGTTGCCCACTTTTGAACTTTACAGAAGTAAATTTAGCTCAAGAGAGCTCCGCAAACATTCCATATTGAACTACGCTTCCCGGAGCTAGTTTTTAGATCAATCATTGTTACTAGAAGTTCAGTCGGATGGAGACTGAATTTTCATATCCCAGAAATGTATAGCTGGGAAAGATCTTCAAAATTCGATTCCAGTAGAGTGTATTTGAATGGTTACTGTTTCACTCTATTGAAGTGTTGCTTGCTGACTTGTGGAAAATACAAAAGGATTTTTTGTTATCGTTATATATATAATTCTACTGTACGTGAACTCCTCCTAAACGGCTGGACCGATTTGAATGATTTTTTTTGTATGCGTTTGGGTGGCACCCTGGATGGTTTAGATTCACAAATCAGCCCAACAGATGGCGCTGCTATCGAGTTCTAGGAAACAGGACAACATCTGTACGGTCAGCTAGTGGTCATCTATATATGTATATATAAAAATGAATCCCTATTTCCCTTAGTCACGCCATCACGCGTGAACGGCTGCACCGATTTCACTTTTTTTGTTGTTGTTATGTTTGTAATTGTCAGGAGAACGTTCTTATGAAAGAAAAAAATTAAAAAATTGCGCGGAAAATTAGAAAATTTAAGAAAATTTATTTAAGAATACTTAACAACCATATAATAGGACAATGTAAACTTTTTAAATGTAACATTATGACATTTGACATAGAATTGACAGAATGCGTGCTCAAATATCATCAAAGAGACAGGACAACGTCTGTCGGGTCAGCTAGTAAAAATAATAAAAGTGGTGGGTCATCGGAAACGGCCCCCACTTACGAGTTGAAAATCGTTTCGATCCCAGGCAGGTGCTTTAATTTGTTTAAATAATTTCGACACCACTGCTCTGATAACGGTGAGGGAAAACATCTTGAGGAAACCGGCATGTCCTAGAACCACAAATTCGAAGAGATTTGACATCTATAAGCTTGACCTGGGCCCGCGTGGTGGATTATGTTCCACTCCCCCTCAATGAGAAAAAGCCGGTATCTATACAATGAGAAGGAAAGAAATATTATAGTTTGATTAGTTAGTGTGCTATAAATATTATTGCTATATTAATTACTTTGCATACTTTCCTAACCCCCCCCCCCTTTCCCCCTTTCCTATGTTCTCAGAAGGTGTAACGATATTTTTCACGATTTTGATTTTGACATATTTTCAGGCAGCATCGCTAAATTTAAAAGAGCTGTGCTCAATAATATGCAATTTTTGTAATTTTGCTCATTATATTTGTAACGTAATGTAATTTTTGCTCAGTTTTGTTTTTTTTTCTCTCTATTCTATTTTGTGTTCTTTTTAAATTGTCCTTTTAGTTATTTACTTAATTCAATCTTATTTAATTTAATTCATTTTTTTAATTTAATTCAATATATTTATTTTAATTCAATTCAATCTTATTTAATTTAATTCATTCTATAAAATGTTGTTGATGTTAGTTTTGGTTACTTTGTTATTTTGTTATCCATCTTTGTATTAATTAATTATTGTTTAGTGAGATTTTAATAAAATGCTGTGCTCACCTATAATTTAGATGCATGCAATGCTATTACATTTGAAAATGATATGTACTGTGAATGTCTTTGTGTGTATTTAGTTGGTTTGCCTAAATAAATAAATAGAGTAGAATCAAAGCTGCGGGGGAGTTTGTTGTACTGTTTTATTTTCCCAGTTAAAGCGCTTGAAAGTGGGCGGGCGTTTAATATAATTTTGACGTTCAAAAAGTGATGACTCTCAGCCTAATTTGTACAGTACTTATTGACTTTTAACTCTTTAAATACCGTACTTACAGACACAATTAAAACCATTGTGTCTCGTGTAGATCTATGTTCACGGTATACGAAGAGTTAATCAACTTCAAAAAGGAGAACGTATGTCCCGCGACATCTTCGGCACCCTAATTCTATCAACCACTATCTGATACTATCAACCACTATCTGAGTCATTTCTAAGACTAGTGCTAATCCATTGTCTCGTGTGTTCGAAGCATTTGTCTTCTCAAAAACGTAAATAACGCAATGAATGTCTGTGAACTGTCAATATGAAAGGCAATCCCATTGTTTGTGTTACGCAAGTTCAATACGACTTTTTCGTAATGATTTCAAAAACTATTTTATGGATGAGCTGTTCCTACGTAATCTATACATCTATACATACAAATAAATAAAATTGGAGTGTCTGTTTTTAATATTCAGATAACCACTTTTTACTAAGTGTATGTGGATGTAAACACGATACATATACCAAAACAATTTTTTTTACAATTTTTAACTGTCTGTCGGTTTGTTTGTTCCGGCTAATCTCTGAAATGGCTGGACCGATTTTGACGGTACTTTCACTGACAGATAGCTGATGTAACAAGGAGTAACTTAGGCTACTTTTATTTTAGAAAAAATAAACAATAGTTTAAAAAAACTAAAAACACGCTGAATTTTGAGACGTATGTCAGCGTAGTTTTCAAAGACAGTTTTTATGAAAAACTTTTTGTTAAATACCACGCGGATGAAGTCGCGGGTAACAGCTATTACCTATAATATAACCTGAATTAACACATCTTACCGTGGTAGTACGTCCTCCTGCGTTAATTTCCGACATCCACGCGGGCGAAGCCGCGGGCAAAAGCTAGTATAATAATATAATAATGGTATCTTGGGAGAACCAACATAACGTTATCTGATCCCAAACTAGGCAGAACCTATACTATGGCAACCAGACAACTGATAAACATACTTATATATTTCTAAATACATACATAATATATATAAATTACACACAGACACAGAACAAATGATTGTGCTCATCACACAAAGATTTGTCCTGGGTGGGAATCGAACCCACAACCTCAGTCTTAGCAGTCAGGGTCACTAACCACTAGACTAACAGGCCAGTCATAGTCAATAGTTGTTCCATATAATTTTTCTTTGAATTTCCTTGACGTATTTAATCGGCTTTGTGTATCTTGATGATGTTCTAATCCATCCTATAACTGTTTTTACACGCTTTATATTAGCTTCACTTGTATGTTTGTTTGTAACCGACTCCTTATAGCGCGATTTTAACCCACTTTAAACGACCAGATTTCATTCAAACTTTGCACACCTGTCAAGGACCGATGACAATGCAATAATTTATAAATGTGTGCCATTATCCTTGCCAAGGTTACCAGGACAGCAAAAAAACTGTCTTCGAAAACTACGCTGACATACGTCACACTAATTTGTGCCCTTATCCTTGCCAGGGTTACCAGGACAGCAAAAAACTGTCTTCGAAAACTACGCTGATATACGTCACAAACTACGCTGACATACGTCTCAAAATTCGAAACTATTTACAATATTACCTGGTTTTTTTTCTACTCTGTTAGAGAGAGGTAAAGTTTGTGAGTTGGTTTGTAGAAAGTAATCTTTGGACACGTCGCATTTGAAAAAATCTTTTTGAATTCGATAGCCCAACTTATGAGGAAGATTATGGTCTATTTAACAGCACGTTGCGTTCTTAGGAGCTGAGCTGAATGAAAAAAACTCCAAAAAAACGTTTAGTGTAAACGAAGTAATAGCACAAATTTCAAACCTAGTTTTTATATTAAAAGGTTTGTTTGATTATCTGCTACCAGTACCTAAAACTATCCGTTATTAACCTCTCGAGTGTCGGCGGGAACACCCGCATTCCCACGAATAAAAGTACCGTTGGATGTCGGTGGGACGTCAGGGCGTCCCGCCAGTGACATGGTCTATGGTTATTTTTTTACTACTTCAATTTATTTTAACCAATAGGAGTGTTTGATATCAATATATTCTGTATTCTATGCTCTCGAATACTAAATTATGATTGGCTATCGTGTTCATAGAAAAAGTGTGAGTATTGGTCGTTGGAAACAAATGGCGACGCATTTGTGATCAAGTGTTTGTAAACAAGATGTTTAGAGATGATTTTTCGTAAGTAAATTACAAGTATTATACATCAAATTTAACAGAACGGTGTATAGATTATTTTGATGATTTTACTGAACTTTTATCTCTTGTTACATAGTGTAAAATATTTGAAACAAAGTGTTCGCGAAAGTGACAAACAATTTTGGATTAAAAATTGCGCTGTAAAGAATGATACGCGATTTTTTCAACATAAATCAACATCAAAATAATAATACAACTATTCATAATTTATTTTGAAACGTCATTAGGTCTAAAAGTCTGTTAATTTGTTTTAAATAAATTGTTAAATTGTATTTACAGCTGGAGTACCATAGTGTGTTAAGCTGTATTTAATTAAATAGTTTTGTTTACAAATGCGTATGGTTCAAAGTTTTGAATGTTTTAAGATGATAAGTGTATATGCTTGGTGTATAACTAAAAATAATGTGATTTAGAGCAAGTTTTACATGATTTCTGAATCGTCAAAGTTTGTGTATTGAAGAATTTTTTACCGTTGGTGAAATTAAATGCTATAAAATGCAGTAAAAAGGGTATGTATTTGAGATTACTTAAATTTAATGGTTGGACAATATTTCTAGGATACTAAAAATGTATAAATCACAAAAAACAGACGAAAATTATAGGTTATCTAAGCAAAATAGTAAAAGAAGTCAGGTGACTTGAGTTCAACAGGTCAAGGCGTCGACACTCAACGGTATCGATGCATTTTGCCGCGCGACACCCGAGAGGTTAATAAATCCGCATTGTAGTCTAGGCAAAAGATATAAATATAATAGTAATATTTCAACAATAACGTATCTCAGAATCAATTTACGACTACATGTCCATTATTCCCATTTGTTCGATACAAAAATATCAGCAACGAAATACAGGCATCTCTGTTTATGACGTGCCCATTGCTCACAATAAGAGAACCACATAAATTAGGCTCGAATAAACACTACACTTATTCCGAACGAGCCTCCCGCGACTTATTACCCTAGTCCTGAGAACCCGACCGAAAATCACCGTTAGCGATACAACATAGAGGTCAAAATCCCATGAAAAGGGTAGAGAGTAATCCCAATTGACTAATCTGGAAACACTCTGTCCGCCTTTCGCAGATGTCGATCGATTAATCTTGGCATCGGAATTATTCGGGCTGTTGACTGGTTGCTATGACAACGGGCTGGGTCCCGGGTCTGGGTTCCCTAACATGAAGGGACTGATTGAAAAAGATGGAAATGCAAATACGCTTGCAATATAAATAGCTGTATAAATAACTTCGGAATTCGGAATTGTGTGTTTACTTTTGTAAGATGGGTTAATTTTATTTATAACGGTTTGATAATAATTTCACAACCAGTATTACCAAGGAGTATCGTATAACCCAGTAACTGGATTGTGTTGTGGAGGTCAGATAGGCAGTCGCTCCATGTAAAATACTGGTATTCAACTGCATAAGGTTAGATTGGAGGCCAACCACAACATAATTGAGAAAGGGCAATTTATTTTAAAATAAAATAAAAACCTTTGTAAAAAAATTATGTGTAGTGCAATTTGAATACTATGTATTGATTAAAACTGTACACTGAAGTCAAAATAACAGAAAAGAAGGCTTAATTTATAAGTTAACATTTAAACAATAAAAATATTAATGTTAATTCATACGTAAAAATGATTCAGTACGGTTCATTTTAAAAGCTTTTATTTAACTTCACTTGTATGTATGTCCTGAAATTTTGTAATCAATATTTCATCCATTTCCACTGAAGCTATCGGGCTGAAATTTCGCATACACGTTTATTTTGGACGACAATACACGATAAGTTGTGTGACATTATTCTAAATCCAATATGGCGGACCATTCAAGATGGCGGAATAGTTATTTTTACATGCAAGATAAACAAGGAATATAACTTATTATAAAGTTCTCCTCATAATTGCAATCTCTAGCATTTGGTTTGATGGAGCTTTACATAACCAGGCTATATTGTTCCCAGTGGTGGGACACACAGGCCTCCATTATTCGAAAGGGAGTGGCCTAAAATCAACCATGCAGGTCCAGTGCGGGTTGGTAGATATCACATTTCCTCGAATTTTTGGTTCTAAGACGTGCCACTTTCTTCACGATGTAAATGATGTGACGTAGTTATTTAAACCAATTAAAGTGCCAGCCTGATTTTAAACCCATAATCCACAAACTTGTAAGTTAGTGCCTTTACCACTTGGGCCATAACTGCTCTACTAAAAGCAGTAAAAAAATACACAACAAAAATTCAAACACTTATAGAGGCAGCATTTTCAGTTATCTTTGAACGGCTTTCTATTGCCTTTGGTGAGCAGCTATATACAATTCAAACGTCCCTCTCCGTCCCCGGTCAAAAGGCCCAACCGATCCGAAAACGATACATTACTACCCGCATGCAAATTCCATAAAATAACCCTAACAAAAACCATGTCCCTGCGGATATCCGGATATCCGCATAAATCCGCCAATAAAATATCGGGTTGCCGGTTGTTTATACCGACCGGTTGCCGAGTTATGACCGAACTGGTTGCTAAGTAACGACTACCCGGCCAGAACGAATAATATTTTATTTGGTAACCGTAATGCACTCAAGAAAATTGAGTCCGTAGTCCGTATGAAATAGGGTATGCCTGAATCAGCATTTTATTTATTTGTGAAAAATTTCCTCTAGAGGTGCTACGGTCGCTGTTGTGATATTACCCAGAATTTGTGATATTACCCCAGAATTTCTGATATTACCCCTGAATTTTCATTTGTGCGAAGTGACTTGTTTATTTATGAAGAGTCTTACTTACCTTGCCTTCGCGCTATTTTTCTCGGACGTGGGATAATACTTCAGGGCAGTCAGAGAGAGATTCTACCTACATCTAAGCCAGTCCTCTTTTAGGCTACCACATCGATTCTACACTCGTGACCAAATTATTAAGTAAATTCACTGTATGGAAAGAATAATTTTGCTGGTCGAACAGTATCCAATATTTATCGAGACATAATATTTTTTTGTTTGTTTTCCAAACCAATGAAGTTTTATTCTGCAAATGATTGTGCTCATATATATGGCAGGATGTGAAAACATTTTAAAATAACATGCATATGAGCATTTTACTTCATAATAATTGTCTCCATGTTTAAAAACGTGCAGTATCTTTATTTCTACTATACTGTAGCTTTTCCCGCGTGGTATGTCAATGAAAAGTATGCCTCTGGCATTCCCCAGGGATCAAAGTACATCAAATTTCATCAGATTTGGTCCAGCTATTTTGGAGATTACAATGACCTTTGTTTTTTTGTAAGTACCGGACATACTTTCATAAGTATGCATTTTGCTGTTATTTTGTTTTATTACAAACAGAAATAAAAAAAACAAAATATGTTTTTATAGATACAGTCCTTTTAATGTCTGTTTGTATGACCACGTTGTTTTTCTACCCAATTGATATTGATGCGGTTCTTATCATACTCAAAGGATTTTTTTTTTCCGAAAACTTTATAATAATCATAATCATTTTTTATTTGTGTAACATAGGTAGTAAATACAGTTCTTACATTAAAATTCATAGGTCGCTATGTTATGCCAAGAGGCGTACAAATATGGTTGCATGCGAAAAAAAAAATATTATTCATGCGAGATTTAAAATTAATTATTTGGTAGCCATGTCAAAATTAATAGAGTGATGGTACATACATAAAAACAAAAATTGTAAATGTCACAATATGGAATAATATAAACAGTCAATGAATAAAAAAATAATAAAAAAAAATTACAATTAGTCACAATATTCAATTAAAAATGGTTTCTCCAGTCAAATAAATAAATAAGTCTACATTAATTTATCATTTAGAAATTCATCAGTCGTATAATAACATTTTTCTATTAATAACAGTTTATGTGTATAATACATTAAAATTTAACTTACAAATAAATTCGAAACAAAATTTAGTTTACCAATCAAAAACAAAAGAATGAACGCCGCCGGGTCGCTAGTGAGTAAGAAAAATGTTACGCTTTTTCTACTATTCTATTTTCAAAATCCATTTACCTTATCCCCATTGACATTCAACGCGACCAATCAAAAAGCTCCAATTTCGAATGTTAAATTCAAAAACGGCAGTCACACAAAACAATTGACTATCGCCACTGGGCCCCACTCCTGTGGGTCGTTAATGTCAGTTCATTATCTACTAAACGGTTTTATGTCCGGAGGGGATACATCCATCCGTGGTGTGTGGATATGAATGTTAGAATTAGAGGATGAGATTGAAATAGGATTTTATAAAATGTCAATTTGGGGATGGGTGAAAAATTGGGTTGATTTGTTAAGCTGTGATTTATCCATATCTAAAGGTAACTCGTAATTTGACGTATTCCTTTCAGAACATGATTGTGTGACCCATTTGCAACAATTAAGCACCCTATACAAATAATATAAAAATTCATTGGGATTCGAGAAAACCCATTTTATATGATTTTTTTGAATATTTCCCAGTATTTGTAATTAAATATCACATTTTTGTCTAAATTCTCATATGGTATGGTCTTCATTGCTGTTCTTTTGGGTACCAAATATTTTAATACACTTTTCGATGTATTCACCAAATTTTATTGCTTATGTGTGAAACATCCATATGAAACTTACATAAGTAAATAAATCTGGAGGTTTCGCCAAGTCGTAAAAGATGGCGACGTAAGGGCGCATCGCTCGTAATTTTAATAATATGAATCCAATATATACCTATACTATAATATCTTTTTGTTGGAAAAGCTAAATTATTTATTTTCAGCTCATCACTATCCTCATTCACATATTATTATACAAAACATCCAGCGTATACGTCACAAAAATGTTCTGTTACGCTATTGTTCACAAAGTATCTAACCACCTTTTTCTACAAGTAACATTTCCCGACCTCAAACTACTCTTGTAAATCGTTTGTCCGACCTTCCCGTCAGTACAGTCGTCTCCAAACTGCTGTGTAATTGTTTCATACAATGTCAACTATATTCATTCCAGTAATAGCGTGGTTACATTGTCTAGGTTCGTAGTTATTTTCTTCATTGTGAACTTCTCTGAGAACATTTTGAGCTTTAGTTATTGTTTTATTTACTTCTATAGTAACAGTTTGGGGTATAATTGTATGAACTGTTACTATTTCCATGAACTACTTCTTCCTACATCGTATATGTTCTTAATGTCGTGTGTTAGTCTAGTGGTTAGTGTCCCTGACTGCAAAGACTAAGGTCGTGGGTTCGATTCCCACCCAGGACAAATCTTTGTGTGATGAGCACAATCATTTGTTCTGTATCTGGGTGTAATTTATCTATAATATGTATGTATTTAGAAATATATAAGTTTATTTATCAGTTGTTTGGTTGCCATAGTACAGGCTCTGCCTAGTTTGGGACCAGATAACAGTGTGTTGGTTGTCCTAAGAAAAAAATTAATAAATGTGGTGTACCTACTTTGTGTTCGTTGGGTAGTTCAATTTGTTTTACCTTAGATTTTTTTATCGTAGAAAATCTGAGTATTTTTATAAAAGACAAAGATATTTAATCGTTGGATATGGTAATATAATAAATACATTGCAGTATACAGTAGATATAAAGCTACATTTATACTCGAATATACAATAAGCGAACATCCACCATTGTCTCTTTAACTTATACATGAACGAGCTGATCGATGAGCTCAGCAGAACAAGCATAGGGTGCCATATAGATGGTCAGTGCGTGGACCAAGTACACGCAGCGTACATATAGCGCTATGCGAGTCTAGTTCAGGGTGTTATTCGGGTTGCCGCGCCACTGCAGCGCTTCAGCAATGTTTGCGGTGCGAAGCGTGGATGGCTTTCACGCCATCATGCGGAAGCGGAGCGCTTCTCTTATGAAGCACATGCGTGCCAGCTCGAATAGCTTTCTAATCGTGTTCATCGGATGCTGGGACTCGCCTATGTGGCAGCATTGGATCGACTACACACTGCGGGTGGTCGCGTCCAGGGCTTGCCATAAACTGGCACTCCTATGCGATCCTTATTTTTAATTTTATTTTTGTATGTACTAACAATAGCTTTATAAGATTTTTGTGTTACTAACAACAATATGCACAATTGTCTGAAATAAACGTCTTAAATTAAAAATTAAATTATTATTATAACTAACTTGATATACAAACAAGAGCAAATTTTGCTATTTTGGTCCTAATTATTTTCATTATTTCGATCTTGGGCTCGAATCCCAGTTCGGGCAAACTGTAATACGGTTTTTTTATTCGTAATTTCTCAATAGCAACCCGGACTCTGTATTTGTGTCCGGTTGATAGCAATAGGTTCGCCCTCTAATACATGAGACTTAAACATAACTGGCATAATGTGGATTTTGTATAGGTATACCTCTGACTAAGTTTTCGAGGATAAAAAGTGTAAGTTATCATCATCATCATCATTTCAGCCGTAAGACGTCCACTGCTGGACTTAGGCCTCCCCCAATTTGGGGGCTTTGCCATAATCGCCAGGCTTGGCAGGCGGGTTGGCGATCGCAGTATGGTGGTAAAATGCATAGAAAACGCTGCTGCCCATTCTCTAGTAAGTCATTTAGTCGCCTTTTACGACACCCACGGGAAGAAATGAGGTGGTGTTATTCCTAACGTTTGGCACCACACGGTACGGTAAGTTATGCCATGTGATAATTGTCATTTCTATTTATTACTCTTTTCTTAAATTATTTTGCTTTAGTTGGACCTCAAGTATCTAGCGTACAATAGGACGCTCTATTAATGGCATGGTTATTGTCATAGTTTTCTTTAATAATATACGTAATAATACTCTCGTCTAATATCCGTCTTGTTATAAAAGGCTTATCGAGATAAATATATTCCATGTATAAATATATATTCACAGGATTTTCTTTTGCCAATACGATTATTACGATGATATATTTTCGTCTAGTTTCCTTGTGTCCGGATTTGTGTGGGCATCCTTTGCAATGGATCTTTTAATATCGTTCTATATATGTTATTATATTTGTTCAAGTGATCTAGAAAATTGTTAATTTCAATTAAAATTGTCCTATATTTTACGCCTAACATTTGCATAGGTCCGCGGCACTGTTTAGTAAATGATCTATTGTAATTTTCTTGGTATATTATTCAATATTTAATTTGCCTCTACCTATTGCGTCGTATTACCAATAAGATGGAAAGATAAATCTCGGCCATATCTTTCCCCAACGCTGTGTTGCTGTATTTCATATTCCAAGAGCCTTAGTGTGAGGTTATATTCAGTAGATTGGGCCCAGATAATATAAAATCAAATTTAAACTTTATGAAATGCTTCAGAATTAAATGTTAAGTTCGTTATTTTATCTACGAAAATGCTCATACATCGGCCTCAATAATGGATCTCAAAATTGTTAATGATTGAATTAAGTGCTTAACTCTGGTTGGAAAATATCGCTCGCGGCAAGTATCGAAAATAAACAATTCGGTAATATTGCCTTTAATTTTGTCTATAATTTTGGTAATTACTTGAAACCGAATAATCGGGGCGTTTTCACAGCTCAGCGCACATTTAAAGCTCACTTTAATGATAAGCAGCTCAAAAAAGTTGATTAAATACACAATAAACAGCTTCATTTCATATTATATCAGAATGCAATGATAACATTATTTTACGGACCACGATTTTATTAATTATTGTCGTCAAATGGGCCTGCAAACGAAGATAATATTGCAAAAATTACCAAGCCTGTAACACATTTTTTTAATATTTATTTATTCTTTAATTAAAACGGTTTACAACCAATTACAGAAATTAAAGACACTGTAAGTAACACGTACACAAAAAATAAGACGTAATAATGTATACATTTTTTTTAAATAATTATAAAGATAACGTTAACAACACTTTCATACCTCTCGCAGTACTTCGGACATGCCGATAAAATCTACGTCCATTCGTCCGCAAACACCAAACACATGATTATGTGATCGGTATTATGCGTGTACTAAAAGGTGATAATGGCTAAATAATAACAGCCACACAGCTCGATCGTTCTGGTTAAGCTACACTTGTCGTGGTTGATCCATAAATGGGTAATCATACATTAACAAGACGCGTCCATGCCTTGAAAAGCACGTTAAGTTGTTCGTCCCTACTGTCATTCTTGGATATTTGACAATCGTTACGGGTCGTCAGAAGCCCAAAAGTCTGACAACCAGCCTTAATTAAGATGTTATGTTAACCAGTGACTGGGATTTGAAGATCAGAGGGGTGATTGCGTAATACACTATCTGTAGAAATAGCTTTCAATTTGACCGTTCCACAACATACATCGCGTTGTTTACGAAACTAAGCGACAATTTTCGTCGAACTTAAGAAATAATGGATTAGCAATACCTTCTAAATTATTCAGATTCTGATTAATAGTGTGTTACGTAATTAAGAGTGCTGATAGTCCTGCCAGGGTCGCGAGATCTGTTCGAAAGAGTTACCGTGGCCCTGGCAAATAGGCAACTGAAGGAACCCGAATGGGTTTTAGTCAGTAAAAGTCTGAGACGCCCTCCCGCTCCACCCTAGAGCGAGAGACGTCATTTGATGATTTCCCACACACAAGAAAAATGAGTGCTGATAGTTAGTCGCTCCATTTAAAATACTGGAATTCATTACCGAAAAGGCTAAGCAGATTTATACGCCTACTTCATCACCAAATAGAACCTATTAACAATCCACTCTAAAATCAACCTTATATGGCAGTGGCACTAAGATTAATTTGCATATCAAATTAATTCATGACTCGATGTAGCGTTACAAAGATGGTGCCTCCGCAGTAATATAAAAGATTTAGTTGCCATAATATTCATACTCCGGGAGGCTCCATTAACTCCTGCTTTATAAGGGTTGCTTCTTAAAAGGGAAATCTTGCGTTTCTCGTAAACTTATGCAATAACTTTGGACCGGATATTCATGATTATTTATTGGTAATATACGTCAGAAGTTTTGGAGCGTACTTAATCGTATACATACAGTGTGTGAGCCATATTAATTTCCAATTAAATCTACATTTTAAAGCTGTAGTTTCTATAGACATAGCGGAATAATTAATTTCGGCAGCTGATTGACAAAAAATAACATCATAATAGAAAAAAAAAAACTACCGACTTCAACAAACAAAAAAGTACAACACAAAGTGAAAAATTACAATCATTTTGACAGCAAAACATGAAACCAAAAGTCATATATTCAAATTAGGCTGAGAATGAACACTTTTCGAACGTTAAAATCACATTTGACAGTCTCCCAAAAATGCCAGGCCATCACCACTTCCTAGTGCTTTAGCTGGAAAGAAGAGCAACACAGTTGTCTGTTTAATTAAAGAAACTTGATCCTATAAAAAAGTAGCAAAGTAATCATTATTACAAAACACATAAAATGAAATAAAATAATTTGTCATAATATGTCAGCTAGTCACGCCAATATACCAACAAATAAAATGAAAACTATCCTCTTTTTTTAAATCGTTTAATGATGGATGATGATAAATTAGAAAAAGCACTTAATACTTAATTGCTAACCACAGCTTTATATTCATGTCTAAAAGAAACAATTAAAACAATAGTCCTTTTCAAACCTGAAACAATTACAAACAAAGCGGTGACCCTACTAGCGAACGACCAAAATGCTTTAATAAAACACGAATATATATTTCCTTTTTCAAGGCGGACGATATTAACGTCAGATACTTCGCTATGTTGAGTATAGTTGAGTTTTTGCGAACGTTTGCAACAAACAGAGCGTCATTTGCTTTTTCTGTTTGCTGAGCAACGTAATATATCGTTTCACTAGCAATTGTTGGATACTGGATAGTACAGTCGAAAAAGTTATTTGGTATGTTGTATTCCGGTAGAATATTGCACACCACTTAGGCGTACGGCGATCCTTTATGTAGTAACTAGCTTCTGCCCGCGACTTCGTACGCGTTAAATTTCTTGCTCCCCCGACCCTTCCTGTCGCGTTGAATCGCCTACTCGTGCGATTTTCCCCGTTTTTGCAACATTTTACATTACTGCTCCGCTCCTCTTGGTTGTAGCGTGATGCTACCAACCCAACACAAAAATATTTTTTCAATTCGGACCAGTTGTTCCTGCGATTAGCGCGTTCAATCAAACAAACAAACTCTTCAGCTTTATAATATTAGTATAGATTATAAGAATTGACTTACATCTGACAAGCAAAAAACTAACATTAACTTCTGAATAAAAAAGTTGTCAGTGTGCTGAGTTGTAAATTCTTTATGTAACTATCTTATCTATCTATGCATGTATATACAATAAAGAATAAAGCTGAAGAGTTTGTTTATACACGCTTATCTCTTAACTTACTAGACAGATTTAAGAAAATGTTCTTGCCTTCACTAGACCAATTCTCTAGGAAGGCTATGGGTTTTTAGATCACACTGAAACGCTTTGAGGCCGAACAAAAAGTAAGAAAGGACGAAATAATAGCGATAGCAAGCGATGCGATGCAAGAGATGCTGATGTACAAGAAATTTCACATGGAGGAATTCGTGAGCAGAAGCTAGTGTATCCCATAAACTTAAAGGTCGATCGATAAATATTGTTGCTTGTATACCTAATATCTTGTTCTGTTGTACCTACTACGGATTGCATAGTGGGATTGGTAGGGGAGCTGTTCCAGTTTTTATTAATTATGTATGCTTAATTCAGCTGGTTTGTACGTAAAAGTAGAAATGCAGATATTATTTGTTTACCATATTGCATATATATTAAAAAATAAATAAATAATCTATACGCTACTTCAGTTCGCTACAAAAAAGCGAAATTCTCCTCAACAGTTTTTATTCAATTCTTCGCTATTTTCAATTAACATCTGTGGGTCTCTAAAGAGGTTTCTTTCGTTACGATGGCTTTGTGTCGAGTTGAATACAGTGCTTCCTCTTTGTCTCCGCAGTTTTGTAGAACGAGAGGAGTTTCCTTTTATATTGTGTCTCTATTTTAAATAACTCTGTGGTGCGTTCCCCAAGGATCCTTTTTTGGTCCTTTTGAGCAGCGACAAAGCATATTTGAAAACGGTAAAAAATGAATGTTTATTGTTAAGTTTTAATCATTTTGAAAGCGTACTTGTGTGCATTATAATGAAGAAAAAAACTCGTGAGCGATATTTCTAAGCTCCTTTATAGTTTTGTTTATTTGTATCATATGCTAAAATATATCATGGTATATTGGCTTGAAAGGTTGGGCAGGGTCGAAATGTCAGTAAGGAATATTTAAACCCCATAAGGCTGAGCCTATTGCCATCTACCAAGCATGAATACAGACTCCGGGATTCGAGTTGAAAACTTCAGATTTATCAACCCATAATATTACAAATGCTCGGATACAGAACTCCTCTCTTCGACATGGACTGGGCTGTCATCTACCTCGTCAAGTCTGTGCGGGTCATATGTCTTAAAATTTTTGACTCTAGGACATGCCGATTTCCTGATGTTTTCATTTACTGATATGGGAGCAGTGTGGTCATGAAATAATCATATTAGCGCCAGCTAGGGTTCGAACCCACGACCGACAACTCGTAAGTCGGGGCTATGACCACTGATCCACCAGTGCTCTCACATTTTATACTTATTTTCATTCTGGTCTTGAAAGTAACAGAGCAGTTATTACGCCTGACATCAAGGCTATGATAAGGTCACGTTGAGAAGATGAGTGAAAGGCGTAACAAAAGGTATTTAGAAGACAGATGTGACTGGAAACGCTGGGAGGGGACTCACTAGGAGAACATAATATAATAACCACCTTACTGGTGACGGTCTTCAGAAAAGTCAGGTACGTAGAACACGCAGCCGGCTTGCGTAAATGACCAGATTTATTAACGTAACCGAGGCAAAATGCGTTTGTGAGGATCGTAGCAGGTGGCAAACAAATTAGTTTCTGCCTACCCCCAGAAGGAAGAACCGTGAGTTTATCAATGTGTTTGTATGTATTGGGCTGACCGAGAGCGACTCTTTCTAGTAAGTGGTATAAAACAGCGATAGCATAACACTCTGGATCATCCACAGTACAACTTCAGCCATCGCTGGGCAAAGGCTCCCTCATTTTTCCTATTCCAATCCCCGTTTCGGAATATATGCATAATAAATTCTAGCATAAACAGTTTCAAGCAACATGCAGAAAGAAAAAGGAGGCAACTTGTTGGTTTATCAATGACATTATTTACTCGAAGCTATTATACAATTTCCAATTAAATTCTTGTGCAATTGTTTCAATTATAATCGCAAAGCTCTGCAAATGCTTTTGAACTTTCAATGAGTCGGTCAGTTAGAAATATGAGGCTAGTTGCCTATTCCAAAATGTAGTAAGTAACTTATGGAGAAGAACAATCAAGAAACGCTATGGACAGACTATTAAATAATATTGGTACAAATATATTAGTAAGACTTATAATGTTGAATTTATAATTATACTACTTTTTGCCAACGGCTTCGACCGAGTGGAGGTTGGAAATTATCCCACGGCAACTTACTACGGGGATAAAAGTATCATTGTGTTTATAAAATGTGTGTGTGTGTGTACCACATTTTATTCGAATCCTTTCTGCCAGTTTCGCGTGATTGAGTAACAAACATCTGAACATAGAAACTTTCATATTTATAACTAGCTTTTGCCCGCGGCTTCGCCCGCGTGGATGTCGAAAATTATCGTAAGGGGACGTACTACCGCGGTTAATGTATTAAGAATGCATTTATCCAGGTTATATATACCCGCGACTTCGTCCGCGTGGTATTTTTAACATAAAAGTTTTTCGTTCGGTTTTTTTTCGTGAGATTCTATTATTTTTTTCTAAAATGTTACTCCTTGTTAAATCATGCAATCTGCCTGTGAAAGTTCCGTCAAAATCGGTCCAGCCATTTTAGAGATTATCCGGAACAAATAGACAGACACAAAAATTGTAAAAAATGTTGTTTTGGTATATAAACCGTGTTTAAATCCATATACACTTAGTAAAAAGCGGTTATTTTAATATTACAAACAGACACTCCAATTTTATTTATTTGTCTAGATATTGTATAGTAGGATGTGAGAACGATGTAAGAAAGACGTACACGAAACATCCAAAATACAGCACATAGAAACAAAAAAAAACAACAATTCAAAACAAAACAAAAAAAAAATTGCAGCAAAGAGATGACCAGTCCCAACTGACGGCGTCCGTTTACGAACATGACGTATGGATCAGAACCATTCAGCTCAACATTTTGAAGAGGGGTAAACAAAAGTCACAGTGATCGCATGCTGTAGATAGCTTTGTTTTTACGTTTCCCAGAAACGGACAGCTTTCAAAGGCTTTCAATATTATTACAAAATTCCGATTCACCCGAATGGACTAAATAGACCTTCCAAAATTTCTAGGAAATAGTTGATGACTGGGTTCTCTTGTCGTTTGACATTTAGAATATTGTTTAATTAAACGATGAAGGATTGATTTATAAATAGTCAGACAAATATCTAAATAATATAAATATTGTGGTTGGATAAGTTCAAAATCATTTACTGAATCACTGGTAATATTTTGGGCGTCGAGACCCGTATGTGTATCATCAATTTCATCAGCCTATAATTATTGTACCCACTGCCGGGCAGGCCTCCTCTCGGTAAGAGGGAGTGGGCCGTATTCTACCATGCGGGCCTAGTACGGGTTGGCAGATGTCACATGCCTTCGAATTTATCTATAATCCATACTAATATTGTAAATGAAAGAGTGTATGTGCCTGTTTGTCCGTCTTTCAAGGCAAAACGGAGCAACGAATTGACGTTATTTTTTAAGTGGAGATAGTTGAAGGGATGGAGACTAACATAGGCTACTTTATGTCTCTTTCTAGCCGCCCACTTCCCTAAAATGGTGGGTGGAAGTTTATATAGAGCAACAAAAAATTGAGTAGGGGATGGAAATTTGTGTGAGACTGCTCCCTTATTACCTGTATAACCTGAACCAATGCATTCTTAATATATTAACTGCGGTAGTACGTCCTCTTGCGATAATTTCTGACATCCATGCGGGCGAAGCCGCGGGCAAAAGCTAGTAATTTGTAATTCGAAAGTCAGACTAAATACTGTTCTGTCCGCCTCATCAATTAACATCTGTATAATCTGATCGCAATTCCCTCGGTACCGAATAACTCAATTAGTTAACTTATATTGTGAGCTACTGATGGAAATTCCGGGTACCGATCGTCTTTGTATAGTCAGGGAAACCGATGTCTTAGAAATTGGCTAACAATTTAAACAGTCTATTCGAATTGCAATAATCTTGTGGCTAACCAATAATATCCGTACGAGCCGATCGAACGGGTTAAGCTACGTTTACCGTGGATGGGTGACCATCTTTACATACCAAGACCCGTCCGTGCCTAGGAAAGCACGTTTAACCGTCGGTCCTAGGAGTCATTTGTAGATCTTTGACAAACGTTACGGATAGTCAGAAGCCCGAAACTCTGACAAGCAGTCTTACCAAGGGGTATTTCATGACCCAGTAACTGGGTTGTGGAGGTCAGATAGGCAGTCATCATCATCATTTCAGCCATAAGATGTCCACTGCTGGACTTAGGCCTCCCCCAATTTGGGGGGCTTTGCCATAATCGCCACGCTTGGCAAGCGAGTTGGCGATCGCAGTATGGTGGTAAAATGCATAGAGAACGCTGCTGCCCATTCTCTCAGATAGGCAGTCACTCTATGTCATAACGATGTTCAGCTGCAACAGGTTAGGCTGGAAGGTGACCCCAACATAGTTGGGAAAAAGGTTAGGCAGATGATGATGATTCGAGTATGAGTGGTACCGTGTGGTGCCGGACGTAAAGAATAACACCACCCCATTTCTTCCCGTGGGTGTCGTAAAAGGCGACTAAGGGACTTACTAGAGAATGGGCAGCAGCGTTCTCTATGCATTTTACCACCATACTGCGATCGCCAACCCGCCTGCCAAGCGTGGCAATTATGGCAAAGCCCCCCAAATTGGGGGAGGCCTAAGTCCAGCAGTGGACGTCTTACGGCTGAAATGATGATGATGATGATTCGAGTTACAATAAGAATTCTCTGTCATTCGTAGTAGCTAAAATGTAGCTAATTTTGTAGTACAATCACAAGCATTGTACTAACGACTGATCAAAAGCACTTTTCTATTTAAATATTGATAGATATTTTAACAAATTGACTATAAACTTAAATTGTTTGCTTTGGAACGGTAAGTAAAACTGTGTCAACTTTTTTAACCATAAAAGGCCTTTGCTATTAAACTGAATACAGACAAATATGACACAGTCTGAATGATGTTAATGGTAATCCATTGTCATCATTCTTGCAAAAGACATAAGTATACTGCAATTCGAAAATCTCCCCTTCTGTTTTTTTGTGTGTGGGAAATCATTGAATGACGTCTCCCGCTCTTGGGTGGAGCCGAAGGGCGTGTCAGACTTTTACTGACTAAAACCTACTCGTGTTCCTTCAGTTCCCCATGTGCCAGGGTCACGGTATCTCTTTCGGACAAATCTCGCGACCTTGGCAGGAAGATCTCCCCTTAGCATCGTTACAACAATGCCTGTGTTTATTATCTAGTTAATTCCCTGATCTAAACAAAGTAACATATTAACAGCAAAAACATCATCAGTCTAGCCTTTTCCTATGTTGGGGTTGGCTTCTAGTCTAACCAGCACCCTAATTGCGAAACGCACAATTTATCAGAATCTGAATGGGATTGAAGATTATTTCTAAACCATTGCGTCATTTGTTCGAATAAATTGTCGGCTCAGCAAAGTAAATAACGCAATTAATGTTATTTAACCATGAATGTTAAACCAATTCCTACCGATAAAAAGTTCCGCAATTACCCCTCAGATGAGCTGAGTAACACTATTTTATATGGAGCGACTGCGTATCTGACCCCCAAAACCACTTATTAGGTAATATGATGTCCGTAATATGGTACCGTGTGGTGCCGGACGTAAAGAATATCAACACCCCATTTCTTCCCATGGGTGTCGTAAAAGGCGACTAAGGAACTTACTAGTGAATGGGCAGCAGCGTTCTCTAAGCATTTTACCACCATACTGGGATCGCCAACCCGCCTGCCAAGCGTGGCGATTATGGCAAAGCCCCCCAAATTGAGAGAGGTCTGAGTCCAGCAGTGGACGTCTTACGGCTGGAATGATGATGATGAATATGGTTCCGTGTGGTACCGGGTGTAAAGAATAGCACCATCTTGATTCTTCCCGTGGGTGTCGTAGGAGGCTAAGGGACTTACTAGAGAATGGGCAGCAGCGTTCTCTAAGCATTTTACCACCATACTGCGATCGCCAACCCGCCTGCTAAGCGTGATGATTATAGCAAAGCACTCCAAAATGCTCGGGGGCGGCCTATGTCCAGCTTTGGATGTACTTCGGCTGAAATTATGATGAGAAAAAAAAAACTATTCTATTCTATGATGCCTGTTATACGCCACTCTGTCACAGTCTTACTCCACCTGCCATAACTGCGTCTTGTCAGGTGTCCTGCTCAAATCCATTTCAACTCCAATAAAAAGCTTGCCGATTTCGAAGACCTTCGTATCTCTATGTTTGTAACTCGGTCTATTAGCCTGATCCCAAGCATGGATCGCTCCATGGCTCCCTGTGTAACTCCAAGCCTGTACACAGCCTCCTGTATGAGCGTCAATGTCTCAGCACTTTGACATTACATAACATCACGCCTTGTTTCCGGGAAGGGTTAGGCAGATGTGTATCTTTGGTATACCCACATTTCGCCAGATATGTTTAAGCCCCATGTTGTAGCGGGCGACCCCATTGCAATCAACCAAACCCAGACTCCGGGCTGCTATTGTGAAATTCCAGATGGAAAAACCCAATAACACTTTGCCCGACCTGGGAATCGAAACCAGAAAATCCGGGAAGAGTGACTGCTCCTGTATCTGCGCACACACTTGAGCACTATAACATCTCCCGCGCCGATGGCTAGTCTCCGTTGAGATTGGCCGCCGTAGCCGAAATACGGTCTGGAGGACTATAATATATAGTCAAAGACTATTTGTTTTCAAAGAACGACCTATAAAAGTAAAAGTTTTTTTTTTTAGTAAGTTTTTTTATAAGTTTTTATATAAGAACAAAAACACATCGACATAAATTACAATAGAAACGATGATAGCTACAAAAGTTATAAACTGTGTCGCAACTATCAACGCCCGTCTAAACATATGAAACACATTGTTCCAGACACATGACATTGGCTACAGTTTGGCTCAGAATTTAAATTTAAGTATAAAAAGAAAAATTTAAAAAATATACAAAAGAAAAACTAAATGTGTATATTTTGAGTAATGGTGTAATGTGGAGTGGAAGAGTGAATGAGGGTATGTGTGAGTGTAGGTGTGTGAGTAAGTGTGTGTGAGTGAGACTATGTGTAAGGGTGCATGTTCTAGGTAAGTTTCAAGTTTTCACAATTTCTTCAATTTTATCATATGATAGAGATTTCAACCATTCGGTCAATTTAACTCTTAAGATTAAATGAAAAGACTTTAAAAGTTACAAAAAATTGTCTCAAAAACAGCTTCAAAGAAACATACTTTACTATAGACTCCTTTATATTATCCCGAATAAAGAGAACATTACGTGATTTCAAGTGAAGTCCAAGATTTACAAGTTTCGTTCTAAGTGAAAATCTTTTCAGATTATATCTAGCTTTATGACGCACTGGCAAAGATAAAGTGGAAAATATATTAAAGTACTTTCTAGATGGATTAAGGTTTTGTACTCGTAAGTTGGTACCAAAATGGATTTCTTTTTTAGTTGTAAGTAATGTAATGGCTTTGACATTGCGGGTTACGAGTTCATATAGAACAAACAAATGTAAGTACTTATAAGATAACGTAGCTACATTTTTTTTGGTGAATTTAACTTTTTGTTGGTGTAGGGTTAAATAGCTTAAAAAAACTAAATGAGTTTTCCAATAGACTAAAAAATAGCATAACAAACAACATCTCGCCAGATTTTTCCGAAAAAGTAGACAGCTAAGCCCGTGGCTTGTTGTGGAGTGCGAACTCAACCTAAAAATATTGGCGTAGTATTAGCCTAGGGGCCTATACTACGCCAATATTTTTAGATTGAGTCTTTTGCCATCAAGCTCTTCTCTAAATAGTATGAAGTCGTTGTTTTCGTCCGTCTGTTTCTCCGCTTACTGCTCAACGGATTTTGATACTTTTACTATCATTTGGAGAATATTTCCGTTGTAAATAATCCTTTAAATGAATATCTAATTTAACTTGCTTATAGTAGAGAAATCTCTTTATTTTGTCAAGTTGTTTAAACCGCAACACATATTTATCCACAATAAAGTTTGAATTGAATTGAATTGCAACGGGCCGCTAGTGGTTACTAAACTAAAGATAACGTAATAAGACTACAGTGATTAAATAAAACAAATTCCTAATTAAAAACTAATGACCACCCTACTCATCCTGGACATCAAACCTAGGAATTCGTACACAGTCAAACTTAGAAGTCAAACGTAGAAAGACAGATAGATTTATTTGTCACAGAAACACGTTCTTAAACAAGATGAGACCGCATATATAAAAAACCGGCCAAGTGCGAGTCGGACTCGCGCACCGAGGGTTCCGTACAAACCTGTAGGTATATAAGTAAAAGTTCACCCCTCACGACAATCGAGTCGTAGTTCTGTTCTGTTTCTTAGCTTGGTTTTATTTCTGTCTGTGTTTTGTTCTGTTTATTATATGATGTAACTAAAAATTTACGGTTTTCGCAATTTTTCCTTTATCTGTGCTATAAGACGTTGCTTCGTACCAAATTTCAAAATTCTAGATCGACTGGAAGTACCCTTTAGGTTTTGATTCCCTTGCGAGTTTCGAAAATTTGAGGAAATTTGCGGTATAAACGGCTATATCTTTTGATTGCGTTAGCTTAGAAGTTTGATTTTTTCACAGTTTCAAGGGACAGTAGACCTGAGTATTTTATATTTAATATAAATTTCAGCTTGATACCTCCACGCGTTCCTGAGAAAAAGGGTCTTGACAGACGGACGGACAGACGGACGGGCGGACAACAAAGTGATCCTATAAGGGTTCCGCTTTTTCCTTTTGAGGTGCGGAACCCTAAAAACGTGAAATAACACAGACTTATACTTAGGAATACAGCATAAATACTAGGCAGCTGCCTGCTGTGACGGTGACAAGAAGGCTTCTACTCAGCAACACGCTGTGCTATGGGACCCACAGCACAGCGTTGATTTTCAGTGGTTACCCAAAAACGACGGACAAAAACCAAGTCAGGATTTTTGCAGATTAGACAAAGCAATTAATACAATTGTCGCAAGCACGACTAGACCAACAAGGAAATCACGTAGAAGACCCTTACAATAATGTGTCTGATGTAGAGGATGTGTTTACAAACACAAATCTTACATGCACGAATACCCACACCCAAAAAACGAACTGTAGGCTTTACAAACAAATGTTCGATGGTGGAATACAAATTGAGTGCAACTCGATGCTCGTCAATAAAGTGGCAGCATGGCTACAGGTGTAAATAAACCGCTTTTAACCAAAATTCGTGATTTAAAACCCGTTTATATGGTTTAAAACCGCGACCACGCGGGCCGTACATTAATTATGTACTAAGATCCTTCCTCAAAAGACAATTTCAGACAACAATCTATATGTTCTTCACATGATCTGACCAAAATTCGGCTTCTTTCTCATAGAACTGAGATAGGAAACGCCGACCTCATTTAGTTTTAAATATGATTGACGTGTAAAAGTGTTTGTATATACCTACTTACAGAAATAAGATCATTTATATTTTTTAGGATTAGACAGACTGAAAGCAATCTTGATATCGTATTTATTAAAACGTATATCTTAAAAATATGTTGTAGGTCAGTATCAATAAATTATATAGTCTGATTATGTTTCTACTCAGCTAATATATTTCTTAGAATGGATTTTATTGTGTTTTAAGTTTTAATTTCCCTTGATATATCGTAAATCAGGGAGTAGGTGTGGGTCTAGATAGATCTAGATTACTTCGGGTTACGCCTCAGGGCATTCAATTAAAATAAACATTTAAAACCATTATTAAACCACTGTGTGATTTTAAATTGTTTTAAACCTAAAAGACAGGTTAAAATCGAATGGTTTAAAACGTATAAAATTTGTTTTGCATCTATAAACGGGACTCATCGCCATGGTACCTACGTTCGATGTAAAATATGTGTTATTAACCTTTGTACTCGTAGAGGTCGATTTAATGGCACGCTGACCTTTAGAAAGAGGCTCTCAACAGGTCAACGAGATGAGATACTACGAAGATGAACTCTTTAAAAAACTCAATGACGTACCATATTAAGAGGGCCCTTCCCGGTCCGTACCTATTGCTAACGCGAGGATAACTGAAAAGATTGCTATTTCATCCAACGCAATGCAAGCGAGTGAGAACGCGACAACAACGAAAGAAAATTCATGCGCGGAGATTTAACTAAACCTGTTTCAAGAAATATGTATTGTTGAAAAGCCTTTCAAGTTTTTGGAAAAAATGTTCGTTATTTAGAATCTCCATATGTGCGAGGTTTTCTTACTTTTTAAATGTATGAGTACATTATGAACTGCCAATTTGCACAAAAAAGCTGGTTTTCAAATGTCTTTTACGAATTTGTTTATCTAAAAGGATTTTTTAGCACATTCTTTCCTTCATTCATTTGCGTTCAAAATATATATTATGAAAGACTAGCTGTTACCCGCGACTTCATCGGCGTGGTATTTAACAAAAAAGTTTTTCATTAGCTTATTTTTTTTCGTGAGATCCAATTTTTTTATTTCTAAAATAATCATCAGCTATCTGCCAGTGAAAGTCCCGTCAAAATCCGTCCAGCCATTTCAGAGAGCCGAAACAAACAGACAGATAAACAAAAATTGTAAAAAAAAAATTTTTTGGTATATGTACCATATTCATTTAGTAAAAATTGGTTATCTTAATATTAAAAACAGACACTCCAATTTTATTTATTTGTCTAGATTGTTCTTAAATTCCATGATTACGTACGAGTATGACTGGTTGGCCGTTCTTAATAGTTCTTAATAGACGGCAGCATCTACCATTTCAGCTGAATGACGTCCGCTGCATAGACCTCCCCAATTAGGGGATTTGCCATAATCGCTTTTTGGGGGACGGCAGCACCTACTGTACCTATATTAAAAACAATAAAGAAATAAAACCTTTATACTTATATACAAGCTGAATTCTCCTCTTACAAACACATAGCAACGAGAGGATAAAATAAAAAATAAAAAGCATACAGTCGGAGTTAACTTGGCAGTCAGACTAAGTTGTTAGCTGGGAACTCCGCGAGTGCACGACACGCCACAGACCGTTCAATCTTGTCGGGAACCGCGAAAATGTTAACAAGGTTTTACATTTGCTTGCTTTTCTGTTCTAGAGGAACTACGTGCTATGATCGAATACGTTAGTAACTTAAATATGTTTCGTTAATTTAAAGGGTCAAATCTACTTAGCTGGCAATACTTGACCGACGTAATTGAGTATTGATATCGAAAACGAATGAAACCAAAAACATGTTTTCATCGTTTTCATTTTGTGCAAAACTTTAAACGACACTGTGAAATGTACGTTGAGGCAACCAAATGAATATTATGTTATGGTTTATGGAAATTCGTAAAGAATACATAAGTTATTATTTTTTATTTTTACCTTTTTATTAGTTTTCGATATCGATACTCAGCACGTGGATAAAGTATTGCCAGTAAATTTAACTTAACACTGTATACATTATAGCATGAATGAGAAATTCGTGGTCATATTTAAGGGTATAGTATAGACCATCAAACTGTATAACTTTCACCATGGGATCAACATCGTTATCGTGAAAAATTAAAATACCTACGTGTAAAAATCAGCAACGAAGTTTCTTACGCTTTTTCGTCGAGTCTGAATGTAACGCTGTTCAATACTCAAACTTTATTTGGTCCTTACTATTAGCTTCAGCATCCTTCAAAACCATGAAAACGACATCCATGATAAAATGCTTGAAAATGTTGCAGCCGCCATCTTCGAATTTCGTTTTGACCTGATTATCAGCTTTAGCACCCTCGAAAAACACGCTCACTTTCTCCCTGTCTCTTTCTATTGTATGTAATAAAAAGTTGCATACCTCATTTCGTTAAGTAGTTAACGTTTTTTAGTTAGGTACGTGACGATTTCTACAATTTTTCTCCTAACTCAAGCTGCGTAAAAGAACTGCGTTCAAATAATCAGCTATGTATTTGGATCGATTAGGTATTGAAGTTTTGCATATGTTTGGTCAGTCTGAAGGTCTATACCACATCTGTAAACATGACCATAGATGTCTGATACATGCTGTATATCTCAATTTTTATTAATCAAATTACATTTCATTCGAAAGCATTATTCGGTTTCTTACCAAAAATATATCGGACAACACTGGTCACTTATCTCTTTTGGTAACTGTACATATTAAAGAGTATTCTAACTATCTCAATAACTGAGTATTGATCGTCCCAAAACATAACATTTTCGACAGTCTAGCCATAATATTGTAATTCGGCTGCCGCATACCTTACTAGGTTGATGTCAGCAAGCGAAATCCTAGAATAGAGCAACCCCACTATATTCTGACTAGTTATTCTTCATTTCACGTTTCATTCAAATCCAACTCTATTCTAGGAACACAATCTAGGAATCATCTCAAACCAGTTTATTTTAATACACATAACTGCTGTCGTAAATCTTAGAAGTAAGTAGCCTGGAGATGACCCAAATTCAGATGCTAACACACTCATCCAAATTCAATTACTAACTCCCAAAAAGTTTTACTGAAAATTAAACTCCATTACAATTTCCTTAATTCAATTCTAGTTTCAAATAAATGCATCGTGTAGGTATACTCCAATATATTTTCCACCTAAGCAAATTAAAATAACGAAGAAACTTTTCCAAGTGAACGGCAAAGCAATCCTTTTCGTTCGCACTCAAGTAACGAATGCCGCATCCAGCCAAAATAGGGGTAATCAACTTTATGACATCCATGTATCTTCGAACTGCACAAATTGCGTTCTTACAACGTATAAAAGTTGTTCTCAGCAATCAGCTGATTAAAGTCAACCTACCAACCGAATGTATACTTTAACGTGTAGCAAACAAAGTCTAGGTTTCGTTGGGGAGTTGGGACCCACATATGTGGAGACGGCTTTAGTGTCTAGCATGAATTTAGTAGTAAAAGAAATTAGATAAACTGGCTATTTCGTTTCTCTTAATATAGTTACGAGAATTGAAGTTAGAGTACAGTAATATTTCTAAATAGATCGGCGCTTGGAGAGTTTTGTTCTTACTTACTTTTAACTTAGTTAGAGAATTGGAAGTAAGTTGAATGTCACAGGAGCTTGGATTAGTTCGAACTAAGTTTATGTATGTTGTACTTGTAATTGACTTAGTTTTTTGTACTTTGGCAAATGGACCGTTCTTGATAGCCTTTTGTAAGGACTTGTATTACTGCTAACGAGACGAACAAAGTATCACTAAGTGATTAGAAAACATTATTAACAAGTATTTATATGTTCTATCAAATACTATAAACAACTTTAGAATTTCACCGTAATTAGGACTACATTTTAGAAATGCATCCACAACTATATTGCAAGTGACATAATATTTGTTCATAAAGTACCTTCACTATGGATGATTTAATGAACTTTCGTTATTAACAGATACTATCTATACTAATATTATAAAGCTGAAGAGTTTGTTTGTTTGATTGAACTTGTTAATCTCAGGAACTACTGGTCCGAATTGAAAAATTCTTTTTGTGTTGGGTAGCCTATTTATCGGGAAAGGCTATAGGCTATATAATATCACGCTACAACCAAGAGGAGTGGAGCAGTAATGAAAAATGTTGCAAAAACGGGGAAAATCTCACGGGTAGGCGATCCGACGCGACGGGAGTGGTCGGGGAAACAAAAAAATTAACGCGGACGAATTCGCGGGTAGAAGTTAGTACAGTATATACAACACTAGAAGCCAAAATATACTTTGCCGTGACTTACCTACTTGGATTTTGATGAGGTTAATAAAAAAACCGGCCAAGTGCGAGTCGGACTCGCGCACCGAGGGTTCCGTACAAACCTGTAGGTATATAAGTAAAAGTTCACCCATCACGACAATCGAGTCGTAGTTCTGTTCTGTTTCTTGGCTTGGTTTTATTTATGTCTGTGTTTTGTTCTGTTTATTATATGATGTAACTAAAACTTTACGGTTTTCGCAATTTTTCCTTTATCTGTGCTATAAGACGTTGCTTCGTACCAAATTTCAAAATTCTAGATCGACTGGAAGTACTCTTTAAGTTTTGATTCCCTTGCGAGTTTCAAAAATTTGTGGAAATTTGCGGTATAAACGGCTATATCTTTTGATTGCGTTAGCTTAGAAGTTTGATTTTTTCACAGATCCAAGGGTAGTACTTGAGTATTTGGTATAAAATTCAGCTTGATACCTCCACGCGTTCCTGAGAAAAAGGGTCTTGACAGACGGACGGACGGACGGACGGACGGACGGATGGACGGACGGACAACAAAGTGATCCTATAAGGGTTCCGCTTTTTCCTTTTGAGGTGCGGAACCCTAAAAAACGGATAATTGGTATCGGCCCCGACCTACGAGTCGTGGATCCTGGGTTCAAACCCAGGCAGGCACTTTATTTGTATATTTAATTTCATCACCAATACTCTCAAAACGGTGAATAAAAACATCGTGAGGAAACCGGTATGTCCTAGAACCATTAAATTCGAAGATAAGATTCATACCAACCCGCACTGAGCCCGCGTGAGGTCCCTCACGCGGCCCACTCCCTCTCACAGAGTGGAAGCCTCTGTCCCAGCAGTGAGAACAATAAAGGCTGATTATAATAAAAAACCGTACCGTGTGGTGCCGGACGTAAAGAATAACATCACCCCATTTCTTCCCGTGGGTGTCGTAAAAGGCGACTAAGGGACTTACTAGAGAATGGGCAGCAGCGTTCTCTATGCATTTTACCACCATACTGCGATCGCCAACCCGTCTGCCAAGCGTGGCGATTATGGCAAAGCCCCCCAAATTGGGGGAGGCCTAAGTCCAGCAGTGGACGTCTTACGGCTGAAATGATGATGATGATGATGATAATAGAAAAAGCATGCTTGCTTCATTGACGTAGCTTTTACTTTAGATTTCAATAAAAATATTACAAATTAACATGGCTCTTCCTCTATAAATCTTGTTTCTTTCAAATGTCATTAATAATTGACGTGTAAATGTTAGATGTCTCCATTTTCCTATTTGTTACAAGTAAATGTCACATTAATATTCTTTTGCCGAAGTTTGAAAGCTAAAAGAACTTTTATCTTAGAGCTGTCATGAAAACATACAGGTATGTAAATGGTATCGGCCCGCAATGCAATTTCATTGCCCAGCTTTTTGAGTCCAAGAAATAGTGTAAAAAAATTATAGCAAAAACAATCTGTTTAGGTTAAATGTTCACTGCTTCGAATCGCCACGCTTGGCACTCAACGGATTGTGTTTTGTATATATACCGGGTGACATTTTATAACGTCTTGAAAAAAAATGGGTGTAATAGGTGAACGGAGTATAAGCCTTTGGCATTGAAATTTTTATTATTTTTATTTTTGAAAAACATACAATGTAATGAAATTGATCTAGCAATAAATACTACACATTTCAAGTAACATTTTCATACTAGAACAACAAAAACAGAAATTTGGAAAAAAAAGAAAAAAAAACATTTAAAATCTATCGAAACTCAAATCATACGCACCCTACTCAATGCGCAGAATGTATCAATGATTTCGTAGCGCGGTCCTACCCTTTGAAGCCGGCCGATAGGCGGCTTCATTGATCTTTCGCAGGCGCACGAGCCGCACACGCATCACCGTTTACCCGCGTCCCGCGCTCCTTGAGTCACCTGCGATGAATCTGAAGGTCTTTCTGCCTTCTATTCTAGTTACACAACACACCATATGAAGGTCGAGACGGTAAAAAATGTCATCCGGTATATATATATATATAGTAATGATCCAAGCGTTAATTTCTGAGCAAGAGGTACTGGAAGTGGACGAAGTGCTATATGAATTCATACAAAACAAAGTTAAATCTGTGGCGTCCGACCGATGGACATTCTTTTTAAATGATTTCTGAACGTATAACTATGGTTTTATTTTATTTTAATTTGATTTGCGGTAAAGATATTTAATAGGATTTTTATTTGATTGATTGAATTTTATTTCAAGGATATCTATTTTGACTTAGGAATTGTGTTGATAGTATTTAGTTTGGTTTTAGAAACAAAAAGTATTTACTGTTTATCTTTATTCCCGTCACGACAGGCGTAGTATTAATACTTCACCAATGCTTCTATAGTACAAGGAGGCAGAGACATTGACATGCATCCTGTAACTATAGACTTAGCACATGATTCTGCGTTTAAAATACGAAATCTCTATGAAATCCATCTATAAAACAGCAGCTTTTTTGTTTGAGATCACTGAAAGAAAAATCTACGCTACGGTTCTAAAATTATGTTCTGAATTCATGGTTACACCTTTTTTTTTTGTTGGGAAATCATCAAATGACTTTTCCCGCTCTGGGCGGAGTGGGAGGGCAGGAGTGTCAGAATTTTACTGACTAAAACCCACCCGTGTTCCTTCAGTTACCCATATGCCAGGGCCTCGGTATCTCATTTGAACAATCTCGCGACCCTGGCAGATGGTTACAGCTTGCGCGTCAATGTTTTTGCCACCCAGTATAATAATTTCACATGATAAAACGCACTCAAACGCGCAGAATACTTAACCGTACATTCGTCGACAACGAATGTGTAAAGTGACACCGGGATGTACCCGGTAGTGAGAAGTTCTTCTTACCACCTGTTTAACTTCTGAATTCTCCGCGAGAATACTTAAATGTTGAACTAAGTATAACCGGGTGTCTTCAAGGTACTTCAGACTTTGTGCTTTGATGGAAGTGTCTTCGCGGTGAGAATAGTTGCGAATTTTCTTTTCCACATCTTGTTTTTGTATCTTAATTCTTTTATTGAGACCCGAAACTATACTGGTGATTTTTTCCACCAAATGTTCAATTTTTCAAAGCCCCTCTGTGTAATTAAAACAAAAAAAAAACTTTCCTTAAAAATTAAAAAAAATTAACAACAAATTAATAATTCGCTAAAATAAACATAAGTCTAGTGCAAATCAGAACCGTGTACATGACAATTTTAACTCTTACATTTTTCAATGCATTTCAATATCCTACAAGCTATTTTCATATTCCCACCACGTTCGTATAGAATAAAGACATCCATTTTGAAAACCCCATAAAAAATATGGAGATATCTAAAATTCAGATATCCGAATATCCGAAAATCACTTGAAACAAATCTCTATGTAATAACCGCGCAGACGATAAATTGTTGGAAAGCTGCGCTTATCAGATTTAAATATCCGCAGACCGCACAGAGTACTGCAGTCTCTTTTCATATTACCGGCTGGGACTGATATAATTAGATGAATCTACTGTTTTAAGTGGCCTAAGTTATGAGAGGAAAAGATTTAAGTGTAAATTTAATTGATTCATTTTTAGTGTACATTTTACAGGCGTCGCCAGTAGAAAATCAACAAACAATGGCTTTGGAGAAGGCCTGTGGCCAATGTCCCACCATTGATGATGATCGATGCTAGCTGGAGTAACCAGTTGTTCAAGAAGAATTTATGAAAAATAGTGTAATATTGTTTGTTACCACCAAGATGGATATTGATTTGAATCAAAAATTTCATCATTGTCATTACCGTATTACAAACATTTCAATACTGGATGATTAAGGGCTATATTGTAGTCAAAATCATTTTCGTCTTCTTTTTTCAAACCCAGGTCAAACGAATGTTAAACTACGCTCCCCGCGGTCGGTTCATGGATGGGTGACCATCTATAACATATCAAAACTCCTCCGTGCCTGGGAAAGCCCGCTAAGCCGTTAGTTCCAGCTGTTGTTTGTACATCTTTGATAGTCGTTATGCGAGTAGTTAGAAGCCCGAAAGTCTGACAACCAGTCTTACCAACGGCTATCGTAGCACCTACCTAGGGTTGTGACGGTCAGATAGGAAATTGCTCCATGTAAAATTCTGGTATTCAGCTGTAACCAGTTAGAATAGAAGCTGACCCCAACATAGTAAGGAAAAGGCAGATTAAATTTGAATTAAAATCTTACTATATCGCTACATTTCATATTTCATACTAAAACCCAAACGGGGCATTCTCTTAACAAATTCAATTCCACGAGTATTCGTTAGCGAGTCTGCAAGGATTATTATCAATGGATCCGCCTGATAAAGGCATCAGCGGTGCAATTTGTATTGACTAGACTGACATAAAGGGTAATGGAGTTAGCTCGTGAAAGGTCTGCGGTTTCCGTCTGGACTGGACCCGTATATTTATACATTTATTTCCTTGTGTGTTTGTTGGCTGAGCAGATTGGAAGTGGGAGATTATGTTTATAAATACAACACATTTCCTTGTGTGAATACTTAAGGAACCAGGCGTGGGTTAATTCTTGACACGAGTACTGAAGCTCCTTTGTTATTATTTGCTCAACACCAAAATTACTTTTTTTATTTTAGTGTAACAGCTTCCAAGTTCTAGATAATAGAGGCGTTGTTTGCATTTAGATATCATTAAATTTAATCAAATTTCACGAAACTTAATTTCTACAGCACTTTCTTCTCGAAATATGAATATCTTTTTTGTCCTACGAGTACAAATAAAACTAAATTTAATTTAATTTGTTAGTTTCAGGTTACGTTATCCGATATTTTTGTTTCTTATCGTGTACCATGGAAGATTAATGCTTTAATTCCTATCGATTGAGAGGACATAATAGTCCGTTGAATTTAAATACAGCAGTTTTTGAGAATTTAGATAGTTATTTCTAATAATTTATTTTGATGTTATCTATACGTTTATTTTGATGTATGTTTGTACAAAGATACAAGAAACCCGCCTTTTCTTTGCACAGTAATACGACTCGATAAAACTTCGAATTTCTTTATTACCCGACTTAAGAAAGGAGGAGGTAGACAATTCGGTTGTAATTTTTTTTATATGTAGTTCAAAAATCTTTCGGAGCATATTCTATAAACGATGGTAAAAAACAGTTTAAAATTTCGTTGCGTAGTTTACAAGATCCAAACAACGCGGTCTTAAGATACGAAAAGTCACATTAATTATAATAAGTGTAAGTAAACCCGGGTAAACCACTGCGTACTATAAACACTGTTTTAATATCACAAAAATGAAACATATATTAGGAGGATGCTACCATGCTCCAGCTCCTACCATAACCGTCCAAAATTTTCAGTTAACCGTATCATCATAAATAAAGCCCGCAACAAAATCAACTTACATTACAACATCGAAACACATTTTCATACTAAACACTATACGGTACTCCATCCATCTCTACTGAGCATCTGGGACCCAAGTTATAATCGGAAAAAAGTACTGCTATGCCATGAAACGCGCAAGTTGCGAAGTAACCCAAGTTTTCACGACACTCTACTGGGCGAGGGACTTTTAGTTGGTTTTTATGAAGTTTTCAACGGAACCCCGTTTTATCTTCCACTCGGATCTTTTTGAACTAAATTTGTTATTAAGTATTTGATGTTTTCTGAAGGTTGATGGGGACTTTAAATGTTTCGGTTGAGTTAAGCTACATCGATTTACCCATTTTGCTGTATCGTAAACACGTGTTTAAGATGTTTTTCTTCCACAAAAGAAAACAATTTACTTTTTCTAACTTATGAAATTACTTTTGAAGCATTCGCAAGAAAATAAGCTTTTTCTGTGCAAAGGTGGAGATTCATAATATTTAAATTAATAATTTTGAAATCCGTTTTGAGATGTGCATTATTTAAAAGCATCATCTGGTTGCCAGTATTTTTAAATGTCTATTCAGCTGCCGTTGTCTTCCCGAATATCCGACACATACGACAGATATCTGAAAAATGTAACAACATTTTTGTAACAAAATGCATCTTAAAATTTCATGTAGACTGCATATTTTCTACATACTTATAGTTTTATTGTCGCCCGGGGACCTAAGTTTCGGATAAAAGAAAGTCTGCCGTCTAAGTTTAGTAACCACGTACTATATAGTTGTGCTTAGAATGTCTTGTACTGAGTTCTACTTTACAGCAATGGATTTTTCTTTCGTTAAGTTTGGGTTCCTTTAAAAAGCGTCACCGTTATATAACGGGCAGAATGACGGTGACCTTTATAATGAAGAGCGTTTTTTGACACCACTTGGTTTAATAACTGGGCCGTCTTTCAATGATGGCGGAACGGGGGTTAGGTATATGGCGGCTACCGCTGTCTACCCGACTGTCTGTCTAAAGCCTTACTGAATTAGCTTGTACAATTCTTATATAGTTATTATTTACCAGCCCGCAATGGACCCGCGGGGTAGATAGTAGATGTTCACTCCCTTTCGAATAGAGTAGGCCTGCGTCTCAGCAATGGGATGACTTAAAATACGTCAGCATCTACATGGCGGTGAATATACATTTCGTTATGATTATTGTCACACATTCCCACAAAACTCCAAACCCGACCACAGACCTCATTTTTATAATTAGCCACAATAAATTACAAATAACCGCAAACCACTAGTGTCAAGGGTCATTGTACTAAACGACTGCGGCCGCAGCGAGCGGTCGCACAACCGATTGCTATGAGCTATCAGTTGCTCTCACTACAAAGAGAAGGCCGCAGAGTTCACCGCATTATTTAAAATAGTACCCTTATAATTTATTGTAGTATTGTTTGATATTGAACCGCTGTTATCTGGTTCTGGGTAGTTTTGGATCTGATCCTGGAGCCTTCCGAATTAGCCATCCGTAAGCAGTATAGGTAGTAATGTACGAGGACATGCCGTCAAACCGTTGACCATTGGGATAGACGCGTTCTTGAGTGGAGACCGCGAATCGGCAAACGTAAGGTAGGATGCCCTCAGGCTAGGTGGAGTGACGATCTTCGCAGGGTGGGTGGTAGCAGCTGGATGAGAGTTGCCGAGAATCGAGCTGAATGGCGTGCAATTGGGGAGGCCTATGTCCAGCAGTGGACTGCTGAATGATGACCGCTATCACCGCGTCGTCTTATTTACCCATAAAAAATAGTAGTAGCTTAATTCAGGTGTTTGCTGCTCACCAATTTCCATCTTAACAACGCCAAACCAATTTCAGCCTGTCAAAAAATCGATTACCTTCAAACTCTATTTTCCCATAGGTACATCCGTAAACAAAGTTTCCATCTATCACTTCCATATAAAATCAACACAAGCAAGTCGACACTCAAGGAATGTAACGGGAACATAATACCGGGAGACGTTACCGTGATGTATAGCCCCGGCCCCCGGGATGAAAGTTTGAGCCGGCAAAAATCCCCGGGGTTGGAACTAGTCGTCGGTAAACAAAAAACTGTGAGGTTTTTGTTAGTCTTGTGTGTGGGACATACAGGTGGGAAGGTGGGCACGCATTTTGTGGGAAATAAAAGTGATTTAAGTTAGAACAATAAACATATTTATTTAAGAAGAAAATTAAGATTTTCCGGAAATATTAGTCTTTGTACATGTGAAGCTTTCACAGATTTTTTGGAACGAAGTTCCTTATCGCACGTTGCGAAAGGGGGCTAGATGGAAAAAATTAAGACCAAAAGTTGTAACGACACTTTTTGCTATAGTTGTAAGCCGTGCGGCGTGCGCGTGTTTCTCTATCTGTCTCTCTCTCTCTCTCTCTCATAGAAAGCAAGCCAGTATTATGAGTATAGTAATGTTCAAAATTGTCGTAATCAAAATTTTCTAAATTAGTTTTAAGTAAATGGTAATGTCTTTTATTATATTATTATAATTATAACGACAATTTTGAACATTACTTTACTCATAATACTGGCTTGCTTTCTATGACGATTATATTATCTGATTAAGTTTATATTACATTTTATTTGTTAATAATAAAAAAAAACATATAATAACTTTAAAAAATATATATAACAATTCCTTCACTAATTAATCGAAAGGAACTTCGTTCCATCCGGGTGTCCCTTGTCACCTCTCAAGTTGTTTTTTTTTTTTTGGGATGACATCTTGCAGGTCAACCTATGAGGTTGTCGGCTGCTTAACCTGACTTGCCTGTGGCTTCCTTAATACTTTAAGACCTCCAGCAAGGGCTTAAAAAAAAACTTAAAACAAGAGGGACTACTCGCTAAGGGCACCCTCTGTTGGGTACTTCGGCTTAGGCCATCGCTGCCATTGCTAGTAGAAGGCACTAAGAGAGGCTGGATCGGATTGAATTCACAGTTTTTATTTTCATCTTTGTCTTTATTCTTTTCATAGTATAAAACTCGAGTCGATTCCCGCGACTGTATTCTTAGATCTTTTAAACTACGGAACGGATTTTAATGCGATTTTCAATTAAAAAAAACCCGCTTCCAATTTCAACACACACATAACTTTCATTAAAAAATAATGTAATTTTCACTTAAAAAAAAAGAACAACCAATACACGACTAAAACAAAATCAATTTACGCCGCAAACTTCCAACCACTACATTAATAAACACACCACACATTAATAAACTTCAGCAAAATTACTTAAATAATCCCGAAATAAATCCCCAACTATAAATAAATCATCGGTCGAACAAAGTGAATACATTACGTACGAAAGCCTGCTATTTTACAAGTACTTACCAAGTTCAACACTTAGTCAACCCTCACCAATTTAATTTATTAACACTTATAACTTACATAATTCTACGTTCTAAGTTTTAAGTCTAGCCCTTCTAAGTTGGAGCACTTCGCAGGACGCACCTGATACTCGGCCTTAAGTGACAGATGGGTTGATACTTCACTAAGTGCCAAGTTCCAAGCGTTTAAAAATTAATACAGGTATATAGCTAAAGGTGCGCTTAGACGGGCGATTTTTACAGCAATTATTGGCCGGCAACAGTTGCAGAAGATATCGGAGAAATCTAATTAAAAGAAAAAAAAATTATATATATAAAATTACCAATGAAACTATCAGTAATTTGTCCATATTAATGTGTATAGTGTATTTTGAAGTGTGTACTTACTGGCAATCGGTCTAAACCTGTGGTGACATGGTGCTTCCCTACCAAACCCATTTGTTTACCTGCTGAAAATGACACACCTGGATACGAGACACGATACGAGTTGACTTGATTTTCTTGGAAGGCTTTATAGATATAGACTGAAGTAGATCAAAGTAAAGAAAACTTTTTGTGTAAATGTGGTGCTGTCCCACAAACAATGCGGCACTTGATATCTTGTCCAGCGTGTCCTGTTGTTTGCACGCTACTGGAATTGATGGACGCTGCTGAAGGTACCCAGCTCGTAGCCAGATTCTGAACTGATGGTATATAGATTGCTATCGACACGGTGAGAAGATGTAGAATGTATTGTCAAGTTTATTTATATCTTAGGACAACCAACACACCGTTATCTGATCCCAAACTAGGCAGAGCCTGTACTATGGCAACCAGAGAACTGATAAACATACTTATATATTTCTAAATACATACATATTATAGATAAATTACACCCAGACACAGAACAAGTGATCGTGCTCATCACACAAAGATTTGTCCTTGGTGGGAATCAAACCCACGACCTCAAGTCTTAACAGTCAGGGTCTCTAATCACTAGACTAACAGGCCAGTCAGTTATTAAGTCGCCCTATATTGCTAAAAATGATGTGGCTCCTCTGCACTGCCAAGAAATGCTCGACAATGGCGTAGCGTCATATCAGACCATACCGACCTCCACTAGTTGAAAAGTTGAAATGCATGTTTTTTTTTTTTTGTGTGTGTTTTGAACCAATTTACAAAAATCATAATCAGTTGTCAATATTGCCCAAAATTGCTCAATGTAAAGTTGCCCGTGTAAGCGGATCATTGTATTTAAGTGCTACGGTACTTTAGAGAGCGTGCATTATTGATGAGGGTACGAGTGTTAGGTTTTATGGGCAGGCAAACCTATTGATGTATATTTATTGCTATGCTTGAAGTAGACAGACTAATTTGTTGAAATTGAAAGGTATACTTAAAGGGTTCATGGTTAAGGCTTAGAACGCTTCGCTAGAGAGAATTAAAGATGATTTTGGGGTTTCAAGAGGGTCTTTGTCTGAGAGTAGTAGTGGTCCAGTGGTATCGGCTCCGACTCACGAGTTGTAAGTCATGAGCTCAAACCCAGCCAGGTACTTTTATTATTATTCATTTATTTCGGACAGAATCCATATCATCATCATCATCATCATTTCAGCCGTAAGACGTCCATTGCTGGACTTAGGACTCCCCCAATTTGGAGGGCTTTGCCATAATCGCCACGCTTGACAGGCGGGTTGGCGATCGCAGTATGGTGGTAAAATGCATAGAGAACGCTGCTGCCCATTCTCTAGTAAATCTCTTAGTCGCCTTTTACGACACCCACGGGAAGAAATGGGTTGGTGTTATTCTTTACGTCCGGCACCACACAGTACGAACCGTGTACGTACGGTGTGGAATCCATATAAGTGTTAGTAATTTTAATTTGTGTAATTAATTTCATCACTGCTCCGAAAATGGTGAAGAAAAACATCATGAGAAAATCGGTATGTCTTAGAACCAAAAACTTCGAAAACATAATGACACCTACCAATCTGCACCGGGCCCGAGTGGTAGATTATGGCACCCTCTCACAAAGAGGAGACCTATGTCCCAGCAGAGGGAACATTATAGTCTTATTATGCAGAGGGTCTTCTGAACCCTCAAAAATATTATTCTTTTTCCTGGAAAAGTTTATTTAGGCGTTTTTTTAGGTCAGGGACGTAAATAATTACGTCAAAAACATTAAACTAAAAATTTCTACATTTTTTTCTTCCTCTTAATATCCTACTACTTTATATTTTAAATATAAAAGTTTGTGAAGATGGATGGATGGACATTTGTTACTCTTTCATGCAAAAACTACTAAACAGATTTGGATAAAATTTGCCACACATAATATATAACATAGTTAAATACATAGGGTACTTTTTATCCCGATAACCCGTTCCCACGGGATTATTTCTATTCAAGACGCGAGCGAAGCAAAATAGTTGAAAGTATAAATACACGTATCTGGCACAAAAAACTACTGTGGAGGGTTCAGATGACCGTCTAGAACCCAGTCACACATTCTTTCTAGCGAGGCTGATCTTTTTGTTACCCAAACTAATAACAAATGTACTATAAGAAAGAACTGTTTCTGTTTCAACTGTACTAGGTTTTTTTTTTTGTGGTTTGAAACCATCAAATGACATCTCCCGCTCTGGGTGGAGCGGAAGGGCGTTTCAGACTTTTACTGACTAAAACCCACCCGTGTTCCTTCAGCTGCCCATGTGCCAGGGCAACGGTAAATATACTACGTTCGTAATACCATAAATATGTTTCAATATTTTTAAGAAAAATCCCTCCTGAGTCCTTCGTCAGTATAAAGCTTATTATTGTACTATATAATGACCTGTGATCTAACTAATACGAATAAAAATATAATTATTAAAAGAAAAAATGAGAAAAGAATTTATTGTGACTCGCACCACAAATTTAATGAAACATCATAAAAATGCGAACAGAATATTTAAATTGATAGCCAATTCCTAAGACATCGGTTTCCCTGACTGTACAAAAACGATGGGTACCCGGAATTTCCGTCAGATGCTCACAATATAAGTTAACTAATTGAATTAT
Organism: Aporophyla nigra; assembly: GCA_947507805.1. Classification (NCBI taxonomy): domain Eukaryota; kingdom Metazoa; phylum Arthropoda; class Insecta; order Lepidoptera; family Noctuidae; genus Aporophyla; species Aporophyla nigra. Next base: position 22,826,272 of record OX382297.1, on the reverse strand, counting down.
TCGGTACCGGGGGAATTGCGATCAGATTATACGGATGTTAAATGAAGAGACGAAGAGAACAGTATTTAGTCTGGCTTTCGAATTATATTTGGGGACCAGGCATAGAAATATACAGGGTTCGACCCGCAAACCATTACCATTTTTTTGTTTGTTTGTGGGACATCATTCAATGGGCGTGTCAGACTTTTACTGACTAAAATCCACCCGTCTCCTTTCAGTTGCCTATACGCCAGGGCCACGGTAACTGTTTCGAATAAATCTCGCAACCGTGGCAGGAATTGGTCCTAGCGGCCTGTTCAGTTTTGCTGACATCTCTTTGAGGCGCGCGTGGAACTCAACGCGCCGTCGACACGTGCCTGGTTCTTACCGGGTGGCGAGCTACCTACGAGTCTGATTTGTAAAAATGTAAAGATGCCAGCACATCAAGGTACCAGAAACTGTCAAATTCTCCCAATCAATCTTAACCCTAATGCTTTAGCGATAAAGTTGAAAATCTATTAAAGAAATTTGACAGATTGTAGTAGCTCGATGTGCTGACGTCTGTACATAGATATTTTCACTAAAAATTAAATTAAATACTTGAACAATATTTACTTAACTTACTACTACTTGAACAATAAGTAGTTTAACACAATTATATTTACATTGATATTTATTTAAACGCTCATTAATATTTTATTTCAAAACGTGCCTTTGTTGTTCTATTTCTGTCACCATTTCCCAGTGTAACTGGGAAAACCCTGACTGTGAAAATACCTAAATATGTTTCTACGTAATGTTTCTAGATGGGCCTTTTGTGGGCAGATTATATTTAATTAGTGTAAGGCTGGCTAAACACTTGTTCGAGTTCGTATTTGTATATCGTGCATATTTGTATATCGAATTGTGGTAACCGAGGTGTCACACGCGCTGTCTATGTGTACGGAGCTCTCGTTACCCTCCCAGTACAATGGTGAAGTCGGAAGTGTGAGCTTGTGTGCGTTTGTGCGTTATATGCTGATAATATTCGTCTTCACGCACATATTCACAAAATGTACGTACACTTGATTACCTCAAGTAAAGTGCGTGTCGCTTCGTGAGACAAAATACTGTGCCTACTTTTTTTAACAACAAAGCCGACTCGAAGCAATTACTACATTTTTCAGCTATCATTCGGCCCGTGCCGTTAAAATAACTCCATTCGGCATCTACCTTTGCTGAGTTGGGGTGTTGCAGTTGATTTTAACCGCCAGCTTCGGCTTGACCGCATGCTGGCGTACGTGAGGCTAAGCCAAGCGGCCTTTTTCCAAACATATTGCAATGTAGTTTTTGTTATACTTACAAAGTTATGGGTAAATAAATAGTTATAGTAAGTTAATAAATAAATATTACATCTACAGGTATTGTTTTATAAATAAAAGTCACTTTTACTGTCTGTCTGTATGACCCCATTGTTCTTCTGAACTTTGTAACTGAATTTGATGCACTCTTTACCATAATTTATGAGGCTCTGCGCTCCACTGAGCTGCGCATCTTCACGGACGGATCAAAAACAGACAGTGGCACAGGTGCTGGAATCTTCTCGCAGGACTTCAACATACATATTATAGCCACACCGTTGGGAGTCCACAACACAGTGTTCCAGGCGGAATGCATTGGGATCACTCTTGCCGCTTCAGCCATTATGGCCAGGGCGGTTAAAGACCACTCGATCCGCATACTCTCAGATAGTATGGCTGTTCTGCAAGCGCTGGACAGTCACTCGATTGACTCGGGCTAATATACGAGTGCCACCAGCGCCACAACCAGGTGGGTAGCCTCAATAATATAACCATTCAGTGGATTAAAGGACACAGCGGTTCGCTAGGTAACGATGCCGCCGATGAACTTGCCAGAAGGGGGTCGAGCATGACACCGGTGGGACCAGAACCCATCGCGCCACTCCCCTTTGGGTTCCTACGCTCTCTGGTAAGGAAACGTACCAGGGATCTACACTTTAAGCTATGGGTGGACCAAAGTGAGTGCAGGCAGGCCAAGGAAGCACTTCCTACCATCGATGCTCGCCTCACAAAACAGGTCCTCCGGCTAGACAAACGACAGCTGCGTATGGTTACAGCAGCAATAACTGGCCATGGGTCGTTTAATAAACATCTATTTGTCATAGGAGTTACAGACAGTCCGCTGTGCAGGGCCTGCATTGAGGACGACGAGACAGCAGCGCACGTGCTTCTAAACTGCCCGGCGATCGCCACATACAGGGCCAAGTACTTCGGTAACCCAGGTACCCTACGCGAGATAGTCAGCAACGTCAAGGCGTTGCTGGCCTTCCTCGAGGAGCTGGGGTGGATCGAATGACCGATTTCCCACCCGTACGCAAAATACGCGCTCAGACGTGGAGTTGCGGACACCAGCCCGTTCTACCTTACCTACCATAATTTAGAGAGTTTATTCTGGAAAGTTAATATGTGTAATACATTAATATTTAACTTAGAAATAATCTCTGTGTTTTCTCAAGCCGTGAAACCTTGAGAAGCACATTCGCGGATCGACCAAAGGAAAGAAAGAGTAAAAGACATAAAAATTGTATATTTTGCACAAATAAGGCGAATACTATAAAAAAACCTAACACGAAGTAGGTATTTAGCCAAAAATCTGCCACGTATTCGACAATAATTGAAATTTTCAAAAGAAGTTTAACAATATTGTTTGTTGTATAATGTTAGGGCAGAGCACAATGGGTCACACCAAGATCAAACTCACAAAATAATAATTGCACAAATTGTTTAACATTGCGACAACAGCACTGACACACAACAATTATATCACCACCTGCTATGCCAATATATAATCGAACTAGTGTCTACACATGGCTAAAATTAAATAGAAATATTAATATAGAGTCCAGAAAATTAAATGGATTGAAGGTAATTTTAATCAAAAACGAAGCCCCAACTAATATAACATTATTTGCGTTGTACTAATAGGCTTTTTACCTCATTCCAATTAGAGGAAATAAATATTTACTCTTATCCAAATACATTTTCGGTAAAACAAATACGCGTGTTCCAACTGAAAGCAATCAAACGAAATAAAATAAAAACTAAAAATCAAATGATAATTAAAACAAACATTTCTACAAGCGAGCTATTCAACCGATAGATTGGGCAAATTAGACAAACATACCAACTAGTTGATCAAACTTCGACCAATATGCAAATATGAAAACACACGTTGGCCAAATTGGCCTTTTGGCGTAAACTAACACCAACAAGTTGGTGGAACTTCACAGCTGTGTGCACCAACCGATAGGAAAGTTTGAGAACTGCAGGGCTTACCAACCGCGCGTCATAAACGGAGTCGAACTCGCTCACTTCTCATTTTTTGTTCGTGTGTAATTCGCAGAATGTTCGTTCCGGAACTTTTGTTTTTCTAGTCCACCGTAATGTGTAAAATGATTTTTATCCAGATAGCATTGAATGAAAAGTTTTTGTTCTAATGGCAAATTAAAAATCTGTGTAAATATGTCTTCACTGTCAGAGTAAATAGTCTATTTTAAATAAAGGTTCATGATAAAACTGATTCAAGACCTCGCTGCGTGATCCAAGTTAGATATTGGTACCGATTCCCTTGTTCACAAACTAAACTAAATTTAAGTTCAGTGCATCTTTTTCTTTGTATTTCATTAAGAAGAGGACAAAAGAAAATTTTTAGTTTAGTCCTGTCAAATTAATCAGCGCCTGTCACTACTCCATACAAGTTTAGACGTGATTAAAAACTTGCCTACTAAAATTACGTCAATTTACGTCAAGCGCTGATTGATTTGACAGGACTTAACTAAAATTTATCTTCTGTCCTTGCCTTAATGAAATAGAAAGAAAAAGATGCACTGAACTTAAATTTAGTTTAGTTTGTGAATAAGGGAATCGGCACCATTGTCTTAGTTCAAATTTGGGACACCAAACACCATTACACCAACTATCACTAAATGCGTTTAGCGCTAAACGTATTTTTTAAATATCATTATGTCTCTGTGAAACCACAAATGATTGATAGAACAATATTTTAAATATGTTAAATAAATGCATTTTATTTCGAACTCTCTCTTTGGTCATTTCAACTCTTAAAATACTAATCTTCCAAATTCAAAAACCTTTGTTCCATCAACCATATCCCAATTTCATCATAACGCGTTACTACCAAATATTTTTTATCAAACGTGGCAGTGTGGATGCATTGCCTTTGCCACCCGCGTTTCCGTGACAAATATCTATGAACTGGGAGCCGTGGAGTTACTTATAGCCCCGGGCGCAATGAGCTACTACTGCCTTCAACTTGAAATACGTCCAGGTTTTCTACAACTTTAAAATTAAATCTTTTTTGCGTTTCTTAGTTCTAAAGTAGTTTGAAGGAAGACATTTTTGTTTTATGGTCAGTTTTTGTTTTTGTTTTGTGTAAGGTTCACATTTTTTTTTGGTATTTTTTTAGAAGAAGTTAGTTTGTAGATACGTATCATCATTATCATCATTTCAGCCGTAAGACGTGCACTGCTGAACTTAGACCTCCGCCAATTTGGGGGGCTTTACCATAATCGCCACGCTTGGCAGGCTAGAGTTACGTATACTAAAACATATTGGTTAGAAGATAATCCCGAAAGAACACAATTTTTAGGCATTTGTAACTTCTAACACATTTTTTATTTTTTTTACAAAATTGCAGCAAATTATTATTTTGAGCTTGTAGATACGTATACTAAAACATATTGGTTAGAAGATAATACCGAAAGAACACAATTTTTAGGCATTAAAATTTGTAACTTCCAATACATTTTTTTTTTTTACGAAATTGCAGCAAATTATTATTTTTCAAACTTATTGGCCAGCGAGATTTGCCGCCAACTCAAAAGATTCAAATTCGAAAATAGAAATCGTATGACATCACTGTACTCTTGGAGTCATGGAGAGCTTACGGCATCTACTTTTCCTTTTATGCTCTTACTTTCCTGCCAGATTTCAAGCCACGACACAAATATCCAAACTCAAAAATAGAACGCGAATGACGTCACTATATTCCTGGAGCCAGCTTATCCTTCGGTAGCAAAGCAAAGCTTTGCCATGAACGTCAACGTGAAAACATATTCCGATTCGTTTACATGCATGGAATTAGTAAATACTATATTACATGTCAGGCACAAAGTAATTACGAATGCGGTCGGCTTTTATTCTTTGTAAGAGAATTCCAGACGTTATGTGGCCGTATTCTATAGTATATTCCTTTAATGGTGTATTTTAATAGCTTTTACCAGGAACGCTGGCGTTAATGACTATCTCATTAACGCTATAATGCCAGGTTTTAATGAAAACTAAGCTTTGTAGCAGACATGTGTTTAGAGGATTTTAATTGATTTTCCATGTGAAGGGTACAGGAATGTCTTTATTACTTTAGATAGTAATTAAGTACACATTTACACGAAAACTATTCAGATTTATAAATGCTTTCTTTACGACAATATAATAATACAGGGTGGGCCAGTGCTAAGTTCACTTTTCATTGGCTAATAGATCGTTGGTCGCGAGGGGTAGCGGGGAGCGGGGTATGTCATCGAGTCACGAGTCTCTTGCAGTTTTAGTCACCATGTGTCCGTTTACGGGAGAGCATCGCGCGTTCGCTGTTCGAGCGTTTTACGAAAATGGTAAATCTTACATTACTGTGCGGCGTATGTTCCGAGTGAAATTCAATTTAAGCAGTATCCGGCAGTGTCCTAGTACTCAGTTAATCAGACAATGGCTGAAAAGGTTTGATAAAACCGGTTCAACGCTACCAATGAGACGTCAAGGTCAACCCCGTACTGTACGCACGGTGCAAGCGATTGAAGAGGCTAATGAATCTGTGCGAGAAAATCCAGAACTCTCTACGCGGCGACGTTCGGCGGCTTTGGGGATTTCACGCAGCAGTTTGAGGCGAATTTTGAAATTTGATTTGAAGCTTCACCCATATAAGATACAGTTGGTTCAAGAACTTACCCATGATGACCATATGAAAAGGGCGTCATTTGCCACTTCCATGTTAGAAAGATTTTCAAATTTCGGAAACATCCTTTTCTCGGACGAAGCCCACTTTCACCTTAACGGCTTCGTCAATAAACAAAACTGCCGTTACTGGAGCGCTGAGCAGCCTTCGCGCAAGCACCAAAAGCCACTTCACACCCAGAAAGTGACGGTTTGGGCGGCCATATCAGCTAAAGGCATCATTGGGCCTTATTTCTTTGAAAATTCTCGAGGTCTCTCAGTAACAGTTAATACCGACCGATATGTGACAATGCTGCAAGAGTTTTTAAGGCCAACTCTTGCTGGGCTGCAAGAATACAACTCCAAGACTTGGTTCCAGCAAGATGGCGCAACCTGCCACACATCATACGCCAGCATGGACGTCGTAAAGGAGATGTTCCCTAATAAAGTTATCTCGAAGAGAGGCAACATCGAGTGGCCACCACGAAGCCCAGACCTGTCTCCACCTGATTTCTTTTTGTGGGGATTCTTAAAAGATAAGGTGTACTCCAATAAGCCGAAGACAATAATAAATTTAAAAGAAAATATCCAAGCGGAAATGGCCGCCATATCAACAGCAACGTGTCGGCGCGTTTTTGAAAATTTTCGATTCCGCTTGGAAGAGTGTTTGCGGCGAAATGGAGAACATCTAGACGACGTCATTTTTAAAAAATAAATTGCATTAGTAGTAGATTAAGTTACTTGTTAAATAAATACTTCAAGTATTATCAGTCTTTTTTTGTATAAGTTTCAAAAGTGAATTTAGCATTGGCCCACCCTGTACTATAATGTAGTTTTTTCGTATTACTACTGCAATCATAATTTGCAAGGAAAGTGAAGTACAGACACGCAAAAATACCATACAAAAAAAAAACACAAACGTTTTCGTCTAAAACAAAAGTGCAACTTTGAAAAATGACGTATTTCAGGATAATAGTAATAGGTACTTTTTTTCGTATTTTGTAAAGCCTTTTAATATCAATCACTTTAGGAGACAATGCTTTTGTATCTTGCGTGAGTGTAAGGAGTTTATGCTTGTGCCTCTTAATTTGTTCAGAGGGGCTAAGAAATTTAATAACCAGCTACCCAGATCGATCGATCAGGTAAAGATACGCTAGCCGCGGTGGGTTCTCTGATGGCCGACCATAGCCGCGGTGGGTTCTCTGATGGCCGACCATAGCCGCGGTGGGTCCTCTGATGGCCGACCATAGCCGCGGTGGGTCCTCTGATGGCCGACCATAGCCGCGGTGGGTTCTCTGATGGGCGACCATCTTTACATACTAAAAACCCCGTGCTTTGGAAATACCGCTAAGCCGTTGGTCCCCACTGTCATTGGTGGATCTTTTGACAGTCATTACGGGTCGTCAGTCTTATCATTGGGTATCGTAATACCCAGTAACTGAGTTGTGGAGGTCAGATAGATTAACGCTTCATGTAAAATGACACCAATCACCTGTATCGAGAGATCGGTTAGAGTCCACCTTATGAGCAGCTGATTAGCTGTATTTTATAGCTTCCAAGCTGACCCCAAGGCAAGGCAAATGATATTAAAAGGCTATTATTTCTAATTGTTTAAAAAGCTTCTCCCCATTGTAACTAGAATAAGTTATTTAAGTCGATGCAATAAACATTTTTTTTATGATAACGGGGACTGTAAATACAGTTCAAAATCGCATGATCGTCTCTCTTCGTCTTTTTGCCCTGTTATGAATATGTATAACCTGTTAGATCAGTTGCTGATTTGATAAACACGACGTTAAGGAGTACCAAAATTAATGAGCAATTCCTTGTTTCAGATTCCAAACGGGACCATTGCAACAAGACGGTGGAGATATACGAGGATGTGTCCTCCCCTCCGGTGACCTCTGAGAACTTCGGGAGGCCCCTCACTTGCACATATAGGTAAGGATGTAGTGCTGACACTATGGTATCGATAATCTTCGTAAAAAATAAATAGTATGAAAAATTTGGCATCACGAATAAACTTTAAAAGTGAAGCACCAAGGGCCTGAGTACTCAAAGAGATGTCAGCATTACTGAAGGGGTCTGCTGGGACCGATGCCTGCCAGGGTCGCAAGATTTGTTCGAAAGAGATACCGTGGCCCTGGCACATGGGCAACTGAAGGTACACGGGTGGGTTTTAGTCAGTAAAAGTCAGACACGCTCTCCCGCTCTGCTCAAGAGCGGAGACGTCATTTGATGATTTCCTACCCACAAAAACAAGGGCCCGAGTAATTCAAATACTTTTGCAATTTTACAGTCAGTGTCAGGCTGTATGATGAATAAAAACGATTCACGACCATAACACGTAAATATAAACAGAATTAAAATGATTAATCATCATCATCATCATCACTATTTCAGCTGAATGACGTCCACTGCTGCATAAAGGCGTCCCCTAATTAGGAGGGTTTGCCATAATCGCCACGCTAAGCAGGCGGGTTGGCGATCGCAGTATGGTGGTAAAATGCATAGAAAACGCTACTTCCCATTCTCTAATAAGTCCCTTAGTCGCCTTTTACCCACGACAAGAAATGGGATGGTGCTATTCTGTACACCCGGTACCACACGGAACATGATAAAATATACCTTACCATAACTGTGAAAATGCTAACGTTAAACCACTATATTGAACTGTTGTGACAACTCGATAATCCTTGAAAAGTATCGAGTACTTCTTCTACTGAGTATCGATACTTTTCCCCCGCCCCTACATATAGGCCAGTAGCTTACCAACTTTTGCGAAGTTCGCACGTACTCTGAGCATTTTCGCTGTACAAAGGAGCGATGATTGATGTTATTTGTAGACAGTTTTACTTCCTTAGTGAACATGGGATCAAAGGGAAACTACAAAGTATAAGAACATAAAAAGAGTAGTATCATTCGAGGAAAGTTTAGTGAATTTGATGGTAGTGGTAGTGGCGCTTTTGACAGATCTTGTGAGTCACGTTTTTTACGGACTAAAAACTGAGGTTTCGTCCGTGGGGTGGCAGCACTGTTGTAGTGTAACTTACTGTCATTAAACTGCTTACTTCAACCACCTTTGTGATCTAGTGATAAGGATTCATTCCAATCCAAATCTTCCCTTGCTGCCCTCTACCAGCGATACCCTAAGCCGAGGTCCATACCTCACAGGGGGTGTCCTTAGCGAGTAGTCGGTCTAGTTTTAAATTTTTAAACCCTGGGTGGAAGCCTTAATTCATTAAGGTATCCACAGGCAAGTACGTGATCAACACTCAGTACCAGGTGAGATGAAGGCCAAGAGCTTCGTTATTGCGGTAATAAAAAAGCTGTCATTATTGTCTATTTGTTTTTGTTAAGTTCTAATGAAAAATTAAAACATTTGCGGCTAGACTGACCCATATCAACCCACCGTTGATAAAGTTTCCACTAAATGTTCCCTACATTTAGTGGAAACTGCACAATTTTCTCACATAGTTTTCTTCTTCTTAGCCTATCGATGGCAAAAAGTACAAATATTCTTGGCCCAAAATTCATCTGCCGGAACTCTGCTCACTGACGCAGTCATAAGATCATCAAATGCACAGGTATATGAAAAGTGTTTTATTTTTTAGGAGATGTCACATACGTGCATACTTGAGATCTAACGGCTCAGATCTTCAATTTTCTTCTATTAAGATATTTTCAGGGGTGGTAGATGAATGTGTGAAATAGGTGTTTGTGTGTGTGTGTGCGTGTGTGTAACTACGGCCTGTTTAAGTCAAACGTAATTATTGCAGGAAATCGTCGCAAATTGAGCCTTATCCAATCAAACCATTATTGTTCAATTCATAGAATCACAGCACCCTTAATGGCAGGTGATAAGCTACCTCTTTCTGAGAAAAAGCTGTCATTTAAATGTACTATAGGTTGACTTACAAATGCATTAGGTAAATAGCGAGTTAAGTTCCTGAAAGAGAATGCTCTAAGGTAGCCCGCAAAAAATATTCATTTAATAATTATTCAATGGGATTAAATGAATTTAGAGGGTTTTATTGATGATTTTAATTCTGTAAATACGCTAATTTTTAGGGTTCCGCACCTCAAAAGGAAAAAGCGGAACCCTTATAGGATCACTTTGTTGTCCGTCCGTCCGTCCGTCTGTCTGTCAAGACCCTTTTTCTCAGGAACGCGTGGAGGTATCAAGCTGAAATTTATATCAAATACTTAAGTCTACTGTCCCTTGAAGCTGTAAAAAAATCAAACTTTTTAGCTAACGCAATTAAAAGATATAGCCGTTTATGCCGCAAATCTCCGCAAATTTTCGAAACTCGCAAGGGAATCAAAACCTAAAGGGTACTTCCAGTCGATCTAGAATTTTGAAATTTGGTACGAAGCAACGTCTTACAGTACAGATAAAGGAAAAATTGCGAAAACAGTAAATTTTTTGTTACATCATATAATAAAAATATATTTTTTAATTTTAAACTTTAGACTTACAGGTTTGTATGGAACCCTCGGTGCGCGAGTCCGACTCGCACTTGGCCGGTTTTTGTTCATCATACAGCCCGATACTCACTGCAAAATTACAAAAAAAAACATAAGAATATTTGAATTACGTGGGCTTGCCAGGGTAGGTCGCACAATTCGCTTCCCCCGTAAAGTCTATACGTGACAATTTCACAATGAAACACAGCCAGCGATTAGCGAGAAGCGACTAGAGATATCAACTAAAACAAGTTGACGAGCAGCGACCAGCAAGTGCGCGATGGTGATACATTACTCGCTGGTACGCATGGCGACAAATCAAGCTCTACATTTCCAATAAAAGCTGACTTCTCATTGTACGAAAAGCCTATACAGTGCGAGGTCTCTTAAAACTGGAAATTTAAAGCTTGAATTGTAGCCGTGTGTACGCGTATGTACCGAGCATGCGTTTCTCAGCGAGTGTTCTACCTGCAAAGCGAACTTCACTGGGCGAGAACTCTCTTTGATAGCCCTTGTCGCTGTGACGAGTACTCGCCGGCAGTATGAACTATTAAAACGATACCCTTTGGTAAGCCATGAGGTATATAGAATTAGTAACAGTAACTGGATTGTGGAGGTCAGATAGGCAGTGGCCATGTAAAATACTGGTATTCAACTGCATCCGGTTAGACTAGCAGCCGACCAACATAGTTGGGAAAAGGCTAGACAGATGATAATGAAAATTATACCTTATTATTAGGTATATAAGTACATCTTCTGCTGCAATTAAGGTCCTCAAGAATTCTAGTCTGTTTACCTTGATGACCTGAATCTTAGTAAATTACTATAGAGGGTCAAATTAAACTAGCTGGCAATACTTTTTGCACGTGTTGGTTATCGTTCTCGAATACTAATGTAACAAAAAAAATAGGGTGATTTTTATTCTTTTTGTTTTTCATCATTTGAACTTGGATTAAAACTTTAAATGACAATGTCCCATGTACCTACATTAGGGCGACCAAACGACAGTCATGGTTTTTGAAATTCGTAAAAAAAATTATCTCAGTTCCACAAAAACAGCTGATCGATTATGGTCATTGACATGCCTAACGAATGAAGAATTTGTTTTTTTTAGTTTCGAAAACGACAACTAACACGTGGGAAAAGTATTGCCAGCTAATTCAATTTTACCCTGTAGAAGAAACACACAGAAAATCTCTTAAAAAAATGTCAGGATTAATACTTTTCGCACACAGGAACTGGCGATAAGGAAGTCTCGAGTATTTCCGTTGGATATAATACTCATGATAAATTGTCGTAATTTATTTGAGCCAATATTGGGCAAAAATAATGGTTTCTCCTTTTCTTTGCGTTAGATAACAATAAATGATACTTAGACACCGTAAGCACGGACACAAAAAAAATCGCGGTGAGATTGTATCGCCCACTGGATTTTCATCTTTATGAGTTGATCCGAGCATTCAGAATCCAACGGCAAAAAAAAAAAAAAAAAAAGCCAGCGAGTCTAATAAACCGGGTGACATTTTATAACGTCTTGAAAAAAAAAATGGGTGTAATAGGTGAACGGAGTAGAAGCCTTTGGCATAGAAATTTTTATTATTTTTATTTTTGAATAACATGTAATGAAATTGATCTAGCAATAAATACTACACATTTAAAGTAATATTTTCATACTAGAACGACAAAAACAGAAATTTGGAAAAAAAAAAACAATTAAAATCTATCGAAACTCAAATCATACGCACCCTACTCAATGCGCGGTATGAATCAATGATTTCGTAGCGTGGTTCTACCCTTAGAAGCCGGCCGATAGGCGGCTTCAGTGATCTTTCGCAGGCGCACGAGCCGCACACGTATCCCCGTCCGCCCGCGTCCCGCGCTCCTTTAGTCACCTGCGATGAATCTGAAAGCCTTCCTGCCTTCTATTCTATTGTAGTTACACAACACACCATATGAAGGTCGAGACTGTAAAAAATGTCATTCGGTATGCCCTTCGATTTTCATCTTTCGGCGCTAAGGCGTGCGTTGAAGATCTAGTCACCATCATAATCAGCCACAGACCTCCTCTCGAGAGGAGGACGTAATTCCACCACGCGGGTCCTGTGCGGCTTGGTAGGTGTTACATGTCTGCGAATTTTTAGTTCTAGGATAAGTCAGTTTCCTCACGATGTTTGCCTTCACCGTTTTGAGAGCAGTGGTGATGAAATTCGCTGATGCCAGATCTAAAGACTAGCACTATTTCATTTCTTTCCGTGAGTGTCGTAAGAGGCGACTAAGGGACTTACTAGAGAATGGGCAGCAGCGTTCTCTATGCATTTTACCACCATACTGCGATCCCCTACCCCGCCTGCCAAGCGTGGCGATTATGGCAAAACCACTCAAGTTGGGGGAGGCCTATGTATAGCAGGGGACGTCTTTCGGCTGAAATGATGATGATGATGATGTTGATGAAATTATTTATACAACGTGAAGCGCCTGCCTGGGTTTGAACCCACGAGCTACAACTCGTAAGTCAGAGCTGATCCCACTGAGCAACCACTTTTCTAAATCCGGCCGCGATTGTATTTCATCTTACGTGAGACATTTTTTCTTATAAAAACTTTTTGTTCGCAGGTTTAGAGCTTTCCGAGGGTCGCCCAAAGATTGGATACTAAGGATCAGGTTCAAAAAGTTCAAAGTTGGTACCTTAATCAACGGTACGACTTGCCACAAGGGATACATGCAGGTAAGTCCTTGCTTATTTATTTGTCTTTTTTTCTAGTTTTAAGGCTGAAATAAACGGCTTGACTACAGAATATTGATAGGGTGGGACTGAACTGTGGATAGTACATTACCCCTCTTTTTTTTTTTTTTTTTTTTGGATGGGAAATCATCAAATGACTTCTCCCGCTCTGGGCGGAGCGGGAGGGCATGTCAGACTTTTACTGACTAAAACCCACCCGTGTTCCTTCAGTTGCCCAGTGCCGTGGCCACGGTATCTCTTTTGAACAATCACGCGACCCCGGCAGGCACCGGTCCTAGCAGACCCCTTCACTGCTGCTGACATCTCTTTGAGGCGCGCGTGGAACACTACGCGCCGTCGACCCGAGCTTGGTCCTTACCGAGCGGCGAGCTACCCATTGCTCGCCGCCCGCAAGCTCGCGCCTACGGTGGCCGGGAGTCCGCAATCGACTCCCGACGCCCGGGGCGTCTCCTCCTGCGGCGGCTAGGGACGTGAGGGCGCAGAGACTGCCACTCCCTCACGCGCTCCGCCTCCTCCTTCACGAGCATTACTGCTTCGCAGAAGGAGGTGACGGCTTCCCATGCCCTCTCGCTCCGTACCATGGCTCGCACCAGGGCCGGACGCGAGAGGTCGCCGCCGCCGATCGCCTCCACGAGGACACGGCGGTGCTCCGCCCAGGCAGGGCACACCTCCACCGTATGCTCCACCGTGTCCTCCAGACGACAATAAGGGGTAGTACATTACCCCTTATTGTACTATCCACAGTTAAGCCGTTTATATTACCAATACCTACGTTTCTTGACTTTGAACTTCTGATATCTTAATGCTAGCTTCTGCCCGCGACTTCGTCTGCGTTAAATTTCTTGTGCCCCCAAGCCTTCCCGTCACGTCGAATGGCCCACCCGTGCGATTTTCCCCGTTTTTGCAACATTTTTTATTACTGCTCCGCTCCTCTTGGTTGTAGCGTGATGTTATATAGCCTATAGCTTTCCTCGATATATAGGCTACCCAAAAAAAAAAAAATTTTTCAATTTGGACCAGCAGTTCCTGAGATTAGCGCGTTCAATCAATCAAACAAACAAACTCTTTAGCTTTATAATATTAGTTTAGATTTTGAAAATTAATATCTATTTTGTACTCTAGATCAATATTTGCCTAAACATGGTGTAGTTGTTACAGTCTCTCGTCGTTTAGTTATACAGAATACTTACAGATATTCGATATAAGGCTCTCGCAAACAGGCACGGCGCGCGAAAACTTCATGAAAATCGTTCTACAAGAGTTACGTTGCGCTGTCTTGACGCGCCTGTTAGAAGCCCTTACAGTTAGTGTCAGGCTGACATTGTATAGGTGAACTATCTGTATGTATGTAATAAATTAGTAATATACCAATAGAAGAATTGTGCAGTGTTGTGAAGGCTGCAGGAATCCACTGGATACGAGAAGCACAAAACGTGTCGAAGTGACAGAGCTTGAGTAGGGCTATGTTCAGCAGTGGACGTCTTTCGGCTGAAATGATGATGACATTAATAGTCATACATCGGAAACATTTTCGTTAATATCTGTACAAACATAATACAAATATAAGGCTTTTCCAAGAGAAAAGTCCTACAACCAAACTAAAGTTGAGCGTAGTAATAACTTCACCGAAAATTTAATAACATGGTGTAACCTTCATTCTTAATTCAAAAACAGAAGAAAAAACGAGATTTTTTATCAGGCCTGTCAAAGGCAGACGTCTAACGATGGAAGAATGGATTCTTATTATATTTTTTTTGCTCTCATTTATTAACGTCTTTAACGGAAACGCTGAAAAGGGGAAAGGGCGATCACTGAAACAAAAAGTTCTTCGTCATAAAGTCGTGAAAATTGGCCGCCATCACGAGTACTACTAATTGAGACGGCGCACGCTTTCGAAATTCTACTAATTAATTTTTGAACTCGTCTGACGGGTGAAAGAACTCGGAACTGGGAACTGGGAGCGGACCAATTTGAGTGTAATTATTGAATCATTCGCCGTTTGTAGATTTGTGAGTTTACAAACTGGGAAAGTTTAGGATTCCAGGGTGATTGGGATTTGAAATGTTTACGCATATTTGGGATGAAACAGCTATTAGCCGGGATCGTTATTAGAATTATAAATAGACAAGACATTGAAATATTTTTGAAATGAAAATGAATTTTCGAAATGTTTAAAATTTCTAAGAAGGAAATTGTACTAAGAACACACTCAGATAAAGAATCATTAACAAACATAATCTATTTATAAATAGAAGAAGAATAATTGAACCTATGTATACATATGTATTTCTAAGAAGTGAAACAAACAAATCAAAGGAATGGAGATATAGAACATATGAAAACATATCTCGTTTTGCCTGGATCTTTATTATTATTTAGAGTATCGTCAATTACTAAACTCTGTCTACGGTATTGTTTTGTTTTTAAACATGAGTGATTAATACAAGTGTACATTCAGTTGCGTTTCTTAAACCCGGAAAGGAATTTGAGTTATTTTAATTGATGGAAACTCCTTAGTGATCCAAGGAGTTTCCATCAATTACAAAAACTCAAACTCCTTTTCGGGTTATATCAATTAACTTCTTAGAATATCCCTGTATAGTATTGGAAAAAAAGGTTTTACCCATCATTATTTCGTTACAGAAAAAGTGTTATAATATTATTCTATTTTTAATTTCGATGTTGTGTTTATAAAGTATGTCAATACAAACTCGTTTTGAAGTTTATAATTCGAATTTTGCGAAATGTGAGTAGATTAAGAACTTGTTTGTTTAGTAGCACTGGTAAACAAAAAACCCCTTGAGTATAGATTTATTAGGTACTTCCACTCGCCGTGTTAAATCCACTCCATATAATGACACTTGTAATTGGAATTTACGGACAATTTAAGTTGATAGTAAATTTGATTTTCAATCAAGTTCTCTGACTTTATTACCATAACACCTGGTTTATAAATTGAGTATTTGAGGTTGCGAAAATATCAAATTCTACTTTAGTATAGAGCCCACGTGAAAACAGATTACATTTTTTGCAAAGAAATTTTTTATGTTGCTGGCTAAATTGAACGAACCTGCCGGCGAATGCGTCACTATAGCCCGCAAAATGTAAATTAACTTTTGTTTTTTATTTTGTTTTTTTGCAATTAGTCAGGTTTTATATTGTTTAAATCATGATTCGTGACAATTAGAAATCTTTACTCAGTTACGAAGTAAAAAACGTAGGTCATTGTAAATGTAGGAGGCTATTTTTTTTTATTTCAACTCGCAGGTCAACCCATGAGGTTGTCAACTGCTTAACCGGACTTGCCTGTTGCTACCTTAATATATTAAGGCCTCCAGCCAGGGCTTAAAACAAGAGCGACTATTCGCTAAGGGCACCCCCTGTGGGGTACGGACCTTGGCTTAGGGCATCGCTGGTTGAGGGCAGCAAGTGACGGGCTGGATCGAAATGAGATTCGACAGCTACCCTAGCGCATGTCTTTTAAATATATGTCTAAAGTCCGACCATTTCTCAACGTCAAATTCTCAATTCCATAATCAGGTGTAAAACTTTAAAAAAGAACCGAAACATTCCACTACAAATAAACAACCCTCCACAGATAGTTGACGGCAACGCAAAAACCGACGTTTCGAACCGGAAAGAGCCAGGACTCTTCTGCGGTGAGATAGAACAGCCCCAGACGTTCATATCTGAGACCAACTTCGTCAAGATTGTGTTCCACGCCGACAACTTCACTGATCAAACTTACTTCAGCTTCGACTCCAGGTCAGTGAGCATTTAACGGGTTAATTTAATATAGAACTAAAGGGTAGACTAGATTTTAAGTTCGTTGTTGAATTGTTAGAGTTAGTTGGTAAAGTATTCGTGTTATTAGTTTTGAATTCAATTACGACTTCTCAGATTATATTAGATCAGTAAAAGCTGAGAAGATGTTCTTTTGTTCAAGTAGATGGTACTCTTCAGATTAGTTGGATCTAATAGGTAGTCACGCTAATAGCAGCGTCAGTTACGTTCATTAGATCCTATGGCCACTTAGGACATTCCAGCAAGAAGGTCATATTCTGCACCGTCAGTAGACTGTTCATCTCTTGGCTGCCACGGCTTCTTTTAATTTCTGAATTGTTTTTTTTTTTTTTAATTACGGACGCTTTTAATGTGCACATCATTTTACTCGTTCTAACATTGATAATATCAACATAAATGATATAACCAACTTTTTAAGCAAATTATTTGATTGAAAAGAGTGTTCATGGAGTATACAAAAATTGGTAACATCATTCATATTGTAATTATAAATGTGAGGACACCGTAAAAAGACGTGCACATTAAAAAAGATTATAAAAAAATACAATTCTAATTGCTGAACGATTTTTTCTTTCTCAAAAAATAAACTACTGACAATTCAGCACAGAAACTTGATACATTGTTTATCTTAAATGAAATTTGCACAATATTATCTCAGAAACGAAGCAATCGTGCAGTAAGTTTAAACATTTAATTTCCTCTACAGAGCTGAACAACAATTTGAAGTGTATCTGCGCTACGGACAGCATCCGGAACTTTATCCAAACAGAAGAGGGGAAGTTGTTGCTGGGTATGTATTTATAACTCACTTACCTATATATCGTACGACACAACTACAACGTTCTATCGGCAAAAGTCGTTGAACATGAACACTCCAAATAATGCAACTAGTACACATACGTACACTTAACATACCATCAAGAACCTCGTGATTTTTGGACCCTAATAGCGTCCGTGACAAAGCTTCGTAATACGAAAACATACCGCAGAAGTAACCACTATCGGCTATCGAAGCGAAAGATCCGAATGTGTCTCAGTTATAGATGCAAAACAGATTTTTAACGTTTTAAGCCGTATTTTTGGTTTAAAACTATTTAAAGTCAC
This sequence comes from Aporophyla nigra, assembly GCA_947507805.1. Classification (NCBI taxonomy): domain Eukaryota; kingdom Metazoa; phylum Arthropoda; class Insecta; order Lepidoptera; family Noctuidae; genus Aporophyla; species Aporophyla nigra. The sequence goes on along the minus strand of OX382297.1, from coordinate 22,808,170 downwards.
ACTTAGTGGTTTAATATTGGTTTAAAATGTTTACACTGAGGCTTCACACGAAGTGATTCAGACCACATCTAGTCTCTGATTTCTAATTGATCATTCATTAATGGCAATAAAATAAAACACATATACAGGGTGTCCGGTAATGAATGGTTAACCTTGAAATGTCTTTTAGTATAACTTATGGCCGTTCAGAAAAAAAATGAAACAAAATATATGTATTCATACATTTTTTTAAACAAGATGTTTAAACATTGTTTAAAAAATAAATTTTGCAAAGTTTTTCTAAAATTAATTAATTTGCTAATTTTTTAATAAAAAAGTGCAATAGCTAGTCATACTATTCATTGTTTATCTATTAGCATAGTTCGTGTATAATAATAAAATAACAACAAACCGATGGAATCCATTCATTTCTGATCATAGTGTTCATAAAAGTAAAACAAGGTAAAAAAAAATTAGACCTTTCTTTAAAAAAAATCATATCTTAGGTACTACTTATGATATATTTTGTTTCATTTTTTTTTCTGTACTGCCATAAGTTATACTATAAGACATTTCAAGGTTATCCATTCATTACCAGACACCCTGTATATTCCAAACTTAATGCAGTGGCTATAACCCTAATCTGACTTACATATCTTATTGAGCTACAATAAAAAAAAAAATGTGTATTTTAATAAAAACCATTTTTTCAGTTTGTGTAATTTTTTTGTTTTTTTTTGGGTGAGAAATCATGAAATGACGTCTCCCGCTCTGGGCGGAGCGGGAGGGCGTGTCACACTTTTATTGGCTAAAACCCACCCGTGTTCCTACAGCTGCCTGTGCATGAGCCACGGTAACTCTTTTGAACAAAAGGGTAGTATAAGTATGATACATGAATTCACATAAAATATTAAGAAAAATATAGTGAATTATTTCAATTTGCCTTTTTTACTTGATTTTTTAAGTAATATACAGGGTTATTTGTAAAACACCGGTAACCTCTCAGGACTATGTTACTAACATCATAATCAACAACTTTTGTGCTATGACTTTTAAAAATTCATCATATTTTAGTTCATCAGATTTTCGTACAAAAATCGGCCGGCCGTAAATAGTTCAAGTTCAAGCGCTCCCGCCACCCTAACTCCGCTCGCCTCGCTAATGTACTATGTGTTTTTTTTGTTTCGCATAGACTTCGTAATATTTAGACCGTTCAATTTAAATATTTTAATTTTTTTATTAATGTCTGGTGAACTAAAATATGACGAATTTTTAAAAGTCATAGAACAAAAGTTGTTGATTATGATGTTAGTAACACAGTCCTGAGAGGTTGCCGGTGTTTTACAAATAACCCTGTATAATCAGTGTAACAATAACCTACGTGGTCGTAGTTAGAAAAAAATTTAAAGCGGGTCTTAATCCACGGATTTTTGTTTAAAACTGTTTATTTACAACTATAGTTCTACGTATTACAAAGCAACGATAACTTGTAAGCAAGAAAAATATACAAAACTTCGGCACGACGCAGACATCTTGAAGACGCAGGTGCGCCGCCAGCATAGTGTAGCAAAACCTGGGGTGGTCATTCGATAAACAAATTCAGTGGAACTTTTGTTGTACTATACATTTATCTATAAATGTTAATTGGACTAACAAAAGTTAAATGTTTAATTGGAGAAGGGGCGTAAATTGTAAATGTTTGAGGTTTGGTTTGAGATGTAGAATCAAATAATGCAGGTGGCCACAATCTCCATGCCAATGGTATGAAAGACAAACACTTTACCGGTAATTAATCTTTTGATTCTAAAGAAATTCAAATCAAATCAAATCACATTTATTTGTAAATGTAGGTTAAAAATTACAATAGGATGTTATAAGAAGATGCACAGTTCGCTACATTTTACCCGAGAGCATACAAATAAAACTAAAAGTTAGTTGTGTCGATATCATAGACACACAATTAAAATAAAATAATTAAATTACTTATACACTAACACACAATTCCTAACACACAACTAACACCTACATACAGTTCTACACAATTAGCAATATCAGTATCATAATAATGTAAACACAAGCACAAAAATTGAATGACTAGAAATGTCATTAAATTGTAATTGGATTTCTAAATATAATAAGCATTGACATAAAACCTTGCCCTGTAGATTTTAATAATATCACCAATTACTTAAATAATGTAGATAGTAAATTGCCGCAAAATTTTCTAATAAATTCAAGGCAATTTCGAACCAAACACGCTGTAATTTTACCTACACAACATTAAACATTAGCCTTTGTAATTTTTTCCCTGTCCTTATTCAAAGCAAGCATACCTTTACTCTAAGGACAGATGAAGAAAGGAAAGATTAATGATGATAAATAAATAAAGAACAAAGAAATTGTGGAACAAAATTGCCTCGTCTCATTTTACATACGCTCCTAACGAGATCTTATAATAGATTCATTTGAGTATACACGCCACAGATCACGGAATAAGTATATATAGGCAGGCGTCTAGGGAAAGCAGTACCACAGAATTTATAATAGCACAAGTCCTTATAAAATTCGTGAAGCCCAGAGTACATTGAGCGCCTTCAAAGCCGTTAGTTTATATGAAAAAGTAGACATTGACGGCTCTAGGAACGGCCACCAAAACGTCTCCATACTTTGTAGTTTACGACTACAACCAAGTTCCCCAGGGGTGAAGTCACCCCTACTAAACAGTACCTCAGGCAATACAAATTGCTTTAAAAACATAATTTTATCGAAATCACATAAAACATGAAACAAAACATAAACGGGGTTCCACAAGGAACGGTCCTCGGCCCCGACTCTATTTAAATTATTTGCCAAATTGCGATGCCGACTTCAAAGGGAATTCAAACGTACGTGATCAACATTTTAAAGCAAATCGTTTGGAAAAGCTATTCGGCATTGTCTGCGCTTACTTCTGAGTGTGATCGATTCTATGTGTTGAGATCAAAAAGAGTGTTTTGAAATTGAAAGATCACGTTTCTGTTTACTGTCGTATTGTACTAGAAATTAGATAGTTTGAGAACGATAGGAAGTGATACTGTGAAAAGAATTACCGAGTTTGATGACCTTTGTAATATAAGTATTTTCTGAAAAACCTTCGCAATTTTCAAGTAAAAAAATATGACTTTTAATTACAATTACTATGACATTAGCAAAGGTCAGCTGTTAGGTTATTAACAAAAATTATAAAAGCCCATAAAAAGTATAAAAATAAATTACCTTTTAACAAAAAACGGTAAATTCATTAAAATCTGAGTAATAAAAACCGTAAATAAGTTCAGTAACAGTTAATTCGGGGAATGATAAATTGTTATTTGTTGCCGCCGAATTTTGGTGCCGAAAGTTTTCAATAATTTAGTATCACATTCCGAACAATTTATATTCTCGTATATAACAAACAAATACATTGGAAAAGTTCAGGATTTATATCGATCTAACTGTACTATCGAATCCAAAAGCTTTTTTTTTTGTGGAATAATACTTTGCAATTGGATTTATTTATTCATTCGAAATTAAAATTGTACGTTCATAAACAAAAAACTTATACAAAATAAAAATTCCTGTGTTAAATTAAATTCACGGATCGTGTCCGAAACACAATACTGCGCTCCAAAACAAAGATAGCTGACGTGGCTCAAAAGGCTGCCCAACTTAAATGGGACTGGGCAGGACATGTTTGCCGTATGCCGGCCAAACTGTGGGCCCATGTAGCACAGAACTGGTGCCCTGAGACAGTGAGGCGAGGTTGCGGTAGACCACGTAGGAGATGGCGGGTCGAGCGGGATAAGTTCCGTCAAAACTGGAAAGAGGACTCGCAGGTTCGCGATAGATGCAAGGAGTGGAGGGAGGCCTTTGCCCAGGAGTTGGACAGTGGTGGCTAGCAAAAAAAAAACTCTTAACTAAACAAAAAAGATAAAAAAAACTAATAATAGGGCTTTAACAATTAATCCGCATCGCTGTCGACTGGTAATGTAGCCAAGAGATAGGTGGCATAGCTACATTGAACGCAATGCTTACCCTCTGGTCATGGTGAAAACCAGCCCAAGGGTATCGGTAACTGTGAACCAGCCGTTTGGAGATCTTAAAGAGACCATGAGCAGTTGGATGCCACGGCCCGAGGGTTTCAACCACAAACAGTTCGAAAATATAATTATACAATACGATTGCTTTAAAGTACTTTAGGCGTTTACAGTATTGTTTAGTTTTTATAAGACAATACATGAAGACGATTATAAGGTTAAAAGTGGGTAAGATTTTTGGTGAAAATGTTAAAATGACCAAAATTTATGTATGCATAAACGAACTCAATCCATTCATGATTTTGTCACTATATATAATGAAGATTGTGTAAGTCAGTGCGTATTTTCAAATCTATTGCTTTTCTCTTCAAGATATAACATATTGACATTAAATCATTCTCGTCAAAATATATAGAATAAATTAAATTAATAAAGTGTATTAATAGATATTTAAATTCATCATCCATAGCCTGACTTCATTCAATGATTTAATCTAAATCTAAAAAAAGAAGATTTAGACTTATGCTAAGCATAAATCGAGAAGCAATTTTTCAGTTTTGAAGTGACAGCTCTGCTCCCCATTTTGCAGAACTGACTAATTTCAAAATATTCTTCCTTTTTCAAACAATCAAATCAAAACAAAATGCCCCAATATTGTTAATGATTCCAACACCTTCAACGTCCTCGAGAACGTTAAGTACCACCGAACGTGACCCGAAACTTTACGATCCTGCCATAACCAAGAGCTTTGCCCCAAAGTCGTGACACCCAATTTCCATGCCAATAAATCACTAACTCAATACTTCAAATCATCACTCGACGGCCACTGCATAAATCAAGTTCGAGTTCCCAATTACTTAAGAAGCTTATCCGAATGTCGCGAGCGTTCTAGAATCATTCTGACTGGCTCCAAATGGCTCCACTTTGGTGGGTACGTGACCGAAATGGCTTATAAATCGTGTTGAATTGTCGGCTCGGGCTCACTGCCCACCTATTATTGCAGCCGCATTGATTTATGCGTTGTAATCAAGTTCTCGAATTAAAGTGAGTGAGGTGCGTAGTTGCTGATTCTGGGATTTTTCTTTTTTTAAATTGGCGGCCCTTTTTGAGGGCTCAAAAGGGTGCTTTAGGGAATGTTATTTATATACGTGAGTGTGCAGAATTTTTGCTGCGTATTTTGTTTTGCTGACGCATTTTTTATAACAACTTTTGGTGGCGAAGGTTGATGTCAATAAGGTTGAAATTGCAATTCATGCTAGAATAGAGAGAGATATGAAAATTCTTAAATATAGGGATCGCAAAATTTTAACGTTACTTTTCTATGTAACGTTAGCTATACAGACGATGGAGTAACTAATAGCAGGTTACTCAATTTTCTGGCTAGTCTCTTGAAATGTTCTCAGTTTTTTGTTTGGAAAAATATAATTAATTATTTCAGTACTTAACTAATTTATTACTAATTGTTCAGATTTTCATTGGTCACGACAAAAATATCACATTCAATAAAAAAAATGCATCTAGTTTATACATTTCTAGTAATTATACACATGAAGTAATGAAAAATAAGACACAGATTCAGAAACAGTTACGGTGAACGTGCCAAATACTGCCAAGTTAATAAAAAAAACCCAGCGATTAAAAATTCTCGTGTAAAAATATGAGGAGTGCCGAAAAAAATTACAGCAAAAATTTCTCCAACTAAAAGTGTCAGAAATAATGATTTCGTTCACCTTTGTTAGCGAATTAACTTAATGAACGGGACCAATTTTTCTCAGGTCTTACTGCGAGCGAGTGTTCCGGGATTGCCGTCTTCAGACGTGTTATGTACAGTCGGCTGCGTACCCTGGAGTGTATCCAAGAAATCTTCATTGCAGGCAAGTGTATTAATGTATTTTATAGTTGAACAGCTATCGGGTGTTAGTTGAGTTTACGTTGGCGTTAATCAGCGATAGCGTTTTTGAAAAGCTTTTTATTTGATTGGTTTGTTCTTGGAAGCCATTCGATTAGTATTATTGAAATTGAATGCATTCTTTGAATTGATGGATAAATGTTGATTTACAAGTGTCTTTGGAAATCAAAAATATTGTGCAATGTATGTTGTTGTATCTATTATTTTAGAATAATTTAACTATTTATTAATAGTGGAATATAATGTACATTATAGATGCTAATTAAATAATTTAAAATAAATATGAAGTATAAGTAAAAAGGAGTTTATTGGGATAAAAAAATTCGTCTGCATCATGTAGTGACAGTGTTCTGAAAGTTCGCAAAAGCATTCCAACGTTCAATACCAATACTGATTCTTTGACCTAAACATAGGCCAGCCTTCTGGTTACGTGGAACGTCGACCAACCGCTCGGTGATGTCCCGAAAAATTTAATGAGCAAATATAACTATGAACGTCTTCTACATCTGTATTAGGATATAAGGCGTTAGTGTTGCAAAAACTTGAAAATGGCTTGTGATGACATTTTGGTAAGTTTTTGTGTGCTCACCGGAGAATCATCATTTGAGCCGAAAGGTATCCACTGCTGGATAAGCCAATTTGGGGTTAGCCATAAATACCACGCTTGGCAGGCGGGTTAGCGATCGCAGTACGATGGTAAAATGCATAGAGAACGCTGCTGCCCATTCTCTAGTAAGTCCATTAGTTGCCTCTTACGACATCCATGGGACGAAATGGGATGATATTATTCTTTAGGTCCAGAACCACACGAAACATGTTCCTAATAAAAAAAAAAAATGAAACTCAAATTAGTTCTTTGAGCCCAATAAATTAGATGGCAGTGAAGTATCTCTTCAAAGTCATGGGGCATAGCAGAAATTTTGATGAGGGTAGACCTGGCTTGGACAAATGTGCTTGTTTAGGCCCAAAGCGTTAAGTATTGTTTGTCAACGCTGTTTTCCCGGTATAGAGGCCCTTGTACGAACGTGCGATGTTAACGTTACGTAAACTCGAAAGATTTTAAATCTAAAATACACATATCTTATAGCTTTTAAAGAAGAATGTTCTAGAATTGCCCGCGGTATTCTATTTTATTACGTTTTTGCAATTTACAGGTCCATATCAAGCTGTATGTTGAATAAAATATATTTCGCAACCGGATTCACTTACACTTTAAAAACACGAATACTTGTAGTTTCCTCGATGTAAAGAAAATTCAGAGAAATTCCTGAAAAATAAAATAAAACCTTTATAACATATTGAAGTTAAAGGTTCCATAATAATAGAAACACTACATATTTTCTAGAACGTAAATATACATTGTGGATTTTCAAAATGTTGAGCGCAGAAACACCCCATTCAAGATAAAGTCGCTACACTCCAATCAGCGCCACAAGTGTGTAGGCCTTTGCAACTGCGTAAATTTTATGTGCAAAAAAAAGTATTTTCGATTTAAGGCTAGGTGATTCGACACTCATACAGATTTGAGGGGGTGAGGTGCGTGGAAATCCGCGGGGCGCCTCCCGCGCGTCCTTCTTGTCGAACACGATAGCGCGCCAAAAGTTCGGGCGGCGCGGCGGCGGCGGGCGTAGCACAGACAGGTCATAGTGTAGCGACATCAGTATGTCCACAGTATTAGAAACCACAGAAGAAACGATAATACAAGACTAA